>OX596355.1:12222346-13479769 GCA_951394395.1 Colostygia pectinataria
ATTTTTTTAATTTTTCCACAAATCAGATTACATACGTTAGTGCTTAAAAGTATCTAAATATTACTTAATAATCTAGGTACATAACCAATCATGTGAATATGACATGTTTAGTGTTGCATGGTTACAATTAAAATTACACTAAAAACTGGAAAACATAGAAAAATTAAAAACTATTGCTAATGTAGCCTAGTAACAAGATTTTGTGCTTAAACCTGTCTAAGATGTGATCAAAAATATCCAACTCGTATAGAAAGAGAGCTTTTGCTTTGCGGTGTAACAGGCTCTTAATAAAATAAGTGTTAATATATATGTGTATTATGTTCCTTTTCTCTTCCTTATCAACCCATTTTATCAACCAAACTAGAACCTAAGTTAGCAACAAATATAATGTACTATGGCTGTAGTAATTACCTATATTTTTTGCACAATAAACTATTCTATTCTATTATATTCTATTTACATAATAACAATCCCACAGGTCGACACCCTCAAATGGGAGACAGACGCGTCCCTCCAAGTAGACACGCTCACATCGAAGGAAACATACCGCGCGGAGCTCGTAATCGCCGTCAAGGAAACTTCGGATTCCCTAGAGGCACTCCGCAACTCGCTGATCCAGCAGCCCAAAGACGAGGCCAATGGCGAGGAATTAGCCAACGCAGCCAAGGATATCGCTAAAGCTGGTGCCAAACCTTCACAGACTTTAGAACTGGCCAAGCATTTGTCCGAGCTACTGCTTACGGAGTGCGATGCGACAGAACAGGAGGCTATGCTCAAGGAAGTTGAGTCTTTGTCGCTGAGATACGAGGATTTGTTGGCTCAGGCGAAGAAACGAGAACTACAGATCAATAATCTCAGGTGAGTGAGTTAGGTTGACTGATGATGCTTGAACTAAAACTGATTCAAGTGTCTTCATGCCCATTGTGATTGACTGCACGAGTTGATGACAATACCTTTTTGTAAGGGTCAAACTAAATCATAACTGTGTTTACTTCACTTATGTATCCGATTAATGGTTTTAACGTTAGTTTAATGTTAAAGAATACTAAAGATAGTACCCAAAAAAGATTTCATTTTTCGAGCAGGACTTGGTGGCTCAACTGGTAGATCTGCGTATGAAGCGAAAGGTTGCGAATTCTCGTCCCGCCCGGGTTCGAAACTTTTTTGGGATATTACGATCTTTAATCGTTCTATTGCGAATCGTGTATTAAATTGTTTGACCCTTAAAAGGTAGAGTTGTATTATTCACACACAAACACTACCTTTTCACCTTTTCAAAGCACATAAGTTCTCAACCCGTGTGGTCAACTTATAGTTATACAAAATTGAACAACGAAATTCTAGTTTCCGTACCTACATGTTGATTTTTAAATTCGTATTTTCTTATGACTGACTTCAATTTGAAATAAATGCAATAACATAAATTTTTTTGAGCCTATAATACCTACGTTGAGTGGCAAGTAAGTTAATAGCTGGTTAGTCATATAGTTTATTAAAAAAACATTATAATTTACGGCCGGCCTTTATTCATAGAAAAATCTATCATTTTAGCAGACTAAAAATTCTTCGTTCGAAATTCGATTCGAAAAATCGAAAAGTTTACATTCTTATTACTTATATTTTTTTTATTTATAATAATAATAATAATAAGAGAAATAAACATTTATTAATTTAAATTAATTTAAAAAATTACGATGATAGATTTGAAAGACACGTTAGCTAACAGAGGTTTATAGTTCGTTTATGAATAAGGTCATTAACATCAGGTGTCCGTATGCTTCACCACTTTGGTTGTAACTGTCCACCATGGTGGCACTCTGTTCCGCCCGACAGTAGTATCACTAACCGGCAATTAGTCTACTTGACACGTAGGTACTTGAAAATTTTGTGAAATAAGCATTTAGAGCAAGTCAATCGTAGGAAATGCTGAACACTTTTTGATGTTGTTATTTTGTAACTTTTTAATGGTAGCACAAAGCACTTGGATATTTGGTGACGGGGCTTCAAAGCTGTTTTGAGCCATAAAGTTACCTAACTATGACAATTTTTTTTTTTATTATTATTATATTAAAGGGCAATTATAATAATACAATTTTTAAACCGACGATAAAGATAAAAGTTTTCAACCAATGTTTTTGATAATTACTTGTTTATCCATGCAAAAAAACATACTTACAAAATACTTTAATACTGTATTGCTTACGTTTATTTTGGTACAAATTAAAAACCAAAATATCGATTACAAATGCCAAAGTGTAACAGAGACTAAAGAATTTTAAATTACAGAAGAGTCATATTTTAAGTATCTTCATAAATAAATTTGCCTACTATCGGGGTATAATGCTTCGTAGTTTAGGATGTCAATTGAAAATGGCGATATAGGAATTTAAGGAGTGAAGCTTCCTAACCTGGCATGCTCTACTTTAAACACTGCGTTTTCTGCTCCCCTAGGTTACCCCATTCTGCGTCATACGCGCTAACGTGCGAACAGTGAGTACTTGCTTAATTAATAATACTACAGTCCTACGATTAAAGTTATGCGCCTTGACTAGGTTAAAGTTATACGGTTTTGCTCCCCACCATCCACAGCAGATATGTTAAGAAAGGTCACATTCGACAAATGATTCGCATCAATGGATGCAAATGTTTTGTAAGTTTTGTATTGTACACCTGGAATGCTTGAAAATTCCTCCTCCGTTATTTCAAGGAGTTGGACTGGCTGGGGTCAGGTTAGCAGCAGGACGATGCACAATACACCCCAACGCGGGATATCAGTGCTGATCTTGTTCCTCCACTTAAGAGTCAGAATTAGATGCGATACGGCAATTTTTCTAGTTTCCAAATTGTAACCAACATCTATCCGTCTAGCGCCTCATCAGACTTCTAACCAGCTTCCAAGACACGTGCTCTAGTAGCTCTAGTATTTGGTATTGCATAGAGTTGTTATGACCTCCAGTTGCCACATTGCCGAGGCGGTTAACTTCAATCGTAGTACATCCATGGTTTTTCTGCTATCTGTCCGGATCATACTATAAAATGTATTTAAATAGAAACTTGAAATAAATTAAGCTTGCTGTAGAAATCATGTAGAGTTGTAGGTGTTTTTGTAAGTCATCTGTTTCAAGCTTGATCTTTGACAGCGTATAAAAACCACGGAGCATGAAATTATTTGTAGTTTAGTGCCGTTTATGTTTGCTAAGCACTTTATTCTTTAAATTTATTTGCACAGCACGTACACCCTTTAATGATTGAGCTTTTTATTTATGACTTTTAGAATTAAGTTAGTATAATATTATCTATTTTGTAAAAATACAGCAGAAACGAACTCCCTTTATTTATAATCAGCTGTTTTTTTAAACCGCTTGATTGATCGAGCTAACTTAACAAACTGTAGGTATACAGTTTGTTCTTGATCAGGTTCGTAGAGATATCGCTGTGTAATTATCACAAATAATAAATATTTTTATTATAGTTTCTAACAACTAAAGATGGTGACATATAATATCTTAACGCAATTTTAGCTATTGCAGCCAAAAAAACTGATTGCAACTTAAAAAAACTGAAATATAGCCAAGCAGTAGAACTTGTAAGATATTTACCAATAACTTTTTACCCCTTAACGTTTTTTATTTACTAAATACATAACGATATATCTATCTACAGATATTTCGATATATTGATGCTGTATTGTATATGTAACAGATATATCGATTAAATATTTGTAGATATATCGATATAACGATGATATATCCGTAGAAAGCTTATCTTAACCCCCCCTCCCCTAGTGAATCGGGTCGGCTGACGTGCCCTCTGTGCTCGGAGCGGAACTGGAAGCAGTTGGACAATGACCTCTGGCGGCTGGAGCAGTGGCTACAGTTCGCAGAGGCCACTGACACGGCCAGGACAGAACCACCTGAGGACTATGACGCACTAGAAGACGCTATTCAGGTAATTTTGCTACCGTACTGTTTTTTTTAGGATAAAAGTAGCCTTTGTGTACCTACTTTAGTTCACGAACTATGTATAGGTATTCAATGTTTCATCCAGATCGTTCAGGCGTTAAATGGGAACAAGAGTAGTAGAGTTCTTTGTGATGGAACTCGTCCGGGGAAGTACTACCACCATACCTATTTCTGCCGCAAAGCAGAAATGTGAGCATTGCTGTGTTCCGGTTCGAAGGGTATGGTTTCCGGTGAAATTACTGGCACATGAGGCTTTCGATCTATGCCTCAAGGTGGCAACCCGCGAGTGATACCTCTGGTATTTGCAAGCGTCCATAGGCTGCGGTAACCGCTTAACATCTTGTGGGCCGTACGCTTGGTTGCCACTTCAGTTGTATAAAAATAAGCATATTAAATAAATAAATAATAATAAATACCTAAAAAAATAGTTTATTCAATTTTAACAAGGTACAATAGGCTAACAAATGCAAAAATTTAGACATAGGTATAATAACACCTGAGCCTGTCAAAGTCAAAATCAAAAATGATTTATTTCAATAAAATCTCAAGGATCATTTCACACAAACAATTGTATTTATAATGATGACTTAGTGATAGTGTCTAGATTGATGTAGGTATCTATCTACCTTATTGAGGTAGGTACAGACACACAATCATTCAGTAATGATGACTGATAATGTCTAGATTGATCTATCTATCTAGGCTTTAGGTACGTAATCGCGATGTGTGGTTTACTGGATTTCAACAAAAACCTACTAGATTTATAACCCTGCTATGTTCTGAAAATATAATAAGTCAAAATTTCGTGCCACAAAAGCTTTTTTTTAGTGCGTTTCAATTTTTTTTATAGGGCATTGTAACTGTAAAAGAGGGTAGACCAAATATTATATTTGACACATGCAATATCACCAAGTGGAAGAATTTTTCAAGAACAGTCCGTCTCGGTGGGTACCACCGCAAAATCTAAAATAGGCTTTAAGCATACCACCAAATATAAATAAATAAATACACAAATAATACGGTCCACTGGAGAGGTCTACCTGCTCAGGCATGCTTGCAAAGTGTGTGTAGAATAAGACCTGTGCAGTTTTGAACCTTTTTTTACCTGATTATGTAAACCTGCACGGGTAACCTCTCTGGTAGACCGTAGCATGTATGGCTGGCATAATACAAACGACTCTACCTTTTCGTCACCTACTGAAGTAAAGTTTCGACCACCAATTTGACCCATGTATAACAAGCCAACAACTCGACCTTCTCGTCATCTTAACAAAGGTTCGACCAATATTCTGACCTGGATCATTCCACGTCCCCAGGACCACCGCGAGTTCCTCCTCGACCTGGACTCGCACAAGTCGATCGTGGTGTCGCTGAACGTGGTGGGCGAGCACGTGGCGGCGCATGCGCGGGCGGCGCGCGAGGCGGCGCGCGTGCGCGAGCGCCTCGCTGCCGCCAACACGCGCTGGGACCGCGCCTGCGCCCATGCCGGGACCTGGCAACGCAAGCTGCAGCATGCGCTTATGCACAACCAGCAGTTCCACGATATCGGTGAGCTCCTGCTGATAACTTTCAGAGTTTTCGACGCAGTTCCTCGTGAAAGTTCCGTGATGTTTTCGTTTGGGAGAGTTCTTATATCGTTTCTAGTTTTGCCGCCGAGCAGTCGTGCATTGATTCATAGAAGCTTTTGCCGATTCCCTGGACCACACCAGCGAATGGGCAGAAGCTTTTACCTGAGCGTTAGAGAGAGCATAAGAGATCCGCTCGAAAATAAAAATGGAGGTTTTAAAGAAAGGATTCTCCAGTTTAGAAGGTTTAGTAAGAGCTGTATGTCCTCCAGTGGTGGAGCTGGTGGCGCAGCTAGCGGCGGCGGAGCGCGGCGTGCGCGCGCGGGAGCCGCTGCGTCTGGGCCGCGCCGCGCCCGCGCTGCAGCGGGACTTCCGCAGGTTCAGCGAGCTGCGCGACGAGCTGCAGCGCACCGAGCCCCGCGTGCTGGCGCTGCACGACGCCGCGCAGCTGCTGCGCACGCCCGACGCGCCGCACCATGCTGCGGACATCTGCCGCAGGTGAGACACCTACTACCCACCCCCCACCAGCCAAGGTTGAGGAACCCTCCAATATAGAGTTTTTTTGTTGGTGATGATGATTAGGTAATTTACTTTTTATGTTTTTCATTTTCATATTACAATTTTTAAATTTATAAGCTGTCTTCCACAAAATATTACGATTGTTTAAGCTCTTACTTTGTTCTTTCGCTATAAGTATTCTAAACGTGAAAACCTATTATTGGCTTCCTGTTTTGTCATAAGATAGTATATAAAGTTTTATCCGCTGTTGGTTTTCCTAAGAAATAAAAAAATAAAATAATATGAGCTAACCACGATGGTTTTGAGCCTTCACCATCTTTGCTGCGTTTATTTTAATGTCATCGGTCTATCGAGTCTCCTACTCGACCTACACTTCGTTTTCCAGTTTGTGATAGCCATTCAATCCCCTTCACAACCTTTATTTCCCAACGGTTACAGTCGGTACTTTATCTTAAATTTGAATTTTTGTATGTAACGAATTATAAATAAACTCAAAACTACTGGTCCGTTTTCAAAAAATCTTCCACCATCAGAATGTTACATTATCTCTGAGTAACATAGACTATATTTATTACTAGCGATCCACCCCGGCATCGCGCGGGTGCGGTTTTATTGCACCCGCGCAAAGCTGGGACGGACTTGTAGTTGTTAATAATATGCATGGTAACTCGTCGACAGGCTGGGCGAGCTGCGCCTGCGGCTGCAGTCGCTGCGCAAGCTGTCGGGCGTGTACGCGCTGAAGCTGGGCGCCGCCCTGGCGCGCCAGCCCTCCGCGCACTCCGCCCTCGCCGCCGTCGCCGCCGCCGCCGCGCCCCAGGTACACACACACACACACACACACACACACACACACACACACACACACACACACACTGCGCCCGAATACTGAAACGTTGGTTGCTTATATACCTAATCAAAGCTTAATAAAGCACCACGTCTGCCTGTCCTGAGGATGTCCTGTGGAGGGATGAAGCAGGTGTTCATATTTTTTCTTTTGCGGTTTTGACGTTACTCCATACTATATTAAATAATAACGACCTGTTAACACGATCTTAAATATTTATATAGAGTTTGAGTATTCGGGCGTAAGAAACTCAGATTTTAGATATTTATATAATTTTACTCTGTGTAATAAACGAACAAACACACTTCCAAAATTCATAGAAAATAGCAGCTATTGATAAAAGATCAATCTGAGAGTGAATAACTTGAGCTTATGTTAAATCATTTATAAACACTACACTTCTATAAAAAAATATAGAATAGATACCAAAACAGCAGTTATTATTGGACATCCAAAAAGATAGGTTAGTTTGAGTTGCGTGTCCACCGCTTGACCCGACACAGAGCACTGTTGGAACAGAGACATCACGAAGCAAGCTTCCGTTGTATTATAGACCCCCGATCCGCTTACTGCTTGTTCTCCCTTACTCAACCATGTTTAGAAAGAGACGCCGATCAGTCTACGGATACCGTCAGATTTAGCATAGCTGAGTGCTTAGCACGAAAAACTCCTTTGGACAATCGTAAATGTAAACGTATCGGTACGTTTACGATTGTGAAACGAGTTTTTCGTTCTTAGCACTCTGGTATTGATATTGAGCGCTTGTAAAACTCTCCCGTAAAATGGCGATGCTTAGTACTTTCCACTAAATTTTTATCCACAATTTTCAGGAGAGATAGTATTTTGACGGTGCCCTAGACTTTCGGTTTTTCTCTTTATCATGAAAAGATCTGATTGATTATCAGCGTAACATAACATCAATAAGCGGATTGGAATATAAAAACCATGATTCAATAGTAAAGAATTGAGCTACAGTTTAAAATTTTGAATAAGCTAGTTTTTGAAACGAACGTTCATTATGTCATTTGTAATTCTTGTATTAAAATTGTACCCGTATTACGACGAATTGTATAACTGTTACTACGGACTTTGTAATAAAAAATCAGCATGAAGGGGTAATTTCATTTTGCATTTTACGGCCATTTTAGTTGAATTAATGAGTGGCACATAAATAAAATCAGTGTTTTCATTTTAGGAATAATTCCGTTTTACCTTACTAGTAAGGAAACTTAAACCTTGCACTTCAATGCTTACTCAGTTTTAGAGTAATAAAATAACACTAGTATAAAATTAGGTAATAAACCCCATTTAAGGGGTAATTCCGTTTTACCCCACTGGTGAGGCAAATTCAACCTTGCACTGTCTTTTGCTTACTCAGAGTAATAACACTAGTTAGTTAGCCCCAAAAGAGGTAAAAATGTTTACAATTCGTCGTAGTTACCCCAATAATGTCACTGTAGTCGCTTCGCACAGTATGTTGACGTATTTCTCTCCTCCCCGTAGCTAAACGAAGAAGAGGAAGAACAAATATCGACCACCAACCTGCCGCCTCTAGACTTGAATGAGTAAGTATCACCGATAATGGCTTGGTAATTAAAAAAATCACTAATTTTGTAGCTAACTATCACTCTTTTAGTACTTTGATTAGCCATTTTAGTGCTAGAATTCCTATTTATAATAATTTGTTATTTCTTAAGATTATAATATCCCAAAAATTATTTTGCCTCAAGCGGGATTGCAGGCAAAATAATTTTTGGGATATAATAATCTTTAGTATTCCCCTAGTGTGATGGTTAACACTATAAAAACAAAAATAACCAATTTGTTATTTCTGCTATTATTCTCTGTTAATGTTTTTTATCATGTTATTTTTCAAGTCTGTTTTATTTCAATAATTAATAAAAAAAAACATGTTTTATGTAATACTCAAATCTATCTATATAACTTAACGTTTCTAAAAGTAATGTAGTCTATTTTGATTGACAAATTTTAATCGAATTGCATCTCTATAAACTGACTTTGCAAGTATTTTTAACTGTTGCTGTATCCCCGCGATTACACTGACATCCAAAGTTGTAATCTAGATCAAAGCAGTACACAGCATGTACTTGTCAAAAACATGACAAAAACATCGAAAATCATACAAAATATAAACACATGTTATATCGTGTTTTAAAACAATTTGTACGTCAGTGTAAACGCGGGCTAAAACAGTTATTTTACTAACTAAGCCATTAACCTTCCAGCGTGGTCGCAAACGACGATGAAGAGGCAATGTCGGGGCTCCAACGAGGCCTGCGTTTCGTGTCGCGGGTCGCGCGAGCCTCTCTCCCATTCCAGGCCTTGCTGCTGCTCCTCCTGGGGGCCGCAGCCCTGGCCCCCCACGCACACTCAGACTGCCGCACCCCCGGACTGGGCCTGGAGCCTATCCTCAGATACCCAGACGGACCCCCTCCTCTATGATTCCCAAAACGAACGATTATCGGCCTACCCTCAAGGCCGCTCACGGGACTTCCCAATCCCGAAGAATGACATTGACATTTGTCGATGTGACATGACATTGACAGAACTGTCAGTGTCAAGTAGCTCTCGCCGCTGCATTTGTCGCAAACGCGGCGCCCGAGAGGTCGCGACATTCCACGGGGTGCTTTCCGCCCGCCATTTTGTAAATAAAATCGATTTTGTATATTTGTTACGGGAATACGGACGGCGGGCCGGAGCGCCGGAACAAACGTTTCAACTATTTATTTATAATTTATGAAATCTCCTGTACTCTGATATATAGCCGAAGTATATACGCAACGCATACACGCATTGTTACTTAAATGATTAGTTAGTAAGGACTGTTTATAATGATCGAAATAAAGCCTTTGCATTGATTATAAAATGTTGTTTAATTTATTATGTACACTTAAAATCTAACAATTAAATAAATATAAATACTGGCGGACATTCGTACACATTGCTACCTAGTCCAAATTAAGCAAAACTATGCTATGGTAACCAAATAATACTGAGAGAATACACATAATATATATTTTTTGTTAAATACTTATAAGACTTACTTATCACACCCACACCCGAAACAACTATTTGCAGATCATGCAAACATTTATATACACTTTCGTGATCAGAACACAATGCAAACATTTGTTTCGCGGCGGGGATAGAACCTAAAACCTCTCCTCGTCAACCGAGCGGTCGCCGGTCTATTTAAATCACTGACGTTGCTAAGAACTGCTTGACATGTTTTCATAGTATAATTATTTTCTATGCTAAATCGTCCTTAACGGTTGGCACTAGGATAAGTTTAACCTATTATGGGCACAGCTGGTTCTCTTCCGCCGTCGTCGTCTCCGTTGTAGCGACATGTATGCAGACGTTTGCACCTCGCACTCTGCGCCGCTCGAACTTGGCTTCTGCACAAAAAGTCATCTGTCACTGTCACCTGTCAAACTTGGCTGATGATCCAACGAAAAGCCTGGAGGAGCCGCCTACCCAAGAAGGCAGGCACCAAAAAGGCTGAGCCCAGCGACCCGGGAATTGTGGTTCCCGCGAGTAGATGTCAGGGTAATGGGTTTATACCCGAGGCCCTCACCTGCAGCTCACTACGAGAGCAGAGGAATTGATTGATGCCACCCAAATTACTGTTATGACTTATACAAAATGGTCAGTATTATATCTATTAGTATTAGGACGACCGATGTGGCGCAGCGGGCGCAGGTCCGCCTGCGACGCAGAGGTTGCGGGTTGCGATTCCCGCCTCGGGACAAATGTTTGTACGATCTACACATATTTGTTCCGGGTGTTCTGGGTATTTTCTATACATAATAAAAAATATCTATCTATGTATTGTATTGTATTAAATATTATCAGTCATCTAGTACCTAGAATACAGCTTTGTTTAACAGCAGCTTACCTTGGGGCTAGATGATGCTGTGTGGATTGTCCAGCAATATTTATTTATTATTTATTTATTTATTATTAGTAGATCTACCGGTGGGTTTATCGTAACCAGCCTTGTTGGATCAGCCTACTCTCGTGCGAGTGTGATTGGGTTTTAGCCGCGGACCCAATGCAGATTGGTGAATGTTACATGTCTTTCTAATTTAGGACATGCCGGTTTCCACAGCATTTTTCCTTCGCCATTAGAGCACTAGCATTGCGCACATAACCTTTTCGCATAGTAATTTCTATTAGTGCACGACCCGATACCACTTACTAACTTATGATTAGGATGAAGGGGGACCACTAGAGAGAAAATAGCGGTCTATAACGAGATTTTTTATAGCCCTAGGAAGGTAAAGGCCCATTTACATGATACAAGTTTCTTGCCTGTTGCATACAATTTAATTGAAGCAATGAATGACAGGCTCATTTACATGATGCCATATTTTGTTTATACCATGCAAGTCATTTTGCTTCAATTTAATTGTATGCAACTATGGCAAGAGACTTGTATCATGTAAATGGGCCCAAGTTCTAGCCTGCAAGTTGTCTGCTTGGGCTCGGTCCATGGGCGCGGGGGCTGGTGCCGGGGCGGGGGCGGGGGCGGGGCCGGGGTCGGGGGCGGGGGCGGGGGCGGGGGTGCCCCACACGGCGCCACGCCCCGCGCCCCCGCACGCGCCGCTCAGCGCCGCGTCCGCAGCGCTCGTGCGCAGCAGCTGAGCCAGCACCAGGATTACCGCCTGCAATATTCATACTGATTTATAGTCTTCTTAAATACCACTTAAGTAAGTTTGTATGAGTCAGTAGCCAACTCTGGTGACAGAGTTTCTGGGCCGCCCGAAGGCCTCTGTCATGGCCTAACCAAGCAACCCGTTCCTCCCTCTGCCGTTTTCCCAGCTACGCACCTGGATACGGCTGCATACCAAAAACCTACACAACGAACGCTAAACAAAGATGACGGACTGCAGATAGTCGAGGGCAGCTATACCAACGGCCTCCAAACGACTGACACGTCGTCTATTGCACCTAAAAAGAAACAGAAACAGCTGCCCACGTAGTTCTGGAATGCGTAGGAGTAGCCACTCAACGAACACAAATCCTCGGCACACCGAGGTCACTCCTCGAAGCTTCTGTGCTTCTGGGAGGAGTTAGGCTGGTTACACTCGTAGCCAGTTACAACCCACGCATAATGGACCAACCATCGAGTCCAAATGCGAAAAAGTGAGACCCCACAAAAAAATATGGGACGACCAATTTGGCGCAGCAGGCGTATGTCCGCCTGCGACGCAGAGGTTGCGGGTTCGATTCCCGCCTCGGAACAAATGTTTGTACGATCTACAAATATTTGTTCCGGGTGTGCTGGGTATTTTCTATATTATAGGAAATAAGTCGGCTGAGTGCTGTCAAGAAGTATAAAAGGCGGTACTCTCAAGCAACCGCGGCCATTCGAGAGATTTCGCGAGACATCGTTGAGGAAACATAGTTTATTTTTCCTACGTAGCTTGTTACCTACCCACATTTTGTATTTACCCACTCAATGTTATTCATTTTTGGTAATTGATTGTTTTTTTGGAAGTAGACTTAAGCTTCAGTTCATTTGTTTTTTTTTTAAGTGATTTTGGGTTAAATACACAAAAATATATAATAAAAAATATCTATCTATGTATTGTATTGCTGACTCAAAAATCATACAAATGAACTAGCCAAGAACCTATTAGATACTGAACAGAATGTTAAACGCCTGAAGAGATGGCAAATACTTAACCTTGACCAAAGAAACTGACTTCTACTAGACTTTATGGTGACATATTCGATGGAATTGCACCCCAAACTAAATCCCGGAACAAATCTGATTATGGCTAAGGAGCCGATTGCAGATAAATAAGAAAAAAAAAATGTATTGTATTGTATTAAATATATATCAGTCATCTAGTACCCATAATACAGCTTTGTATAACAGCAGCTTAATTGGGGCTAGATGATGCTGTGTGGATTGACAAAAAAAAAACGTAGGATGCTGGTACCTCTAGTATGATGGTGAGCATGTTGAAGATCTGCAGGCCGAGGATGGCGCGGGCGAGCGGCGCGCGCACGGCGTCCACGCACCCGCGTGTGTGCAGCGACGCCAAGGGCAGCTGCCACGCGTCGCCACACGCAGACTGACAAACAGTTCAATTCAATTTAAATACGCTTTTCATCCTCCTTTCTCATTAGCACGAGTAAAGAATGGAACTCGTTGCCGGGATCTGTTTTTCCGGACCAATACAATTTAGTCTTCAAGGCCAGAGTGAACAGGTTCTTTCTAGGCAAGCGTGCTCCATCATCGACCACACCATCACTTACCATCAGGTGAGGTGGTGGTCAAACGCTTGACTATAATCAATAAAAAAAAAATACTTTATCTCCTTCTCTAAATGTTTAAACATAAATAGATAAATAATACAAAAATCAAATTCAAATTACTTATGTCATGCAATTTTCTAAATTTCTAAAAATATTTTAAATTATTTTTTATTCCTTAGAAGTACCTAACCTTTGACTATATACATGCCTATATGGTAGTACCTATACCTACTTCCCCGGACACTATCACAAAGAACGAAATCGTGGTAACCGTCCGCTAAAACGAGTCAGTGCTGGTTTCCTCTCGATATTTTCCTTAACTGTTTTCAATCGGCAATGAACGTCAGTGGTACCTGCTGTAGAGGATCGTGGTAGCAAGCCGCGAGAACCCGCGGGGTGCAACATGAGTAGGGAGAGACGGGGGGGAGAACCTTCCCGTCAGATCCTGCTAACCTGGAATATCAATCAATCAATAAATAAATAAATAAATAATGGTGGACAATCCACACAGCATCATCTAGCCCCAAGGTACGCTGCTGTTAAACAGAGCTGTATTATGGGTACTAGATGACTGATATATATTTAATACAATACAATACATAGATAGATATTTTTTATTATATAAAGAAAATACCCAGAACACCCGGAACAAATATTTGTAGATCGTACAAACATTTGTCCCGAGGCGGGAATCTAACCCGCAACTTCTGCGTCGCAGGCGGACCTGCGCCCGCTGCGGCACATCGGTCGTCCAATATCAATCATTTATTATTTGCTTCAAATAGGGTTACAAGGTTCCTAGAATATTTAGGAAAAGTATCACCTATTTCTACCATTTTAAGTATGCAAAAAAGTACAGTGATAAAATTAATATTAACAAAAAAATCCATTGCACGGGTGCGAACCCTCGGCCTAGGTACTAAGTATTACTAACTTCATAACAAGTTCTGACTCCTCGTTCAAGAAGTCCATGTTAATCCAAGGTATCTCGTGCCAGTCGGTCGGCGTCTCCGCTCCGCAGCAGCTAAGCTCTACCTGTATTTGTTCACAGAGAAAGTAAGTTCGTACGAGTAAGTGGCCAACTCTGGTGACAGAGTTTCTAGGCCGCCCGAAGGCCTCTGTCATTATAATTACCTAACTGTTAGGCCATTGCCTAACAACTTTGAAAAAGCCGGGACCGACTCCGAAGCACGGGAGCGCTCAGCTGAAATAGCCACTGGCGGTCACCCATCTAAATGATGACTACGCGGAATAGTGCTTATCCTCGTTGATATGTTAAGAACAACTTAGCCAGCTACGTCACGAGCGCTTTGGGTACTAAACAGGACCAAGATTTATTAATTTTTTAAATAATTAACTCAAATTCAAAATAATTGGTAGATTCAGGCGTTACTTTGTGGAAATCCATTACAAGATCATCATTTTCCTGCCCTTTTTCCCACGTTATGTGGGGTCGGCACAACATGTTCCTTTCTTCCATTCCTCTCTATCACCCGTCATCTCAGTACTCACTCCTTTCTTACTCATGTCATCTTTCACACAATCCATCCATCTTTTCTTTGGCCTACCTCTACCTATATATCCATCCACATTCATATCTAACATTCTTCTTGTCAGATGACATTCATCCCTCCTCATAACATGCCCATACCACGCTAACCTATTACTCCTCATTTTCTCAGTCACTGGTGCCACTTTCAGACTTCCTCTAATGTCCTCTAAATCCATTACAAGATAAAAAATGAAAAAATTAAAAATGTTTATTTCAATAACAAGAAGTACAGTTTTAAACTCTTGGATTGGAGTCTCCTTTTAAGCAAAAAAATTGCTTGTATTTAAAGATACCGCTCTTATATAACTATATTATAGTGTTCAAAATCGAACTAAAATTAATTAGACATTTAAAATAAACATTATTTTGAAGTAAGAAGTAACAGATGAAGAATATCTAGTACTATTCCGCTTAACCTTTTAACTAATGAGGTCACACAGTTAACCTCAAAAGATAGATATCTACATGTGTTTCATCCCTCCACGGGACATCATCAGGACCATCGGCTTATTCTCCGGCAGACGTGTTGCTCCGTCGAGCGCTATAGCCGAGCAACACGTTAAGCAGAATAGTACTAGAGATTTTTCATCTGTTTTTTATCTCAAATTCAGACTCGAACGCAAACGTTAACTCAAACTCAAACTGCTCAAAGCTATAATATCTAATGTGGGTGTCTAGTAGGTACCTGCATGGTGTCTATGAGACGCTTCCACGAAGGCTCTGTGAGATATTGCGATATCCCGATACGAATCGAGGAAGCTAGCTGTTTCATCAGGGCCTGGAAAACCTAAAATATTCACAACAGAAACCAAAAAGAGTATAAAGATTTAAGAGTAGTAGAGTTCTTTGTGATAGAACACGTCCAGGGAAGTACTACCACCATACCTATTTCTGCCGCAAAGCAGTAATGCTCGCATTGCTGTGTTCCGGTGTGCAGGGTATGGTTTCCGGTAAAATTACTGGCACATGAGGCTTTTGATCTATGCCTCAAGGCAACCCGCGAGTGATATCTCTGGTATTGCAAGCGTCCATAAGCTGCGGTAACCGCTTACCATCTTGTGGGCCGTACGCTTGGTTGCCACTTCAGTTTTTTAGTTTTTTTTTAAATAACCTTCAAAGTGGCTCTCGCAGCGTTATAGACGAGGATCCCGTCCGCGGGCAGCGCTGCGCCGGCCAGCATCCACAGCGCGCTGGCGGCGGCGGCGCGCGGCCAGTGCGGACACTGCAGCTGCAGCGCCACCAGCCGCAAGCCCGCCGTGTAGTGCAGCTTCATGGCGTACGCCTGCCCCAGCACCAGTCCGTACAGCAGGAACACGGTCACCTGACAACGTCAGATATACTCTAGCGACCCCCGCCGTGTAGTGCAGCTTCATGGCGTACGCCTGCCCCAGCACCAGTCCGTACAGCAGGAACACGGTCACCTGACAACGTCAGATATACTCTAGCGACCCCCGCCGTGTAGTGCAGCTTCATGGCGTACGCCTGCCCCAGCACCAGTCCGTACAGCAGGAACACGGTCACCTGACAACGTCAGATATACTCTAGCGACCCCCGCCGTGTAGTGCAGCTTCATGGCGTACGCCTGCCCCAGCACCAGTCCGTACAGCAGGAACACGGTCACCTGACAACGTCAGATATACTCTAGCGACCCCCGCCGTGTAGTGCAGCTTCATGGCGTACGCCTGCCCCAGCACCAGTCCGTACAGCAGGAACACGGTCACCTGACAACGTCAGATATACTCTAGCGACCCCCGCCGTGTAGTGCAGCTTCATGGCGTACGCCTGCCCCAGCACCAGTCCGTACAGCAGGAACACGGTCACCTGACAACGTCAGATATACTCTAGCGACCCCCGCCGTGTTGTGCAGCTTCATGGCGTACGCCTGCCCCAGCACCAGTCCGTACAGCAGGAACACGGTCACCTGACAACGTCAGATATACTCTAGCGACCCCCGCCGTGTAGTGCAGCTTCATGGCGTACGCCTGCCCCAGCACCAGTCCGTACAGCAGGAACACGGTCACCTGACAACGTCAGATATACTCTAGCGACCCCCGCCGTGTAGTGCAGCTTCATGGCGTACGCCTGCCCCAGCACCAGTCCGTACAGCAGGAACACGGTCACTTGACACAGTTTTTTAGGTTTTACGAATACCTAGGTATAGGGGGTATTAGGGGAAGCGCGCACGGTTTTAGAGTTCTTGGTGATAGAGCTCGTCCGGGAAAAAACTACCACAATCCCTATTTCTACCTTATAATTTCGTATCTAAAGAAAAAAACTCACGAGCTAGCAGATATTTTGTTCGTTATCCAGGCAATTTGACATAGGTCTAGTAAACATCTTCCGGTAAGTGCTATGCTACATTTTAAAGGGTTTTACCTTATGGATGTGCTTCAACAATCCCATGACTTTCAGAGAGACGTTGTAGCAGAAGAGGACCATACACAGCGAGACAACCTGAAGGTACGATAAACTGGTAATAGCTGGTAAAACCGGTATAACTGGTTCAAATGGTTTTTTATTTAAACTAGCAGAACCAAAGCCTCATCATCATGGTCAGTCTTCTTAACTACAACTGTCGGAGCACTGCCCCCTACCATGAACTCTTAGAGCGATTCAAATTAGGACCTAAACTGAATTGTCAAAAAATTTTGTATCATGAATTCAATAATTATTAATTTCACGGTACAACATTTTTTGACAATCCAGTTTAGGTCCTAATTTGAATCGCTCTAAGAGTTCATGGTATGGGGGCTGGTCTATTCCCTAGTAGTAGTAACCACACCTTCCGATCCTAAGGGTTAAAAACCAGTCGTGTGCCTACTAATAGATGTCAAAAGTTTTTAAAATTATGCGCCATGCTCTCAAACGGTGAAGGAAGTGGCATGTTCAAGAAGTAAGCTTCAAATGACGGATTTCAATAGTTCAATTAAGTCTGCGCGGTTGATTATGATTTATTCATTTATTTAATTTATCCACTTGAACGTCCGTGGGTACTTTTGTTGCACCAAACGTATATGCCAGCAAACGTCCATGGTACTAATCATCCCCAAATAAATCGACTAAGAAACCTTAGTCGATTGTAATAAGATTCAACTTTAGTCGATCAGGAAGTTAGTCGATTATGTTAGAGTGTTGAACTACGATTGTTTTGATATACAACACTAAGCAAACAAGGAAGTGGATATTGTAACGTGATTTAATATGTTTTAGGTGACGTCATGGCGGGTCGAATTTCACCCCCGGTAGGACAAAATTCAATCTAATCAGCCGGTAACACCTACTGCTGAGTAAAACGCCTCTTCTCTATCACGCCACTCCTGGCGAACTTGTGACAGATGGATCTATCGTTCTCCCACATAAAGAACATTATATGTCCTTTAATTGGCATGATAGAGAAGAGGCGTTTTACTCAGCAGTGGGTGAATTCTGTCATAATTTCAATAAATAAATAAATCATAATGTACCGCGCAGACCCAACATAATTATAGATTTGTGTAGTTTGAATAAAAATCCATTTGTCATTTGAGGCTTACTTTTTAAACATGCCTATTCCTTCACCGTTTGAGAGCATGGCGCGGAAATAGGTAGAGTAAAAATGAGGTTTGGTGTTGAGGTAAGTAATCTTACCAGTTGTCCGATCAGCAGAGCGCGCAGCACGCCTGCTAAACGCACTCGGCCCTCACGACTGAACGTGAATACGCCCCACGCCATACATGGCGCCGCATGCTACCTTTCCGCTCGTGCCACTGGTTATTTACTGGCCACTTGAAGGATGTCACACCTTATGAAGGTTGATGATGGCAGTGTCATCTGAAAGTTCCCAATCCCCCATAGACGTAGTTATTAGGTTTCTTTGGCCTAGTAATTTCACTTATACAATACCCTTAATACGTTAAGGTTAAAAGGGCTTGCACCAAAAAGCTTGCTACACCTTATTACATAAAGACAGAATTTTTATAGCACTGCGGTGGTTCCGCGACGATTAACTCTTGCTGAAGATTAAACCAAGTATACGTATGCCTTGTATGGGGAGTATTTTCACGCAGCTAAACGAAATAATAAATGAAATGAATGCACCAGAAACTGAAATACCTATCATGCATGACAGATAAATAGAGAAAGACATTTCTGTGAGAAAATCTGACGCATTCATATCGTCAAAACGTGATTTAGTAAAGAGTCTAAAACTGCAAAAAGTTTCATTGTGTACCTACCAAGTTTTGATCATTTTTTTTTCTGATTTTTAAATTGATGGTTGCATTTAATTCATCTGTTGGCTGCTAAGCAACAGTTAAGCATTGTTTCTGTTAGCTTAACAACAACTTAATCAAGAGTAGGTGGCCAAAAACACGAAACTGTGACTCAAAAACTCTCACTTTGCCAATTCACTTGTTTGTTTTTTGTTTCCAATCTGACATTGTTGTCAGAAGAGAACGAAATTATTTTATTGATAAAAATTAAGCCCAAATTAGGATATATTAGGAGATCCACGTCGGGTAAGGTAATTCACCAATATGGCGGCAGCGAAGAAGAGAGTCAAAGTGGCCTGGAGCGACGACCTGAGCCATGACTCCGAGGAGGAAAGAGGTATGGAATAACTTCACCATAACTAGCAGTTCTCCAAACAGGTAGACCTCGCAAGCACAAACTTTTAAAGTGAGCTTTGAATGTTAGCTGAAGATCTTCATTAGATCTTCACCAAATATCAGACAAACTTAAAGTTAACTTTCAAATAAAATAAAAACCATCGAAATCAAATCACATTAGGTAAAGATCAGCCCCTTTTTTGAGAAAGAATTTGATTGTCGTCGGGGATTTTTGATAGGGACGCCCCTCAAAAATCCCCGACAACAATCAAATTCTATAAAGTCATAGAACCCGTAATACCGAGTTTCAACTAGATGAGTTGATAAATGCGACCTGTAGGCGAGAACAGCCGGACAAACTGACTGACAGCCAAAAGCATTTTTGTCCAATTGGCCAATATCGCTCGGTCAACTAACTCAAAACTAACTCTTGCATGATTTACTTCTGTGACTGACGCTATCATACTGTGGTCCATGGTGTTTTGATTTGTCAAACTTAGTCAGATCCAAAGACATAATAGTCAAAGGTCAGATCATAGCTGGATCTGCTGACTTCGACATCGTTTAGCAACATGTACTTGGAGGGGTGACTGCTAAAGACCTCCGTACGTACTTCGGAATGACAGATGACAGAGGTCTTAGGTTGCCTCAGGGCTTAGGATCGGCAGCTTAGCCTTCCAAAGCATAGATAATCGTTCGGATAGGTACCTACCTACCTATTATTATTAAAATCGTAACTGACCCAAATAGTGACCTCGCTGAACGTTGCCTATCCTTGAAGATCTGTCCTCCCTACACTTAGTTAGTTTTAATCTAGTTAAAACCTACTAAAATGCACGCCAAACTGCAAAGTCAAAATCATCTTTCCCGTTTAACAGATACTATCTTAACTGCAGTGAATCAGTGTCAATGTCAGTCTTTTATTACAGAGAGAGAACGCATCGCCCAGCTCGAGCGTGAGCTGGCTGCGATGCCCGTCAAGCCGGTCTACGAGCCTGAAGAAATGCAGAAACTGGTCGGCTATATCAAGAGGATAACAACGCTTTACGACCTCCGTGAGGAAGACTGGAACGCGGAAGCCCTTCAAGGGATCGAGGAATGGATTGGAGAACCGCGATCTCTGATTCTGTGCATATACTTCAAGGGGGAAAAACTTAAAGCGACGTGTGATATACCTTTAACCCCAGTTTACGATCTGACTTACTTCACACGTACGCCAGATTTTGTTTTCAAAGCGGAAACATTCCACGATGAAATCAACTTCGGCACGTTTGTGGACTCGGTCGAGTCTAACATGATCCAGATGTTGGAGCTAGCTTATGCTCCGTACTTTTTTGCGGTCACCACTTGGCCTGAAAGTTAGCAAATTATATTTTATGCGTAGTTAAACCTTATGGTAATTTCCGTAGAGACATACGAATTGCCTACTTACTTGAAAGTCTGTTACGGTTTTAGGTATATAATAAAACTATCTGTAGTTCGATTTTGTTGCAAGATTACGGATAACTTAAATCGTAGAAACTTCTAAAAATCGTAGAAACGAAGATGTCGCAGTCTTCTAAAAAAACAGAAGTTTGTCGAAACTCAAGTAGGTAATTAAAACCCTTAAAATGCAACTTCCAGGTGTTAAAAGTGAATTCTGCTCTCACATCCACACATTCTTAGCCAAACTCACAGATATGTACTACAAAATGCTCGGTCTGACTGTTCTGTACATACCACGAGAGGGCCAGCAGCTTTCTTTCGAAAAGGCAAGTGCTGACCGAGAGCTGGTAAAGAGACTTGAAGGTGTGGTGGTGTACTGGACGCATCAGATCAAGTCGTGCTTGGAAGACCAGGCTTTTGTCGCATCCCAAAAAGAACTGCTTTGTCCAAGTGATGAATATGACTTCTGGATTTACAGACGTAAGTATCAAACCAACATTCAGTTCAAAATTCAAGAATCACGCCGCCTACATTCGGACTGAAAATTCTGCAAGTTATTACTTGCAGAAGTTAGGTTGGTAGAAGTAATCGGTGGTAATTTTTGCAGATGAAAACCTAAACGCTCTACTGTACCAGCTAAAAAACCCTGCAGTCAGACATATCACCAAAATTTTGGTGACCACTCATTCAACTTTTATCCACCAATTCCAATTTTTATGCGACGAGATCGTCCAAAAGATTAACGAAGCCACTTCCAATATAGAGTTCCTTCAAGTCATCAAGCAACCTTGCGCTATCCTGGAGTGTGTGACAGATCCTGATGAGATAGCTACCCATATTCCTCAGATAATCAACCTCTTCAGATTCATCTGGCAGGAATCTCCGTATTACAATGGCGAAACTCGCATCACGAATCTCTTTAAAGCTTTAAGCAACCAGATCATCATCCTATGCAAGATCTACATCAAGCTGGATAACTTGTTTGAAGGTGAGACTAAGAATGCTATGTTGGAGTTTTCAAAGTGTATAGAGTGCTGCAAAAAGTATCGAGAAATTTATGACGTGATGGCTGAAGCTCACAACGAGATTAGACCTGGTAGCTGGGAGTTGGACACGGGAGCTATTTTCAATTATATTGACTCCTTCGTGCAGCGGTGTTTTGATATGCTTGACGTCTGCAATTGCATGGTTATTTTTGGAAGGTGAGTTGAGAATTCCTGTACCTTCATGAAAAACATATTTTTTATAAAATCAAGGGTATATTATAATATCCTAAATATCATGGCTCTGATATAAATTATCTTCCAGAATCGACGAGCTAGAAACAATAAACAAGCCGATGTTCGGCGGCGCTCGCGGCGAGCAGTTCGAGCAAAAGTGCGAGCAAATCGAGCACATGTTTCACGACGCGCTGAACTACGTGCGGCATGTCTCTCACAGCATCCTGGATGTACAGGCACCTTCTTGGTACGACGATGTGCTCCAGTTTAGAACTATCATTAAGGATATTGAGGTAAGTATTATGTGTGAAAAATAGCCTTTTAATAAACAGTAGTTAGCTCGAGGCGGCAAACCTTTGAGCAGCCACAGCAGGTGAACCAGCTAAAAAATACAAAATGATAGGTAGGATCTTTTTGATATTACAGATAATAATAGAAAACCTAGTGGAGACGGTGTTTGAGGGGGTGAACCACGTGGAGGAAGCCGTGGTGGCGCTATACTCGCTCAATAACTACTCCAAGAGGAAGAGTTTGAGGCGCATTTTCAAGAGAAAGACTGCTGAGGTGAGTTCACTACCACCAAATCCAAATTTCACTGTAGTGCATGCAATTGCGCCGAAATATTGGGAATCAACAAAACTCACAAGTCTGAAAGATATTAGTTCTAGTTGTCTGGACGAGCTCTATCAGAATGTCACAGTGGATTCGGCTGGCACGAGATCGCAAAAGAAGAAAGAGTGATAGAGAAGAGACTCTAAGGCTGCGTTTCCACCAGAGTTAAGCGAGGATGTGTAGCGAGAAATGTGTTTATCCACACCAATAGAATCACTTCATTGAAGCTGTCAGAGCGAGACTAGGTAAATAAAGTGATTCTATTGGTTCCTAACAAACATCCCTCGCTACATACCCTCACACATCTCTGGTGAAAACGCAGTCTTAACCAGCTGGGTAACTAGAACTGACGTAAAGCCGTGAAAAATAACAGAATTGGTCTTTTTTTCAGGTGTGGGCGATGTTTAGTGATGAGGTTCAGGAGGCCAAGAAGGACATGGTGGCTTCCCGGAGTCAGTATCCTGCAGACCTGCCGTCTTTCGCCGGTAGGGCGGTAGTGCTGAAGATGAGAAAGAACCGACTTGTTTATCTGAAAAAAGTTAGTTATTACGCTTGCAATGCCAGATAGGTAACGGGCGTTTGCCACCTTGAGACTTAGATTTCAGTCTCATGTAGGGACCTTTTCACGAAAGAAGCCTTGTGAGAGGATTCATAAGATATCTAAAAAAGTCATGATCATTCTGCATTAGCTACTTAGTACTTTCTCGGACGAGGAGTGAGTGAAGTTGGAAGCCTCACGGTGGAATTTGGTATCACAAAGAGCTACTATTTCGTTACTTTAGAATAGAATAGTCACTTTGTTCTTTGCTATTCTTGTATACCTAGTAGTACCTACCGCCCACGAATCTCGGCCATCGTTTGTGATGCGCAAAGACAATTTAGTTCGAAAAAGCTCTATTGCGCATCGTCGAAACGGCTAACTTCACGACAGCCGAGATCCGTTGGCAGTACTATACCATCGCTTAGGCTGCGTTTCCACCAGAATTGTGCGAGGATGTGTGGCGAGGGATGTGTTTGTTAGGAACCCACTTCACTTCATTTACCTAGCCTTGCTCTGACAGCTTCAATGAAGTGATTCTATTGGTTCCTAAAAACACTTTCCTCGCTACACATCCTCGCACATCTCTGGTGGAAACGCAGTCTTAGTCTGGGTTCAGCTCTAGGAGAGTGTCTTCCAGGTGATGACTGACGCGTCAGTTTGGCTGATGTCGTGTAGCAATTCTGAAGACGTGATCGTGCATGTTAACCGACTCATGGGAGCCATCGACGTGGCTATCAGGGAGCTGTTTATATCTTGGACGGTATGTTGGTAACACACACCCAACAGTCATATACATAGTCCTGATTTGGGTACCTTAGTTCGTATGAGTCAGTGGTGGTGGTTTTAGGCCGTCCGAAGGCTTGTCATGGCCTAACAACTTTGGAAAAGCCGAGACCGACTGCTTTACGTGCCCTCTAAAGAACGGGAGCGCTCAGTTGAAAATTGCTACTGAGGGTCACATATCTAAATGGTGACTACGCAGAAAAGTGCTTATTCGTTGATCTATCTCGATTTACTCGATCGATTCGAGTGTAGTAAAGGATACTCTGTGTCGTGGGTATATCAGAAACTAGGGTACCTACCTACTACTATGATAGAACACCCAGATAATGCAAATATTTGAACCGCAGAAAATTTAACCCTCTTACTTTTCAACTGGGTACCTACTTGCTTACGTCGTCAAAATGTTGATTCATCAATATTCAGATTAGTGATTACAAAATTTTTTTTTTTTTTTATACAACTGAAGTGGCAACCAAGCGTACGGCCCACAAGATGGTAACCGGTTACCGCAGCCTATGGACGCTTGCAATACCAGAGGTATCACTCGCGGGTTGCCACCTTGAGGCTAAGATCGAAAGCCTCATGTGCCAGTAATTTCACCGGAAACCATACCCTTCACACCGGAACACAGCAATGCGAGCATTACTGCTTGGCGGCAGAAATAGGTATGGTGGTAGTCCTTCCCCAGACGAGCTCTATCACAGAGAACTCTACTACTCTTAAAAAATGATGCCTTTACAGCACAATTTGGATGAAAAGTGCGGCGTCGGACTGAACAGAACCCTGATGAGGAAAAGCGTCGAGAACCCTGGCCTAATGGAGTGCAATATTGATGTGTGAGTTATTTTAGGCCCGTATTTTACCATACTTGAGTGTGAATCGTGACTCGAGCATCGATTTGACATAATTTTTCTATGAAGAGTGTCAAAAATAGATGTCACGATTAACGTATGGTTCTTGAATACGGACCTTAGTCAGCTAAGGGTTCACCAAAGAGTATGCCAGTGTCCAGAATCATTGATGTCAGAATTGTTTGATCTTCTTCGTTTTTGAACTCTGGTGACAGAGTTTCTAGGCCACCCGAAGGCCTCTGTCATGGCCTAACAACTTTGAAAAAGCCGGGACCGACTGCTTAACGTGCCCTCCGAAGCACGGGAGCGCTCAGCTGAAATTGCCACTGGCGGTCACCCATCGAAATGATGACCCCACGGAACAGTGCTTAACTTCATTGATCTGTTAAGAACAACTTAGCCAGCTACGTCAGCGCTCCAATTTTTTGATGGCCCATAGTTTTTCATTTTTCTGTTATTGAACACAAAGATTTCCTCCCGTTGCTTTCCTTGAGCTTGGCACTGCGCACATACATTTTTCGAATAGATAAATGCATTAGTGCACGACCGGTTTCGAACCCACGAGTATCGTAAGGCCACTGCCTCTAGAGCACCAGTCCTCGTTATGAGCAATATACTTTAGTTTAAAGCCCTGTTTATCATTTAGAAATATTCTGGAACTGTGCAAGGAGTCCAGTCATTGGGAAAACCTTGGCCTGGACATACCACTACATGCTTATCAGGTAAGCTTAGGATCAGATTATACGTAGACGAGCTGACCCGCGCGGCTTCACCCGTGGTTTTTGCAGTTTTTATGCTATCCCACAGGAACAGTTCATTTTTCCAGGATATAAGTAAAAAGCCTATGTGTTATTCCAAGACTTAAGTTATCTACATTCAAAATATTATGCTAATCGGTTAAGTCGTCACACACATACACCCTGAATTTCTCATTTATAATATTCGTAGGATTAAGTCGTAAATAACTACCTACAATCTCATCATAACTGGGAACATTTGAGGAACTACTTTCGCGAGCCAGAGTGATTGGCTTTGCACTGGTTAGTTCATAATTGAGTCAAGTTAATTTAGCGCAATTTTATTCTGACCATCTATTGTTTGACACGGGGCCGCGGCCGCTTCGCTTCGGTGGATCATCATGACAGCCTTCTATGTTCCCACTGCTGGGACACTGGCCTACTCTCAGGCGAGAGTGATTGGGTCTTAATCCACCACGCGGACCCAATGCGGATTGGTGGATGGCACATGTCTTTCGAATTTTTAGTTCTTGGACATGCCGGTTTCCTCACGATGTTTTCCTTCACCGTAAAAGACTGGCTCTAATATTATAATTGTTGGGTGAAACATTAGGAAATCTTAGTTATTGCTATACCACGACCTCTGGTAGAACTTCTAATCGGATTTTGTTGTCAGATTTTCATGAAGAGCAAGACAATTCTGTTCGTGTTCGAGAGTGTATTGGCGGTTGTGAAAGGCTACAATAAGATCTTGGACTCACTATCTGATGAAGAAAGGCTTCTTTTCAAACCATTGACATCGGTAGGTACATAATTTTCCTAAGGGCACGGGTACGCGTCTAACGGTCTGCCTCTTGAGCCCCAAATCAGAGGTGAAATCAACCTTAAGCTCGTAACAGCGTGGCGCACGCGTCGATTTATTCTAATAGATTTTTATATTCCTTTATTTTTCAATCGCCAAAACTTGTTGGGTATTCTTCAAAATAATACGACAAGTAAATGATTTACTTCGTTTTATTTATGTACCAAACCATACAAGTTGAAAAATAAATGAATATAAAAATCTATTAGAATAAATCGACGCGTGCGCCACTGCTGACTCTGTGGTCAACTAGGTAACCATTTGTCAAAATAATGTCATAGTTATTAGTATCATTTTTCGGTATTACTTAGCCGCAAACTGTTTGCTCAATGTGACTGCGCTATAAGCTTGTTTGTGTGTAGCGCGTAGGTATTGCTTTTACTAGGTACTCTAGACTCTTGCGTCTCAAGTGGAAATTGTTTCTCTTGGGCACGCGGTATTTGCAGAGTTGATTTTGTACAATAATAAAGAATAACTCAAAAGTATATTAAAAGATCATTTACTAATATCACATTCTAAATAATTATTTAAAATCTCATTTCTCTCCCCATTGTTACAGTATCTTTGTTTTTGAAAAGAATACGGCTCTTTTCATTCACATTTACATAATTCAATTTAATAAAATTAAATATTAAACAAATAAATAAACGATTAATTACTACATAGCATAAACAGCATTTAGTTTTATAAACCACAAGTCCACAACACATATTTTTTTTTTTTTTGAGGTTGGTAAATTTGAAAAAAAAACCACTGCATAAATAGAATAGGTAGTGTGGTCAGCCCTTACGTATGTCCACGACCAATAAAGACAACATCGGTGGTTAAGTAAATCACATACATCATCTACAAAGCTACAAGAACTATCGCAACGTAATCGTATCGTTAGCTGTAAAATATGAGACATTGTAAAAACGCGGACGCGAGTGAGCGAGATACGGCAACATTATTATTTGTGCGCGAGTAACAGAGATGAGTGACTAGTGAGAGGTCATTGTACGAAATTGATTGTACTCAGCGTCCAGGATTTGGTCCGTTACATACAACATTAGTGCTGCTAAACTTCTAAAGCAATAAAATAAAGGAAACTTACTGAATAGCTGTCAGAATACGCGTAGACATTCAAATGCATCAACATAGCGCAAAAACCGCAGTGGTCGATATTGGTAGTGGACTTTCCGCATACGCCGGACAGTCTCAATCACCACATGCATGGTTTGTGTACGTAACAGGTACCGGTGTATGTGTGTGTGTCCTGGTTGACACCACAGGTTGACACCAATAATCGCAAGAGCGATAAAGCACGTTTTCGCGCTGTGGAAATAATGCTCTGCTCCAACAAATAAATAAATAATGCTGGACAATCCACACAGCATCATCTAGCCCCAAGGTAAGCTGCTGTTAAACAGAGCTGTATTATGGGTACTAGATGACTGATTTATATTTAATACAATACAATACATAGATAGATATTTTTTATTATACATAGAAAACACCCAGAACACCCGGAACAAATATTTGCAGATCCTACAAACATTTGTCCCAAGGCGGGAATCGAACCCGCAACCTCCGAGTCGCAGGCGGACCTTCGCCCACCGCGCCACATTGGTCGTCTAAACAAACAAAAACTAAATAAACGCGTAGGTATGTCATGTCATGACCTTTAGCTACCATTCAAGCACAAATTCAAATGTTCATTCATATCAGTAGCTTCAACCATATCCATGCAGCACGGACACGGAAACTTAGTTCCAGTAGCGTTGAATGTTTGCGTCTCATCAAACTCATCATCACTATCGTCAATCACTATAGTCCTGTCTCCAAAGCTGGTTTTCCCTTCTTCGGGTATTGTTTTTTTATCAGAGAACATAAGGCATTCATCGAGATGCTCCTGCACTGGTTTGTCTATTTCGATATCACAGCATGGGCAAGTGTGGTTTAAAACTTGACTAGTGCTTGGTCGGTTAGTAATGTCTATGTTTGTGTTTCTTTTATTATTTTCAGTTTTGATTTGGATAGATGTGAGATCTACACATTCATTTGGTTCTGTTTTGATTGGCACATTTGGTGTGTATAAATCCTTTTCTAGTTTTACATTGATATTATTTATTGTATACTTGGTTTTAGTAATCGGACTGTTGTTGACATTGATTTTTATAGGTTTGTAAGGTTTAATTTCAGTTGATTCACATATGTTCTTTATATCATTTGATGTTGTTTGACTAATGGTTGGTTCTATAATTACTATGGTTTCTTTGCTCAGTTTCTCAATCACATCTTTATTCAAACATTCATCAATGTGCTTGTTTATTTGATTGTTGTTAACCTTAGCTTTACATATAGGACATTCAACTAAGGTTTCTTCAACAACTACAGCCTTGAACTTACTCTCATTATCTGTTAGCGTTACTGTAAAATCTTCCCCATAAACATCTTTGACTATAAATGAAGCGGTTTTCGTAAAATAATCATCGATTTTCTTTATTTTTTTTGGAGGTGTCAGTGCATCTATATTTGCTACATCTGATGACCTTTTGACTTGACTTGTTGTAACTGTGATAGGTTTTTTAGTGACATTAATAGCAGCAGGTATAGTTTTGTTTGTCCACACATTTCTAACAGTCTCCACAACACCGAGAGAGTTGGACTTGGGTCTGCCACTTGTATGACCGCTGCCAGTAAAAACTGCAGGTTTGATAACTGGCTTAGGGTTTTCAACTTTTGTGACTTTACTAGGGAAGTCATTAAAACTTTTTATATTCATATCTGTATTTTTATTCTTTATAGTTGCATTGTTGTTATTGATAATATACTTTGTGATGTCAGCATTGGGTTTGCTTACTTTCGTTTTCGGCTGTTTTGCTGGCTGTTCGACTTTTTCTGGCTCCTTGCATTTGATGAAGGTACCTCCGCAATGTCTCTTGTGTGTGCTCCACCAGGAGTCAGAAGGACCTGGCGGCCTGTTCATGGAGCGCCTGAGTATTCCGAAGTACGGTCTCACTCTCTGGCAAGGGCCATTACATCGCCATACATGATTTTGATATAATTTAACCTGAAGAAGAATGATCAGGCCTTAGGATATGATTAACACTTGCTTAGGCATAGGTATAGCAATCTGTTTGGCTATAATCTATAGACCAAATACAAATTGGTGGATGTATTGTAAATTTTTGTTTAGTGACATGCTGGTTTCCTCATACAACAACCAGTGTCTTTAGTATTTGAGAGTACCTAGCTACTGGTATTGCACACATAAGTTTTATCAAATTGCAACATATTTCCAACTATTGACCTCAGGATCGAAAGGAATGAATGAATGACAAGTAAGAATAATCATAAAATATATTACCTAGTTTCCTTACCTCATCATGGAAATCATGATAGACTGTGATCTTAACTCGGGCAGCTTGATTTATCCGGTGCATGTGAGATAGAAAGTTGGGTCCGTGCCCATTTCGGCTCTGGTCTTTGCCAACAACAAACAGGTACGCATGGATCATCTCATGCAGAAGGGTTTCCACCAGGTCTTTGCGAGGCCTTAGCTTAAGCAGCGGCTCACTTAGGGCTATGTCACATATCCCACCCCTTCCTTCATAGCTAGAAAAAAAATGTGATAGTAACTAGCGTGCCCAGTGGTTTTGAGATAAAGAAGCAGTTTCGCTCCGTGGTGCTTTCGTCTTTTGAAATAGATGTCAGTATTTCGGGTGGTACCAATTCCCTAGTGGAGTTGGCTGCTAACTTAAAGAAACTACTTAGATCATCATGAATCGTGTTCAAACACTTACCTGCAAACACCGGCACATGAATACATTCTTTTACTCCATCTAACAACAGCTTTCCCGGCCAGTTTTGCCCAAAAGAATACTGTATCAAAATGTATGAACAGTGAGTGCACGTTAGGCGTAGGATCTAAAAACTCCAACTCTGGATCAGCCAGATTCATTTTGGGGTTCTTACTTTGTGAAACTAATTTATTTTAACGAAACGAGCGATGAAAAATATTAAAATCAAACAAAACAACAACATTCGTTGGTCAGTCAGCCAGCCGTCACGTCACGCCGTCAGGCAGGCAGGTCAGTCAGCAGCTGTTTACGAAAGGAAGCAGACAGAAGTCAAACTCAAAGTCAAGACAATCAATTTGCTTGCTTGCCTTGCTCTCTCACTCACACGGCATACTGACACATGAATGATACAAAATTGCGGTCCGCATGAAGTACGATTTACATTAAGTCAGTAGCATTTGAAGTCAGTGCTGACTCCAAATTCGAGTGAAGTCAGTGCTGACCCGCTACTGCCCTAAATGTAAATAAAGAAAGTCAGTTTTCAAAGTCAGCACTGACTTCATTTTGAGTAAGTCACTGACCCAATATAAATCGCACTTGAGACTAAAAATATTATGGTAGTGTAGTGTAGGTATTGGTCTCGTGTGTCTTTTTCTAAAGGGCGACCTTATTAATTTAGAAACCAAACAATGAGACCTAAACAGGTTTTTTTTTATTAAATAAAAACCAGTTATAAGTAATAAAAAAGTCGCTCTCTTAAAGATAAAAATATTAAATGTTCAAGCTACGATTCTGAATGGACTGTTGTTATACTTACGTACTTGATTCTGACTTGTAATAACTATACTTAAAACTGTTAATATTGCCCAAGAAGGTATGTGCAGTGACGCGTACGACTTAATACTAAATTGGCAAATAAAACAATGCAATTTTGTACAAAAACAATCTAGAGCCTATACAATTATAATGTGTGTATTTTTGATTGTTGCGAATAAACTCAAAAACTAATCATCCGATTTCAAAAATTATTTCCCTATTAGAATGCTTAATTATCCCTGAGTAACATAGGCTATATTTTATTTTAGAAATAAATAGGAATCTCTACTAAAACTTCAATAACGAAATCCAAGGTATATAAAAATTAACCATAAAATGTTCATCGCATGCGCTGCGGAAACTGTTGATGATAGAACAAAAAAGATTCTTCAATATTATTGAACATTATTGGTATTACCTATCTACAAAAAAGTTAACAATATCAATGTCCAACTATTGTAGTTAAGTAACTATAACTTATTATTTACATTTCAAAAGTTTTCCATACCTTTATATTAATCATTAACCAAATAAATAATTTCGTAATTATGACTGTTTCAATACCTGTAGCTATCTGTTTGAATTTTTAAAATCAGACATTCTAATCAAAAGTTATGACGAAGTTTAAAATATTGATTTATACAAAATACTAAAAATTATTATTACCACCACATTGTCTTTTGTATTTTTAGGCTTGCGAAAAAAAAGTTCAACCAGGAATATCAAAATTAACATGGACTTCAACAATGTCTGATGCTTATATTGCTGACTGTGTCACACAAATAGGAGAAGTAAGTTTTTAATGATTAATGATTTTATATTTGAAAATAAGTTAAAAATAATTCGTTTATTAACTATATATTTATACTTTTTAATATTTATATATTTTTTTATTTTAGCTTCAAGATTTTTTGACAACTTACAAAAATTGCAATGTGAACTTAGTGAAAATTATGGAAAAAATTTGCGACACTCCTCTAATAGAGTTTGATATTTACAATACTTTTGAAATAAAAGTTTTAAGACAGGACATTCGAAATATGGAAGCTGAAGCTGCAGTAAAAATATTGGACATGTACCGAGAAATAATTACTTATTTAGTAATCGTTTATGAGGGTTTTGAATCCTACATCGGTCAGGTAATTTATAGCACTAAGAAGTACTTACCTACCAATACCTACTTAATAAAATAAATAATGGTCATGGTAAAGTTGAGTCAGCATTCTAAACATAAGTGATTTCAGATGGCTGAATATTGGGTCAAGTATGTAAGAAGATTTGATCGGTTGTTGGAAGATGCGTTGAGGCTGGCTATCAAAGCTACCATGCAAAATATGTACAAATGCGTACATGGAGATGGTAAATTTGTTACATTTATTCACTACGCAAAAAGTTTCTGCGCTTAATTATTTACTATTAACTTTGTTGATATATTACAGGAACAATGGCACCATCACCACTTATAAAAATGAACCTATTTTTATCGGGCAAAGACATAATTTATATTCCGACTAAACATGAGATTAATGATACTTTTACGACCGTTCTCGATGAAATAGTTCACATAATGAGCACAGTTCCAAGACTTTTTGAAAAATTTGCTTTACCTGCAGGAGGCTTAAAAAGGTTTTACGAGGCGATACAAGTTGATCCAGACAGCAATAAGCTTCAGTCCTTGATAGATAGTGGTCAGTATAAGGTCACTTCCTACTACAAGGCAAGCAGTGGGATTTCACATGGATAAGTAATAAATAAATAAAAATAAAATCTCTCTGTGAATTTATTTCAGAAATCGAATACAACGTCCACCTTATACATGAACACATTCAAATGTGGGATCCATATACTCATATTTGGAAAGTAGATAAAGATGATTTTATGGTAAAATACCGTGATGAACGACATGCTGCAGCTGAGTTTGATGCGTTGATAATAAGTTACAGTGATTTAGCAAATACTGTCCAAATACAAGAAACTGTCAATCAGGTGCCTAGGAATAAGTTAATAATTCTCTGTGTAATATGAAAGTTTAATCCAAAAACTAAGTTATAATGCTTTTTCAGATTCACTTCATTACTCTAAATTCGAGTGAGCTGAAAAAATCAATCATTGCACATTGCTTAATCTGGCAAACAAAATTAGGAGAACTGCTACGTAAAATAACTGAAGCTGACATAGACGTAATTTATAATTACGTAGAGAAGAGTAGTGAGGAAGCTATGAGGGTGGGTAATAATATTGGTTTACAGTATTTTCAGACTGATTTAACGTACCTCCAATGCTATAAAATAATTTCACAGATGCCTGCTGATTTAAAAGAACTTGCATCAGCTATTGCAACATACGAGCGATTGATGTCTGATTTGAGCAACGTTGAGAAAACTTTTCCGCCTATCACGGACCAGATGACGACTTTAAGTAAGTTTTGTTGCTATTACCTAATGAAATTGTTAATTTCACCTTATGTTTTCTAAGCTGTTTTTATAATTATCATTTACAGGCAAATTTGAGGTCGAAGTGAGTTCTGATATGAAAGAACGACATGAAAATATTCCTGTGATATGGGCTAGTTACTTGACACTCCTTGAAGAAGCTAAAAAAGCATTGGAAATGAATAAAGATAAGTTTAAAGCGGAACTACTAGAACAAGCTGAGGTAAGCGTTAAGTACCTACTTGTGATTTATTTATTTGAATTTCCATTATATTAATTCCTTGACTACAGAGTATGAATCCTTTTCTTATGCACTAAAGGTATTCAAAGAAGCGGCAAAAGATTTTTGCGATGAATTTTACAAAACTGCACCATGTGGTTCAGATGTTAGTGGTAAAGATGCAATGTCGCAACTGAAGGCGTTCCGAGATCAATTGAATGCTTTGAGAGCTCAGGAGCAGCAAATCCGTGATGGACTGGCCGTATTCAATCTAACGTAATAAATCATGTTGGCATAGCGCTGATAGATAATAGTTTCATTAATAATAATAGTTTCAAGAGTAGTAGAGTTCTCTGTGATAGAGCTCGCCCGGGGAAGGACTACCACCATACTTATTTCTGCCGCCAAGCAGTAATGCTCGCATTGCTGTGTTCCGGTGTGAAGGGTGTGGTTTCCGGTGAAATTACTGGCACATGAGGCTTTCGAACTTAGCCTCAAGGTGGCAACCCGCGAGTGATACCTCTGGTATAGCAAGCGTCCATAGGCTGCGGTAACCGCTTACCATCTTGTGGGCCGTACGCTTGGTTGCCACTTCAGTTGTATAAAAAAAAAAAAAAAAAAGTTTTTTTTTATATCAAGCCCGTTTCTCGAAAGTTAGCCAATGGAATATTATCTTGTAGATAATAATTTTACAAACTGCTATACTTTTTTAAAAATTTACCTATCAAGTAGTACCTATTAGAGTAATTGTTAAACTAGTAAGTTTTAGAGGTTGTTATTCTTTAATCATAAAATTATAGTCAAGTTATTTAAAAGTAACCCCAAATAATGATAAAATTATAAGTAGAAACATCACCATAGCCATATTGATCTAGAAGATGATGATAATTACTACCGACTAGCTGACTTGCGCGGTTTCCCGCACGTTAATTTTTCATATATTCTCATTGTTCAAGCCTTGCCTGTACTCCTACAAATATTTCAAGACCAAAATTAGCCAAATCGATCTAGCCGTTTTTTATTTTCAGCAAAATTATCGCACAGCAATTCATTTTTATATCGATTTACAGTTAGCACCAACAGTTTAGTTAGTATCAAAAATGATTAAATGGTATTTGGTATTTCAGAACACCAGTGAATCTAGATCTTCAGAAGATGGAGAAGGAGCTGGAGAAGCTAGAGGAAGTTTGGGGCTTGGTCTTCCAGTGGGAAGAGTCTTGGGAGAAATATAAGACTCAGACATTCTGGGAGATGGAGACGGACGAGATGGAAGAAAACGTCATGTTTTTGTTTAGGTATGTAAAAATGTTTAGGGACTAAATACTATATGGTATTTTTTAATCATTAGGTATGTGTCTGTAAGCACAGTGTAAAATAATAAATTTATGGTTATTTTGCAGTGTATAATGGCAAGTGGATTATTTTTTCACTACCTATACTAATTAGGCGGTGTGGTCGCTCAGCGACAAAGCCTTTTTTTTATTCAATAAATTAAAAAATATATATATATATGTGAGTGACGCAGATGCTGTAGAGCATGGTACAAGTTTAATGTTAAATGTCTGCAACTTGTTGGTTCACAGAAACTTTAATCGTCTATCACGACAGTTAAAAGACAAAGGCTGGGACATAATTGACACAACTAGGGTGAAAGTAGATGCATTTAGAAGAACACTGCCACTGATTGGAGACTTGAAGAATCCGTGTATGAGAGAACGTCATTGGGACAGAATCAAGACTTTAATGAATGTGTAAGTTTAATACCACAAATTACCCTTTATGAAAGCTCTAATAAAAAATACTATAAAACATGATTTTTTTATCCCTAATTTAAAACTATTGTTATGTGACTGTAACGCAGAGAGTTTGATCAAAATTCCGAAGATTTCAAGCTAGAAGTGATTATGCGATTGAATTTCCAAGCATATGCAGACGATATAGCTGAGATATCAAATGCCGCAACAATGGAATTGAACATTGAAAATGGATTAAAAACCATTAGAGAGGTCTGGAAAAGTACAACTTATGAAATGGAACACCATAGGGGTAACATGTATAAAATCAAAAACGTAGAAGAAGTTATGCAGGTCTGTACATTTTTATACTATGGAATAATCAATCATTTTGTTCTTCAAATGTTTTATTGATATTTAATTTACTCTTTACATAATCATTACATATGTTTAGTTTTTGGAAGATCATCAAGTACAGTTGTCATCAATGAAATCTACTAAATACGTGGAGCCATTTATAAAAGAAGTTGATTATTGGGAAAAATCTTTAGGATACGTGGCAGAATGTATTGAGGTTGGCATCCTTTAATATACATCCTCAAGTTTCTCTATACTTAGTTAGATACTTTCTATTACTCTTATGATTTTCTTTCTTCTACCAGATAGCACTGCAAGTGCAACGTCGTTACTTGTATCTTGAAAGTATTTTTAGTGGAGAAGATATCAGAAAACAGTTACCCAGTGAAGTAAAGATATTTGATAAACTTAGTGATGATTGGACTGATATCACATTTAAGTAAGACATCAGAATAATTAATTACTTATTAGATTACTATATCACTCTTGCTTGAGAGTAGGCCAGAGTCCCAGCAGTGGGAACATTAGAAGGCTGTCATGATGATTAGTATAGAGATAAAAAAATATTGTTTTGTTTTATACAGCATGAATGCGGGAGCAAATGCTGTACAAGCCTGTTTGTATAAACCACTGCCGTATGTTTTCAATAAGCTTAATACGATGGTGGACAATCTAGACGGCATTTTGAGAGCACTGGAAATGTATCTTGAAACAAAGCGGATGTTATTTCCAAGATTTTATTTTATATCTAATGATGACATGCTGGAAATACTTGGAAATTCAAAGAAGCCACACCTTATTCAAGTTCACCTTAAGAAGCTGTTTGACAATGTTAACAAGATAAGAATTGATAAGGTACCTAGAATACTAAAATAAGCTACATTACAAAATTAATTTCATATTTAGTGCATCGTTTATTCGGTCAATTATTAGTTATTCTTATTGGATAACAAAAGAGTAGCACGCGGCGCACGTCATTGAACCGTGCGTCAATGAACCGCGCGTCATTAACTCACGCGTCAATAAATAAATAAATAAATAAAGTCATATTTCAGGCATCAATTGATAAGTCTCAAATTAGGTAGTAGGTAGGTACTTAGTCTATGGCTTAACGACCTGCGCGTGTCAATAACCCCTGGTTAACTAGCTAAGGTAATCGATTTACTCTTACTCGTAATTTTTTAGACAAAATGTAAAAAAATATACATGTTATATTTTTGTGTGTGGAACCTACTCCTTGAATATTATACCCTGTGTAGTCTCACGATATTGGCATTTGAATGAGTCACTAGGTAGATGAAATAGAAATAATAATACCGAAACGTGGCATTAGTAACGAGGGAAAGATCGCATTTTCTACCACTAGAAAAATGCATTATCCAGTAAAGCAATATATCGCCACAGAGGGGAGGAGTCGATACAACTAGCTCATTGGAGAATCTACTAAGTTGGCAACACTGATACCTACCACGGGTGCATATTAAGGTTGCTGATTAGAGTATGATTTACATTGGGTCAGTGACTGACTTCAAGTGGAGTCAGTGCTGACTTCATGAACTGACTTGCTCTGTTTACAAAGTACGCGAGACTATTGTAGTCAGTACTGTCCGGACAGCGTTTCACTGACTCCAAATCCATTTGCTACTGACTCAATGTAAATTAACTTAAGAGCTGGAACATCATCCATCAGTGTTGACTTCATGAACTGACTCTGTTTACAAAGGGTCAGTACGCGTTTACATTAGACCAGCAGAAGGTCAGCACTGACTTTGCTCGAACTTGGAGTCAGCAGTCAGCACTGACTTTTTATACTGTACTGACTCAATGTAAATCATACTTTAAGCTGCTCTCGCAACACCGTGTGGATTTGCGAGAAAAATAAAGAAACACTTAGAAAAATCAAGCTTGTGTTGACTTGCTTGATTGATTGACAGGATTTTGATTTGATTGACTTGTTTGCTGTGCTGTTGTTTGATAAGTTTATGTTAGTTTGTCTTTGTTTTGTTTGTTACAAAAAAGGCGGCGTGCGTTGATCTGTGACGGTTGTGAGTTGTTTTCGTAAATTCTACGATAATTAATAAATTTTAACTAATTTGAGTGTTACAATTAATCAATGAAAATGTCTAAAAAAAAGAAAAATGAACAGAAAATACCAAAATCAATCACGGAACTAGATCTCAAAAATACATATTTCGTTCCGATGAAACGCATGGTTAGTACCATTTTAGTATATTGCTCAATCTTGGTAGTTCCAATAAATATTCTTTGGTACGCACTAAATAATTATGAACCTCGTTGGTCAATAATATCTGTTGTAGGTAACTACAATGGGTATATTAACTGCTGCTGGCAAGCGTGAAACTCCTCTAACATGGAGTGGGTACCACAGTCAGTAATGACATTTTGCGGATTTTCGTTTGTATTTTCTTCAAACTAAATCACCTACTTTGCTTGTAGCTAAAGCATTTATAACTCTTCAAATACATGCATAGTCTGTGCATCCCAGATGTCTTTGTCCTTTGTGTGAAAATCCTTGTGCATTTTAATTGTAACAGATTTAATTTTCAGACTGAAGTTATGAGTTTTATTGACATAAACTTATCAAAACCAACAAAGGATGTTGTAAGATGTGATTATAACCTGCTAAACCTCAAACATGAAAGGTCCGATAGAGAGTTTTACGATGAGTCTATGGACCGGTATGCCTCTCCTCGACACACAGCTCTGTTCGTAAGCACATGCTACAAGGCACTGTACTCACATGACTGGGACAGACTTCTATTTATACTCAAAAGTGTTCCCAGGTGGCGGTTCAAAGTTATGTTTACATTTTATGTCAGGGTGAGTTACATATATTTTTTTTTTAATACCATTAAAGTGGAAACCAAGCTTACAACCACTTGATGGTCAGCGGTTAGGGTAGCCTATATACGCATGCAACATCATAGATATTACTTGTGTGTTACCACCCTGAGACGTTAGATGGAAAGTCTCATGTGCCTATAATTTCCCTTCAAACTGGAACACAGCAATGCAAGCATTACCGCTTGGCGTCAGAAATAGGTATGGTAGTAGTATTTCCCTGGACGAGCTCTATCACAAAGAACTCTACTACTCTTAACATTACATCAAGTTAGCATTATTTAGTCCTAATATTTGACTGGCTCTTATAGCCCTTTTGTTTTTAAGTAGGTTTACCAGAATAACTTAAATTCTATTCATTATATAATTCACATATCTTTTATTTAGTAAAATCACAAAGAACCTAAAACAGTTCCATGCACCCCAGTTTACAAAAATCTAGGAACAAACTGCTGGGTTCCTTCCTACTTCTGTGTAATTAATGTAGTAAATTGATTTCAGATGTTATCGTTACTGCTAATGTACCACCCAGAGAGTAAAAAACGTGGGTTCTTTAATGAGTATCTACATATGATTTGGGGATGCCGTTCAGATATAGACAAGAAAGCAATACAGAAGGTTCTATTCACACTGAGCAAACAAATGTTCCGCTCTAGATTGCTGCAGGTGTACTGTATGGCAAATCATGAGAAGAGACGAGAAGCTTTTGCGGCTTTAGCAGAGAAGGACAATAATAATTGTGAAGATTAGTTTCTGGTTTGGTTACTGGACTGATAGAACCACTTTTGTCTGGGACAGATTTGTGTCCGAGCAGAAAGGGGTTAACCTTTTTTTCTATTTTTAAATTTGAGAAGTCACGAGAAGCTTTTGCGGCTTTTGCAGAGAAGGACAATAATAATTGTGAAGATTACTTTTTGGTTTGGTTACTAGACTAATAGAACCACTTTTGTCTTGGACAGATTTGTGTCTGAGCAGAAAGGGGTTAACCTTTGTTTCTATTTTTAAAGTTCTTTACTTGTTTCATTATGGTTATTGTCAGTATCTTACTCTCTATGATTCACATCTGGGCTACTACAAGCTAAAAGCTATATTAAAATAAAATTACACTGGTGTATTGTATGCTTAAATGGTGTAATATTATTTTAAAATATGAACATGTGGTTAGGCCCCATAGGGCTGGACATGCAGAAATGATGACGCGCAGGCGCAGATAGGGTGCAGATGTGATTTTGTAAATCATTTAGAAAAGGGGCTTAGACGCGACGGCAGCTTCACAGCGAGCTTCACAAGAACTGGTGGCATTGTGGTTTTCAATATTGGAGAGTTTCGGCTAGCTCTTTCGGCCCCCTCTCGGTCGCGCTTGTGTCCCGTCTTTTCTAATTATTTTTGCAATAGGACGTAGCGCCGTGTCCGCATCTCGTTATTTCAATTTTTTGCGTCGCGACTTTTCTATACATTTTATATGAAAAGGTCTCCGCGTCCCTCCGCGTCCGTCTCTTGTTTATGTCTTGCGTCTTTTCTGTGATATCAGTCTTGATACAGATTTGCTTGCTGATTCTGTAAAAAAACATATATATAAGTTTGACTTGAAATTAAGATTACATGTAATTTTGTTCTGTGAATTTATGGTCTGATATTTAAGTTTTTATGTTCATAATATTGATGTAATGCCATTATCATTAGCTCAACATACAGTGTAAGAGTTATGAAAAAAGCATTTTATAATTAAGTCTTCTTAACCGATTCGTTGCTGCACCCATTTTGAAAAACTTTTCACCAGGGCTGTGAACAAATTTTCTATGACACGACTGGCGTGTCAAGCGCCATAGAAGTCCATGGCACGCTTAGCGTGCCATCAGCCATGTGTATAAAACTACATGCTTTTTTTGCTTTTTTACTGGTCAAGACTTGTTTCAAGTTTAGTTGGAATCAAACCACGGGAGTGTACGGCACGATACGTTAATTACATTGGTTTTGAAGAGGTTAACTAAGTGTTTTTCCTGAAATGGAAGGTAAGTGACTTTACTTTTTCAGATGTTTCAAACCTTTTTTGATATTTTATCTAACTTTTACTAAAAATGTCACTTAGTGACTTGTTGCAGTAGTACAACGACGAAATGTTCGGATTATTTTGTCAAATTGACCTACTTTTTCTAGATTTAAATCGAAAACGCAAATACATTCCTGAAACAGAAAACTATGATAATGATGAAACTCAATGTGAAAATGAAGAAGAAACTTTGAATTATATATTTGAACAAAACTCACAATCATACTCAGATGTTGGAAATGACGCCTCAAAAGAAATTTAAGAACAGTGGTACATGCACAGAAATTGACGATAAAAATACTAATTCAGTACCCTCCATATTTTACATACATTTACCTAGTTTAAGAAATATTATCCGTATGCATATTGAAGTAAGGTTATTGCTTATCCAAGTACAACACACATACATGAATGCTATTTATAGTTCTGAGAAAAATATTTTTGTCAGAATAATCTTCATAAAAAGGTATTGTTTTTTACTTTGATTGTACGGATAAACATTCCAAGTATAAAATAAAAGACTTGCCGTACATAAAAATTGTTGGTTTTTCAAAATACATCATATTTTACAACCCTCCTCGGAATTTACTTTTTCTCGTACTTATCACGAACCTTGTGTAATTATCATAGCCTAACTTCGGAATGTTTATCTACTAATCCCTAGACAATTTCATGGAGAATCTAAATATATAAAGGTGTCAATAGGTATTCTAACGAGATAATTGCGAATATGTCGCGCGCGTGTCGCGCGTCCCACTTTGGGACGCTCAGCGTACGCTCACTGCAGAGGTCTGCCACGCCAGCGCTTTAAGCGCCGCGAGGTCCGCCCCTTGAGAGGTGGCTAAAGTATTCAGTATTGACACGCCTATCGTGTCATAAGAACGCAATTTAAAAAGGTTGTCAATCCCTGGAACTGTTGAATTCACGCAATATTGAGAGGCTAAGACAACAGGCGTAATCTACGTGGAAAATCTGTATAGTTTCGTTCTGGGCAGACTTTTCTAAAACTTAATCTGAGGGTGTTACAATCGAGGAAAAAATGACACGCCTATCGTGTCATAAGCCACTAGTTAAAACCATTGATGACACGCCTGTCGTGCCATCAGCAACGAATCGGTTAATTTCATAATAATTTGAATGTACCTCAGTTTAAAATATTTGTTGACACAGGATTCTTTCAAATAAATAAGTACAAAGCATAAATGGTTTTAAACTTTATAAATATTATCACTAATACGTTTGCCCAGTTGTGGGACAATATAGGTTAAAAAAAAATAATAATAATAATAAACACCTACTTTTATTAACATTTAATAGAGTCACAAGATAGGTATACTAAATTAAGTGACCACGGGAGTAACTACAAGCTCAATATTACTCAATAATGCTTTTGAGTTTGCGGTTACCACCTAGATGCTTTTCCAGAATGCCCTAGGCCTTCCGGTGGCTAAAGCGATGATGTCAGAAGATGGAGAATGCATAGAATGGAAGTACAACTTGGTTCTGGACGGGCCAGCTGAAGTGTGGCTCTTGGGGTTAGAACATACCATGAGGGTTGTACTGAGAGAGGTGAGAACGAGTCATTCCCGCTCGGTAACACCCCGCCGTCGACACTGAACGAGTGGGAACTATTATTCCTTTTTATTATTAGTAAACATGTATTGTGATACTAGTAAACAAGTATTGTACTGTAGGTACATATCTTATTTTTAATTTTTACGGCATGTTTTTTTAAGTTAAGGATTTTTTTGCTATAATGCATCTTAATCAAACGTTAGATGTATCTATACAACTCTGTAACGTCTACATGACAGCTGTCAAACATCAAATGACCCTATATCTCGGAAACTACTAATCCCAGATGGGCCAAGAACGCACCACACTTTCGAATAGGTATATTTATTGATGTGTCAGCAAATAATCATGCCATGCTCAAACGGTGAAGGAAAACATCGTGAGGAAACCGGCATGTCCAAGAACTAAAAATTCGAAAGACATGTGCCATCCACCAATCCGCATTGGGTCCGCGTGGTGGATTAGGTTACGGTTACCCTTACTCTTCAACGCAATCTCAATTTTTGTAGGTAGGTACTCTTGGAAACAAGATAGAATTTAGCGCTAGGTTTTTATGAAATATATATCATATTCCAATAGTTGTCCAATAGCAATGGTTTGGTTTGACATTTTGTGTTCAAGAGTCAGCCCCCTGCATCCCTTCCGGACCCAAGGCACAACTACGATGCTCAACTGGTTGTGCCGCGGGTACCTACTTTGATTCCCTTCTACACAACAAATTGGTCCGTTCGGGAAAAATGTGTACCTATGGCCCAACTAACGAAAACTCGAATCCCTAGTTGTGCTGTGGGTGCTTTTGAGACACAACTGATTTCCGCTATCTTGAAATGGAGAGAAGGTCTAGCAATGGTATCCATAGTTGTGAAATCTGTGTTACTATAACACAGGTGTTATAGTTACACAGATTTCACGATATTCCGGATACCATATTAGGTACCTATGGATACCATTGCTATAAGACCTCTCTGTTTCAAGACCATACTAATATCTGAAGCCTTATTCACTATGGCCAAACGCGGGCTCGTTACGATATCTGAGAGGAATCGTTGTCGACGAGTCACGTTTTAGAGCTCGTCTGACTGTTTTTCAAAGTCATCCTATTGATAGCGAAACTTGAAACAACATAGATGCGTAAAACAATATTACGATTTCACACCATGGCACGTATAGAACACGTTACTAAGTTACACGTTATTGGTAAGGAATCTCCTAGGTCATAGCGAATAAGCCCCCTGTTCTGTTCCATTGCTATAATAGACCTTCTCTCCGTTTCAAAATATCCATAGTTTATCAGCGTTAGTTACGGGTGTAAAAATACTAAAATGCGAATTTATTATAGCATCTTATAAGTACGAGAGCGGCGCTGAGGAAGTGCCGCTACGCTAGAGAACAGTGGATCGCAGACTGGCCCGGCCAGTTGGGTATTACGTGCAGTAAGGTAAGTCAATCAGTTGAATTGAGTGCTCGTGATGTAGCTGGCTCAGTTGTTCTTAACAGATCAACGAAGTTAAGCACTGTTCCGCGTAGTAACTATTTGGATGGGTGACCGCCAGTGGCAGTTTCAACTGAGCGCTCCCGTGCATCGGAGGGCACTTTAAGCAGTCGGTTCCGGATTTTTCAAAGTGGTTAGGCCATCACAGAGGCCTTCGGGCGGCCTAAAAACTCTGCCACCAGAGTTTGCCACTGACTAATACGAGCTTACTTATTAGTGGTTTGGCTTGCTTCAGAAATCCCCTTATACTTAGGGTAGGTACTAACCCTGCGAAGGGCATTTCTGTACTTTTTGTTCACAAACCCCCTTAAAATCGAATTTACTCTATATTTTGCTGGAAACCGCATTATATTCCGTATTTATTTATTTAGTATTTTAAAAGATTTAAACATGGGGAATGTTACGAGTATAATACTCGATAGACCGATGACATTAAAGCGCTGGAAGTAGGTGGATGGTAAAGGCCCAAAAACGGGCGTCATGGCGCTTTTTAGGGGAGTGTTATTACCAGCAGTGGACGTCTATCGGCTGATATGATGATGAAGCGTACATAACATACTATACATAAGACAGACTTCATTTTATACTATGCAAGGATAAGGATAAAAAAAATACTAGATACCTACCAATTCATGCAAATGATTAACCAGATTCAATGGACCTCTGACTGTACTCGAACGCTATGCCGCTGCGAGATTATGAAGGAAAAGAAGCCTATGAAGAAACTGCGCAAGAAACAAAACGTGATACTAAGCACCCTTCAGATGATGTCCCGCAAGGATATCTCGAAGATTCTGAGGGCTAAGGTCAACGCCCTGTGTGTCATCGAGATTCATTCCAGAGATACTGTGGATAGGATGTATAAGACTGGTTAGTTCCACAAAACTATGAAGCAGATATAATTTATACCTAACCAGGGTCTTTGATTATTAGTGCGCAATATTCAAGGAATATGTTCCACACACAAAAAATAGGTACATGTTTTTTTTTTAAACATTTTTTCTGGAAAATATCAAGTTTTTTCTGGTCAATTATTAATTATTCTTGTTGAAAACCGAAAGGGGAGCGCTTGGCGCATGTCAATGACCCGCGCGTCAATGAACCGCGTGTTAGTAACCCGCGCGTTAATGACCTGCGCGTGTCAATGACCCCCCTATAACCGCTACGGGGCGCGCGTGCTCGAATATTTAATGATTACGGGGTTTTCATCATGATCATGACAGCCTTCTAATGTTCCCACTGCTGGGACACTGGCCTACTCTCAGGCGAGAGTGATTGGGTCTTAATCCACCACGCGGACCCAATGCGGATTGGTGGATGGCACATGTCTTTCGAATTTTTAGTTCTTGGACATGCCGGTTTCCTCACGATGTTTTCCTTCACCGTATGAGAGCACTGGCATTGCGCTCATAAATTTTTCGAACAGAAAAATCCCTTGGTGCACGACCGGGTTTGAACCCACGACCTTAGGATCGGAAGGTGGGGTCACTACCACTAGACCACCAGTGCTCTGTAAATAATAATTGACCAAAAAAACGTGAACAAATTAATGCATTTAGAAAATCAGTCATTTTGGGAAAAGATGGTTATAATATAAATATTAGTGATTGTAATATATTTTTCAACACATTTGCTTATAAAGTGGCTCTATGGCCATCGCAATTAGGCACATAATGACACCCATAATCAAACTACAACTTTTTCATTGCCATATAACTCACTAGTGAGTTATAATTTTTTTTTGTTATTTTATTCAAAAGTTATGTTGTTGAAAAACGTCGTAAGATACACGTGTGTATTTATCATTACCGTCCTCGCCTATCATAATGTACTATTTTAAATGAATCAGTCCAAAGTTTGGACTCCACCCAAACAGACCGGAACCAGTTACTCCAGCCAGTTAGACAGTATTTTTTATTATATCCTTTTGCAAACTCTACTTCCGTAAACTTGGCAAAAGGAAATAAAGAGAACATTTGTAAAATAATAGAGTTCCGCAGAAGCAGAACATGTAAAAACTGAGTTAAAACTCATTTGATTGTTCCCCTCCACGGAAATCTTTAGTAAAAGGCGAAAGATTTGTTCGTGTTGAAGGGAAACCAGAGTACTTACTGAAGAAATGAGCGAAAGTACCGATTACGAGCCGTGCGTTTTCGTCAGCGCGATTCAGGAACGGTCAGCTTTTACCAGCGACATCTAGTTATGTGTTTGTAAAACACTTATCTCATATTAAAAATTAAATGCTGTGCGTTAGGCTCGCTAAAACTCGACAACGAGTGGACCGATTTGGCTAATTTTGGTCTTGAAATATTTGTAGAAGTCCAGGGAAGGTTTAGATGTTGAGAAATTATAGAAAAATTGCGAAAAAAATAACGCGAGTGAAACCGGTTCGGGTCAGCTAGTATCTACAAAATACAAGTCGCAATGCAATACTTAGGTACTTAAATGGTTTTTTCTAATGGCCTTAGTTGATTTTACAAATTATAACTAAGTACTTATTTTAATGTTTTAGACAGTTATTTCGCGATCAATCAGTCAGTTTATACAAATTAGAAATTTTCTAACCCTTCCAAAAGTATTTAGTAAAATAATCGTGTATTCCCGATGTTCCCATTCCATCTGTTAATGGCGACAGTAACATTTAAATAAATAAATTGCTAGATATTTCCAATGGCGTTACACAAGGATCTATTCTTAGGCCACTAATGCCATTATTGTTCTACGCTACTGCTACAAGTTCAATATAATAATGGATTTCACATGCTGTTGGGGCTGCCTCGCTTCTGCAGTGCATCTGCCATGTTTGCGGAGGCAAGGGTTGATGGGTTCCATGCCATCATCCGCAAGAAAACGGCATCACTGCTCAGCAGGCTGCGGAGCAGCGCCAACACCATCCTGCAGGTCACACCTGATAGATATGACCTGCCCTTAATGAAATCTTTCATTCGGGTCCTGATCAAATAGACTCAAGTGTGTCTATTTGATCCGGATGCGAGTGAAATCATTTAAGTAGTAGGTAGGTATGTTTTTATTGTGTAAATCTGTCACTGTTCAAAAATTAACCTAGCATAAGATAGTTTGTAAGCTTCACTAACACCATTGGACTACAAGTTGTCTGAATAAATAACTATATTATTATTATTGTATCGTAAAGTAATGATTTGCAGGTTGCATGGCTGTGTCGGCGTTTGAATGGTTCTCCCAACTTAAGTTCTACTGGGACCGAGAGCGCGAGGATTGTTACATCAGGCAGACAAACACTAACTCGATTTACACGTATGAGTATATTGGGAACTCGGGACGGCTTGTAATAACTCCACTTACTGACAGGTATATACGTCCGTATACTGAAACGCTGCTCATCTAATATATAAGGTCATTCATTATCAACCTGACAAACTTAAGGGGTAGGTTCCACACATAAAAAAAAAGTACTTGTACTATTTTTTTTTCTAAACGGTTTTTTTTTATAAAATTAAAAAAAAAAATACGTTTTTCTGCTTCATAATTAGTTATCCTTGTTAGAAATCGGAAAGGCAGCGCTCGGCACGTGTCAGTGACCCGCACGTCAATGAACCGCGTGTCACTAACCCGCGCGTCCTTGACCTGCGCGTGTCCTTGACCCGCTACGGGGCGCGCACACTCGAATATTTCATTATTACGTCGCTTAACTCGATTCCCAACAATGATAAATAAAAATTGAGCGGAAAAACGTAATCGATTTTTTTTGTTTACTTGTGATTTTTAAGACAAAGCATACATAAAAAAAATAATTATAGATACATATATTTTTTTTTAGGTGTGGAACCTATCCCTTTAGTTTGTCAGGTTGATAATGAATGACCCTGTATAATATCTATAATGTTTAACAACACAATCCGTTTTACTTAGATTCTATTACTACACCTGCTTCTTTTACATACTTATTTTTAATTAGGAACTTTTATTAAAGACATTGAGAGTATTTATACAAAAACGATACTCGAAATCGTTTTTGTATAAATATATATTATAATATTACGTTCTTGTGCCATGTCCGTGCGAATGCTGAAAACCCGCGCTGCTGTTTACTGCAGCATTATGCTGAGCACGGACCTTTTTTCACGAATTATAATACACATAATTTTTTACCTTTATACTACAAATACTTGCGTGGTGCTTAACATCCTTGATTGTCTTGTCACATGCTGACATAGAAAAAAAATGTGACTTTTTATTCCCAGGTGTTACATAACGCTGACCACAGCACTGCATCTGTTCCGCGGCGGCAGCCCGCAGGGTCCGGCCGGTACCGGCAAGACTGAGACCACTAAGGACCTGGGCCGAGCGCTGGCTAGATGGGTAGTGGTAACAAACTGCTCCGACGGACTCGACTACAAATCCATGGCGAAGTGTTATGCTGGTAGCTTACCTATTATTTTCAACGGGTGTCGTCACCGTTTTAATTTTAAGCTAGCAGTCCGTCGCAGATTCGCGCGGGTGCTATGGAACCGCACCCGTGCGAAGCCGGTCCGCTAGAAATAAATATACCCCAACGGGGCTCAACTAATAAGACCTATGTATAGGTCGCACAGCGGATCTAGGCTTCCGTGAAGTTAGCCGTTTGTGATGCGCAGAGACAATTTAGTTTGAAAAAGCTCCATTGCGCATCGAAACGGCTAATTTCACTACGGCCGAGATCCGTCGTGAGACCGGATCTAGGCTTCCGTGAAGTTAGCCGTTTGTGATGCGCAGAGACAATTTAATTTGAAAAAGCTCCATTGCGCATCGAAACGGCTAATTTCACTACGGCCAAGATCCGTCGTGAGACCTATACCCACAAACCAACTTGAAGCAATAAATAAATTATATGATATAGCCTATGCTACTCAGGAATAATGTAGCATTCTAATTGTGAAAGAATTAAAAAAATATCTGACATTTTTTGAATTTATTCGTAACAAACAAAAATACAAATCTTTCCTCTTTATTATTAGTATAAAAAAAAATTAAAACGTGACAAAACCCGTTGAAATTTTAATGGTTCTCTTTTTTTTTTCTTTTTTATACAACTGAAGTGGCAACCAAGCGTACGGCCCACAAGATGGTAAGCGGTTACCGCAGCCTATGGACGCTTGCAATACCAGAGGTATCACTCGCGGGTTGCCACCTTGAGGCATAGATCGAAAGCCTCATGTGCCAGTAATTTTACCGGAAACCATACCCTTCACACCGGAACACAGCAATGCGAGCATTACTGCTTTGCGGCAGAAATAGGTATGGTGGTAGTCCTTCCCCGGACGAGCTCTATCACAGAGAACTCTACTACTCTTATTATTATTATTATTCCGTATTTGCAAAACTAACAGTTTAAATCATGTGAGAATGGTAATGATTAAAAAATAGAACAGGATTAACCTAAACAGTTTTCACTAATAGTTAATAATCACATAATCAGCCTTCTTATTTACCAGGTGGTAGAACTCTTCAGCAAGAGTTCATCTAGCTACCACTTGCGGTTCCACCGCAGTGTCAGATATTCTACCTCCAAGCAGTAGTGTGCAAGCTGCACTGTGTTCAGGTTTGAAGGGCACAGTAGCAAGTGAAATTACTGGGCGAAAGAGACTTACTAACTACGGACCCGGGGCGATGTTAGGAGGACAGGACTGTTACATCCGGATGCGCCTGACACGGAAGCTATGTGAACAAGTTCATACAAGTTGCACGTAACTGATTTTTTCCCCGGCCCTGGGGTACTCGGAAATGTGTGGATAGCGCGTAAGGCCTCATAACTTGTCCATTGTTTTAGGTATAGCACAGAGCGGATGCTGGGGTTGCTTCGACGAGTTCAACCGGATAAACATAGAGGTGTTGTCTGTGGTGGCGCAACAGGTTGGTTGGAGCACTAACCTTTTTTTACAACCGAAGTGGCAACCAAGCGTACGGCCCACAAGATGGTAAGCGGCTACCGCAGCCTATGGACGCTTGCAATACCAGAGGTATCACTCGCGGGTTGCCACCTTGAGGCATAGATCGAAAGCCATATGTGCCAGTAATTTCACCGGAAACCATACCCTTCACACCGGAACACAGCAATGCGGGCATTACTGCTTTGCGGCAGAAATGGGTATGGTGGTAGTACTTCCCCGGACGTGTTCTATCACAAAGAACTCTGCTACTCTTAAATAGCCCTGCCGTAACTCAGTTAAATCTAGCACGGTGGGTAAGGTTTTGTAACTATTTCTAATGACCTACGACTATATTATGTACCTACTTCGCGAGCAATATTGGTCAAGGTCGTAGTTTTAAGTATTAAGTATATCTAGGATAAGATCCTAGTATGTAGCTTTAGGGTCTGTTACAAAGAAATTGGACCTAAAATTTTGAAAATAAATATCTTTATCTTTATCTTAGATACTCGCTGTCCTGCTGGCTCTGTCGCAGTTCCTCAAGAAGTTTGTGTTTGAGGGCTGCGAGATTAAGCTGGACGCTAATTGTGGGATATTCATTACTATGAATCCTGGGTTAGTAATCTTTTATATCACACTTATCACACTATCACACTAATTATGTAAATGCAAAAGTTGGATGTTTGGAGGTTCGGATCGATGTTTGTGCCTCTTTAACTCTATAACCACTGAACCGATTTGACTGTTAATTAAAACAGAGATAGATTATGACCGGGAATAGGACATATGCATTAATACATATGCAGTAATGCTCGCATTGCTGTGTTCCGGTGTGAAGGGTATGGTTTCCGTTGTAATTACTGGCACATGAGGCTTTCGATCTTAGCCTCAAGGTGGCAACCCGCGAGTGATACCTCTGGTATTGCAAGCGTCCATAGGCTGCGGTAACCGCTTACCATCTTGTGGGCCGTACGCTTGGTTGCCACTTCAGTTGTATAAAAAATAATAATAATAATAATATGCTTATTTTTATCCCGGAAAAGGTACGGTTCCCGAGTTCCACGCGAAAGAAGTCGCGGGCAACATCTAGTAGAGTGGTTGTCGAGTTATAGAGAAACAAACAACTATCCAAACATCTTAAACTTTCGCATTTTACCTGGTGGTAGGACTCTTCAGCAAGAGTCCGTCTTGGTGGGTACCACCGCAGTGTCAGATATTCTACCTCCAAGCAGTAGTGTGCAAGCTGCACTGTGTTTAGCTTTGAAGGGCACTACCAAGTGAAATTACCGGGCGAAAGAGACCTAACAACAATGTCTCGCGGTGATAAGCGCAGTGCAGTGCCACGCAAACACTTAAAAACTTTAAGCTTTGGGTGGCGCTGCGTCTGTAACAGTCAGGCGTGGTGCTTAACATCAGGCATCTGACATAAAAAAAATATATAATTATTAGTCTAATGTCTGGTAACTGTTACAATGTCACATAAGTAAGTAATAAAACATACACACATAAGTACATATATACACATAGTAATAAACATACACACATAACAAACATACATAAGTAAGTAAGTAATAAAATAAATAGTAAGAGTAGTAGAGTTCTTTGTGATAGAGCTCGTCCGGGGAAGGACTACCACCATACCTATTTCTGCCGCCAAGCAGTAATGCTCGCATTGCTGTGTTCCGGTTCGAAGGGTATGGTTTCCGGTGAAATTACAGGCACATGAGACTAACCATCTAACGTCTCAGGGTGGTAACACGCAAGTGATATCTATGATGTTGCATGCGTACATAGGCTACGGTAACTGCTGACCATCAAGTGGGCCGTACGCTTGGTTACCGCTTTAGTAGTATAAAAAAAAAAAAAAAAGTATTACAACTATTATAATACCTTGTAATTATAATTGTTTTTTATAACCCAGGTACGCGGGTCGTACAGAGCTGCCGGATAACCTGAAGTCAATGTTCCGGCCGATAGCAATGTGTGTGCCCGACTGTCTCATCATAGCCGAGAACACACTGTTTTCAGACGGCTTCACCGCTTACAAGATCAACGCTAAAAAGGTAACTTTTTTTATTTATTATATCCTCGGAAGAAGATCTAGAGGGAGACCCAAGACCACATGGAAAGAAGAAGAAAGAAAGAAAGAAAAAACATTTATTCTGGACACAAACACAACAAACAGCGCTCAATGAATACACATTTATAATATACTTAACAATTATGTACCGAAAGCGATAAGCAAGCCAAAAAAAAAAATAAAAAAATTACAGTGAATAGGGGCATAAGATGATAGATAGGCCTGTTGTTAGGGGTTTCCAAATTAGTCCGCGCTGAGTGTGATGTGAGCCAGAAATGGTTCCATTTCAGCTCTAATGCCGCTCCATGTAGATGTAGCGGCGCTGGTTTTCAAATGGACATGGACGGATTTGTTGCGCAAAGATATGGTGGCATGCAATGTTTCGGACGAAGATGTCGAGGATAGAGCGAAGTGGAAGAAAAATTGTAGGAAGGCTGACCCCACCACCATGTGGGATAAATAGTCAGGAAGAGAGAGACTACCACTAAAGTGGCAACCAAGCGTACGGCCCACTTGATGATAAGCGGTTACCGTAGTCTTGACGACCAATGTGGGCGCGGTGGGCGAAGGTCCGCCTGCGACGCAGAGGTTGCGGGTTCGATTCCCGCCTCGGAACCAATGTTTGTACGATCTACAAATATTTGTTCCGGGTGTTCTGGGTATTTTCTATATATAATAAAAAAATAACTGTCTATGTATTGTATTGTATTAAATATATATCAGTCATCTAGTACCCATAATACAGCTCTGTTTAACAGCAGCTTACCTTGGGGCTAGATGATGCTGTGTGGATTGTCCAGCATTATTTATTTATTTATTATTTATTATTTATACCACTAAAGTGGCAACCAAGCCCACTTGATGATAAGCGGTTACCGTAGTCTATGTCTATAACTTATGGCACTGAGACGTGGTCGCTAACTATAGGTCTCGTTCAAAAGCTCAAAGTCGCTCAACGAGCTATGGAAAGAGCTATGCTCGGAGTTTCACTACGCGATCGAATCCGCAATGAGGAAATCCGTAGAAGAACCAAGGTCACTGACATAGCTCTTAGAATTTGTAAGTTGAAGTGGCAATGGGCAGGCCATATAGCTCGCAGGCCATATAGCCGTTAACCGCTGGGGAATAAAGGTTCTCGAGTGGCGACCACGAACTGGAAAACGAAGTGTAGAACGGCCCACTCGATGGACCGATGACATAAAAGCGGTCGCAGGAAGTCGGTGGATGGTCAAGGCTCAAAATCGGTCGTCATGGCGCTCTTTGGGGGAGGCCTATGTCCAGCAGTGGACGTCTATAGGCTGATATGATGATGATGATGTACGCTTGCAACATCATAGATATCACTTGCGTGTTACCACCCAGAGACGTTAGATGAAAAGTCTCAAGTGCCAGTAATTTCACCGGAAACCATACCCTTCGCACCGGAACACAGCAATGCTCACATTACTGCTTGGCGGCAGAAATAGGTATGGTGGTAGTCCTTCCCCGGACGAGCTCTATCACAGAGAACTCTACCACTCTTATAGTTATGGTAGGGTATGGTTTCCGTTGAAATTACAGGCACATAAGACTTTTCATTTATAGTCTCAGGTAACACGCAAGTGATGTCTATGATGTTGCAAGCGTACATCAGTGGGCCGTACGCTAGGTTGCCACTTTAGTGGTACAAAAAAAATCAAATCAATAAAATCTTATGCGCAGGTGTTCACGCTGTACCAGCTGGCTATGCAGCAGCTCTCGAAGCAGGATCACTACGACTTTGGCTTGCGGTCCATGGTCGCGTTGCTGCGGTATGCTGGCTCCAAACGCCGTGCCTACCCTAATCTACCAGAACAAGAGGTAATAATAAATAAATAAATAATAAATTAATAATGCGGATTGGTGGATGGCACATGTCTTTCGAATTTTTAGTACTTGGACATCCGCATTGGGCGCGCGTGGTGGATTAAGACCCACTCACTCTCGCCTGAGAGTAGGCCAGTGTCCCAGCTGTGGGAACATTAGAAGGCTGTCATGATGATGATGATGATGATGAAATAAATAATGATGGATCTAGCCCCAAGGTACGCTGCTGTTAAACAGAGCTGTGTTATGGGTACCAGATGACTGATATATATTTAATACAATACAATACATAGATTTTGTAGATCGTACAAGCATTTGTCCCGAGGCGGGAATCGAACCCGCAACCTCTGCGTCGCAGGCGGACCTGCGCGCGCTGCGCTACATCGGTCGTCACACATAGGCATGATGACTGATTTTGAAAACCTGTTCTATTGTATTCAGAAGTATTGACTTTAGGCAAAAAATAACCTATTATTCCAGAAATTAATGGTTTAATAGTAGATAAAAAAATGCGATTGAAAAATGAATTTTAAAATTCACGCTAAAACGCGCCGAGTCGCGGAGTGACAGCGGTGACGTCATTATGTCAGTTTTCAATTTAAAATTTTAGCAATAAGGTTCAAAATTCTGCAATATTTTCGATGCCACCAATCAGAGAACCTAGATGCTCCTGATCGTTGTTTAACCTTTTATGGCGGATTGCTGTATTTTGTAGTTTTATTGTATTAAAAATATTATCAATCTCGCATCTAATGTAAAAAGAAATATGGTTTTTGAATTCTTTGAATCCTTTTTCATAAGGTGAAGACGTGATTTTAATGATTATTGGTTACTGTCATCATCAACATTAGAAGGATGTCATGATGATTTATTTCGTACCAATATCAATTGAAATTCTAGTTCTCACGGCGGATCTCGGCCGTCGTGAAATTAGCCGTTTCGATGCGCAATGGAGCTTTTTCAAACTAAATTGTCTTTGCGCATCACAAACGGCTACCTTCACGGAAGCCTAGATCCGCTGTGCGAACTATACCCCATAATCTTTGTTAACAGATGGTTATCCTAGCGATGCGAGACATGAACGTCGCTCGCCTGACGGCAAAAGACGTGCCGCTCTTCGACGGCATCATGCAGGACATATTCCCGGACGTGGAGGTGCCCACATTAGACTACGATATGCTGGAGACGGCGATATCCGCGGAGATGCGACTAGTGGGTCTGCAGCCTATGAAAGCTGCGCTGCATAAAGTTATACAGACTTATGAAACTAAGGTTTGTGATGGGAGTTTGAAGTAATGATAGATCTAACAGGAATAATAGTTATAAAACAAAAATCGGCTAACTACAATTACAAACTTAGGGCACACCCCGGACACAATAAAATGTATGAAACAAACGCGTCGTAATCACCACACGCATAGTTGTACGTAAACGGTGCCGTTGTATGTGTGAGTGTCGTGGTTGGTCTCTATTATCGCACGAGCGAGATAGCACGCTTTCTAAAAAAATCGCGTATAGTTCTCTCGGCGGATCTAGGCTTCCGTGAAGTTAGCCGTTTCGATGCGCAATGGAGCTTTTTCTAACTAAATTGTCTTTGCGCATCACAAACGGCTAACTTCACGGGAGCCTAGATCCGCCGAGAGAACTATACCTAATAGCTCGGATCTTAGGTTCAGTACCGGCGAACTGGCGACGGGGGTGGGGTGAGTAGAACTGGTGGGAGGTAGGGAGTGGCCGTTCTGTACGTAGTACTAATACCTGTTTTTTTTTTTTATGTCAGCAAGTGACAAGACAATCAAGGCGCCCACCTGATGTTAAGCACCACGCCTGACTATTACAGATGCAGTGCCACCCAAAGCTTAGCTTGTTCTGGGAGCTTATTCGCTATGACCCAGGAGATTCCGTACCAATAACGTGTAATTTACTAACGTGTTCTATACGTGCCATGGTGTGAAATTGTAAAATTGTTTTCCGTTTCTGTGTTGTTTCAATAGCGATAGTTTCGCTATCGATAGTTTGACTTTGATAAACAATCAGACGAGACCCAAAACGTGGCTCGTCGACAACGATTCCTCGCAGATATAGAAGAGTAGTAGAGTTCTTAGTGATAGAGCTCGTCCGGGGAAGGACTACCACCATACCTATTTCTGCCGCCAAGCAGTAATGCTCGCATTGCTGTGTTCCGGTTCGAAGGGTATGGTTTCCGGAGAAATTACAGGCACATGAGACTTCCCATCTAACGTCTCGGAGTGGTAACACGCAGGTGATATCTATGATGTTGCATGCGTACATAGGCTACGGTAACCGCTGACCATCAAAGGGGCCGTACGCTTGTTTGCCACTTTAGTGGTATAAAAAAAAAAAAAAAATTTTAACCAGCCCGCATTTGGTCATAGCGAATAAGGCTCCTGTGCTCAGGGCCTCATTCATACTATAAGTAGGTAGATACCTAAACCTCTGTCAACTATATTTTATTGAATGACAGGGACAGCAATACTTAGCGAGCTGAAAAAGTACTTTATTTTTTTATTTTTTAAAAGAGCTGAATCAATTATAATAAAATTACAAAAGTTGTGGAGTTATAGAGCTTGTCCGGGGAAGGACTAAAACCACAGGTTACCCTGTGGTACAACTGTACCTATTTCTCAGCCGCCAAGCAGTAATGTTCGCATTGCTGAGTACCGGTTTGAAGGCTATGATATCCGGTGAAATTACGGGCACATGAGGCTTACATCATATATGTGACGGAGGCCTTAGGGCGTCCTGAAACTCACCAGAATCCCCTCAACTTTCCAGAACTCTCGTCATTCGAGCATTCTACTCGGCGATACGAACACAGCTAAATCAGTATCATGGAAAATGCTCGCGGCAACCATTACCCGACTGTCGCGATCGAATATGCCGGGTTTCGTACCTGTGCAAATACACGCTATGAACCCGAAAGCGTTAACCCTCGGCGAACTGTACGGGGAGTATAACCTGGCGACCGGCGAGTGGAAGGATGGTGTGCTGTCCTCTATTATGAGAACTACTTGTCAAGGTAATACAAGGTCAGAACCCTAAGGTTCTGACTGTTTGGGGTGTATGCAGTGATATCATCGTGGTGTAGAATGATAACCATATGTAAAAGTTTAAATTTAAACATTTAAATAATGCTGGACAATCTACACAGCATAATCTAGCCCCAGGTAAGCCGCTGTTGAACAGAGCTGTGTTATGAGTACTAGATGACTGATATATATTTAATACAATACAATACATAGATATATATATTTTATTATATATAGACAATACCCAGAACACCCGGAACAAATATTTGTAAATTGTACAAACATTTGACCCGAGGTGGGAATCGAACCCGCAACCTCCGCGTCGTAGGCGGACCTGCACCCGCTGCGCCACATCGGTCGTCAAAGTACTTGTACTATGGGGTTCGCGCTTGAAACTCAAAGGTTGAAAAAAGTTGAAAAAACACTTGAAAGACTGTAGGGGTACAATCTAGTTAATTGTGAGAGCTAACTGCACTGAACCTGAAGGTTCCGACTCTAAGAGACCCTTTAATCAATATAAATATGGTCTATCGTAAGAACCATCTGCCAATGTTAAAAAGCGCTCCTGTTATTACCCTGAACCCGAAGGTTCTGACCCTTTAATGTGTACATTCCAGATGAGTCCATCGACCAGAAGTGGATAATATTTGACGGTCCAGTGGACGCTATTTGGATCGAGAACCTTAATTCCGTGATGGATGACAACAAGCTTCTAACTCTGGTGAACAGTGAGAGGATATCTATGCCGGCACAGGTAATCATTATCAACCGGCGGACGATCACTGCTCGACAAACTGCCTCATATCGGCATCCATAGCCATAGCAAAGGTCAAGCAAAAAAGCGTTAGGAACCCAGCCGGTGTTGCTGCCAGTTCCTTTACGGCATGGGCGCGTTGGAACTGGCGTAAATTTTCCTAGCTTGCATGACTATTCAAAGTGATTCTTTTCTTTTCTCGTGATTCTAATGAAATAAAGCACTTTGGAGTTTGAGGTTTAGATGGACTATTTGCGAAGTGGACCATTTGTGAATTCGCTACATGTATTTTAAATAGTAATTTAAACTGAGCGCTTTCGTGCTTCGGAGGGCAGGTTAAACTCATACGAACTTTCTTACTTGAAATAAAAACTTTGACTCTTTCGATGTGAACATTTTGGGTATGCTCCCAAAAAGTTCACTTTACAAAAACTATTAATATTAAGTACTTATAGTTCTCACAACGGATCTCGGCCGTAGTAAAGTTAGCCGTTTCGATGCGCAATAGAGCTTATTCAAACTAAATTGTCTTTGCGCATCACAAACGGCTATCTTCACGGAAGCCTAGATCCGCTCTTATGTGTTGCCAGGTATCACTCCTCATCGAGACGTTAGATCTGGCAGTCGCTTCACCGGCTACTGTCTCTCGGAACGGCATGGTGTACAACGATTACAAGGATTGGGGCTGGTGGCCCTTTGCCAACTCCTGGCTGGAGACTGTCGATGATCTGGAGTACAGGGAGATGGTGAGTAATCACCAGCCATTGTGTATAGAATTATGGTATTCGACCGGTTAAAACACGTGAAAGAACAGTTTGAATTAGAATTGAATCGGAATTTGAATCAGACCCACCACCTCCACCACCTCTAATCAGAGTCAAGAACAATAGAAAAACGATTTTGTCTATAATTCTGGTATTTGACCGGTTAAAACACGTAAAAGAACAGTTTCCCCTACATCCTGATAGAAAGTCCAACTTCGACGTCTCGTATTTCAGCTCCGCCGCCATTTCCTTAACATCCTGACGCCTGTCCTCGAGCTGAAGCGCCTGTTCCTCTCAGAGGGCGCCTCCGTTAAGGGCCAGGAGCTGACCGGAGTGCGCTCGATGTGCCGGCTGATGTCCATGCTGCCGGCGCCGGCGCCTCCTCAGGGCGATGAGGAGGATAACGAGAGCTTCTCGAAAATGAGGTTCTTGTTCGCGTGAGTTGCTCTTCGTAACTGCTGAACTCTGAAATGTAGAAACTTTGTGTGTTTTTATAATACAAAAGTGGAACTGTCCACTTGATAGTAAGCGGTTACCGTAGCCTATGTACGCTTGCAACATTCCAAAAAAAAACCACGGTACGAAATCACCTTTATTTGAATAACACGAAACGAAGAAAACTTTTTTTTTTATACCACTAAAGTCGCAACCAAGCGTACGGCCCACTTGATGGTCAGCGGTTACGGTAGCCTATGTATGTACGCATGCAACATCATAGATATCATTTGCGTGTTACCACCCTGAGACGTTAGATGGAAAGTCTCATGAGCCTGTAATTTCACCGGCCAAGCAGCAATGCGAGCATTGCTGCTTGGCGGCAGAAATAGGTATGGTGGTAGTCCTTCCCCGGACGAGCTCTATCACAGAGACCCTACTACTCTTACGTAGTTTATTGGCTGATATGATGATGATGAGATTTTGACATGAACGAGGGACTGCGACGGAATAAATGTGCAGAGTAGCCCACTCGATGGATCGATGGCATTAAAGCGGTCGCAGAAAGTCGGTTGATGGTGAAAATATCGTCGAGGTAAATATCGTGCTTGACAGTGCGGTCAAATGTCGGCTAAATACAGGACCTTCTGATGACTCATCATGACAGCCTTCTAATGTTCCTACTGTTGAGACATTGGCCTACTCTCAGGCGAGAGTGATTAGGTCTTAATCCACCACGCGGACCCAATGCGGATTGGTGGATGGCACATGTCTTTCGAATTTTTAGTTCTTGGACATGCCGGTTTCCACACGATGTTTTCCTTCACCGTATGAGAGCACTGGCATTGCGCACATACATTTTTCGAACAGAAAAATCCATTGGTGCGCGACCGGGTTTCTCTGATGGGTTTCTTTTTCTGATGACTGAGCGTATCAATTTGTTTTTTTATTTTAGCATGATCTGGTCTATTTGCGCGACCTTGGAGGAGGAACCTCGGCGAAAGCTGGACAACTGGGTCCGAGAACACGAGGTAAATATTATAGTTTAGACCAGCCAGCGGCCTGTTAAAAAAGGACCATTTAAGTTTAGATCAGCGGCCACGCCGGATGACGAAGAACATTGACCAATGGGTAATCTAGAACGGCCTTTAATAAAACTGATTTTGGTAAACAGATCTAAAAATTGAGCATCATGTAGGCATCTATTGAATCCGTCCCAAAATCTTAAACTAATCATTATGACAGAAATCAACAGCTTATTTGTTTATGAAACAGTATTTTTCGCCCATCTACTATTTTCTTTCCTTCATTCATTTTTGGTTTTTACCAATGTTCGCTTTTTTTTGAAATATTGCTAGGACACGATGACTGCATGATTCAAATTAAATCACAAGGATAATTTCGAAACGTCTTAAAGCTAGGTGATTTACGCCAGTTCCGCCTGCCCCAGCCTAGAAGAATCAGGCAACAAACTCGGCTGGGTTCCTTGCTTTTTTTTGTATTCATTTGCATTATAGAGCTACAGTTTTGTGCCAGTCGAACTAGATCATGATGACTGACATTATGATGACTTTACAGGGAGTGTTCCCACTTAAAGACACGGTGTACGATTATTTCCTCGACGAGCGCCTGCGTCAGTTTCGGCCTTGGGACGACAAACTGCCGGACAATTGGAAATATAACCCCAAGTTAGTTTAGTTTTTATTTAGTCTGCCCTTCATTCAGATGCTCAGTCACTCCGTTTTAAGATTTGAAATCTGCTAAAAGCATTCGGCATTCGTAGGAGACAATTTCTTATCCAAATATTAAGATGTTTGCGCGCGACAAGTCATTCAAACTGTGCGTAAGGATTCGCAATATTTGAAACAATTTTATAGGTAGTATTGCCATGTATCTCTATATGACTGTGAGAAAGTTTAGAACCAATAGAATCACTTCATTTACCTAACCTCGCTTTGACAACACATGAAGTGATTCTATTGGTTCTTAAAAACACTTTCCTCGCTATACATCCTCGCACATCTCTGGTGGAAACGCTGCCTTAAAATCGACAATCTTTTGCAATCAAACAAATGCCCTTTTTTATAAAAAAAAGTCATTTTAGCGACCTGATAAAGTACAGTCTTTCCTTGTCATTATAGCAACAACTGTCATATAAACGAAAATCACGGCAGATACTTAACACAGGATTTTTAGTATGAATAGGTGTTGTCTGGTCATTTTAAATACGATCTTTCAGAAGTTAACTAGACTACTTCACATCAGGTGTGCGGTATGCTTGTTTGCCACCTTGGTGGTATAAAAAAAAACATCTCTAAGATTCTACCAAATTTTCTAAGCCTGTGGATTGTAATTACGTTTTCTTCACCAGCCTGGGTTTCCACACGATTCTGGTGCCGACGGCGGAGCTGATCCGCGTGCAAACCGTCGCGCTAAGCGTGCTGCGCGCGGGGTACGGCGTGCTGGTGGGCGCTCCTACTGGAACCGGGAAGACCTTCCTGATCCAGGGTACCCTGGCCAGTCTGGACCCGCAAAGGTATAGGCTGCTCATTACTAGCGTATAATATTTACGGAATGTTTTTATTTTTCATACATATTGTGATGAAATTCCAGAGACTATCAATTTATGATAAAGTTTATCCGGTCAATTATTAGCTATCCTTTCTATCCTAATCAAACACTGGCCGCCAGTCTACTCGACCTACTACTTTCCAACAGACAGACACACTTTACAGATTACACTTTACAGACTTGCCAATCACATTTAGGCTTTTCTGTTCCTGAAACTGTTTTCAACAGGATCCCAGCCAAAGTTACTCGTTACTGGCACTAGGAATTTAATATTTATCAAGGGGTTCAGGTCTGGACCTGCTATGGCACATTTTATTAGCAAATACTATCTCATAGACGGACTGCTCTGGTATCAGCTGATTCTGATTGGTTATGGTTTCATCATCACTCCCGTTCAAGAGTAGATCAGTGGAAACATTAGAAGGTTCAGGTTTAAGCTTCTCAAATGGCACTCTAAAAAGTTGCCTATATCCAGCAGTGGACGTCTATTGGCTGATATGATGATGATTGGATATTTTAAAAATGTCCATACAGATACAGCCAACAGGTGATCAACATGTCGGCGCAGACGACGGCAGCCAACGTGCAGGATATCATTGAAGCCAGGCTCGAGAAAAGGACTAAAGGGAACTACGTTCCCGCTGGAGGTAAAACCCATTCAGCGGCTTTGAGACTACGCTATACTATTTTGCTTATGGGTATTTTATTATTTATGCGCAACATTCAAGGAATAGGTTCCACACACAAAAAAATACATGTACTTTTTTACATTTTGTCTGAATAATCTCTAGTTACCGACTATGTTTTTCTGGTCAATTATTAATGATCCTTGTTGGAAATAAAAAGGGAAGCGTGGCGCATGTCAATGACCCGCGCGTCAATAAACCGCGCGTCAATAACCCGCGCAAATTGAAATGACTTGTATAAATACCCTTAGCTTACTTCCTTACCTGGTGGGCAATGCAGCAGACAGACAGCAAAATTACAGATGCATGATGGAATTTTAACAATACAGTAATCGATAATCTATGCAACAACATTTTTTCAGGTGTATTTATTTATTTATTTATTTTTATTATTTATTTTGACACACCAACGACAGTTACATAAAACATTATTAAATAGATACAGTAAAAGGTATTAGATTATAAGTAACCAGCGCTTACAGGTGTATACAGCTTTCTCGATTTATAAGTAAAATTTGATCTAAACTACATATAAATTTTTACATTGCAAGGATAAATATTAGCAGAAGCTGAAGTGTTTGTGTTGCTATTCTTGTCATTATTCCAGTGGTAGGACTCATTCAGCAAAAGTCTTGGTGGATACCATATCATGCCAGATATATTACCACCAAGCAGTAATGTATAGCAAGCGTGTAGGCACAGTAGCAAGATTACTCGACAGAATAGACTTAATAACGTTTCGGAGAGACGAGCTCAGTGCACGTGACACTCAAAACTTTAAAACCTAAAGCTTTAGATGGCACTACAACTGTTATGATCAGGCGTAGTGCTTATAACAGGCCAGTGAGTTGGACAAATAAAAACTTTCATTTCCCGTTTCGATTCGATAGGAAAGAAAATGATAGCTTTTATGGACGACATAAACATGCCAGTTCGTGACGAGTACGGTTCCCAGCCGCCGCTAGAGCTGGTGCGGCTCTGGCACGACTATGGATACTGGTTCGACAGAGCCAAGCAGTGGAGGAAAAACGTCAAGGTAATATCCTCTTCAGTGCCCTTCGAAAGGGCTCATGGCGTTGCTGACTTATTCGTACCTTAACAGATCAATTTTTAGCAAGGTTCTACGTGTTCAATACTTGGATGAACAGCCGGCGCCGGCGCCGGTGGTATTTTCATCTGAACGCTTCCTTGCTTCGGAGGGGACGTTAAGGATAAGTAAAAATTTACCTTCTAGCAACCTCTCAGGATCTACTTTTTTTTTATTGGATAAAGACCAGCGCTTGACCTCTACCTCACCTCACATGGGAAGTGATGGTGTGGTCGATGTAGGAGCACGCTGGTCTAGTAACCTTCCATGATTAGTAGCTCATTAGAGATCAGGATATTTTTTAACACATTTAAGCCTACATCCAGGGCTGGATTTAAGCCCGATAAAAAAATAGTAGTATTTCTAAGAAAACTGTAGTACACTTTATAAATTCATCTAAAACGTACATAAAATCATTAAAACCTTAGCCAATATTTTCTATTATTCTTTTTTTTTGATTACTTTTTCAATAAAAAAGTTTCTAATTTATCCAAAAAACTAAAAAAAAAACCACGGAATATAATGAGTATTTACGATTATTTATAATCTGTTATTGTAGTTGACAAATGACAAAGTTTATTCAGACAGAAAAAGAAGCAAACCTTAACAACCCATAAAACTTTTTCTTAATTTTTGGTAATTTCTACGCGTGATGAAACTGTAGTATTTTAGCGTACTACCCTTAGGTATGGGTAGTAAGTAGTACGAAGCATGAAATTGTAGTACAAATACTACTGCTTTAGTACAAATTCCAACCCTGCCTACATCCAAAACTGGACAACAAATGGCTAAAGATGATGATGGTGATGATGGTCTGTTGTGTGTTGTGATGTGATGTCACTGTCTCTTGCCTTTGGTATCTTGCTTCCACAGGTTTATCCTTATCCACATATTACTAACTCATCAGGATCTTCTTCCAGGAGATGTGTCGCATTTGACCCACTCGGTAAAGCTGGGAAACCAAGCTCTACCGGGTAGACCGACTGCTTACCCCCACATCTTCTATCTTGCTTTAACGCTTTCTTTTTCTCTTCCACCCACGCACTCGCCACTAATCAGGATCTACTTCCAGGACATGGTGTTATGTGGTGCAGCCGGCCCGCCCGGTGGAGCGCGGTCTCCCTTACCCCCACCTCTGCTATCCTGCTTTAACGCCTTTCCCGTCCCGTTCCTCCACGCACTAGCAGCTAATCAGGATTTACTTCCAGGACATGGTGTTATGTGGCGCAGCCGGCCCGCCCGGTGGAGCGCGGTCTCCCTTACCCCCACGTCTGCTGTCCTGCTTCCACGCTTTCTTCCTCCCCCCTCCCACGCACTCGCAACTCATCAGGATCTTCGGGACGATGTTGTCGCAACATCTCTCCGACTTCGACGAGGAGACCAAGACTGTTGGTAGGTTATAAATACTCTAAGATACTCTAAGAGTACTAAGAGTACTCCGGAGCTATTTATCACTCAGGAAACAAACGTGAGCCATTTTTTTATTTTTTAATTAAATTGGTGCGGCTATTATAACACTGTGGCCATGCAGGCCTATTGTGTTCGCCACTTGTGTTGTCGCCCTTAGGGGGCGTTTATAGCGCGCCAAGCTAAATGCTCCTAATCAAGTCAATGGGCTAAAAATTCCAATCCACCCCATTGATTTTTGTAATGGGGTGGATAAGAGTTTTTTTCCCAACCACCCTATTGATGGGGAAGTCAATGGGGTGGTTGGGAATATATAGTATCTAGCTAAACACGATTCAGTCTTTTGCCGAATACAGATGTTCGAAGAAGCGTGTGTGTGTGTGTGTGTCTGTACCTTACCTGTACCATCTGCAGTGTTGTAGAACGTTTCAACATTAGCACAGAAAAGATATTAGTACTACGTACAGAATGGCCACTTCCTACCTCCCACTGGTTTTACTTACCCCACCTCACGAGTTTAACCTTTTCACTTTTTGCCGGCACTCAAGCTAAGGGCTATTACTTCGTAACTATGTTTCTGGGTGATGCTGAACTTTAAACTTAAAGCTTGGGTGACACCGCACCTGCGTTTCATATCAGGCGAGTCACCAGCTTATAGCAAAAAAACATGACATTTGACGACCGATGTGGCGCAGCGGGCGCAGGTCCGCCTGCGACGCAGAGGTTGCAGAGGTCGATTCCCGCCTCGGGACAAATGTTTGTACGATCTACAAATATTTGTTTCGGGTGTTCTGGGTATTTTCTATAGTATAATAAAAAATATCTATCTATGTATTGTATTGTATTAAATATATATCAGTCATCTAGTACCCATAATACAGCTCTGTTTAACAGCAGCTTACCTTGAGGCTAGATGATGCTGTGTGAAGTGTCCAGCATTATTTATTTATTTATTTATGTTCACAGGTAAAACAGTCTTGATAGCGACTATTGACATGTTTAATAATATTGTTGCCAAGCTTTTACCCACGCCGAGCAAGATGCACTATCTCTTCAATTTAAGAGACATTTCCAAGATTTTCCAGGTGCGTCTTAAATCATAAATCATAAATCTTTATTTGCATGAATGTAGGTAAGTGCATAAACAGGTGTTACTATTTTTAAGTCCTATACATTCTACCATCAAACTGTGGTGTGGTGTGCAAATGTCATGTTACAAGTTATATAAGTATGTCAAGTTATTATTAGTTTATATTATTAGTTATTAGTATCACATAGCATTGGAATGGTTCATAAATTCATTAATGTCATAAATACAGTGTTCACCTAGCCACTTAGTCAACTTATTCTTAAACACATTGAATCTTTTGTTTCAAATGGCCCCACTTTCTGTTTAACAGCAGCTTACCTTGGGCTAGATGATGATGTGTGGATTGTAAAAAAAAAAAATCTTCAAATCAACTTCAGCTTCAGCTGGCCTAACGTGAAAATGTCTGTCCGTAATTTCAGAACCAAACGAAACGCGAACTAAAAAGAAAAAACCGAAACACCGTGAAGTTTCATATAATTTATTGTCATTTCTTCGGACCGTTGCGGTTTTTTTTTTTTTTTTTTTTTTTTTTATACAACTGAAGTGGCAACCAAGCGTACGGCCCACAAGATGGTAAGCGGTTACCGCAGCCTATGGACGCTTGCAATACCAGAGGTATCACTTGCGGGTTGCCACCTTGAGACTAAGATCGAAAGCCTCATGTGCCAGTAATTTCACCGGAAACCATACCCTTCACACCAGAACACAGCAATGCGAGCATTACTGCTTTGCGGCAGAAATAGAATTAGTGTGATACCCAGTAAGCAGCTACAGTTTATACGAATAAGGGCCTAAGTGTTGATATTTCAGGGTCTTCTAAGAAGTAATAAGGACTACACTATAGTGTGATACTCAGTAAGCAGCTACAGTTTATACGAATAAGGGCCTAAGTGTTGATATTACAGGGTCTTCTAAGAAGTAATAAGGACTACACTAACACAAAGGCGCGGTTCCTGAGGCTTTGGGTGTGCGAGTGCTTCCGCGTCTTCAACGATCGACTCACGGAGGAAAAGTTGGTTTACTGCTGTTTGCTATTAAAGCGCAATACACACAGAGAGCCTTACTAGAGAGTTTTTTTTTTTTTATACACTACTAAAGTGGTAACCACTTGATGGTCAGCGGTTACCGTAGCCTATGTACGCATGCAACATCATAGATATCACTTGCGTGTTACCACCCTGAGACGTTAGATGGTAAGTCTCATGTGCCTGTAATTTCACCGGAAACCATACCCTTCGAACCGGAACACAGCAATGCGAGATTTACCTGGTGGTAGGACTCTTCAGCAATAGTCCTTCTTGGTGGGTACCGCCGCAGTGTCAGATATTCTACCTGCAGTAGTGTGCAAGCTGCACTGTGTTTAGGTTTGAAGGGCACTGTAGCAAGTGAAATTACTGGGCGAAAGAGACTTAACAACAATGTCTCGGGGTAATAAGCGCAGTGCAGTGCCACGCAAACACTTTTAAACTTTAAGCTTTGGGTGGCACTGCAGCTGTAATAGTCAGGCGTGGTGCTTAACATCGGGTGGGTGCCTTGATTGTCTTGTCACTTGCTGACATAAAAAAAGGAAAAGCGGGCGCGGGTCGGGTCGTGTCTGTCGCGGGTGTATTTTGTTTAACTTGTATGGACGGACAAGGATGACAACACATTGACAAGACCCGACAAGACAACAACACAATATAAGAGTAGTAGAGTTCTCTGTGATAGAGCTCGTCCGGGGAAGGACTACCACCATACCTATTTCTGCCGCCAAGTAGCAATGCTCGCATTGCTGTGTTCCGGTTCGAAGGGTATGGTTTCCGGTGAAATTACAGGCACATGAGACTTTCCATCTAACGTCTCACGGTGGTAACACGCAAGTGATATCTATAATGTTGCACGCGTACATAGGCTACGGTAACCGCTGACCATCAAGTGGGCCGTACGCTTGGTTGCCACTTTAGTGGTATAAAAAAAAACCCCGACCCTCGCCCGACCCGCGCACGCGTACGGTGTCTTGTCATCCTTGTCGTGCATACTAAATACACCCGCGGAGAGCGAGAGAGAGCGGGCCCGCGCCCGCTCTCTGTGTTTTGCGCTTTAATGGCAGCCATTTTCTTCTTACAGCACTCTTATTGTATTACCTCTTAATCTAAGTTCAATTCAGTTCAATTCTAAGGTCAATTGTATTACCTCCTAATCTAAGTTTGTTGCTTTTGTATTATTTCTGTGTGGTGATCAATAAAGCGTTATCTATCTATCTATCTATCTATCTTATTAATTTTTTTCAAATGTGAAAATTTGGATGGATAATCGCGCCAGAATCGGATCTGGATTAAATTTGGCACAGAGCAAAAGTTTTGAGTAGCATTTATGCTATCTTTTCGAAAAGATGCACGGTTCTTGTGTTCCATGCGAATGAAGTCGCAGGCAACAGCTAGTATTATAAAAGCAAAAGTTTGTGCATTATTTATAACTTCTTCACGTCCGAACGGCTGAACGGATTTGAACTAAATTCGATTAGATAGCTTAAGCCCTGGATTATCATGGACTAACAACTTTGAAAAAACCAGGACCGACTGCTCAACGTGCCCTTCGAAGCACGGGAGCGCTCAGTTATAATTGCCACTGGCGGTCACCCATCCAAATAATGACTACGGAAAAAACTGTATTCCCGTAGGATCAAAAATCGAATTTATTAACGTTGTCAAATAAACCGAATTTCATTTCATTTCATTTTAGGATTCTAATAAAATATGACAATTTGTACTCTAATTTTCCCTAAAAACGGGATATTTACCATGATTTGATAGATAGTTAGATAGATAACTCTTTTTTATTGTATTACACCATAAATAAAATTAAACTAAAATACAACTAAAATTAACAAAAGTTTGAGGTAATACAATGGGCGGCCTTATCGCTAAGAGCGATCTCTTCCAGGCAACCTTTGGATGGACTGGAATTAAAAGCAGATGTATTAGGAGGAGGTGTGAAACAGATAAACAAACTATTAAATCTACATGAAATAAATCTATACTACATACTACATAGCATTGCTATTAGCAATAAGGCCGCCCATTGTACCACCACAAATTTATTTAATTTTATTTTTAGTTTTAACTGTTTCTTTTCTTTGGTGTAACAATAAAGAGTTTTCTATCTATCTATCTACATACATTTGTGAGTTTTGTAAAAAAAAAAAAAAAATCTCTATTGCAATAGCAATAAAGTCGTAATTCCAGGGACCGGGACTGGTTTATGAACCACATGGGCGACATTTTGGGCAAACACTTCGAGCTGACATTCCACGCGCTTTGCCCAACTAAAACTGCGCCTATATTCGGACACTTCCTAAATCCGTTTGAAGTGTACGATGATTTGAATGACCCAGCTGCTTTGAGAAAGTAAGTGTTTCAATTTCTGTAGAAAATATACTTGTTTTTTTTTTGTACCACTAAAGTGGCAACCTAGCGTACGGCCCACTGATGTACGCTTGCATCATCATAGACATCACTTGCGTGTTACCTGAGACTATAAATGAAAAGTCTTATGTGCCTGTAATTTCAACGGAAACCATACCCTACCATAACTATAAGAGTGGTAGAGTTCTCTGTGATAGAGCTCGTCCGGGGAAGGACTACCACCATACCTATTTCTTCCGCCAAGCAGTGATGCTCGCATTGCTGTGTTCCTGTGTGAAAGGTATGGTTTCCGGTGAAATTACTGACACATGAGGCTTTTGATCTTAGCCTCAAGGTGGCAACCCGCGAGTGATACGTCTGGTATTGCAAGCGTCCATAGGCTGCGGTAACCGCTTACCATCTTGTGGGCCGTACGCTTGGTTGCCACTTCAGTTGTTTAGAAATACCTTTCGAAGCGAGCCTAACGCGCAGCATATCACCATACCTATTCCTGTCGTCAAGCAGTAAGGTTTGCATTGCTGTGTTCCTGCTTGGTATGGTTTCCGGTGAAATTACAGGCGCATGAGACTTTCGAACTACGTCTCAGGGCGGTGATAGCTCTGGTATTTGCAAGCTATAGGCTGCGGTAACCGCTTACCGTCATATAAAATGTTATAAAACTTGTTCACCAGATACATAGCGAACCAGATGGAGGAGTACAACAGCTGCCCAGGAGTGGTGAAGATGGAGCTGGTGCTGTTCAAGGATGCTATCGAGCACATTTGTCGCATCGTGCGCGTTATATCACAGCCGAGGGGGAACATGCTTTGCGTGGGCATAGGTAATAAACGGGAGGGTAAGATTGAATATTAGTTCTGATATAGTTTAATCTCTCCTCTCGTTACTGTCAGGGTGACAGATCGCACTATTTGAAAAAATATAAGTGCGATCTATTACCCAATTGCAAACCTAGGTGACAAATGCGAATATTCTACAATTATCTTAAAAAACTAAAAGTATAAATAATAATAGGAATTAAATAAATACAAAAATCTTCTTTCAAGCCAACCCGCGCGGCTTTACCCGCGTTTTTTTTTATGAAATGCTTTTAATTTACACTCACAAGTACTATATTTTATGAAAGTTTTTGCAGTTTTTATGATATCCCACAGGAACAGTACATTTTTCCGGTATAAAAAGGATTTAAGCCATCTACATTCCAAATTTCACCACAATCGGTTATGTCGTCACGGAGATACGTGGTAAAAAACATGCACACAGACTTTTGCTTTTATAATATTAGTAAGATAAGATAAGAGTAGTTGAGTTCTTTGTGATAGAGCTCGTCCGGGGAAGGACTACCACCATACCTATTTCTGCCGCCAAGCAGTAATGCTCGCATTGCTGTTTTCCGGTTCGAAGGGTGTGGTTTCCGGTGAAATTACGGGCACTTGAGACTTTAACGTCTCAGGTGGTAACGTGCAAGTGATATTTCTGATGTTGCAAGCGTACATAAGCTACGGTGACCGCTTACCATCTAGTGGGTCGTACTCTTGGTTTCCACTTAAAAAAATACTTGTAGGTGGGTCCGGGCGACAAAGTTTAACCCGAGTGGCGTCTTACATCAGTGAATGCAACTCGTTCCAAATCGTCGTCACCAAGACCTACGGAGTGAAGGACTTGAGAGAGGACTTGAAGGTATATGACGCTATTTAACTCATTGTCGCTATTTTACTCAATATCGCTACTTTAATCATTTACTCAATGTCGCTACTTTACCCAATATAGCTACTTTAATCATTGTCGATACTTGACTCAATGTCGCTACTTTACCCAATATAGCTACTTTAATCATTGTCGATACTTGACTCAATGTCGCTACTTTACCCAATATAGCTACTTTAATCATTGTCGATACTTGACTCAATGTCGCTACTTTACCCAATATAGCTACTTTAATCATTGTCGATACTTGACTCAATGTCGCTATTTTACCCAATATATCTACTTTAATCATTGTCGATACTTGACTCAATGTCGCTACTTTACCCAATATAGCTACTTTAATCATTGTCGATACTTGACTCAATGTCGCTACTTTACCCAATATCGCTACTTTAATCAATGTCGCTACTTTATTTAATAAAGCTACACTAATCATTGTCGCTACGTTACTCATTATCGCTACTTTACTCAATATCGCTTTACTTGACCAGAAATCTTAGATTCTATGATTAGGTGGCTAGTGGACTTAATCATATCAGCCAAGATTTTCAACCAAGCTCGTATTCGGACGGTGGCGTAGCGGTCATATCGTTGACCGCTTGAGGCAAAGACGCGGAAAAATTTCATTTTTAGCATTTATCATAATTTAAAAAAAAGTTTTGTCTTCTTTCAGCTTCTATACACAAGTACCGGTGTTGACGCTAAGAAAACCACGTTTATATTCTGTGACACGCAAATCGTTGAAGAGACCTTCACAGAGATCATTAACAATCTGCTCAGCAGTGGAGAGGTCACTAACCTTTTTAAGCCGGACGAGTTTGAGGATGTAAGTACTTTACGCTTTTGTGGTCATAATTTACGCTGGTGAAGTCGTAGTTTACGTTTGTGCAGTCATAATTTACGCTAGTGGGGTCATAGTTTACGTGTGTGCGGTCATAATTTATGCTAGTGGGGTCATAGTTTACGTATGTGCAGTCATAATTTACGTTTAGTGGGGTCATAGTTTACGTGTGTAGTCATAATTTATGCTTAGTGGGGTCATAGTTTACGTGTGTGCAGTCATAATTTACATTGGAGTTATAGTTTACGTGTGTGAAGTCATAATTTACGCTTAGTGGGGGCATAGTTTACGTGTGTGCAGTCGTAATTTACGCTTAGTGGGGTCATAGTTTACATGTGTGCAGTCATAATTTACGCTTAGTGGGGTCATAGTTTACGTGTGTGCAGTCATAATTTACGCTTAGTGGGGGCATAGTTTACGTGTGTGCAGTCGTAATTTACGCTTAGTGGGGTCATAGTTTACATGTGTGCAGTCATAATTTACGCTTAGTGGGGTCGTAGTTTACGTGTGTGCAGTCATAATGTATTCTAGTGGGGTCATATTTTACGTATGTGCAGTCATAATTTACGCTTAGTGGGGTCATAGTTTACGTGTGTGCAGTCATAATTTATGCTTGCGTAATGATGATTTAGCTTATGCTTGACTATTGACTGTTGTATTTATTTAAATAAAATTCTATTAATATCATCGATTTTAAGGTCATAATTTAAACTTGTGATGTCATAATAATACGCTTGTGAGGTCTTAGTTTACACTTCTAAGTCAAAACATTAATTATAACATCAGGCCAGCGACTTGATCATTTTGTATAAGATATATTACTTTTAAGACCTTTTGTAACACTTATTTGTGCAAATAAATATCTTGAATCTTGAATCTTGAATCTATAAAGAATAATTAATTGTCATTTGCTTACATAAAAAAAAAATATAAGTTTGTGGAATGTGAATCCATTTTATTAGAGAGTATAATGTGAATATGTGGATACCGTGAATGTGAATGACAAGTAGGTTTTTTATAGTTTAGTTACTTATTGTTTTGCTAATTTTATGTCATTTTCTAGTGAGCCATTGTGTGTCTATCAGTGGAGACCTTTAAATGGCCTCATAGTTAACTATTTAAGAGCCTAAAATGTATTTTGTTCCGATGGTTTTCCTAAAATATATAAAAATAAAATATTTAAATAAATAATTTACTTTGTAAAGTCATATTTCCCGTGTTCAGATCAAAAGCGCTCTAGAAAAGCCAATGAAGGCAGCCAACATAATGCAAACGGCGGAGCAAGTCTACCTGTTCCTTGTAGACAGAGTAAGAGCTAACCTGCATATAGTGTTGTGCTTCAGCCCGATCGGGGACGAATTCAGGTGATTGTATTAAAATATTCACCTCCTGTAAGCTTCTGTGCTCCTAGTACTTTTACATTTTTATTTTTTTTATTTTTAGACAACTGAAGTGGCAACCAAGCGTACGGCCCACAAGTATATAAAAAAACTTAAACAGGGTCATTCATTATCAACCTGACAAACTTAAGGGATAGGTTCCACACATAATTTATTTTTAATGTAAATTTTGTCTTTAAAATCCCAAGTAAACAAAAAAAATCGATTACGTTTTTCCGCTCAATTAATTATTATTTATCATTGTTATATAATAATTAAATATTCGAGTGTGCGCGTCCCGTAGCGGGTCATTGACACGCGCAGGTCACTGACACGTGCCGAGCGCTGCCTATTCGATTTCTAACAAGGATAACTATTTATTAAGCAGTATTACGTAATTTTTTTAATAAATAAAAAGGTTTAGAAAAACAGTACATGTATCCTATGTTTTTTTTTTATGTGTGGAACCTATCCCTTAAGTTTGTCAGGTTGATAATGAATGACTTTATATAAATAAAATAAATATTAAACACAAGTGCCAAATCCTAAAGCCGGAACCACCAGTCCACCACAGCTAAAACCACCATAGTAAAAGCTTGCTAAGCATAAGGCTAGATGCGCTGTGTTAAAACCCCGCCATTATTATTCGGCCCCAGGAATCGCATTCGTCAGTACCCGGCCCTCATCAACTCGACCACCACGAATTGGTTCCTCGAGTGGCCGCGAGAGGCGCTGCTCGAGGTGGCCTACAAGTTCCTAGAGGGTGTCGAGCTGCTGGCTTCTATTACTGGACCCAGGGTTAGTTAAATATAATTAGCTATTCGTTTTTCACAGCTCAAATACCGTATTTCCGATGTCCCCTTAAATTATACCCATTGATGGGGACAGTGGGATGTCAAAAAATAATTTCCCGCGGTCCCCATTACACTTTATCTTCAATCTTCAATGGGGACAGTGACTTGTTACTGTTAACCATGCCACTGTCCCCATTGACAATTATCTTAATTGAAACAGATTTAATTTCGTACGATAAAAGTTTCCCCCCCCCCGCACTCCCCGACCCCCGGACACTAAATAAAATATATGAAACAAACGCATAATATATGCTATATACTATGCGTCATCATGACAGCCTTCTAATGTTCCCACTGTTGGGACACTGGCCTACTCTCAGGCGAGAGTGATTAGGTCTTAATCCACCACGCGGACCCAATGCGGATTGGTGGATGGCACATGTCTTTCGAATTTTTAGTTCTTGGACATGCCGGTTTCCTCACGATGTTTTCCTTCACCGTATGAGAGCACTGGCATTGCGCACATAAATTTTTCGAAACAGAAAAATCCATAGGTGCACGACCGGGTTTGAACCCACGACCTTAGGATTGGAAGGCGGGGTCACTACCACTAAACCACCAGTGCTCCTAGACCACCAGTGCTCTATACTATGCGTATACTATACATATACTATATGACTATATACTTGACATATAGAAATCTTTGATGTATAGTCCCAAATCCAAAAGTCCGGCTTCCCGCGATTAATCCGGCTTCCCGCGATTAATCCGGCTTCCCGCGATTAATCCGGCTTCCCGCGATTAATCCGGCTTCCCGCGATTCAGGCTCAGCCTTGTGCCAATGGTGACCTAATTCCATGTTATTGCGTCAGTTAATAAATATTTGTGTAGTATACGAAAAGGGGGGGGATTTAGTCTAAAACCTCAACAACGAATCCGTGATTTCTGTATCCCTGGGGTGGGATGCAAGCGTCATTTTATGTTGAAAACTGAACCCCATACACGGTCTTCATTATTAGTATATTACTATATTCAAGGAATAGGCTCTACACAAAAATAAAATTACCTCTAAGTACTTTTTTACATTTTATGTTAAAAATCTCGAGTAAATCAATAAAGTTTATCAGTTCAACTATTAGTTATTATTGTTGGAAATCGAGACGGGTTGCCTAATAATAAAATATTTGAGGTCGTGCTCCCTATAGCGGTTAGGGGGGAGTTAAAATAACATTAACATATTAACAAATGAGGTTCTTTCCAGGTCCGTCGCAAGGAGTCCCTAGTCGAAAGCCGCGAAGATATCCTAAGGGCGTCTGTGGCATCTATCATGTCTCTCATTCACTCATCCGTGGGCAAATACTCTGTGAAGATGTGGCAGGAGATGAGGCGAACTAACTACGTCACCCCTACTAATTATCTGGAGCTTGTGTCGGGTTATAAAGAGTAAGAGTTTTTTATAGACATACTTTTATTTACAACCTCTTTTAATTTGTAAATCTATCTAATAAGCCCGTTGGCTACTAAAATAAATACATTTATTTGTAAATACATTTATTTATTTATTGTATATTTATCTATATAATATATTATATATTGTATATATTGTATCCTCGTTATTTAAGTATACTGAATAAATATATAATGTAAATACATTTATTTATATATTTATTCATAACGAGGATAAAAACTATTAACTCTGGAAAATACGTGTAATAAAAACTGCGACAGATGAGCACTGGTGGTCTGGTGGCAGTGCCTTCTGATCCTAAGGGTTCGAATCCGGTCGTGCACCAATGAATTTTTCTATTCGAAAAATTTGTGTACGCAATGCCAGCGCTCTCATACGGTGAAGGAAAACATCGTGAGGAAACCGGCATGTCCTAGAACTAAAAGTTCGAAAGACATGTGCCATCCACCATCCCTCATTGGGTCCGCGTGGTGGATTAAGACCCAATCACTCTCGCTTGAGAGTAGGCCAGTGTACCAGCAGTGGGGACATTAGAAGGCTGTCATGATGATGATGAAACTGTGTCGCCGTTTCCAGCGCTTAACATTAGAATTAGAGACATAATCTACTTGTACTTCATACATTTTCCCGTAGCGGAATCGATCCTGCAACCTGTCGCTCCATTGCGCAGCAAACGGCTAACTTCACGGTCGCCTAGATCTGCTAACAGCACTGTACTGTTGAAATAGATCATGGTGGAAGTAAAGTACTTGTGTGGACGAGCTCTATCAAAAAATTCTTGTAAAATCACTATTTAACTTATTTTGAACGCTAATGTGTATAAGGCCCATATTCAAGAACCATAATATTAGAGTGTGAGCTGTGACTAAAGCAACGATTTTTGACAGTTCATCATAGAAAAATTAATTCTGCCGCCAAGCAGTAATGCTCGCATTGCTGTGTTCCGGTTCGAAGGGTATGGTTTCCGGTGAAATTACAGGCGGTGACTTTCCATCTAACGTCTCAGGGTGGTGACACGCAAGTGATATCTGTGATGTTGCATGCGTACATAAGCTACGGTAACCGCTGACCATCAAGTGGGCCGTACGCTTGGTTGCCACTATAGTGGTATAAAAAAAAAAAAAGACATTACTTAGTAAGCAGCTACATTGTATTTTTTATGAATAAAAGCACTCTATTGTATCAGAATGCTGAGGATGAAGAGATTCGAAGTTGCATTGCAAGCCAACAAGCTGCGGAACGGTCTGGGCAAGGTGGAAGAGACGACCAAGCTGGTTGGCCAGATGTCTGAAGAATTAGCAGTAGCTCAGGTATGCCAGTTTTTTATTTTTACAGCATCATCTAGCTCCAAGGTAAGCTGCTGTATAACATAGCTGTGGTATAGGTACTAGAAGACTGATATATACTTAATACAATACAATACATAGATAGATATTTTTTATTATATAGAAAATACCCAGAACACCCGGAACAAATATTTGTAGATCGTACAAACATTTGACGAGGAATCGAACCCGCAATCTCCGCGTCGCAGGCGGACCTGCGCCCACTGCGCCACATCGGTCGACATCTTATACCATAAACAAGAGGACAGTGCGCGTAACACTACATAGTCAACAGCGACATCGCACACACACGCTAACACGCACACACACACAAACACACACACACACACACACACACACACACACACACACACACTATCTCTCTCTCACACACACACACACACACACACACACACACACACACACACACACACACACACACACACTGTTCTGTACATATCATTGTAGCATTTGTCTACCCTTTTTCGCAAGTTATGTGGGGGTCGGAAAAACATATTTACCACTTCCATCATAGTTTTAATCATCATCATCAATGCCAGCGGATCTCGGCCGTCGTGAAGTTAACTGTTTGGGATGTAAAAAGGCAATTTAGTTCGAAAAATCTCCATCGCCCATCGAAAAGGCTAACTTCACGTTAGCCGAGAGCCGTGATGGCCCAGTAAAATGGCTCCGACATCCGATCCTGATGTCGCGGGTTTGAATCTCTGCTGTGCACCAATTGATTTTTTTAGCAGAAAAAATGTTATGCGAGCTAGAGTTCATAAACGAAAAAAAACAGTGAGGAAACCGCAAAAGTTTTTGGACATAACTAAAAATCCGAAAGACATGTGCCATCCACCAAACCGCGGTGAGTCTGCGTGTTTCAATCATTCTCGCTTGAGAGTAGGGCAGGGCAGCGAGTGGGAACACTATAAGACTGCCATGATGATGACTCGTTTGTGAGTAGGCCAGTGTATCAGCATCGGGAACATTAGGCGACTATCATGAAGATGTATGACCCAGGTTCAAGTGGCAGAGTACACCGAGCAGTGTATAGAGTACATGGGCGTTATTAACGTGCAGCAACGCAACGCGGACGAACAGCAACGCAGCGTCGCCGCGAGAAGTGAGTGCACTTCTACTCATTTTATTATACTTACTTATTTCTGCCGCCAAGCAGTACAGCGCATGAGGCTTTCGATCTTAGCCTCAAGGCAACCCGCGAGTGATACCTCTGGTATTGCAAGCGTCCATAGCTGCGGTAACAGCTTACCATCTTGTGGGCCGTACGCTTGGTTGCCACTTCAGATGTATAAAAAAAAATTAAAAAAAAGACTTTATTAGTAGGCGTATCAAGAAAGTAAGTGCTTAAAATATACTAATCAAATATTAATAAAACTACAAACAAATTACATGGTCAAAAACCTAGAATTAAAATAAAAACTATAAATTCTGTTTTCTCTGTCTATTATTTATTCGGCTTTTTCAAAATTGTTAGGCCATGACAGAGGCCTTCGGGCGGCCTAGAAACTCTGTCACCAGAGTTGGCCACTGACTCATACGAACGAACGAACGAACGAACTTTTATTGTCATTTTGCTTAATATTTATTTTTTAGTCATACGATTGAATAAATATTAAAGTATTTATTCAATCGTATGACTTTATCAGACAAGTTGAATTACCATTAAGTTGGATTCCCCGAAAGTTGAATTTCCTAGTAGGTGTATCAAGAAAGTACTTAAAATATACTAATAAAAAGTTACTATTTATAACTAAAATTAAAAACAAATCACATGGTCATAAACTTAAATACACCCAAAGGTTTTGGCCATAGTGAAGTTAGTCGTTTGTGATGTGAATAGACAATTTGGTTAGAAAAAGCTCCATTGCGCATCGAAACGGCTAACTTTACGTGTCGGCGTCGCCCTAATAATACTTGGACTAATTATTTTTCTTTTCACAACTTTGTGAATGGTTTTTTAGGGCGATGTGGTCGCTCATTTTATTAGCATAACATACAACATATTAGCTAACCCGATTTCTGATGCAGCAAAAGATTTGTTCGGAGCTGTTAGTCGCCACAAGTATCTGTAATTTGTCCTGTACTTACCTTCTAATCACTACCTACTTGTGTATACAATAGAACCGACATGTAAGTAATTATAAAGGTTCTTAAATAAATATGATTAAAAAAAAAAAAAAAAATCTTTTCACAACTTCGTGAATGGTTTTTTAGGGCGATGTGGTCGCTCATTTTATTATTGTAAAAACGAATGCCTACTAATGTTACTTCAAGCAAATAAACAATTTCATTTAATTTTATTTTATTTCATTTCTCACCGACTAAGCTTTTTTTTCCATCATTAGTTAAATATATACCTACTCCTAAATATAAATTAAACTATGTAGACCTCGCGAATACAAACATTTAAAAGTGTGAAATTTACTGCATTTTGTGGAGCTATTCTTCTCAGCACGCCGAAGGACCGTCAGATCTTCAGCAAAATTTTATGAGACCAATGGTTATGACGGTAGTAACTTTAATACCTTTTAATATCTCTTAAGGCGAAGATAATATCTAGTAGTAAAATAAATTCTATAAAGTCGTGAAATCTGTTTCGTCTAGCTCGGTTGTAAAACGACCCAAAAGAGAATCAACAAACTAACAAAATCTATCTATGTATTATATTGTATTAAATATATATCAGTCATCTAGTACCCATAATACAGCTCTGTTTAACAGCAGCTTACCTTGGGCTAGATGATGCTGTGTGGATTGTCCAGCATTATTTATTTATTTATTTATTTAACAGACGAAATCAAATTTTGCCAGATCTGTAGCAGCGCTTCCCTCGCTCGCTCAATAAATATACATTTCTGTAAAAATGAAGAATGGTTTTCGCAATTCGTTTTGAACTCAACTTATAAACGCTTGCGAAAGTTTAAAAACATACTTTGTAAGGTTTCTTACAATGACGTGAGTAACGTCTTTCAAAGGTAAATAACGACAATTTCAGGAAAAAGGGACTTTTCAAAGAGTATTTTGGTTTAGGACGATGTTGAGTAAAATATTTTTTCTCCATTCCGATAGCCTTTGTAAAGGTCTTACGTAACCCCTAGGGCACTACGAAAAATTTATGTGCGCAATGCCAGTGCTCTCATACGGTGAAGGAAAACATCGTGAGGAAACCGGCATGTCCAAGAACTAAAAATTCGAAAGACATGTGCCATCCACCAATCCGCATTGGGTCCGCGTGGTGGATTAAGACCCAACCACTCTCGCTTGAGAGTAGGCCAGTGTCCCAGCAGTGGGAACATTAGAAGGCTGTCATGATGAACCCCTAGGGAATATTAAAACACACAATTACAAGAGTAGTAGAGTTCTCTGTGATAGAGCTCGTCCGGGGAAAGACTACCGCCATACCTATTTCTGAAGCAGTAATGCTCGCATTGCTGTGTTCCGGTGTGAAGGGTATGGTTTCCGGTGAAATTACTGGCACATGAGGCTTTCGATCTTAGCTTCAAGGTGGCAACCCGCTAAAGATACCTCTGGTATTGCAAGCGTCCATAGGCTGCGGTTATCGCTTACCATCTTGTGGGCCGTACGCTTGGTTGCCACTTCAGTTGTATAAAAAAAAAACACATGTTGTGTACATAATTTGCATTACAAATGTAAAGCTACTGGGAATAGAATCACAGAGATAGAATAGAGGAATAATAACTACTATTTTTTAGTTCATTGTAAGTACTTCTACCTTAAACCGAATCTGTCATAAAATGAATCTGTCATATCCAGAATCTACCAAAATCCTTAACCGAAGGATGTGAAACAGTTGAGCCATCTAAAGACCGTTACAAACGATCTATAGATAGCTCAACTAAACTCTTACCTTGGCTCCAGCGCTCAGGCCGCGATGCTTAAGTAAGGTTGTCACTATACCCCATTATAATTCTCTTCGCAGGGGGTTATCTAAGAGGATTTGAAACCATTTTAAATAAATAATAAAATAAATAATGCTGGACAATCCACACAGCATCATCTAGCCCAAGGTAAGCTGCTGTTAAACAGAGCTGTATTATTGGTACTAGATGACTGATTTATATATAATACAATACAATGCATAGATAGATATTTTTTATTATACATAGAAAACACCCAGAACACCCGGAACAAATATTTGCAGATCCTACAAACATTTGTCCCAAGGCGGGAATCGAACCCGCAACCGAACCGAATCGCAGGCGGACTTTCGCCCACCGCGCCACTTTAGTCATTTTATCTAATAGTTCTACAGTAGACCTTGCAAGCACAAATTTTAATTAAAAGTGAGCATTTTTCTGCATCTTGACAATCTACTATGCTATTCTGCATTATTAGAATATGTTTAGAAAAAAAAATATGATGTATTCTATCATTTTATCTGGTAGAATCACTGTTCTGCGTAGTCATCATTTGGATGGGTGACCGCCAGTGGCAATTTCATCTGAGCGCTCCCGTGCTTCGGAGGGCACGCTAAGCGGTCGGTCCCGGCTTTTTCAAAGTTGTTAGGCCATGACAGAGGCCTTCGGGCGGCCTAGACTGCCACCAGAGTTGGCCACCGACTCATACGAACTTACTTTAATGTCTCATAGTACAAGATATTATTAGTTCGGAGCTAGATGGCGCCGTATTTAATATTATTATTACCTAATTCATATCTGTTACCTTGGAACACCCCACGTAGCAACAGGATACCGTCCAAAAAACCTTCGATCAATACAACCAAATTCACGGAACACATCAATTAGTAATTTCGCTTGCCCGAGCGAAAATTTGTTTACTTTTATTAGTCAATAGCATTGGTTAATTTAATTAAATAATTAAAGATTCATACACGATATTTCGTTTTGATCTAAATAAACCCTATTCAGGACAAACAATAAGGTACGGCCCACACACTCTGCTTACTTATATAATATTGTAAGTAAATAATAATATAAGTAATCCTTAGCAAAAACAAATACAACCTCAGTGGCGCGGTAAGGAAATGTCCGGTTGAGAAGGAAGAGGTTTCAAGTTCGATGCCCGCTGCGGGACAAATGTTTGCATGATGCAAATCAGCGGTCGCAACCGGCATGTTCAAGAACTAAGCAATTAAAAACATGATATTTCGTCAAGCAATCCGCATTTGGACTAACTCTCGAGAATAGGCCTGCGACCCAGCAGTGACAGTTTTAGAAGACTGGTCATGATGATGATGTATTTGTTAGGTAAGAAGACGATGGAAGAGGAAGTGCAGTGTAAAAAACTGGCCGAAGCCGCCATGAGAGACCTCGCCAGCGCCATGCCTGCACTCGAAGAGGCCGTGAAGGTACTTGCAAATAGCACCGTTTTTCATTTCCTTAGCTTAGATGCCTTTTTTTATATGTCAGCATGTGACAAAACAATCAAGATGCCCACCTGATGTTGAGCACCACGCCTGACTATTACGGATGCAGTGCCACCCAAAGATTAAAGTTAAGATTAAGTATTTGCGTGGCACTTATCACCCCGAGACATTGTTGTTAAGTCTCTTTCGCCCAGTAATTTCACTTGCTACAGTGCCCTTCAAACCTAAACACAGTAATGCTTGCACACTATTGCTTGGAGGTAGAATATCTGACACTGCGATGGTACCCACCAAGACGGACTCTTACTGAAGAGTCTTACCACCAGGTAAAAAAAGCATTTTAGCAGACTGAAAACTTCGTCACTGTTTGGCAGCCACATTTTTAACACCTTCCTAATGAGACCGTGTTGTCTCTGTCCGGGAGGCACATTCCGCTCGATCCTATTTTTTCTCCAAGCACTGCCAATACTAAGAACTGTAGGATTTGCTTGGCCCCCCCAAGCAAATCATTTTATTACGTTTTTGTATTAATGGCCCTCACTCTCCCCGTGTTCCTAGCCAGGCTGCGTTTTACGGCCTTCAAACGGCATATTCCTTCGTCACTGGAGTAGAGCCACTGACTTATATAAATTTACTCACACCCCGTAAATTTGCAGGGAGACTTTATCTATGCCTGCATGGCTAAATTCAGTGCCAAACATGAACAAAGAGATCGATGAGTTGAGCAGTATCCTGGACTAGGACAGTCCAGGACTGCAACAGTCCAGGATACTGCTAAACTTCTAATTGATTTTGAACCATTAAACGGTTTTCATTTCTGGCAGGAATAAGTTTTGATTACTTTCATCTCCCCAGGCCTTAGATGCGTTGAACAAGAAAGACATTACAGAAGTGAAGTCCTACGCCAAACCACCGCAGAAGGTAGAAATGGTGTTGGAAGCTGTACTCATTCTGCTGCAGGTACACGTCAATATTCAATGGTCAAGTCAAGAATTATTCAGATTAGAGATTAGAATTATTTAGATTTTTTTTTCAAATAGGCCGATTGTATTTTTCAAATAAGATGGACATACCCTCAATCTTCTTTAACTGTTCTGTTTATAGGGTAGATTTTTTCTCTCCTTATGATAAAACAAGCTTTTATCCGTAAAAATCCATCTTTTAGCAGGATATTTGTTAGGTAATTTCTACTAGCTAATTCAACTCGGATTTAGAAAGAGCCAACCTGGGCAGAAGCTAAGCGTCAACTTGGTGACCAATACTTTCTGGACCGCTTGCGGGAATTCGACAAAGACAACATATCGGACAAGACGTTAAAGAAAATCGGCACCTACACGGCTAAACCAGACTTCGATCCTGAGATTGTGGGCACTGTATCGTCTGCCGCCAAGTCACTGTGCTTGTGGGTGCGGGCTATTGAGAAATATGGAAAGGTGTTCAAGTAAGTCCAACCAAATACATGCTAGTTCTAATTCCTCCTAATTCCAATTATATGGAAAAGTTATGAAGTCAAGCAAAATATAAACACACAGCTTGCTCCACATAATTCTAGATTTCTCCAGAGTACTATTAATGCTACCTATCACAACATTCAATCCAGATTAAGGCTTAATCTGACTATCTGAAACATTACCCATCAAAAACATCAAAAAACTAGTGTCATGGTGAACGAAAAAACGCGCAAACTGTAGAACCTAGCCTTATTCCCACTCAGGATAGTGAAACCCAAGAAGGAGCGTCTAGAAGAAGCTCTTGAGTCTCTTCGCATGAAACAGCAGATCTTGGCTGAAGCTCGCGCTAAGTTAAGAGAGTTGTCTGAGATGATTGCTCGCCTGCAGAAAGAGTATGATGAGAAGGTGGCACAAAAGGACGAACTTGAGAGGAAATCCAGGCAGTTGCAGTTGAAACTGGAGAGAGCAGAGGCACTGATCACTGGACTGTCAGGTAAGGAGTGATTTTCTCCATCATGTAGAGTTTAGGAAATTTATTGGCCTTCTGCAGGTAAAGAGTTCCATTTTCTCTTCGAACTCCTTTGAATGTTATGAAAAAGTGAAATAGTAGGATGAACTGTAGAAGGTCAAGTGGTTACCTTTTAGAATAACTTTTTTAATTAAGGAATTAATTTGAAATTCTTAGAAAACCTCTGTATTAATAAATATGTATTATAATGTTAAAATACGATGATGATGAAACAAAATGACAGGTCCTCTGGATCACCTGGTTATTTTGTTTGATCATTGGTGTGTGTAATAAACGTGTATTTCGTGGCTTTTAAAATGGGCGGAATGGTCAACAAAAATTTTCAGCACAACGTTTTTCTAGATCAAATGGTAGTGGTAAAGCGCTGTCAGCGTATGTATTACGTTCGTTATAAATCGGGAGTCGCTGTTGCTACGTGAGATGTACCTACCAATAAATCTAGGTCTATCATCGGGATGCCTAAATCAATACAGGTGCAAGACGCATGCGTGCACTTGCTGTAGCCGTTTCCAAGGCTCATAAAGCTACCGTCGACATTGCTATCAACATCTATCAGTTTTCTTGTTCAGTTCTGGCTTTACAAAAAGGTAACGCGTACATAATTTCGCTTACAACGCTCTTATCAGTTGAGGTAGACGGTCGTCGCCGAAAACATTTTTTCGCGCGCGGAGTGATAACGAAAGAAAGTTTGGTCAGGCTTTTTTGGCTCTACCTACGCAGGAGTTTAAACGTAAGTACCAATCTATTTATTTATCTTCTGTAGAAAATTATTAGAACGAAACATGTGACTTCCACGAAATGAGAGGGGGGGAGGAAATGGAGAGGAAGTGAGCGTAGTAAAACAAATTATAAACGGATTTCGCTCGCACGGGTCTTTGTAAACTGTTATTGATACGGCGGATTCCGTTTCTCGCTCCGCGACCTTTTAGCGTTTACCCTCAGGTTAGTTGATTTAAAGTAGGTTAGAGTCCTTGTTTATGTGCCATCAATTAGGAATCAGTGAATTAAAATAAGAAATTTAAACCAGCATTTGTCGTATGAACCTGATCTGCGCATAGCGTACAATAACAACAATACAAAATAAGAATATTTTTATGATGGTATTTTAAGATGGTAAAATTAAAAATACAAAAATAGTCCGACAGTTTACTTATCATGAGTCTTTGAAGCTTACAAAATGGCTTATTCCTCAAATAACTTTCTCTATATACTTACGCACTTATCTTTTGGTTCTGACACAACTTTAGTGTGAAAAAAAAGTTAAAAGTCACGCAAAAAACAGTTTTATGCAAGGGGTACCTGTAATTATGCTTACAGCTGTAATCCACAAGGTTTTGTGATTTTTTTTGTAGCTTGTGACATTGAAGAGCCACAAAGGCAACCATGGCTCAAAAGTACTGCTTAAAATGGAACCACTACCAGAAAAACTTGACTACAATGTTCTCGATGCTACGGCACGCGCATGAGCTGGTAGATGTGACCCTGATGGCAGAAGGTCAGCAGACATATGCTCACAAGATAGTACTCGCTGCCTGCAGCCCTTACTTTCGCACTATCTTCACTGAGAACTCTTCACAGCTGCACCCCATAGTGTTCCTCGACAAAGTGAGTTTTTCCAACCTGATCGCTATCATCGACTTGATGTACTACGGCGAAGTCTGTGTCTCGCAAGAAAACCTGCCGGAGATTCTAGAATGCGCGAAAACTCTTGCAGTGAAAAGTTTGACAGTTACCGAACTGACACCATTTACTGCCAAACAAAGTAAAAACAAAACAGTTCCAAGCGTCCTATGAACAGAATAAAAATCAAATCGAAAAGCCTACCAATGACCATCTTGTTTAATCCGTCTAATGAGCCATGTGTGGTGGCCATGCCACCGGTTTGGAGTGCCTCACCTACAGTGATACCTAAACGGCGAAGCATTTCAAGCTAGTCTGCGTTGTCTCCTACCATGGTTATCGATGAGAGCTGGCAATAAATCAAACCATTAAAACACCAGACGGATACCGCACGTTCAGAAACATGTCATACGAAGGCGAAGTCACACAGACTGGGGGACAAAACTATAGCATAATGTCACGCCAGTGGAAAACCAATGGAGAACGATGTAGGACTCTAACCCGCGGTTTGCGAGCTCATCCATCAATCAGGCGGGTCAAGCTGAAGGTCAATGCCTGGCTGATATAGTACCCGGAAACCCCAGAAATGACAATATTACGCCACTTGCAAAACGCTTCCGGGCCAACCTGCAAGATTATGAAAATTTACATCAAGCTATGGCGGTGCGCAGCTGTTATCTAAGCTACGTTAAGACGGCGCGTAAGGAACCACATACTTTGGCTCGAGTACAAGGCTACATCAGCATCCAACAACAGCCCACCCACTTGGAGCCCAAGCCTTCTGTATTGGAACAGCAGCTACGGGGCTACCAGATATCTGCTGGTATGAGGCCGCATCAGGTGTTGCAGAGGGTAAATATTCATGATGGGGTGAATAAAACGCAATAGATTATTGAGAAGGGCATTTATTGTTTTAAACGTTCACTTTTTTCGCTGGTAGGTACAAAAAAAAAACAGGGAGCTGATTAAGCGACCATTATTCATGATTGCTTGTATGTTTGCCATGTCACAAAAACCGATGTAGAACTCAGAATTTATTCCAGGTTGTCAAATGTTTAGGAAATATTAAAATTTATCATTTTTTCTGAAACTGGGACACTGGCCTACTCCCAAGCGAGAGTGGTGGGTCTTAATCCACCACGCGGATTGGTATATTTGTTCTGTTAATATTTTTTAGAGCACCGGTGGTCTAGTGGTAGTGACCCCGCCTTCCAATTCTAAGGTCGTGCGTTCAAACCCGGTCGTGCACCAATGGATTTTTCTGTTCGAAAAATTTATGTGCGCAATGCCAGTGCTCTCATACGGTGAAGGAAAACATCGTGAGGAAACCGGCATGTCCAAGAACTACAAATTCGAAAAGACATGTGTCATCCACCAATCCGCATTGGGTCCGCGTGGTGGATTTAGACCCAATCACTCTCGCCTGAGAGTAGGCCAGTGTCCCAGCAGTGGGAACATTAGAAGGCTGTCATGATGATGATGATATTTTTTTTACTGTTACTTTATCTAGATTTGGGTTGGTTTTTAGATTGCTAGTCAATGCAACCAATGGTTATAAATTGACAAGAAGCGCCTTATTTTTAGTTTTCTTTAAAGAAGTGACAGTTAACTACATATTTTAACTAATTATTATATTATACTATTGACGACCAATGTGGCGCGGTGGGCGAAGGTCCGCCTGCGACGCGGAGGTTGCGGGTTCGATTCCCGCCTTGGGACAAATGTTTGTAGGATCTGCAAATATTTGTTCCGGGTGTTCTGGGTGTTTTCTATGTATAATAAAAAAATATCTATCTATGTATTGTATTGTATTAAATATATATCAGTCATCTAGTACCCATAATACAGCTCTGTTTAACAGCAGCTTACCTTGGGCTAGATGATGCTGTGTGGATTGTCCAGCATTATTTATTTATTTATTTATTTATTTATTTATTTATTTATTTTAACTAATGGTTACCTAGTTGACCATGCATAGGCTTTATTCAAGCGAAAATTTGGTTTTATATTTTGCTTAGATATTTTGAAAGATTCAACTATTAGGTACTGTAAGTAAAGCATAATTCGATATTTTTAGGTATGTTTAAAAATTTTATTGTGAAAAACTTTACACACAGAAATATATTTAAGATAGTTCTGTGCTGTTACCTGTATGTAGTGTCTGTAAAATTATGGAAGCCTGTTTTTTGAACGATACTTAGTACTTCTGACTAACGTGTTTGAAGTTCATCTACAGCTCGTGTCAGTCAAAATTTGCGCTATGCATACCCCTTCGGAAAAGAGGCGTATACAGGGTCATTCATTATCAACCTGACAAACTTAAGGGATAGGTTCCACACCTAAAAAAAAAATATATGTACCTATAATTTTTTTTTATTTATGTTTTGTCTTAAAAATCACAAGTAAACAAAAAAAAATCGATTACGTTTTTCCGCTCAATTATTATTTATCATTGTTGGGAATCGAGTTAAGCGACGTAATAATGAAATATTCGAGTGTGCGCGCCCCGTAGCGGGTCAAGGACACGCGCAGGTCAAGGACGCGCGGGTTAGTGACCCGCAGTTCATTGACGCGCGGGTCACTAACACGTGCCGAGCGCTGCCTTTTCGATTTCTAACAAGGATAACTAATTATGAAGCAGAATTACGTAATTTTTTTTTTTAAATTTTATAAAAAAAATCGTTTAGAAAAAAAAAAAAGTACAAGTTTTTTTTTTTTTATGTGTGGAACCTACCCCTTAAGTTTGTCAGGTTGATAATGAATGACCTTATATATGCTAATGGTACACGAAACATCAGCCGCTGAACGATATATGTACGATCCGCAGATATATCGCTACACTTAAATGTATGTGTTTTAATGGTATGTGTTCTCACTGCTAACCACGAAACAGGCAATCATAGTGTTAAGAATACTATAAAATTATTCATGCCAAATGTGCGAGACTTATTGTACAACTCCGTCATAGAATACACATAAATGTTGTGATTTTATATTTCTAATCTTTGTAACCATAATCTTGAATTGATCAAAAACAGTGAACCAAAAAACAATATACATATACATAATTAATAAGTGTACAGTATTGACTTGATACGCTTGGATGTATTCACTTTGACTCTAAGGTCCGTATTCAAGAACGAAACTCAAGCTCAAAACGATAATCAAGCATTTTTGATAGTTTTTCACTTTTGTCAAATCGATGCTTGAGTCACGATTCACACTTAAGTATGGATCTTAGACTCTTCGGTAACACAGTTTTACGTCAGGTAGGTACACCTCAACACTTTAATTTGTGTTAATTGTTATTAATATTTAATTAAAAATAAGTATCTCACGCTTTTTATGTGGAATTTCTTGTTCACGTTGTAAGTAACTTTAACATGTACACGAGAACTTAATAAATTAGTTAATGGAAACCTGTTAATAAGAATTCGCGTGTATTTTTTCTATAATTTAAAGAGTGAATTACCTAAATTAGATTTAAGAGTAGTAGAGTTCTTTGTGATAGAGCTCGTCCGGGGAAGGACTATCACCATACCTATTTCTGCCGCCAATCAGCAATGCTCGCATTGCTGTGTTCCGGTTCGAAGGGTATGGTTTCCGGTGAAATTACAGGCACATGAGACTTTCCATCTAACGTCTCAGGGTGGTAACACGCAAGTGATATCTATGATGTTGCACGCGTACATAGGCTACGGTAACCGCTGACCATCAAGTGGGCCGTACGCTTGGTTGCCGCTTTAGTGGCATAAAAAAAAAAAAAAAAAAGTATGTAAGTAGGTACATAAGTAGTTTTAAGTTTCTGTAACCACACTCGCTTATTTTAATTGGTTAAGGTATGTACCAAATATCCAATGTAATGGACGCTCATCGATACGGGAGTAAATTTCCGAATGTATATGAAATAAAAATAAAAGTAGTTTGACGCCGGTTGAAAATTTGAAACATTTCCAAGTGAAATAGGTATTTTAAAAGCTGTTGGATGAACGCGTCGAATGAAAGTGGAATACACCACATTTGTCTATTGACGACTCAAATTGATAACCTCCTTTATCTTCTTATTAATTTAAAACCTATACGTGAGAGCCTGTAATTGGCTCTCCATAGCTACCCAAGTGTATATTTAAAAGCTGTTGGTTTTTCTAAAATAAAATAAATACATAAATTATGAAGTCGGTTAATTAACATTAAAATCTTCGTGAGTATGAGTATGAATAGTTAGTGGAGTTTTTCAATAGCCGACAAATGATTCTATAGATGCATTGAGACATGCAGGAAATCATCAAATTGTCAATTATTTGCAAAACATTGTACTTTAGGCCTTAGGTCTCAATCATTATAGTATATTTTGGTTGCAAAGGTATCGAGAGGGGTTGAAATTGCAAAGACGAAAAGTCGTAGAGGCGTTATTTTATTTAAACTTGATTATTTTTGGTCACTGGAGACAGCAGTAACGGAGTTGTGGTTTGAAAGAACTGTTTTTAAAAGGCAGTAACAGCTATGTTAAAAAAATCTACTTATTTATTATTTTAAGATATGCCATTTAGAAAAAACGAAAGAAAATACACTTATTTTCATATAACATATTTATAAAGGTTGGAACAGAAGAGACATTTTAAAAACATTACCTTACTTATAAGCTTATTTTCTCTCGTATCTCCACAATTTATCAAAACATTATTTTAGTTTTGGTATTCTAAATATAAATTTTTTAAAGCTTAATTATCTATCTAATCAGTGTGCGAATCGTATTTATAAATATACTTATTTAGGTAGCAAATGAAGAGGTTCTATAACCTCACACTTATCATTGACATCTTTTTCGAAACTGTGCCTTTTTCTCTCTAGGTGAGAGGTTACTCTATATCTTTTTTATCCAGCGTATTTAGGTATATGTTTACTATAAAATGCAATAGTATATAGGCTAGGCTATATCTAGCATTGGTCTGTCCGAATCAATATCGGTGCAAAGCGCATGCGTGCAGTCTCAGGAACTCAAATTAATCATAATTGCCATTAATCATATTCAGCTTGGTGCAACAAGTTCATCTATCATCGTATAGTTCCGCTTTCCTCCCGAGAATGTATAGAAAAGGTAGTGTTTCAAGTGACTTGAAACACTACCTTTCCATTATATTGAAACTTCAACCGCTTGAGTTCGCACTTGCGTGTTAAATGGTATAAAGGGTATAATAGTACATTATGGTACAAGTGTGTAACATTGGTGATTACCGCTGAGGCGCCATTGATTGTCTTAAGATAGCCGAGGACGGTAATCATCAATACACAAGTGTATCATACGACGTTTTTCAACACACTTGTGAATAAAATAACAAAAAAACTTTAATAAAATAACAAAAAAAATCTATAACTCACTAGTGAGTTATAGCTTTTTCATTGCTATAACTCACTAGTGAATTATAGCAATGAAAAAGCCATAGTTTGGTTATGGGTGTCATTCTGTGCCTAATTGCGATGACCATAGAGCCACTTTATAAGCAAGTGTGTTGAAAAAAATTGTTTCAATCGACATAAAGTTGGTGGTACGACAAAAAGGTAGATCATAATTTTAAAGGGATTTTCTATTATACCGACAAAAGCGATACATCGTGCCAGTGTTCGTGGTTCATGCGTTCAGCTCATGTCCGTGAATGCTCTGAACTTAGTCGATAATTGTTACGATTATCGTTTGTTGGAGTAGGCCCTAGTGATGTACCCGAGTACCTCTTCACGCCAGTGTTAACTAAAGCAATAGACAGTCGCTAAGACATTCGCGTCGCATGTAGTCGATTGAAATTTTTTTAATTACTATATGCATAGTTACGTTCATTAATTCTGTAACTAAACTATTGTTTCAGTTAAAAAAGTTCAATCAAAGTCAAGGGTTGGATTGACTGAAGTTTGCAGGATCAAGGCTGCTAATGTAAGTACTTACCCATATGGTTAGTGGCTTTCAAATTTATAGCCTACTCTGAAACTTGACTTCTTGTTTCAGTATTTTTGAATTACTATTTTGGAGCTAGACGGTTTTGAGCATAAAGCTCTATTGGTTCTCTTGAAACTCCTGCTTAGCCTTTGTACAAGATCAGCTTTAGACTTTTAAAATGAGTTCTCAATGCACAATAGCAACAGGAAGCAATAAAAGAGCTCCTCTTCCGACTGCTTCACCACCACGTCGCTACCAATGTATACCGTTTAAAGAAGAGCCCGTTGAACCATTGAATTCGGATTCGAATACGGATAAGGACACGAAAGTTGAGTCATTGTCACCATATGTGATTGATTCTGAATTACAAGATAACAATGCTGAAGTACCACCCACGAGCGAACCACCACCATCTACGAGCGAACCACCACCACCTAAGTGTGAACTACTAACACCTAAGTGTGAACCACCACCACCTGCGTGTGAACCACCACCACCTGCGTGTGAACCACCACAACCTACATGTGAAACACCACAACCTACATATGAACCACCACTACCTACATGTGAAACACTACAACCTACGGGTGAAACACCACAACCTACGTGTGCATCACCAAAACCTACGTATGAACCACCACCACCTAATAGTGAACCACCGCAACCTACATATGAACCACCACAACCTACGTGTAGATTACCACAACCTACGTGTAGATTACCACAACCTACGTGTGAATCAGCAAAACCTACGTGTGAACCACCACCACCTGAGTGTGAACCACCACTACCTTTATGTGGATCACAACAAACTACGTGTGAACTACCACCACAGACGTCTGAAACACTACCATCACCCCCACCACCACCACCACCACATACATATAAATCACTACATCTTACATGTGAACCACAAGTGCCACCTACATATAAACTACCACCGCCACCTACATATGGACCACCACAACTTAAATATGGATTACAACAACCTACGTGTAGACCACTGAAACTTACATATAGACCACCACAATCTTCATATATACCACCACAACCTACATATGGCTCACCACAGCCTACGTGTATACCATCACAGACTTATGGACCTCCAAGTACTTTTGGACCACCATGTACGAGTGGATCACCATCTACATATGGACCACCACAACCTACGTATGAACCACCACAACCTACATATGGACCACCACAAACTATATATGGACCATCACAATCTACATATGGACCACTACAATTTACAAATGGAATACCACAACCTAGCCATGGAACACCACAACCTAGCCATGGAACACCACAACCTACATATGGAACACCACAACCTACATATGGAACACCACAACCTACATATGTACCACCACCACCACCACCACCATCTAATAATAATGTTGCTTCCTTAAAATACAACGCTCAAAACATTTTAACTCCACAGCCATCACCTTTGAATCTCGAGCAATCTGCAGTAACCCCTAAGGCTGCCCCCCCACCTACTCATCGCGACCAAGGTTGTATCTGTAAACTGCTGCTTCAACAAAAAACGTCCGCAAGTTCACTCTCATTGCCTAATGCACCCGTGAAACCTTCGGCGATAAACAATGATAGATCTAACAATCAGGAATCGCAAGCTACACAGCAGGAAGCTGAAGCTATTTCCGATGCAAAGAATAGTCTAGCACTATTAATTTCGCTAGTTATCAGACACCTTTTATCTCCTCCGGCCTGTCCATCGGTAACAGTACCCTATGACAGACTAGCAAGCTTCTTTGCGCAGCTCATGATAGAAATTGTTGAGCTGAGGAAACCTCAAGCTATTTCAGATTTCCGTGATCGTCTTTTCGAGCGGGTACCACAAACGTCATTGCCGTTATCACCAACAAATTTACGAAAACTTCTGGAAGATGTGAAACGAGATGCTCGCTTATTAAACGAACGTCTGCAAGACTTATCCTGTGAAGATCCAGCTAGCACCACACAAGTCAGCGAGCCCGGCACGTCTGTAGATTCGACTGCGGAGCCTCCACTAAACCCCGAGCGTTCAGACAATGTTCACCATAGATTCAGAGGACATCGAAATACTTCGTGGTCTTCTACGTATATACCAAGTTCGGCACCGCAGAAGCGTTCAGGTAACAACAACCCGTTTATGCATCCTTCTGAATTGCGGCAACAGCCTCCATATAAAAAGTCGAGGCCTAATGACAGGCCACGCAATAAAAACTATGAGCCGTTTCCGTAAAAGTTTTTGGATCAGGTAAATCATTAATTTCGGGAATCCTTTTTTAGTGCGCCTCTACCAGGTACATCTATTTTACACTTCTACACCTTAAGAGCAATGTACCATACAAATTTCGTGACTTATGGTTTAGGCTGTGTGATCTGTGAGTCAGTCACAACTTTGAAATGAAATGAAATGAAATTCTTTACTGTCGAAGTAAGAGCTACAATCAACCTACTTAAAATGAGCGCTACAATTACAAACACTCGTTAGACAACTTTGTTAGATTATTCTGATGATAGGTAATAATTTTTCTCAAGCGACGTGATCTTTTGATTTTTATTTTCAATAAAATAAATGTTGTTGAGTATGACATAGAGGCCGTCTAAATATATATTTTTTTAATATTCATTGATTTATTAAAACAAGAGTTTACCCACTTGAAACCGTTTGACGCATTATTAGTTTAGTTTTAAAGTAGGTACATTTTAGTAAATGTGAACGAATTGTGTTCATCGTCTAATGATTATTATAGCTTTAATTCTAGGAAAAATGTCATACTCAAAATGACCCCTAAACGATATCGTGTTATGTAGAATAAGTTTGGTTTTGGAGGATCTTAATAAAATGTCGCTAGGTTTGTCCTATAATGTATGGGATTTGCAGACGGTATGTAAAAGAAGCTTTGTGGACCACCGAACTATATGAAAGTAGAATTAGAGAGAGTATCTCGCGTGCCGAAAAGACATGCTAAGTAAGGGCTGAGTAACCTCTTTACTCGCTGAAACTTAGTCTGCTCCCAACCAGGGGCGGTGTAGTGGTGTGGCAGTGCCTAGAATCGGTTTGCCGCGTGCTTATCGATTCTTTTAAATCATTAATTTTTGCGCGGCTTATGTTTCCCATCACTAAAATACATTTGTGTGCAAAATACAAATACGCAAAATGTTACACGCTCGATGTCCAGACAAATCGACGAACCATTCTACTTAAATATAGTTCTGTGCTGTGGACTCTTTTACTAAAGTGCGTATATTTAAAAAAATCGTATAAGTAATTATGTGTATTTACAATAACAAATGTTTATCATAGCGAGGAATATTATTCACTCGTGTTTTCAAGTAAAAAAAAAATATTTTGTCTATCCGTATAATAACAATATTATTGCATTGACTCTTCTCATTACCTTTTTTGTTCAATATCGATAAATAATAATTGACCAGATATACGTAATCGATTTACTCGAGATTTTCAAGAGAAAATATACATAAAAAAAACATAGGTACATTATTTTTTTTATTGATGTGTGGAACCTGTTATGTGTGTACAATAAAGAATAATAAATAGATCGTCAAGTCATTAGTTTATTTACGTAGATCTACTATGTATAACAATAATATACTTAATATAAGAATAAAGCTCAAAGTGTAGGTACCTATAGAAAGTCCTGCTCAAAGTTGACATCAACTAATCCGCATAGGGTCAACGTGGTAAATTAAGTCCTTGAATATCACGCACTAATAATCAAAGACCCTGTATATATATATTTTTTATTAACCTATACTGCGATTGTTTTTGTTTATAGTTATTATTTGCGCGGTTATTAATTTAATTATACCTAATAAGCTAGATATAAGCATTGCGACGCTAGCGCAGTTTAAAATTAAGTGGGTACCGGCTATTGTGTAATTTATGAATTAAAGTATTTGTGTACAAAGAATAACTCGTTTCTTTTTAGACTTATGTTTAATGTGTAAGTAATATAAAAAAAACACTAATAATGTTTGTTTGTTAATGCTTTCATCTATAATATTAGTGTGGTTTTTTGCTTGCGTGATCGTGTTATTTTCCTATGTTGTGTTTATTTTGGATGTTCCAAAAATGTATAACTACCCGTAAAAGTCATGACCTGCCCCCCTACCATGAACTCATAAAGCGATTCAAATGAAGACCTAAACTAAATTGTTAAAAAAATTTGTACCATGATATCAATTAGACAATCATGTCATGGTATCAAAATTTTAAACAATTTAGTTTAGTTTTTAAAACTATCATGGTTATTAACATAATGTTCACTTAAAACGGGATATTTACCATGATTTGTGAGTTTTATTGATTCCCGATGATAATACTACTTACTACCCAATAAAACTCACAAATCATGGTAAATATCCCGTTTTAAGTGAAAATTAATTTAGTTTAGGTCTTCATTTGAATCGTTATAAGAGTTCATGGTTGGGCCCCTGGAATAACACAGGTTAATTTTTATGCCGGAAAAATTGAGTCGCATAGTACATGGCGAACAAAAGCTCGATATCTTGCTTTTGCGATAATTGTCGCAAAGTGCATAACACTCGCACATATGCAACGGAACCGTTTACTTATACAAACCATGAATGTAGCGATTGCGACGCGTTTGTTTCATACATTTTATTGAGAGTGTCAGCGTCTACGGTCGGTGTGCCTGCGTGCAAAGCGATTTTTTATCCAGTACTATCACATTTATTCAATAATAAAAGTAAGTACCTATTTTTATTAAATCTGTATACAAAACTACAAACTATTTGGCTTAAAAATCGATCCTAAATCTATGACTAAGTCCATTTATTGCAGTTTTTCGATCGGTAGGTAGTAAAAGTAACCTTTAGTTAAAATTAATATCTAACGACAAATTTTCAGTTTTTTTTTTTTTTATACAACTGAAGTGGCAACCAAGCGTACGGCCCATAAGATGGTAAGCGGTTACCGCTGCCTACGGACGCTTGCAATACCAGAGGTATCACTCGCGGGTTGCCACCTTGAGGCTAAGATCGAAAGCCTCATGTGCCAGTAACTTCACCGGAAACCATACCCTTCACACCGGAACACAGCAATGCGAGCATTATTCCCTTAAATTTTAACCATTGGTTGCGTTAACTATAGATTAAAAAATAAAAACAAACTGCCTGACATCCTTGAAGATCTTGGTACTTAGAGATTTAAAAATAGCTATCGATTTGAGCCATCCGGCTTACTGTCTGTACTGTCCGTCTCTCAATAAGTCTGAAAGCCTGAGTCCTAGCTACGAAGAGCGGCAGGGGTGTTGCCATAGAAAAAGCCACAGAATAAACATAGGGTAGATATTGATTAATTTATACGCGCCGCGGCACCGCTCCGCTCGCCGCTGCACACCATAGATGTGCGAGGATGTGTGGCGAGGAAGGTGTTTGTTAGGAACCAATAGAATCACTTCATTTACTCCTCGCTCTGCCCAGCTTAAGTGGAAACGGCTTCGCAGAGCGAGGTTTTTGTACATGCAAAACAAAAGAAACAATTATGCTACGGATGTGTTGCGAGGGTTGTGTATAGGTCTCACAACGGATCTCGGCCGTAGTGAAATTAGCCGTTTCGATGCGCAATGGAACTTTTTCAAACTAAATTGTCTTTGCGCATCACAAACGGCTAACTTCACGGAAGCCTAGATCCGCTGTGCGAACTATACGAGGGACGTGTGCAAAGGATGTGTACCTTCGAGGAATGTCTCGCCCCGCGCGCATCAGAAACGAGCCCGCTACACATCCTCGCACAGCTCAGCGACCTAGTACATCACCGGTGGAAACACACCGTTTTACAGCCTCGCTACACATCCTCGCACCGCCCAGTTTCCTCGCACATCTCTGGTGGAAACGCAGCCTTGGCGCGTATTCAAGAATCATACTTGAGTGCGAATCTTGACTCAAGCATCGATTTGACATAATTTTTCTATGAAGAACTGCCAAAATATTTGTTGGTTTGAACACGGGCCTAACACCCATACTCTGAGAAGTTTCCTCGAATCTTCCTTCACTCGATTCAAGGTAGGTTTAGACGTACCTTGAGTTTGTCAATCATTTCCTCACCTCCGGTAAGAAAAACTTTCGAGTAGAAGTAAGTGGAGGAGAATTTTCGCAACTAAGAATGCGGATTTATCGCATTCTTGTGTCATGAGTCGAGGAATGAATGAATGAATGAATGAATGAAAATTCTTTATTGTACAGTGTACACCTTACAAACTATAAAACAAGTGAAATAAAATAACGGAGACTAATTACAATGTACAATGGGCGGTCTTATCGCTAAGAAAGCGATCTCTTCCAGACAACCTTCTTGAATTATTGAGGAATCGTCTTAGAATATGGGTGTTAGACTTAAACTAGCGATTCCTTGAACAACTTTATGAAAAGCCGTGTGCTGTTTGAATTTGTTAGTTTATCAGTCAGTTGTGTCGTATTGCAACAGCAAGCCTGCTTCCTAGCTGACGCTGTCGCGTGTCGTATTGCGCGTATACTAATACAGCGCTGCAAATTGACAGCTTACAATACGTTAGGCTAGCTTTGACTCATAATTTAAATGCGCAAAACGCACGAAGCCAAATAGAATAAAAATATTAAAAATCATAATTCCACAGGCGAGCGGGAGCGCTGGGAGCTGACCGTTGAGCGTTTGGACAAGGAGTTCGACAACCTCCCTGGAGATTGTCTGATAGCGACGGGCTTTGTGGCCTACTTAGGGCCCTTCGTGTCGGAGTACCGCGAGGACCTGATGGATGACTGGTTCCGAGAGGTACATCTTTCTTTCTCCATCATCAGTAACATCACAATATTCATTTTATTAAAAAAAATTGGATGCTTGTAATGTTTGTGGGAGCATCACGTAACGACAGAACGGATCTAGATATGAAATTTGGCAAAGTATAGTTTATGGTCTGGAATAGCATATAGGCTACTCTTATCCCGGGTTCCCGTGGGATAAAAAAAACCGTTTAACCGCGGGTAACACCCCCGGGGTGTTACCCGCGCAGCTAGTATCATATCTCTCTTTCGCAGCCTGTGTATAGTTCGCACAGCGGATCTAGGCTTCCGTGAAGTTAGCCGTTTGTGATGCGCAAAGACAATTTAGTTTGAAAAAGCTCCATTGCGCATCGAATCGGCTAATTTCACGACGGCCGAGATCCGCCGTGAGAACTATAATCTTGTAATATCACAGATATAATTTGCGCGCTGACTATTGACGTAGATCGGAAGTTTCATGTTACAGGCACATGAAACATTCGATTTTAAACCGGAACACAGCAATGCAAACATTACTGCTTGGCAGTAGAAAAAGGTAGTTCTTCCCCGAACGACCTTTATCACAAGGAACTCTACTACTCTAAGAGTTGGTCGCGTTGGTGTTTTAACAGGTTTATAACGAGGCACTGCCTGTGACGATGGATTTGAGTATGAAAAACTTTCTGCTTGATGATGCTACTTTGCGAGACTGGAACTACATGGGATTACCTGGTATAACCTTTTAAAACTAATCGATTGATTCGAAGCATTGTTTCGACTCGATTACGAGAGTCTTCCTTTAGAGCTAGGATCTCGAAGTTGAGTAGAAGCATTGTTTTGACTGAATTACAAGACTCTTCCTTAGGGCTAGACTTTTGAATTTGAGTGAAAACTAGGCAGGTGCCTCTAGTTTTTTGGTTAAAATGTTAAAAATTCTGTTAACTTTTTAAAATAAAATGAACGGCTAATTTACCGCTTGTTTTTCAAACTACTTTATGCGGTCGTAGCCGGTGCTCATGAAAAAGAGCTTCTAAGTAGCTTCTTAGTAGTTTAGTCAGTAAATAACAGCAATGGTTTTTAACCATTATAGCAATTGATAGATTCAGGCGTTACTTTGCGGAAATCCATTACAAAATAAAAAACAGACGAAAAATCTCTAGTACTATTCCGCTTAACCTTTTAACTAATGAGGTCCCACAGTTAATACAGTTAACCTCAAAAAAAATATCGACACGTGTTTCATCCCTCCACGAGACATCATCAGGACTTGGTCTCCGGCAGATGTGTTGCTCCGTCGAGCACTGGAGCCAAAGGTTAAGCGGAATAGTACTAGAGATTTTTCGTCTATTTTTTATCTTAACCAATATAGCTTCAATTTTATCACAGATGATAACTTCAGTGCCGAGAACGGTATCATAGTAGTGCGGGCTACGCGATGGCCCCTGGCTGTGGACCCGCAGGGACAAGCCTTGATCTGGATATCCAGGCTGGAGGATGACAATGGCATAGAGGTAACAAGCGCTGCTTAACTTTGCCTTCCGATAGTTATAAATGTCGTTTACGTAACTATCTCCTGTGAATTGCAATGTGGCACCAAGTAATTTGCATATTGTCTCGGGTGCTGGTGTTGTGTCATGGCACTCGTTGATACATTTAAAAAAACTTCATTATAAAAAACCTTCATCATAAAATTAGCCAATAGAGGTCCACTACTGGACTAAAGGCCTCTTCTATAGAGTGCCAGAACAACCGATCTTGGAGCCTTTACCATCTACCGACTTCCTTTGATAGCTACAATGTCATCGGTTTATCGAGACCATCCTACACTTCGGTTTCTATAAAAAGCTCATACCAAATAACTACGCATTTGGCATCATTAACGATATCCCAAAAACCATGGAAACCCAGATTTTTTAGCCAGTGATTAATTTGTGAGTGAAGTGATTCTTATGATTAAAATAAATAATAAACTTCTAAATATAGATTATTATTATCTCTAGATAGTTGACTTCGGTCAGCCAGGCTACCTAAAGATTATAGAGACGAGCCTTACGGCAGGCAAGCCTATTATAGTCCAGAACGTGGGCGAGGTTTTAGACCCGTCCATTGCGCCGATCCTCGACAAAGCCATAGTGAAGATCGGAACCTCCTACGTTATCAAGTTCAATGAGAAGATGGTTCCTTATAACACGAACTTTAAGATGTATCTTACAACTAAACTGGGTTAGCGTTGCTATTTTCCTAGTAGTTTTTTGCTTAATACTTATTTACCAATAATCATTTGATTCGAGTATATTTTATTGATGGTCGTCTAGTGGGAGTGACCCGCCCTCTTCGCCTTCGGATAGAAACGTGCATTTATTGATTTTTCTATTTAAGGATAGCTATCTCGGTGGCGCTATCTGCCCGTTGAAAAGCGACAAGACGGTTCGGTTCCTCGTAGTGAGACAAGTGTTTACATGATCTGCAAATATTTATTCCGGTTCTGAGTTTTTTTTATGTATTTACCAAAAATATATTTTATACACATTATGTATTCTATCAGCCAACTAGTATCCAAATGTTCGCAAATATTTATATAAATATTGTTAGGTACATATAATTTGTTTTTTCCAGTGTCTTAAACATTTGAAATATAGATCACAGTTGTGGCGTATCATTTTATTAGGATATCCAGTAGGACAATTTGCGTAATTTTAATGAAAATAGTCAATCTTGTCTTGATCTCGTGACATTCAATTGTTGAAATTACATTATAATGTAATGTGATCGAGTGAAACCAGAGTTATAACAAATTGATAAACACGTGAAATTGCTCTTCTGGTCATCATAAATGGCACGCCTTATAGCCCCGTATCTTCAAGGTAACCCTGTGTACACCCCCGAAACCCTTACAAAGACGACAATGGTAAACTTCGCTGTGAAAGAGCAAGGTCTGACGTCACAGCTGCTCGGAATAGTGGTCCGCAAGGAGCGGCCGCAACTTGAGCAAATGAAGGACAATCTCGTCATGACAATAGCTAATAATAAGAAAGTGTTGGTACGTTGAATGAGAATTTAAATCTAATACGCATTAGCATGACAGTTTCTTATCTTTCTTATATTATGGAAACTGGCTAATCCTACCTAGCTTTAAACGTTTTACAGTTATCCTTGTGATATTATTGAATAAAAATATTTTGCAATGAATTGAAGGTTTCTTTTTTTTTAAAACAAAAATGGCAGTAATCTGAACTAAATTTGCTTTTGCCAGTTGGACTTGGAGAATGACTTGCTCCGGATAATGTACGAGTCACAAGTTCCACTGCTAGACAACGAGGAGCTATTCGTGACGCTGCAGACTTCGCAGCGGACGTCGTTGGAAGTCAAAGACGCGTTGATCACCTCACAGGAGACTGAGAAGGAAATCGATACTGCTAGACAGGTACGGATGTAAATTATGAATTTGTTCGATTGCCTATCGGACTGCGTATCGCACCTAATATTTATTACCTTGCTACTAGATAAAAGCTATCTTTAAAACTTTTAATAATATTATAGTCTGTACCTATGCGTTTAGAGGCTAAGCGAATTTAACTGTTAGTACCTCTTTCAGCTAAAAGAATGTGCGAATCTTAGACGTAAATAAGGTAACTCAACAACCGACAAAAGAAATATCTACTTTATTTATATAGCGAATCTGTGTCGGTTGTTAAGACATTTCATTTGGTTCTTTTAAGCTGGATGAACCGTCGATAGAAATAAGCATACGTTTTTTGTTTGCGTGTGTCTTACTTTCTTAGCTGTTTTTAAAGCAGTATTCTCTACAACTTCAGTCGCCTTGGTAAGACCCCTCTCTGGTGCAGGTCTGACCATCTGCTTTCCAGGGCTACGTGCCAGTAGCAGTGAGAGCTTCCGTCCTGTTCTTCGCGCTGAACGATCTATCCCGGATAGACCCCATGTACCAGTTCTCCTTGGATGCTTACATCGACGTGTTTACTTACTCTATCGACCGCAGTCCTAAGGGTGGCGAGCTGGAAGACCGCATTAATAACCTGAACGAGTTTCACACTTATGCTGTCTACAAGTAAGTTCTATCATTGATATTGTATACATTTATTAATTTATTATTAGGTGAAACAGGCTTGATAACTATCTATCTATCTACTGTTATCTAGTCTGTTTTGAAGTCTTGTCTAGTAAAAATAAATATATAAATAAATAATCCACACAGCATCATCTAGCCCCAAAGTAAGCTGCTGTTAAACAGAGCTTTATTATAGGTACTAGATGACTGATATATATATATACAATACAATACAATAAGGCGCAAATATGCCGGTCTAGATAGAGCCTACATATTTGAGCCTTTTGGAGTGGAGACCCTGGGTCCGTGGGGTACCGGGGCTCACCGCGTTTTCAAAATTCTTTCCGGGCGTCTGGTCGAAGCGACGCGTGATCCAAAGGCTGGTTCATATCTGGCTCAACGTATCAGCATTGCCATTCAACGTGGCAATGCAGCCAGCATGTTGGGAACGCTTCCTACTGGTAGTGATTTGGATCAGTTGAGCTATCTATAGGTCGTTTGTAACGGTCTTTAGATGGCTCAACTGTTTCATATGTATTTTGTATATTTTGTAATGTAATATAATTATGTACATACAATACATGGATAAATATTTTTTATTATAATTATATAGAAAATAACCAGAACACCCGGAACAAATATTTGTAGATCGTACAAACATTTGTCCCGAGACGGGAATCGAACCCGCAACCTCTGCGTCGCAGGCGGACCTGCGCCCTAAAAGTGTCTACAGACTGTAATTTTAACGGCTTCGTAAGTATTGTCTCTCCTTGTTATTAATATATCAATGAACAAAGACGATGATAGATTTGAAAGAATACAATTAAGACATAAAGTTACAATTAAGGCCTTACGTATGTAATATATTTTTTCTTGGTAGACCGAGCGAGCGAAGCGTTTCATTTAGTCTGGGAAAATTTGATTTCGTTTGTCAGTTGTTGGTACTCCTCTGCAAGTTGATTTACAACCGATCTGGATGAAACTTGGTTTACAGGTTTTAGGACAAAGTAAGAAACAGACGAAAAATCTCTAGTACCTATCATAAATATCATAAATATAAAAACCTATAGTAGATATCATAGATATTTTTCTTTTGAGGTTAACTGTGATAACTGTGTGACCTCATTAGTTAAAACGTTAAGCGGAATAGTACTAGAGATTTTTCGTCTGTTTTTTATCTTGTATTGGATTTCCGCAAAGTAACGCCTGAATCCATCAATTAGGTTTTAGGACTTTATAGAGTGGTAAATGCGTTTCAGAAACACTTGCCGAGCTCTGTTCGAGCGGCATAAGCTCCTGTTATCATTCCACATGGTGTCGAGGATACTGTTCCAAGCTGGCAAGCTGAGCCCTCACGAGTACTTCTTCTTGCTGAAGGGCGGCGTGGTCCTCGACCGCTCGGAACAGCCGGAGAACCCTACTAGTTAGTAAACTTTAAACACCTCCATATAGTGCTATTTAAACCATACTAATTCGTGCTTTAAAAACACAACCAGGCACCCTTTGAACCTTATCGGAACCTTCATCATGACAGCCTTCTAATGTTCCCACTGTTGGGACTCTGGCCTACTCTCCAGCGAGAGTGATTGGGTCTTAATCCACCACGCGGACCCAATGCGGATTGATGGATGGCACATGTCTTTCGAATGTTTAGTTCTTGGACATGCCGGTTTACTCACGATGTTTTCCTTCACCGTATGAGAGCACTGGCATTGCGCACATACATTTTTCGTAAGGAAAAATCCATTGGTGCACGACCGGATTTGAACCCACGACCTTAGGATCAGAAGGCGGTGTCACTACTACTAGACCACCAGTGCTCTCATATCACCATATAGTGCTATTTGAACCCTACTAGTTCGTGCTTTTTAAACACAACCAGAAACTCTATCGGAACCTTACCATTTAATAAAAAAATAATGCTAGACAATCATCATAGGGCATCATCTAGCCCCAAGGTAAGCTGCTGTTCTTTTGCCATGTCCATAAGTTACATTTTGGGGAATCAACTGTCTTTCTGTAGCACAGTGAAAACTAGCACAGAAACCAGTGAATCACTACTGTGTCAACATTAGTATTTGTGGTTAATAAAATATTTGTATTTGTTAAACAGAGCTGTATTATGGGTACTAGATGACTGATATATAATACAATACAATACATATATTAGATAGATATTTTTTATTACATACATGCATACATAAAATCACGCCTGTATCCCGTAGGGGTAGGCAGAGACCACGGATTTCCACTTGCTACGATCCTGACACATCTGTTTTGCTTCATTTACTCCCATCACATTCATATTTTTTATTATATATAGAAAATACCCAAAACACCCGGAACAATTATTTGTAGATCGTACAAATATTTGTCCCGAGGCGGGAATCGAACCCGCAACCTCCGCGTCGCAGGCGGACCTGCGCCCACTGCGCCACATCGGTCGTCATTAATGCTCTTTGAACCCTACCAGATACCTTTTGAACTTTAGGAGAACCTTTTTTTTTTTATACAACTGAAGTGGCAACCAAGCGTACGGCCCACAAGATGGTAAGCGGTTACCGCAGCCTATGGACGCTTGCAATACCAGAGGTATCACTCGCGGGTTGCCACCTTGAGGCTAAGATCGCAAGCCTCACGTGCCAGTAATTTCACCGGAAACCATACCCTTCACACCGGAACACAGCAATGCGAGCATCACTGCTTGGCGGCAGAAATAAGTATGGTGGTAGTCCTTCCCCGGGCGAGCTCTATCACAGAGAACTCTACTACTCTTCAGTGTTCAGTGACCTGATCAGTGTTCTCCGTATAGACTGGATGCCGGACGAGTGTTGGGATAATGTGACGGAGCTGGACAAGCTGCCCGGCTTCCACGGCGTAGTGGACGCGTTCGAGGTGTTCACTAAGGAGTGGAAGGAGTGGTATCTCAACCCTGAGCCGGAGCTGCAGCCGCTTGTTGGTGCGTCATCTTGCATTCAATGTTGCGATATTATGTTTATTTTTGCTATAAATGTTTTTTTTTTTTTATACAACTGAAGTGGCAACCAAGCGTACGGCCCACAAGATGGTAAGACCTATGTTTTACATTTTTGTCTTAATATTAAATGAAGTTTCACTTTTAATTCTATAAAACTAGGTCAACATTAAATTACTCATTAGCCTTAACATAAGGCTAGATCGTGATATTATTAAATACATTGCTAAACTGTATTTAAGAAAAAAAAAAAAACTTTTGATCTTGCAGTTTTCACTTTTTTTTTTTTTGGTTATTGTCAAATACCCAGCTTAAAATATGAGCATATATTAATCCCCGTCGCTCAGGTGAATGGAATGAGATATGCAACGAGTTCCAAAAGATCCTGTTCGTGCGTTCACTACGTGCTGACAGGATATCGGCGTGCGTCACTACCTTCATCGTGGCCGTGCTCGGCCCGAGATACGTGGAGCCGCCCGTATTGGACATCAAGGTAACAGTCTCATCTCCATAATCATCATTTTATAATCATCATTTATTTGCAACAAACTTAGTGCTTAGTTATAATTGAAGCCCTATCTCCCAGAAAAGCGTTAGCTGTGGCCTGAGAAACGGTTCTCTCCGATTTACATTAATTATCTATGATAAAGGTTACAAAATATACAATATAACAAATTATGATTTTATGAAATTATGAAATTATGTCTTGTAGATGGCTTGGGAGGAGTCCACGTTCAGAACGTCTCTGCTGTTCGTGCTGTCTCCCGGCGTGGATCCGACGGCCGCGCTCATCCAGCTCGCGGTGGACGTCAAGATGTTTGACAAGTTCCAGTCGCTGTCATTAGGGCAGGGCCAGGCGCCGGCTGCATCTAGGTTACTTACCAACCTTACCATCATTCAACCTTAATATCATTTATATAAACAGAGTATGCGGCTTGTAAACGATATATACTCGTATACCCATGCGATAGTTTCAAAAACGACGGAAGTTATTATATTAATTAATTAGACTCTATCATGCCGTCTTTACCCATTGGTGAGCCATTTAGCTATTTAGCACGAAGAACGTTTGTTACGTGTTAGTTGTTGGTGATCAAAAAAGTAAAAGATAAAGATAAAAAACGGGAGTCTTAATAACTAGCTCTCCTACTACTTTATGGAGTGTAAAAAAAAAAAAATTACTGCTTCGATGTAGCACAAGTAGCTATGCAACGTAGTTACGCTGATAACTACTACGACATAGCAGACTTAGCTAGCTGCTAATGTATATCGTAGCGGTCAGCATTACTGCTACAACGTAGCACACGTAGCTGTGTAACGTAGCGGTCAACGTATCTACTAAGACGTAGCACACGTAGCTGTGTGACGTAGCAGTCAGCATAACTGCTACAACGTAGCACATGCAGCTGTGTGACGTAGCGGTCAGCGTATCTACTAAGACGTAGCACACGTAGCTGTGTGACGTAGCGGTCAACGTATCTACTAAGACGTAGCACACGTAGCTGTGTGACGTAGCGGTCAGCATATCTACTTAGACGTAGCACACCCAGCTATGTGGCGTAGCGGTCAGCATGTGTGTACTACGTTGTAGCGACAACATTGTATTCTTGATATCCTAGTAATATTAAAGAACCTGACAACAGTTGTCCAGCGCTGGTTTTCAGATAGAGCCACGACGATACTAAAGTAATTCTTGTCCCAGGATGTTAGCATCAGGTATGCGCGACGGTGGCTGGGTGTTTCTCGCAAACTGCCATCTGGCCTGCGTTTGGCTCGGCTCGCTCCGAGGCTTCGACAACCCTAAGATCCACCCGCGGTTCCGCCTGTGGCTGTCGTCGATGCCCGATGACAAGTTTCCGCTGAACGTTCTCCAGAGAAGCATTAAGATGACAACTGAGCCGCCTCAGGTTTGATTTCTGATTTAATTTATTTAACCCATTAGAACACAGTTTGTTATACAAGGCAGGTCATTTCACAGACAAAAAAATAATAATAGTTAGGTACTTGCACAATTTAAAAACTACTAAGTATACAGATAATAAAAAAAGATGTAGGCTTCTAGATCTAGTAGACAGACATTTTTATTCTACGGTATATTTATATTTCGATAATGTTATGTGAGTTTTGACTTACTGTTATCTCAGTGTAAAAATGTCTGGCAATAAAAAAAAATGTAGGCACCGACAATGTTTCGACTCAATTTCAAGAATGTGTTTTGACTAAATTTCAAAAGTCTTCTTCAGGGTGAGTAGCGAGCGCCTGTTCTCTTCCTTTTTACGAAATTTTTAGAAGCAAGGCAAATAAAAACCATCCTCTTTTTCTTTGAGGTTTGCTGAAATCAGTTGGCCACTGACTCATACGAACTTACTTTAGGGAAATATTATTCTGAATCATTGTGATATTGAGTATCGGAGAATTATTCAGAATGATTGTAAAAAGGTTAGTTACATCAAGTTTTTAATGCCCAGGGTCTGAAAGGCAACCTGGTGCGCATTTTCGCGAATCTAAACGAGGATAAATTCGACGAAGCGACGCCGAAGTACCGGCGGCTTCTGTACTGCGTGTCGTTCTTCCACTGCACGCTGATCGCCAGGAAGCGGTTCCGGCAGCTTGGCTACAACGCCGTCTACAGCTTCAACGATGCGGACTTCGATGTGAGTCGTAGACAAGTATTTAGCGAAGTAATGTCCTATAGGTTGGATGAATTATTTAAATTCGTAATTATACTTAATTTCTACTTTGTTATTTATTTTAATTTTATTATGATTGAAACCCTAATGTCCTGACATTGTTAATTTAATTTAAATTACCTAGTCATGTATTTGCATTTTTTTTTCGCAACATTGTTATATGATTTTGTTAAACTTACACTTTTGACCTGTAACTTGTCTGTTATCAATAAAATACTATGACTATGACTATGACTAATGACGGCTTCTAGCCTAGGTTCTAGGTTCTCTCTCTAGCCTCAATGGTTTGCTGGAAGAAAACTCTTGTTAGGGTTAAGCTCGCCTTTATAGATGTAATTTCTTTTAAGTTTCTTGGGTATATTATTACTGTGTGTACAATAAAGAATAAATACAAGGAGCACCGGTGGTCTAGTGGTAGCCTTCCAATCCTAAGGTCGTGGGTTCAAACCCGGTCGTGCACCAATGGAATTTTCTGTTCGATAAATTTATGTGCGCAATGCCAGTGCTCTCATACGGTGAAGGAAAACATCGTGAGGAAACCGGCATGTCCAAGAACTAAAAATTCGAAAGACATGTGCCATCCACCATTCCGCATTGGGTCCGCGTGGTGGATTGAAGACCCAATCACTCGAGAGTAGGCCAGTGTTCCAACAGTGGGAACATTAGAAGGCTGTCATGATGAATAAAGAATAATAATTCTAGTAATAATTCTATTCTGCGTGTCGTAACTCTTCTCATCAGGTGTTATCAGGTGTATGTGCTTCGTAGGGCACATTACGTAGCCGGTACTGGCTTTTTCCAAGTTAAGGCTATGACGGAGACCTTCAGGCTGTCTATCAACTCACCAGAGTCGGCCACTGACTCACACATAAATTACTTACTTTTAGGCGGCATATTTATAAATGAGTAAGCTTTCCTCATATTGTGTTTGTGAAGATAATTTACCCAAAACCAGCTGAAACAGCTATCACCTCGCTTCTACATACAAATTTATACTTCGTTAGAACGAGGAGCTCAACATTTCCTCCGGTAGCGGGTCATACCTTACACACAGTAATACACTTCTATAATAACTTAACAGCACGTTACCTTCCATTGTTAATATGTATTATTCGTGTACTATGGTGACCATTGAAAATAAACATTTAACAATCAAGGCACCACACCTGATGTTAAGCACCACGCCTGACTATTACAAATGCAGTGCAACCCAAAACTTAAAGTTTTTAAGTGTTTGCGTGGCACTGCACTGCGCTTATCACCCCGAGACATTGTTGTTAAGTCTCTTTCACCCAGTAATTTCACTTGATAGTGCCCTTCAAACCTAAACACAGTGCAGCTTGCACACTACTGCTTGGAGGTAGAATATCTGACACTGCGGTGGTACCCACCAAAACGGACTCTGGCTGAAGAGTTCTACCACGGTAAAACTGACCAGAGTTAGCCAATAACTTATACGATCAAACTTCTATCAGGTGTCCGACAATCTACTCGCGAACTACCTCGAGGAGTACGAAGAGGTCCCGTGGGATGCTCTGCGCTACTTGTTCGCTATCATCAACTACGGCGGACACATCACCGACGACTGGGACAAACGCGTGCTCATCGCGTACATCAACCAGTTCTTCTGTGAAGAAGCACACGATATACCCTTCTATAGGTAAATAGCTGGCAGATATTTCACCAACCGTCAAGCCACTAAACAACTTATTTTGTAGAAATGAAGACGGTTTTTGGACACACAAAAGTATAAATAATAAAAATAATAATAATAGATTTTTATTAATTACTCAGTGATAATACAACTTAAATAAACATCGTGGTTATGAAGTCTCCGTAATATTCCGTATTACGATACGGTATAGTAAAATGGGGAAACGCTACGAGCTTTCCGAGTACAAAATGCATTCGTGCAATTTGTGCTGGTTTACATTCTCTACAAAGCTCTAGATTATTATATTGTACCATTTTACAAACTAAATATACTATTTAATTAAATATTTAGATAGTAATGTACACGCCTGGAAAGGCAGGTTTTGGTTGACCAGAGATTTAAGACTATTTGAACCTTAAACCTTTGTGAAAAAATCTGATAGTGAGCTAGATAAATCAAGAGTAGTAGAGTTCTTGGTAATAGAGCTCGTCCTGGTAAGGACTACCACCATACCTATTTCTGCCGCCAAGCAGTAATGCTCGCATTGCTGTGTTCCGGTTCGAAGGGTATGGTTTCCGGTGAAATTACAGGCACATGAGACTCCATCTAACGTCTCACGGGTGGTAACACGCAAGTGATATCTATGATGTTGCATACGTACGCTTTTGGTTGCCATTTTAAGTGGTATAAAAAAAATAGCGAACTTTACTCTCTGTTTGTGTAGGTTATCGTCCATCCCTGCTTACCACGTGCCTCGCGACGGCAGCTTGGAGTCGTACCGTGACTTCTTGGACCTGCTGCCGGGCTACGAGCGCGCAGAGTCGGTCGGGCAGCACGCCTCTGCCGACGTCGCCACTCTTGCGCAGGTATAAGTTAGTTCGTATGAGTCAGTGGCCAACTCCGGTGACAGAGTTTTAGGCCGCCCGAAGGGCTCTGTCATGGCCTAACAACTTTGAAAAATCCGGGACAGACTGCTTAACGTGCCCTCCGAAACACGGAAGCGCATTGTTGAAATTGTCACTGGCAGTCACCCATCCAAATGATGACTACGCGGAAAAGTGTTTAACTTCGTTAATCTGTTAAGAACAATTTAGCCAGCCACGTCACGCGCATGTTAATAAAACCAATAACATCACACTATCACAACAGAACTACGATTAGTACTACGTACAAAATGGCCACTCCCTACCTGCCACCGGTGCCACTTACCACACCTCGAGAGCGAGTTTGTCGGCACCACTCTGCACTTTTCACCGGCACTGAAGCTAAAGGCTATCAGGCACGCGTTTATTTTGTTTATGTGAACAAACTTTCGAAATAATTTTGATTGAAACTATCATTCTACGTGTTGTTATTCTAAGATTAGTAGGATAGGATAGGATAACTTATAACTCTTATGAGTTTGACATTAGATGTGTTTGTTTGTTTGTAGGATGCGATGATAATGTGCTCGACTTTATTCGCGCTGGCGTCTACCGGCGGAGGCGGGGGCGGCGGAGGGGAGGACCAGAAGGTAAGCAGTGGCCGTATCCTATTCTACTCTAGATACTAATATAAACTATATATGCTTACCTAGAACACAGCACAGCACAAAAAATATATATACAGGGTCATTCATTATCAACCTGACAAACTTAAGGGATAGGTTCCACACATAAAAAAATATATATATGTAGATACTTATAAATTTTTTTTTATGTATATTTTGTCTTAAAAATCCCAAGTAAAAAAAAAAAATCGATTACGTTTTTCCGCTCAATTATTATTTATCGTTGTTGGGAATCAAGTTAAGCGACGTAATAATGAAATATGGCCGCTACCTCGGCACGCTCGCTTAGCTCGCTCGCCTCACGCGTATTTTTTCACTAACCTAGCATCACCTAATTTTTTTAACATATTACTGCTTAGATCGAAATTAGTAGGTTAGGTTATGCTAGGTTAGTAAAAAAACTACGTTAAACAGAAGTTTAGTCGACCAATATGCATTATGAACATAAGTGAATCGACTGTAGTTAGAATAGAATAGAATAGAAAAATATTTATTTAACGCTACACAATTAACATAAAAATAAAAATAACAATACAAATTAAAACTTAACTATTGTGACGAAAAAAGGCAGCCACTCAGCATGTGCTGCAGACATAATGTGTCTGTAGCGCTGGTTTTCAGTGTAGCCTACGAGTAGTAGTAGCAGCAATTAGCTGCGACACGAGTCTCTCACTATCTAACAATTTACATAAGTACATTTTATAAAGATTTGCTAAGAAAGCCAAAGCAACAACTAAAAACCTATAAGAAGAAACCCTTCCTAACACCTGAAAACTCAAAACTTTTGATTACAAGCTTAAGAAATGGCCAGATTTGAGTTATTTTACTAATATTATACCAAAAAACGACTGTTTACGGATCAGATTTTTGAGAATTTAACAAGTATTTTTTAAGATTAATTTTAAAGGTGCAAATAGTGTTGGAATTTCTAATGGGAGGAGGAATGTTGTTCCAGCACTTCGTGGCAGCATATCGAAAGCTGCCACGAAATGCAGTCGTTTTATGGTGATTACCAATTAAACGTATAGCTAAACGAATATTTCGAGCAGAAAAAGTTAGTTTTTCATATAAATACAAAGGAATTTGCCTTTTAATAATGCCAAAAAGTAGAGTTGCAAAGTGAAGGGTACGACGTGATGACATGTTTAAAAGACCGTGGCTATAGATATATGGCGTAATGTGAGCTCTATGCGGAATGGAATTTAAAACGCGACCATCTTAAAAGTAAACCGCCAGTTAATATAGATTACAGCTATGTCAACGGTGTTCTGACATGCACTTTATGTGCAAGAACATTTAAAGCCAAAATTGGTTATGCCAGTCATCTCAGAGCCCATCAAAGAAAATAATTAATTTTATAAATTAAGTAGAAACGTTGTCGCCGTAGCCGAAATCGGCTTGGATGACATCATCATCATCATCATCATCATCATCATCATCATCATCATCATCATCATCATCATCATGCGGAATGGGGAAACAAAAACGAATACACGCATTTTGAACACGTTGATTTAGTTTATTAGATCTAGCTAGCAGACAACCACAAAAAACGTTATCAACGTAATTTAGCTTAGAGTTATATCGAGAGTATGAATGAATGAATGAATGAATGAACACTTTATTGTACACAAAAAATTACTTATATAAAATATAACTATATAACTAATATATATATAATCAATATATATAACTAATATAAAAAACATTAACAAAGTACAAAGGGCGGCCTTATCACTAAGAGCGATTTCTTCCAGGCAACCATGGATGGAGAAAGTGAGAGTAGAAAGAGTAGTTGTAATGATTAGAGTTCAATTGATATGTAACCATACCAACAGTGGGAATATTACCTAGGAAAGTAGAGTAGTGTAGAGTCTATTCGAACGTTATCATATTATTTCAGTTAATTACATTTAGCGATAATATGAAATAAGAATTTGCTTTTATTTTGTTTTCTATTAGGTGGATGAGTTAGCAGCTGAGATGATTGTCAAACTACCTAACAAGATCGACGTGGAAACGACAGAGCGGATGATGGGTCCAGAGATAGTGATGCCGATGTGCGTGTCACTCCTCCAGGAGATCAGCTACTACAACGTGCTTATATCCAGCATCACTGCGGGGCTAAAGGTGGTTTTTTTTTAATGTCAGCATGTGACAAGACGTTTAAGTCGCCTGCCTGATGTTAAGCATGACGCTTGACCATAACAGATGCAGTGCCACCCAAAGCTTAAAGTTTTTAAGTTTTGCATGGCACTGCACTGAATCACCCCGAGACGTTGTTAAGTCTCTTTCGCCCAGTAATTTCACTTGCTACAGTGCCCTTCAAAGCTAAACACAGTGCAGCTTGCACACTACTGCTTGGAGGTAGAATATCTGACACTGCGGTGGTACCCACCAAGACGGACTCTTGCTGAAGAGTCCTACCACCAGGTTATATTAAGGTGATATTTCATCACTCACCCTTCTCAGTGGTAAAACTGTACGAGTGGTAAAAAAGGTTGAACGATGTGGCGCGGTGAGCTAAGGTCCGTCTGCGACGCAGGAGGTTGCGGGTTCGATTCCCGCCTTGGGACATATGTTTGTACAATCTGCAAATTTTGTTCCGGGTGTTCTGGGTATTTTCTATGTATAATAAAAAATATCTATCTATGTATTGTATTGTATTAAGTATTGAGGGGTGTCGTGGATAATCAGCGTCTGACTTTACCAGCCGGCCTGTTTCAGGCGGTGGAATAGTGAGTTATAAAACCGTTGTAGTCCATAAATCTCTCACCAGCGGCTCCAAGTTGCTGTCATACATGCAGCGGCCACACCCTGGAAGTCACGTTAATTCGTGGGCTAAACCTGGTAGAGGGGGGCTTGAATGTTTCGATATTTGAGCCTTTGCGGTTGCTCCCCGCATAGTGTAGTCTGCCTTGGCAACTCAGCAATCCACCTTCGGTGGCAAGGCAACAAGGTATTGTGGAAGGCCTAAAAGGCGGCGATAGGGGTCATATAGTTATCGTCGGCTAGACACTGCATCCAGTCTTCCTCCAATTGTAGCGGTTTTCCGTTCCATTGGGTTCAGGGGGGTTGGACGAGAGAGTGCACCTGCTGTTGCGCGCCCGCTTGTGCACTTAAATATCTCCTGCGCATCTGACATGTTTCTGCTTACTGGATACCGAGTTAACAAAGTCCTGCGGCGACGGGTAGAAGTAGAGAGCTCTGGCTATGATGCCGGACAGGGTTTGTCTAATACCTGCACGTAGGCGGCAAAGGGAGAGTGGTCGCTTTTGCACTGCAAAGGGGTGACAGTGTGAGCTCGGCAGCACACTTTGCGACGAAGCAGCTCTATTTAGAGAGGCACTGCTTCCCCCGCTCAGCCGGGGAGGGGGCTAGAAAAGGTGTCCCAAAAAAATGCTTACCCCAAGAACATATGGGAGGTAGTAACCGCGGCTGCCTACGCATCCATTCACTCGTGGTCAGAATAAGAATAATAATAAAAATAATAATAGATATAAGTTTAGTGCTAAGAACAACACCGTAAAAATGACATTTGGTGCCTGGAACGTGCGTACACTCCTCGACCGTGCTAGCAATATGTGCCCCGAACGAAAAACTGCCATTGTAGCTCGTGAACTTGGACGCTATGATGTGGACATCGCTGCTCTCAGTGAAACTCATCTGGCGGAAGAGGGAGAGCTAGTTGAACAAGGTGGGGGATACACGTTTTTCTGGAAAGGTACAGCAATATCCGAACCGCGAAGATCTGGCGTGGGTTTTGCTATTAAGAACAAAATTGTTTCTAAACTAGAGGAACAGCCCATCGGTTTATCTGATCGAGTTATATCTCTGCGCTTAAGTTTAGATGATGGAAACCATCTTAACATCATAAGTGTCTATGCTCCAACACTCGACAAAAGCGATGAGGTGAAGGATAAGTTCTATGAAGAGTTAACATACACCCTGACTAAAATACACCCTAGTGAGAAGATCTTACTGCTAGGTGATTTTAATGCACGTGTCGGCCGTGAATTTGAAGCTTGGCCACGTGTACTTGGAAGACATGGGGTTGGTGCCATGAACAGCAATGGACAGCTATTATTAAGTTTATGTTCGCAATTTAATTTAGCCATCACTAACACCATGTTTAGACTTCCCACGAAATACAAAGCAACATGGATGCACCCGCGCTCGAAACACTGGCACCTAATTGACTATGCAATAGTAAGACAGCAAGATCTTGCACAAGTTTCAATCACACGTGTGATGCGTGGTGCAAACTGTTGGACAGATCACAGACTCGTAATTACTAAATTGGGCTTGCGTCTTCGTCCACCTTTTAGACCTACAAGAGCTAAGCCTACTAGTCTGTATCTGCAAAAGCTTGAGAGTAAGGAAACACAGCAGCAGTTTGCTCAAGCCCTAAACATGGTACCATCAGATGTTGTTTTTGCTGATCAAACTAATTTGGAAAAAACCTGGCAAGATCTGTCCATGCACATTTTGGACACAGCTAAGGAAGTCCTTGGCTTGAAACCCCGCATTAATGAGGATTGGTTTGATGGAAATGATGGCATACTCACTGAAGCCATATCTAAGCATCGCGCTCTCCTTCGTTGTCGTTCTTTAAATAGTCATAATATGGCAACTAAGATCAAGCAGAGTGCCTCAGATTTAAGAAAGCTGACTAGAACGACTAAAGATGACTGGTGGCTAAATAAAGTCAAGCAAATTCAATGGCTCTCAGACACAAACCAGCTTGGAGCTTTCTTTAGTGAAGTACGGAAATTAACAGGCACACCGTATCGTGGAAATGCACCTCTTAAATCTACAGACGGCACGCTCATTACCAACAAAGGAGAAGTTTTAAAGCGATGGGCCGAACACTTTAACCAATTACTTAATGTTGATCGTTCAGCAGATCTAACTTTTATAAGATCACTTCCAGAACATCCACGAGTAAGTGGTTTAGACTCCCCTCCAACCCTAGAGGAGGTTGTTATAGCTATAAAAGCCCAACAAAATAAAAAGGCAGTTGGCATTGATAACTTACCTGGGGAGCTGTTTAAATATGGAGGAGAGGATTTACACAAAGTAGTACAGCAATTATTCGTGCGTATGTGGGAAGATGAGGAAGTTCCTTCCCAATTTGTGATATCCCGTATCTGCTCTCTATATAAGAACAAAGGAGATCGTGCAGATTGTAACTCGTACAGGGGCATCTCACTTTTATCTACCTCTGGTAAAATCTTTGCAAGAGTACTCCTCAGTCGTCTAATAGTGATATCCGAGAGTATACTACCTGAAACCCAGTTTGGGTTTCGGCCAAACCGTGGAACCTGTGAAGCAATCTTCTCACTGCGTCAAATACAGGAAAAGAGCAGAGAGCAGAGGCAACCTCTGTATCTTTGCTTTGTGGACTTAGAGAAAGCATTCGACAGTGTTCCTCGAGATGCTCTCTGGATAATTTTGGACAAACTAGGATGTACTAATAAGTTTATTAAAATGATTAGGCTTCTTCATGACAATATGTCATGTTGCGTTTCTGCAAATGGACAGCAATCAGAGTTATTTTCCATCACCTGTGGAGTTAAGCAAGGTTGTGTGCTCGCACCTACCTTATTCGCCTTATATTTCTCTGTTGTTGTTAGGGAAGCATTGCATGATAATACAGAAGGCATTCGAATCCGATTTCGCACAGACGGTGGTGTTTTCAATTTAGCTAGACTCAAAGCTTTTACTAAAGTCTCTTACGAGATAGTTACAGAGATCATGTATGCTGATGACTTGTGCTTTGTTGCTGAAACCTTTGAGGGCTTGCAAAGTTTGATGAGTAAACTTGACGCTACATGTAATAGATTCGGTCTTAAGATTAGTGTAACAAAGACTGAAGTAATGGTAATGGATGCAGAAAACCATGCTCCGCCGAATTTATCTCTGGGCGACAAGAACCTCAAGCAGGTGGACAAATTTAAATATTTGGGTAGCATCATAACATCAAAAGCCGATCTCGACTCTGAAATTAACAATCGTATCGGCGCCGCATCCGTTGCTTTTGGAAAGCTTCGAGTCAAAGTTTTCCGTTCTCACAACATCAAGTTAAGCACAAAAATTAAGGTTTACATGGCGATTGTCTTACCAAATATTTTATACTCCGCAAAAACGTGGTGCCTGTATCGAAGACATATAAAAACTCTTGATAGGTTTCATCTCAAATGTCTCCGCGATATTATGAACATTCATTGGTCGGATCGTGTTAGGAACACTGATGTACTTCGACGAGCAAATGTCTGCGGAATGGAGGCGTACCTAATGCGTCGTCAACTTCGTTGGTGCGGGCACCTGTCACGAATGTCCGACGAGAGAGTAGCGAAGCGCACTTTCTTCTCTGAGCTTCAGGATGGCAAGCGGAAAAGTGGCGGCCAACTCCTCCGTTACAAAGATGCTCAGAAAAGAAACATGAAAAAGTGCTTGATTAACCCTTCTCGTTGGGAGAAACTGGCAGAAAACCGGCCAGAATGGAGGCGTCTTGTGCAAAATAGTGTACATAACTTTGAAAATAAACGTAGGCGCGAACTAGATTTAAAACGCGACCATCTTAAAAGTAAACCGCCAGTTAATATAGATTACAGCTATGTCAACGGTGTTCTGACATGCACTTTATGTGCAAGAACATTTAAAGCCAAAATTGGTTATGCCAGTCATCTCAGAGCCCATCAAAGAAAATAATTAATTTTATAAATTAAGTAGAAACGTTGTCGCCGTAGCCGAAATCGGCTTGGATGACATCAAAAAAATGTATTAAGTATATCAGTCATCTAGTACGAATAACACAAGCTCTGCTTACCTTGGGGCTAGATGATGCTGTGTGGATTGTCCAGCATTATTTATTTTTAATGTCAGAGTTACCAAAGATTTTTGCGAGTGACCGTGTGTAGTCAGTGTACATGCAGCGTGTAATTTGATTTGAATTAAAAAAAAAACTGAAGCGCTTGTGACGTAGAGGCTAAGTTAATAACAGATCATTGAAGTTAATCACTGTTCCGCGCCGTCACCATTTGGATGGGTGGCCGCCAGTGGCGAGCTATCGTACACACTGTACGAAGAAAAGTAATTGAACCAAAAATTTTAAGTAATCAGTTAAATAATATAATAGGCGGCCTTATCGATTATAGCGATCTCTGCCAGGCAACTTGTAATAATGTTGAATTTCCCAGGAGCTGCGTCGCGCTATTGAAGGCTTGGTCGTGATGTCGGACATGTTAGAAATCATGTACTCTTGTATCTTCGAAGGAAGAGTGCCCTCCTTCTGGCAAAAAGGTATGTTTTTCTCTCTCTATCTTCCTCTTTTCTAATATGAAAGAGAGAAACACACCATACCTATTTCTACCGCCAAGCAGTAGTGCTCGCATTGCTGTGTTCCGGTGTGAAGGGTATGGTTTCCGGTGAAATTACTGGCACATGAGGCTTTCGATCTTAGCCTCAAGGTGGCAACCCGCGAGTGATACCTCTGGTATTGCAAGCGTCCATAGGCTGCGATATCCGCTTACCATCTTGCGGGCCGTATGCTTGGTTGCCACTTCAGTAGTATTAAAAAAAAATTGTGACGGGCATGATACACTTACACAGATATAAATGGTAGAAAGTACATTCTGTTACATTAAAAAAGAAATAAAAGAATACAAATTAACTAAGCAGGCAAGTCGTTTCGTCGCGAATGGTCAAATTAGCAATTGTTACGTGAGCATGCTGTTGCCACAAATTAAAAGAAGAAGAATCAAGTTCTAATTTTGAATTTGCTGAACAAAATTTTGAAAGAAAAGATGGCGGACTTTAAAAATTTTTAGGATAAAGGTTACCCATTACACCGTATCATACCATGACCGTGCTATGAACGTGTCAGGCAAAATAGTATTCGTTGTATTGAAAAGTATGGGACTATGCTTACTAGACCGTTCCGTCACCAACCAACAAGTAAAGTAAAAAAAAAAAAGTAAAAAATGTTTATTTTCACAAAATGTTTACATATTTGCGCTTATCTCGAACTTATTGTAGATATGTCTGTTTGTTTACATAGGTATCCAGTTACTTACTTACATAATTGTTCTATTTTGTATATACCTATTAGGAGTACAGGTAAGATTGGGTTGACAAGTTCGAGAACATCCTACCCTTCAAACTAGTTTGGGACTGTTTCTTGACAACGTCGCGTGTCATGCACGGAGCGGCAACTATTCTCGATGAGAATTCAAACTAGTTTGGGACTGTTTCTTGACAACGTCGCGTGTCATGCACGGAGCGGCAACTATTCTCGATGAGAATATTTTGCCGGTGCTGATACGCTCCGTGCATGACACGCGACGTTGCCAAACCGCTGTGCACACGTCCGCTACAGTCTGATATGCACATAAGAAGGACGGATTCCGAATCAACTACGTTACACACGGACATCGGACACGGGTTGTATGCGGTCATCATACGCTTTACAAACGGGTACAGAACGCCGTCGATCCGTACAGTGGGCAAGGTAGACCGTCTCGTATTACTTTCGTGTCTGACACGTTCATAGCACGGTCATGGTATGATACGGTGTAATGGGTAGAGACCTTAAAACTAAATGAAAAATGTACATGTCTAGAAAGATATTAAAGGTATCTAATAACTAGTGTACCTTTGGAAAAGATAAGGTCAAATTGTAAAGTAAAGTGTTTTGGTAATAAAATAAAGCCTATAATTTTTAGACGACCGATGTGGCGCAGCGGGCGCATGTCCGCCTGCGACGCGGAGGTTGCGGTTTCGATTCCCGCCCCGGGTCAAATGTTTGTACGATCTACAAATATTTATCCCGGGTGTTCTGGGTATTTTCTATATATAATAAAAAAAAAACTATCTATGTATTGTATTGTATTAAGTATATATCAGCCATCTAGTACTCATAACACAGCTCTGTTTAACAGCAGCTTACCTCGGAGCTAGATGATGCTGTGAGGATTGTCCAGCATTATTTATTTATAATTTTATTATATTTATAAGCTTCTCAATTATCCATAGCTCGTCCATCAATGAAGCCGCTAGGCTCGTGGTGCCGGGAGCTGTTCCTGCGTGGGGCGCACCTCCACGCGTGGGCGAACGCCCCACGCGCGCCGCCCACGCTCTGCTGGCTCCCAGCACTGGTGGCGCCCACTGGCTTCCTCACCGCTGTTATGCAGGTACAGTACCGACAGCAGCTCAGCCTGCTAATGTTCCCACTGCTGGGACACTCGCCTACTCTCGAACGAGAGTAAGTAAGTTCGTATGAATCAGTGGCCGACTCTGGTGACATAGTTTCTAGGTCGCCCGAAGGCCTCTGTCATGGCCTAACAACTTGGAAAAAGCCGGGACCGACTGATTAACGTGCCCTCCGAAGCACGGGAGCGCTCAGTTGAAATTGTAACCCATCCAAATAATGACTACGCGGAACAGTGCTTAACTTCGTTGATCTGTTAGGAACAACTTAGCCAGCCACCATACCTATTTCTGCCGCCAAGCAGTAATGCTCGTATTGCTGTGTTCCGGTGCGAAGGGTATGGTTTCCGGTGAAATTACTGGCACATGAGGCTTTTGATCTCAGCCTCAAGGTGGCAACCCGCAAGTGATACCTCTGGTATTGCAAGCGTCCATAGGCTGCGGTAACCGCTTACCGTCTTGTGGGCCGTACGCTTGGTTGCCACTTCAGTTTGAATTTGTTCTTCTTTAACTCGATAACCACTAAGAAATAGATAAATATTGACTTTTTTTTATACAACTGAAGTGGCAACATAGCGTACGGCCCACAAGATGGTAAGCGGTTACCGCAGCCTATGGACGCTTGCAATACCAGAGGTATCACTCGCGGGTTGCCACCTTGGGGCTAGATGATGCTGTGTGGATTGTCCAGCATTATTTATTTATATTTATATTTATATTTATATAAGTCATTCGCTTCGCGGGTCACCTTCAGTAATAAACTAGTACTCTGCTAAGACTCTGTTTCACTTTGCTCCATACATCTCATTAGCACTTTAAAAACAAAAATAACTTATTACAAGTTGTTGCGAGCAGACGACGGCGCGCGGTGAGAGCTGGCCCATCGACACTCTCGCGTGGGAGTTTACGGTGATGCCGCTCGAGGAGCAGTCCTTCGTGCGCCCGCCCAGGGACGGGGGCGTCTACGTCAGGTATGCACACTACGTCAGGTATAAACACACTACGTCAATTATAAACATACAATACGTCAGGTATGAATACACTACGTCAGCTAAGAGCACTTACTACGACAGGACACACTACGTCAAACGTGTACACACTACGTCAGATGTGAACACACTACGTCAGGCATGAGCACACACAACATCTTTTTTAATTCCTATAATGATTTATTTTGAACCCCAAAGCTGGAACTTAGTTTATTTGAAGGCTGATCTTTAACTGTTCTCCCAGGGGCCAGTACCTCGAAAGTGCCAGCTGGTTCAAGAAGGAGGGCTACCTCCAGGAGCCTCTGCCAATGCAGCTCGTCTTCCCCATGTCGCCGATACACTTCAAGCCCATCCGTGCCACCGGCCGACGCGTTAAGAGTAAGCATTTGCCTGACTGACTTACTGGCTGGCTGGCTGGCTGGATATCTGGTTGGTGGCTGACTGACTGCATGTCGCCGTTAAATAAATTAACAATCCAATTTGTCAAATAGAAAAAAAGAAGAATGAAAGAAAATATATTTATTACTCCCGCGAACAACACAAAATAAATAAACAAATTTAATTTCAATTGTAGCAATTTGTTTGTTTTTAGGTTTTGTTCGTTTATAGCATACTGAGTAGCGGGTTTGATTCCAGATCGGTACGTATGTCCGTGCTACTACTACCCGGCGCGCAAGGGCGCCTTCGTGGTGGCCGTGGAGCTGCCCTCCGGGAAGGAGTCGGCTGACTTCTGGGTCAAGCGCGGCACGGCCATGCTCTGCACCCTCGCTACATAACCTGCCCTCTACCAGGACATAGCACTGTCTGCACTGTCACCGGTGCCACTTACCCCACCCCCACCCCGACACCGAGCTTGCTGGCACCTATCACCGGCACTGAAGCTAAAAGCTACTAGGCACGTTATTTTGTAGGTCCAAGCACGCGCATGCCATAGCGAGCGAAAGTATGCTATCTCACTCTTGCTATAATTCGGTGGGGACAACCATAACACTCACGCATACAACAGCACCGTCTACGTACGCAAACTATGCGTGTGGTGATTGCGACGTGTTTGCTTCATACATTGAGTACGTTCGTTCGTTCGTATGAGTCAGTGGCCAACTCTGGTGACAGAGTTTCTAGGCCGCCCGAAGGCCTCTGTCATTTTATTGAGTGTCCGGGGTGGTAGTACTAATATCTGTGCCGATACTCTCGTATACCTACTTCCTTACGTAACTAAGTATTATAAAGTCCGTATGGTTGAAATTAAATGAATGAATGAATGAGTATAACGATATATACCTTATAATACTTACTACAAAGAACGAACGAAAAACACGTTTGAGAATCGTGAACGGTAAAGTTACGCCAAGCTGTCAGTTTGTTTTCATTTTACGCAGATACGCTGTTATTTCAATTTTCACGTTTTCATTTCTGAACATAAGTTTTCACGGATCATACTTTGGTTGAAATGAATCGTGTTTGGTCGAATCCAACCTAAATAGTATGTATGTAATTAGAATAATTACTTTAGTTATTAGTTTGGAATAAATAACTGACAAACATAAGTAATATTTATTTTATTTTAAAAAGTAAGTTTAAAAAGGTACAGCGGCTTTATCGCCATCGTCAAACGTATCTTCTGAAGTTTGTACGTTTGACTTTTTTAAGCCTAGTATCAGTTAGTCCGGTTAGTTTGTCCGATGATCGGACTGATGAGACCTTGTGTAGTCTCAGTAGAATTTTTGTCCGTTAGTGACTGTCAGTCAAAAAGTTTGTTAGCATGACTTATTCCCATCTTCCAACCTAGCTTTTTTTCTTTTTTTTTTTTATGTTACTAAAGTGGCAACCAAGCGTACGGCCTACTTGATCACAAAGTAGAGTTCTACTACACTTACTTTTTTTTTTTTGACTGTCAGTATACTAAATATTTGGCGCTTCGGCGGCTCGTCTCGCGCGTAGTTTTCACTAACCTAACATAACCAAACCTACTAATTTCGAATCTGGATGAAGTAGATCCGTAGGCTTCCAACCCCTTTCTTGGCACTACCGTTTGGCACTACTAGTAGAGTCAAGGGAAATTTTACTTTCCCGTGACACCACCATTCTCATTGGCTGATTAAACGCATATTATAAAATCTCCCGTGCATTATCTCATTACCAATGGCACTACTAATACTAAGTATATCAAGATAAACAAAATGTGGAAAGCTAAGTTTTAAGAGTAGTAGAGTTCTTTGTGATAGAGCTCGTCCGGGGAAGGACTACCACCATACCTATTTCTGCCGCCAAGCAGCAATGCTCGCATTGCTGTGTTCCGGTTCGAAGGGTATGGTTTCCGGTGAAATTACAGGCACATGAGACTTTCCATCTAACGTCTCAGGGTGGTAACACGCAAGTGATATCTATGATGTTGCATGCGTACATAGGCTACGGTAACCGCTGACCATCAAGTGGGGCGTACGCTTGGTTGCCACTTTAGTGGTATAAAAAAAAAAAAAAAGTCTAACGAACGGACAAAAAGTCTCAGTAGTCCGAGGGAGGATTTTAATCACCGAACTATTGAGACGAAAAAGTAGCATCAGTCCGATCATCGGACAAACTAACCGGACTAATTGTTATTAGGCCTTTTTTATTTTACATAATTAAGAGTAGTAATTAAGAGTAGTAGAGTTCTCTGTGATAGAGCTCGTCTGGGGAAGGACTACCACCATACCTATTTCTGCCGCCAAGCAGTAATGCTCGCATTGCTGTGTTCCGGTGTGAAGGGTATGGTTTTCCGGTGAAATTACTGGCACATGAGGCTTTCGATCTTAGCCTCAAGGTGGCAACCCGCGAGTGATAACTCTGGTATTGCAAGCGTCCATAGGCTGCGGTAACCGCTTACCATCTTGTGGGCCGTACGCTTGGTTGCCACTTCAGTTGTAAAAAAAAAAAAAAAAACATCAAAATATCTTCGAGTTTATTTACAGCTATTAAAATAGATTACAACCCGATTACGTTTAAAAAAAGGGTCTTAACACAAGTCATAAAAACAAAAAAAACTAATATCATCTAATAATGCATCAATACATAATACAATGATTATTATAATAGATCGGATTTAAAAAGACTAAAAACAGCCAAAAATATAAAGAAATTAAAATATGATAATAATATTATCTAGCATTATCATCATGACAGCCTTCTAATGTTCCCACAGCTGGGACACTGGCCTACTCTCAAGCGAGAGTGATTGGGTCTTAATCCACAACGCGAAGCCAATGCTGATTGGTATTAAAAATATTAATTCAAAAGATAAAACGCAAAGTTATTATTACTAAAGTAAGTATTATTACTATAGTAATAATCGTAGGTTATGTTGTTTTCAAACTTGAAAAATTTCCCTTGACTCTACTAGTAGTGCCAAACGGTAGTGCCAAGAAAGGGGTTGGAAGCCTACGGATCTACTTCATCCAGATTCGAAATTAGTAGGTTTGGTTATGTTAGGTTAGTGAAAACTACGCGCGAGACGAGCCGCCGAAGCGCCAAATATTTAGTATACTGACAGTCAAAAAAAAAAAAAGTAAGTGTAGTAGAACTCTACTTTGTGATAGAGCTCGTCCGGAGAAGGACTACCACCATACCTATTTCTGCCGCCAAGCAGTAATGCTCGCATTGCTGTGTTCCGGTTTGAAGGGTATGGTTTCCGGTGAAATTTCAGGCACATGAGACTTACCATCTAAGGTCTCAGGGTGGTAACACGCAAGTGATATCTATGATGTTGCATGCGTGCATAGGCTACGGTAACCGCTGACCATCAAGTGGGCCGTACGCTTGGTTGCCACTTTAGTGGTATATAAAAAAAAAAAAGTCAGTAACGAACGGACAAAAAGTCTCAGTAGTCCGAGGTCCGAGAATTTTAATCACCGAACTATTGAGACGAAAAAGTAGCATCAGTCCGATCATCGGACAAACTAACCGGACTAATTGTTATTAGGCCTTTTTTATTTTACATAATTAAGAGTAGTAATTAAGAGTAGTAGAGTTCTCTGTGATAGAGCTCGTCTGGGGAAGGACTACCACCATACCTATTTCTGCCGCCAAGCAGTAATGCTCGCATTGCTGTGTTCCGGTGTGAAGGGTATGGTTTTCCGGTGAAATTACTGGCACATGAGGCTTTCGATCTTAGCCTCAAGGTGGCAACCCGCGAGTGATAACTCTGGTATTGCAAGCGTCCATAGGCGCTGCGGTAACCGCTTACCATCTTGTGGGCCGTACGCTTGGTTGCCACTTCAGTTGTAAAAAAAAAAAAAAAAAAACATCAAAATATCTTCGAGTTTATTTACAGCTATTAAAATAGATTACAACCCGATTACGTTTAAAAAAAGGGGTCTTAACACAAGTCATAAAAACAAAAAAACTAATATCATCTAATAATGCATCAATACATAAAACAATGATTATTATAATAGATCGGATTTAAAAAGACTAAAAACAGCCAAAAATATAAAGAAATTAAAATATGATAATAATAATATCTAGCATCATCATCATGACAGCCTTCTAATGTTCCCACAGCTGGGACACTGGCCTACTCTCAAGCGAGAGTGATTGGGTCTTAATCCACAACGCGAAGCCAATGCTGATTGGTATTAAAAATATTAATTCAAAAGATAAAACGCAAAGTTATTATTACTAAAATAAAATTACTAGTTATTATTACTAAAGTAAGTATTATTACTAAAGTAATAATTGTAGGTTATGTTGTTTTCAAACTTGAAAAATTTCCATTTCAGATGGCTGGAAATTTTACAAACAGGTGCCTTATTCGATTCAAGATATTTATTTGCATAAATAAGTTACAAGGTCTATAGTATATTGCACTTAAAACTTATTTGCCCTTTTCAGGCTTTGCATATTTGTAGGCTACCTATGCCCTTCCCTATAACATTAGGGGTCATCGTCTTTTTACCTACAGATTCATCTGTTTCATAGTTTTTCTCGTCATTGTTATGAAGCACATCATTGCTACGTTCGGTATCAACGGGTGGATCACATAACTCTGTTAGCGACCAACCTCTATTGATCTCCATCTCATGTAGAGCTATGGTTAAGATGAGGCTAAATCAAATTCTAATTAATAAGGCATATTACTCAATTAATGAATATTTGACGGATAAAGACATTTAGCTGACAATATAATTTAGCATTTTGACATTTTTATTATTATATTATTTCAATTGTAATTATTTTATATTTTTTATGATTATTGTAAGATTACCCGTTTTAAAGATTTGCATGCTCTAGTTAGCAGAATGTGGCATTAAGCACTAAATTTAACCAAAACCTGTAGGTACATCTCACAAACCCATGTTGATGCAAATAAAAGTTTATGAATTATGAATTATGAATATGGTTAATTATGAATAAGTATGGATGGGGTTTAGATGGGTCGCTAACAATGTTATAAATAAATAAATAAATAAATAAATAAATAATGCTGGACAATCCACACAGCATCATCTAGCCCCAAGGTAAGCTGCTGTTAAACTGAGCTGTATTATGGGTACTAGATGACTGATATATATTTAATACAATACAATACATAGATAGATATTTTTTATTATATATAGAAAATACCCAGAACACCCGGAACAAATATTTGTAGATCGTACAAACATTTGTCCCGAGGCGGGAATCGAACCCGCAACCTCTGCATCGCAGGCGGACATGCGCCCGCTGCGCCACATCGGTCGTCAATGTGAATTAATGCCAAATTAACGCCAAATTGTACTTAAGAGTAGTAGAGTTCTTTGTGATAGAACTCGTCCGGGGAAGGACTACCACCATACCTATTTCTGCCGCCAAGCAGTAATGCTCGCATTGCTGTGTTCCGGTTCGAAGGGTATGGTTTCCGGTGAAATTACAGGCACATGAGACTAACCATCTAACGTCTCAGGGTGGTAACACGCAATAGATATCTATGATGTTGCATGCGTACATAGGCTACGGTAACTGCTGACCATCAAGTGGGCCGTACGCTTGGTTACCACTTTAGTAGTATAAAAAAAAAAAAAAAAAAATTGGTCGTTAAGTATGTGATCTTTCTGTCGGTATGAGTTTTTGGGAGCGTTATGTATGACTGCGTGTCTGGTTATTAATTACTGTATTTTGACATTAAATTACTTTTACCTCTATTCGTTTTTATTTTTATTTTTGATAATGTAAATTATGTGGATGCGAAGAGCCGAACACCGGGCTCAGTGGCGCGTATTGGGGGAGGCCTATGTCCAGCAGTGGACTAATGTGGGCTGATGATGATGATGATGATGATGATGATAATGTAAATTGATGTGACCTGTACATGAAGATATCTTTTTTTTTTTTTTTTATTTTTTTTTACTGGAATGTTCTTAAAATCTGTGTTTTCTTATTTTTCCTAATTTAATGTGCGTATAGATCTCACAACGGATCTCGGCCGTCGTGAAATTAGCCGTTTCGATGCGCAATGAAGCTTCTTCAAACTAAATTGTCTTCGCGCATCACAAACGGCTAACTTCACGGAAGCCTAGATCCGCTGTGCGAACTATACTTATCTTTAATTAATGTTATTGGTTTATCCGTGTTAATTAAAGTAAATAAATAAATATAAATACAAGAAAGGCGCAGATCGTTCTTTGGTTAGATTTACTGTGGCGTCTTAGCGTCTGTTTTATTATCATTGTTTTTATCAGGTCTGGTGATCATTGCAGCAAACTCACCGCTGTATTTTGGCTGACCACCAGCTTCTTTATCCCGATTTGAGTGTGAAGCTGCCGTTCCTTGGACTGTGTCAGTCTTACCGTCATTCGTTTTCGAAACTTGCGATTGTACAGCTGCGTCCACTTCGCTGTGTTCCTTTCCATCAGTCGTATTCGTGCATAGTCCTGTAGCTGCAGTTTTTGTTTCACTGTGATCGGTTGTTCCATTTGCCGTTTTAGTGTTCGCAGATTTAGAAGCCACTGCTGTTTTGCTTTCCGCAGAGCCGTCCGCCCTTGTATCATGTACTTCTTCAGCCGTGACTGCAGATTCGCTCTTTTCCGTCTCTCCGTCTGCTGTTTTGGTTTGTCTATCGTGAGCTGCCGCTATAGTTTCCACATGTTTTGTCTCACCGTCGGAAACCGAAGACGTTTTTGCCTGAGAGTCTGAAGATGTATTCGTTTGCTTATTTTTACCGTTGGAAACTTCTGATTGGTCGGATGAAGTTGAGCTTGATTGTTCGTGGGAGTACTGTGACTTCTTGTTTATTCCGTGCATGTCATTGAGTGAGACTGAATGTATTTCAGGGAAGGCGTGCCACTGTGAGTTAAATAAGGGCCTATGTGCTGGGTTTTGAAACGGTTGTCCTGGATTGTTTTGGAAAGGTATTTCTGGTGTCGCAACCATGGGACCAAAGCCTACATAATCTGTAACAAAACATAATTCATTTTTGTTTCGAACGGATTTTTTGGACGCTTAATCAGAAATTAGTAGGTATACAATACTAAAATATTGTACAGGGTCATTCATTATCAACCTGACAAACTGAAGGGATAGGTTCCACACATAAGAAAAAAAAAATATATCTATATTTTTTTTAATATAAAAAAAACGTTTAGAAAAAAAAAGTACAAGTATTTTTTTTTATGTTTGGAACCTACCCCTTAAGTTTGTCAGGTTGGTAATGAATGACTTTATATATACTTGATACATGTACAAAGCTTTATAGTTACGTGAGCCCTTCACCTTATCCAGAAAGATTTTCATACGATGTTATCTCTTGTAGTGTTGTAAGAGTAGTAGAGTTCTTTGTGATAGAGCTCGTCCGGGAAAGCACTACCACCATACCTATTTCTGCCGCCAAGCAGTAATGCTCGCATTGCTGTGTTCCGGTGTGAAGGGTATGGTTTCCGGTGAAATTACTGGCACGTGAGGCTTTCGATCTTAGCCTCAAGGTGGCAACCCGCGTGTGATACCTCTGGTATTGCAAGCGTCCATAGACTGCGGTAACCACTTACCATCTTGTGGGCCGTACGCTTGGTTGCCACTTCAGTTGTATAAAAAAAAACAAAAAGTGTATGTATGTGCTTTCTGATAATATCAGTGAAATTTACGCTAGGTCATTCTTTTTTGAGTATATATTTTTTGTTTTTGACCTTTTTACTGGTACTGCTCTCATAATTGTGTGTGTCAAATAAACAAATTTTTATTCTTATTCTTATTACTGACCATTTGAATACTGTTTCGATCTAATGCTAGCCGAGTCCTACAACCGCAGTATTATGTGCACGTTTATCGATATTTAATGGAGCCAAAAAATGGTTTTATTCTTTATTGTACACATAAAGTTATAAACATAGAACCAAAGATTTATATATATATAGTCAAAGCACAGAACATAGTAATAGAGTATCAGTCCCACAATTTCAACTATATTAATAGTATGCAGATTTATATATATATAGTCAAAGCACAGAACATAGTAATAGAGTATCAGTCCCACAATTTCAACTATATTAATAGTATGCAGATTTATATATATATAGTCAAAGCACAGAACATAGTAATAGAGTATCAGTCCCACAATTTCAACTATATTAATAGTATGCAGATTTATATATATATAGTCAAAGTACAGAACATAGTAATAGAGTATCAGTCCCACAAATTCAACTATATTATTAGTATGCGTTTTTTTTTTAAATAGCAAATATTGAAACTCATTACTTGATAAAAAAAAATTAAGAAATAAAAAATTGTGATTGTAAGCATAATTATACTTATATATTTAATTAACTTTTATATTTAACTCAAACTTACCATGTTCAGGATATTGGATAACATCGGGTAACGCTTCAGCATTGACAATATAAATAGCACAAAAAAGCACGAACTCCTTTATGTCTGTCATGATTTGAATAACACTCGCTTTCGATTTGCTTCGCTTTTTATTCTATTAACTGCCAGTTTTACTATGAAGTCACCACATATTACAGAACGGAATCGGATTGTCTTTGGCTATCTTGTCAAAACGACATGGGTCTTCCCATTTTAATTATTTTTCTCGTGTTATTTTAAGTTTTATTGCGTAAATTTGGTGGCAGTTTATCCAACTTAACTTGTTTACTTAGCACAAGTGTTAGTAATTGAAATGGAGGGGTAATGTTGGTTGGTAATTTAGTCAAAGACTTTCCAGGAGAATTTTGAAAGAAAAGTCATCGTTTCTTTCCAAATTTCGTTTGTTTACGTTGCTAAGCGACAATCTATTTAATACACTTGACACTGGCAAAATTGTGGCAAACTAGCCACAGAGGCCATAAAACAAAAGAAGAAGAAGAAGAACGGAATCGTCTGGGTCCGATCGGAAAACTATTGTGTCAGTGGCTGGTATTTTGTAACGATTTTACGATTCCGATCGGTCGGTATTGAGATTATGATATTTCGTAGGTGCTCTTGAGTGCAAACTTAACGTTAAATTAATCTCAATAAAGTGGATATTGAGTGAACTAAACTCTGATTGATATTGAAACTGTTTAATCTGATTATAAACCAAGATTACCTACAAGCAGCTGTAGGTAAATAATAATTATACACCATTGTCATTGTGTGTGCGTGTGTATCTATTTATTTAATTATTTAAGTGTGTATCTCTGCCTCTAATGGAACTCGTGTCATAATGTAATAGTCGAAATAAATGTTTTTTTTATTAGCTTTTTCGGCCGGACTTATACCTGATTCCGTTCCGAAATATGTGGTCACCCATGAGTTATAGTAATTGCAGTACTTAACCAGCCTACGCAGGTACATCCAGCACCTGTTTCAATAGTAAGTGAATAGTTTAAGTTCGCTAGTCTGTGTCGCTAGTGTTGTTGTCAGTATCGTTGATCGTCACGCTAGACCTCTGTTACTTACAAAAATAAGTAAGTAGGTACCTAACCTACCTACTAGGTATAATGACATTTTTCGTTGTAAGATAAAAAAAAACTGTTTTTAAAAGATGGCTCTGATTCATCTGGAGAGCGATTCTCGTGCCATAGATAAATGATCACATGCACAGTGATATTTATATCCTCAAAACTGTCAAAAATTTATGAAAATTTTGACAGTTTTGACGATATATAAGGTCATTCATTATCAACCTGACAAGCTTAAGGGGTAGGTTCCACACATAAAAAAAAAATCTTACTTTCTTTTTTTCTTCGTACTTTTTTTTTTCTCTAAACGTTTTTTTTATTAAAAAAAAAATTACGTAATTCTGCTTAATAATTAGTTATCCTTGTTAGAAATCGAAAAGGCAGCGCTCGGCACGTGTCGGTGACCCGCGCGTCAATGAACCGCGGGTCAATAAACCGCGCGTCCTTGACCTGCGCGTGTCCTTGACCCGCTACTGGGCGCGCACACTCGAATATTTCATTATTACGTCGCTTAACTCGATTCCCAGCAATGATAAATAATAATTGAGCGGAAAAACGTAATCGATTTTTTTGTTTACTTGGGATTTTAAGACAATATATCCCTTAAGTTTGTCAGGTTGATAATGAATGATCCTGTATATCACATGTGACCAGTTATCTATGCACGAGAATCGCCCGCCAGCGGTGTTGTTGATTCTACCTTGGGTATCTGTCTGTCACACCTTAAACGTAGTACTTCTAATATATTCTCTTGGTAATATCTACTTCTGGGATATCTCAAAGTCAGTACACAAAGTCACAAATAAAGCCGATAACTGAGAATAAGATCACATTCCCTCAGACGCCAAACGAAGAAATTAAGTGAACATTTATATCATAGTTTTGTCTGAAAACAAACGTTAAGTAGATGAAACAAAATTAATGTGGGTAAATAATAAAATAATAAAATTTAATATTTTATTTACAAAATTAAAATATCTGGGTTAGTGTCAAACTCCCCTTTAAAGATTCCCTTTAAAGGGATTTTGGGAGAGTCAAAATCCCCTTAAAGCTACAAGCTCAGTCTAAAAGGGATTTTGTCTAAAAAAAAAAACCCAAAATCCCCTTTGAAGGGTAAATGTACGTTTACTACAATGTTCCTTATTAGCTAATTATTATGACTATCATCCTAACCATAAATTATTACATGAATAAATCTCTACTGGCTTTTGTAAAATTGATTTCATAGACAATAAACTCTTCTTATTATAATAAACTTAGACCTATCACTTTGTTCTGCTGTCGTCATCTAGGAATTAGGGTAATTCGTCGATGCGTGTCGTTTATAGAGTCTATTAATATTAGTCTAAAAGAAAGTCATTAAACTGAACGCGTGGGTTATTGACGCGAAAGTCATTGACACGCTTCGCGCCTCGATTTCCAACAAGGATAATTAATAATTAACCAGATAAACTTTATCTATTTATTTGAGATTTTAACACAAAACAAAAAAAACTACATGTATTTTTTCTTATGTCTATAAACGATTTCTTAAATATTTTAGACTAATATTAAAATACCCTGTATATGTGCAAAAATTCATTCACATTCGCTAAGGCTGTTCTGGTGTGTTTAAGCAACAAACACCTATTCATCTAAACATTTCCATTAGGTACTGTAAGGAGTACCTACTGGCGTCGCTAGATGGCGGTGTGCTGTGGAAAAGGTGCGGCGCGCAATACGCATGCTCGGCCGCGTTACCTGGGCAACGGGAAGAACGATGATGTCAGGGAGTGTGATCGTTGACTCCGAATAATTAATTGTGGTCTTGGAAAATATATCTTGTGTAATATTAACCTGATAGTCTTTCCATAAAACCCCCTTTAACAGTACCTAATTATTTAATATTATGATTCCATTTGCTACACTCTAATCGTAGTTTATCAAGAAAAAGTATTAGTAGGTATGGCACAAAATAAATTATTTATAAATATAATAATGTACTCATACTAATAATAGTAGGTTTAAAAAAACTATTACGTTATTGACTGATTTAACTCACAGCTAAAACCGTAAATCTTAGCCAATACCGTAAACCTGAAATTCGGAGGGTGTGTGGGGTGCATTTAGAAACTCGGCACTACTCGCCATTTCAGTATCAAGGTAATGCAAAAAACTATAGGAACCCAGCCGGTGTTGCCACTTTTACCGTAGTTAGTCATAGTTCATAGTAGTTTTATTATTTAAAAAAAAAAAGTTGTCCTAGTAAATTATAAAAATACCACACTATAATCTAAACACAATGGAAAAATAATCTTAATGTAACTTTAAATAAGACTCCTAAACTTTATACACATGCATGCTTTTACGGGTCGGTTCTTTCTTATCATATTCGCCCACACTGTACTAACACATCGTAACGTTAACTTCGTATGTTTAAGGTTACTCTTACAATAAAAAAACTGAGGCCTTTATGACTTTTCGTAGGAACTCTTTTGAGTGCACACGTAGCGCCAAGTTAATCTTGATAACGTGGATATTGAGTGAACTAAACTTCGATCAATCTGCCTAAACTTTATACGTGAGTCATCGACACTAGGCCCGTGCCGAGTGTAGGCCGGGTGTCGGTCGTGGCACGGTCAACTTTTTTTTTAGCATATTTTTTTTCTTATTAAACTTTTTTTTTTTTTTTTTTTTTCTGTGTTCATCTGCGATCAGTCTTCAGACTATGAGCAGGTTTGGTGAAGGCAGTGTGGCTTGTAGAAGATTTGCTCCAGTGAACATTTCTCCATTTGTTCAGTAATCATGTTCCATCTAATTCCATGATCTGTTGTCTGCGTAGTCTCTTCGGGTATGTAGTAGTAGTTAGCTGTGCAGCCAGGCGGTTTGGATGTTCATTTAGGCGTTCCTTGTATTTGGAAGAATAAAGTTTTATTTCTTCGGTGACTGTGTTGACTTTCAGTTCACTATGCAACTCCGAGGTCATAAGGAACCATGGGGCATTTGACAGATATATATTTAACGGGTTTAATAGGTTTTTTTTCTTTTATATATTTTTTATGGATACATTCCGAGTGACGAGCAACGGACAACACTCTGAAACAACTCGGTCCATACAAAATATTGGTTGACCCGTGGCACGGCCAAAACCCGGCCGACCGCTCAGTTCGGGTATACCTACGTAAGATCGACATTTACTTACAAAAACAGCAGTATATTTGGACTGAAATTCTGTCTGTGTAATGAGTTTCAAATGTGTCTGTATTGTGTGTTAATGTGGTAAATAAATGAATGTCTTTTCTAAATTGGGATTGGATCGCAATTATCATTGAATTCAGAGTAGGTACCTAAGACCCTAGTTCCCATTGATACACGTCTTATTCGATAGTTAGTAGGTATTCTTGCCACTGTAGATATCACATGGAAGTTCACACCACATTCTTCTCCTGATGGTGTCTCCTCACGTGGTACCTTATTCTTCTGGACTTCGGACATTTCCCCACCGTTCTGTCGTAAATCCCGTAGTCGCAGATTGGTGGAGTGCAGTTACCATTCTCTGAGGGAAGAAATAAAGTTTGTCAGCGGCCAGCTCTGGTGAATGATGCTTTCAAAAAACCTTAAATACCCCAGGCTCCCAGGCCTCAGTCTAGAAGAATTTGACAACAAACCACTTAGTTAGTGGGACAACTTTTGCAATAAGTTGTACCATAGCGTAAGTGCTAGTTTAATGTAAGTAACGTACCTAACTATATAGTCAACGCTTTTTTGACAGCCCAAAGCTTGAACAAAGTTATGGGAGTCTAAAATTGTTAGCCAGTGAATATATTTGGCAATCGTTATGCAATAAATTTTTAAATTAATTAAATATGAATTGTGACATAAACTTAAAATTAAATTGATTCGTTCAAACAAATATTTACAACCGACTCATAAGCCACATTAATTTAATTTAAAGTTGACTATGAAAGACCCTATATATTTACTATATTTATGTGTGTTGCTTTTGTTTATATGTGAAGCCTTGTATTATCCCGACCTATGCCGACTCGCTCGCGCAAGCCCAGGTGCTCCTTGCCCCGGGAGAGGTAGAGGCAGTCGCGGCGGCGGCTCGCCTCGCGCCAGTCGCAGCCGCACGAGCAGACCCCGCTGGCTGACATGCTGGCTACTATACAGACCTATGCAGACACGCTCGCGCAGGCCCAGGTGCTCCTTGCCCCGGGAGAGGTAGAGGCAGTCGCGCCGGCGGCTCGCCTCGCGCCAATCGCACCCGCACGAGCAAACCCCGCTGGCTGACATGCTGGCTAGGAAGTGAGTCGGGCATGTGCATCTGCAAATGAGAAGAACAAACTTATTAGATAAGACACTAGCGGACCTGCCCCGGCTTTGCACGGGTGCTATAAACCTACTAAACCACTCTATCTATTGATGGAAACTGCATTAAAATCTGTTGCGTACCTTGTATTAAAAGATCTAAGCATACATACATAGGAACAGACGGACTTTATTTTATACTATGAATAGATTTAGTCAGTAAGGGCAAATCTAAGAGTAGTAGAGTTCTCTATGATAGAGCTCGTCCGGGGAAGGACTACAACCATACCTGTTTCTGCCGCTAAGCAGTAATGCTCGCATTGCTGTGGTCCGGTGTGAAGGGTATGGTTTCCGGTGAAATTACTGGCACATGAGGCTTTCGATCTTAGCCTCAAGTTAGGTGGCAACCCGCGAGTGATACCTCTGGTATTGCAAGCGTCAATAGGCTGCGGTAACCGCTTACCATCTTGTGGGCGGTACGCTTGGTTGCCACTTCAGTTGTATAAAAAAAAACTGAAAATCAACGTGGCTGTGTCCTCGTCTCACTCACATTTCCTAACCTAACATGCCTACTATAATTATTGAATAAGTATCTACCAGGAGGGTTCTCTCTCACATTATAAATAACTAGCGATCCGCCCCGGCTTCGCACGGAGGCTTAAAACTACATATAAATTTTCCTCTTGAATCACTCTATCTAAATTAAAAGATTTTTTAATTGAACAATGTTTTTACACCATACAGGAATGCTTAGAATACTCAGATTAAATCTTACTCAGACCGTTAGACAAATCTATTTAGTCATAAGCACATCAACGTAAACTGCTTTTATGGTTAATAGTAGCATGTAGGGTGAACCCTAGCACTTTAGTTATTAATCGTATTAGATTGTAAGGTAGTCGATTATGTATACTCTGTAAACGGCGTGTTACCAATACTAGTACTACGCGCAACACTGTGCGTACGCGTCCCATTCGTTTCTCGCCGCGCTGGCCTAACCGGCAGTTGGAAATTTTCACTCTAGCCGAGCGCACGTCGCTTCGAGTGCTACAAGCATAATTAGAATAGTGCCCCATCAGCAAGGCAGCGGCTAAGCGCTGTTTTTTTCATAGTATTTATCTAAGTGATAGATACGAGTATTCTTTAGTTTGTTCAAATTTCATACCCTCAAATCAAGTCTATTGTTATTTTCTAAATTGTTTGCTTTGTTTGTAATGTTTACCTGTACTTCCTACTCTTATTTTATGTACATCTTTTTATTAATTTAAAACCTATACGTGAGAACCTGTAATTGGCTCTCCATATCTACCCAAGTGTTTATTTATATGTAAAAGCTGTTGGTTTTCCTAACATAAAAAAAAAAAATTATATGTAATAGGTTAAGTGTAGGTACTGAACTGTTTATGTTGCAAATATTTTTTTTTTCTTTTTCTACTTACCTGTACTTACTTGTCTCTAATATAATTTATATTCATATTATTGCACCACCAACCATATTATAAAAGTTTTCTCCATCCAAATGTTGTCTGGAAGAAATCACTCATAAGCGATAAAACCGCCCATTGTACCTTGTGTGTTAATTGGTAATTTAAACTTTTTTTTTTCGGTGTACAATAAATAATTTTTCATTCATTCATTCGTTCATTCATTCTACTTACCTAGTTTGCTTTAAATGTAATAGGTATGTGAATGTTGGAGGTACCGCGAGGATTCAAGTACGAGTATACCTTCTCATCTGAGGTGGGGCAGTAACATCTTCCTCCTCCAGCCTAGGTTCCACCGTAGCCTGCACCGCAGTGGGGCGCCAGTCGTTCTGCCTCTCCTCTGAGCGACCCCCAGACCGCAGCACGGAGTGAGCGAGAGGCAAGATGCTCTGCAGCGTGTCCCGCGCGACGCACGCGCAGCTTGTGTGGTTGTAAAACACCATGCGGGCCTCGCTTATGTTGCCATCGGCTTTGTGGAGCTGGGGAAAGGATATTCGTAAAAAAATTACTAGTGGCTCGTCCCGGCTTTACACGGTTGGACAAATCCACCACGCGGACCAAATGCCGATTGGTGGATGGCACATGTCTTTCGTATTTTTAGTTCTTGGACATGTTGGTTTCCTCACGATTTTTCATTCACCGTATGAAAGCACTGGCATTGCGCACATACATTTTTCGAATAGAAAAGTCCAATGGTGCGCGACCGGATTCGAACCCACGACCTTAGTAACTGAAGAGCCTCAAATCCTGTAATATTTAAAACGTGTAATGTAAATAAAAATATTTTGAATTTTTGATTTGAATTTTAATATCGGGCGGGGTCACTACTACTAGACCACCAGTGCTCTCAAGCGTGGCGCTTCGTGCTAACACATCGCAGCGGGATCCCACAAACTCTCCTCGACCCTCGCCCACCGCACTAAGGTCATCACTTACAATACACCGTGCCAAAGGTCATCACTTACAAGACACCGTGCCAAGGTCGTCACTTACAAGAAATGGTATGACGACGTATCGGCCGTCGATAGGCGCGCACACGTCTGTCTCGCTGTTGCTGATACAACAACCGGAGTCGGGCGCGCAACGGTGCAGCTTTACGCAAGGGGGCATGTACCTGGAATGGCAATCATTCACTTGATAAAGTAAGCTTGCATGAGTCAGTGGCCAAGTCTGGTGACAGAGTTTTTAGGTTACTAGCATGGCCTTTGAAAAAGCCGGGGCCGACTGCTAAAAGTGCCCATCGAAGCACAGTTGAAATTGTCGAGGAAACCCACGATGGAATTGCCACTGGCGGTCACCCATTCAAATGGTGATAACGCGGTATGGTGCTTAACTTCGTTGTTTATGTAAGAACAATTTAACCAGCTATGCCATGACCCAGATAACATAATACTAGTAGCCATGATGACCATGCATGCACTGTCTCATACAAACGGATATAAATATTCCAGTATTCTTGTTATATATTAGCAGACAGTGTCACTCTAGATCTTTTTTTTTATACTAGATACTAAAGTGGTAACCAAACGTACGGCCCACTTGATGGTCAGCGGTTACCGTAGCCTATGTACGCATGCAACATCATAGATATCACTTGCGTGCTACCACCCTGAGACGTTAGATAGAAAGTCTCATGTGTACCTAGTGCAGCGAGCGTTGATGGGTGTCTGTGGGTATGAATGACTTTGCATCTTGTCAATGCCTTGCGTAGAGTTGTCAAGCGGTGACGTCTATGGTCTATGGAAATGTCTATGAAGGTGAGGGAAAACCGTAGTATGGATATACTCTCGGGGGTGTAAAAGAAGTGCGCATGAGTTCTTGCTGAGTTCTATGTTATTCATAAAATGCATGGATTATAATTAAAAAGTATATATAAATGCTAAACGGGAGTGTTTCAATTTATTCGGTAAACGATCTCACACTAGAGTATCTGTATCTGATCAATAAATGTCGATGTTATATGTAATCTTGTTGGTTGGCGATCCATTCAGCTTGTCCCGTCACTGAAGCGGTTCGACTTGTTTTTGTTGTCCCAAATCCGAAGCTACTTTCCAACGGGATTGTTTTGGTGCTTATGTAAGGGCTTAATGAAGTAGATAGGTAGTAATAATGCAATAGACGGATAAGTTATTAACACTCTGACACTGACACAGTAACACAATTTGGCGGTTAGATACGATATACTTATAACGCGTCACGAGTACGACACTCCACGACAGAATAATGTAACACTGGCCTTAGTTTTTTTTTTTTTTTTTATACAACTGAAGTGGCAACCAAGCGTACGGCCCACAAGATGGTAAGCGGTTACCGCAGCCTATGGAAGCTTGCAATACCAGAAGTATCACTCGCGGGTTGCCTTGAGGCTAAGACCGAAAGCCTCATGTGCCAGTAATTTCACCGGAAACCATACCCTTCACACCGGAACGCAGCAATGCGAGCATTACTGCTTGGCGGCAGAAATAGGTATGGTGGTAGTCCTTCCATACTCAATATAATTCAAACCATACAACATGTATGGATACGATGCTTATAGCGCATCACGACACGCGGCTTTAACGTGGAGCCTCAGGGTTACTTACATGGTATCAGACGCTGGTGCTAGCTGGCGGACGGACAGCCACCTCGGCTGAGGCACAAGGCACTTCCCCTCGCGCACCACTCGGCCCATGTTGGCCAGAGCAGCACTGCGCAGCGCTTTCCGATCCAAAACTGACAAAGCCGCTGTAACAAAAAAAGTTTTTTTTTAGCTGGACAATCCACACAGCATCATCTCAAGTTAAGTAGTGCTTGTATTATGGATACTATATGACTGATATACTTAATGCAATACAATACATAGATAGATATTTTTTATTAGACATAGAAAACACCAAAACAAATATTTGCAAATCGTACAAACATTAGTCCCAAGGCGGGAATCGAAACCACAACCTGCTGCGTCGCAGGCAGACCTTCGCCCGCCGCGCCACATTGGTCGTCAAAAATATAACCTAAGACATTGAGAAGTTCCGCTGAAGCTTTGCTCTGAAGATCGTTCTGCTATTGGCTAAAAATGATGACAGGCAGGCAAAGATCTAGGTAATTGTGGGGAATGTCTAAAGGTCGAGTATCGACGAGCAAAAGGACGTTATCACAAGCCAATTGGGAGAAGTCAGTTTTGACAGACCATACATGAGGCTCTCATAAAAATGTCTGCCTTTAACTTTAGAGCCGGATTGTCTTTGGCTATTTTGTCAGAACAACATGGGTCCTTTCCAATTTAATTATTTTTCTCTTGTTATTTTGAGTTTTATTTCATAAATTAGGTGGCAGTTTATCCAATCTAACTTGTATGTTTAGCACAAGTGTAAATAATTGAAATAAAAGGGTAATGTTGGTTTGTAATTTAGTCATAGTTTTTCTTAGGGAATTTTGAATTTTTCTTTCCAAATTTTGTTTGTTTACGTTGCCATGCGACAATCAAACTCATCAACTTGACATTGGCGAAATTGTAGCAAACATGCCACAGAGTATAAATGAAGAAGAAGAACTTTAGAGCCCGAAACGCTAGCTCCATATAGTTTAATACAATTTCTGTAATTGTGACGAGCCGTCTTCAGATCCTATTAAGAAGTTAATGTGGCTATGAGGTTAACCTGTTCATGATACAGTCAGCAAAAACGTGGTCTACCACCCTAAAGTTAAGATTCATTTGAATGTCTTAGGATTTCACAGAAACTTTTGTCAAAACTTTGCTGACTGTACAAATAAATTTCGAAATCGGAACTTCGGAATTTGTGTTTCATAGTAAAAAGTTGGCCTACAGTAGTGTTTCAGTATTCAGTATTCAGTAGGTTTATTCACAAAAGACATGGTACATTTTACATTAGGTGGAACATATAAATTATAGAGCTGCATATCTCGCCCGAGTACAGGCACGTGAACATCATAATTATTAAGTACACATTAAGTATATTGAAGTTATTAATTCATTTAAAAAAAAATTACACATAATATATATATAGTTTATAAACGGTAATGGCAATATCTTCAAGCATTTATGAATAGAACAAAAGGCAGGTCTTCAAAACAAATTAAACATGATGGCAAATGCGTATCGTAAAATTATAATTGGAAAACTATTGAAGAACTTACAGTCATCCATGATCCTGGGCCTTTCATTGGTTGCCGCTATAGGATCCGCAGCAGACACTACTGTATGAAACGGCTGGTCTCTAGTAAAGGCCGAAGGAGTGATGCTAGGCGACTCACTGTCCCTGACAGGTGCTGCCGAGCTGGTCTCATCATCCATGAAGCTAGAGAAAAATGATTCTTCTATGACTCTCGGCTTTCCCTTGGCAGTCATGAACTTCGCAGCTGCTATGCTAGAGCGCTGGGCTGATGTGAATCGAGAGCCTATGTCATCGTCGTCTTCGTCTTCTTTGGCGTCATTGTGGTATTCCATGTCTGAATATTCCTGAAATTCGATAAGATTTGAGTAAGTAAGTTTGTATGAGTCTGTGCCAACTCTGCTGACAGAGTTGTAGTGCCTAACGTCTCCGTCAATGGCTTTACTGACAACAGTAGATAGATATATTGAAAATACTTTATTGCACACCACAAAAACAGATTTGACAAAAACAAGCTTATTATTACAATGGGCAGTCTTATCGCTAATCAAAGATCTCTACCAGACAACCTTAAAACGTTAAAAACATTAAAAAAGAAAAGGCGGTTGGTTTAAAGAAAAGAAAAAAATGGTTGCGTAAGTATTACCAACACTATTTTAGCCACGAGAATGTCCAGTATTTTAATGGATAGGCTAAGTACCATTTGACTTAGCCTTAGCCCCTTCACTGCAGTTAACGTTGATTTAAAGGATAATAATTTTGCATGTCAATATTAAGCCACTTTACAACATTTCAAAGTTGCAATAACGGGCAAATAATGTACCACTAATTCACAATTTGCAAAGTTAGGCAGTACTAAATATTACTTTTCAATTTCAACAATATTTATGCCTGTAAATGAATGTGGGAATCGGCGGAAGATCAGCGCACCACGTGCTCGTTCCACTAGTATGTGGGGCATAATACTGAGCCGCTTCCTAATTCATGGATAAAGCATAAGGGCGTGCCACCTACTTACTGTAGGAACACTCTTTATAAGAATAAGAATAAGAATAAGAATATTTTTATTGTAAAACAGCTAAAAATGTAAGATGGTAAAATTAAAAATACAAAAATAGTCCAACAGTATGCCCTTATCGGACGTACAATATGCATAAAGTTTGTTTACACACAATAACAAAATAAATCTTTAAAGATTCGTGTCTGATTTTTAAACTTAATATATTTGCTATCGTATTTATGCAGGCATTTTGTTGCACAACTGTTGCATAAAAAGAAAAAAAAACGATGTAGGTACCTAGTACTGCTAACGGTGGTCGTGAAGTTTGCCGTTTTGATGCGCTTTGGAGCTTTTTCGAACTAAATTGTCTGCGCAAACGGCTAACTTCATGGCGATTGAGATCCCGTTGGCAGCCCGTAGTACTATTCCTAGGTACCCTGATTAAAAGTTACCAACTCACGTGTATCGAAGTGAAGTGAAAGCGAGCTCGGTAAACGACAAATCTTTAGTTTAAAGTCAAGAGTTAGGTAATAAACTAACACTTGGATCTCGAAAGTCGTATTGTCAACAGCCTAAGTAGAAATTTGAACTCTAGTGCTTGTAAACTTGTCTAAATACTTACACAGCTACTTTTGCCATTGAATACTTACAATTTTCTTTCGGTATAAATAATGTGGGTATTTTATATTTTTTTAAATTCACAATAGGCTAGGTTTGCGTTTTACCACCATCAGAAGGCCTATTGGCCAATTCAAATATATCGTAACTGGCCTGGTTCATAATCCTCTATTAATGTGTCATTCAATACCTTCTCAATACAATATGTTTTATTGCTGTCATAATTCTGGTGCCTTCTACATGCAGTTGTTTTATGTAAATCTTACTAAATACCTAGGTATAGGTCGCACAGCGGATCTAGGCTTCCGTGAAGTTAGCCGTTTGTGATGCGCAAAGACAATTTAGTTTGAAAAAGCTCCATTGCGCATCGAAACGGCTAATTTCACTACGGCCGAGATCCGTCGTGAGACCTATACTTACTAATGAAAATAATCAAATCTGTAAATTTTTTTTTATGCAACTGAAGTGGCAACCAAGCGTACGGCCCACAAGATGATAAGCGGTTACCGCAGCCTATGGACGCTTGCAATACCAGAGGTATCACTTGCGGGTTGCCACCTTGAGGCTAAGATCGAAAGCCTCATGTGCCAGTAATTTCACCGGAAACCATACCCATCACACCGGAACACAGCAATGCGAGCATTACTGCTTTGCGGCAGAAATAGGTATGGTGGTAGTCCTTCCCCGGACGAGCTTTATCACAGAGAACTCTACTACTCTTAATCATTATCTTTCCTGTTCATTGACTTATGAATGACAAGGAAAGACCTACTTAGCGAGCAGCTAAAAATAAAGTTCTTTCTGAATATGGTTTGTGCATATTACGAGTAAGTACCTATGATTCAATTAAATACCAAACAGTTCGCAATACGGCCTTTACTTATAAACTTGAAATCGATCAACACAGTCACCTCACAAGAATATTTTGTGTATATTACGAGTAAGGTATGATTCGATTAAAAATCGAATCATTCGCAATACGGTTTTAACATTTAAACTTGAAATCGAACAACACAGTCACCTCACAAGAATATCTTGCTAATAATAGAAGCACGCGCGTCTGCTTCTTTTCAATATCGATTTTACGACTTAATCGATTAGAGCTAATAAAAATAGTTATAGATTAATGATCTCTTTGATCTAAGTAGGTTATGGCACTTGAATATACATGCGTAGATAAGTATAAACACAAAAGTTAATATTATATTTTATAAAAATAACTAGCCAGAATTGGCTTCAGCCCCCCCCTACCATGAACTCTTAGAGCGATTCTTCTTCTTCTTTTCTTTTATGGCCTCTGTGGCTAGTTTGCCACAATTTTGCCAGTGTCAAGTGATTATTTTGATTGTCGCTTAGCAACGTAAACAAACGAAATTCGGAAAGAAACGATGACTTTTCTTTCAAAATTCTCTTGTCCTTGACTAAATTACCAACCAACATCACCCCTCCATTTCAATTAAGTAAACAAGCTAAGTAAACAAGTTAAATTGGATAAACTGCCACCAAATTTACGCAATAAAACTTAAAATAACACGAGAAAAATAATTAAAATGCGAAGACCCATGTCGTTTTGACAAGCTAGCCAAAGACAATCCTAGAGCGATTCAAATGAAGACCTAAACTAAATTGTGAAAAAAATGTATACCATGACATGGTTGTCTAATTGATATCATGGTACAAACTTTTTTGACAATTTAGTTTAGGTCTTCATTTGAATCGCTCTAAGAGTTCATGGTGGGGGGCTGGAAATGAAAAAGGAGCAAATTCAGTGACTTACAGTAAGCACTGTAAGTCACTGAATATTTGGAATATTAGCAGCATTTTTTGTAAATTGATTTTAAAAGATAAAGAATCAAAGACATTTTTGTTTATATGCTCGAAGATAAGATAATTCTACTTTTCTCTTAGATTGATAACTTGTGTAATTGTACTTGATTATTTATGAGTAGTAAAGTTCTTTGTGATAGAACTCGTCCGGGGAAGTACTTCCACCATAACCTATCTCTGCCACAAAGCAGTAATGCTCGCATTGCTGTGTTCCGGTGTGAAGGGTATGGTTTCCGGTGAAATTACTGGCACATGTGGCTTTCGATCTATGCCTTAGGGTGGCAACCCGCGAGTGATACCTCTGGTATTGCAAGCGTCCATAGGCTGCGGTAGCCGCTTACCATCTTGTGGGTCATAGGTACGCTTATTGCCAATTCAGTTGAAAAAATAAAAGTTAATCATTTTTTTAATTTATGAAACCATCCATGCGGTGTTTACCGCATGGATGGTCAAAGCCGGTCAAAGCCACATTCTTTGCAATTTGCAAAGAATGTGGCTTTGATTGACCGAATAGATAATTATGTTAGAAACTCTTAGCATGCAAACTAACGAGCTTATATTACTTTCGGCAAGAATATCGTTTGTTGGCCACGACCACAGTAAATATACGACCAAGACGCCATCTGACCATAAATAAATAAATAAATAAATAAATAATGCTGGACAATCCACACAGCATCATCTAGCCCCAACGTAAGCTGCTGTTAAACAGAGCTGTATTATGGGTACTAGATGACTGATATATATTTAATACAATATTTAATACATAGATAGATATTTTTTTATTATACATAGAAAACACCCAGAACACCCGGAACAAATATTTGCAGATCCTACAAACATTTGTCCCAAGGCGGGAATCGAACCCGCAACCTCTGCGTCGCAGGCGGATCTTCTCCCACCGCGCCACATTGGTCGTCATCCACCACCATAGTTCCAAAAGACCCAATATTTGGCAGTTTTCATTAATATGAAAGCAAAAATATCTTCTCAAATGTGAGCGCTGCTGGCTCAAGGTAAATGCGGGTTTGAAACCTGCACGTTCCGAAAATTTTGAATCCTATTTAAGTCGTAAAGTTGCGCTTGCATGGCGCCTCTTGGTTGTCGACGACACAAAGCTTTTTTGTCGTACCGGATAATATGAAAATGCTTTAAAGTTGTACATTTTCCCTGATACAGTTTCATTAATAAATAAATAATAATGCTGGACCATCCACACAGCATCATCTAGTCCCAAGCTAAGCAGAGCTCGTGTTATGGGTATTAGATGACTTGATACACATAATTTGATACAATACTTATATAGATTTTTTTTATTATACATAAAAAATACCCAGAACACCCGGAACAAATGTTTGCAGATCGTACAAACATTTATTCTAAGGCGGGAATCGAAGCCGCAAGCGTCGCAGGCGTTATTCGCCCTCCGCGCCACTTCGGTTGTCAACTAATCTTAGAATTAACCTGACTTTGATTAGCCAGTCGCTTCGTTTTCCCTAATAATGACGTCACGCCTCATCTTGTCCCATTCAGAGAGTGCCGAGTAGGTCAGGAGGTTATCAGTCACCTACACAAACAGTGATAGCTCGTACTAAGTAGGTGGCTACATCAAGTAAATTTAATAACTGAGATTTATACTATGGCTTCACCAAGAAACTTGGTTTTTTTTATACCACCAAGGTATAAAAAATATATTCATATTCATATTCATTTATTCTGCACAATGTACATTTAGCTTAGGTCTAAAATAATGTAGCTGCAAGTGAGTTCATGAACCCTGTTAGGGCGTTGCAAGGTTGCGTAGTAACTAGTTATAAGTTAAATAAATAATACAATTTCAATGTGTCAATAATACACAACTTAACAATTCAAATAATAATTATGAGTTATTAGTGTTAAAAATGTCAAGCAATCTTCAAAAGTTCTTGCTATCTATCTAATCCTAGTTTAATTTCGTTTGTTAAAAGTAAAAAATAATAAAAATGTCATAGTAATTTAAGTCAAGGCGTGATTGTGTACTGCACTCATAATTAATAAATAAATGTTGTCAATGTTCAATGTCAATAACGTAGTGATGAGGATAGAGAAATGCTATGCTAAGGTGGTTTGGGCATGTAGAGAGGATGGATGAAAGAAGATTGACGAATCAGATTCATAAGGCGAGTGTGAATGGTACAGTTGGAAGGGGAAGACCTCGGCGCACGTATTACGATCAATTTGAAGACGTGCTAAAGAATGGCCAGGTCAGGAGTACCCTAAACCGACGAGCGGTATAAAGAATGTGATGAGAGTAAATGAAGCAAAAGAGGTGTGTCAGGATCGTAGCAAGTGAAAATCCGTGGTCTCTGCCTACCCCTACGGGATACATACCTGGTGGTAGGACTCTTCAGCAAGAGTCCGTCTTGGTGGGTACCACCGCAGTGTCAGATATCCTGCCTCCAAGCAGTAGTGTAGTAGTAACCTAAACACAGTAATGCTTGCACATTACTGTGTTTAGGTTTGAAGGGCACTGTAGCAAGTGATATTACTGGGCGAAAGAGACTTAACAACAATGTCTCGGGGTGATAAGCGCAGTGCAGTGCCACGCAAACACTTGAAAACTTTAAGCCTTGGGTGGCACTGCATCTGTTATGGTCAGGCTGGCGACTTGACCGTCTTGTCAGACTTGTCAGAGAGAAGATCAGAAGGCGGGTCTCTACCACTAGACCACAAGTGCTCTTAGAGTAATGGTAGCACTTGTCTATTTTTTTTTATGTCAGCAAGTGACAAGACTGTCAAGTCGCCAGCCTGACCATAACAGATGCAGTGCCACCCAAAGCTTGAAGTTTTTAAGTTCAGCGTGGCACTGCGCTGCACTCATCACCCCGAGACATTGTTGTTAAGTCTCTTTTGCCTAGTAATTTCACTTGCTACAGTGCCCTTCAAAACTAACACAGTGCAGCTTGCACACTACTGCTTGGAGGTAGAATATTTGGCGCTACGGTGGTACCCACCAAGACGGACTCTTGCTGAAGAGTCTTACCATCTATTTGTTATACTTACCTAGGAAAGTAGAGAAGTGTAGAGTCTATTCGAACTTTAGCGCGCGCTAAATATAGTCTGTTATGTCATGATTCTAGGAAAGCATTGGATTGCCAGACGTTCGTGCGCTCTGACCGTCTACTGATAAACAAACTTATTTTATGCATACCAACCTAACTATTAAAGGCAAATGAAGAAATAGTGCCCAAAGTACTAGTTTTATCATTATGAAATAAACATTTATCTTATCTTATCTTATCTTATCTTAAATGTAGGTACTTAATGTAATCTATCAGTATAATCTAGTTTCCATGGTACAAGCTTTACTTAGTTTGCGGCTAGATAGCGCTGTGTTATAATGTCCGCCATTTAATAAATTAAATAAATTTATTTTTAAATTATAATAATGATTTAGCTATCGCCTGCGACTTCGTTCGCTTGAACCTCGAGAAACGTATATTTTTCCGGAATAAAAAGTAGCCTATGTCCAGGTCATTATCTATTTATGTTTTAAATTTCAACCCAATCAGTATTCAGTATCAATTCAGTATCATTTATTGCATCATAATTATGAGGGTAATACATGTCACAGGTCTTATGTAATATTAAATAATATCAGAGCAGCCAACACATAGTTATGTACCCAGTAAGGGTGTTGCACTATAAGATTGAGTAGGAGCGGACCGATTTTAGTATTAATGGATAGGTACCTAGTTTGTGATAATAATAAAATAATAAAAAAATCGGTTCAGAGGTTGTCGAATTCAATTTCAATTTCAAAAGTCTTTATTTAACAATCTTATACTAAAAAACTCTAAGGACTTTGAGGATTGTTTAATAGAAAACCCAAATAAATAACATTAACATCAAGAATCTATCTTTATTTTCGCCCTGCTGGCTATATTATCTATGACATCGGTAATGGCAGTTTAATACGATTGTTTTGCTTTTCAGCATAGCCCCCCAGATTTGCTCATGGTTGTCGAATTATAGAGTAACAAATATCCAAACATCACAACTTTCGCATTTAAAATATTAAATAAATGACGATCCACACAGCATCATCTAGCCCAAGGTAAGCTGCTGTTAAACAGAGCTGTATTATGGGTACTAGATGACTGATATATATTTAATACAATACAATACATAGATAGATATTTTTTTATTATATATAGAAAATACCCAGAACACCCGGAACAAATATTTGTAGATCGTACAAACATACGAGGCGGGAATAGAACCCGCAACCTCTGCGTCGCAGGCGGACCTGCGCCCGCTGCGCCACATCGGTCGTCAACATATATATTGGTGTGACATAGCTAAAGAAATAATAGCTTTGGCAGCCCTAACACTAATTGGCTTTAGAGCTCACAGAGATTACTGTAAAAAGCTTCTCTGCGTAGGGTCTGTTCGAAAAGAGTACCAACTTCCTATATCAATCCATTTCGATTCTTATGACAAGGACATAAGAGTCACCTGACGATGGTTCTCATATGAATATACTCTTTGGAAAAATTGTGGCAAAGTCAGCCACAGAACAGAAGCCATAATTAAAATAATTCGTTATTTGTAAGGACTTTAATTAGTTCTCAGTATTCCATAATCTAATTCTAATAATGTTATTTAATGTTCAGTTTCAATTAAGTGTGTAAGATCACTTTCAATTAACTTCAATTATTTATCTACTGTTTATAATGCCGCATTTTTGTTTAAATCATTTGTATTTAATATGTGTATAATGCAGTCTGCTATAATATTAATATTCTCAGTTATAGCTAAAGCTTTGTCCCCTGTAGAATGTACAGTAGCCCTTTTGCCCCTGTAGATAGTGGCTTCAAAATTACTAGCTTAAAAAATCGGACCTACAGTTCTTAAATCATTCTGACTTTTTTTTTTAATACAACTTAAGTGGCAACCAAGCGTACGGCCCACAATTGCAATACCAGAAGTATCACTCGCGAGTTGCCACTTTGAGGCTGTGATCGAAAGCCTCATGTGCCAGTAATTTCACCGGAAACCATACCCTTCGAACCGGAACACAGCAATGCGAGCATTACTGCTTGGCGGCAGAAATAGGTATGGTGGTAGTCCTTCGCCGGACGAGCTCTATCACAGAGAACTCTACTACTCTTAACTCAGCTTTCTATCAACATAAACGACAACCCAACGTTTTTATTGGCCAATAAAACGTAGAAAAGGGCTCTCAATCGTTTGATGAGTTTTTATTGCATTATAATGGCGTACGAATGCACATTTTTATTATCGCTAGCTGAATTAATTATAAATATCTATGAGACTATGAACCATTGACCCAAAAACAACCAAGATTCGTAGAGTAACAGTTAGGGCGAATATACACAATAGGCATGATGACAGTAACCAATAATTATTAAAATCACTGTTCACCTTGTGAAAAAGGATTCAAGGAATTCAAAAACCATATTTATTTTTACATTAGATGCGAGATTGATAATATTTTTAATATAATAAAACGACAAAATACAGCAATACGCCTTAACAGGTTGAACAACGATCAGGAGCATCTAGGTTCTCTGATTGGTGGAATCAAATATATTGCAGAATTTTATATTGAAAACTGACATAATGACGTCACCGCTGTCACTCCGCGACTCAGCGCGTTTTAGCGTGAATTTTGAAATCAAAAAATTTCAATCGCTTTTTTTTACTACTAAACCATTAATTTCTGGAATAATATGTTATTTTTTGCCTAAAGTCAATACTTCTGAATACAATAGAACAGTTTTTCAAAATCAGTCATCATGCCTATTGCATGCAAAAACCACAATGACATGCACCGGCAGACATTATTATGTACCGATTTCAAAAAAGGTAGATAATAGGTAATAATTCGACTACAATTTTTTTGTTTGTTTCTCCGCCAATGAAATAAAAAATATACTTTAGAGGTGGTCCCATTTTATCGAAACTGGTACTTTAAATAAATCATAACCTATATATCAATAACTCTCCATCGTATCACTACAAACTTCAAAATATATTTTTTAGTTTGAAATCGTCTTCTGTTTTTTTTTTAATTTAATCTTTTTTGGAAAAGTGAAAATGTTAATTAGCCTGATTTTATAATTTTACACTGACATTATTTTTAATTTTGATATATTTCTTATTTTGACATGTTTAAATTTTTTTTTTATTATCTGTATTAAGAATCTGGTAATAATCTGTTTTATTATAATTATTTAATGTACTTAAATCAAACGACAATTTACAATAATTGCGACGCCTTACAGGGTATATGTACTACTAACTCAAAGCTACCTTAGACCAAAGCTGTAATAATGTACATATTGGCAATCAATAAATCTAAATCTTTCTTAAGTGAGTTGTTTAAGTACGTGTATAGATGAATTGAATTAAATTGAATCGAATACGTTTTTTATTTATTGTAACTAGATACAATTTATGATCTATTTATAAGTATTCAAAATATTATTATAATTCTTCGTTCTGGCGTCTTATCTCATGCGGCGTCGTGTGATGTCGCCTATAAAACGAGAACTACTCATAAATTATACGAAGTAATGGACGAAATAATAAGACTAGCCTACCTTCTACGGTATCGGTATGTAATAGTACCTTTTGACAAGCTTTTTTAAAGAGTATTTGCTATCTTTACATTAGAAACAAAGTCGCTCCCCGCCGCTCCTTCTGTATTTATGTATACAATTAGATTTTAAACTACGTAGCGGATTCTAATACGGTTTTCTCCATTAAATAGAGTGGAATAGAGATAATTAAGAAACTAAATTTCTAAGTGTTCTTGAGAAAAAAAGTCTTGATAGACAGACAAACGAACAGCAAAGTGATCCTTTATGGGTTCTTTTCTTTCTTCTTGAGGTACGGTTTAAAAATTAAACCTTAATAAATGAAGTCAGTGAGTTGAACAATAATAAAATTTTTGTGTAAAAAATTTATACGCTCGTCAACTTGAGAACCTCCGTTTTTCGTCGGTTAAACAACTTATTTTTAGTTTAATTTTTACTAAAAACGGGATATTTACCATGATTTGTGAGTTTTTTTGATTCCCGATATTTCAATATCGGAAATTTTAAATGTCGGGAATCAATAAAGCTCACCAATCATAAAATATCCCGTTTTTTGTGAAAATTATATTATTTTTAGTTATTGGTTCTGTCAAAAGTAGCCAGTAACATGCCGATGCTACAGTAAATAGATAAAGTTGCCCAACAGATGCTGGAGTAGACATTTTATTAGCATCGCCTTCGTGCAGAGTTCACACAACTTGCGAGCGCATAAAGCGAAATTAAGAATAAGAATAATTTAGTTTGTCAAAAAAGAAACTTAGGAAACAATAGGTCCTTAAGTACACGCTTTTAATTATAATAATTACAATCGATATTATAGTAATAATCGAAGGATAGTAAATTGAATAAAATCACTTTAGTATTAATACCAACTTACTTCATAATGTTATCCTTTGTTCCGAGAGTAGACACTGGCCTACTCTCGAGCGAGAGTGATTGGGTCTTAATCCACCACGCGGACCTAAGCGAATTGTGGATGTCCAACGTAACATTTGAGTAGTTCCGGTAGAATTCTTAAGTATTTATTATACATGCTCCAACTTCCGATCTAGATGTCGTAGGTTCGAATCTCTCTCGGACAATAATATTATTATTATATTTGAAAAATAAATCGAATGTTAGCACATTACTTCCATAACTATAACCATAACTCCAACCATACTCTTCGAACCGGAACACAGCAATGCGAGCATTACAGCTTGGCGGCAGAAATAGGTATGGTGGTAGTCCTTCCCCGGACGAGCTCCATCACAAAGAACTCTTCAACTCTTAATTACAACGCTTAGTTAGTACTTAGTAGTCACGTTTTGCCATGTCTTTTTGTCTAGGCTGGCTCATCTAAAACCTGTTCCAAGCACTGCAGCGTGATAAAAAATATGCAGTGAGTAAATATAATGTGCAGTAACCAAATTGCCTCTAAACGCTGGCGCTGTCTAAATCATCACTAATAAATGGTAAATGCCTAGTTTTATCAAAGTAATTCCTTTTTGTTTACATTCGTAATGAGTCAGATACTGTTTATTTAGTTTATCGTGAATCTCACACAAGTCACACAAGCATTTTACTTGGTCAAACTTCACACAACTTATTTTAAGCTATTTAACTTGCTATGTAGGTAAATAAGATAAATTATAAGATTGGTGGTATTTAGCTGACAATGTCCGCGCAACTACTTATATATGGGAATTATTACATGATTTTTATTCCTACTAGCAGTTGCCCACAAACTCATTCGCGTGTCAAAATCAAAAATCAAAATAAAAAATTATTTATTTCAATATTAGGATCACTTTGAAACGTCTTACAAGCTAGGAAAATTTACACCAGTTCCAACGCGCCCATGCCGTAAAAGAACTGGCAACAACACCGGCTGGGTTCCTATCGCTTTTTTGGCACGACCTTGCTATTGTTATGGATGCCAAGTAGAGTTGGAGCACATTCGTCCCAAGCTTTTTTATCATCTAGGTAATAGTGTAACTCGGATCAAACTTTCAAACTTTCGCATCTAAAATATTAGTGTGTGATATGATCCTAATTTATGTAAGGCGTACTTACCTTACATAATTTAAGAAATAATTATTATGCTTCAGGAAATAAATAATTACAAAATTGTAATGTTAAAAATAACCATCAGGTAAAATAACTAAAATTAGAGGGAAATTCCGATTGTCGAATGATAAATTTATTAATATAGTAAAATATGTACATAATTACATTACATTACAAAATATATAAAATACATATACACAGTTGAGCCATCTAAAGACCGTTACAATAAAATTATTATAATACATTTTAAAGTAAAATATTACTTTAAAAGTATTAGATAACTCAATGGTGTTTCCATGAAAAAGAAATATTACAAACACTATACTTAATTTTCAAGCGTTTCTGTGCGCTCTAAAGTAACATATCAAATCAAAACTATAATAAGGACACTGCTTTTTATTGTTTGTATCGTGCTATTGTGTGCCTAATTAAAACATTAAAAAGTCCACTGACCTCATCCTCCATGTCAGCATACTCCAAGTCCATCCTCTCCGCCCTGTCCTCATCAGCATCGGCTCTCATCCTCTGCAGATCCTTAGCAACTCCGTCCAACTGATCCGGGGTCAGCCGGGCCCAGCTCTGCATCGCGGACAGAAGCTCTTCATCATCATCACTAAGCGCTGGAGGGGAGGTAGGGGCAGCGGTGGGGGATACTTCCAGCCTTTTGAGCTTCTCGAAGATTCTGTCGAGGGTGGCGACGAGGGGCGAGCTGGTGACGTACGCGGTGCGGATCGGGTGCGTGACTTGCGCGAGCAGGATCACTAACGGGAGACACAACATCGTGAGGCGCGGCGCGAGAGCGACTGACGCGAAACCGGCGTATGCGGCGCATAGTAAAGTGCTGAGTGGTTGGGTGCCGCGCGCAAATCGCAGCAATCTTAGCGCCGTGATGCCAACTCGGTTCTGACTAGAATTGCTAACGGCAAACGAAATAGTTAAAAACGCGTTTGTCGCGCCATTGTAAGCTAGCATGTCTAAGTTTTTTGCTTGGTCTATAGTTTGTGGCAGAGTTTTACATAAAGCTTTTGTATTTAGTTCAGGATTTTTTTGATAATAAATGTTTTTTTAATAAATAATGGCATAAAGTTATTTTTCTTGGTACTCTAGTTTTGCGGCGAACTTATATCATACATATTTGTTCCTAGTAAAATATTAATTTTGTGGTTTTTCTTGTTCTGTATTACCTAAAGTTATGTGGCGTGCAAAAATATTTATATTTATAATATTTGTTCCTAATCAAATAATAAACACAAGTCATTATTTAATAGTTAATTAAATTAAAAAAAAAAAAAAAAACTTTATTGACAGAGACACATTCACAATGCATTATCTTATGGTCCTCACACTAGGCTGAGCCTGCATCGTGAGGGCCAAAAATATATATTTATCATAGCGGTTTATGCCTCGGGTGGAAAAACATACCAAAACTAAAATAGTAGGTACTCACCTACTCTAAACTCCTACGTGCTTCGGAGGGCACGTTAAGCAGTCGGTCCCGGCTTTTTTAAAGTTGTTAGGCCATGACAGAGGCCTTCAGGCGGCCTAGAAACTCTGTCACCAGAGTTGGCCACTGATTCATACGAACTTACTTACTTACCTACTCTAAAAAGCAGACAAAGACTAAAACTATAACATAAAACTATATAAATATATACATAAATAAAATTAATGAATACAAACCAAATATTTTGTGAGTAGATACTTCGTATTTTCATTTGTTGGCAATACCATACTACAATAATATTAACTAAAGCTGATAATCCATGCCATGCAACACCACACACCATACACGCAAAAAATGTCACCTAACGTTTTTTTTTTTGTCAGCAATAATGGCAAGACAATTAAGACGCGCCCGATATTAAGCACCCCGACTGACCAATATCCAGCTATCAAATAAAGTACTGCTAAAGCACTTAAAAATATTGCTAGATCTCGCTAAAAAGCAGCTACGTTGGCAACACGTTGCTCTCCTCTCTGAGCGCGTTGAGAAACATACGCAAGAAAATCTTGTAGCTTGACGACTTTTTTGATGATTGATGTGTTTAAGATTTTTTGCCGTTACAGAGTTTACAATGTAAACAGCTTCTGAACAACTTACAACTTAATTATAATATGAATTCAATATTTACATAAATTACTTACCTACTAACTATTGTAACGTTATAGGTGTAGCGTCTCTGCGGTCGTGAGTTCGAAATCAGTATTTTTTATTTTTAAAATAAACCATTTTTATTTATGCAATGTCTGCTATACTTAGTTAAAAGTATTTAAGCTGCTTGCTGTCTAAATTAATGTATTTAGCAGCTAGATGCATTATCGTGCATTTGCAAATGCGGTTGGTACTAAATGTACTTAATAATTACCATAAACAATCAAATGCATTTATAATTCCCGAGAAAGTGTTCTAAAACAGAGCGCCCCTGTTTACTGTTACGACTTCCTGAGAAGCGAAATTTATTCTTGCAAATGCCTTAGAGAACACACGATCGTACAAACTGTTGGTTAACTTACGTTTTTCTGTCTGTTCTTACAATAAAACTGTCCCTTATCTAAAAATTCTGGATACAGCCAGAACCTCTGAATTTTAAAACTAAAAAGAAAAAGGTTATACTCGTAATATCTTTTAAAATAACCATTAAAAATAGTAATTTATTTTAGCGCTACATATCAATAAAATTATTTATGAGACCACTAGTCTACTGGTCTTAAAAACCTAGGAGGTAAAGTATTTATCTTCCCACTGACTTATACAAACTCTTATTTATCCGTTTAATTACTCGAAGAAAAACGGATTATTATGATACGCGCCGACATATTAAGGAACCCATAATTTTTTTAAATGAAATGCCAAATATAATGCAAATATGCCGGCCTTGATAGAGCCTACATATTTGAGCCTTATGGAGTGGAGACCCTGGGTCCGTGGGGTAGCGCGGCTCACCGCGTTTTCAAAATTCTTTCCGGGCGTCTGGTCGAAGCGACGCGTGATCCAAAGGCTGGTTCATATCTGGCTCAACGTATCAGCATTGCCATTCAACGTGGCAATGCAGCCAGCATGTTGTGAATGCTTCCTACTGGTAGTGATTTGGATCAGTTGAGCTATCTATAGGTCGCTTGTAACGTCTTTAGATGGCTCAACTGTTTCATATGTATTTTGTATATTTTGTAATGTAATGTAATTATGTACATATTTTATTTTGTTTAATAAAGCATTATTTTTTTATTTTTTAAATGAAGGTTTCTTAAATAACTGCAATAGAGGATGCATCAGAGTTGTTATTTATTATGCAATCACTCCCTACGCCTTAGTAATGACTCATGATTTCAGCGGTGATTTAGCACAGGACTTGCACAATAAATTGTAAATAATGATACAATCAACCAATTTAGACAATTTAGTAGGTAAACCCATCTACCTCATCTTCTGCAGGTTGTTAAAAAAAACATTTTTTTTTTATACAACTGAAGTGGTAACCAAGCGTACGGCCCACAAGATGGTAAGCGGTTACCGCAGCCTATGGACGCTTGCAATACCAGAGGTATCACTCGCGGGTTGCCACCTTGAGGCATAGATCGAAAGCTTCATGTGCCAGTAATTTCACCGGAAACCATACCCTTCACACCGGAACACAGCAATGCGAGCATTACTGTTTTGCGGCAGAAATAGGTATGGTGGTAGTCCTTCCCCGAACGAGCTCTATCACAGAGAACTCTACTACAACTACATTGCATTGGAAATATTGTAACAAACGAAAAGTAGAAATAATTAAAAACGTCCACATTATCACGACAAGTATGTTATCTACTTACTCAAAGTCTAAAGAGTTATGATAATTTTGAAACTGTCAAAGTTAGTGACTGTGGGGATTTTTTTTTATTCCCAATTCTACAGAATTCAATTACAGATTCCCAATTCAACAGATTCCCGAACGTGTTAACACAAATAACTCAAGTTGCCCAAAATTTAAGTCTAAAACTTTGTAATAATGTTGGATTGTGGGACCTGCAAATTACTCTACCACTCCAACAAATAACCACCTTTTTTTTTTTTTTTGTTAACGGGGAGGAATCTGCATCCAGACATCCCGTCGCATAAGGGTACGACGGGGGTGTGTGAGGTTGTCAACAAATAACCACCTATGATAACATTGTCAACAATTGTTAGGTTAAGCAGAGATATTATGACAACAATAATGTATATATGCAAATTTCAATGACCTAAGACCTTCTATAGATCATGTTATATTAACTCACTACGTGCCTACAGGCGACGCTGGTGAATACAGGATGTTAGCATTCGAAGAGATTTTCACATTTATTTAAAAACCTTGCTATCATAAAATTAAAATGAAAACCAAACTTTAAACTAAAAGCGGCTCATTCATAAACATCCCCGTAAATAAAAGACACTTCGTCAAAAAAGTTTGAAGTCAGTGGGAAACGTAATTTTTACGATTCATGAACGTGAACGTCAAAAAATACGCATCGTGAAAGATTCATTACGACAAAAAATACGAATTTTGATAATGTAAATGAACATAAACAAAAAAATAATAATAAAAATCTAAACAGGCCCTACATCGCGCTATCATCGATTATATTCGGAAATTTTTGGATTAGAATAGAATAGAATAGAATAGAAAAATATTTATTTAACGCTACACAATTAACATAAAAATAAAAATAACAATAAAAATTAAAACTTAACTATTGTGACGAAAAAAAGGCAGCCACTCAGCATGTGCTGCAGACATAATGTGTCTGTAGCGCTGGTTTTCAGTGTAGCCTACGAGTAGTAGTAGCAGCAATTAGCTGCGACACGAGTCTCTCACTCACTATCTAACAATTTACTTAGGTACATTTTATAAAGATTTGCTAAGAAAGCCAAAGCAACAACTAAAAACCTATAAGAAGAAACCCTTCCTAACACCTGTTACTACGAACATTTGTTTGTACGTAGTGTACCTACCATAGTTAAAAAATACTTCCCTGTATAGCATTTCATATCACAACATGCGGCATGTTTTAATCATGAGTGAGGCCTAAGCACGAATACTATCCTGCTAAATTGACTGCTTAAGAAATTAAACTGGCGGTATGAGATTTTGTATAGTTCGCACAGCGGATCTAGGCTTCCGTGAAGTCAGCCGTTTGTGATGCGCAAAGACAATTTAGTTTGAAAAAGCTCCATTGCGCATCGAAACGGCTAATTTCACGACGGCCGAGATCCGTTATGAGAACTATAACTAATTATACTGTAGAGTTTTTAAATATATTATTAGATAATACATTTTGATTGTATGAATCTTTAACATCGTCTATAAATTAATGATAGGTACCTAAACAAAACGTTCTGAAAAAAGGCCCTTAGCTTATGGTATTTATAATTAAGGTGCGTAATTTGTCGGCTAGAGGACATAAAGGGATAGAAAATTATACGAGGTTTTCGTTCGTATAAATCTATTAAAATATCAATTATCCGGATCCGGTTTGGCGCAGTGTGCGTGCGTGTCGGCGCCAACATAATTGGAATAGAAGAATAGAATAGAATAGAAAAATATTTATTTAACGCCACACAATTAACATAAAAATAAAAATAACAATAAAAATTAAAACTTAACTACTGTGACGAAAAAAAGGCAGCCACTCAGCATGTGCTGCAGACATAATGTGTCTGCAGCGCTGGTTTTCAGTGTAGCCTACGAGTAGTAGCAGCAGCAATTAGCTGCGACATTATATATTTTGTTTTGTTCTCAATAAACAATTTTGAACTGTTTTTTTTTATAATCAACTTTCAAAGTAAATGTGACTCGTTATGCGAGATAAAAGATATATCTAAGCTCGATGCAAAACTCACAATCAGCTTTCTGACCTCAGCAAATGCTAGTGCATTGTGACCCCTGTGCTTTAGCGAATAACCGTTAATTGTTGTATTTCAATACACCGTTGCGTTGTTTTGTTATTGAAATGCGTTTCGTTTCTTCACAATATTAACAACATTTCAAGCGGTTACGCAACTTCTTCTAAATCCGCATAACAGCTAATTAAGTTGCCTAGTCTAGACAAACACTTAATCTAAGAATAATTAATGGAAAATGCGTCCGTCGCAGTCACGACAGACAGACGGACTTACACTTCCCGGAAAAAATAATTATTTATATTTTCTAGAGTAGTGGCAATAGAGTTCTTTTTTTTTATAAAACTGAAGTGGCAACCAAGCGTATGGCCCACAAGATGGTAAGCGGTTACCGCAGCCTATGGTCGCTTGCAATACCAAAGGTATCACTCGCGGATTCCAGCCCTTTTGTTGCCTTCTTTGTGATAAAGGCTATATAAAAAATAACTCTATTACTTCACCGAGCTCTATCGTAGAACTTAGAAGCTACGAGTAGCAACCCAGCCGAGTTTGTTGCCAGATTCTTCTAGGCTGGGGCGCGTGGAACTGACGTTATGATTCTTGTGATATGATTGAATCGAGACATTGTTTACTTTTAATTTTAACTACGGGGTGACGCAGTTCAGGGTCACGCAGAATTTCATAACTTAAAATTCTGGGTGACACTGCTGTTGTTATGGTCAGGCGCTTAACATCAGGCGAACGAGTAGCTAGACCTTGTCGTCATTTGCAGATATAACGAATGGAGCGCTCGTGACGTAGCTGGCTAAGTTAAGCACTGTTCCGCGTAGTCATCATTTGGATGGGTAACCGCTAGTGGCAGTTTCAACTGAGCGCTGTGCTTCGGAGGGCACGTTAAGCAGTCGGTCCCGGCGTTTTCTAAGTTGTGAGGCCTTCGGGCGGCCAAGAAACTCTGTCACCAGAGTTGGCCACTGACTCGTACGAACTTACTTATTGATATGAAACAGACTTGACATAGAAACAGCCGCTGACTGTAGAGTCAGAGTTTTTGGGGCAAATCCGCGATGGATGGTTCTGGCATCAGTTTATTGTTTACCATCTGCCAGCTGAAGTAAGGCGTTTGACCTGATTTGTCCGCTGCTATTTGATCTGTGACCAATTGGTTCCTAGCTCATTATATTTGGTTTATATTTTTTTATCTCATCATTTATTTATTTTATTTTATTGTTGAAATTGTTGAAATTGCCACTGGCGGTCACCCATCCAAATGATGACCCCGCGGAACAGTGCTTAATTTCGTTGATCTGTTAAGAACAGCTTAGCCAGCTACGTCACGAGCGCTCCAGCTTTTAAGCTAGCAACTGGCTTTTAAAATACAGGCTTTGCTTTGTTTAGAGCTAGCGCTGTAATATAATACTTAAACTGTTATTCTGTCGTGGAGTGTCGTGTCGCGTCATAAGTACATATCGTATCCATACATTTACAGAATGCGTCACAACACACTGCGCTTTAGTAATATAATTCTAACCATACAAAATGTATGGATACGATATGCTTATGACGCGTCACGACACGCCACCACAGAATAATGTAAACGCGGCTTTATTCCCATCGATAGCCTACATATAATTTGCAATGCCAAAGATACAGCATATATAGCCTACATATAATATAATTTGCAATGCCTGAAAAGGGCAAAAAAGTTCTAAGTGCCATATTACTTTATGACCTTCTGTAACACTTATTTATGCAAATAAATATCTTGAAATCATCTTTCACCAAAAGTATTGTCCCCATACGGTGACATGTCGCACTTTTATTTTTGTGAATAGTGCTATCTGTCTACACGAGAGGAGAGATAAAACTTTTTCAACTAGGTACCTAATATTATATCTGTCCCCCTCGTCCTACTATAATTTATTTATTTATGTAGTATTTATTTACGTTGGTGTTGCTTCTCAAAACACAGTAAATTACTTACTTTTAAAAGTTTGTGTTTGCGAGTTCTATTAGTTTTATAGACAACAGGTCAAACAATACGATCGGATATCTCGTACTTTCCATACAATACAAATTATGATGCGTTTCATTCGACGCACATACTAATTTAAACAGAAACGGCGAAGCTTTATCATTTAAATTCCCATTGTGGGTCCTACATGCCTCGCTGTCTACCATAGATCCCCATCACCGACCACTAACTCCTTGTAAACTAGCCCTTACACAATTGTGATAAAGGTGAAAGGTTCTGCAAGTGGATGGTACAGAAAGGTGGTCGACCTTAACATATGGCGCGCATATGATGATCGTGTCATTCATGGATCGTCGTTGACAGGAAGATATCTTGAATGAGTCTACGAGAGTATTTTACGTTATTAGCAGCTGGAATGTTCATAATAATTACTCCCGGCCCTCTTTTAAACCGACCATCTTATTCTTCTTTTGTTTTATGGCCTCTGTGGCTAGTTTGCCACAATTTTGCCAATGTCAAGTGTATTAGTTTGATTGTCGCTTAGCAACGTAAACAAACGAAATTTGGAAAGAAACAATGACTTTTCTTTCAAAATTCTCCTGGAAAGTCTTTGACTAAATTACCAACCAACATTACCCCTCCATTTCAATTACTAACACTTGTGCTAAGTAAACAAGTTAAATTGGATAAACTGCCACCAAATTTACGCAATAAAATTTAAAATAACACGAGAAAAATAATTAAAGTGGGAAGACCCATGTCGTTTTGACCAGATAGCCAAAGACAATCCAACCGACCATCTTAAGTCTCAGATCCTCCATTGTCTTACTCTTTCAACCCTGCCAACATTGACATTGGCAAAATTGTGACAAACCCGGCCACAGACGCCACAAATTAAAAGAAGAAGAAGAAATTATATTACGATTTACGACACAGCGACGTAAGGAACTACGAATCGTGTATTGAATTATGACATGATTGTCTTTGGCTATCTTGTCAGAACGTCCTCTCAATTTAATTATATTTCTCGTTACTTTGAGTTTTATTGCGTAAATTTGGTGGCAGTTTATCCAATCTAACTTGTTTGTTTAAATTGTGTAAATAATTGAAATGGAAGGGTAATGTTGGTTTGTAATTTAGTCACAGGCTTTCCTATGGAATTTTGAAAAAAAACCGCAATTTCTTTCAAAATGTTTGTTTAGAATAGAATAGAATAGAATAGAATAGAAAAATATTTATTTAACGCCACACAATTAACATAAAAATAAAAATAACGTTGTCATACGACAATCAAACTCATTTATAGGTCGCACAGCGGATCTAGGCTTCCGTGAAGTTAGCCGTTTGTGATGCGCAAAGACAATTTAGTTTGAAAAAGCTCCATTGCGCATCAAAACGGCTAATTTCACTACGGCCGGTTTAAGAACTAAAAATTCAAAAGACCGTGTGGTCAATCACTCTCAGTCCAGAGTTGCGGGTAGTGTCATATCAGTGAGAATATTAGAAGGCTGACCATAATGATGATGATCTGCCGAAACGGAGTGAAATAACTGTGACGTGCAAAGTTAAATAAGTGTTAGCGCGTTTATGCTATTTTGAATTTTCTATTGGTCGATTTAGATTATTTTAGATACCTCAGTTCATAGATATTTATTCTCAAAAAAGACAATAAGTCACTTACATGAGAACTAAGCTTAACTTAAAACTCTTTTGTGTGTGTACAGAGGCGTCGTCGTCCGAGTAATTAACAAGATTATAAGTTTGTAGGTTTAGTTATGTGAGTAGGTAGGTACTTACTGCATTGAAATTTAAACACACAACTAAGTAGCAAATATTAAACGCAATTTTCGAACACATAGCGTGATAGTTTTGATTTAAATTCAGCAAGTGAGTCCGTATTTTTTATAGTTGGAGGTAATTTATTGTAACCTACATATCTCGCACCGTCTTAGTGGAAACATACCCTTAGTGTCATCTGAGAGCCGCCATACTTTTAACCCACTGACCTAATACAGACCAAAAAAGACCCAGCGAAACGTCAATCAAACGCACAAATTGAAACGTATTTTCTGACATCTCGGAGTCAGCTTTCAGAAGTTTTAAATCTCAACTGAAATCCAGGTGACCTGTTTCGTTGCTGGCAGTTTGCCATTCATTATTTATCCTAGAAAAGCAGACTATTTGACGCCTTGATCGTTACTTATAAACTAGTCATGGAAATGATTGCTATTTTAAAATCATTATCATATGATGATATTATAAAATTTTGTCACTGCTATTTCACATGCTATTTTTCACAGGCAATGATTTTCATTTTTGACGGTCTAAAATGTCATTTGGTGAAAGCTACTAGTGCTATCTCTTCTTCTTCTTTTAATTACGATTATTTAAAAAAAAGAAGTCAAAATGAAAATCATTGCCTGTGAAAAATAGCATGTGAAATAGCAGTGACAAAATTTTTATAATATCATCATATATAATGATTTTAAAATAGCAATCATTTCCATGACTATTATAAACATACATTATTGTGCTCCTGAAACTATGTACTAAATCAAGATGGGGTAATGTAGGAAACGTTTTGGTTAACGAAATTTTTTTACCTTTATCCCACGTGAAATGGTAAAGATGATTTTTTTTAAAGTATCCCATAATATTTCGACTTTGAACTTTAAACTTTGAACCAATTGAACTTGCAAATTTTTCGGGATACATAATTTAAAAATAATATTATAAAAAACCAATAACAAAATTGTAAAGATTTACCTAGTAAAATAAATATATCAATAGTATATAATAAAAATATAGTAGAAATCGCAGCTTGTTAGGCTTTGTGAAATCACGCTAGTTACCCGAACTCTTCCGAACTATTATGTGAAGTGGTAAAAAGCAAACAGCATTTTACAAAATTTACTTTTATTTAAATACATTAATTAAATTACGATCACATGGAATGTTTAATTAGTAGCTGGTCCCGGCAAGTTGAGCTCGTGCGCCACAGCGCTGGGCACGTCCAAGTAGATCTGTGAAAAAAACATGAATCAATATTTTAAAGAAACCCCCGAAACTCATTAACTGACGACCGTGAAACGGCTGAACCATTGATAAACGATGTCTAAAAACCATCGCTAAAAACCTGTTTAATTGAATTTTTTTTAAAAAAACTGCATTCAAATCGGTTTATCCGTTTAAGAGCTAGGTACTGTCTACTAGCTACGGTGACACCTTGTGCCACAGACAAAAGACAAACTGACACACGTAGGTAGCGACTAGCGGTCAAAGAACACCCCTTTTTTCCGTCGGGGGGGTTAAAAACAGGCAGTGTTTGGACAGGCTTGTAGTTTCGATTCGTTCCTCTGTCAATATTTGTTTCGGGTCTGGATATTGAGGTACTTGTACTTTTTGATTCTGGTACATTTATATGTACTTATGTACTTATAGGACTTATGTCCTAGAAACCTGAAGTTTAACAGGTGTGTTTTTTATAATTTGTGCCATTCCTACAAAATTATAAGGAACACTTCCTGTAAAACTCGCTGTACTGTAGACTAATTCTAATTCTAAGTGGGGGAATAAGATTTGCACTGTTCCGCGTTGGGGTGTCTTGTGCATTTTCCCCCTGCTAACCTGCCCCAGCCAGCCTAACTCGAAGGACTTTTAGCCTATACACTGTTCCAGCATCATCGATGGTGTTGTGGATGAAGGCGAGCAAGTCCCTATTAGCTCCTCACAGGGTGAAGTGAGGAACCTGCAAATCTCGCACAGAAACCTCCTGTTTTTAGGAAAACCAGTTTTTATTTGAGTACTCTGGAGAGCCAATTACAATACACGTACACGCTTTTAAATTAATAAAAATAATTAGCCAAGAATTTGGATAAGCTTACCTTCTCAAGACCAACAGTGCGGATGAGCGCTCGCAGCCGCTCCGGCGTGACCGGGTCTCCCTCGCTGGACCACACCGTCAGCGAGCAGTTGAACCGCGCCGTCTCCCTCATCAGGTCCAACAGCACAGGCTGGCTGTTCGACGCGAGACCAGCGCGCACCTGCAACCGAACAAAAAAAACTTGTGGTACTGCCAACGGATACGAGGAGTGAGGCTGGAAATGAGAAGGTTAAATCATCGTTCTTCAGTTTTAAAGTTCTGCGCGTTTCTGCACTGCGTTCGTCGCCCTCAGGCCCCAACTATGTCAGGCGTGGTGCTTAACATCAGGTGGGCGCCTTGATTGTCTTGTCACTTGCTGACATAAAAAAAAACTATGGAGTGACGAACGTAAACTGAACAAGGCAGCCTAGTATGGCTTATAAATATCTTTTGTTCAGTTATTATGACTAGCCACAAAGCTTTATAGTCCTAGCTTATTTGTATATCGGAAAAATGTATGTCCCCAACTCCAGTCCTTACAAACGTTGAAGGAAAACCTCGAAAAATAACCGGCAAGACCAAGAACTAAAAGTTTGAAAGATTTATTGCCATCCACCAATCCGCATTGGTTCCGACTTGTAGATTTTTCCGACTCCAAGTATCACTTCAAAACTTTAAAAAAATTAGGTATTCCTCGAAGCGCACCTAGCCGAAGCGCACCAAGACGAAGCGCACCTAAGAACTTCCACATAGCGCACCCGCTTAGGTGCGCTTCATTCAGTAGTTATAAATGTGAAGTTTTTATTCCTCGTAGCGCACCAATGATAAGGCTCTAAATAAACTTACAGCAAATGTGACGGTTTGGTTGACATGGTTCCTGTCAACAGCCTTGATCATGGCCCCGATCTGGGTCCTGCTGTATTCACCCTCTGTGATGTCACCCCCAAACCTAAAGAATTCAATTTTATAAGGAACAAAATCGAAAATAAAAATTGGTTTATATTATTAAAATCACAAGGGCCATTTTAAAACGTTTTACAAGCTAGGAAAATTTAAGTCAGTTCCAACGCTCCCATGCCGTGAAAGAACTGGCTTTTTTGGCATGAACCTTGCTATTGTTATGGATGCCGCGTATAGTTGGAGCACATTCGTCCCAAGCTTTATTTATTATATATGGAAAGCTGTGATTCGAGATGAGTGTCGTCGAGTTGTGAGGCAATGACATTATTAGCCGAAATGACGACCACGACCATACTGTTTCCTTCGGCCTTCGGCAGCCTTTTATCTCCGCCACCAGAGTTACCGGAGCACTCGTGACGTAGCTGGCTAAGTTGTTCTTAACAGATCAACGAAGTTAAGCACTGTTCCGCGTAGTCATCATTTGGATGGGTGGCCAGTGGCAATTTCAACTGAGCGATCCCGAGCTTCGGTGGGCACGCTAAGCAGTCGGTCCCGGCTTTTTCAATGTTGTAAGGCTGGTAGCGCCAACGGCGAATTTTCCTTTGATACTGGCGAGCAGATTGATCTATGAATTGGGTAAAACGGGCTGGAAAGATGGAGAGGAAATGTGCACAGACCTTTGATATCCTGGCAGCTCCAATGTCCCTCCAGATCGCTGGGAATACACACGCGCGGTTGTAAGGCGTCGCGTGGGCACTCGCGGTTTCACAAATCACTTCGCGATGGTTTTGGCAATACCATAGGACAGTAGAGACCATAAGATAACGTCTATGGGGTACAATTAACTTGCACCGTAATTTAACGGATAGCGGGCGCGGATAGCGGTTCACTTATGACGGCGGTCTTGCGGTGCGGAAGGCGGAACTCGACATGCGTGTAGCATGCGCGGAAGCGTCAGCGGTTATGTGTCGTTCATACGGAGTTTTTGCTTTCTCCGTTCGAGGGCGCTGTAGTGCACAGTAGGAATTGGAAGGGTTTAGGAAGGTATTAATATAGATCACCAATCACCTTATTTAAAACCAGCAGACGCCAATAGATGGCGTCACCAAAGGCCATGACAGATGCTTTGGGCGGCATAAAAACTCTGTCACTAGAGTTGGCAACTGACTCATACGATCTTACTATGAGTATTGTTTACCTGGTAGTCCAACCAAGAGAGAGAACCGCGTGTGGATGCTTGGTGGCCAACTCGAGGAACTTGTTCGCGTCCACTGGTTTGGTGGGGGCGTCCACCGGCCCTGGGATGATGTCGGCGTTCAGCCATAGCGGGAAGGTGCTCTGTTATAATTCAAATCAAATCAAATGTTACTTACTTATTTGTATACCTGGTGGTAGGACTCTTCAGCAAGAGTTTGTCTTGGTGGGTACCAACGCAGTGTCAGATATTCTACCTCCAAGCAGCAGTGTGCAAGCATTACTGTGTTTAGGTTTGAAGGGCACTGTAGCAAGTTAAATTACTGAGCGAAAGAGACTTAACAACAATGTCTCGGGGTGATAAGCGCAGTGCAGTGCCACGCAGACACTTGAAAACGTTAAGATTTGGGTGGCATTGCATCTGTATTAGTCAGGCGTGGTGCTTAACATCAGGTGGGCGCCTTGATTGTCTTGTCACTTGCTGACATAAAAAAATTATATATTACTTAAAACTTTATTAGTGTATGCTGCTCTACTGATGATACGACGAGACCATTGTTGATAGAGTCCGAAGAAGAGCAATGGATTTTTCTGTTCGAAAAATTTATGTGCGCAATGCCAGTGCTCTCATACGGTGAAGGAAAACATCGTGAGGAAACCGGCATGTCCAAGAACTAAAAATTCGAAAGACATGTGCCATCCACCAATCCGCATTGGGTCCGCGTGGTGGAATAAGACCCAATCACTCTCGCCCGAGAGTAGGCCAGTGTCCCAACAGTGGGAACAATGTACTGAATGTTATGTTTACATAATGAGAACATTTTATTGGCATTATAATATAAACTAGTGTGACTATGTGCTGTTTCTGTATTGAATAAATAAAAAAAAATTACACAAAACTTTATTTAGTAGGGTCTTCCAAAACATTATTTTATATGAAATTAACAAATATTGTGTGTTTTGTAAAAAAAAAAAAACCCCAAGTATAGAATGGCGAATTTCTACTTTCACACGTAGATCACGTAGATCTATTAAGATGCAGAATGATTTTGTTCTTGAAGCATAATTTTATTATTATGGGACACGCACTATAATTTTAGTTAGCGCTCAAAGATGATAAAAAACTAAATGTTAACATTTCCATGTTAACATTTTTAATTTTAAGATCTCACAACCTTTGCGTCATCGGTGTATACGACCTTTTTTAAAATTCTTATACCTTATTTTATTACCCTTTATATATGTCTAAAACATTGCATTATCAATGAATCAAACTTTTATTTCTGCCACAATCATAAAAAATATTTTTTGAAATAAAATAAAACCGTCATCAAAACACTTTGTTTTTCATTTTATTCTATTTAACCATTTGGTGGCAAGTTCATTGCCGCGTCATCGTGCTGCGCGGGCGCAGACAGCGCGTGGATCCACTACTAAGTATACACGGAAGGCACGCAGATGTGCGGCGCGGTAGGTCCCGCTGTATATAAGCAGAGATATAAGGGTGTGTTCACACGGGGAGAGTTAGCTTAGTTAATTACTAGGTACGTAAATAGTATTATTGTTTTAATGCAACATCATGCAGTAAAATACGATGCATTGCCATTTATCAAGACTATGTGACGTTTTAATGTTGATCATCATGACAGCCTTCTAATGTTCCCACTGCTGGGACACTGGCCTACTCTCAGGCGAGAGTGATTGGGTCTTAATCCACCACGCGGACCCAATGCGGATTGGTGGATGGCACATGTCTTTCGAATTTTTAGTTCTTGGACATGCCGGTTTCCTCACGATGTTTTCCTTCACCGTATGAGAGCACTGGCATTGTGCACATACATTTTTCGAACAGAAAAATCCATTGGTGCACGACCGGGTTTGAACCCACAACCTTAGGATTGGAAGGCGGGGTCACTACCACTAGACCACCGGTGCTCTCATGTTAATCAATGTTGATATCAGGGTATTATTCAGGCCTCTAGTAAGGGTGAGGTCCACCACGCGAACCCAATGCGAATTGGTGGATGACACGTCTACAGAACTTTTAGTTCTTATACGTATGCTAGTTTCCTCACGATGTTCTCCTTCGCCGTTTAAAAGCTGCAAAGCTGGCTCGCACTCAAACATTTTTTTAAACGTTAATATGTATGTAAATTCGTTTATTATGTCAGTGGCCAACTCTGGTAATTGATTTAATAGGCCGCTTAAAGGCCACCGTGATAGTCTTACAGCATTGAAAAAACCGGGATAACGTTTAAATGCATTTGTAATTGGAAATCACCAACTGTCTCCATGTGAAACAAACCTTTTTAAATTCTACTCGGAAGGGACGAGACTTGGCCCTGAAATTAGTTCTTCTTAATTGAGACATTTCTTCTGATTGCTTCAATTGGAATTAATAACGGGGCAGGAATGTTACTCGCACATGGTTCCATGCACATGGTTCGATGATGTCATGCAATTTCCTTTTGCAAGAATTTCAACTGGTTTTTAAAGTAACTGTATCATTCCCAACTTCTGAATGACCCAAATTTAAAGAAATTTCATCAGTCCTTGCCCAAAGTATGGTATGCAAAGTACCTAACTACCACCATACCTATTTCTGCCGCCAAGCAGTAATGCTCGCACTGCTGTGTTCCGGTGTGAAGGGTATGGTTTCCGGTGAAATTACTGGCACGTGAGGCTTTCGATCTTAGCCTCAAGGTGGCAACCCGCGAGTGATACCTCTGGTATTGCAAGCGTCCATAGGCTGCGGTAACCACTTACCATCTTGTGGGCCGTACGCTTGGTTGCCACTTCAGTTGTATAAAAAAAAACCTAAGACAAAAAGTAGTTTAATTTTGTGACGACTGTGGGCGGTGGGCGAGCCCTTATGACCAAATCAGTGGGACCACGAGCGACTGCATTACTTTGACTGATGGTCCCACCAAACAGTGGGACCACGAGCCCATTAAATCGACACACTGTCCCAGCAGTGGGTCAAATTAGTGGGACCACGAGTCGCGACCCGAGTTGTCGGTAGTGAAGCTGAATATTGCGGGTTCAATCCCCACTGCAGGACAAATGTTTGCATGATCTGATAAATATTTGTTCTAGGTCTGGGTCCTGGGTGTTTCTATTTATTATACGTTTGTTTTTACAAAAATATATATATACATATATATACTCTATAGCTATCAGTTATCTGGTTCACATAACACAAGCTTTGCTTAGTTCGGCTAGATGATGATATTTAATTTATTTATATTATTAGAAGAGTAGTAGAGTTCTTTGTGATAGAGCTCGTCCGGGGAAGGACTACCACCATACCTATTTCTGCCGCCAAGCAGTAATGCTCGCAATGCTGTGTTCCGGTTCGAAGGGTATGGTTTCCGGTGAAATTACAGGCACATGAGACTTACCATCTAACGTCTCAGGGTGGTAACACGCAAGTGATATCTATGATATTGCATGCGTACATAGGCTACGGTAACCGCTGACCATCAAGTGGGCCGTACGCTTGGTTACCACTTTAGTAGTATAAAAAAAAAAAAAAAAAAATTATTTACAGGCAATCCAGCTCCTCGACAACACAGACATAGTGAGAAGGCTCAAAAGGACTAAACCTTTTGAGTTAGTAGTGTAAATTAATAGTGTACCTAACGTATTGAAAGTGTACAACTACTTATAAAAAACACATGAACATAGTGACTTCCCCTTAATAAATAGAGACCTTAAGAACAGTGCCAGTGGACACATTCTTAGCAAATAATTTTATTCTATAAAACTAGGTCAACATTAAACTACTCATTAGCCTTAACATAAGGCTAGATCGTAATATTATTAAATACATTGCTAAACTGTATTTAAGAAAAAAAAAAATTATAAACTTTAGGCACCTTTATGTAAAGATATACACTAATAATTTAAGTATATATTTTACTCAATACCTTACCCCAGGTTTCCCATAAGGTGCGATCAGCTCCTGACTCTTCTCGAACGCGTCTATGCTCTTGAAGTCCAGCTTCACCCCCTTCGGCTTTGGGTTCCCGTTGTTGTACTGCGCCACTGTCGAGAGGAAGTCTGAGAGGGCGAGGTCGGAGCTGGTCGCGGGGGGGTGCGCCATGATGGGGATGGGGGGGCCACCCTCCTTGCCGATCACGTGGCCGATCACGATGTCTGCTTCGAGCATCGATACATTGCCTGGAACATTTTTTATGATATTACATGTATTGTTATATTACTAGTCTTCAAACAGAAGCACAAACTTCTAAATTATACAACAAAAACAAGCGGCAGGTTAACGACCGCCTGTGACGGGGAGGTTGCAGGTTTGATTCCCGCCTGGGACCTTCATTTGCCAAAGAAACTGTTCAAAATTTACGGTCACTGCACCACCTTCAGATACATTGTTCTTCACTCAATATAAATATGACGAGCAGTGTTGCGCGGCGGGTGAAGGTCCGCCTGTGACGCGGAGATTGCGGGTTGGATTCCCGCCTCGGGACAAATGTTTCTGCAAATATTTGTTCCGGGTGTTCTGGGTATGGGTTATAATAAAAAACATCTATCTATTATTGTATTGTATTAAGTATATCAGTCATCCTAGTACCCATAACACAAGCTTTGCTTAGCTTGGGGCTAGATGATGCTGTGTGGATTTTCCAGCATTATTTATATAATTTACTGCATTTTGAGGAGCTATTCTGCTCATCATGACAAAGATCCTCGTCAGATCTTTACCAATTTTGTGACTAACTTAAAAAAATATACCATTAAATTAAAAAAAGGATTATAAAAATCGGATCTATTATCAATATTATTATATAAATCAGTAGCCCCTTTTTTGCGCCTGTTAGAGCAGGGAAAAGTAGTTGGGGTTTTTTTTTTTAATCAAAAAATAATTATTTTTAAATCAAAAATTATTTTTAAAATCAAAAAACCGATGACAAAATAAATATTATGTCTTAAAACATGTAACCTGTTATTTTGTAGCAGGATTTAGAGAGAGTACAAATAATGTGATTCATGGTAAGTATTTCTATTTTAGCTTCGTTCACAATGGGTGGGATGTTTACAGCAAAAGGAGACTAGAATGGTCAGGGGTGGGGACTGAGCTGTGACTAAGAGGGGGGGCGTAGTTTAAAACGCATATGTAACGCGTAAGTAAAAGTAGCTCAAAGGTCTACCATAAAAACTGTCGACTTTAGTCACAAGCTCCTGTTAGAACGCTAAATGCCAGCGAATTAAACTCAAATTATTTGAAACCACGCTATAATATTATGACGGTTTTATGAGTACAACATAGAAATAAAAGCAATCCGGACCACTAATGGGAATTCAACATAATAGTTGAATTCCCAAAAGGATGCTTTATGTTAAGTACAGTAGATTAATAACAGTAAAATACAGTGTACTTGTGTAAACAATACAGTAAGATTTGAAATAACTAAATATTGAAGAGTAGTAGAGTTCTTTGTGATAGAGCTCGTCCGGGGAAGGACTACCACTATACCTATTTCTGCCGCCAAGCAGTAATGCTCGCAATGCTGTGTTCCCGTTCCAAGGGTATGGTTTCCGGTGAAATTACAGGCACAGGAGAGTGCGTAGTACTGCCATCAATTACATTAGGTATATAAAAGTTGTAGGTTTTTGTCACACAAACAATAAAGTTAACTCGTCCAATACAAAATAATATGAAACAGTTAAACTCTCTAAAGACCGCTATGAACCTAAATAGATTGTTACTGTACTTATATACCTTCCTACTTTGCTTTTGTTTTCTTTCTCTAAAATTAAATTTAAGCTCCTAACGGGGGGCACTAAATTCCACAACCCAGGCTAGCCTAGTGTGGAGTTTAGAGGTGAACCCTTTACCATATAAATAAGAGGCTATATAATACCTGCATAGCACTATAAATAAACAGTACCTAGTTATATAAATAAGTGTTGCCTATGGGGTTGGTATGTGGCTTAGATACTACAATAGCAGGGAATCCTAGTGTGGGGTCACGGTTATATGCCTGCCGCATGGACACTACTTCTTACCCCTTAGCTAAACTAACCTACTTTAACAAACTTGTGCTAACAAACCTACTTATATTAGTGTAAGACATTGCTTTTTATATTAGTGTAAGACATTGCTCTTTTGTGAAAAAAAAAAAAAAAAACTTATTAAACTTATAAACTTAAACTTAAACTTATTAAACTTATAAACTAATGTGTGAAAGCTGAATCAAAGTAATTGCGATTAATTGCACTTCTAGGAACAACTGGATGGCATGTAGCTACCAGCTATTCTGTGGTATAGTGAGTGGTAGCTATTCTGTCGGTTGGGAGTTATTTCTGTTTCAATTGGCGCAAGGCATGACGGGATGTTGGAATTATCTACTAGACTACTGAGATCTAGATTCTTATTGCAAAACACACGTTCTTTGCACTATTATTTGTGCAGAGTCGACCTCGGTGGTGTGGGCGAGTGCCTAGCGAAGCGAGAGGTTTTTTTTTTATTCCACTAAAGTGGCAACCAAGCGTACGGCCCACTTGGTGGTCAGCGGTTACCGTAGCCTATGTACGCATGCAACATCATAGATATCACTTGCGTTTTACCACCCTGAGACGTTAGATGGAAAGTCTCATGTGCCTGTAATTTCACCGGAAACCATACCCTTCAAACCGGAACACAGGTGGCAGTCCGATCCCCGTCGGGGAAAATGTGGCAATTATCGTGGTTCATTATATCCGAGAATGCTCTGACATTAGTCACAAACGTAAGTTGAGCTGTGATACTTATTCGCCACGGTCATCGTTTGTCGGGAAACCCTCTGACGGGAAGTTCTAGTTAAAGCGCGCAATGCAAGACGCCCTGGAAACTGCATCTGAATGATGATGAATGAATATTATGATTTATGATACTACGCAAGTGTTACGTCATAGTCTTGATAATAGTAGAATTTTTTTTAGTTGTTCATGTTGAAAGTTCTCAAAAATTCAGAAAAAAATCATACTGAACTCAAAAACAATGAAAAATCACGGAACGTACAGTGGACTCCACTATTAAGTATCCTCCCTAGTAGCTAAAGTTTATCTCAGCCGTCCTCACCAAACAGTAATATAGAAATTCTCGCAATCACAAATTAAATGCAAAAATAAGTGGGTGATTGGGGTACCTTAAGTGATGCTCTATTATCTCTGGACCTAATTTTGGGACTATTTTTCTTGGCACTTTATTTTGGGACACCTTGTTTATGGTGAACCGAGATAATTGCCGCGGAATATTGCTTTTGTATCGGAATATCGCTAGAATAGCCTACTCGATAGCCTAATAGAATAGAATAACCTACTCGTTAGCTTACTATCTACTAATATTAATATAGATCTATGGTAATATCTTGTAAACTATGTCCATGCTATGCTTCTCCATGCTGCAAAATAACAATGTCGCGAGTTCTAGACACATTTCCTATGAATCAGGCCACTCCCGAACAATCCTGTAGGGTTACCACATAATAACATCGCATGATCCTTTCTTAAACGACTGCAGCTATCTCTATCTCCCGCAGCATTTAAAGCGAGACAGAAAACAGTAATAGGCGATTGATTACCGCCAGCTGCGCGCGCGCGGTCAACTCAGTAGTCAGGAGCAGTGATGTGACCAACTACCCCAATAGTAAACGGATACGGAACAATTAACCACATTTCGTTATACCACAGGAGTAAAAAAATCGTTGATAAAATAAAGAACATTTTACAACCTATTGTACCAAATTTTTTTAGTAATTCTTTTGAAAGTATTTATCCAGTATTAACTTTACTTCGTTATTTATACTTATCTACCACAGATAGACCTTAGGTTAGACAAATTATTATTAATAAAATAAATTTAAATGCCAAAGACTGCACCAACACGCAACGCAGCATAGCAGTCAAATAATGTAACTAGAGATTTGTGAATAAAGATTTGTATAAAAATATTTATTAGCGATTAATTTACACCAAAGAATCCCCATAATAATCTTCGTGGGTAAATATTTTCTAATTTTGCTCACACTCTCATTCCTCAATTTCCGTAGATTAAATATTAGAACGAAGTTGCCGTCGGCCGTCCTGAAGTTAGCCGAGCTTTCTCGAGCTTTTGTCCCTTTGCGAATCAAAAACTGCTAACTTCACGATGGCCGAAATCCATCGACAGTAGGTACCTAGGTTAGTACCTAATTGTATATAGGTAGTTACCTACTTTTAGTAGTAGGTACATCACTATTACTAAAAGTAGGTACAGGTAGGTACTTCATGGTTGTACCGTCTGCGCGCGGCGTTATTCGCGAGAAATTTGCAATTGCCTCCATTCCAAGCTTTTACAATGAAGTCATAAATACTGCTTGAGTTATTATCAGAAACAGACTAACATTGTGTGTTTGTTGCAGAGACACTGTGGAACTGGGCGAGGTGTGATATGTCTGGGAAAGCATCATAGTTACAGTTTATCAGGCGGCAACAACAACACACAAATGTACCTATAATTTGTGATAAGCTAGGTCATATAATCAGGATTAGCTGATAATCATACAGATAATTTATTAAAAAAAATCTACTTCTTCCTTGACACTGGGAAAACAAAACTGTTAAGATTTTGGCAGACGCCATAAAACAAGAAAAGTAAAAAAGAATATTCATAGAATATGCAAGGTCAGCTTGCCAGTTAATAAAATGATGAACGTTACCTTCTACCTAAAAGATATGAGACAAAAGTGATCCAACTTATTGGTAATGGTATGAGATTGCTTGAAAGTGCCACATTCATTTGAATTTTGTTGTCAATGAGTCCAATGGTAATAGGTACTTATGAAAAAAAAAGTCACTTTTTACTGCTAAGAAGATCGCATGATTCGCGGTTCGATAGTTTTCCTAATAAATAACCTTACTAAGTACCTACGCCATATTTTGATTTTTAAGTAAGTATATTAAATATTTGTAAAATTAAATGTCTAAAACGATCGTCGATTTTGCAATTATATACGCTTAATAATATAAGTTTAATAAGTTTACATAATTCTGGATAAAACTAGAATTAACTTAACCACTATTATATCTGATACCCAACTAGTTTACAAAGGTTGAATTTTGTAGGATTACTATATTATTATTATTGGTTCAAACTGGTCCATGTTTGGTATGACTGTCACTCATGCCAATCAGTGGCAAGATTTCATAGCTACGAGTAGGTAGGTATAACCACTTCTAACCAGCGGGAACTCAGTTCATTTTAGAACTTACATAACTATAAACTAGTTTCATAAAAGCTTGCTCGGACAGCCTCTGTGATATCTATAAGAATCTGTTTTATATATGTAATTGTAAGTAGGTATCTATAAATCAAAAACAACCGTGATGTGATGGTTATTGGAGATTATTAATTTTATTTATCCAAGCCTCATATCCTACATCTACATACCTACCGTCGTTAATGAAAAATACAAAAAAAATTATGTTACTAAATTTTATCTCTGTAACAGAACTGTAAGCTAATGAATGTTCTCTATTAGGTACTTTCATATTACGTAAATAAATAATGCTGGACAATCCACACAGCATCATTTATCCCCAAGATAAATAGCAGAACCTGTGTTACAGGTACTAGATAATTGCTACACATAAATACAATACAATACCTGCATATTTTTGTTATTATACATAGAAAAAAAAAAATCAGATCGTAGTACAAACATTTGTTCCAATGCGGGAATCGAACCCGTAATGTATATTGAGTGAAGAAGAATGTATGAATATTGTGCAGTGACCGTAAATTTTGACAGATTCTGTCAAATTTGGCAAATGAAGATCTCAGAGTCATCTCATGCCAAAAAAAAAAAACCCACTTTTCTTTGCATAAAAAGGTGGCAAGGTTTGAATTAACTTACTTGCTAGAGACGCTTCAAGATATTTTTTGTCGTTGACAGCATGTGCCCATGTGATCAAAGTTAAATTCTTCATCGGCTCTTCATCTTTGGCACAAATCGCCACAGTTGCTGAAACAGAACAAAAAGTGAATTGAAATTAGTAGGAAATATTTTGTTGTAGCTAGCAACATTATTCTGTCAAACTTTATAGTGTTGTACGTCATGTACGTATCTGCCAACGTCAAATCGCTCAATGTCATGTCAAAAGAAAGAAATGTGATTCAGTGTTTTTGATAGATTTTTGCACAATGTAGATTTTGACGAACAACTTTGTTCCCATTTACATTGGTAAGCAAATCTAATTAAAATAATGATTTTAAAGACAGCTGCTTAACTTTACCCATAGTTGCACTGAGCCACGATAACCATAAAACTCGTAAACAGAAATTACACAAAACAAAACAATGCAAGGCAACACAAAGTACTGAAAGACTGAAACCAAACCTTTAGATAGCATTTCATAACACCGCGGCGTAACAGATGGCGTTATTATCGTATGGCACCAATTTCGAATGTAGAAGTTTGTTAAAATTTTAATGTTTTTTAATTTTCGCTTGATAAAGGTGTTATAAAGTTTTACGGGAGTCATACATAGTATGAAAAAAACTAGAATGCCGTCGTTGCGACGCACGCTATTTTGAAAAAAAACCAAACGTTTTATTAAAGCCGCTGTTTCGAAAATTATTCTATGTGGTACCCAGGTATCTAGGCTAGAACGATAGTCATGGTATCAAAATCCCTTGTTGTTATTAGAATAGGCACCTATGTAATCTATTGGAACTACCTATGGAAATCGAGCGCAGGACCCCGATAAGACAGCGTACAGAGGGAGAAATGCGATAAATTATGACACTTCGTGGCTCAGCTTAGTATCCGTGAATGCTCTGAACTACGTTGTGAGCGAACCCGGGAAGGGCGGTAGCACAGTGGTGGCCCTGTGTTGCCGCAGCACTGCGAGGTGCTGCGGCTGACTTTTTTAGCCCCGGGAAGTGCTCTGAGCGCGATGCGAGAGGGGCACCACTGATAGCCCTAGGGGACCGTGGAGCCGGGGATGGTTTAGTGAGTCGTCGAGTCTGACAACCTCACACACCCCCGTCGTACCCTTATGCGACGGGATGTCTGGATGCAGATTCCTCCCCGTTAAAAAAAAAAAAAAAAAGACATAAGTTGATCTACGATATTGGCTACGACTACCGTCTGTCGCTTCTAGAGTAGACCCTAAGGTTAGTGAACCCGCGTACAGAAGCTAGGTATATGGAATAAAGCTGCGTTTTCACCAGATATGTGCGAGGATGTGTAGCGAGGAATGTGTTTGTTAGGAACCAATAGAATCACTTTATTTACCTAGCTTCGCTCTGACAGCTTTAATGAAAGGATTCTATTGGTTCCTAAAAACACTTTCCTCGCTACACATCCTCGCACATCTCTGGTGGAAACGCAGCCTAAGCGGGTCAGCATGAGATCAGTGGCCGAAAACCGCAGCTGAATCACTGTGTAACTCCAAAACTGGGTTATCTTGAAAAAATAATATTAGCGTAACGAACCTTATAATATTTACTTATATGATGATGTATGGCTTTGCTGGCATCCGCCAATTACGAATTGATTTCGATAATCATGTTTTTGTTTGATTGGTATGTCAGAGTTCCTTTGAATTTTTTTCGAAATTGATTAAACGCTTTTTTAAAAAGCCGTAAAGTTATAGGTACCTAGGTACTTGTTCCGCATTGGGTCCGCGTGGTGGATTGAGACCCAATCACTCTCGCCCGAGAGTAGGCCAGTGTCCCAACAGTGGGAGCATTAGAAGGCTGTCATGATGAGGTACTTGTTTACCATATTTTTACGATTTGATTCACTAATTATGGTTACGTTCATTTTCAGCTAAAGCCGACGGTCGAGTGTTTAATTTGCCCATTAGTCTAAGTACCTAGTAGAATAGCTTTTTGAGCACAATTTCAACACGATAGGAACTACAGTTGGAACTGAATACAACGTCAATAGAATTAGGTTTGAGCACCTCTCATTGTAGTCTCTCTCTGTAGATACGTGCCTATGACCTTGACAATCAAATGTCAGTTCTAAACTGTAGGATCTATGGTATTTTTTTTAATGAAAATTATATAGAATCGATTTTTTTTAAATCTTACCTGCCACCACGAGGGCTAGCAAAGCGCGGATCCCAGTTTTTCCCATTTTTCCTGCAACTCCGACTGCGCGAGCGCCACAAATGGCTTGGATCCGTCCACCCTCACTGGCTGATTGGTAAAGTGGCCAATTCACCTGATTAATTGCTAAAGTGGCCCGCAGATGGCCGCAAGGACGTACTCTACGTGCGGACGTACAGGCGCTCACACAAGTAATGTAAGAAATGTAGAGCAAAGTTATACTGTACCAAAAAAATCGTAAGTAATACCTACCTACTGGAATGAAATCACATTACAAAAAAGGTTATATTGAAATATTTTTTAATATAGCGTTTAAATAGGGTAGATATGTATATTAATGTACAGTAATTGAAAATATTTAGAAAAACAAGCATTATAATTCGTAGTTTAATAACACTTATTTCAAATTTAGTGAACACCCTAGTCAGGGACAATAAAGGTTGCATCGATTACCTACCTCAAAGTTTGGTCATTTTAACGTTTTTTTCTTGTGATTTTTCTAAATCTTTTTAGTACTTAGAAGATAATTGGCACGGCACCTCATTAGGTACTCGTCAGACAGGTGCTTATGGATTTTCCTTGACACTATCTGAGTTATCCGATTGCAATATTCAATCTATGAATCTAATTATCAAAATCAAAATCTTTTTATATGCGAAAACATATTATTGCTGTTTAGTTATTTAAGTTGTTTAATATTTAGTTTTTTATACTGTTTGTTTTCCGAACAAAATAAAATAAATAAAATCGTCCCGTTTCATGTAGTCACAGAAACCACTGATTAAAACCAAACTGAATCGGAGAATGGTCAAACAAATATGATTTTATTCTTGACCAACATTGAGTAGACCCACCCACCTGTATTCTGATCTAACAGTTCTCCCCGCGACTGTACCACACCGTCGCGTTTACACGTGACGTTAAAGATGATCTTGGTAGAAACCGTTTCAGATATCCGAGATAAAGTTAACATACCTACCACTAGATAATATTAATCTAGGGCAATCTATCCTCCTAATACTTATTTATCTGAAAATTTGAATATATGTATGTTTGTGGAAAAAGACTAACACGTTGGTTGGTTCTTCGTTTATCCCCTTTTGCACTCCATATTTTGATAAAGATAATCACACTATCCGATCCTAAGGTCGTGGGTTCAAACCCGGTCGTGACAATAGATTTTTCTGTTCGAAAAATGTATGTGCGCAATGCCAGTGACTCATACGGTGAAGGCAAACATCGTGAGGAAACCGGCATGTCCAAGAACTAAAAATTCGAAGGACATGTGCCATCCACCAAATCTGCATTGGGTCCGCGTGGTGGATTAAGACCCAATCACTCTCGCCAGTGTCCCAAAAGTGGGAACATTAGAAGGCTGTCATGATGATGATGAATCACACTATTATAGATACGAAAGCTTCGATATTTGGATGTTCGTTCCTGTATAACTCGACAACCACTGGACCGATTTGGCTGGAATTTAAAACATAGATAGGACCGGGAGTAAGATAAGCTACTTTTTATTCCGGAAAAAGAACAGTTCTCCGAGTTCCAAGCGAACGAAGTTGCGGACAACAGCTAGTATTAACATAAAAATGTATTATGTCTTTCGAGCACAGTCAAAATTAATACTCTCTTAGCCACAGCAGATTTGAAATAATGCCATGAAACAATTTTCCGGGTAATAATTTTTCTAATAAGCGACTTCATGATCACGCATTAAGCCATACAAACTATTAATATTATATTCGTTCGTTCGTTCGTATGAGTCAGTGGCCAACTCTGGTGACAGAGTTTCTAGGCCGCCCGAAGGCCTCTGTCATGGCCTATTTATATTATATTCAACTCTTGTACTTGTATTCTACTAAGTATTTATTATTTGGGCGTCGGTAAGGAAAATAAAACAATAAAGTATGAAAAAAAATACAAAAGTTTAATTAACTAAAATGTATGTAAAATCAACACAGCCTCTATTCTTTAGTTTTATCATGACTCATTTGAGAAATAGAGAAAGCCACTTTTCTCTTTTCCTCTCTCTGTACTCCACAAGGTACTCTTACGAGTTCCTTTCACATTTTGATCACAAAACAGATAAGCACATTTTGATAGAAGACAAACATGAGTGCCCAATGCTTATATGCCAGAACTTCGACATCAATTCCACATATTCATTGTGGAGTGAACGTCTGACCTGCCCATTCTTGATGGGTCATAAACCGGTGCTGACACTGATGTATTTTGGCTTTCGATTGCTACAGACCACAGTAATGGAAGCGCTGATCAGTCCAATCACCGCCAGGACTAGACCACCCCATCTGGAGACAGCCACGACCACCCTAAAAATAAATAACACTCATTTTGTAGGAACACTCCGGCACATAACATGGGAGGCAATGGCCTTTATTTGACGATTTTTTTATGTCAGCAAGTGACAAGACAATCAAGACGCCCACCTGATGTCAAGCAGCACGCCTGACTATTACAGATGCAGTGCCACCCAAAGCTTAAAGTTTTTAAGTGTTTGCACTGCACTGAGTTTATCACCCCGAGTCATTGTTGCTAAAGTCTCTTTCGCCCAGTAATTTCACTTGCTACAGTGCCCTTCAAACCTAAACACGGTAATGCTTTCACACTACTGCTTGGAGGCGATTAAACTTAGCGAGTGAAGCGTATTGCTTCAAGTCTTGCAAAATGTGAAAGTGAAAACACGGTGGCCGAGAGCCGCTGGCAGTATTTCAAAATACGACTTGTATGTAAGACAAACTGACAGACTGAAAGCAAATTTTGCCAGACTTGAACTTTTTTTTTTTTTTTTATATACAACTGAAGTGGCAACCAAGCGTACGGCCCACAAGATGGTAAGCGGTTACCGCAGCCTATGGACGCTTGCAATACCAGAGGTATCACTCGCGGGTTGGCACCTTGAGGCTAAGATCGAAAGCCTCATGTGCCAGTAATTTCACCGGAAACCATACCCTTCACACCGGAACACAGCAATGCGAGCATTACTGCTTGGCGGCAGAAATAGGTATGGTGGTAGTCCTTCCCCAGACGAGCTCTATCACAGAGAACTCTACTACTCTTCTGAACTAGAGAAGCTTTACTCACTTCGTTTGGTCAATAAAGGCCAAGTGCCGCCTGATTTGGAAAAAGCTCCATTGCGCATCGACGCGGCTACTTAGCCGTTCCAACTAAATTGTCTTTGCGCATCAACAAACGGCTAACTTCACAATGGCGGAGATCTACTCCTCTACAGGTCGTATTTTACAACTGATCTCGATGAAACTTTTTATACCTACACTATAGTTTAATGGTTTCCGGTGAATTTACTGGCACATGAGGCTTTCGACCTTAGCCTCAAGGTGGCAACCCGCGAGTGATACTTCTGGTATTGCAAGCGTCCATAGGCTGCGGTAACCGCTTACCATCTTGTGGGCCGTACGCTTGGTTGCCACTTCAGTTGTATAAAAAAAAAAAAAAAATAGTTTTTTGTGGTCGTGTATTATTGATTGGAGATGTGCTTCCTCCAAAAAGAGGTAACACCCTGACAGAACTATTTGCAGATCATGCAAGCTTTTGTCCCGGGGATCGAATCCGCAACCTCGCTTTCCATGCGGGCACTCGCCCCTGCACCACCGAAGTTATCCGAAGTTTACCGAAGTTATCAATGGATCACTTGTTTTGTTTGAAGTTCTGTGAGCGTGATATAGGTATGACTGTTTTTTTTTTTTTTTTTTTTTAAATTTAATTTAGTTAGTGATTGTAAGTTGACATTTTAATTTTTGAATTTCTTTGTATATTATTTATTATTTCCATAGATTTAATCTGTTAAAATTATTATCATTAGTATTCTATATTATTGTACTTATCATTTAATTATTATAATTTTATGTCTTTAATTATTGTAATTGGGATTAAACCCGTTTTAATTAAAGTAAATGAATAAATCATGTAAAGTAAAGATTATAGTAGGTAAAAAAATCTCTTTATTCAATCACTAACAGTCCGTACCAGCTTCACGCGGATGCAATGAAACCACACCCGTGCGAAGCCGGGGCGGGTCGCTAGTAATAAATATAGCCTATGTTACTCTGGGATAAATTAGCATTCTAATGGTGAAAGATTTTTTTAAATCAGACCAGTAGTTTTTGAGTTAATTCGTAACAAACATAAATATAAAAATACAAATCTTCTCTCTTTATAATATTAAGTATAGATTAGTATAGATATAGATAATTACAAGGATAATTTTGCCACGTCTTAAAGCTAGGTATGTCTAACTAACCTGAGTTCTTTGAAGATGTTATCAGTCACTACCACGTGCTGTTGGACCCAGAAAACGGGCATCAATATCTCATCGCTTGAAATGGAACTGAAAAGTGTAAAATTTTTAGCATTTCAACTTATTAGTATTTTTCTTTGTGTAAAGTCATTTTTTTTATACAACTGAAGTGGCAACCAAGCGTACGGCCCACAAGATGGTAAGCGGTTACAGCAGTCTATGGACACTTGCAATACCAGAGGTATCACTCGCGGGCCACCTTGAGGCTAAGATCGAAAGCCTCATGTGCCAGTAATTTCACCGGAAACCATACCCTTCACACCGGAACACAGCAATGCGAGCATTACTGCTTGGCGGCAGAAATAAGTATGGTGGTAGTCCTTCCCCGGGCGAGCTCTATCACAGAGAACTCTACTACTCTTACAATTCAATTTCATATAATCTAGAAAAATCTACTTGAATCTAAAAAATATGTTTCGACGTCTTGTGGTGATACTACGAGGCGATGTATTTAATAAATAAATAAATAATGCTGGACAATCCACACAGCATCATCAAGCCCAAGGTAAGCTGCTGTTAAACAGAGCTGTATTATGGGTACTAGATGACTGTTTTTTAATACAATACAATACATAAATAGATATTTTTTATTATTTACATAGAAAACACCCAGAACACCCGGAACAAATATTTGCAGATCCTACAAACATTTGTCCCAAGGCGGGAATCGAACCCGCAACCTCTGCGTCGCAGGCGGACCTTCGCCCACCGCGCCACATTGGTCGTCGAAATGACACGTTTATTTTGATTATCAAGAAGGACCACATGGTTTACAGGAATTTGACACTTTCAAGTGGAACATGGAGCAATCTATAGTTTTTGGTACATAACAATTATGATTCTTAGCATTGGTAGAGTTTCCCCAAAATATTATTCCATACCGGATTTGTGATACAACGAGGCCCATAGTAAACAAAAAGTATTGTTTCTATATCTAAGTAGGTACTACTAGCTGTTGCTACTTCGTTTGCGTGGAACTCGGGCATTAGGTACTTCTATTGCCATAACTATTAAGAGTAGTAGGGTTCTCTGTGATAGAGCTCGTCCGGGGAAGGACTACCACCATACCTATTTCTGCCGCCAAGCAGTAATGCTCGCATTGCTATGTTCCGGTGTGAAGGGTATGGTTTCCGGTGAAATTACTGGCACATGAGGCTTTCGATCTTAGCCTGAAGGTGGCAACCCGCGAGTGATACCTCTGGTATTGCAAGCGTTCATAGGCTACGGTAACCGCTTACCATCTTGTGGGCCGTACGCTTGGTTGCCACTTAAGTTGTATAAAAAAAAACTATAAATACTATAATGTCAAGTTTACTAAATACTTACTCAAAAAAAAAACCAGATGGTCTCCACTTCGGTAGGTATATGTTAAGCTGGAACCTCGCTGCCACGTCTAATGGAACACCCAAAGTCTGAAAAGGGCAAGTGAATAATAATTACTAGTCTTAGTTGTTGATTTACACAACGGTGCGGAGCAAATTGGATGATGATGGCGAGAGAAAGAGACGAATGGAGAGATTCAGGGGAGGCCTACGCCGCTGAGGCGACTATTGCTGATAATTTTGATTAAAATAAAAGTAGGAATTTAATATTAAGTAAAGAACCAATTTCATAGTGGCCTAGGTCTTAGTAACACCATAGAGAAATTGGAAAAAAATATAAAACTAACATTATAATACAATTTTATTTTATGTAGACAATCAAAGTTCTATATGAAAAATGTTTGTTGTGTTGAGTTTCCTAAAACGGGAACACTGGAGGTCCGCCATGACAGTTATTAGCCAATGATCGTGACGCATCATGACTTTGACAGTACCTAATAACCCAGTTGTTCGTTAAACCCGCCATGTTGTTTTGCATTGTGTTGCACTCCTTCACAAAGATAAACTTACATAAGATTGTGAAAGAAGCTAAAATAAATTAAATAAACAGCTTAAAATGGTTTCTTTATTGAATATCTAAATATCTAGACCCCTACGAAAGACCTAGGCCCGGCTATTAGTATATTGTAAGTAGAAGCATTAGAAATAAAGGCAATTTTATTTTTTATTTATTTTATTTTATAGTCTTAGTTGTAGTAGTTCTGTCAGAACAGTAGTAACAGAACCTGGCAAGCACAAACAATAAAAACTCAGAAAATTACTGCGTTTTGAGGAGCTCTCTGCTCATTACGCTAAAGATCCACATCAGATCTTCACCAAAAGAAATGTATATGAGGTCAATATAAAGTTATTTTCTTACAGAAAACCACTCAGAAATAGTTTACCTTTCAATTAAAAAACCATCAAGATCGGATCTTATAAGGCGGAGATATCTAGTAGCCACCTTTTTGTCTATTTTGGAGGAAGTACCCCTCCAATCCCCGACGATAAAAACGTTCTATAATGTCGTGAAACCTGTATACCAAGTTTCAACCGATTGAAAATGCGTCCTGTAGACGAGAACTGACTGACTGACTGACTGACTGACTGACAAAAGCACTTTTTGGTCAATCTCGAGACGCTTCGCTTGGTCAATTAGCGTAATCCAGAGCAGACTCGATAATCTTTACGTTCTATATAAAATAAAGTCGCTCTGTCTGTCCTTAGGTATACGTACGCTCGGCGTGTATGTATGTCTTTTAAGCTCCGTAGCTCCCGTGCAAAACCGGGACGCGTCCGCTAGTTTTTTAAAATAAATCTCTAAGAGTAATAGAGTAGTAGATTTCTTTGTGGTAGACTCGTCCGGGGAAGGACTACCACCATTAATAAAATAAATAAATAAATGATGCTGGACAATCCACACAGCATCATCTAGCCCCAAGATAAGCTACTGTTAAACAGAGCTGTGTTATGGTACTAGATGACTGATATATATTTAATACAATACAATACATAGATAGATATTTATTTATTATATATAGAAAATACCCAGAACACCCGGAACAAATATTTGTAGATCGTACAAACACTTGACCCGAGGCGGGAATCGAACCCGCAACCTCCGCGTCGCAGGACCTGCGCCCGCTGCGCCACCAAGGTCGTCAATAATCGGTCGTAATATTTCTGCCGCCAAGCAGTAATGCTCGCATTGCTGTGTTCCGGTTCGAAGGGTATGGTTTCCAGTGAAATTACAGGCATAAGACTTTAGATCTACGTCTCTGGCAACGCGCAAGTGATATCTTTGATATTACAAGCGTACATAGGCTACGTTGAGCGCTTATCAAGTAGGCCGTACGCTTGGTTGCCACAAGTGGTATAAAAATACCTATAACTTACAGGTTCAACAGAGAAATAGAAGGAATGCTTCTTAAGGTCCGGCGCCATGCCTACCACGGCGTCTCTCAGCCTGGGGTCGGCGCGCAAGAAGTGCGGCAGTGAGAGGAAGACAGGCGTGTTATACCGGCAGGCAGACACATTCATTACCCCACTCCACATGCAGTCACCGTTGCAGAAACAACTGTTCTCCTCTGATACGTTAGCTGGAATATTAAATCATTTAAATTATTAACGGCTATTTACCACTTGATTTTGTCATTTCAAAGACAATTTCATAGAGAAAGCGGGACCAAACTGGTTGTCAAAGGCTAGAAACAGAGAATTGTTTTAAGAAAATGGGGCGATTCATAAAAAAAAAATTAACATTAGTCATAAGCAAAGCATGTACCTAACCTAGTAGAAATAAAGGCTCATTTTATTTTTATTGTTTGTCATTTTGAAGTTTCAAAGCTAATTAGAAGCTCTTCTTCAGGAGCTCCGCCCCCGAGCGCGTTTGACGGTTACTCGGCGAATATTCGCTTCGTCGTCAGCATAGATGACAGAATCAAGTGGTAAATAGCAATGATTTCTCACCAATTTTGTTTCAACTCTTTATTCATCATCATCGTTATGACAGCCTTCTGGGTCATTGGTCTATTCTCAAGCAATTTTTTAATCTTCATTACATTACATTAAAAATATATAAATAAAAGTTGATTACTGCCGTATGTCCCTCTTTACCCTCTTTATGATCTTCTAAACTAAGCAACAGATTTTTAGGTGGTTTTCATGAATAGAGTGATTCAAAAGGAAGGTTTACGTATATTAGCGAACAAAATGGCTGGCAACAACTAATAAGAAATCTCCTGCGATAATCTTCTGGGATTTGACTTCTGGACTGAATAAGCCCTAGTATACTCTATGTTTGAAAGGCTGCCATAATAATGGGTCTAAAGAGTTGTTTTTAAGTTTAAAGGAGTCAAGATGCCTGTATTTGTCGAAAATAAACATACATTTATCAAAACTGCGCTCCAGCATTTCAAACTTGTGATAGTCTAGTCCGTTCATCACACCGCTGCCGACGTGGTCCAGGTTGACGGTCCGGCATAGGTCTGGCACGAACATGGTCAGCGTTGAGTTTTCTGTCAGGTTTCTTGGCATGAACTCTCCAGCACTCCCGGCTAGCTACAGTCAAGGGTTTTATGAACATGCGTGCAGTATCTTCCATTGGCGGTTTCACCACCTGTGGAGCCAGCATCATCCACGCGCAGTGGGGGCTGTCCGCTGCGCATTGCACCTCGCCGCTCATGCTACCACTTATGATGGCTGTACACTTCCACTCGAGAGCATTCGCTATGCCTCGCGCGAGTTCTCGGTCGAGGACCATGTACACTCCCGCGAGGCGGCGCGAGACCCTTTGACTTTTGTAACATTTGTCTCCAACGGCACACACCACGGCAACATGCTTTCTGAACTGAGGTTCTTTACACAACCGTTAATGCTTGATTGTTGTCAAATTATGTTTTGAGATAAGTGTCTGATTAGTGTTTGTTATATTATACTTATTTGGTGATCTATATTGTTGTGCCCGCCTTCTGATTTTACGGTCGTGGGTTCGAAACCGGTCGTGCATCAATTTTTTGATTGATTTGATTTTTTCTGTTTGACAAATAATGCTAATGCCAGTGTTTTCAGCGGTGAAGAATAACATCGTTAGGAAAACGGTTATATCAGTTTTAATTACTACTTATTCTGTAACAACTACATAATGTACCATATGTCAGCAATAAATGTATTTGATTTGTTTTTTTTTTTTTTTATACAACTGAAGTGGCAACCAAACGTACGGCCCACAAGATGGTAAGCGGTTACCGCAGCCTATGGACGCTTGCAATACCAGAGGTATCACTTGCGGGTTGCCACCTTGAGGCTAAGATCGAAAGCCTCATGTGCCAGTAATTTCACCGGAAACCATACCCTTCACACCGGAACACAGCAATGCGAGCATTACTGCTTTGCGGCAGAAATAGGTATGGTGGTAGTCCTTCCCCGGACGAGCTCTATCACAGAGAACTCTACTACTCTTAGAGAACTCTACTACTCTTATTTGATTTGATTAATCGCATTGGGTCCGCGTGGTGTATGAAGATCAAACCACACTCGAGAGTCCAAGCAGTGGAACTGGTAACTGCTTGGGCCAGCCAAATGGTATGATCGCGAGATCCTAACGGCGTTAGAACTAAAGCGTGTTTTTACCGCGTTTAACACGCCCCAATAGAAAAAGTACCTTCGAACAGTTTTCCTTATAGTACTTGAGTGTATCCTGGTGTTCCCACTTAAGGATCTGTCCTAGCAAGGAGCTGCCATCTCCACTGGATACCTCCATGTAACGGTCAGTCTCAATGGAGTTGTTTCTCTGCAAAATCATAAGTCAACTGTAAGCAAGATGATTTTGGTAAACCTACCTACCGTAGATGAATTGTCTTCTTCATAACTAAAGAAAAAGTTAATGTAGATATAAAATGAAACTATCATTATTAAATAAATAAGTAATGCTGGACAATCCACACAGCATCATCTAGCCCCTGATATATACTTAATACAATACAATACATAGATAGGTATTTTTTATTATACATAGAAAATACCCAGAACATCCGGAACAAATATTTGTAGATCGTACAAACATTTTTGACCCGAGGCGGGAATCGAACCCGCAACCTCCGCGTCGCAGGCGGACCTGCGCCAATCAGTGGATGATGATTACCGTATAAAACCATCCCATGCTATCCATCTTCGGCACATCTTCGGTATTTGGGAGGCGGTTGAAGCTTGTCATCAAACTGTCTTCATATCCTTCAAATAGCATTTCTCCCGCAGTCTTAGTCACTGACAACTTTGTGTTATAAATAAAAAATCCGGCCCTAACTGATTCTTGAGTGATAAGTTTAGGTTTAAAGCTGAACAATTTGTCGTTTCGTACTTTGAACATGGCGCCCTGAAAAAGTAATTAAAAAAAAATATTATGAAAATTGATAGATTGATTAAACAAAATAAAAAATGTACATAATTATATTACATTACAAAATACATATGAAACAGTTTAGCCATCTAAAGACCGTTACAATCGACCTATAGATAGCTCAACTGATCCAAATCACTACCAGTAGGAAGCGTTCCCAACATGCTGGCTGCATTGATAGATTCAGGCGTTAACTTGCGGAAATCCATTACAAGATAAATAACAGGTCATAACGTGAGGTCACACATTTTATACAGTTAACCTCAAAAGAAAAATATCGACACATGTTTCATCCCTCCACGGGACATCATCAGGACCATCGACTTGTTCTCCGACGAGCGCTGGAGCCAAAGTCTCTTGAAAATTAATAAGTATAAATTACCACTACCTACTGTTCTTCTTCTTCTTCTTCGATTATGGACTCAGTGGCTAGTTTGCCACAATTTTGCCAGTGTCAAGTGTATTAGTTTGATTGTCGCTTAGCAACGTAAACAAACGAAACTTGGAAAGAAATGGTGACTTTTCTTTCAAAATTCCCTTGGAAAGTCTGACTAAATTACCAACCAACACCACCCCACCATTTCAATTACTTACACTCGTGCTAAGTAAACAAGTTAAATTGGATAAACTGCCACCAAATTTACGCAATAAAACTTAAAATAACACGAGAAAAATAATTAAAATGGGAGGACCCATGTCGTTTTGACAAGATAGCCAAAGACAATCCCATTACCTGTATTACACAGTCATAGCTCGTGTTTGCTATTTCATTACCTACTTATCAGCAGCGAGCACCAGTAGTCTAGTGGTAGTGACCCCGCCTTCCAATCCTAAGCCCAGTCATGCACCAATATATTTTTCTGTTCGAAAAATGTATGTACGCAATGCCAGTGCCCTCATACGGTGAAGGAAAACATCATGAGCAAACCGGCATGTCCAAGAACTAAAAAATTCAAATGACATGACACACCAATCCGCATTGGGTCTGCGTGGTGGATTAAGACCCAATCACTCTCGCTCGAGAGTACGCCAGTGTCTCAGCAGTGGGAACAGTAGAAGGTTACATGATGATTTTATGTCAGCAGACAAGACGGTTAAGTCGCTCGCCTGATGTTAAGCACCACGCCTGACACAGCCAGGCAGTGTCAAAGCTTTAAGTTAAATTTTATTAAAATTTTTGCATAGCACTGCACTGCACTTTCATTTGCTACAGTTCCAAACCTAAACATACTAATGCTTGCACACACTGCTTGGAGGCAGAATATCTGGCAGTGTGGTGGTCACCAAGACGGACTTTTGCTCAAGAGTCCACCACCAGGTAAATGATGACAAAACTGATGATTATAAGACTGTAAAGGTCTTGTGTTACTTAATGGATCTTACCGCAGCTATCGTGACGTAGCTGACTAAGTTGTTCCTAACAGATTAACGAAGTTAAGCACTGTTCCGCATAGTCGTCATTTGGATAGGTGACCGCCAGTGGCAATTTCAACTGAGCGCTCCCGTGCTTCGGAGGGTACGTTAGGCAGTCAGTCCCGGCTTTTTCAAAGTTGTTAGGCCATGACAGAGGCCTTCGGGCGGCTTAAAAACTCTGTCACCAGAATTGGCCACTGACTCATACGAGCTTACTTACTTACCGCAGCTACCATGTTAACGCTGGTGACCATGTCGTGGAGGCTTCCGTTGCTGCTGGCCTCGTCGAAGAACCAGCTCCTCTGCGTGCGGTACGCCACCGACGAGTTGTGAGGGTGGAAGGTCACGTTCACGTGCTTTCGCACCTCACGGAACCGGTATGGACCTGGAAATTCAAAAATCTTTTAGATAAAAATTTATTGCTGTTCGTTATTCACACTGAAAGTCGAGATCAAACGGCTGGACCGATTCTAACGGTCCTACAGGTTATTTTTCTTACCTTATCTGGACTCCTTCTAATGATACCCAGTCTCAGAATCATTTAAAGGAGTCCAAATAAGGTAAGAAAAATAACCTGTAGCACTCCAGGGACGGTTTAAGCGTTGAGAAAGATATACCTCTTTACCACCCTGTCCCGAAATCATTTGAAGGTGTCCAGGAAAGGTGAAAAATAACCTTCAGGAGTCCAGCCACGGTGAGAAAAATAACACGAGTTAAACCGCGCGGGTCAGTCAATCCTAAAACTCAAGATGAGATAAACGGCTGGATCAATTTGGTTAATTTTTGTTTTTGAAATATAAGTATATAACCTGAAAAATAAGTCCTGGAAAGGTTTAATTAAATGGCGAAAAAATAACCACGGAACCAAACCCGCATTTTTTTGCTTATCTACTGAACACACGCGCCCGCACTACACCGGGGTCAACTATTGAATTGCCTTGGAAATCCTTTAAAACTCCTTAATTGAGCTTCATCATCATCATGACAGCCTTCTAATGTTCCCAGCGTTGGGACACTGGCCTACTCTCTAGCGAGAGTGATTGTTTCTTAATCCACCACGCGGACCCAATGCGGATTGGTGGATGACATGTCTTTCGAATTTTTAGTTACATACATAGTTAGTAGTTACCTACCAAATAACATTTTGAAAAACAGGAAGCATTATTTACCTACACATTTTTCTAGGCAGCCCGATAGCCTCTGTCATGGCCTAACCACTTTGAAAACAGCCAGGACCGACTGCTTAACATGCCCTCCAAAGCACGGGAGGGCTCAGTTGAAATTGCCACTGGCGGTCACCCATCCAAATGATGACCCCGCGGAACAGTGCTTAACTTCTGATATTATTAATTATATTGATGTAAGTAAATAGGTATTAATCATAATTTTAGTTAAAAATATTTATTTTCCTACAGTAACGATTGTGGGTATGTTGGTGTTCAAGGAAAATAACAGGATGCACTAATATTTTGTTAACTTACCCAAATATTACTTAAAGTGGAACGCCCCGCAAGTCGTTCCACTTTGTCCTCGTTAAGTTTTTTTTTTATATACAACTGAAGTGGCAACCAGACGTACGGCCCACAAGATGGTAAGCAGTTACCGCAGCCTATTGACGCTTGCAATACCAGAGGTATCACTTGCGGGTTGCCACCTTGAAGCTAAGATCCCTTCACACCGGAACACAGCAATGCGAGAATTACTGCTTGGCGGCAGAAATAGGTATGGTAGTAGTCCTTCCCCGGACGAGCTCTATCACAGAAAACTCTACTACTCTTATTATACAAACTTTATCAAACTATATTTAACTATTTTATAATAATGGCACTTTTTATGGGTCAATCATTTGTAAAACCAAGACAGACAGGGAATAGGGCATTTTCCGCGTGGTACTACCCAGTAGAGCCACCACATTAGAATCCGATCATTTATATCTTAAAAGAATGTACGTTAGACGTACATAGTGTACGTATGCCGTTTATTGCCGTACGTTCGTAAATGCTAATGGCTAAATGCTAATGTTTGTAAACGCTAATGGACCTGCCAGGAAGTATTCAGTAGCTGACGAATGTACAGCAATAAACGGCATACGTACAGAAGTACCACTCACGGGTTTCCACCCTGAGACGTAGATCGAAAGTCTCATGTGCCTGTAATTTCACCGGAAACCATACCCTTCGAACCGGAACACAGCAATGCAAATATACTGCTTGACGGCAGAAATAGGTATGGTGGTAGTCCTCCCCTGGACGAGCTCTATCAGAAAGAACTCTACTAGTCTATGTAAAGATAACTAACCCAGCTGTTCCAATGCTGGCTTCTCTCCGGGGAAGTGGTTTGCATTAGTCCAGTTGAATATGAACACTTCGAAGAACAGCGGCTGGTCCGGCGCCACCCAGCGCTGGTACGTCTGCGAGCTCGGAGACAGAACCAGTAGCTGGAAACGAACACAGAACATCACCTTCTGCACAAACTACATCACGCTATCACACTAAATTACAAATGCAAAAGTTTGGATGTTTTCTTCTCTTGTTAGACTCTTTCTGAAGAGTTCTACCAGGATGTTTGAATGTTTGTTCCTCTATAACTCGACAACCTGTTACCTGGTGGTAGGACTCTTCAGCAAGAGTCCGTCTTGGTGGGTACCACTGCAGTGTCAGATATTCTACCTCCAAGCAGTAGTGTGCAAGCATTACTGTGTTTAGGTTTGAAGGGCACTGTATTAAGTGAAATTACTGGGCGATAGAGTACACAACAATGTCTTGGGGTGATAAGCGCAATGCAGTGCCACGCAAACACTTAAAAACTTTAAGCTTTGGGTGGCACTGCATCTGTAATATACAGGCGTGGTGCTTAACATCAGGTTTGACGAAACGGTTTGACTCTACCTTCATCATTCGCACTGCCAAAAAGTGGAACTCGTTGCCGGCGTCAGTCTTTCCAGAAGAATACAATTTAGGAATATTCAAAACAAGAGTGAACAGGTATATTCTAGCCAAGCGTGCTCTATCATAGGCCGCATCGACACTTAACATCAGGTGGAATAGCGGCCAAACGCTTGACTATCACTTATAAAAAAAAAAAAAAAGGTGGGCGCCTTGATTGTCTTGTCACTTGCTGATATAAAAAAAAACACAACCGATTTGACTGAAATTTGAAACATAAATAATTATCGGGAATGGGACAACCTATCCCTTAAGTTTGTCAGGTTGATAATGAATGACCCTGTATAAAAAAAGACCCTCTGGTACTTACACTAGCTATCAAAGCATCGAATATCACGTTCCAAGATATCGCAGTGATGGCGGCTGCTAACGCGAAGAGGATGCTGCCTCCCATCCACAGCCACCACGTGACTGGGTTCTTACTGCACTCGCACATACCTGAAAACATTTATAAGTAGCATAAACATGTTGGCCCAGCGTTGCCGAGTCAACGCCCATGCCAACGTGTGGACAGCATCACTCGGTGACACTCGTCGCTCGCTAACTGGCCGAGCCAAGCCAAACATCTAAGTTTAAAGGGTGGATTCGACCAACTTTTGGATTAACAAACCTTACCTACTCTTGAACGCGATCGGTATTGGACAATTATTGGAATAAAACATTTCATACTTCTGACAGCAAACCTAGCGCCAAATTTAACCTTGTTTTCAAGAGTAAAAAAAATTGACAGCAGTAAATAAAAATTGGTATTGGATCGGAATTGTCATTGGATTTAAGAGTCCTTACTCTTGAATCCAATGACCCGCCACCGGTTCCGCGGAATAAATAAATAATAAATAAATAATGCTGGACAATCCACACAGCATCATCTAGCCCCAAAGTAAGCTGCTGTTAAACAGAGCTGTATTATGGGTACTAGATGACTGATATATATTTAATACAATACAATACATAGATAGATTTTTTTTTATTATATATATAAAATACCCAGAACACCCGGAACAAACATTTGTTCCGAGGCGGGAATCGAACCCGCAACCACGCGTCGCAGGCGGACCTGCGCCCGCTGCGCCACATCGGTCGTCGAATAAGATATGTCAAATACAAGGAAACTGTCAGTTTACTCGCGAATAACTACGATTTACTCGGAGAACAGCGTCTATTCAAGTTTGGTCTAATTTAACCTAAATAATGTAGGTATTGGTTAATGTAGGTTTAGACTTGCCAAACGTGTGGACTGTAGTAGACTTGTCCTATGTTGTCTTGCCTACGGTCGTCTTCACCCGCGCTGGCGCTCACTCGGCAAACATGTAGTGACTACTTTTTAAGGTCAGCCTTTGGAACATTATCTCTACTGAAAACCAGCGCTACAGATACATGCAAATCTCTAGCAAATGCTAGTTTTCGTCACGTTAATTTAGTTTTTATTTATTTAATTCTTTATTGCACAAAAACAAGTAAGTACATTTAAGTTTTTATTTGTTATTTTTATGTTTGTTGTGTAGCGCGAAATAGATTATTTCTAAGGTACTCTTGAGCAAGATTTTTTTTTATAATTTTATATAACTCGTACAACATCGCCTGTGGACGCCTTTTTCTAAACATTTTTTTTTATATTTAAAAAAAAATTACGTTATTCTGCTTAATAATTAGTTATCCTTGTTAGAAATCGAAAAGGCAGCGCTCGGCACGTGTCAGTGACCCGCGCGTCAATGAACCGCGGGTCAATAACCCGCGCGTCCTTGACCTGCGCGATTTTTAAAACAAAATATACATAAAAAAAAATATATAGGTATAGTTCTCTCGGCGGATCTAGGCGTCCGTGAAGTTAGCTGTTTGTAATGCGCAAAGTCAATATTTTCATATTTTATAATGATAAAATACTTAGTATTACTGTAAATACTTAGTATGACTTTGGTAAAACGAGGCACGTTTTAAAATGCATTAAGATTATCTAGAAGGTATTGTAGGTATCTTTATAACTTTGTTGCAGGTAGATACATTTTAATAAGGTACTTACTTTTTAATAAAGTGATGATAAAGAGTTCACAGGTTCAACCCAAATGAAAGACGAATGAATGATTGAAATTACAATGAATACATGATAACTAAAAACGGAACATTACCATATTTATGAGTTTTAATTTTTCGAATTCTAGGCGCAGTTATAGTTCGCACAGCGGATCTAGGCTTCCGTGAAGTTAGCCGTTTGTGATGCGCAAAGACAATTTAGTTTGAAAAAGCTCTATTGCGCATCGAAACGGCTAACTTTACTACGGCCGAGATCCGTCGTGAGAACTATACATGCACCATGATCACGGCAGAAATAAAGTCTTGCAGGTAGGTCTAGTAGAAAAAAATGTTTACCCTCATTCGAAGTATTTTAATAATAACTATCATTTTTCACCTCACCGTTTAAACCTAATACATTTAAGGATTTGCCATTCAATGTGTTTAAGAATAAGTTGACTAAGTGGCTAGGTGAACACTGTTTTTATGACATTAATAAATTTATGAACCATTCCAATACTATGTGACACTAATAACTAATAATATAAACTAATAATAACTGGACATACTTATATAACTTGTAACATGACATTTTGATGGTAGAATGTATAGGACTTAAAAATTGTAACACCTGTTAATGCACTTACCTACATTCATGCAACTAAAGATTTATGATTTATGAACCTTACCTGTACTTCTACAAACATTTCAAGGCCAAAATTATCCAAATCGGTCCAGCCGTTCTCGAGCTTTAGCGAGACTAACGCACAGCAATTCCTTTTTATAAGACTAGGGGCTCGTGTTGGCTTCGCATGGGTCGGGTGGACATAAAATAGCCTTATTTACTACTCAAATCAAATCAAATCAAATCAAATCAAATACATTTATTGCTGTCATATGGTACATTATGTAGTTGTTACAGAATAAGTAGTATCACACATGAACCCTGTTATTAGGGTATTGCAACATGGAGAAAGGCCGAGGTTTATGCATTCGGTATTTGTAAAAAAGTAGATAGATAGGTAAGTATGTAAGATTTGATTAATGTTAATATGTATCTAAATAATAATAATTGTCATGTCATGTCAGAAAATATGAACAATAATAGTCATTGGTCAATAAAATCAATTATTAATAGTAGCTAATGTCATTAAAATAAATATGTTGGTATACTATTGAATTCAGTAGGTAATTAGTCTAGGTATTCTCTAAGGTCATAGTAGCATTTGTCAATTAGATATGTTTTTAAAGTTTTTACAAAGAGTGAATATTTTTTTATTTCTTTTATATTTGTAGGAAGTTTGTTATATATTGTTATTGTACTCAGGGATAATAAAGTATCATTCTAAATGTAATGGTAAAAAAAAATTAAATCGGACTATTAAATTAGTATTTGAGTTTACTTGTTGCAAAAAAATACAAAAATAGTACAAAATATCTTTGTTATAATATTAGTAGGGACAAACTAGCGATCCTCTCCGGCTTAGCAAGCAAAGTTCGTAAGTTACGTAGACGGGTTTTTTTTCTTACTTCACAACCGAGGCCATAAGGCAAGAAGTCCCGTTTTTTTTTCATATTAGAGTTGGTCTGATTCCGCAACTCTTCTTTTTATACGAAGTAACATTTTGGTAGCATTTTGTTTTTTAATTTTTTTCTTCAAAATCGAATTACCTACTATGTATGAATATTACATACGAAAGAATATTTTGTGTAACCAATTCTTTCTTTGAAAGCGAGTTACGAAGCAAGACTTTTCTTTCTGATACTGTTTTGTTTTTTCCTGATAATTTTATTCGTGATACTGTTTTGGCGTGATCCTTACTATTGTTACTGATACCGAATAGAGTTGGAGCACATTCCGTGCAGTCGTTACACTATCTCAAACACTTTATGCCCTGTGCTTTGACACTTGTGTACCTACCATGTAATGTTAAGAAGGAACCATCCTTCTTTAGAACTGACCATTTTTAACTTGTTTCGCAACTAGGTACAGTAAAAGTTATTTTTCGTAACAACAAACTAAAAAATTTAAAAAAATGAGTTAAAATTCTAAAATGAAAACGCTACAAACATTTTACTTTATCATATCACATTATATACACTTCACTTTAACCACATGACACTTGTTTTATAAATGCAAAAGTTGAAAACACTGAACTGATTAGGCTATAAACATAAATAAAGACTGGGAATAGGATTAGGCTACTTTTTAACCCAAAAAAAAGTACGGTTCTTGAATTCCACGCAAACGAAGTCGTGGGCAACAGATAGTATTATTATATATGCGAAACTTACTCTGTTTATCTGTCTGTTACCTTTATTATAAATAATGCTGGACAATCCACACAGCATCATCTAGCCCCAAGGTAAGCAGCTGTTAAACAGAGCTGTATTATGGGTACTAGATGACTGATATATATTTAATACAATACAATACATAGATAGATATTTTTTTATTATACATAGAAAACACCCAGAACACCCGGAACAAATATTTGCAGATCCTACAAACATTTGTCCCAAGGCGGGAATCGAACCCGCAACCTCCGCGTCGCAGGCGGACCTACGCCCAGCGCGCCACATTGGTCGTCATTATGTAGGTATACTATTATTTTTATATTTAACAGATTAAGGTACCTATATCCTGAGGATCTATTTAATAATTAGATACATAATTGGAATAGTGTTAAATAACAATTACAAATTGCATGCTTTTGTATTACCTAAATGTTTTTATTTAAAGCCAACCCGGACGTCAATATTTTCGCAGACTAATGGAAAAAAATTATGTTGGTATGCTTAAAATATTGTGAGGCAGATAGTTGACGGTTAAAATTGTTTATTTATATATATTGGCTCGCAATGTTTGTGTTATATATATTTTGTTTTTTTTTTAAGTAGTTTTCACACATAAGTTTTTATTGTATTTCTATTAGCGAAAACCTGTTATTGGCTTTCTGTAGCTACTTACTAGTTCTAAGATAATTATGTTTAGCTGTTGGTTTTCCATAAAAATTAAATAAATAAATTAAATAAATAAATATTTTCTTACTTGGATTGATTTGGATCAGTTGAGCTATCTATAAGTAGTTTGTAACGGTATTTAGATGGCTCAACTATTTCATATGTATTTTGTATATTTTGTAATGTAATGTAATTATGTACACATTTTATTTTGTTTATAATTAAAGGTTTATAATTTGCATATAATTTTCTATAGTTTTAATATTTTTTATTATCTATTATCTTTAATTTTATTGACATTTTATAATATATTATTATTGTTGTTATTAATTGTAGTATTGATGGTTTGACTTTATATGATGTTTTTAATAATTAGTGTAATTGGTGTTTTTGTGCCGTTCTAAGTATCAAATAAATAAATAAATAAAAATAAATAAGAGAGAAATAAAGGCTATTTTTATTTTTATATTTTTATTTATCCTGAGGATTTATATCGATCGAAGCCGCGGGCAGTTAGAAATAAATCAAAAACGATAGTATAGAGAGGCAAGTGTTGTGGGGGCTCTTAACCTTATCGCTTATCGTAGGCCATTGCGTACAAGGTTACTCAGTAACTAGATACCTATCCACACATCCAAGCAAGACGTAAAAATTGATGCTCTTATTCATATATGAAACTGTCATTTTAGCAGCTTGCTAAGTATTTTCTTTGTATAACATTCATACGTCAATGAGCAAAGAATGTAAAGCATGTATAGTAAAAAATATATTTATTCAATAATATCACAAGGATCATTTTGAAACGTCTCAAAGCTCTCAAAGCTACTAGAAGCGAGCCTTTTTTTTTTTTTTTTTTTTTTTTATTATTGTTATGTTATGTGTGTCTAATGTGTAACCCTACTATGGAACCTGTGTCTGAAATAAATATATATTTCTTTTTAATCATCTATCATTTATTTATTGCTTCAATTTGGTTGGTAGGTCCTATTAGTAGTTACTTACTTTTATAAAAAAAAAACCAGGTTTAGGTACCCAGCCAAGTTTGTTGCCAGATTCTTCTAGGCCGGGGCGCGTAGAACTGGCGTAAATTCACCTAGTTTTGTGACGTTTCAGAATGATCCTTGTGATATGACTGAACAAAAAGATTTTTTCATCATCATCATGACAGCCTTCTAATGTTCCCACTGCTGGGACACTGGCCTACTCTCAGGCGAGAGTGATTGGGTCTTAATCCACCACGCGGACCCAATGCGGATTGGTGGATGGCACATGTCTTTCGAATTTTTAGTTCTTGGACATGCCGGTTTCCTCACGATGTTTTCCTTCACCGTATGAGAGCACTGGCATTGCGCACATAAATTTTCGAACAGAAAAATCTATTGGTGCACGATCGGGTTTGTACCCACGACCTTAGGATCGGAAGGCGGGGTCACTACCACTAGACCACCAGTGCTCTAAAAGATTTTTTACTTTTACTTTTTTACTTTAATTTTGACTTTGATATTACACCATATTATTTCTACCTAGCTTCGGTGGGTATTCGCCTTTATGCTGTGATTGCCAACCAATCACGATCACGTAACACCTAGACTAGATCACTTTACGCAGAATCATTCCAATCATTTCATCAAGTTCATTTACATCGCCTTAGAAAAACAACACGTAGAATGATAGTTTCATTCAAAATTATTTTCACAAGTGTGTTCACAAAACAATTGATGTTTGCGTAAGCAATATTATGTATTATACGTGATTAATAATTATATTATACGTGGTGTTATAGCCGCATTTCAACACACAATATTCTTTTTTTAAATAATAATTGTGAGAGACGTGCGGACGATGACTTCACATTGATGAATGGCGAGCCGCTTGACCAAGTGAGACTAACTAGTCTCTCACAAAAAATGATCACAATTTGCGTGCGCGTACTTCGTTTCTCTGTGTTGATATCTAAGGTTCCCGCTGTAAAACACTAGCATGCTCTTGAGCGAGAGTGATTGTGTTAAATTAGGTATGCTAGATACCACGTGGACCTAATCCAGATTGGTGAATAAAGGCCATACAGTTCGATAATACATTTCATTTTATCAATTCAATAAAAAAAAATATATTTGTGTTTGAACTTAAAATTAAAAACAAAGCATGTAACAATTATACAAATAATAAAAACATTGCAATTGTATGCAAGAATTGCCTTGTTAATTATATCGATATCAGAACAAATTTGTAACTTGTTGGTAACTCCGTTTTTGTTTTGTCTCGTGTCAAGCAGAAGGTTGTGGGTTCATGTCCTGCTTGAGACAAAATAATTTAACTCCAGTACGACCAGACCGACTCGTGTCGCAGCTAATTGCTGCTACTACTACTCGTAGGCTACACTGAAAACCAGCGCTACAGACACATTATGTCTGCAGCACATGCTGAGTGGCTGCCTTTTTTTCGTCACAATAGTTAAGTTTTCATTCTTATTGTTATTTTTATTTTTATGTTAATTGTGTGGCGTTAAATAAATATTTTTCTATTCTATTCTATTCAAAGTTAATGTACTACGTAGTACGTACTATGACTTTGACACCAGCCAGAGGTATGACAGACAGTTACAGCAGGAGCAACCAATGTTGAATTCCCTACACATTCACCATAGCTCGCCAAACGTAGTGCTTACATTCTCTTGGGCTCGCCAGTTGAGCTACCGCCATCTCTTTTTTACCGACAGTTTTTTTTTTTTAATGACTTGAGACGAAAACTTTTTTATTGCAAGCTAAAAAATTGTTTGACATTTTGCTTCGAAATCAATTAGACAAAGCAGTTCTTGCAAGAAATTATTGAACCTTGTAAATAGGCCATAATACAACACATTATAAGTTTTTCGAAATACTGGTTTCCTCATGACGAGAGCATTGGCTATTCCTCGCATAATGTTACGTAAAATTCCATTGATGTACCTGGCCTTCGAACCCACGACCTTAGTATAGGAAGGCGCGGCGGGGTCATTTAACGACCACCAGAGTGTTGTATAGCAGTTGACGGCGACTTCGCTCGCATGGAAGTTTTTAAAATGCCAAATTTTATCCAAATCGGTTTTGCGGCTTAGCTTAGTTTTGTAACAGACAGACGTTATTTTCGCTTTTATAATAGAAACACGTACCTTTACTTGGGCCAAATAGTCTCCTTCCAGTCTAGACAAGAGCAAGAAGTTGCTAGACGGACAGAAAACGCATGGAGGAGCTATTGGTCCATGAAAGATCTTATGAAAGGTACTCTTCCGATATCATTAAAACGGAAGCTCATGGACATGTGTATCCTTCCCATATTAACTTATGGCGCACAAACTTGGTCCCTCACCAACATCCAAAAGTCCAAACTCGGGGTTTGTCAGCGAGCGATGGAGCGCAGTATTCTTGGTGTTAAACGTACCGACCGTATACGTAATACAACTTTGCGCTCCAGAACCCAAATAGCTGATGTAGCTCACAAAGTTGCGACGCTTAAATGGAGCTGGGCTGGTCACGTCTGTCGCATGCCGGATGAGCTGTGGGCTAAAACCACCACTCAGTGGAGCCCTGAGACAGCAAATCGGCGTCGTGGCAGACCCAAAAAGAGATGGCGAGACGATCTCGACAGCTTTAATAGAGCTTGGGTCCAACTGGCTCAAAACCGAGATGACTGGAGAAATCAAGGGGAGGCCTTTGCCCAGCAGTGGGACACAACAGGCTAATCGTAATCGTAATAGCAACACAATTTTTTTTTTATTTAAATTTTATTATAAAAATAGTGTGTTCCAGTTCAGAGAGTATGGTTTCCGGTGAATTTACAGGCACATGAGACTTTCGATCTCAGGGCGGTGACCCATAATACCTTCCAAACTTAATAGGCTAAAGTAACCGCTTACCATCAGAAACGCCCGTAAGCTTGCTTACGACTTAAATTGATAAAAAAATATATAACTTATGTTACTCAGGGATAATGTAGCATTATCCCTGAATCCCTTATCCCTTGTATTTAATTGTGAAATATTATTTGAAATCGGAGCAGCAGTAGTTTGAGTTTTGAGTTTATTCGTAACAAACGATATTACAAAAATACAAATCTTTCCTCTTTATAATATTAGTATAGCCTAGTAAGTAAGTTAGTTTACTAGTGGAACGCCCCAGACTTTGCCCGCGTTGAGCTTTATACACTTCATCTTCTCGTAGCATCTTCTAGGAGTTGAACTTCGGGAGCTCCTTTCTTAGCACCCCTACATCGTAAGAGCAATGCATAACCCTTTAAACATATTTCTAGGAGTTAAAACTACATTGGTTAGAAATCATATTAAATTATTAACGGCTATTTACCACTTGAATTTGTCATCATTTCAAAGTTATTTATAAGCTCTTCATCATGAGCACCGCCCTCGACCGCGTTCAACGGTTGCTCGGCGAAACGTCAGTATAAATGACAAATTCAAGTAGTATAGTTGTCACAACGGATCTCCGCCGTCGTGAAATTAGCCGCTTCGATGCGCAATGGAGCTTTTTCAAACTAAATTGTCTTTGCGCATCTCAAACGGCTAACTTCACGGAGGCCTAGATCCGCTGTGCGAACTATAAATAGCCTATATATTTTTATGACTTGTTTAGGCTATGTGTTGATCTGAAGCAATACACCTTAGACATATTTCTAAGCACTGTTTGTGTGTTGATCTGTCAGTCAGTCAGCCTTTAAGTACTCTTGCGTAGAATAATAATAATATTTAGGCTGGATAGGTTATAGTATGATAAATACTTGACTGATATCAATATTACAACGATAATCTTTATCTCTGTCATGATTATAACACGATGTCTCTTTTGCACGTGTTTGCAAATACATAGTGCCACTTTACAATCATTCTTATTCACTCTAGCTTCTACGTTACGTCTCTTTCGCACAAGTTTACAATCAGTAACATGACACAAGTAACAGTCACATACACAGTAGGTACACTAGGATTTCCTTTATCGTTAGTTTTCAGTAACTATAGGTATACCGTGGCACAAAACATTTGATAGACAGATAGAAAACAGAAAATAGTTATAGTTCGCACAGCGGATCTAGGCTTCCGTGAAGTTAGCCGTTTGTGATGCGCAAAGACAATTTAGTTTGAAAAAGCTCCATTGCGCATCGAAACGGCTAATTTCACTACGGCCGAGATCCGTTGTGAGACCTATACATTTGTTCAAAAAAATACATTTATTCTGGTCACACACAAAGAATTTATAAAATATAGATACATACAAATTAAGAGAACATGCAAACATTGACCCGCAGCGGGGATCAAACCCCGACCTCTCGCTTCTCAAGCGGGTACTCGCTCACGGACCGAGGTCGTCAAATCAAAAATCTGAGTTTTCTTCAGTTTTTTCGTTACCTATTTGTTTATAACAAAAAAAGTTTTCACAGAAGCTAAAAGTGTTCTTGACTGAAAAATATTTTTATAGTGTAAACGATTTTTTAAACTATAGTGAAAAATAATAATTTAATTTTTAAAACTTGACATTTTTCTTATTATATAACATGACATACTACTAATTAATCATTCTAAATTCTCGTTGTGTTCTTTATAAATTGTATTTTTATTTTAAATTTGTATTTTTGCATGCCGAGTTAAACGGTGAAGTGTGTGACACTTATACTTACGTAAACAATAAGACCTTATGTAACCGTACTTCTAGCAAAATAAATCATTTCATTTCATTTCATTTCATTTATATTAATCAGCTTGAAAAATGGCGCAAGAGTGCCAGATATTCTACCTCCAAGCAGTAATGTGCAAGCATTACTGTGTTTAGGTTCAAAGTGCACTGTAGCACAGATTATAGCAAGTGAAATGATTAGGCTAATTAATAACTATGTACCCTAATGTATGTTGACGACGGAGTGCTAAGTACTAAGCGCGAATGACGTCAAGAACTTTATTTTTCTATCGGCACTTGGAGCCGAAGACATCCCAAGAATTATTGCGAGCAAGCGAGATATGTCTCGATAGCTCGATACGCGGGTGCTCTACCAATGTAGAGCACCCGCGTATCAAGCGGAGGTTGCGGTTTTAAAATACCGCTTGAGGCAAAATATTTTTTGGCAAAATGCATGAAGATTTTATTAAAGTTTTTGTATAATGCAAGTAATAAAGCTCATAGCTATGAGTGGCACAGCATCTGTTTTGGTCAAGCGTGGCGCTTAACATGAGTCACGTGATTTGACGGTCTCGTCAGTCACATCACATCACACTAATCACACTAATATTATAAATGCGAAAGTTTGGATGTTTGAATGTTTGTTACTCTGTATCTCGACTACCACTGAACTGATTTGGATAAAATTTGATAGATAATAACCGGAATTAGAACATACGCTACTTTTTATCACGGAAAAATGTACGGTTTCAGAATTCCACGCGAATGAAGTCGCGGGAAAGCTAGTTGCTAATAAAAACTAACATTTTGAGTGGTGAAATAAATAAATAATAAATAAATATTGCTGGACAATCCACACAGCATCATCTAGCCCCAAGGTAAGCTGCTGTTAAACAGAGCTGTATTATGAGTACTAGATGACTGTATATTACAATACAATACATAGATACATATTTTTTATTATACATAGAAAACACCCAAAACACCCGGAACAAACATTTGCAGATCCTCAAAACATTTGTCCCAAGGCGGGAAACAAAACCGCCACCTCCGCGTCGCAGGCGGACCTTCGCCCACCGCGCCACATTAGTCGTCAAATGAAATGGTATGAAATGGTTGGTAGTGGAAAGTTTTTACTTTGTTTCTGACTTTCTGGAAAAGGGTTCGTGTCGCTTTTACAAATACACTTAGCAATAATGTTTCATCTGTAGATACTTACTTAACTTTTTTTATTTTGCACACGTAAAATATACTACTCTTCTATAATGTGACATCTGACCTATCATATATATCAATGACGAGCGCAGCGCAGTGCAACTTCAAAACATACATTTTTGGATGACTCTGCAACTGCTGTGGAAAATTTATTGACGATTTCCTGCCAGACTCGTGACTTAGGTACTAACAAAAATAAAAGAAATGTCTTAATTAGTGATTTGTTGATGGTAGTTCGTTTTAGATACATCAACCACAGAAACTATAGTTTATGAAGAAAAATATGTGAATAATTATTCATAAACGTACACTATACCTTGTCTTTCAAATATATCTAGTTACTGAGACGAATTGGACAATAATTGTTGTTTTTCTTTACGTTTTTCAGTGTACCTATTGCATGACATAATATAATATTATATAATTTTTTTTATATTGCCGCTTTCAGACATGATTGTAAAATTTGTAATAAATATTATGAATATGAATATATTATTTCAGCGTCTTCGTTCATTGGCAAAGTAATGACAAGGAAACACAATACCGCTAAAATCAGTTTTGTAGGAATAAGGGCATTCTCTTATCATTAACCTACAACTATTTCTCTACGAACTCACCTAACTCTTTTCAATCACAAACCTTAAAAAGGTTAACCAAAAGTCCACAGTTCACTACACTATTAACCGGTTTCATTATTTCATGGTAAGTTTAACTTAGAAGAATTTGAAAGTAAGTTATATTAGAAACCCGATTATGCGTACTACATTGTCATAGTCTGTTTAAACACTGACGTTCGTAGAAACGATATCAGAATTCAACGACCAATAACGTACCTATTACAAGGATATTGCGCGTTACATATAATTATATTTAAACCCACGTGCATCAAACATGTCACGCATATTTTTTGGTAGTATTATTTTGTTTATTTCTCTATGTTTTTTTTTTTTTTTTATACAACTGAATTGGCAACCAAGCGTACGGCCCACAAGATGGTAAGCGGTTACCGCAGCCTATGGACGCTTGCAATACCAGAGGTATCACTCGCGGGTTGCCAACTTGAGGCTAAGATCGAAAGCCTCATGTGCCAGTAATTTCACCGGAAACCATACCCTTCACACCGGAACACAGCAATGCGAGCATTACTGCTTGGCGGCAGAAATAGGTATGGTGGTAGTCCTTCCCCGGACGAGCTCTATCACAGAGAACTCTACTACTCTTAATTACTCTCTATGTAGTGATATCTATGATGTTGCATGCGTACATAGGCTTCGGTAACCGCTTACCATCATAGATTGCGCTTGGTTGCCACTTTAGTGGTATAAAAAAAAACCTGTGCCTGACCGGACTACAAAAGCGATCAGGTAATTGACCGCTAGGTCACCATACAAATGGAGACATGCGATAAACGAATAAACGAATAATAATTGAAGATTTTTTTGCTTGAGAGGTGTTTCTATTCTGTGGATGAATTTGTGACTTATAAATAAATATATAATAAATAATGCTGGACAATCCACACAGCATCATCTAGCCCCAAGGTAAGCTGCTGTTAAACAGAGCTGTATTATGGGTACTAGATGACTGATATATATTTAATACAATACAATACTTAGATAGATATTTTTTATTATATATAGAAAATACCCAGAACACCCGGAACAAATATTTGTAGATCGTACAAACATTTGTCCCGAGGCGGGAATCGAACCCGCAACCTCTGCGTCGCAGGCGGACCTGCGCCCGCTGCTCCACATCGGTCGTCAAATTATAGGCATGCATGACATATGTTTTTAAAATAATTTGACATGACCTTTATATGAATATTATTAGTATTTTTGTATTATTCCTCTTTTATAGTATTTAAACAAGTGACCTAATAGTAAGGATTTGTAATTTTATTTCTATGTATTTATTGATTGATTATTTTATATTTTGAGTTAATTTAATTTGTGCTGTGTTTATTTAATTTAATTTACATTCAAATACGTTTTATATATTGTTTAATGAATAAATGAAATGAAATGAAATGAAATCGAACGGCAGCTATTTATAGAAAAACCGTTGTTTTTTAGTTTGACTAGCAGTCCATCCCAGCTTCGCGCGGGTGCAATGACGGAACGGGACGGGACGGTCACTGGTAATAAATATAGCCTATGTTACCCAGAGATAATGTAGCACTCTAATGGTGAAAGAATTTTTGAAATCGGACCAGTAGTTTTTGAGTTTATTCGTAACAAACAAAAAGTCAAATATTCTCTTTATAATATTATTAGTATAGATGTCGACTGTACCCGGGAAGGGCGGTAGTACAGGGGTGGCCCTGTGCTGCGGCTGACTTTTGTTAGCCCCGGGAAGTGCTTTGAGCGCGATGCGAGAGGGGCACCACTGATAGCCCGAGGCATTTTTTTTGGCATGCATCGAGGCTGGCCACAGGGGATGGTTTAGTGAGTCGAGAGTCTGACAACCTCACACACCCCCGTCGTACCCTTATGCGACGGGATGTCTGGATGCAGATTCCTCTCCGTTAACAAAAAAACAGATGTCGACTGTACTAGTTTAATTATATTAACAACGACATAGGGGTTTCCCCACGTGTTGTTTTCTTTGCACGTTTTGAGAGCTATGTCATTGTATTGCGCACATACACATTTAAATAAATAAATATTGGGGGACATATTTATTTATTTACACACATTACACAACGCCATCTAGCGCAGGTCCGCCTGTGACGCAGAAGTTGCGGGTTCGATTCACGCCTCGGGACAAATGTTTGTACGATCTACAAATATTTGTTTCGGGTGTTCTGGGTATTTAGTATATATAATAAAAAAATATTTATCTATGTATTGTATTGTATTAAGTAATATATCAGTCATCTAGTACCCATAATACAGCTCTGTTTAACAGCAGCTTACCTTGGGGCTAGATGATGCTGTGTGGATTGTCCAGCATTATTAATTTATTTATTTATTTATTTAGCATCAAACTAAGCAAAGCTTGTATTATGGGAATCGGATAACTGATTTATTTATCGGTTTTAGTGGTTTCATTCGCGTTATTTTTGTCGCAATTATTTCACATTTTCTCACCATTTAAACCTTTCTTGGACTCCTACAGTTATTTCAAGATCAAAATTAGCCAAAACAATCCAACCGTTCTCGAGTTTAAGCGAGGTTATATAAATAAAATAAAAAGCCTTTTATTTCTTACCTAAGTACTTATACAAAAAAAAAACTTAAAATCTAAATATATTGGTTATTTATATTGTTTCTATTTCACTTTACTTCCTTTCACTTATATTTGTTAATGTACTTTTTTGTTTTAAATTGTTTATTTATTTTATTTTTAATCTGTAAGAACCCCTTCGCAGGTGAAGGCCTCCTCCAAAGATTTCCATTTGTCACGGTCTGTGGCTGTTTGGAGCCAGTGTGGTCCGGCTATTTTTGCTAAGTCGTCTTCCCAGCGTGTGTAGGGTCTTCCTATAGATCGCTTTCCTTGTGGTCCCTTCCATGACGTAACCCGTTTGGTCCACCTCTGGTCTTGTAGTCGTGCGACATGTCCAGCCCATTTCCATTCAAGTTTTTGAGCGTAGCCCAGAGCATTTGGAGTTTTTTTTTTTTTTTTTTTTTTTATACAACTGAAGTGGCAACCAAGCGTACGGCCCACAAGATGGTAAGCGGTTACCGCAGCCTATGGACGCTTGCAATACCAGAGGTATCACTCGCGGGTTGCCACCTTGAGGCATAGATCGAAATCCTCATGTGCCAGTAATTTCACCGGAAACCATACCCTTCACACCGGAACACAGCAATGCGAGCATTACTGCTTGGCGGCAGAAATAGGTATGGTGGAAGTCCTTCCCCGGACGAGCTCTATCACAGAAAACTCTACTACTCTATAAAGTTTTAGTATAGTTTTAGTTATTTTTCTTCGACGACCTCGGTGGCGCAGCGGGCGCAGGTCCGCCTGCGACGCGGAGGTTGCGGGTTCGATTCCCGCCTCGGGTCAAATGTTTGTACGATCTACAAATATTTGTTCCGGGTGTTCTGGGTATTCTCTATATATAATAAAAAATATCTATCTATGTATTGTATTGTATTAAGTATATATCAGTCATCTAGTACCATAACACAGCTCTGTTTAACAGTAGCTTATCTTGGGGCTAGATGATGCTGTGTGGATTGTCCAGCATTATTTATTTTATTTATTTATTTATTTTCTTATTTTTGTGTGTCGTATTTTGTGTAATTTCTTTATATTAAGCATGCTACGCTCTATTCCCCGTTGGCAGGTATTTATTTTGTTTTTTATTTTTCTTGTAAATTTCCAAGTCTGGCAGGCATATGTTAAACATGGCAGAAGGCATGACGTCATCACTCTGGTTTTTATGTGTATTGGCATATTACTCTTAAATACGTCCTTTAAGCTCCAGTATTTATTCCAAGTATGTTGTGTTCTTCGTTCTATTTCCACCTCGTTGTTCTTTTTGTTGAATCCAATTTGTTTCCCTAAATATATATATGTATCTGTATATTCCAGTGGTTTGCTTCCAACTTTGATTGATTTTTTGACACTGTTAGTCATTGCCATTGTTTTAGTGAGATTCATTTCTAAGCCCACTTGTTCGCTAGCCGTGTTCAGTGTTTGGATCATGAGTTGTAATTGAGAGCTTGTTTCTACTAATATCACAAGATCGTCGGCGAATCGTAGGTGGTTTAGGTAAATGCCTTGTATGTGAATTCCAAGTCCTTTCCAGTCAAGCTTACCAATAATTGATTGTAACACAGCGATAAATATTTTTGGTGATAAAGGATCGCCTTGTCTTACTCCTCTATTTATGGGAAAACTTGGTCCGATTGTTTCTAGTTTGACTCTACTAGTACTGTTGTTGTATATACTCATGATTATTTGTATATATTGGTTCTCCACACCTTGATCTTTTAGAGCTTGCCAAATGCTTGCATGTGATACTGTGTCGAAGGCTTTCTGGTAGTCAATAAAGGCGATGTATAATGGTCTCTGTTGTTCTTGATATTTTTCTATTAGTAATTCTAATGTATGTATGTGATCGATTGTCGAGAAACCTTTCCTTAAGCGAGGTTAACGCACAGCAATTCATTTTTCTATAAAAAAAAAGAAAATCACAAACTTTCAGTTTACACGAAAGCATTTAATGAAATGCATGCATCTACTAGACCAACACCGGAACAAATATTTGCAGATCATACTCAGATATTGTACCTCAGCGGGAATCGAACCCGCAACCTCTCGCTTCTCAACCGGGCACTCGGCCACTACGCCACCGAGGTCGTCGAGTGTCGCTTTTAGTGAAACTATTTGTTTGGTGCACACCGGAATTCGAACTGACGACTTTAAAACGTATTTTTATAGTATTAGGGACCTGTGCGAAGCCGGGGCAAGTCGCTAGTTATTGATAAATAAATACTGAATTAGACATGACTCCTTTTTACATAATTACGAATGATTTAGTCATATTTACTGCAAAACAACGCGAAGTTCAGGTAAATTCAGGATTTTACTGTCGTAATCCTGTATTAGCAGGCAATTTTTGTTAAAGTAGGTATATCTTGAGTTTACACTAAGCAAGTAAGTAAGTTCGTTTAAGTCTATAATAAAATCTGTTAATATTTATTTCACTATCAATGACGTAGCTGGCTAAGTTGTTCGTAACAGATCAACGAAGCACTGTTCCGCGTAGTCATCATTTGGATGGGTGACCGCCAGTGGCAATTTCAACTGAGCGCTTCCGTGCTTCGGAGGGCAAAGCAGTCGGTCCCGGCTTTTTCAAAGTTGTTAGGCCATGAAACAGGCCTTCGGGAGGTCTAGAAACTCTGTCACCAGAGTTGGCCACTGACTCATACGAACTTACTTACTTTTTTACTATCAATTAAAAAGCAATATAATATACACTGGTCTAGTGGTAGTGACCCCGCCTTCCGATCCTAAGGTCGTGGGTTCAAATCCGGTCGTGCACCAATGGATTTTTCGCTCATACGGTGAAGGAAAACATCGTGAGAAAACCGGCATGTCCAAGAACTAAAAATTCGAAAGACATGTGCCATCCACCAATCCGCATTGGATCCGCGTGGTGGATTAAGACCCAATCACTCTCGCCCGAGTGTAGGCCAGTGTCCCAACAGTGGGAACATTAGAAGGCTGTCATGAAAAAGCAATATTTTTTAAATCTGCCCAGCAGCTTTATTTTAATATCCTCATACTTATTTTTATACAAATATTATATATAAAACTATGTTAATGCAATGACTGAATATAATAATATCAAATCTAATGTCATGTAATTCATGCGTGATATTAGATTATTATGTCATAAATTTATATAGATGCTATATTAAACCCTTTTATTATGTAAATAATTTGTTATTATTACAATTAAAACACTCATTTACTATACATAATATTACCTATTTTTATTTTTTATGTAGCATTGTTTCTTCTACGTATAAGATATACACTAGGTATTAAAATTATATAGACGAATGTGAGTAATCAGACAAACCCTAGGTGGTTTTTAGAGTACAATAATCAGTTTAATGTTAAATAATTTGTGGTTATAAAAAAAAAAAAAAAAAAATGCAACAATAAAGTAAGGGCATACTCAAATAAATTAAAAATAAATAATTAACTTCGTGTTAATTTTGTGTTTTCAAATGTGAAAATCATCGCCAGAATTTTAAGCAGTTTGTCCGGCTTTTACAAAGCTGTTAGGCCATGACGGAGGCTTTTGGGCGGCCTCTTAACTCACCAGAGTTAGCCACTGACTTGTACGAACTAACATTACCAGAATTTAATGCTTGCACCTCACTTGGCTTATTTGCTTAAATGTTTGCGATATTTCGTCAATACAAAGTCAGCTCTGCGAAAGTAAAAAACAAAGTTTAGATTGTATTGATGAGATAACGCAAACATTTGAGCAAATATGCCAAGTGAAGTGCCAGCATAAAATGCGAGTGTCACAGGCAGCAGTGATTTTTTGAGAAAATGCTCGATTCAGTAGGAAGATTTAGATTTAGATACATTGTAACTTCAATGATAAAAAATTGTCATCACTAATTTAGAATTACTGAGATACCTTGATAAAGATTTTGTCGTTAGCTATACGAGATTTGCAAAATGGTTATGTATAAGAGGATTACAGTACCTACAGTATACACAATACTAGATAACTTATTTGTTAAACGCCTCACAGCCATAATAATAATGTAGCCATACTTTAATATATAACGAACAAGATAACTGGCTCAACGTATCAGCATTGCCATTCAACGTGGCAATGCAGCCAGCATGTTGGGAACGCTTCCTACTGGAGTGATTTGGATCAGTTGAGCTATCTATAGGTCGCTTGTAACGGTTTTTAGATGGCTCAACTGTTTCATATGTATTTTGTATATTTTGTAATGTAATGTAATTATGTACATATTTTATTTTGTTTAATAAAGTTTAATAAAAAACAAGGTTGTTCCTTATTAACTATGAATATGAGGCCTAATTTGTTGGTCGTAAATATTTCGAATCAATTTAATTCTAAACCTCATTCCAATAATTTTAATGTCGCAATTACTATTTCATTAACATTTTTGCATATACATTGCCAAATAGATCATCTGACTGAAATAAGAGGCAATCGTACAATGCATCGTCGTACATCGACCCGCGCGTGTCACATGGTCTCATCACAATCACGATCAAATCCCCTCCAGCGCCCACTTGATTGACAGGAGTGGATGTTAAAAGGCAACAGAACCAATAATTGACCGGATAAACTTTATCGATATATTTGTGATTTTAACCATAAAAAAACTGTTCTTATATTTGTGAACCTGTTTTTTCTTTCTGTTTTCAATGTAATAATACGATTCCGTGGTTCAGCTTATGTCGGCGAGTGCTCTGAACTAGGTGTCACTGACATAATTTGGACTACGATATTTGCCACGATTTTTGTTTGTCGCTTTCGTCTCGTTGCGGTGCCAAAGCCGTAGAATAAAGATTTTTATAGAAGTTTAAAAAAAACTTGTAAATATATACTTTATATACATAAAAATACCCAGACCTCAAACTAATACTTGCAGATCACGCAACAATTAGTCCCGCAGCGGGATTTGAACCCGCAACCTCTCGCTTTTCAACAAAGCACCCACTGCGCCACCGAGGTCGTTATAAATAAATAAATAAATAAATAATGCTGGACAATCCACACAGCATCATCTAGCCCCAAAGTAAGCTGCTGTTAAACAGAGCTGTATTATGGGTACTAGATGACTGATATATATTTAATACAATACAATACATAGATAGATATTTTTTATTATATATAGAAAATACCCAGAACACCCGGAACAAATATTTGTAGATCGTACAAACATTTGTCCCGAGGCGGGAATCGAACCCGCAACCTCTGCGTCGCAGGCGGACCTACGCCCGCTGCGCCACATCGGTCGTCATTAATTATATATTTATTATATATTAATTATTTACACCAAATTTTGGGATTATTGTCATTTCCAGCTAATAATCCTACTATCAGCATAATCAACTAAACCTAGAAGTTATCCTAACATTATTCAGAGATTACTCATTCATATAATTTTTCTGTAGTCTCTAGTAAATAAACATTTTTTTTTTTTTTTATACAACTGAAGTGGCTACCAAGCGTACGGCCCACAAGATGGTAAGCGGTTACCGCAGCCTATGGACGCTTGCAATACCTGAGGTATCACTCGCGGGTTGCCACCTTGAGGCTAAGATCGAAAGCCTCATGTGCCAGTAATTTCACCGGAAACCATACCGTTCGCACCGGAACACAGCAATGCGAGCATTACTGCTTGGCGGCAGAAATAGGTATGGTGGTAGTCCTTCCCCGGACGAGCTATATCACAGAGAAACTCTACTACTCTTAAATGTTTGTTAAAAATAATAACAATGTTTATTAGAAAAAAAAATTAAAAAGGCTAGGTACCTGAAAACAAGAAGAGCACGAATCTATCTTACTGAGAATCGCTCCGTGCTTCGGAGGCACGTTAAATTGTCGGTCTCGGCTATAAAGTCGCGGAGGCCTATGGGCGGCCTAGCTCTGTCATTAGAGTTGGCCACTGACTCACACGAACTTACTTCTAAAGTCCTGTATCTGACTGTAATTGTGAAATTGAAGCATTACGTGATATTGACTTGGTTTTTTTTAATTTAGCAAATAATATTATGGATAAGGCCTGCGATATTATAATAGGGGATGGAAGAGGTTTATATTTCCATGGACATTTAGGTAGGTATGTAGATAAGTCGCGCGGACGAAATCAGCAAATAAGTAATACTGTAGCACTCGAAGCGACGTGCGCTCGGCTAGAGAGAAAATTTCCAACTGCCGGTTAGGCCAGCGCGGCGAGGAACGAATGGGACGCGTACGCATAGTGTTGCGCGTAGTACTAGTGTTGGTAACACGCCGTCTACAGAGTATACATAATCGACTACCTTACAATCCTAATACGATTAATAAATAAAGTGCTAGGGTTCTCCCTACAATACGTATTTTATTCAGCATATTCACATTAGCAAAATAAAAATAATGTTATAACTCGATTTAAATTATCAAGAATCAAGAAACGTCCATGTGCAAATTTTACAATATTCACTTATAGAATAAGTATTAGTATAAAATATATAGAAATATTGTATTATATAAATATTACAGTGTTTACTAAGAGAATAGAAATCTTGATAATTTAACTCGAAAGTTTAAACATTCGTATAAAAATATACGCTTCTAAAATATACAAAATAGTACAAACTACTTTTGTTTTGAATCTCGTTCTCACGTGTAAAAAAGTAAAATATTCTTCTTACACAAGAACTTGCCTCACAATTATTTCTACACTCTTTTTGTACAGAAAGCAGTAAGAGACACTAACTACTTTCTGCAAATAGTTTCTTTGGTTTTAATCTAATAATACGAAATAAGGCGTTATCATTTTACGTCTAAAAAATTGTGTTTAGTACTGTCTTTTTATGTGGCACTGACTAAACACTGACCATGCACTGACTCACCTGTGGTCAGTGCATGGTCAGTGCTTAATCAGTGTCAATGTGGTCTTCATTTATTTATAGCATCTGCCAATTTATTAGGGCAATTTTGCCAGTGTCAAGTAATTCAGTCAACGCGGACAAACAAACAAAACATACTAGGACACTGGCCTACTCTCGAGCGAGAGTGATTGGGTCTTAACTCATTTTAACTTTTTAACGTGTATGTACTTATTAAACCTTGATGACGTGTAACTTAACATGAATTTTTCGAAAAGAAAAATTCATTTGTGCAGGACTGGGTTTGACGAACCCACGACCTTATGATCGGTAGGCGGGGTCACTACCACTAGGCCACCAGTGCTTCCACGAGGAAAACACGAGCAAAACAACTAAAATGGAAGGACCTATTGGCATGGCTGAAGAGACACCATCTGTGGTGTATTTGACCATCGGAACTATTTTCTTCTCGTAAAACGAAAATACCTTATCAATCTTACAAATAATTACGCTATTTTTATTCTATAGCTACAATCACCTTAATAATATCAGACAAACAATATTCTACGTAGCGGTGTTATAATAATACCAGCTGTCGCCCGCGACTTCGTTCACGTAGAACTTGGGAGCCGTACTTTTTCCCTTATAAATCACATATTAATTACATATTCCCGTTCATTATCTATTTATGTTTTAAATTTCAGCCAAATCGGTTCAGTGGTTATTATCCGAACATCCAAACTTTCACATTTAGATTACAGGTAGTATTAATATAACCTGCTACGAAATCATGCCCCCTCCATAGAATTTACTACAACATTCATTAATTAAACAATGTAATCTCAACGTTATATTCATTGTATTAAAATACAATTTACTACACATTTTACCACATAGAGGCCGGCGTAGCTGTTACTAAATCTTCTACGATAACATGACCTCTCCTAAACCAAACTTTTATTATCACAGATAAACTTACGATCAATCGAATTTAAATTTTATCGTTATTGATATAAGACACTTTAATTAATCCAAGATACCTCGAAAAGTGGAGGGGACGGGCCATCTTATCGTAGACGATCACTACGCCGTAGAACCAAAACGTAGAGCCATCGTAGACGAGCTACAGAATGCTACGGTGTTTTGTACAGATTGACTGATTGATTTATTTAAAAAAATTAAAATTGTCAAATGCAATAGCTATAGTTATATAAGTTTATATATAATAATAGTTTATAAAAGTATATACACGCAAACGCCACGCAGACGCCACGCAAGCGACGACGCCGTGCGAGTGCGCATTGATCAAATTATATATCACTAGCGGACCCGCCCCGGCTTCGCACGGGTGCTATAAACCTTCCTCTTGAAATACTCTATCTATTGATAAAAACCACCTCAAAATTGGTTGCGTAGTTTAGTTGATCTAAGCGTATATACAAAGGAAAAGACGGCGGGAAGTATTATTATTTTATACCATGCAAAGACACTTATTCAAATCAAAACTTACTAAACTATTTTTTAACATTACAAAATTTCCCTAAAAATACTGGCTAAGAAAACCTTGTCAACAGCATCCACCAGTTTGTCATGCTTTCTCATCACAAACCGTCAAGTCGATCATTTCGGGTTCAGTTTTATTTCCGCCTCATCCTTAGTCCTGCTTTTGACCAGGTCCTCCGGCTTGGAGTACCTCGGGCGGGAGTGACAGCAGGTGGTGACCACAGCCAGGGTCGCGAAGGTGAGGGCCAGGATGGCGCAGACCACCCCGCCCCAGTCAGACAGGATCCGCACCATGCGTATCTCTTCGATGACGTCATCACCTACGGTGACCGCTTGCTGCACCCAAAATATCGGGAACAGCATCTTTGGTACTTTCTCGTATAACCTAGAAAAGAATAAAACTCTGTGTTATGAATATGTGTATGTTTGTTACCACGTATTTCCGTGAAGACTTAACCGATTATCATGAAATTTGGAATGTAGATAGCTTAAGTCCTGGAATAACACAAAGGCTACTTTTTATTCCGGAAAAATGAACGGTTCCTGTGGGATAGCATAAAAACTGCAGTTCTGCAACTGTCAGCTCGTTTCTCATAAAATAAAGGTACTAGTAGGTAGTAGAAGCGCTCGTGACGTAGCTGGTTAAGTTATTTATAACGAGTAGTCATCTTTCGACACTTGTCTAATCAAGACTGGTGGCGACACACCCGTTATTTGTGAGACAAACACACCTAAATATTATGACTGACTGATAAGGAAGTCTTTTATACATATTATAATACACATTTGCGGAAAAAATAATAATTTGGCTAAAACGATGACGATATTCTCTGCTTTACGTAAACAACGAACGGATTTCCTGTGTCATGGAGATCAGAAACAGTGAAGGAAAACATGAATATCAATTCAAGAATTCTGTTGTAGGCTGTTGGTTAGATTCCCACCCTGGGACAGATATTGTGTGATGAACTATAATTATTTTGTTCTAGGCTGGGTGATATTACGAATTTTTCCGTCATGGCCCAGAAACTTTAAATAGGCTAAGGCTTGCTTAAATTTTTTTTTTTAATCATGAATATACCTTCGTTTGGCCACGATCTCGCCTGGTGGTGAGCGATGATGTGGCCGACGGTGGAGCACGAAGGTCTATAAGACACCTGTTCACTCCAGCCTTGAAGAGGCCTTCGAAGCACGGAAGCGTTCGTTGACATAGCCACTGGCGGTCACCCATCCGAATGGTGAGTACGCGGAACAGTGCTTAACTTTGTTGATCTGTTAAGAACAACTTAGCCAGCTACGTCACGAGTGTTTTATTTTATTTATTTATTTATTTATTTATTTACATCATTATCAACTCTATCCTTACAGGCTAAGAACCTAATACGACAGAGAGTATACATTCAAATAATTATTATAGGTTAAGAATACATTAATTAGCAAAAAAATTAGAAGAATCAAATAAAAATTAAATCGATATAACATAAATAAAAAACAAAAAAAAAAAAATTCAAGTAATTATATAGCGCCTTAAAATAATGATTACTTTTGTGATTCTAAAATATACTGAGCAGCCCCTACAAATTCACTCAAAGAACATTGAAATACATCAATACTATTATTGTTAATATGAATAAGGTTATATATCAACCAGTCATCCATATCGTCATTGGGTTATCGGTCTTATTACATACATTATCAAACCCAATCTATACCTACTAATAATAGAAAAAGGAAAGATTTGTATTTTTGTTAGTAACGAATAAACTCAAAAACTGATTAAAAAAAAACTACTTTATCTCTGAGTAACATAGGCTATATTATTACTTTTATGTATTTTTTCTATAATTTTTTTATTTTATTAATTGTGAAAAAATTTATAATCTATAAATCATAAAATCGTAAAATCATTTATTGTCTGTTACTAATTAATACATATAAACATGAATTAAGTGGTATAAATAAGATTTAATTCATGTTTATATTAATTAGTGTAATTGGTGTAGAACCACAGATATTTATGTACTGTGTGTACATAACCGTTCTAATTGAATAAATAAATAATAATAAAAAAATAATTACTAGCGACCCGCCCCGGTTTCGCTAGGGTGCTTAGGTTTTCATAGTAAGGTAGAAAGAAAGAAAATGCATTTATTCTTGAATACAAAGGCATAGGTAATACAAAGAGCAGTGAGTAGGTACATTTTGAACAATGTAGAAAAGAGTAGAAGAGTTCTCTGTGATAGAGCTCGTCCGGGGAAGGACTACCACCATACCTATTTCTGCCGCCAAGCAGTAATGCTGTTTCCGGTGAAATTACTGGCACATGAGGCTTTCGATCTTAGCCTCAAGGTGGCACCCGCGAGTGATACTTCTGGTATTGCAAGCGTCCACAGGCTGCGGTAACCGCTTACCATCTTGTGGGCCGTACGCTTGGTTGCCACTTCAGTTGTATAAAAAAAAAAAAAAAAAAAAAGATTACCACATCGAGCCCCATATTCATTGCAAGTGCATTGTTTAATAAACAAACATGTTTGCCGAGTAGTAAGTCAAAGTCAAAGTTAAAAATGATTTATTTCAATAATATCACAAGGATCATTTTGAAACGTCTTAAAGCTACGTGAATTTACGCCAGTTCCACGCGCCCCAGCCTAGAGGAATCTGGCAACAAACTCGGCTGGGTTCCTAGCTTTTTTTTTGATGATCCCTCTTCATCATAAAGCTTCAGTGTGGTGCCAATCGAACTAGGTGAGGCTCATGCCAAGAATATAAGTAAGTAAGTAAAAAAAGTAAAAAATTTAAGAGCCAAGTTTTTTAGCAATACACGCTATGCTCGTGCAAAGCCGGGGCAGATAGCAAGTCATCAACTTATTGCTAACATCTTATCATAATCCAGTTCTAAATTCTGTGAAGGCGTACATAATACGATAGCCACATACTGATAACCCTACCGACAATAGCGTACCTATGTCACGACATCCTGTCTCAAAATAACTAATTCTATCACACTTCACATCACATCACATCACACTATCACACTAATATATGGTCGTTGGTTTGATGCCGGTCGTGCTCCAATGGATTTTTTTTTTCGAAAATTTTTATCCGCATTGCCAGTGCTCTCACACGGTAAAGGAAAGCATCGGGAGGAAACCGGCATGACCAAGAACTACAAATTTAAAAAACATGTGCCAGTTTACCTGGTGGTAGGACTTCAGCAAGAGTCTGTCTTGGTGCGTACCACCGCAATGTCAGATATTCTACCTCCAAGCAGCAGTGTGCAAGCAATACTGTGTTTAGGTTTGAAGGGCACTGTAGCTAGTGAAATTACTGGGCGAAAAAGACTTAACAACAATGTCTCGCGGATAAGCGCAGTGCAGTGCCACGCAAACACTTGAAAACTTTAAGCTTTGGGTGGCTCTGCATCTGTTATAGTCAGGCGTGGCGCTTAACACCAGGCGGGCGTCTCGATTGTGTTGTCACTTGCTGACATAAAAAAATAGTCTCCAAACCAAATTGGGTCCGCGTGGTGGATTAAGACTCACTCATGTCCGATTATATATATAGAATTACTTTCTAAATAATAATAATAATAATAATAATGCTAGACAATCCACACAGCATCATCTATCCCAAGGTAAGCTGCTGTTAAACAGAGCTGTATTATGGGTACTAGATGACTGATATACATTTAATACAATACAATACATAGATAGATATTTTTTATTATACATAGAAAACACCCAGAACACCCGGAACAAATATTTGCAGATCCTACAAACATTTGTACCAAGGCGGGAATCGAACCCGCAACCTCTGCGTCGCAGGCGGACCTTCGCCCACCGCGCCACATTGGTCGTAAATGTTTGTACTTACGCAACATATTCGCTAGGTTCTATGAAGACATTGAACTGGAATCTCGCTGCCACGTCCAATGGAACACCAAGTTTCTGCAGACCAAAATATGTAAGTCAATAAAAAGATATTCGCAGACATTTTAAAACAGCGCCATCTAGCAGCAAACGAAGCAAAGTTACTCATTCCTTATGAAAATTTTAGTTTTTCGAAATAAAAAGTAGCTTAAAGTAGGTATAAATCCGAGCATCAGTTATCTTTGTGTCCAATTTTATCCAAACCTGTACAAACACGCAAAAACTTGAGCTTTTTTAACTAAAGCGTTTGATCGCCTGATTGTAAGTATAATATAATAATAATATAAATAATGCTGGAAAATCCACACAGCATCATCTAGCCCCAAGGTAAGCTGCTGTTAAACAGCTTACCTTGGGGCTATTAAACATATTTATATGATATTGACGACCAATGTGGCGCGGTGGGCGAAGGTGCGCCTGCGACGCAGAGGTTGCGGGTTCGATTCCCGCCTTAGGACAAATGTTTGTAGGATCTGCAAATATTTGTTCCGGGTGTTCTGGGTGTTTTCTATGTATAATAAAAAATATCTATCTATGTATTGTATTGTATTAAATATATATCAGTCATCTAGTACCCATAATACAGCTCTGTTTAACAGCAGCTTACCTTGGGCTAGATGATGCTGTGTGGATTGTCCAGCATTATTTATTGATTTATTTATTAAACAAGGTAAGCTGCTGTTAAACAGCTTACCTTGAGGCTATTAAACAAGGTAACCTGCTGTTATACAGCTTACCTTGGGGCTATTAAACAAGGTAACCTGCTGTTAAACAGCTTACCTTGGGGCTATTAAACAAGGTAACCTGCTGTTATACAGCTTACCTTGGGGCTATGTTATGAGATGTGTTATGGGTAGGTACTAGATAACTGATATATACGTAATACAATACAATACATAAATAGATATTTTTTAAAAGAAAATACAATAAGTGACAATGTTGTCGATGATGGAGAACAATATTATATTTGATAGATTCAGGCGTTACTTTACAGAAATCCATTACAAGATAAAAAACAGACAAAAAATCTCTGAAACACTTGTCGATATTTTTCTTTTGAGGTCAACTGTGGTAACTGTGTGACCTCATCAGTTAAAAGGTAAAGCGGAATAGTACTAGAGATTTGTTGTCTGTTTTTTATCTTGAGAACAATATTGTTTAAAGGATCTGTTTACTCTTGACTCGAAAATTCCTAAATTATACAGGTCCGGAATAACAGTCGCCGGCTAACCAGTTTCATTCTTCACTTACACTCTTAGTACAGGCAAGTGTACGCCATATCCGATTTCCACTTAGTTCTCTAAATGCGAAAGTTTGTGTATGTTTGCTACCACGTATTAGAGCCCCTCCCATGACCTCTTAGAGCGATTCAAATTAGGAACTAAACTGAATTGTCAAAAAATGTTGTACCATGACTTCAATAATTATTAATTTTATGGTACTTTTTTTTTGACAATTCAGTTTAGGTCCTAATTTGAATCGCTCTAAGAGTTCATGGTATGGGGGCAGGAGCGACCGTGTTGGAAATTGGAATGGAATAGTTTTTATCCCGGATAAATTTACTGTTCCCGTGGGATAGCATAAAAACAAAAGAAGTGGGTCAACTCGTATTTTTATAAAAAACCAACTGACCCGCGCGGTTTTACTCGCGTACTTTCTGGACTATAAATATTTTAAAACCAAAATTAGCCAAATCGGTCAAGTCGTTATCGATTTAGCGAGACACGAACAGCAATGAAGATTGCTATGAAAATACTAACAGGTTCCACGGCGAAGTAGAAGGAGTGCTTCTCAGGGTCTGGCGCCATGCCCTCCACAGCCTCCCGGAGAGATTCATCAGCGTACAGGAAGTGGGGCAGCGACAGGAAAGACGGTGAGCCAAACCGGCACGCGGAGACATTCATCACGCCTCCCCACATGCACTCCCCGTGGCAGAAACACGAGTTCTCCTCTGATACGGAAGCTGGATGATTAGAAACCAGTAAGTTCAGTAAGATAAGAGTAGTAGAGTTCTTTGTGATAGAACTCTTCTGGGGAAGGACTACCATGAGACTTACTACTACTACTTACTACATGAGACTTTCTACTGTCGACTTCTAATGTCTCAGGGTGGTAACACTCAAGTGATAATCTTAATGTTGCGTACATATGCTACTGTAACCGCTGACCATCAAGTGGGCCGTATGCTTGGTTGCCACGTTAGTACTTAGTATAAAAAAATACATTAAAGAAAGTTCCTTTACGGCAGGCTGTCTCGACATAATAGCGATTGTTATTAACCAAATTCGGTAGTAAAAAACGGTTTTTCTACCGAATTCAGTTAGTAACTGCAGTAGACTGCCTACCCAGTTATGCTGGGCGATTACGCAAGTCAGTTTTAAACCGATTACAATCAGCAAATGTCAATAAGCTGTCACATTCATACAACGTTAGTTTTTGATTGAAACCAATTGAAATCGACTGCAACCGAATTAACAATCGCCCCTCAGGATGGAATGGGCCGCCTGAAGGCCTCCATTTGAGAAGCCGGAACCGACAGCTCTGAAGCACGGAAGCACTCAGTTTAAACTGTTTTTTGGCTGACTCGTCACAATGACATTAAAAAAACACCAGTTCTTTCTTGAATATCTGTTTGGATCGATACCTGTTTCCTTACAATATTTTATTTTATTACATTCATTTCACATTTATGTATTAAAAATTTACACACTCTCAATGCATTATCATGCTAGTATAATACTTAGATAATGCCTAATAGAGTAATGGTGTGTCGAGTGTCTGGTCCATAATTATGTCACAGTTGATAACTAAATTTGTAAGACAGCTGGTAGAAATTAGATAACCTTTTTTTCAGGAATGTCGATTAACACCTGTACCGTAGATACTACTTTCACAAATAAGAAATATTTCATTTCATGTAATTTAGATGAATCAGGTATGAACCTCACAGTTGTCGAAGCTGCGCTCCTGCATTGCGAACTTGAGGTAGTTGAGTCCTTTCAACACTCCGCTGTTCACGTAATCCATGGAGACTGTTCTGCAGAGGTCTGGCACGAACATTCTCAGAGTCGAGCTCTCGTTGAGGTCACGGGGGAGAAACTCCCCAGCGCTACCCACCAGCTAGAAAGTCAGGGTCTACGTTATAACATTGTATTCATAATTGGTTATTTTTGTTTTTATAGTATTACGTCACACTAAAGGAATACTAAAGATTATATATATATATCTATGGGATATTATAATCAAAAGTAATCAATTGAATAAACAAGGCGACACCTCTCGTCAATGAACTAAATTAACTTCAGTCATTAAACAGGCTTGAACTGCAGCGTTTCCCCTGTAGGTGGAGCTATCGGCGCTTCGAGTCGAACAAATCCCAATTATTATTTCGTCCAAGCGAGATATATCTCGATAGCTCAATTGGGAGAGCACGCGCGTATCAAACGGTGGTTGCGGATCCCGCTTGAGGCGAAGTAATTTTTGAGAGATTATAATCTATTTTATTCCTAATATTTAGAATAGGCCAGTGACTCAGCACTGAAAATATCAGAAAGCTGGCTAAAAGCTAAAAGTGAGTAGCTAGCTCTGCCCTGGAATTGGTGCCAAAAAATGTATATAAAAGAAAGTCAACAAAAATATATAGGCACGCAACCGATATAAAGCACTGCACTATCATGATATATTATAAAATTATAAAATTAATGCAAATGTTACGAGGGTGTGTTATTTTTCTTGTGTTAGTTTGTTACTTCTTTATGCCTATACGGCTGGGCGGATCATTGTAATTAGATGCTTGCCTCCAGAACTATCAGGAAGTGTTAGTTATGGGATTCCAGGACTGGTAGTACAGAGGTCAAAATGTCTCTGCAGACCGTCTGTCTATGTGGCAAAAAGTATGAACGTCAAGGCTACCTGAGAACATTTTCCTTCATAATAGGGCAAATATTCCTGTTGATTCCACCTCAGGATCTGCCCAGGAATAGTTCCGCTGGCACCACCTGAAGTGATTTCCACGTACCCGTCGCTTTCGATGGAGTTGTTCCTCTGAAAGTACAAAGGTAACAATTATTTTTTAAACTGTAGTGGCAACCAAGCGTACAATTTACCCGCAAGCCTTAACCGCTGCACGCTTGCCACATCAGACACACCAGTCACGCTTTCCACCCTGAGACGTAAATCTAAAGTCACATAAAGTAGCTAGCAGCATATCAGCCAATAGACTTCCATTTCTGGACTTAAGCCTCTAACAACGAGTTCCATGACAACCAATCTTGAGCCTTCACTATCCATCAACCTACTGCTATCACCTCGAAGACCCTACCTACAGTTCGGTCAGCTACTTCTGTGAGCTATGTGGTCTGGTAATGACCAGACCATATAGCCCACAGAACCTCTAATCGCTCGGGAATAAACTGAACCGTAGCTGACCGAACTGTAGGTAGGGTCAGCTACGGTTGGCCTATGGTTGGCTGGTATGGCCAGTGCAACTTGCTTATTCTAAAAGTTACTACAACCGTCAATAAGCAAACTTAGTTATCATAACATGACCAGAAGAGCAGCACTCGGTATCTATACCAATAGAAAGGTTCATGTCAAAACAGCGATAGGAACCCAGCTGGTGTTGTTGCCAGTTTTTTACGGGTGCGTTGTGGTTGTTGTAAACTTTCCTAGCTTGCAAGACGTTTCAAAGTGATCCTTGTGATTAATGAATAAAGCACTTTTGAGTTTGACTCATACTGACCCCATAGAACCATCCAAATCTGTCCACAGGAGGCGCGCCTCCTGTCGTGCTGGCCGGAAGACTCTTCGCCAAATCCAGCAGCGGGTCCTCATAGCCTTCGAACAGCATCTGGCCAGCAGTCTTGGTGACCGACACGCGCTGCCCGAACATAGCCAGGCCCATGGAGAGTCCCTTCTGCTGGAGGTAGCCCCAGTGGCGGGATCTGAAGATGGCTGACTGGAAGAAAATAAAGATTAAATGGCATTGCATGGCAGAGATAGCTAGCATACTTGCAAATAACAACAAAAGTTTGAGGGCCAAGTTTTAGCCTGTGAAATGGTACTTTTCGTCACAGTTGTATTCGCCAAAAGCGGTTTTTCATCTAAATGTAGTATTGCCTCTCCTGATTCCTGTTTCTCATCTTTAATATGATCAAAAGGGACGTAGCCATAGCTATTTTTGCCGCCAAGCGTAGGTAGTGATTGCATTGCTGTGTTTCGGTCAAATTATTGGCGCTTGAGCCTTTTGTTCTGTGTCTCAGGAAAGCAACGCACGATTGATAGGTGCCTCTGGTATTGCAAGCATAGGTACCACTTACCATCAGGGTTACCATCATATATGCTTGAATGTTATATATAGTTCGGTGTCGTGGTATAAAAAATAGTTTTATTAAACTTGGCTTGGTACAGTCAGCAAAGAAAGTGGTCTATCACTTTTGACAAAAGTTTATATAAAATCCTATGACATTTAAATGAATCTCAACCTTAGGGTGGTAGACCACATTTTTTGATGACTATACATACCGCAGCGATGACATTTAAAGTGGTGATGGTGTCTGTAAGACTGCCATTGCTGGTCTCGTCGAAGAACCAGCTCCTCTGCGTGCGGTACGCCACCGAGGAGTTGTGAGGGTGGAAGGTCACGTTCACGTGCTTTCTTAGCTCATGAAACCGGTATGGACCTGGAAATCAAATTATCATGATAAGCCTCGACTATTCATTAAGTAAGTAAGTTCGTATGAGTCAGTGGCCAACTCTGGTGACACAGTTTTTAGGCTGCCCGAAGGCCTCTGTCATGGCCTAACTTTGTAAAAGCCAACTGCTTAACGTGCCCTCGGAAGCACGGGAGCGCTCAGTTGAAATTGCCAATGGCGGTCACTCATCCATATGGTGACTACGCAGAACAGTGCTTAACTTCGTTGATCTGTTAGGAACAACTTAGGCAGCTACATGGTCACATATGTATAATGTCCTATTCCCAGTCGGGAATACATAACACATTTTTATCCCTAAAAAAAGTACGGCCCTCGAGTGCGAGAAGGCACGGGCAGCAACTAGTACCTACTCACATATTGTAGAGAACCCTTACCCAGCTCCTCAAAGCAAGGCTTCTCCTCTGGAAACCGGTCAGCGTTCGTCCAGTTGAACATGTACATCTCCAAGAATATGGGTACTGTGGGGGCGACCCACTTGCGATACGACAGTGAGGTGGGAGACAGGGTCATTTGCTGTGAACCAAGAGAAAAACAATGTCACACAACGTCAACAAAAGTCTTTTTTATACTTTCGCGGTCAGAACTCATAGTTTTTATAATATGTATAAACCTTTTCGGGATATCATCTTGTAACTTCAAGACCTGCTTGAATTGAAGCAAACCTTCTCATCACACTCTGTGTATGTGTCGCAGCTTAAACTGAGACAGAGCCTCTTTGACCCACACACAGCAGAAAACTAATTGGCACAGTAAGGCACAGTCCACCAGTTAGTAGGTAATCTTGCTTAAAAAATGACATGTTGTTTATCCTATGTACCTACTTACCTACCTATTTTCTTTTCTTTTTATTACTTAAGTCTCTTGTTTTATATTTTTTTTTTTTTGTGTGTTTGTCAAATAAACCGAATTTTCTTTCTTTCTTTCTTCTTCTTTTTGGGATATAAATTTTGCATGGTTTTAGTATTTATAATATTTGCAGGATTTTATCGCGTTATTACCTTCTTATTTCTTCCGACGTTTCGTTGTGTTGCAACAACCGTGTTCGCAAGCAGACTGGAGTATGCTTTTGGAGCTACCGCAGAGAAGCGAAAGCACGTCGCGAAGAAACGTCGGGAGAAATAAAAAGGTAATAACGCGATAAAACCCCGCAAATATTATAAAAACGAGCTTTTCTTCAAGCAGGTCTTGAAGTCACAAGAGCACCAAGAGCAAGGTTGTAACGTTGTGAGTTCAAGTTCCGCATGCGGCGAAATTATTTTCGGTGTTTTATAAACTTACCAATTTTCTTAGAGGTGGTAAACGCAAAAAAAAAGCAATAATCATGTTGTCTTCTTTATTGATTTGATGATGATCTGTTTCTGCCGCAAAGCATTAATGCTTGCAGCGCTGTTTTCCGGTTCGGAAGTTATGGTTACCGGTGAAATTATGACATTTGATTTATGTACGTTTAATTTTTACAGATATCTTTGAGACGTTTAAAAATGATCCTTCCTTGTGTTATTATGGAATAAAATATTTTGAATTTTAAATGAATTATAATCTAGGATGACAATGCGCCAGTGATATCTCACAAACATTTTGTCCTTTTTTTTTTATATAACTTAAGTGGCAACCAAGCGTACGGCCCACAAGATGGTAAGCGGTTACCGCAGCCTATGGGCGCTTGCAATACCAGAGGTATCACTCACGGGTTCTCACCCTGAGACGTTAGATGGAAAGTCTCATGTGCCTGTAATTTCACCGGAAACCATACCCTTCGAACCGGAACACAGCAATGCTCACATTACTGCTTGGCGGCAGAAATAGGTATGGTGGTAGTCCTTCCCCGGACGAGCTCTATCACAAAGAACTCTACTACTCTTAAATCATAGTCCTACAATGGGGATCTAACCCGCAACCTCTAGCTTTTCAACCGGGCACAGCCACCGTGCTACCGAAGATCCGTAGAACGTGATGGTGGAATTATTGGGTGCGAATGCACCCAATAATTAATACAATGGAGCGCTCGTGACGCAGCTGGCTAAGTCATTCCTAACAGATCAACGAAGTTAAGCACTGTTCTGCGTAGTCACTATTTGGATGGGTGACCGCCAGTGGCAATTTCAACTGAGCGCTCCCGTGCTTCGGAGGGCACGTTAAGCAGTCGGTCCAGGCTTTTTCAAAGTTGTTAACCCATGACAGAAGCCTTCGGGTGGCCTAAAAACTCTGTCACCAGAGTTCGCCACTGGTTCACACGAACATACTTTATGAATACATAATTCAACGAATTAAAACGATTGAGTTAAACAAACAAATATATTGACCTTAGGACCAAATAAATTGCTGTTGATTAAAAGCTTATCCCAATAAGGTTGACGTTCGATTAGTAGTCAAGGCACTAGCAATTGGCACAATTGCTCTATTGGCGTACAGATGTTCATGTCCAGATCTTTTCGGTTTAAAGAACTTTATTAGACTCATCAAAAACTTTACAGTTCACTTATTATGAGCTATATAATATTAAACTTAAAATTTAAAGTTGGTGGTTCGATCGGTGCAGGTACTTTGGTCTAGGTATATAGACCTATCCATCGCTATGCACGTACGTATACATATATGCAGTAGGTACTCGTATCTTAGTTAAAATTGTATCAATGACCCAAACAATCTTGTCAAAACAACCTATCTAGGTACTTAATATCGTTTTTATTTATTAGGCACAGTTTGGTACCTAGTTACTCAACCAGAATACCATAAAAACTAAAATCAAAAAGAGAGCGAGAGATTCAAGATTCAAGATTCAAGATATTTATTTGCACAAATAAGTGTTACAAAAGGTCTTAAAAGTAATTTGGCACTTAGAACTTATTTGCCCTTTTCAGGCATTGCAAATTATATGTAGGCTATGCTGAGACTCGTGTCGCAGCTAATTGCTGCTACTACTACTCGTAGGCTACACTGAAAACCAGCGCTACAGACACATTATGTCTGCAGCACATGCTGAGTGGCTGCCTTTTTTCGTCACAATAGTTAAGTTTTAATTTGTATTGTTATTTTTATTTTTATGTTAATTGTGTGGCGTTAAATAAATATTTATCTATTCTATTCTATTCTATTCTATTCTAAAAACCATATATATCAGACACCGTGTTAATTTTACCAATTCCTCCCTTACTTAATTTGATTGATTCAGTTAGTTCATAATAAATAAATAAATAAATAATGCTGGACAATCCACACAGCATCATCTAGCCCCAAGGTACGCTGCTGTTAAACAGAGCTGTATTATGGGTACTAGATGACTGATATATATTTAATACAATACAATACATAGATAGATATTTTTTATTATAAATAGAAAATACCCAGAACACCCGGAACAAATATATGTAGATCGTACAAACATTTGTTCCGAGGCGGGAATCGAACCCGCAACCTCTGCGTCGCAGGCGGACCTGCGCCCGCTGCGCCACATCGGTCGTCCATGATAAGTAGTATTTATTATTGTTTTGTAACCTTGTTTTATGTGAGCTTTAATATTTTAGATTTTAATTAAGTTTTTGTCTTGTTGCTATTACTGCGCATGCTGTGATGCCCTATAATTATGGGAACACTAGAGTGTAAAACCTTTGGAATAGATTTTTGTGTGTCTATTCCTGTGTTGGGTGTCCAAAATAAAATAAAAAGATGTCCATAGTGGGTTAGTGATATCTAATAATCAATGATTGAGCACTGGTGCCTTCCCATCAGCTCCTAAGCCGTGTGCTCAAAGTTCGGCATTTAACCTCAGTTTATCCATAAATTAAGCAATAAGTAAATATTTAATTTTTAAACTTCATCATCATCATCATTATGACAGCCTTCTAATGTTCCCACTGCTGGGACACTGGCCTACTCTCAGGCGAGTATGGGTCTTAATCCACCACGCGGACCCAATACGGATTGGTGGATGGCACATGTCTTTCGAATTTTTAGTTCTTGGACATGCCGGTTTCCTCACGATGTTTTCCTTCACCGTATGAGAGCACTGGCATTGCGCACATAAATTTTTCGAACAGAAAAATCCATTGGTGCACGACCGGGTTTGAACCCACGACCTTAGGATTGGAAGGCGGGGTCACTACCACTAGACCACCGGTGCTCTAAACTTACGTACTTAGGTATTAAAACTCGTTTTATTTTATAACTCTCTATTTATAAGAATAAGAATAAGAATAAGAAATTGTTTATTTGACACACACAGGAGAGCAGTACAGTAAAAAGGCAAGAAAAAAGGTCAAAAACAAAAACTAGTTTTATACACAAAAAAGTAATCACCAAAAGGAACAAGGAAAAAAAATCTTTCCCATCAAATTACGTGACAACTAAGACATTTGTGAACATGGTCGTTTACTCCCACCTGTTCTGTTGAGTAGTTCTGTTGACAGAACTACTGGGATTTTTTTTACCATTAGTTTTGTGACTTAAAAGACTATGCTTTACACCTGACTTTTATCTCTACTATTCCCACCTATTTTGTTGAGTAATCTGATGACAGAACTTCTGGTAATTTCTCCGCATTAGTTCTGTGATTTAAAAACTTTACCAACCTATGTACATATCTATACTAATATTATAAAGAAGTAGCGTTTGTGAGTTTGTGACGTTGTGAGGGGTAATCTCTGAATCTACAGAACCGGTGACCTATCCGTATGCCAATGACACGATCGAGATACCTGCTTGCCTGGTTTTTGGGCCCAAGAAATTATTATTTTTCTTAGAACCGTGCTAGTAAATAACAGAGAAATAATAAATAAAATATTCTTATTTTAGAATTTTCCTTGATTGAATATCGTTAGTAGTATAATTTTGTTATTTACGTATAACAGGTTATGTTAATAAACGTTATACAACCTTTTAGGCCCTAGGCTATGCTTAATTTGAGTACGAATTTGTGTCCTATGAATATAAGTAAGTGTCTTCAGCAAGAGTTTTTTTTTGTTTTTTTTTTATCTCAGCAAGTGACAGGACAATCAAGGCGCCCACCTGATCTTAAGCACCACGCCTGGCTATTACAGATGCAGTGCTACCCAAAGCTTAAAATTATAAAGTGTTTGCGTGGCACTGCACTGAGCTTATCACCCCGAGACATTGGTGTCCGTCTTGGTGGGTAGTTCGGTACCACCGCAGTGACAGATTTTCTACCTCCAAGCAGTAGTGTGCGAGTATTACTGTGTATGTTTAAGCACATTGAAGGGCACTGTAGCAAGTGACATACCTACCTATACCTATTTCTGCCGCCAAGCAGTTATGCTCGCATTGCTGTGTTCCGGTGTGAAGGGTATGGTTTCCGGTGAAATTACTGGCACATCAACCCGCGAGTGATACCTCTGGTATTGCCAGCGTCTATAGGCTGCGGTAACCGCTTACCATCTTGTGGACCGTACGCTTGGTTGCCACACATGAGAGTGCACTCTGATAACGACTAATCTTCTTCTTCTTTTCTGTTTATGGACTCTGTGGCTAGTTTGCCACAATTTTGCCAGTGTCAAGTGTATTAGTTTGATTGTCGCTTAGCAACGTAAACAAACGATTTTGGAAAGAAACGATGACTTTTCTTTTAAAATTCTCCTGGAAAGTCTTTGACTAAATTACCAACCAACATTACCCCTCCATTTCAATTACTTACACTTGTGCTAAGTAAATAAGTTAAATTAAATAAACTGCCACCAAATTTACGCAATAAAACTTAAAATAACACGAGAAAAATAATTAAAATGGGAAGACCCATGTCGTTTTGACAAGATAGCCAAAGACAATCTTCAAAACTCCTTATCGTTCTCCATCTCAAACTGTCTAATATGACAGTTTGACCATATTGTCTACTGTGTTATTAGACAGTTTGAGATGACATAAGGTCAAACTGTCTATTAGACAATTTGTCTGGTTTGATTTGATTGGTCGCTAACAAAGTTATTTGATATGAAGTTCAACGTATCCTCCGGTAGCGGGTCATTTCTTACACACAGTAATACATTACTTGTATTGTATAATAATAACTTAACTGCACCTTACCTACCATTGTTAATATGTTTTATTCGTGTACTATGATGACCATTTTGAAATAAACATTTATCTTATCTATCTTATCTTATCTTATCTTAAAGTTATTTGATCAACCCGTAGTGTACGACATGTGGACCTACACGATGGTAAGCGTTTTATTGTAATTTTTTTTAAAATAAATAATGCTGGATAATCCACATAGCATCATCTAGCCCCAAAGTAAGCTGCTGTTAAACAGAGCTGTATTATTAGTACTAGATGACTGTTATATAGTTAATACAATACAATACATAGATATATATTTTTTAATTTATATAGAAAATACCCAGAACACCCGGAACAAATATTTGTAGATCGCACAAATATTTGTCCCGAGGCGGGAATCGAACCCGCAACCTCCGCGTCGCAGGCGGACCTGCGCCCGCTGCGCCACATTGGTCGTAAAACCTACTTAGATAATTCTACTTCCCAGAACGAGCTCTATCACATAGAAAAAACTATCTAACCCACTAGTCCGTAAAGATCATGACTAATAGAGCGTGTTGATTCATGTGATGTGTTGTGAATGAATACGCAAAATCATGTAGCCAAGGGGTATAAAAATTTTAGAATGAGGGGTTATCGTCTCAAGTTATTTAAAAAAAAAGATGTCTACTTAGATGGCGGTAGCTCAACTGGCGAGCCCAAGAGAATGTAAGCACTACGTTTGGCGAGCTATGGTGAATGTGTAGGGAATTCTTCTTCTAACATTGGTTGCTCCTGCTGTCACTGTCTGTCATACCTCTGGCTGGTGTCAAAGTATACATAGTATATACAATATTCATACATAGTACGTACTACGTAGTACATTAACTTTGGTCGTACTGGAGTTAAATAATATTGCAACTTTCCGCCTTGACACGAGACGAAACAAAAACGAAGTTACCAACTTTTTAATCTAAATAACAATATAATCTAAAACAATAAAAAACAAAAAATACATAATGTAAATATTATGTAAAAACATTTTTTTGGAACATAAACATTTTATATTTTATCTAAATTAATAATGCAGACTGTTATTGTTCATTTTGATAAGTTATTAACTTGTTAGTATTAAACTGTTTTATTTTTGAATAGTGACCTGGTAATAAGTAGTTTATTTTAGTGGACTATAAAATTATAACCTTTTGAAACTAGATTTCTGTTAGATAATTCATAATGATGCGGATGCAATAAGTAAGTTGGTATTGTGTATCCAATGCGACCACATGTTTCTTTTTATAACAATCGTTTAAGATTTCTCCATTGGTACCCATGAGACGTGCCAACCACGTGAAGACCACGGAGAAGGTGGAGCGACGACGTGATAGAGGTTGCAGGAAAACCCTGGACCCGGCTCGTTCAAGACCGCAAAAAGTGGAACTGCATGGAGGAGGCCTTCGCCCACTTTTGGGTGGCCAAACAAAACACAATATAATATTTAATAATGAAAAATACACAATATTAAAGAATACACAAAAAAAAGAAGAAAAAAAACCCCAGTGAATATTTTATATTAAGTGTATTGTGAATAGTTATTAAGTTTGGAAATAAAAGGTTTATTAATTAATTAATTAAGATTTCAGCATAAGCATAATATCTTTTTTTTATACCGCTAAATATTATATGACAATGTAGAGTACTGCCCACTTGGTACTTGGTTACCGTAGCCCATATAAGCTTCCAATATCAAAAATACCACTTCCAAACGATAAAAAAGTAAAATATAAAAAAATAATTTATTCAATGATATCACAAGGATCATTTTGAAACGTCTTAAAGCTAGGTGAATTTATGCCAGTTCCACGCGCCCCATATTACTCTGTGCCTCAGCCTAGAAGAATCTGGCAACAAACTCGACTGGGTTCATAGCTTTTTTTTTTGATGATCCCTCTTCATCAAAAAGCTTCAGTGTGGTGCCAATCGAACTAGGTGAGGCTCATGCCAACTCTGGATATACCACTGGAATCGCAAACCTTCATAAGCCACGTGGCTATAAGCTAGTTGCCACTTGCCACTAGTTTATAAAAATAAAAATAAAAGTTTGACCTGCCCCTTGAACACATACCTTTGTTAGCGACCAATCTTCATTGATCTCCATCTCAAACTGTCTAGGATAGAAATGAAATGAAATGAAATTCTTTATTGTCGAAGTAAGAGCTAAAATCATCTAGTAGGTACCTAATTTTTTTTTTTTTTTTTTTATACAACTGAAGTGGCAACCAAGCGTACGGCCCACAAGATGGTAAGCGGTTACCGCAGCCTATGGACGCTTGCAATACCAGAAGTATCACTCGCGGGTTGCCACCTTGAGGCTAAGATCGAAAGCCTAATGTGCCAGTAATTTCACCGGAATCCATACCCTTCACACCGGAACACAGCAATGCGAGCATTACTGCTTGGCGGCAGAAATAGGTATGGTGGTAGTCCTTCCCCGGACGAGCTCTATCACAGAGAACTCTACTACTCTTAACTTAACTCTTAATAGTTTTTTATAATCTTAAATTTATATTTAAGTCGGGGAAATAAAAAGGTAATTACGCGATAAAATCCCGAAAATATTATAAAAAAACTATATTTTCACATTGATTATGAATCTCTAAAGATATTAATTCGACCGTCTTACTCTAATGATTTATTTAAAAGAAATTTGTTTAGCGACACTTTGTTAGCATTTCTAATACTTCTTTGATTACATTGACGGTTAGTGAGCTTTTTTGTTAAATAATTGTAATGCTTCAGCTAAAGCTTACGTGTTCCACAAAAACGTATAAATAATTAATATTAATATGTCTACAAATATTTGTTCCGGGTGTTCTGGGTATTTTCTATATATAATATTTTTTTTTTTTTTTTTTTTTTATACAACTGAAGTGGCAACCAAGCGTACGGCCCACAAGATGGTAAGCGGTTACCGCAGCCTATGGACGCTTGCAATACCAGAAGTATCACTCGCGGGTTGCCACCTTGAGGCTAAGATCGAAAGCCTAATGTGCCAGTAATTTCACCGGAATCCATACCCTTCACACCGGAACACAGCAATGCGAGCATTACTGCTTGGCGGCAGAAATAGGTATGGTGGTAGTCCTTCCCCGGACGAGCTCTATCACAGAGAACTCTACTACTTTATCACAGAGAACTCTACTACTTCCTACGTAAAATGAGCGCTACAATTACAACCACTCGTTTGACCAATAGTTTGACCATGGTTTGACTCTACTGTCTAGACGGAGATCAATGGAGACTGGTCGCTAATATAGATAAGTAATCAACCCGAATAAGGTAATAAAATGAAAAAAACATCTTTAAAATATCGGCTAAAATGATCATTCAAAGTATTGGTGGAGATCGGTCTAGATTTCTAGATCTTATCAAACGATGTGTTTTATTATGACCTTTATGAGATAAGATTAGCATGAGACATTATGCCAAAAAAACTTAATTTATCTTATTCAATTCAATTTAAATTGTATTTATTTTTATAACTTATTATAACTTATCTATAATTCCAGTTTAAGTTAAAATCTTGGAATTTAACTTACTGTAGTAACGTAAAAGCGCGTAGCAAAACTTGTAATGCTTACGCACCTACAACTATTTTACTATTACGAAACTAAAACAGGTAAAGCTCTCTTTGTGGAAGAGTTTATAATGCTGTACAATCCACATAGCATCATCTAGCCCCAAGGTAAGCTGCTGGTAAGAGCTGTGAGCTGAGCCATCTAAAGACCGTTATAAACGACCTATAGATAGCTCAACTGATCCAAATCACTACCAGACGGAAGCGTTCCCAACATGCTGGCTGCATTGCCACGTGGAATGGCAATGCTGATACGTTGAGCCACATATGAACCAGCCTTTTTACATAGATAGATATTTTTTAATTTATTATATATAGAAAATACCCAGAACACCCGGAACAAATATTTGTAGACATATTAATATTAATTATTTATACGTTTTTGTGGAACACGTAAGCTTTAGCTGAAGCATTACAATTATTTAACAAAAAAGCTCACTAACCGTCAATGTAATCAAAGAAGTATTAGAAATGCTAACAAAGTGTCGCTAAACAAATTTCTTTTAAATAAATCATTAGAGTAAGACGGTCGAATTAATATCTTTAGAGATTCATAATCAATGTGAAAATATAGTTTTTTTATAATATTTTCGGGATTTTATCGCGTAATTACCTTTTTATTTCCCCGACTTAAATATAAATTTAAGATTATAAAAAACTATTAAGAGTTAAGTTAAGAGTAGTAGAGTTCTCTGTGATAGAGCTCGTCCGGGGAAGGACTACCACCATACCTATTTCTGCCGCCAAGCAGTAGTGCTCGCATTGCTGTGTTCCGGTGTGAAGGGTATGGTTTCCGGTGAAATTACTGGCACATGAGGCTTTCGATCTTAGCCTCAAGGTGGCAACCCGCGAGTGATACCTCTGGTATTGCAAGCGTTCATAGGCTGCGGTAACCGCTTACCATCTTGCGGGCCGTACGCTTGGATGCCACTTCAGTTGTATAAAAAAAAAAAAACTATTATAAAAAACTACGAGTTCTGATCGCGAAAGTTTAAAAAAGACCAATGTGAAATTGTTGTAACTTGGGACTGATTGATTAATAAAGTAGACTAGCAACGGATTTACCTGGTGGTAGGACTCTTCAGCAAGAGTTAGTCTTGCTGGGTACCACCGCAGTGTCAGATATTCTACCTCCAAGCAGTAGTGTGCAACATTACTGTGTTTAGGTTTGAAGGGCACTGTAGCAAGTGAAATTACTGGGCGAAAGAAACTAACAACAATGTCTCGGGGTGATAAGCGCAGTGCTGTGCCACGCAAACACTTGAAAACTTTAAACTTTGGGTGGCACTGCATCTGTAATAGTCAGGCTTGGTGCTTAACATCAGGTGGGCGCCTTGATTGTCTTATCACATGCTGACATAAAAAAAAAAAAGTTTGCTATGAGCGTTTTTCCATACAAAATCACGTATACGCAAATGTATATGTGATCCGTTGGCACAAAATTTAATTAAAAATAGCAGTTGCAACTGATCTATAATCAGATGATAACTTTTTATGATCAGATGCAACCAAAATCTGATCATATGATCAGATGGGAATAACCCAAAATCACTAGTATTATGAACTTGTATTGTAGGCTGTTAGTCCTAACTGGCTATCGCAACGCAATTTTCGTTGTCCAACCGACCGACATAGGTATCCTACAATGCGGAGGTAGCCAGTAGACGGACTCTTGCTGGAGAGTTCTACCACCGGATTTTCGGTAAGCCCCCGCTAACCACCTTCAACGAACAGAGTCTAGAGTGTAAAGTATGATTTACATTGGGTCAGTAACTGACTTCAAATGGAGTCAGTGCTGGCTTCGATAACTGACTTGTTCTGATTAAAAAGGGTCAGTACGCGAGAATATTGAAGTCAACACTGACCCGACAGCGTTTCACTGACATCAATTTCCACATTTACAAATCAATTTACATTAGATCAGTTACAGTAGATGGTCATTAATGACTTTGTTTGAAGTTTCACTGATATTAATTTACATATTTACTAATCAATTTACATTAGATTAGTTACGGTAGCACTGACTCTGCTCGAATTTTCACTGACATCAATTTACACATTTACAAATCAATTTACATTAGGTCAGTAGCGGGTCATCACTGACTTTGCTCGAATTCGGAGTCAGCACTGACTTTGCTACTGACTCAATGTAAATCATACTTTACTTCACCGGATTATAGGATGAAACCTCGTTAACTGGGCCTTAGTTGTTTTGCACTACTTTTTGTTCCATTGATCCCATTTCAATGCATTGGTATCTGCGTCTAACTCAGTTATTCATAGCAGGATATTCACTGGCAGGAGTTAGTTCTTAACTATGGATACGAGTGTTAGAAGAGTAGAGAAAGGCATTTTGTAATGATTTTTTTGTTAGGCCAGACTTATTATGTTGATTTCGGAATAAATCTTTATACTTTTCCTTAACTCGTGTTAGATGTTGACAGATTTCACAAAGGGGAAAAAGCGGGGTCTTATTCATAATCATACCATGAAGCTTTGATAGCTAATGTGTCTTTTAAATCTGTCATCGTCTTTCTGCATTGACATAAGAATGACAACGAATCCTGACAACCAGCGCTATTCTTCCGTCAAAGCCGTAGAGAAGGTGTAGAGCTGCTTTATTGTCTAGCCCTTTTCCTCACGAAAGCGCTCGTGACGTAGCTGGCTAAGTTATTCTTAACAGATCAACAAAGTTAAGCATTGTCCCGCGTAGTCACTATTTGGATGGGTGACCGCTAGTGGCAATTTCACTGAGCGCTAGGCTTAGGCGGGCAGGTTAAGCAGTTGGTCCTATCTTTTTTAGAGTTGTTAAACCATGACAGAGGCTTTCGGACCTTAAAACTCTATCACCAGAGTTGGTTACTGACTCATACGAACATATATTACTGACCTTTTCCTTAATTTTTCTTTCCTTTACTCTACTCAGCTTACTACTTATACTAGCTTATAAAACATAGCGGCACGTGTCTCACTAATTCAGCACCCGAAGCCACGTAAGTACCTATTGCTTGGTTGTAATTAAAAAAACGTGTTGAAGTCACGTTTGTATAGTTTCCAAACTCAGAGGTGAGTTAAGTTGAGGGTCATGGGCAATTTAAATTCTTACGGTATTGACTGACTGACCATTCTACGCCCAACGCGAGTATATATCATAATCATAATATTTTTTACAGATGAAAGTTTAGATGTATGTATAGTGTATTCCAATTTTATTTGACGCTTCAACCGACAAATAGTTTCATGCCTGAAACGACAGATCGATTAAAATAAAATTTGGTACAAAGGTAGATTGTCACGGAAGTGTATAGCATTGTTATCCCCGGAAAAATGTAATGTTGCACGCGAATAAAGTCGCGGGCAATATCTAGATCTGCATATATATAAAATAAGCTTCGATCTTTGATAATTTAACAAGTTCTATCTGCCCCCATAGTTACGAGAAGACAAATAAAACTTTTTCAATAAACTCCTTATTAACAGGGGGGGCGATCTTTGACTATATAGGGTACTTGTCTAGACTGAGCATTTTTCAATACACATCACGCAAAAACGGGCCAAGCTGAGCACAATGTGTGCGTGTGTAACATGTAGAAATCTTTGAGGGCGATCTATTCCTATCCTCAATGTATTAAGTGAACTCACGGTGGCAAGCATAGCGTCGAAGATAGTAGGCCAGGCCAGTGCGCAGGCCAGTGCTGCCGTGGCGAGCAGGGCACCGCTGCCGATCCACAGCCAGCGCCAGCGCGCAGTGCGCCCGCGCATCTTGTACCCACACACCGTCGCCGCCACCCTGGAATACAATAACGTCAAAGTCAAAGTCAATGAGAGCTTTATTCAGTAACATCACAAGGATTTTGAAACGTCTTACAAGCTAGGTTAATTTACGAGGGGATTTAGGGTTTTTTTCTTGTTTCAAAATCCCCTTTAGACTGAGCTTGAGGCTTCAAAGGGGATTTTTAAAGGGGATTTTGGCACGAACCCTATTTTAAGCAGTTTTTATGCGATCACTTGGACAGTAAATTTTTCCGGGATATAGATATTCTTACCTGAGAACCTCGCTTCACAGTAGATTTAATTTTTTTTCCAGTTTTGTCCTTGGGAATCTTGATGTTTGTTATTTTTGTTTTTATAGTGTTAACCATCACACTAGGGGAATACTAAAGATTATAATATCCCAAAAATTATTTTGCTTCAAGCGGGATCTTGATGTTTGTATGATATGGTCTACTCTTGGAACCGACAAACGACAATCGTGGCAAATATTGTATTTCAACTTATACCGGTGACACGGTGTTCAGAGCATTCACGGACATAAGCTGAACTACAAAAACTGTCACGCACGATACATCGCTTTTGTCCGCAAGAGTAGGCCCCCAGAGCTTAAACAACATTCGTTCAGGCTGGAGAGTATTTTTTAATAACCAGTTTAGCATGAGATAACAAATCTTTATTATTTTGTGTTGCCAAGCTAGTAACAAAATGAAGATCAGAAGATCACGATTAAAACTAAAATTTTAAATGTAATAGTTCGTGTGGTATGTGTGTTAGTTTGTTACATCTTCACGCTCAAATAGCTGAAATGAAAGGAGTTGTTTCACGTAAAGAAGTTGTTTCTCGCAGTATGGAGCCGGGCCCAGGGACCCAACCATGAACTCCTTGTAACGAACCAAATATGCTTAGTTTCGTTCCGTTCACAAATAAAAACATTAAATTAAATATAAGAGTAATAAAATAGATAAATACGTAAAAATACGGTGACCGTTTTTGTAAGAACATTATAATAACGTTAATCTCTAAATTCGGAACGCTACCTTTACAAGCGCATTCCATATTTGGAAGTGTTTGCGAGTCATGGAATGGTCTGTGATTGGTCTGATTTTAAATGTGGCGCCATTCTGTATGGCTGCGAACCAATCACAGAGCAGTGTCTAGATTTGTAGATAGATTTGTATTAGAAAATGTCTCCAGACTGCGGGGTAACCTTCCCCCTCGACTATAAAAAAGAAAGCGTGCGCTGACGCGGGGTCATTACGATTATTTTAAATTCGAGCTAGGACGTTTTGCTGCCCGTGCGTGAAACGATTATTTTCGGGTTATCTCACCATAGATTCCTTTCGACACGCGAGTGATTGTCTGCTTTTTATGGTATTTACTTACCAAAGTTTATCATATTTAGCTGGTACTTCATTTGTGTGAGTGAACGGAGTTTGAAGTTAACATGGTTTAACGTCTGGTTGGATACTCACTGTGACAACTAAAACCAGATTTCCTCCCTTGAAAGATTAGGCTGAATGTGTTGGAACGACTTTCAGGATTGATTTTACCTTTTCATAGGATCAATCTAATTGTTCCCTGTTCTGGTTTGTACTTAGTCTATGGAGGCGAGATTCGTCGAAGTGGATCACATTCGCTTATCTATATTCTAAATCAACTCAGGCAGTCTTTGCGGCAATTCCCCGTCTTGATTCACAACCCTGGACTCCGGTCCGTGATGACAGACCTTAGGGTGTTTTAGGGAGTAGGTCAAAATCGAGAGTAACGCCTCGTGACACTATCTTAGATTAGTTAGATATTTCATCATTGCACTTCGATGAAAGACACACGCAATTAATGTAAATGTGAAGTAGTGATATCTACTTTTAGTTTGTTTATAACACATCTAGATAGCTAGTAGGGATGTATTCTAGGTACACCTTGAACATAGGTAGGAGTCAGTTGAAAACAGTGAGAAGAGAATTAGATACCTACTTACTTCGTACCTACTTTAATCCTTGTTTACGATATTAAACTTTGTTACTTTCTTGTCTTTTGAATGACTTTAAAGCTTAGATATTTAACATTAACTTATTTAAAGATTATACCTATCACCTGAGAATATTCATGGTATTGCCAATAGTCAGACTTAGAACAAGGCTGAAGCAGTTCGTAGTTATTAAGGATCTGTACACGACCCCAAAGCTACTCTACGACAAGTCTTAGACTGGTGATGTCTTGGGTATCAAGGTGAAAAAGGTATATATCTATCTACTTAACAAAGCCTAACTTCAGGGTCATTCTTATAGATAAGTTAAGTTATTTTAAATAAGAATAGACAGACATATTAAATTTAATAAAACATTTGAATGACTTCAAAGTATTGATACTTACTTACTTTTTAACTTTGTGACGTTTTACCTATTTGCTGTGAATAATCATGGTATTTCCTATAGTCAGACTTAAGGGCAAGCTGAGCAGTCCCTATAGTTAGTAAGTTACCGTACAAGAACTGAAAACTATTCTACGAAAAGTCTTTAGACTGGAAATGTCTTGGTTTTCTAAGTACAATGGGTATAATTTCTATTTACTTATCAAAATCTTACTTCTTGGTCATTCTTATAATTAAAGTACAAAATCTAGAAATAGGACCGATAGGAAAGTTAGGTAGGGACCGTCCGAACCAAGTGGTTCCAAATGGGATCATCTAAGTGCCAAGTAACACTCGAAGGTGTGGAATACTGGATGATACCCGCGATGAATAGTTTCGACTATTCCTATCTACTTGCTAAAAGAATAAGCCCTCTTATCCCTTGCAGACTAACTAAGACGGACTAAGACTTGGAAGTTGTAAATTCACAGATTAGATTCTGTTTCCCCGAAATATTGTGGGCATCCATGATAGATGGATGTCTACGGAAAATATTTCAAATACGGAAGAGGGTTAGCCCAGTCAGGAGACGAAACCCATTGTCTGGTGCGGGGCGGGGCACCGAAGACCTATGGAAAGCATTCCATAGCCGTTTATAAAATAATATACATAAATGAGTATAAATAAATCCTTCATTGACTTGATAAAATACAGAAATCTAATGTAAGTTTAGTACCTCAGAACAGATACAATAAATTATAGTAGATAGGAGGTTTTGCCTAGTGACTCACACTTGGCTATATAACAAATACAATAAATTAGTAGATAGGAGGTTTTGCTTAGTGACTCACACTTGGCTGTATAACAAATACAATAAATTATAGTAGATAGGAGGTTTTGCCTAGTGACTCACACTTGGCTGTATTTGAGTTTAGGTAAGCTATGTAGGTATTGATAGGATTCTATAGGTAGATTTAGATAGACTTTGCACCCTGAAAAGAATTTGAGTTACGCGGACACAACGTAGAGGGACTAAGTAGGGAACTAGACGATCACCAAGGCCAAACAAACAAACAAACATTTATATCGGTTGACGATTGGAGAAGGGAATAGGGGGAGGGTACATCCTATAGCGATTGAAATGAAGACCTAAACTAAATTGACAAAAAAAATTATACCATGACATTTATGGTACAAAAATTTTTGAAAATTTAGTTTAGGTCTTCATTTGAATCGCTATAAGAGTTCATGGTTGGGCCCCTGGTCTTTTGTAGAGGTCTAGATAATTAGATAATCATTAAAGAAACCATTTATCAATGTTTATTTATTTTATTTTGGCTTCTTTCATAATCTTAAGTAAGTTTATCTCTGTGAAGGAGTGCAACACAATGCAAAACAACATGGCGGGCTTATAGAACAACTGGGTTATTAGGTACTGTCAAAGTCATGATGCGTTACGATCATTGGCTAAAAGCAGCTGTCATGGCGGACCTCTAGTGTTCCCGTTTTAGCAAACTCAACACAATAACATTTTTCCTTTAGAACTGTGTTTGTCTACTTAAAAATAAATTTGTTAGTAACTGTTAGTCTTATATATTTTTCCAAATTTTTCTATGGTGTTACAAAGACCTAGGCCACTATGAAATTGGTCCTTTGATACAAATATAGATTATACCATTGGTTATCACCTAAGCTATTTTTAAACCTGAAAAACTTACTGTTCCTGTAGGATTGCATAAAAACTGCAAAACCGCAGGGCACGACTAGTATGTAATAAATTACCGAATGAATCAAGAATTCGTAAATTTAATATGCAGATAACCATCTGGTTATTTACTGTTTTAAACGGTCAATTAATTTTTTTATGTTGTTGTGTTTTTTTTTTAAGATAAATATGTTTTTTTTATACCACTAAAGTGGCAACCAAGCGTACGGCCCACTTGATGGTAAGCGGTTACCGTAGCCTATGTACGCTTGCAACATCTGAGGTATCACTTGCGTGTTACCACCCTAAGACGTAAGATGGAAAGTCTCATGTGCCTGTAATTACACTGGAAACCTTCAAACCGGAACACAGCAATGCGAGCATTACTGCTTGGCGGCAGAAATAGTTATGGTGATAGTCCTTCCCGGACGAGCTCTATCACAAAGAACTCTACTACTCTTCGTTCGCGTCAGCAACATGCATTAATGTCTTAAGAATTTAGTAAGCAAGACATTCCTCTTTTTAATTTATTCCTACTATAATTGATCTCATTCATAAGCTCAAAGACACTCAACTATATAGAAAGAGCTAGAAGTTTCACGACATGATTAAATCCAAAACGAGGAAATCCGTAGAGCCAAGGGCATCGATAAAGCTCTTAGAATAAGATAATTGAAGCGGCAATAATAATAATAATAATTTTAAATAAGGTTATGGCCAAGTGGACGACACAACTTTACGCACAGACCACTAGTAGCGTAATCGAAACAACTCCTATCAAAATACAAAGGGGTATATTTCAAGGAGATGCGCTTAGTCCGCTGTGGTTCTGCCTAGCAATCAATCCTCTCTCTAATAGGCTGAACTCGTCCGATGTAGGTTACTTATTAGATTTGACACAAACAGACACAGACTAACAACCCACTTTGTAAACTTAACCACCTGCTGTACATGGACGATATAAAAATGTATGCGGCCACTCAGATCGATCTGAAACATTTAATGCTGATCACCGAGCAATTTTCTCACGATATCTCCATGCAGTTTGGGATCGATAAATGCAAAATAAATTCTATTAAAGATGGCAAATCCTATCAACACGTTTATCATATGCAAACTGGCGAGTCAATAGATTCCTTAGATGAAAATGAAGCATATAAATATTTAGGATATCAACAGTCAAAACAAATTCATCACATAGAAACTAAAACTAAACTTAAACAAAACTTCAAACATAGACTTAACGCCATTTTAAAAACACAGTTACATTCAAAAAACACAACTAAAGCCATAAATTCGTATGCTATCCCAGTGCTTACTTATTTTTTCGGTATAATAAATTGGACACAACAAGAGCTCAAAAACTTACAACGCCTAATAAATGTTACAATGACCAAACATAGAAAACACCATCCACGAGCGGGTATACAGAGACAAATTTTACCAAGGATAGAAGGAGGCAGGGGCATTGTAGACATACATACAATTATCTCTCTTAGTGTAGATACCTACACAATCGGCATTTATCTACACTAAGAGCTTATTTCCACACCAAAGCAGAAACTTCTGCTCTCCACAACGCAATAGTTAAATTAGATAAAAAACTAACACCGCTTAACTTGCACGACCAAAATAGACAAACAAATGAGAAACAAACGGACAGACAGACATTAATAACTGAATGGACCCGTAAGTCACTACATGGAAGACATCGCCACGACCTGAGTCAACCCAACGTCGACAAAGAAGCGTCGAACGAATGGCTCAGTCGAGGGGAACTCTTCCCAGAGACCGAAGGGTTCATTATTGCAATTCAGGACCAAGTAATTGAAACCCGGAACTATCAGAAGTACATCATGAAATTACGCAGTTTACCCACGGACTTATGCCGTAGATGTAACAGCTCCTCGGAAACCATACAGCACTTAACAGGACAACTTGTAGTGAAGCTTACAAACTATCTTATGCTAGGTTAATTTTTGAACAGTGACAGATTTACACAATAAAAACATAGTCTATTTGATCAGGACCCGAATAAAAGATTTCATTATAGGCAGGTCATATCTATCAGGTATGACCTGCATGATGGTGTTGGCGCTGCTCCGTTGAGCAGCCCATTGAGCAGGATATACGCTGAAGGTATATCCTGCTCAATGGGCGGGATATACCTTTAGCGTGCTTCGGAGGGCACGTTAAGCAGTCTGTCCCGGCTAAAGTTTAGGCCATAACAGAGGCCTTCGGGCAGCCTAGAAACTGTCACCAAAGTTGGCCACTGACTCATACGAACTTACTTTACTTACTTTTACCTTTAGCTCATAGAACCACAGACATGGCGCTCTTTGGGTGAAGCCTATGTCCAGCTGTGAACGTCTATTGGCTGATATACTTAATGATAATTATTTGAATCGTTACTGTATGCTGCATTTATTGATTATCAAACTAGGATAGAGCTCGTCCGGGGAAGGACTACCACCATACCTATTTCTGCCGCCAAGCAGTAATGCTCGCATTGCTGTGTTCCGGTGCGAAGGGTATGGTTTCCGGTGAATTTACTGGCACATGAGGCTTTCTATCTTAGCCTCAAAAAACCCACGAGTGGTACCTCTGGTATTACAAGCGTCCATAGGCTGCGGTAACCGCTTACCATCTTGTGAGCCGTACGCTTGGTTGCCAATTCAGTTGTATAAAAAAAAAAATAGGTATCTAACCACCTACTGGCTGCATAAAATTATTTATATTTTTAGACATAAACATAGATATATAATATAGTATTTTAAAATTCGAAAGACATGTGCCATCCACCAATCCGCATTGGGTCCGCGTGGTGGATTAAGACCCAATCACTCTCGCCTGAGAGTAGGCCAGTGTCCCAGCAGTGGGAACATTAGAAGGCTGTCATGATGATGATGATTCTATTGAAGAATTTTTGAAGGGCAGTATGAAAATTTAATCATTATTATTATTCTTTACTTTTTGTTATTCAATTGACATTAAATTTCGTAATTTATTTGTTATTTCTTAGTACTGACATTATCAGATTGTAATTTTTATTTCGTTGGAATATTAAAAGAATTATTGGAATCGAATCTGCCTTTTATTATTATTTACACTCAATTAAATGTCTAAAATAAGTAAGCCTAATCTTAAGTTATTTCAAATACGATGACGTAATTATTGTTATTGAATAAATAAATTGAAATTGAAAATAGACATTCATTTAACTTATTAATCAAGTAACTTACAGATAGTCAGATAGTAATTTATTGGTATAAAAACATTACACGTCGAATAGGAGTACATAAGTACATTTCGGTGTATTTCGGTGCAATAGTACTTGTAAGTACATGGAATGTAATAAAATCCCAAATAAAAAAAAAAAAACAAAGTAAAAAGTTATTTATTTGAAAACAGAAAACATAGCATTATTAAGTTAGTAGCATGATTCAAACTTTTTTTTTTTTTATACAACTGAAGTGGCAACCAAGCGTACGGCCCACAAGATGGTTACCGCAGCCTATGGACGCTTGCAATACCAGAGGTATCACTCGCGGGTTGCCACCTTGAGGCTAAGATCGAAAGCCTCATGTGCCAGTAATTTCACCGAAATGATAAACCTTAACTAGCATCACTATATATTTATTTATTTATTCAAGATTCATGATATTTATTTGCATAAATAAGTGTTACAGAAGGTCCTAAAAGTAATATGGCACTTAGAACTTATTTGCCCTTTTCAGGCATTGCAAATTATATTTTATGTAGGCTATCTATGCTTTATTGATATTACTGAGCGCTCCCGTGCTTCGGAGGGCACGTTAAGCAGTCAGTCCCGGCTTTTTCAAAGTTAAGGCCATGACAGAGGCCTTCGGGCGGCCTGGAAACTTTGTCACCAGAGTTGGCCACTGACTCATATGAACGAACGAACGAACGATATTTGCAAGATCGCTAACTCCCACCTTAGGATAACCTTTGTTGTCGGTAGTTAGTCTAAAAAAAAAAAAAAAATTATCAGGCGAAGAATAGATTTCAAGATTTCAAGATAGATTTCAAGATATTTATTTGCACAAACAAGTGTTACAAAAGGTCTTAAAAGTAATATGGCACTTTGAACTTATTTGCCCTTATATGGCACTTAGAACTTATTTGCCTTAATATTACTTATTAGGTATTTTTAGTGATTGTATCATTGCTTAACTACTTATCTATTTGAACTAGAAATATTAACTTGCAGTGCCCTTACAGGGTCCATGTACTCACCTGCAGCAATACTATGTTACATCTAAGCTGAATGTACATTGAGCATGAATAAATGAAATATGAAAAAAAATAAAAAAAACTATATAAGCCTATATAAGCCGGCCCGGTGCCCTGCGGAGCTCACTAAAAACTCAAATCTTTGCAGGCAGCGCCTTCTGCGTCCGCCAAAAGTTCGTGTAACGCTGTCACGGACCGTCAGACGGTCTAACAGCAAATAGTCCATTAGAAAAAAAAAAAAAAAAAAGCGGAGCTCAGTCTGTGGTACTCAGCCATCGTACCCGGTAATGGGAAGGTGGTTTAACAATACAGGCGCAACCCTGCGACTTCTGGTTTGGTGAGCGTATTCGGTCGGACATCCGTACCCGTTTTCATTGAAATGAGTAAGTCGGGCGACTTTCTACATTTGTCGGATAATAGTACTTTGTCACCTATCACTCTCTCTATCATCGTGCATAATTTAAAAAGAGATGAATATATGCATTGTGAAGTGAGCTTCGTTATAAAATGATGCCAACTTAACAAAGCAAAACTACACAAGCTGTACTTATAACTGTAACGTAAGTAGTAAGCACCAACACAGCTCATGGTACCACTATAGAGGCTAACTATACTATCTGCGTTTTTACGTAACTACTGTAGTAACGTCAGGTGATCTAACTATGACAACTCATGGTAGACAGACCGGACCGTTCTGCTTACTAGGAGTTGTAATCCTCTAGCTTAAGTACTGTAGCCGCCTACTGTAGGCGTCACTAATCGCTGTACCCCCGTGGAGAATAAATGGACATTGTTTTGTGACGAGTTGTTTTCCTTGACTGCCAGTAGGGAAATCCTTCTTGTTACAATAGTATACCAATTAGGTATAATAAATAAATAAATAAATAATGCTGGACAATCCACACAGCATCATCTAGCCACAAGATAAGCTACTGTTAAACAGAGCTGTATTATGGGTATAGATGACTGATATATACTTAATACAATACAATACATAGATAGATATTTTTTTATATTATATATAGAAAATACCCAGAACACCCGGAACAAATATTTGTAGATCGTACAAACATTTGACCCGAGGCGGGAGTCGAACCCGCAACCTCCGCGTCGCAGGCGGACCTGCGCCCGCTGCGCCACCGAGGTCGTCAATATAATAAATAAATAATAATTATTATGAATAACCATTCAAAAACAGGTGCAAGATAGCTTGCGCTTGGTCAAGTATCCATCGACGCTATCATCTGTAAGGATATAACAGTAGTATAACAAATAATGCACTCGTGTTACACCGAGTATTAAGATAATGAATAAATGATAACCCTAATCTGTCGTTAAGTCAAATTGTTCAACTAATTAATTAAAATTCTAAATAAACAAACAACAGTCATTATAATGAACAGATAATACTCATTATGAGCTGGCACCCAAGAAATGAGAATAGGAATCGTGGAAGACAATTCAGAAGATGGGAAGATGGAATTAAGAAAATTGCAGGAAATACATGGACTAGAAAAGCTTACGATAGAGAGGAATGGAAAAAAATGGAGGAGGCCTTTGCCAAAGCTGGACAAACAGACAAGGCTGTCGATGTCGACTTATAGAATTAATTAGCATTAAGTAGTATGTAACGTTTCGCCTGAATAAAGGCTATTATTATTATTATGAGCTGGCCACACAGAAAAGACGTAGTTCCTATAAACGAGGATCGTCACGGACGCAGCACAAATGTATAAAAGCATCGAAAAATGACAAATTCCTCTCATATATTAAGAGTAGTAGAGTTCCTTGTGATAGAGCTCGTCCGGGGAAGGACTACCAACATACCTATTTCTGCCGCCAAGCAGTAATGCTCGCATTGCTGTGTTCCGGTGTGAAGGGTATGGTTTCCGGTGAAATTACTGGCACATGAGGCTTTCGATCTTAGCCTCAAGGTGGCAAGCCGCGAGTGATACCTCTGGTATTGCAAGCGTTCATAGACTGCGGTAACCGCTTACCATCTTGTGGGCCGTACGCTTGGTTGCCACTTCATAAAAAAAACTGTTCAGGAAAAAATAATGAAGGAATGGCTATCCACCATCCACTTTGGGCCCGCGTGGAGGTAAAGAACGCGCCCTAATATTCACAAAATAAATAAATAAATATATAATGCGGGACAATCCACACAGCATCATCTAGCCCCAAAGTAAGCTGCTGTTAAACAGAGCTGTGTTATGGATACTAGATGACTGATATTATACTTAATACAATACAATACATAGGAGTACCAGCGGCACAACCAGTTGAGCATCGTAGTTGTGCCTTGGGTCCGGAAGGGATAGAGATATTTTTTATTATATATAGAAAATACCCAGAACACCCGGAACAAATACTTGTAGATCGTACAAACATTTGTCCCGAGGCGGGAATCAAACCCGCAACCTCTGCGTCGCAGGCGGACCTGCGCCCGCTGCGCCACATCGGTCGTCAAACACAAAAATTGATGATAACTCAGATACTTAAAATTTACCATTTTTTTCTAGGGTTCCTCGAAAGTGAAAACACGATTTGAAAAAGCCTCGATAGAAAAATAATAGATATGAAAAATAGTTGTTTTGAGAATGGTTGATCTGGATCTCTTTTTCTTCTTCTTTTGTTTTATGGCCTCTGTGGCTTATTTGCCACAATTTTGCCAGTGTCAAGTGTATTAGTTTGATTGTCGCTTAGCAACGTAAACAAACGAAGTTTGGAAAGAAACGATGACTTTTCTTTCAAAATTCTCCTGGAAAGTCTTTGACTAAATTACCAACCAACATTACCCTCCATTTGAATTACTTACACTTGTGCTAATTAAACAAGTTAAATTGGATAAACTGCCACCAAATTTACGCAATAAAACTTCAAATAACACGAGAAAAATAATTAAAATGGGAAGACCCATGTCGTTTTGACAGGACCTTTACGGTATTTCAAGATGATTGTCACGTTGATAAGTACACAGTGTCACAGTTTTTTTTTAATTAATGGTCTAGTTTGTGTAAAAAAGCAAATAACTGTGTTTTTCTCTTATTCCGGACCTTGCGCCAGAAGCGCCACGGTGAAGCGCATTCCAATTTCAACTTTAATTCAACAAAGTTACGTTTGAAATAAAAAAGACCAAGAGGTGCTAATCTATGGTAAGGTCCATTCTTAATGCAATTACCTACTCTCTCGATAGTCCATAGACAATTCATAGAAGTGAAAACATTAGAAGGCTGTTATCAACGCTGTAATTAAATGTATCTGGTTGTATAATGATGTATAGTTCGCACAGCGGATCTAGGCTTCCGTGAAGTTAGCCGTTTGTGATGCTCAAAGACTATTTAGTTTGAAAAAGCTCCATTGCGCATCGAATCGGCTAATTTCACTACGGCCGAGATCCGTTGTGAGACCTATAAACATATCTTGCAGCCACAAATTAAAAGAAGAAGATAATTATCTTGCAGCGGGAATCAATCTTGCATCACCTTTCATCTCAGCAGCTGAAGCGGAAGAAACACAAGGGACAAATAATCGAATAAACGAGCTAGCTCCTTTAAACCCAGAGCAAATTCCATGAGCGAATAAGTCTGACCGCGGTTGAGCGATCAATACTCAATATCAAATTACTTGCTCAAGTACGGACGTACGTCAAGGCCTGCGTCCACTAAGCACCGTTTACTACGCTACTGAAAATACATTTACAAACACATATGAGTAGTAGTTAGTAGGACAACAGGACATACTTACCTAGATTGGTAGCCTGGTGGTAGGACTTTTCAGAAAAATACTTTTCTTAAACAATACCTATGTACCTACTTGTCTTGTCGTGGTGTGAGGTCAAACTTTTGTTATTCTGGCTTAGTCTGAAAACCAGCAAATAAATGTATTTCATTTAATTTCATTTCATTTTCATACAGTGTACAATCAGTGTCAAATATTCTGCGTCAAAGCAGTAGTATGCAAGCACTATGGGCGTTATTCCTAAACCTAATTATATAACTCTGTTTACCTTTCCAAATCTGTCAACTTTGTTAATAAACAAGAAGCTGTAAGCTTCTTAGCTTCTTGTTTATTAACTAGAATGATAAAGAAAAATTTAGGGTGGATTCGTCCAAACTAGTTATACGCAGTATAAGTCTTATACTCTGTAGCGAGTGATAATACTGTGGGCAAAATACATAGACAGGCAACCTTTTTTTTATTCAATGAATAACAAGGACCACTTTGAAACGTCTTACAAGCTAGGTGAATTTACGTCAGTTCCAACGCGCTTGGCAGAAACAGCAGCGGCTGGGTCAGTTCATCAGACAGGTACAGTGGACATCTGGCTTAACACGGTAGGTACAGAATCGCGAGGGAAGGTCAGAATATATTAGGTCATATTGAAATCCTTAGGGTGGATTATTGGAGTAAGTAGATGCCTTACTACATACCAAATAGGGCTTGAAATTCATGTTTTAAAGGGTCATTCAAACTTCTTTATTGCCTGAGTTGGTAACTATTGAAAAGAACGAATTGTAGTTGGTACTTACTAAAATAAATAAAAGAAATTAGAATAGAATAGAATAGAAAAATATTTATTTAACGCCACACAATTAACATTTTTTTTTTTCTTAAATACAGTTTAGCAATGTATTTAATAATATTACGATCTAGCCTTATGTTAAGGCTAATGAGTAATTTAATGTTGACCTAGTTTTATAGAATTTTTTTTTTTATTCTACACAATTAACATAAAAATAAAAATAACAATACAAATTAAAACTTAACTATTGAAATTCTTTTTTGTAGTGACTATACAAGTTAGTCTGTCTCTCGTTATGTATGTTAGGTATGTACTACGCTTAGATCTTCTAAACTACATACTGTTTATACGTATAGTTTAAGCACTCATGTGAAGCCGGGGCGAGTCGCTAGTATAGTATATATTAATATGTACTTACAGCTTTCCTATACAGATTACAGAGGGTCGTGGGTTCAAAACCGTTTATGCTACCGAGGTTTTCTCAGGCGACAGGAGGTTGCGGGTTCGATTCCCGCCTTGGAACAAATGTTAGTACGATCTGCAAATATTAATCCCGGGTGTTCTTTTTTTTTTTTTTTTTTTATACAACTGAAGTGGCAACCAAGCGTACGGCCCACAAGCTGGTAAGCGGTTACCGCAGCCTATGGACGCTTGCAATACCGGAGGTATCACTCGCGGGTTGCCACCTTGAGGCTAAGATCGAAAGCCTCATGTGCCAGTAATTTCACCGGAAACCATACCCTTCACACCGGAACACAGCAATGCGAGCATTACTGCTTGGCGGCAGAAATAGGTATGGTGGTAGTCCTTCCCCGGACGAGTTCTATCACAGAGAACTACTCTTAATGTCGTGGGTCGTAAGCTTGTTTTGTAATATTTTTTAAATATTTTTTACTAAACTACCCATGGGTATTAATCGAAGTAGGTAGGTAATAAGTTATAGGTCTCACAACGGATCTCGGCCGTAGTGAAATTAGCCGTTTCGATGCGCAATGGAGCTTTTTCAAACTAAATTGTCTTTGCGCATCACAAACGGCTAACTTCACGGAAGCCTAGATCCGCTGTGCGAACTATAACTCAAATCCTTTGATCAAGCAACAAAACCCCAAAAACAAAATAAAACCGCCAGCTAAAAATAATTTTGTTTATTCAACAGCAAAGGAAATGAATAAAAAACTTTTCACCCCAGTTGTTGTGGGGCAATTTAATTTTGAAGAATCCGTAGAAATCTTACAATAGGTTGCTACGTTTTTGAAGCCCTATTATGAGTGTCGTAAGGTACCTAATTAATACTTATAAATATTATGAAAAAGAAAACATTTTTGTTTAGCTGATGTGGGCACAAAAGTCCTTACTAGGTATGATGGCACAGGTAACTTCAGCTTATCGATTTTGGACGTACAATAGTATAGTAGTAGACCAGCTGTTTTGAAATATATGAAAAGAAAGGAATTTTTTAATTTTATTTTATTCGAGTAATATTCATTCAAATTATTTTTTTTTTATACAACTGAAGTGGCAACCAAGCGTACGGCCCACAAGATGGTAAGCGGTTACCGCAGCCTATGGAAGCTTGCAATACCCGAGGTATCACTCGCGGGTCGCCACCCTGAGGCTAAGATCGAAAGCCTCAAGTGCCAGTAATAGAATAATATCAAATAATAATCAAATCATAGAATACTTTGTTATTAGGCCATTTTTTAAATTTATTTTTAATATACAGGGTGGTCCAAACACAGACGTCAATAAAGAAGATTCCTCAGATCAAGGGCTCCCCGATTTTGGTATTTTTCAAGTTTTTTTTTATCCATGGAATTTCTTAGCAAGGTAAGCAGCTTGTGGCACGTAAACACGTATGTTGTTATTTTAGTCGCGATTTAAATACAACTCGTCACATCATCACAGCCTCACAGGGTCCTTAATGTTTTGGTATCTATTAGTATAATAAACTAATTTGAATTTGAAAGGTAATGACGACCGATGTGGCGCAGCGGGCGCAGGTCCGCCTGCGACGCAGAGGTTGCGGTTTCGATTCCCGCCTCGGGACAAATGTTTGTACGATCTACAAATATTTGTTCCGGGTGTTCTGGGTATTTTTATAATAAAAAATATCTATCTATGTATTGTATTGTATTAAATATATATCAGTCATCTTATACCCATAATACAGCTCTGTTTAACAGCAGCTTACCTTGAGGCTAGATGATGCTGTGTGGATTGTCCAGCATTATTTATTATTTATTTATTTATTTACTTGAGTATTAACCATTTCCTCAACATCGGCAGCGAGTCAAAGACCACCAATCCGCATTTGTAAAAATTAAATTTACCTTTTGATACATACTTGTAATGACTACAGAGAAACACTAAGACCCGGAACAAATATTTGCAGATCGTGCAAACATTTGTCTTGTAGCTGGGAGCGAACCTGCGTCCTTTTTTTTTTATACAACTGAAGTGGCAACCAAGCGTACGGCACACAAGATGGGAAGCGGTTACCGCAGCCTATGGACGCTTGCAATACCAGAGGTATCACTCGCGGGTTGCCACCTTGAGGCTAAGATCGAAAGCCTCATGTGCCAGTAATTTTACCGGAAACCATACCCTTTCAACCGGGAACTCGCTCATCGCGTCAATGAGCTAGCATGGAGGATTATAACCCAATCACTCACGCTTGAGAGTAGGCCAGATATCTGTGGGAACTTTCGAAGGCTGTTGATGATGATGGTGATTGTTATAATCCGTGTCCACGACCTTTATGATCGAAAGGCAAGGTCACCTCTACCTTCAACACGTACTTACCAGTATAAATGTGCATTTTTAGAACCAAAAATGAGAGGAATTCCTTGAAATGAACCTACCATTGTAAAATGATTTTGCACTGCTGGTTTATTAAATTGTTTACCTTATCACCTTTTATTGTACTTGACTTTTGAACGGTGAAGTTATTTAGCAATTTATTTTGTAGGTGGTATTTCCTACTTATTAAAATGTAGGCATGAATTTAAGTGTGGTTTATGCTTACCTATAAAATTGTTATTCAAATTAAACAAACGATTTTTTTAATAAGAACAGCGTACATGCAACAATTAGACGAGTACCTGGTACCCTACGAGGTACCTGTTCATTAATATTAATCATTAATATTAATGAACAGGTACCTGTTCATTAATATTAATCATTAATATTAATGAACAGGTACAGTATTATAAAAAAATCGTTTATTTCGTACAAACAATATGACAAAAAACCTATAATCTGCTAACAGTTGTGCTAACTAGACGAGGAAACACAAATGCTTCACTAGAGATCGTTGGAAGAGCTCTGAGAATTCTTGAGAGCTGATTGAAGCTATTTTCTAATGATTGACCGAGCTGAATTGGGAGTTTCCGTTCTGTATGCCCCTTTCTTTGATAGTAGATATTCGATGTCTAAATAATATCGAGGCTTAGTTGGCTTCACACGTTTTGACCATGTTTTACCTGTGGATAGGGCTGATGCGAGGATGATGTACTGGGCAAACCTACTTCATTTAAAACCGGAAAAATTCTAGGTTTTTGAATTTTTAACAAAAAAAATCATCAAAGTCAATTCATTGGCGTAAAATCACGTAACAAATAGGTAAATAACAAAAAACAAAAACATAACAGTCGAATTGATAACCGCCTTTTTTTAAGTCTGTTAAAAACCTACCAGACGTTTCAAAGTGATCCTTGTGATTCTACTGAAATAAATAATTTTTGATTTTGATTTTTGATTTTGACCATAGTTCAAGATTCCACCTTTTGAAAATTTTTTGTTGTTAATAAATAAATAATGCTGGACAATCCACACAGCATCATCTAGCCCCAAGGTAAGCTGCTGTTAAAGAGCTGCTGTTAGATCGTACAAATATTTGTCAAGAGGCGAGAATCGAACCCGCAACCTCTGCGTCGCAGGCAGACCTGCGCCCGCTGCGCCATATCGGTCAACGAAAATAAAATCAAAAATGTTTTAGTCTGATGTATTGCTGATCTAATTTTTCATAGATGTTTCCATCGTAACCCTGGAGCGCTCGTGACATAACTGACTTAGTTGTGGCAATTTCAACTGAGCGCCCCGTGCGCAGTCGGTCCCGGCTTTTCAAAAGATGTTCTTCGGGCGGCCTAAAAACTCTGTCACCAGAGTTGGTCACTGACTCACACTTACTTTTATCGTAGCCCTAGAAATCAGTTCAGGGCGAGGACAACAGCACCGGAACAGTGCTCATCATGAATACGTGCGAGCCGCAAGTAGCTAATGACCACATCCTTTACTGGACTCGAGATGAACAGGGATGGATTTACATCACTGATTACACGGATTACACACTGAAGCTGATGAAGAGGGATCATCAAAAAAAAGCTCTTCTTTTTTATGTCAGCAAGTGACAAGACAATCAAGGCGCCCACCTGATGTTAAGCACCACGCCAGACTATTACAGATGCAGTGCCACCAAGCTTAAAGTTTTTAAGTGTTTGCGTGGCACTGCACTGCGCTTATCACCCCCTAGACATTGTTGTTAAGTCTCTTTTGCCCAGTAATTTCATTTGCTACAGTGCTGCACACTACTGCTTGGAAACTAGAACCCAGCCGAGTTTGTTGCCAGTTTCTTCTAGGCTGGGGCGCGTGGAACTGGCGTAACGTTTCAAAATGATCCTTGTGAATAATTGAATAACGATATTTTTACTTACGTACTACAAAGTCGCTTCTCGCTGTTTGTCCTTATGTAAGCTTAGATCTTTATAACTACGCAACGGATTTTGATGCGGTTTTCTTAAAAGATAGAGTGATTCAAGAAGAAGGTCTATAGCACCCGTGCGAAGCCAGGGAGAGTCTGGTAGTTATTAAATAAAATAAAAAATAAATACGTAAAGAAACTTAATGATTATTGAAAAATAGTGCAAACTTTTGTACTTCTCTAAAAGAAAAACGCTCAGAGATTTATTTTGAAATTTCCCTTTGGAAAGTGAATGCTACACGCCAATTCCTTATCGCGATATATATCGTTATCAATATTGATGTATCGCGGTCAATAACCTCTCATTATTAATTATTGAACTTTAAATTGGTTGTCTGTCAAGGTGTTGTTCGACAAGAAAATCGAGCAGCCAATAACCGCTTACGACTGACCGAGGAGCCACGCAAGGCCGCTTCGAGAGGCCGCCTCGCGAAGCACATGCTTCGTGATACAAGTATTCAGTATTCAGTATCATTTATTGCATCATAATTATGAGGGTAATACATGTCACAGGTCTTATGTAATATTAAATAATATCAGAGCAGCCAACACATAGTTATGTACCCAGTAAGGGTGTTGCACTATAAAAAAATCATTATTTGGGGTAGCAATACGAGCCATAAAACGAACTTTCCATTTTCCGAAGGGTTTGAAGTTCTAAATATCTTTTCAATCGGTTGCAAATAAGGCGCTAATAAATGCGCAGGGCAAGGCTAATGGCCCGTTTACACCGTACAATAATTGCATGCAAGAATTGCCTTGTCAAATTTTAGAACAAAAATGTTCGAAAATGGATTTGACAAGGCAATTCTTGCATGCAATTATTGTACGGGCCCGTTTACACCGTACAATAATTTACACCGTACAATAATTGCATGCAAGAATTGCCTTGTCAAATTTTAGAACAAAATTGTTCGGAAATGGATTTGACAAGGCAATTCTTGCATGAAATTATTGTACGGTGTAAATGGGCCATAATAAATTCAAAGCGATTGCTTATAAAGTCCAGAGGGATCTTGAGGATCTTGGAGAGGATCTTGCAGACAAATGCAATGAATTGTGACAATGACTCCATCGTTTCGTGGTTCAGCTTATGTCTGTGATTGCTCTGAACTATGTTGTCACCGCCACAAGTTGAGCTATGATATTGGCCAGGATTATCGTTTGTCGCTTTCTAGAGAAGACCTTCAGGACTCACTGGCCGCTCCGCGACCTGATGCCTTACTCTTGAATCCAATGACAATTCCGATCCAATCCCTATACATTTGTAAATACATTTCTGCAGTAATGCTCGCATTGCTGTGTTCCGGTTTGAAGGGTATGGTTTCCGGCGAAATTACTGGCACATGAGGCCTTCGATCTGATCTTAGCCTCAAGGTGACAACCCGCGAGTGACAACTCCGGTATTGCAAGCGTCCATAGGCCGCGGTAGCCGCCTACCATCTTGTGGGCTGCACGCTTGGCTGCCACTTCAGCTGTATCAACATAATAATACATATAGAAACACCCAGACCCGAGACAAATAATTGCAGACCATGCAAATATTTCTTTTTACCACCGGACTTACAGACGTACGGCAACGTACCACCTATATCTGGGGGCCTCACTCTTGAACGATATCGGTATTGAACAAGTATTGGAATATGACATCTCGTACTTTTGACAGCCAACCTAGCGCCAAACTCAACCTTGATTTCAAGATTAATAAAATTTGACAGCAGTAAATTGAAATTGGGATTGGATCGGAATTGTCATTGGATTGAAGAGTAAGGCAGGAGCTGGAGGTTTTTTGAATAGCACACGATAAAGATGATCTTTAGTCGAACATTACATTGTTTCAGGTTGCTAATTACAATGAACTTAACCTTATTTACAGTCGCTTAAATACTATCGCCATAAATCGATAACAATAACTGCCATAACTCAACGTCAAAAGTCAAAATAGTAGGTACTTAAACCATTTATTAACCAGCACTAAAACAAAACTGTAGGACAACTATACTAGAAGCAATGACATTCGCTTCGTGATGTGGTTGGCTTGGTCTCGTAGCCATAGTGCTCAGCATATCTTTGTGAAGCAGGTGTATATTGTGATTGGTGGGCCGCAGCAAGGAGGTCCGCAACACATTCTAGAGATGAGTTGAAGGTAGAAGTACTTCACCGAAAATCAGTGATCGAAATTCGGAGAAGCGTTGGGACTTAAAAATAGTCTAAAACATAGAAATATTTATAGATTTTTTTAAAGTTTTAAACTTAAAAAAACTTACTATATAGTATTGATAGATTCAGGCGTTACTTTGCGGAAATCCATTACAAGATAAAAAACAGACGAAAAATCTCTTGTACTATTCCGCCTAACCTTTTAACTAATGAGGTCACACAGTTAATACAGTTAACCTCAAAAGAAAAATATCGACACGTGTTTCTTCCCTCCACGGGACATCATCAGGATCATCAACTTGTTCTCCGGCAGACGTGTTGCTCCGTCGAGCGCTGGAGCCAAAGGTACTAGGTACTTAGATTACAAAATTGTTAAAAAAAGTAATCTACAGACTTATGATTATTTTTATGTTTTTTTTTTATGTCAGCAAATGACAAGACAATCAAGGCGCCCACCTGATGTTAAGCACCACGCCTGACTATTACAGATGCAGTGCTACCCAAAGCTTAAAGTTTTTAAGTGTTTGCATGGCACTGCACTGCGCTTATCACCCCGAGACATTGTTGTTAAGTCTCTTTCGCCCAGTAATTTCACTTGCTACAGTGCCCTTCAAACCTGAACACAGAAATGCTTGTACACTACTGCTTGGAGGTAGAATATCTGACACTGCGGTGACCAACGGACTCTTGCTGAAGAGTCCTACCACCAGGTAAAACTACTTATATAGGTAGATACATTTTGTAACATTTATTTTGTAATAATATGGTACTGTTTTGACTTTTGACATACAATATTGTCCCAAGCTACACAACCAATGAGGTTCTAAATAGGCTTATAAGGCAGCCACGATTCCAGCATTTTAATGTTCCCACTGCTGGGACGCTGGCCTACTCTTGAGCGAGAGTGATTTGGACATAATCCAACACGCGAAACGCGGGTTTGTGGCACGTCTTTCGAATTTCAAATTCTCAAACATGCCGGTTTCCTCACGATGTTTTCCTTTGCTGTTTACGAGCACTAGCATTGAGCAAACTTTTTTTACGACAAAATAGAAAAAAATTGACTTGAAAATTTTATTTTTTCATTTCGAAACCGGTTGGTTTTGAACTTACGTTCTTAGGAAGGCGAGGGGTCGACCACTACACCAAGCAGCACGTAATATTCAAACATAAATGCCAGGTACAAAAAATGACCTCCCTCCTACCATGAACTCTTAAAGCGATTCAAATTAGGACCTAAACTGAATTGACCAAAAATTTTGTACCATGACTTCAATAAAATTATTAATATCATGGTACAATTTTTTTTGACAATTCAGTTTAGGTCCTTATTTGAATCGCTTTAGGAGTTCATGGTATGGGGGCTGTACTAGTTATTTATTATTTGTACCTAGATCACGTAAGTACCTTTTATTTATGCAACTAAAGTGACAACCAAGCGTATGGCCCACAAGATGGTAAGCGGTTACCGCAGCCTATGGGCGCTTGCAATACCAGAAGTTACACTCACGGGTTGCCACCCTGAGACGTAGATCGAAAGTCTCATATGCCTGTAATTTCACTGGAAACGAAGGGTATACCTTCGGACCGGAGTACAGCAATGCGAGCATTACTGCTTGGCGGCAGAAATAGGTATGGTGGTAGTCCTTCCCCGGACGAGCTCTATCACAAAGAACTCTATTACTCTTATGTGTTAAGATCACGTAAGTACAACTTTTTTTTATTATTTTCAGTATATTTCCCTAACGACATTGATTTCACCTTTCCGAAAATCATGTTTAATATCCTAGTCTATACTAATATTATTACTCTGTGCTAATATTAAGTCTAAAGAGGAAATAGTTTTTTCTTTATTATACCTATAGGCTTCGAAACTACTGGACCGATTTGGCTGAAATTTAAAACATAGATAAATAAAGACCGGATTTGATCCCGGAATAAAGTAAGATTTTTGAACATGCGAACGAAGTCGCGGATAGCAGCTAGTTGTAACTAGTTATTTGAGTTTTATTGAAGTTGATAATATCAAGAGTCCAAGCTCTCACAGTTAATGTTAACAATAACGTATATGTTATAATTAGATTAGCGGAAAAACACCAAATGCCGAGACCCAAGGCTTTAACTACTTCCTAGGTACCTGTAAATTTGAAAGTTGTATCATTTCGTACCTCTTTAAAAACCTACACTTTACTATAAATTATTTTAGGCTAGTTTAAATTTGATATAAACTAGCCTAAAATATAATTAAATTAATAATTATTAGAGCCTACATATTTGAGGCATTATAATACTAGCTAGTTTTTTTTTTTTTTTTTGCTGCAATAAAATGCAAATGTTATGTTGTGAGTGCCTAATATGTAACCCTACTGTGGAACCTGTGTCCGAAATAAATTATTTATATTTTTATTTTTTAATAGGCATGATGACAGACAGTAATCATGAATCACTAAAAATTACGAATTTTAAGAGTAGTAGAGTTCTTTGTGATAGAGCTCGTCCGGGGAAGGACTACCACCATACCTATTTCTGCCGCCAAGCAGTAATGCTCGCATTGCTGTGTTCCGGTGTGAAGGGTATGGTTTCCGGTGAAATTTCAGGCACATGAGGCTTTCGATCCTAGCCTCAAGGTGGCAACTGGCGAGTGATACCTCTGGTATTGCAAGCGTCCATAGGCTGCGGTAACCGCTTACCATCTTGTGGGCCGTACGCTTGGTTGCCATTTAAGTTGTAAAAAAAAAAAAACATTTTCACTATATGAAAAATCATACAAGAAATATAAAAACCTTTTTTTTTTTTCATTAGATGCGAGATTGATTATATTTTAATTAAATAAAACTACAAAATCCGCTCGGTTCGTAGTTTTAATATATCTTATTTAATTAAAATATAATCGGTGGCATCAAAATAAAATGCAGAATTTTGAACTTGTTTGCAAAAATTTTACATAGAAAACTGATCTCATAACGTCACCACTGCTACGCCGTGATTTGGGCTCGTTTTGGCGTGAATTTTAAAATTCAAATTTAAATCGCATTTTTTTAATAAGTTATTTTTTGTATAAAGTCGATACTTCTGAACACAATGGAATAGATTAGCCTCTCAGTTTAATAGAATAGCTTTTTGGGCAAAAACCGACATTCCGGCAAACCACGGCTCAGTTACAAATCTTTGATATCGGAATTGCCCTTTTGAAGTAGAGTTGGAACTGAATAGAACGTTTATTGGAATTAGGCTCCAGGTGCCTTACTCTTGAATCCAATGACAATTTCGATCCAATCCCAATTTCAATTTACTGCTGTCAAATTTTTGTTCTCTTTAAAACAAGGTTGAATTTGTCGCTAGGTTTGCACTAAAAAGTATAAATATCATATTCCAATACATGTCCAAGACCGATCGCGTTCAAGACTAAGGCTGCGTTTCCACCAAAGATGAGCGAGGATGTATAGCGAGGAAAGTGTTCTTAAGAACCAATAGAATCACTTCATTAGCTGTCAGAGCGAGGCTAGGTAAATGAAGTGATTCTATTGGTTCTTATCAAACACATCCCTCGCTACACATCCTCGCAGATTTCTTGTGGAAACACAGCTAAGGCGGACCCTATACACCTACAATAAATTTGCACAATATTTTTTAGCGCAATATGATTGTATCGCCCTTCTCACTCAAACGATCAATCAATTATTATATTGACGCAATCATTGACGCCTCATAAGCGTTAATCTTTTCGCGTGAGCATAATCAAACGGAACTGTTCCGTGAACAAGATGTCAGACCAAGACTTGGCTGCAGTTATAGTGTTGCTACTTGTGGCTAAAAATAAAAATCAAATACGTCGCTGGTCGAAAGACTGCTACATGAAAAGGCATAAATATACCCACGAGCATGGTCCGATCCTCATCAAGGCGACGCACAGACTAAAAAATATTGCGCAATGCAGATCCTACACAGTGCAATGATAGTATGTTGCAATAAAAATTAAACTCGCTCAAACTTTCGTTTAATCATTGCGCAAACTTCAATACTTCTACAATATTAACCCTAGACGATCATTTGTATTGCGCGATTCGTGATATTGCGCAATGTTATTGTAGGTGTAGGGCCCGCCTAAGGCGCCAGGTGTTTTATACAAGTAGCGGCTCGATCCGGCCCTGGCAGTCTGATTGTCGCGTCAGTTATCGCGTCGTTCTTAAATAACATCTGTTTTATTAGATGTCCAGTGTCTCCACGATAGCGCTATCGCAACTTCAACAAGCATTTACACACTGTCGAACAAGATAGGGCATCGGTTTCCGTATAGTAGTACTAGTGTTTATTGAACAAAAAAACAGAATTGTATTATTAGTATGTAAGTCAGTGCTAAAGTAAGAAGAGAAATACAAATTAAACTCTCCATTCGTAACTAGGATACGAAGTAAGAATAAAACTCCTTCTACGTTACGTAGCTGGTTACAAAACTTGGTTACTAAGGGTTTTTAAAAGACTTCAAAAAGGAAGATTTTTTATTTGTTTTTATCTTATCTTATCGAAATTGTTCGAATATAATTAACTTGTCTATGATGATGTTTTCCTTCGCCGTTCTGCCATGGCATGGCTTACAATTGCCTGAAAATGGTTACATTATTACACGTGATAAAGGTTACATAATTTTGGAGCTTTTAGCTGTTTACATTTAAGTATTTGAAATCTTGTACCGTGACATATTTTTGAAAAATACGATTTTTTAACATCTTACTGCTGCTGCTGACTGCAAGTCAAAGAAAAAAGTCAAGACCATGCTTGAAGTTAGTTTTTGTTATTATCAAAAATTATTACTTTTGTCTGGAGGTGTTACACTGGTGGTCGTGTTAGCGACCCCGATTTCTGATCCTAAGGTCGTGGGTTTGATACCAGTCCGATAGATTTTTCTATTCAAAAAATATGTGCGCAATGCCAGCGCTCTCATACGGTGAAGGAAAGCATCGTGAGGAAACCGGCGTGGCATGTCCAAGAATTAGAAGTTCAAAAGACATTTGTGCCACCCCAATCACTCTCGTTGGAGGCTAATTTATTTATTTTCATTACTCATCCTCTGAAAGTAGGTCTGAAGTTGCCTGAGGAGCGGGATGAAAGTAATACTTTTCATCCCTAGGCAGAATCGCTTTCAACTGACAGCTGTCAAATTATATTAAAAAAAATTGTTCTATTTTCACATTTCTAATGAACCATGTTCCAACTTTCTATACAGCCACGATGTAAAATTGAAATAACATATAGTTAAGCATTGATTAAAGAATATATATTTTTTAAATCACTTTATTATAATTTAGTTTTAACAATTACTTTATACTAACATAGATTTGAACAAAACATTTACCATTTTTTCAATGATGAAAATGAAAAAGAATGGATGAATAGCTGGCCGGCAACAGAAAAAAAAAACAAAACAGGCGGGAAAGCGGCAATTCGATCTTCATTTGTTTTTTCGAGTTGTAGAGTTTTGTTTATACTTCCGTATAGCAGAGATTTGTATATGAGTTTTAGAAAATTTAAATGTTTCTCTAAATAATTCATGTTTTTATTTTTACTTTCCTTGTATTTGTAATGAAAAGAACAGTGTTTACCTCGGGTTAAAGACTTATTTAGTCCCTCGAACTATTGGCGCCCGAACGAAGTCTCGGGACTAAATAAGTTACTTTCACCCCTAGGGTAACAATGTACTATTTAAACCTATTTAATAAACTATTTTTGGTAGTTATTACAACCTAACCTATCATTCTAATTCATCATAGTTATATTGAGAACTTTTTGTGCTTAGAACAAAACCAATAAATCAATTCTGTGTTTAAAAACCTGTATTTATTTGTAGTTGAATCTAACCGTTAAAATTAAATTATTATTTAATAGAGGGCATTGACTGATATAAGCATCAGTCAATGCCCTCTGTATTATAATTATCATAATTGGTTTTGGATACAATAAGTTTTTTTTTAATTGGTTATAGGCAAGCGTTTGACCACCACCTCACCTGATGGTAAGTGATGGTGTGGTTTGATGATAGAGCACGCTTGCCTAGAAAGAACCTGTTCACTCTGGCCTTGAAGACTTTTGTTGTATTGTTCAAACAGACCCCGGCAACGAGTTCCATTCTTAACTCGTGCTAATAAGAAAAGAAGATGAAAAGCGTTTGGTTCCAAATTGATCCAGATATGCAGGCAGAGTTTGCAGTAACAGTTGTGGTAGATGGCCTAATTACCTAGGTATTTAGGTAACAGTTAATAGATGGCCTAATTACCTAGATAACAGTTAACTTGATTTTTTTGTAACACACATTTTTATGAATTAGATCTAGGTACGTATAAGTAGTGTTTACTTATTAGGGTTTTTTTTTTTTTTTTTTATACAACTGAAGTGGCAACCAAGCTTACGGCCCACAAGATGGTAAGCGGTTACCGCAGCCTATGGACGCTTGCAATACCAGAGGTATCACTTGCGGGTTGCCACCTTGAGGCTAAGATCGAAAGCCTCATGTGCCAGTAATTTCACCGGAAACCATACCCTTCACACCGGAACACAGCAATGCGAGCATTACTGCTTAGCGGCAGATATAGGTGTGGTGGTAGTCCTTCCCCGGACGAGCTCTATCACAAAGAACTCTACTACTCTTACTCTACTTACCTTTTACCGGTTTATGGAACTTATAGAGTACCTACATGTTCAAAAGTAAATACATAAAGGCCCATTTACATGATACAATTAAGTTTATTGCCTGTTGCATACAATTAAATTGCAGATTATTTGACTTGCATGGTCTAAACAAAAATGCCTGTTCATTGATTGTATGCAACAGACAATAAACTTTTATCATGTAAAGATTATGAAGATTATCTTACGACTTTACTTAACTTAAAAAATATGCATAACAGCTGGTTATTTTTGTTTTTATAGTGTTAACCATCACACTAAGGGAATACTAAAGATTATAATATCCCAAAAATTATATATATTATTATTTTATATTGGTTACGAGTACTTCTTTTACTAGAATTACTTTTAGAGTGTTCTATAAGGATGTTGTACTTAAGTAAATGTTTCCTAACCTATACTTAAGTACCAAATCGCCATATTTTATTTTAAATCAATTTATTTTTTTTGCATGAATTATCCTATTCATTATTTAACAAATGAATTGTAATCATTAAGTTATTAAGGAAATAAATGAGGCTTTATTATTATTATTACGTAAGTACCATAGCTACCAACCTAAAGTAATTAGGTCTATACCAACTATATTTAATTTGTGAATAAAATCTATACCACGCGTTCCACGCGAACGAAGCCGCCGGCAACAGCTAGTGTTGTATAAATAGCTGGTTTAGTTTGTACGCTATACTTAATTTAAAATTATAATTACTGATTTACATAATATATTATGTACTTCATAATTTATAATATATTACCTATGTATTTCATAATAAATTTTACATCAACTAATATGTGCCTAGTAGAATAAATATATATTTAATGGATGCCTACCGTAGGTTTTTATATAATTAATTTTATAATTTTATTACTTTTTAACATTTTATGTTTTTTTTTATTATATTTTTAATTTGACCTGTTAACAATAAGGAACTACGGCTTGTAACGTACAAAAATATGTTTTTTATATGACTTGGCACCGAAAGCACCGCTGGTCTAGTGGTAGTGACCCCGCCTTCCGATCCTAAGGTCGTGGGTTCAAACCCGGTCGTGCACCAATGGATTTTTCTGTTCGAAAAATTTATGTGCGCAATGCCAGTGCTCTCATATACGGTGAAGGAAAACATCGTGAGGAAACCGGCGTGTCCAAGAACTAAATAAATACAAAAGACATGTGCCATCCACCAATCCGCATTGGGTCCGCGTGGTTGATTAAGACCCAATCACTCTCGCCCGAGAGTAGGCCAGTGTCCCAACAGTGGGAACATTAGAAGGCTGTCATGTTAATTATGATGATCGTTGTGTGCTCGTATAACTGGAACGCTGCATAACGTAGTTGATTGCTAATCTTCTTATAAATATATAAATGAATCGCTGTGCGCTAGTCTCGCTAAATCTCGAGAACGGTGGACCGATTTGACTAATTTTGGTCTTGAAATGTTTGTAAAAATTCAGGGAAAGTTTAAGCGGTGAGAAAATATACAGGGTGTAAAAATTTGCTAAAAAAAAATAACGGGAGTGAAACCGCGCCGGGTCTACTGGTTCATAATAAAAATCAAAGCTAACTGATGAAGTTTTTTACATTTCTCCATACGGTTTTGAAAACTTACGACCTCTTAAACAGCTGACACACATAAATATTTAAATAGTGTTTGAGTATTCCGGCATCAAACAAAAATTTAAAAAATACTATAGAATTGAGAACTGTCTCCTTTTACAGTCGGTTAAAAATTGTTTTGTTGTTGTTTCGTTCAAATTTGATAAATAGTACCTATACATAAAAATGATGTCTTATCTGTGACTAATTTCATTAGATAAGCAAGGTTACGTCCATCATGACAGCCTTTTAATGCTTCCACTGCTGTTATACTTGCCTACTCTCCAGCGAGAGTGATTGGGTCACAATCCACCACGCGGATCCAATGCGGACTGGTGGATGGCACTTACGATACGAGAATGCGAAGTGCCTATTTGAGTTTGGTCGAATCCAACGTAAACTTTTCATCTTATAAAACTCTTACGCACAATTCGTAGAGTCCCTACGGTTTTTCGGCGTAGCATTTCGTAGCCGGCTACGAATTTAATTAGGTGTATTAGTAGTATTATATTTATTAAACAAAATAAAATATGTACATAATTACATTACATTACAAAATACATTGAAACAGTTGAGCCATCTAAAGACCGTTACAAACGACTTAAAGATAGCTCAACTGATCCAAATCACTACCAGACGGAAGCGTTCCCAACATGCTGGCTGCATTGCCACGTTGAATGGCAATGCTGATACGTTGAGCCAGATATTAACCAGCCTTTGGATCACGCGTCGGTTCGACCAGACGCCCGGAAAGAATTAAGAAAACGTGAGCCCCTGTACCCCAGGGACCCACTCCAAAAGGCTCAAATATGTAGGCTGTATCTAGAATACTTATTATTACCATTAGGTGTACTTAGCATTTAATCGTTAAATGATTCGTGTTATTAATTGTAACTAATGATCAATGAGCACTCGTGGTCTTGTGGTAGTGACCCTTCTGATCCTTCGTGGGTACGAACCCGGTCGTGCATCAATGGGCTTGTCTAATAAAATAATGTACACATGCACAACTATAATGACAGTGCTTTAAAACGGTGAAGGAAATTATCGTAACAACGAGGAAACCGGCATGTTCAAGAACTAAAAAACCGAAGGACATGTGCCATCCACCAATCCGCATTGGGTCCTCGTGGTGGATTATGTCCTAATCACTCTAGCTTGAGTGTAGGTTAGGCTAGTGTCCTACCAGTGGAAAAATAAGAAGGATGTCAATGATGTCATGATGAATGATAAACGCAAAATATTTGAAGTATTTTCTTTATCTCATCATAAATGCGAAAGTTTAGATGTTTGGAGATTGTACCTAAATAACTTGACAAGCACTGAACTGTGGCCTTACTCTTGAACGCGATCGCTATTGGACAATTATCGGAATATGACATTTCGTACTTTTGACAGCAAACTAAGCGCCAAATTCAACCTTGTTTTCAAGAGTACAAAAAAATGACAGCAGTAAATAGAAATTGGGATTGTATCGGAATTGTCATTGGATTTGACAGCAGTAAATAGAAATTGGGATTGGATCGGAATTGTCATTGGATTTGACAGCAGTAAATAGAAATTGGGATTGGATCGGATTTGTCATTGGATTCAAGAGTAAGACACCAGAATTGGCTGAAATTTAAAACGAATAATTTAAAAAGAATAGAGTTTAGGCTACTCTTTATCCCGGAAAAAAATACGGTTCCTGTGTTCCACACGAAGTCGGAAGCAACAGCTAGATAAACTAGGCCTAGAGAAATACAAAATAGTTATTCCCGAAGTTCAACTATACGGAGATGCAACGAAATGATCTTGTAAAAGAACTCCAAGCAAACAAACCGTAGGCGTTTCTTGACCTAGACATTTGTAGTAGGAAGAGTAGATATCTACTTTAGGTAATATTTAAATAGCTGATGGAAAAACAATTTAAATCAATCCATGCTCAAGGAGAGCGAAACGAGTAATAATCGACTCAGTACTCATAACAAGTGGAGTATTTTAACGATAATATTTCAATTTATATCTCCAAGACTAGCAAGGGTTTACATTTATCACAGTATTACTGTAATTAATACTTTTGCACTCACCTCACTTTAATGATAACACCAGGAACATAAACTTCGCGAACAAGTGCTAATACCAAAATTAACACTGCAATCTGTAAAATTTAAATGCTCTGCAATTTGTAAACTGTAACTGTTGAATTATGTTTCATTCGAGATGTCACAATGAAGTGGTGACACTCACAATCGCGAATAGGTAAATAGGTTTAAGTCGCGAAGGCGGAGCGTCCTGTCTCACCAGTGTCCGTCGGAGCACTACCGTCTTATCATAGCTTGATTTAGTCCACTCGGATTAAATAGTTACAATCTACTCACCCAATCTTCCGACCCTATTTGACTTTTATTTGCACAATGCATGATGAATGAGCTAAGAGTAATAGATTTAAGAGCATAGTTGTAATAGATATTCTGTGTCTACTATTACCTATTTTATGCCGCAAAGTAGTAGTACATAACCTTTAGACATATTACAAAATATTTATTATCTGACGAAGCATGGAAATAAGTTATTATTGGTCACAAGGCTAAGCCTTCGCATATTTTTTTATATTAATTAGTGCTTGTGTTGACGTGTTCCCGTGCGAAGAGTAGAGATACTTACTTATAGTTTCCGGTGAAATCAGAGGCACACGAGACTTTCGATCTACGTGTCGGGATGGCCAAGTCACCGCGATAGCTCAGGTACATACATAATATTGCAAGCGTCTAAAGACTGCGGTAACCGCTTACTAGGTTTTTTTTTTATACTACTAAAGTGGTAACCAAGCGTACGGCCCACTTGATGGTCAGCGGTTACCGTAGCCTATGTACGCATGCAACATCATAGATATCACTTGCGTGTTACCACCCTGAGACCTTAGATGGTAAGTCTCGTGTGCCTGTAATTTCACCGGAAACCATACCCTTCGAACCGGAACACAGCAATGCGAGCATTACTGCTTGGCGGCAGAAATAGGTATGGTGGTAGTCTTTCCCCGGACGAGCTCTATCACAAAGAACTCTACTACTCTTAATCACAAAGAACTCTACTACTCTAGGTATAAGATGGACCATAGCTTAGTCGTCTAGTACCCGTTCCACTAAAAACTAAGAAGTTTTAAAAGTAGTGGAGCTCTTTATGTAGAGTTCTTACCCTTACACTTGCTTGCGTCTTCCAGTTCCAAATACTTAGTTCCAATACAAAATACACAGAATATGCTTCTTACGAATAAATTTATAAGTGGATCCGGTTTGATATGAGTGTGGTTGAAATTATACAATAGGTACATGATACTTTTCACCTGTAGATTTGACCGCAAATACAACTGACTTACCATTGGAGCTCTAGGATGAAGAGAGATCATTGAAAAAGGATTACGGCTTAGGGGACTGGGTAATGCAGAGGTCGAAATGTCTTACGGAGCGGCAAAAAGGCAAAAAGTCTGCGTAGTCACCATTTCGATGGGGCCACTTGCCACTGGCGCACCAGTGCTTCAGAGGTCACGGTTGTTAGGTCTTGACGAAGGCACCAGAGTTGGCCACTGACTCAAACTAACTTACCTACTAAGTACCTACTTTATACAAAAAAGTAAGATTGTTGCCAGATTCTTTAAGGCGCGTGGAATTATCGTAAATTAATCTTTAGGACGTTTCAAAGTGATCTTTGAGATTATTATTATTATAAAAACCTTCATTATCCTTTGAATTACTTTTTTACAAAGTGATCCTTTAAATTGTATGAAACTTCATAGCTACGACTAGGTATTTAAATTCACTGTGTAGGCCAGCATGCACGCGCCGTGCTTTGTCTCGTAGAGGGCTGGTCGAGGCGAGGCAGAGGATAAAGAGAGATCCCATTCGTGAACTTTAAAATTTTTGTTTTTACTGCTTGCTGGCCCTACGAGCTGCGAAAGGTTAATGACATGATCAGTGATAAGTGGTAGCGAACCAGGAAACAAAAATTAGCGGGTAATATGCGTTTTGACGGTAGGTCATTTTATATAACGACAGGATGTGTTGATAGTTCCAAAGTAGCCTAGAGATTCGACCATAGAAAAATAAAGCGTTCCCTTGAAAACCTCCTCTATTTGTCGTTGGTTAAAAAGTAGGCAAACTGAAAACGGGTAGTCTGGATGGTTTATTATATTACGTCTTAATTACGTCCACGTGACGAAATGGTTCAAAGCGATAAGCGCAGTGCAGTGCCATCAGGCGTGGCTCATGCGAACGACTTGACTGACTTATCACTTGCTGACGAACATAAAAAAACCTCCTACGCTACCTACTTAATTTATTCTTCTGTTAACTAAGTAATACTTAATCAGGTAGGTATCTAGTTATGTTTTGAACACATCTATTGAGAATTAAGCGCAACACACACAGAGAGCGGGTGCTGATCGTGTCGTGTCCGTCGCGTCACGGGCCCGTCGCGCGTGTATTTTGTTATTTACAAAGGACCAATTTCATAGTGGCCTAGGTCTTTGTAACACCATAGAAAATCTGGATAAAAATATAAAACTAACATTAACAAATAATTTTATATTTAAGTAGACAAACAAAGTTCTAAAGGAAAAATGTTTGTTGTGTTGAGGTCCGCCATGACAGCTATTAGCCAATAATCGTGACGCATCTTGACTTTGACAGTACCTAATAACCCAGTTGTTCGTTATGCCCGCCATGTTGTTTTGCATTGTGTTGCACTCCTTCACAAAGATAAACTTACTTTAGATTATGAAAGAAGCCAAAATAAAATAAATAAACAGTGATAAATGGTTCCTTTAATGATTATCTAACTATCTAGATACCTACAAAAGACCAAGGCCAAGACAAGGACCAAGGCCAAGGCTCCATACTACGTGAAACAACTCCTTTAGTTAGGTACAAATTAAACAATATACACCCGCGCCCGCTCTGTGTTTTGCGCTCTAAGGTAGGTAATAGATAGTATCTATGACTGTACGTTCTACATACATATTTCTGTATGTTTTTTAGCTATAGCATTTATTATTAGCATATTTCGTGTTTTGGGAGAGTACGGAACCGGGCTACAGTTCGCGGCTTCTCGTAATGCACATTGTAGAAGTCTACATATAGTCATTATGAGCAATTCTCCTAAATAACAAAGATTGTAAGCCAATCGTAGCTAAACTGTTGCTTTTAATCTGTTTTGAGTGATTTAGTTTTTTTTATACTTACCACTAAAGTGGCAACCAAGCGTACGGCCCACTTGATGGTAAGCGGTTACCGTAGCCTATATACGCTTGCAACATAAACGATATCACATTTGTTGCCACCTTGAGATCTTATATCGAAAACAAAATTCGGGTGTTCTGGATTTTCTTATGTAAGTACTAAGTATAGTCTGACTATGACTGTAGTATGACTGATATACTTAATACAATAATATGGATATTAACATCCATTTATGTATTGTATTGTATTAAGTATCAGTCATTTAGAACCCATAACACAAGCTCTGCTTAGCTTAGGGCTAGATAATGCTGTGTGGATTGTCCAGCATTATTTATTAATATTATGTAATATAGATAAATAAAAGAAGAAAGTATTATATAACTTTTAATAAATGTTCCAACAACGTGCTTATAAACCTGTGATGACACAAAAGTCTAGAGCAAAAATATTATGGCTCAATTTGCAATTTATTTAAGAATATTATTTACTAATTCGTACCTACCTACTTAATAAAAATATAAGTTAACATAACAGTGATAAAAAACTGATTATAATAATATATTTATAGGAATGCAAAACAATTGTTACTTAATTAAATAAAGTTTAAGGCTTTGTTTCACAGGTATATAATAAACTGACACAGTCGGTAAAAAATTCTGGATCTTTGGTATTTCCGTAGATAAAGAATTTCTTAATAACTAAGTTATACAGTAAGTACTACGATTTAAATAAGATGCCTTGGCAATGTTCGTGTTGCAGACTTCTGTACTTCTCTGTCGTAACTTCTTCTTCTTTTGTTTTATGGCCTCTGTGGCTTGTTTGCCACAATTTTGCCAATGTCAAGTGTATAAGTTTGATTGTCGCTTAGTAACGTAAACAAACGAAATTTGGAAAGAAACGATGACTTTTCTTTCAAAATTCTCCTGGAAAGTCCTTGACTAAATTACCAACCAACATTACCCCTCCATTTCAATTACTAACACTTGTGCTAAGTAAACAAGTTAAATTGGATAAACTGCCACCAAATTTACTGTTGCAGAACTAGTCCAGGCGTCCCGCGGCTTGTGACCGCTCGACAGCTAGTCGCTGAGCTTCAAAAGCGGTTCGCGCGTTTCCACTATTTGGAAGTTTATAAAGCTGTTAACATCCCCAATTGCCACATTTCATAGCAATATTAACGTATTTTTTTCAATTTTGTTAATTTTTTTCAATTTTGATATTATTTGATATTAAAATTGAACTATCAAACAAAAATAAACGCTTTTATTTTCCTAACTGTTTATAAACGTATCAAAATAACAATATAAAAAGTCTAAAATATGTTGTAGCTGCTCTAGATAGATCTCACTGAGCGTTCGTATTTCCGATGTTAGACGAAGTTTGCCGATGCATCTAACTTAAATCATGTACTGTTTACATTGCCGTCAATATTAAAACTTTATTACATATATATATTAGTTTAATATTTACATTATTATTATTTATCCTACTGGTAGTGATTTGGATCAGTTGGGCTATCTATAGGTCGTTTGTAACGGTCTTTAGATGGCTCAACTGTTTCATATGTATTTTGTATATTTTGTAATGTAATGTACATATTTTATTTTGTTTAATTTTACAAGTACAGGGTAACCACGAGCTCTTAAAGCAATATTGAAATAATTTTACACTGTTTTTTTTTTGTATGCCGAAATACCAGATAAATAGTGTTTATATATTGCCTTTAACTTGTTAAACCTACCAGCGGGCTTATTCGCTATGACATAGGAGATTCCTTACCAATAACGTGTAACTTAGTAACGTGTTCTATACGTGCCTGGTGTGAAATTGTAAAATTGTTTTCCGTATCTGTGTTTTTTCAATAGAGATAGTTTTGCTATCGATAGGTTGACTTTGGAAAACAGTCAGACGAGCCCTAAAACGTGGCTCGTCGACAATGATTTCACGCAGATATCGTAACCAGCCCGCGTTTGGTCATAGCGAATAAGCCTCCAGCTAGATAATCACAAACTCAAAAGCAATATTGAAATAATGTCTGACATTCCGGCATACAAAAAAACTGTGTAATATTATTTAAATACTAGTAATACAGCTGACCCGGCGCGGTTTCACTCGCGTTATTTTTTTCGCTAATAAATGTTTACACCCTGTATATTTTCTCACCGTTTAAACCTTCCCTGTACTTTTACAAACATTTCAAGACCAAAATTAGCCAAATCGCTCCAGCCGTTCTCGAGTTTTAGCGAGACTGGCGCACAGCGATTCATTTTTATATTTAAGAAGAAGATTGCTCTTTGAGCTTGTGGTTACACCCATGTGGAAGGTAACTCCTTTCGAACTCTACTCGGCATCCATAACAATAGCAAGGGTCATGCCAAAAAAGCGATAGGAACCCAGCCGGTGTTGTTGCCAGTTCTTTTACGGCATGGGCGCGTTGGAACTGGTGTAAATTTTCCTAGCTTGTAAGACGTTTCAAAGTGATCCTTGTGATTCTATAGATATAAATATTTTTTTATTTTGATTTTGGTTTTGATCCTAAGGTCAATGGTTCAAAACCGGTCATGCACCAATGGTTTTTGTTCTAACTAGTAAATAAAATTGAATACATTTATCTGGTTATAGAAAATGTGATTATAATTATTGTACCTATATTATTAAGGCACAGTTATATTATATAACTACTGGTCAAGCTTTACAATGCTATTTCGACTTTAACTAAAGTATGATTTACATTGAGTCAGTAGCAAAGTCAGTGCTGACAGCAAATTCGAGCAAAGACAGTGCTGACCCGCTACTGACCTAATGTAAAAACTGTCGGGTCAGTACTGACTTTGATATTTCGCATACTGACCGAAGGGTCAGTAAAGTTACAAAGGTAAACAGAGAAAGTCAGTCCTCAAAGTCAGCACTGACTTCATTTTGAAGTCAGTCACTGACCCAATGAAAACCGCACTTAACAAACTGATAATCGTAACTTTAATTTATATTATTTCTATGTCTCTATAAGTATGTTCTTGCATTAGTCTTTCATTATTAGAGCATATTATTCAAGTAATAGGTTCCACACACAAAAAAAACGTGTAAGTACTTTTTAAAAATAGGTCAATTATTAGTTATCATTGTTAGAAATCGAGACGGGCGGCGTAATAATAAAATATTCGCGCGCAGCCCCTCTCTTCGTCTTTCGATTTTCTACATCACTCTAACAAGTACATACGTACTTTGCGTATCTTAAAATAGCTGTTTGACCTTGCTTTCAAAGTTATTATTAGTTAGTTGATACTGATACTAATAATAAAAGTTACAGAAGTTTGTTTATGCAAATCTGACTTCGGCATTAGTCGATCTTAATTATATGGCCACCACTGTATGTATATTTTTTTATTTGTGGCAATAATTCCTTGAATATTATGCGCTAATAATGAACGACCCTGTATACATAAAACATTGGATTACTGACTGTCTGACAATGAACAAAGCTATAAAGGTAACAGATGAAAACAGTAATCAAATGTTCAGCAGTAAAAGACTGACGTATTCGGAAAGGTGTCGAATCGAATCTTATAGCAAATAGTAGTCGTTATTCTATTCGTTGTCAAATAAATGATTTAAATACATTAAAGCAAATATTTAATAAGAAAGCAAAAGGCTTGTCAATGTTATTTTATTTAAAATATCACATAAAATCTTATTAAATATGTTATTATTTGATTTATTACATATGTACGTACAATAATATTAAATATTTCATAAAAAATTTATAAGTACTTTTACAAAAAAAAAAATTAAAATGTAATGGTCGATAAAAACATCGTCATAAAATTTAAATATTTTATAAATTTTTTAATAATTAAAAAAAAAACAAAATTTATCGCCATTTTAGTGACGTATAGAAAAAAAGTAATAAAATAAAAATGTCAACCTATTTGTAAGTAAATTAGAATAGTGCTGCCTTCTAATTTGATATGATATCTCATTATCCAAGTATTCGTTTGTAAAAATCTCTTTATCGTAACTATTATAATAAAAATGATTTCGATCCTATTTCGTGAGAGAAAAATGAGAGACATCTTGTTTTTTATTATTTACGAGCGCGCTTGTATTCGGGCGATGGTCAAGCGGTATTGCCTTATTAAAAAACGCTCGAACCTTGTCTTGCCTTTTTTTTAGATTGCATTTAAAATTTGATTATATTTCGTACTTCGTCTTTCGATTAGTAACCTGTAAGAGAATTCATTACAAGGTACTTTGGTAGTAACGCCTACGTGACACCACTCTTTTACACTAGCTTGAGATTTTTTTTTTTTTTCTGTGGGTATTTCTGTTTTCGCCTGCGCTCGCCCGGCGTGTCATTAGTTTAGAACCTGCGCCCTCGGCGCTATTATTTCCTGAACCTATGTCAAGGGTCGGGCGGGTGGGGGTTACTAATCTCAGACGAAGTACTCATATAATTATGATTGAACTTCACTGAGTTCGTTTAATCACTAATTATATTTGAATGTTTGGATAAAACCTATTTCATGTGAATACTCAATACTCAATTCATTTATTGCTCTCATATGGTTGGTTCATTTACAGTTGTTATATAATAGGTGGTAGTTTCACATATGAACCCTGTAAAAGGGTATGACAACATGGAGATAGGCCGAAGTTTAAATAAGTAGGAAGTAAGTGAACTATGACTAGTTACGATTCCAAGCCACCATTTACCTCAAAAATGTATGAGCAAACTAATAAAGACTCTATTTATATACACATAGATATCAGTCAAGCATCCACACTGCGTGACTAGGGAAGTGAAACTCACGACGCTTACAAAATTCCACATAACAATGAAACAATATTTCAAACACTTCCTATGTTCGAACTGGGCGGCGATTCTATTAGCAAACTAATGATAGATCGTAAACAAAACGCAACTAAACTGCTTGCTAAACTGCTAGTGCTTAGCACGAAAAACTCGTTTGACAATCGTAAATGTAAACGTGTCGTCCTGACTGTCCGTGACTTTAAGCAAAAAATAACATAATATTACAGATATTAAGGGTTTAGCTTAGTTTAGTAAAACAAACGCGATTATATATATTTGAATTTCAAAATTCACGCCAAAACGCGTCCAAGTCACGGCGTGACAGTAATGACGTCATAGTAAAATTTTAGCAATAAAGTTCAAAATTCTGCAATTAGTTTGATGCCACCAATCAGAGAACCAAAATTCTCTGATTGGTGTTCAACTTTTTATGGCGGATTGCTGTATTTTGTAGTTTTATATTTTTTTAAATATTAGAAATCTCGCATTTAATGTAAAAAGGAAATGGTTTTTATATTCCTTGAATCCTTTTTCTATGGTGAAGACGTAATTTTAGTGATTCTTGGTTACTGTCATAATGCCTATTGGAATTTAATATTGAGCAAAAAAACTGCGATCAAAACTATACTACAGCTGAAACCAAGTAGTACGTCAACTATTGTACGGACTACGGGTTACGCACTTGTTTTAACTGCTCAGTTTTAACTGATCAGTCGAAAATTGCATTTAAAACGTATGTGTGTAGGCAAAACTGAGAACAGAACAGCTGACAATCTAATAGAAATATCATTAAATAAAACTGTATATTACAACTGTTAGTTAAAACTGTATAGTTACAACTGCTAGTTATACTGTATAGTTACAACTGTATAGTTACAACTGCTAGTTATACTGTATAGTTACAACAGTAAGTTAAAACTGTATAGTTACAACTGCTAGTTATACTGTATAGTTACAACAGTAAGTTAAAACTGTATAGTTACAACTGCTAGTTATACTGTATAGTTACAACAGTAAGTTAAAACTGTATAGTTACAACTGCTAGTTATACTGTATAGTTACAACTGCTAGTTATACTGTATAGTTACAACAGTAAGTTAAAACTGTATAGTTATAACTGTATAGTTAAAACTGTTGCTTAAAACTGTTAATTTTAACTGATGTAGTCCGCTTTGGAGTCGAGGTCCTGTTACGTTTGTCACGTGAGCAGTTCACGTGAGCGATGCGCTCAAGAGGAGTCTTGAGATGAATCCTCAATGATCGGTGAACTATCCTGAGACTTCAACAGCTTCCGAATCAGGATGCTTACTCCGACCATTAGTAGAACTACCCCAATCACCTGCAAAACCATTTTTTTTTTAATAATGCTGGACAATCCACACAGCATCATCTAGCCCCAAGGTAAGCTGCTGTTAAACAGGGCTGTGTTATGGGTACTAGATAACTGATATATATATTTAATACAATACAATACATGGATAGATATTTTTTATTATGTATAGAAAATACCCAGAACACCCGGAACAAATATTTGTAGATCGTACAAACATTTGACACGAGGCGGGAATCGAACCCGCAACCTCCGCGTCGCAGGCGGACCTGCGCCCACTGCGCCACATCGGTCATCGTCTAAAACTGTTAAAGGCTACTTTTAAAGTTCCGCAGCTTAACAGGCAAATCGGAGGACCTTAAGGCTAGTAGTTTTAAGAGTAGTACAGTTATTTGTGATAGAGCTCGTCCGGGGAAGGACTACCACCTTACCTATTTCTGCCGCCAAGCAGTAATGCTCGCATGGCTGTGTTCCGGTGCGAAGGGTATGGTTTCCGGTGAAATTACTGGCACATGAGGCTTTCGATCTTAGCCTCAAAGTGGCAACCCGCGAGTGATAACTCTGGTGTTGCAAGCGTCCATAGGCTGCGGTAACCGCTTACCATCTTGTGGGCCGTATGCTTGGTTGCCACTTCAGTTGTATAAAAAAAAAATAAAAAAAAAGGCTGCGTTTCCACCAGAGATGTGCGAGGATGTGTAGCGAGGGATGTGTTGTTCTGTACTATTCTATAGTGCGGAATAGTACTAGAGATTTCTGGTCTGTTTTTTTTTTTTTTTTAATTGTAAGTAATGTAAGTACTCGTACCGTGAGTGCGTAGAACGCGTACGTCATCCAGTAGCGCAGGCGCAGCGCCTGGCGCGCGATCGCCGCGTACTCCGGCGTCGTGCTCATCTGCTGACGGAACCAGAACATGGGCACCAGCGTGTCCGCGTCCGGCAGCGCGTTGTTGATGCTGACCATTGGAAACATTCATTAGGGGCATAATCGTCACATTGGGAACAAGTTACAGATTAAGATGGCCATAATGGTCACATTGGGAACAAGTTACAGATTAAGATGGCCACATTGGGAACGCATGTTAGAGTTTCAGAGGTTAGATTTTAGATTATTTATTTCTCATAAGATTTACAAGATCGCTTAATGAGAAACATGATAATACTTTTACAATATTATTATGTAGTAAGCAGTGAAATAATATATTTAGGAATTAATTGTACATGTGTAATTATTGGGAATATAAATTAGGAGCTAAAATGGTAACATAGGGTTACCATTTTAGCCTCAAATTTTTTTTTTATATATTAGGGGCTATAATAGTCACATTGTAAAAAAAGGTTAAGAGATATGATGGTCTCATTGGGAACGTAAGTTAGAGGCCCAGAAAAAAACACTGTGAACACAAATTAGAGGATAAAATGGTTACATTGGGAACACAAATTAGAGGATAAAATGGTTACATTGGGAACACAAATTAGAGGATAAAATGGTTACATTGGGAACACAAATTAGGGGCTAAAATGGTCGTGATCGCGACTTACGAGATGCCGCCGACGCGGCGCACGAGCATGTTGATCTGCAGCTGCGCGGCGACGGCGAGCGGCATGCCGGTGAACATCTCTAGCGACAGACGGAACGCCATGTCGCTGGAACACAACAAACAATCATCATCATGACAGCCTTCTAATGTTCCCACTGCTGGAACACTGGCCTACTCTCAGGCGAGAGTGATTGGGTCTTAATCCACCACGCGGACCCAATGCGGATTGGTGGATGGCACATGTCTTTCGAATTTTTAGTTCTTGGACATGCCGGTTTCCTCACGATGTTTTCCTTCACCGTATGAGAGCACTGGCATTGCGCACATATATTTTTCGAACAGAAAAATCCATTGGTGCACGACCGGGTTTGAACCCACGACCTTAGGATCGGAAGGCGGGGTCACTACCATTAGACCACCGGTGCTCTAGACACCATCAACAATCATCAAAACATTCCTAACGAACATAAACCATGACCAATTATTAACAAATAAGAACCCATATATCCTCAATAATTTATAACTATAATACCTCCAATTACTATTTTTTATGTCAGCAAGTGACAAGACAATCAAGGCGCCCACCTGATGTTAAGCACCACGCCTGACTATTACAGATGCAGTGCCACCCAAAGCCTAAAGTTTTTAAGCGTTTGCGTGGCACTGCACTGCGCTTATCACCTCGAGACATTGTTGTTCGCCCAGTAATTTCACTTGCTACAGTGCCCTTCAAAGCTAAACACAGTGCAGCTTGCACAATACTGCTTGGAGGTGGAATATCTGACACTGCGGTGGTACCCACCAAGACGGACTCTTGGTGAAAAGTCCTACCACTAGGTTATAGATATTATATTATTTAACTTGATATTTTGATTGACATTAATTTAATTTTGTTAGACCTAAGATAATGTCGAAATTAATTATTAATTAATAAATAAATAAATAATGCTGGACAATCCACACAGCATCATCTAGCCCCAAGGTAAGCTGCTGTTAAACAGAGCTGTGTTATGGGTACTAGATGACTGATATATATTTAATACAATACACATAGATAGTTTTTTTTTTATTATATATAGAAAATATCCAGAACACCCGGAACAAATATTTGTAGATCGTACAAACGTTTGACCCGAGGCGGGAATCGAACCCGCACCTTTCAGAGTCGCAACGGACCTTCGCCCACATCGCCAAACATGTTATACTCACTCGCTAGGCGTCAAGCCCGCTATCTTGCTCGGGTAATACGGATCGGAGTAAAGGAAGTGGGGCAGCGTCACGAAGGCCGGGGCTCCGAAGCGGCACGCGGACACGTTCAGGGCTCCGGAGGGCATGCAGTCCCTGTTGCGGACCTCGTCGCAGTAGCACGCCTGGTGAGATAAATATTGTTTTTTTTTTTATATACAACTGAAGTGGCAACCAAGCGTACGGCCCACAAGATGGTAAGCGGTTACCGCAGCCTATGGACGCTTGCAATACCAGAGGTATCACTCGCGGGTTGCCACCTTGAGGCTAAGATCAAAAGCCTCACGTGCCTGTAATTTCACCGGAAACCGTACCCTTCACACCGGAACACAGCAATGCGAGCATTACTGCTTGGCGGCAGAAATAGGTATGGTGGTAGTCCTTCTCCGGACGAGCTCTATCACAGAGAACTCTACTACTCTATTAGTTTTTAGTATCACAGAACAGATATTAGTACTACGTACAGAACGGGCACTCCCCATGCGCGGCGCGGCGGGCGAAGGTGCCTGCGACGCAGGAGGTTGTGGGTTCGATTCCCGCCTTGGAACAAATGTTCGAACGATCTGCAAATATTTGTTCCGGCTGTTTTGGGTATTTTCTATTTATAATAAAAATATCTATCTATGTATTGTATTGTATGTCAGTCATCTAGTACCCATAACACAAGCTCTGCTCAGCTTGGGGCTAGATGATGTTGTGTGGTTTGTCCAGCAATATTTATTTATTTATTGCAGTTCGTTCGTTCGTTCGTATGAGTCAGTGGCCAACACTGGTGACAGAGTTTCTAGGCCGCCCGAAGGCCTCTGTCATGGCCATGGCAACTTTGAAAAAGCCGGGACCGACTGCTTAACGTGCCCTCCGAAGCACGGGAGCGCTCAGTTGAAATTGCCACTGGCGGTCACCCATCCAAATGACGACTTCGCGGAACAGTGCATTGTAGACACATACCGTGCGCGGGTAATTATGTCCATTGTCGAAGACAGAGTCGTTGGCGGAGTACTGAACCCCCTCTAGACCCTCCACCAGTACATCCCTATCCTTGCCGAGGACCATGTATCTGTAACACAATGTTATGGCGATTGTAGGACCAAACACAGTGTTATGGCGATTGTAGGATCAAACACATAATGTAATGGCGATTGTAGGACCAAACACAGTGTTATGGCAATTGTAGGACCAAACACAGTGTTATGGCGATTGTAGGACCAAACACAGTGTTATGGCGATTGTAGGACCAAACACAGTGTTATGGCGATTGTAGGACCAAACACAGTGTTATGGCGATTGTAGGACCAAACACAGTGTTATGGCGATTGTAGGATCAAACACATAATGTAATGGCGATTGTAGGACCAAACACAGTGTTATGGCAATTGTAGGACCAAACACAGTGTTATGGCGATTGTAGGACCAAACACAGTGTTATGGCGATTGTAGGACCAAACACAGTGTTATGGCGATTGTAGGACCAAACACAGTGTTATGGCGATTGTAGGACCAAACACAGTGTTATGGCGATTGTAGGATCAAACACATAATGTAATGGCGATTGTAGGACCAAACACAGTGTTATGGCAATTGTAGGACCAAACACAGTGTTATGGCGATTGTAGGACCAAACACAGTGTTATGGCGATTGTAGGACCAAACACAGTGTTATGGCGATTGTAGGACCAAACACAGTGTTATGGCGATTGTAGGACCAAACACAGTGTTATGGCGATTGTAGGACCAAACACAGTGTTATGGCGATTGTAGGACCAAACACAGTGTTATGGCGATTGTAGGACCAAACACATAATGTAATGTGATTGACCAAACATTTTTTTTCTAAATGACTAGCAGTCCGTCCCAGCTTCGCGCGTGCATTGAAACGGCACCCGTGCAAAGCCAGGTTTGACCACTAGTAATAAATATAGCCTATGTTACTCAGTGTAGCATTCTAATGGTGAAAGAATTTTTGAGTTTATTTGTAACAAACAAAACTACAAAAATACAATTTTATTTCTCTTTATAATATTAGTACAGATAAGCCAACGGCAATTTACAATGTATGAATAAAGATTAATTAATCATAGATTAGAATAACAGAGCACCGGTGGTCTAGTGGTAGTGACCCCGCCTTCCAATCCTAAGGTCGTGGGTTCAAACCCGGTCGTGCACCAATGGAATTTTCTGTTCGAAAAATTTATGTGCGCAATGCCAGTGCTCTCATACGGTGAAGGAAAACATCGTGAGGAAACCGGCATGTCCAAGAACTAAAAATTCGAAAGACATGTGCCATCCACCAATCCGCATTGGGTCCGCGTGGTGGATTAAGACCCAATCACTCTCGCCTGAGAGTAGGCCAGTGTCCCACCAGTGGGAATATTAGAAGGCTGTCATGATGAATCATAGATTATAAACTAAACGTATGGCTTATAATAGTTTTTGCTTTTGTGTAAGTATATAAAGTCTATCTACATTTTTCGAATTACGATATAATGAGGAACAATACAAAGTTTAGAGTAACAGCTACATAATTACCGCACTGATCAAATAGTTAATAACAGTTAAATTATCTAATAATAACGGATTAAACATTATCAATAGCAATGTTCAATAAGATTGCTATATTACTATCTTCAGACTTTGTGGTCGGGAGTACCAAAGCCCACATCAAGAATATATATATATATATTTTTTGTTACCAGGTGACAAAACGATCAAGACGCGCCAGCCTGCTGTTAAGCACCACGCCTGACCATAACAGATGCAGTGCCATCCAAAGCTTAAAGTTTTTAAGTCCTGGGACTGCACGCAGCGCTCGCATCATCCCAAAACGTCTCTTTCGCCGTTTTTCACTTGCTACAGTGCACTTCGTTCACAGCATTATGTCTTACTGCATTTTGTTGTGGGGAAGTGCTATTTCTGTTTGCAAAAAGGGCAATTCGTGCAATCTACAACATGGGCCCCGGAGAATCACTTATGAGTAAGTATAAAAAGACAAACATTATGACAGTACCGAAGCAATATATCATACTTAATTATAATAAAAAAGAAGTCTAGTTTTTAGTCTCCATGCTTATCTAAACAAAGCTTGTACTATTAGAACCAGATAACTGAATACATAAACATGTAGATGCGTTTTTATTAATCGTCATGACAGAAGTTCCCACTGCTAGGACGCTGACCTACTTTTTTTTATACCACTAAAGTGGCAACCAAGCATAGTGGCCCACAAGATGGTAAGCGGTTACCGCAGCCTATGGACGCTTGCAACACCAGAGTTATCACTCGCGGGTTGCCACTTTGAGGCTAAGATCGAAAGCCTCATGTGCCAGTAATTTCACCGGAAACCATACCCTTCGCACCGGAACACAGCCATGCGAGCATTACTGCTTGGCGGCAGAAATAGGTAAGGTGGTAGTCCTTCCCCGGACGAGCTCTATCACAAATAACTCTACTACTCTTAAAACTACTAGCCTTAAGGTCCTCCGATTTGCCTGTTAAGCTGCGGCTACCGTAGCCTATGTATTTATACTTCGAGCTAAAGTGATCTTAATTCACCACGCAGACCCAAAGCGGATTTATGGATGGTACATGTCACAGAGCATTGGCATTGCGCACAACAATTTTTTCAACAGAAAAATTCATTGCTGACGACCGTTCTACTATGGTTACGTTGGTTCAGCTCTGCAATATGGTCTTCTATTATGGGGAATTAGTGTAGATACTGATAGAACTTTTAGAGCCCAAAAAAGATGCATTCGATCACTATATGGTTTTCACTTTCTAGAGCCCTGTAGACCATTATTTAGAAAATTTAAAATTTTGACATTACCTTGCCTATACATTAAACAAGCTGCAGAGTTTGTTATTCACCATCCAGATTTTTTCAGTAAAAATCAAGACTTCCGCACTAGAGTACTAAGGAACACGACCAATAACAAATTGCACTTAACTAAATATAAATTTATGTGTTTCAGTATATATAATAGGTTACCAGCTGAATTAAAAGATTTGAATGGAAACCTATTTCATATTACATTGAAGAAATGGCTGATAGACAAATGTTTCTATTCTATAAATGAATTTTTAAATTATAGGGACATTGTACACTAATAATAATATATATTTTTTTTATTGTTTATTATTATTTTTATTTTTTTTGACATTTTTAATTTTGTGTAATAATTTTAACATTACATTACAATACATTTAATATAATATTTGCATGCCAAAGATTTTGGTAGGACATAAATGAACTAATTTAATTTTAAGACCATTCATATGACATGTGTTCGTGCAAATAAATATCATTTATCATTTATCATTAACCCACGATTTTAGGGTTTGAAGGCTATCACTACCATTAAACCACCAGCAAAGAGAAAAGTGTGAGGTTACGGGTACCTACAGTAGGTGGCGCCACTTTCATAATTTTACAATTACCTACTTAAATGTCTAGAGATAGGTTTTTAATTATTTGGATGTTATTATTTTCTATTTTAAATTATCAGGTTTAAGTTAAACTAATATTTCTAGCCAAAAAGGATGGAGAAGACTAACTCGTGACAGAGATGAGTGGAAGAAACTAGGGGAGGCCTATGTCGAAGGACAACCTGACCAACAAACTGGTTGCTAAACATTTAGTTTATTTTTTATTAAAAATAAACTAAATGTAGTAGTATTCATTATGTAGATTTGAAATCATAAGTAAGTACTTAGAAACTTTAAAAATTGAAGATATTGGTCAGCGAATAAAGGCTTTTATTATTATTATTATAATATTTCTAGCATTGTCAGTGAAATTTGTGTGTTTGTTTGCCACTTACGTGCAAATATCTGGTGCGAAGATAGTGACCTCCGGTTGGCCGAGCTCCGGCGCCCACAGCTCTCCCGTCGAGCCCTTCACCTCCCCGCACTGGTCCCTGTACATGGTCCTGTCGGAATATCTCCACTTCTCTATATTGCCGATTTGGGAGAATTCCGCTTTGCCAGTGTTCATCAGAAATGAGCCGTCGAACTCAAGAGAACCGTTGCGCTGAAATAAAGTTACGTGATAAAAAAAAACGGACGAAAAATCTCTAGCACTTCCGCTCATCTTTTAACTAATGAGGTCACACAGTTAACACAGTTAACGTCTGAGCGCTCCCGTGCTTCGGAGGGCACGTTAAGCAGTCGGTCCGGGCTTTTTCAAAAGTTGTCAGGCCATGACAGAGGCCTTCGGGCGGCCCAGAAACTCTGTCACCAGAGTTGGCCACTGACTCATACGAACGAACGAACGAAAAGAAAAATATCAAAATTTAAAATAAAAATTTCATCCCTCCACGGGTTGTTTTTTATCTTGTAATGGATTTCCGCAAAGTAACGCATAAATCTATCAATTATAAAGTAACATCATTCAATTTTAAAATATCTTAATTCTAATCAAGGATCATTTTGAAACGTTTTAATGCTAGGTGAGTTTACGGCAGTTCCACACGCCCGACGCCCCAGCCTAGGAGAATAGGATCATTTTGAACGTTTTAATGCTAGGTGAGTTTACGGCAGTTCCACACGTTAGGCGCCACAGCCTAGGAGAATAGGATCATTTTGAACGTTTTAATGCTAGGTGAGTTTACGGCAGTTCCACACGTTAGGCGCCACAGCCTAGGAGAATAGGATCATTTTGAACGTTTTAATGCTAGGTGAGTTTACGGCAGTTCCACACGTTAGGCGCCACAGCCTAGGAGAATAGGATCATTTTGAAACGTTTTAATGCTAGGTGAGTTTACGGCAGTTCCACACGCCCGACGCCCCATCCTAGGAGAATAGGATCATTTTGAAACGTTTTAATGCGAGGTGAGTTTACGGCAGTTCCACACGTTAGGCGCCACAGCCTAGGAGAATAGGATCATTTTGAACGTTTTAATGCTAGGTGAGTTTACGGCAGTTCCACACGCCCGACGCCCCATCCTAGGAGAATAGGATCATTTTGAAACGTTTTAATGCGAGGTGAGTTTACGGCAGTTCCACACGTTAGGCGCCACAGCCTAGGAGAATAGGATCATTTTGAACGTTTTAATGCTAGGTGAGTTTACGGCAGTTCCATACGTTAGGCGTCACAGCCTAGGAGAATAGGATCATTTTGAAACGTTTTAATGCTAGGTGAGTTTACGGCAGTTCCACACGCCCGACGCCCCATCCTAGGAGAATAGGATCATTTTGAAACGTTTTAATGCGAGGTGAGTTTACGGCAGTTCCACACGCCCGACGCCCCAGCCTAGGAGAATAGGATCATTTTGAAACGTTTTAATGCGAGGTGAGTTTACGGCAGTTCCACACGTTAGGCGCCACAGCCTAGGAGAATAGGATCATTTTGAACGTTTTAATGCTAGGTGAGTTTACGGCAGTTCCACACGCCCGACGCCCCATCCTAGGAGAATAGGATCATTTTGAAACGTTTTAATGCGAGGTGAGTTTACGGCAGTTCCACACGTTAGGCGCCACAGCCTAGGAGAATAGGATCATTTTGAACGTTTTAATGCTAGGTGAGTTTACGGCAGTTCCATACGTTAGGCGTCACAGCCTAGGAGAATAGGATCATTTTGAAACGTTTTAATGCTAGGTGAGTTTACGGCAGTTCCACACGCCCGACGCCCCAGCCTAGTAGAATAGGATCATTTTGAAACGTTTTAATGCTAGATGAGTTTATGGCAGTTCCACACGTTAGGCGCCACAGCCTAGGAGAATAGGATCATTTTGAAACGTTTTAATGCTAGGTGAGTTTACGGCAGTTCCACACGCCCGACGCCCCAGCCTAGGAGAATAGGATCATTTTGAAACGTTTTAATGCTAGATGAGTTTACGGCAGTTCCACACGTTAGGCGCCACAGTCTAGGAGAATAGAATCATTTTGAACGTTTTAATGCTAGGTGAGTTTACGGCAGTTCCACACGTTAGGCGCCACAGCCTAGAAGAATCTGGCAACATAAGGGTCCAGTGTGGTATACAATATACACTCTACAAATTGACAGCAGTGCAATCTTTGTCAAAAATCGGCTTCTGTAGCGCGACGATGTCGTGAAATTAAGACGTTTTTTTTAGTCAGTAAGTAATTATAAAGTCGCCCGCCTAATGTTAAGCGCCACGCCTGACCATAACAGATGCAGTGCCACCCAAAGCTTAAAGTTTTTAAGTTCTGCGTGGCACTGCTTGCGCTCATCACCCCGAGACGTTGTTGTTAAGTCTCTTTCGCCCAGTAATTTCACTTGCTACAGTGCCCTTCAAACCTAAACATAGTAATGCTTGCACATTACTGCTTGGAGGTAGAATATCTGGCACTGCGGTGGTACCCACCAAGATGGACTCTTGCTAAAAAGTCCTACTACCAGTTGATATCGTCCTATGTAGCATGAAAAATTCAAAAAAAAATCCTTATCACTAAGAGCGAAAGATATCGCCGGCCGCTATACATTACGATATCCTATTATACATAATCTATTAGGAACACCTGTTAGTTCCGCTACCGCACAGGTAATCTGTAAATAAGTGATAGGTAGGGTAGAGTTCTCTGTGATAGAGCTCGTCCGGGGAAGGACTACCACCATACCTATTTCTGCCGCAAAGCAGTAATGCTCGCATTGCTGTGTTCCGGTGTGAAGGGTATGGTTTCCGGTGAAATTACTGGCACATGAGGCTTTCGATCTTAGCCTCAAGGTGGCAACCCGCGAGTGATACCTCTGGTATTGCAAGCGTCCATAGGCTGCGGTAACCGCTTACCATATTTTGGGCCGTACGCTTGGTTGCCACTTCAGTTGTATAAAAAAAAAAAAAAAAAGTGAGGCTAAACAGCGAGCTATAACAAATCAGATTATAATGGAGTGAATAAGTAAGCTCGTATGAGCAAGTGAACTTTGGTGACGGAGTTAATAGACCGCCTGAAGGCCTCCTTCATGACAAAAAGCCGAAACCAACCACTTTCACGTGACTAACGTGGTAACTAAAGCACGCAAGAGCTCAGTTGAAATTTCCATTGGATCTGGTGATAAAATCATTCAATCTAGCAAACTAATAATTTTGTCTTCGATTCGATTCGATTTTATGCAGTACTAGATGTCCATCCCAGCTTCGAATGCAATGAAACCGCGCCCGTGCGGAGCCGGGGCGGGTCGCTAGTAATATTTATAGCCTATGTTACTCAAAGATAATGTAGCATTATAACAGTGAAAGAGTTTTTGAAATTGGATTAGTAGTTTTTGAGTTTATTCGTGACAAACAAAAATACACCTTTCCTTTATCAACAATGATTATAGTCAATTTGTATTAGAACCAGCTATAGTAATTAATAAAATTTCCACAGGTTTTGTGTGTTGCCATGTTTTGATGATCTGTTGGTTTATTTTGACGTAAAATAATATTGTTTCGCCTCTATATAGCGAACGAATTGGTAGGTTTGGGAATATAGATAGAAAATACTTTAGTGTTACCATAAAATAAAGTTTTGGGATTGTCTTTGGCTATCTTGTCAAAACGACATGGGTCCTCCCATTTTAATTATTTTTCTCGTGTTATTTTAAGTTTTATTGCGTCAATTTGGTGGCAGTAAAATGGGAGGGTAATGTTGGTTGGTAATTTAGTCAAAGACTTTCCAAGGGAATTTTGAAAGAAAAGTCAACATTTCTTTCCAAATTTCGCTTGTTTACGTTGCTAAGCGACAATCAAACTAATACACTTGACACTGGCAAAATTGTGGCAAACAAACCACAGAGTCCATAAAAGAAGAAGAAATGAAATGAAATGAAATGAAATTAAATGAAATTCGGTTTATTTGACAAACACACAGAAAAAAAATATAAAACAAGATACTTAAATAATAAATAGAAAAGAAAATAGGTAGGTAAGTAGGTACATAAGATAAACAACATGACATTTTTTAAGCAAGATTACCTACTAACTGATGGACTGTGCCTTACTGTGCCAATTAGTTTTCTGCTGTGTGTGGGTCAAAGAGGCTCAAAGAAATAAAGTTTTGACAGAAACAGATTTAAGGTTTTTACTTTTAGGTATAACAATAGGCGGTCTTATCGCTTAGTAGCGGTCAATATACATAAAAAAAATTGGTTATACGTTACATAACTTTTTTATTGATGTGTGGAACCTGTTCCTTGAATATCGCGCACTAATAATCAAAGACCCTGTATAGTCGTTAAAACAGACGAGTTTTATTGTAAATTGTACTATATTGTACTATATGTGACGTGTATTATCTATGACGTAGTAGAGTTCTTTGTGATAGAGCTCGTCCGGGGAAGGACTACCACCATACTTATTTCTGCCGCCAAGCAGCAATGCTCGCATTGCTGTGTTCTGGTTCGAAGGGTATGGTTTCCGGTGAAATTACAGGCACATGAGACTTTCCATCTAACGTCTCAGGGTGGTAACACGCAAGTGATATCTATAATGTTGCACGCGTACATAGGCTACGGTAACCGCTGACCATCAAGTGGGCCGTACGCTTGGTTGCCACTTTAGTGGTATAAAAAAATAAAAAAATTAAATGACGATAAAGATATATTTATTTATAATAAATTTTGCGGCTTTTTGCTAATATCTAATATATATAAATAGCTGATATTAATCTTAAATTGTCAATTAGGTATACTAATGACTTTAACAATTAGCTACGATTAATCCAATGAGTAATATAATGAATTCTTCTCTCACGCAATAATCATAATCAATAATTATCAGGAATCCGCTCATAACAACTCATATTCCTTATCATCAGATAATCCAAGGACGATGCCGGAATGTAATAATTCGATAGCTGATTAGGTACTTGTATTGACGACCGATGTGGCGCAGCGGGCGCAGGTCCGCCTGCGACGCAGAGGTTGCGGGTTCGATTCCCGCCTCGGGACAAATGTTTGTACGATCTACAAATATTTGTTCCGGGTGTGCTGGGTATTTTCTATATATAATAAAAAATATCTATCTATGTATTGTATTGTATTAAATATATATCAGTCATCTAGTACCCATAATACAGCTCTGTTTAACAGCAGCTTACCTTGGGCTAGATGATGCTGTGTGGATTGTCCAGCATTATTTATTTATTTATTGTTAATGACTGGATTTTCCTGTGTTTTCGTGTAGGTGGATCATCTATTGGTTTATGTATCAGCAAGTGACAGGACAATCAAGGCGCCCGCCTGATCTTAAGCACCACGCCTGACTATTACAGATGTAGTGCCACCCAAAGCTTAAAGTTTTTTAAGTGTTTGCGTGGCACTGCACTGCGCTTATCACCCCAGGTATCATGAGGTGGGTTGTATGTACCTAAATTCAATTCGAAATTCAAAATGGTTTATTTCAATATACAAGGTAATCGGTTATTTTATATTAAGCTTTTTGAGTCAGTTTTTGTTGAATTATTTTTGTTGTTTTTAAGAGTAGTAGAGTTCTCTGTGATAGAGCTCGTCCGGGGAAAGACTACCGCCATACCTATTTCTGCCGCCAAGCAGTAATGCTCGCATTGCTGTTTCGAATAAAGTACTGGTCTGATTTAAAAAATCTTTCACCATTAGAATGCTACATTATCCCTGAGTGACATAGGCTATATTTATTACTAGCTACCCGCCCCAGCTTCGCGCGGGTGCTTAAGTTTTCATTGCACCCGCGCGAAGCTGGGGCAAATCGGCTAGTCTGACATGAAATGAAATACTAAAAATAATTATTATCTTTTCTAAACTATAAGCTCTTAATCTAATCATATTTTTTAATTTTTAGTACCCAGTCAGGAAAAAACAACTAAAGTAGGTAAATTAATAAATATTGGTGGACATTTTCACACAACGTTAACAAGCTCAAACTAAGCACAGTACTATGAGAACCATATAACAGATAATGTATAATCATTATTTTTGTAAATACATCACGCATCACTAACGGCTAACTTCACAATTGACTAGGTTCGCCGACCGTATTAATGTCATAATAATTATTTATTTAGTTATATTGTTATTTTCTGTTAGGATGTGTTTATAAATAATTAATAATGTCTTAGTATCTTATCTATCTCTAATTAGTTATTTGTAGTACCTATTTATTTAAGTTTTACAAAATTTGTGTAAACTTCTCTGGAAATAAATAAATTTGTATTATTTTGTTTTTTTTTTTTATACAACTGAAGTGGCAACCAAGCGTACGGCCCACAAGATGGTAAGCGGTCACCGCAGCCTATGGACGCTTGCAATACCAGAGGTACCACTCGCAGGTTGCCACCTTGAGGCTAAGATCGAAAGCCTCATGTGTCAGTAATTTCACTGGAAACCATACCCTTCACACCGGAACACAGCAATGCGAGCATTACTGCTTTGCGGCAGAAATAGGTATGGTGGTAGTCCTTCCCCGGACGAGCTCTATCACAGAGAACTCTACTACTCTTTTAAATATTATTTTGTATTACTTATCTATACTAATAATAGCAGATTTCCGAACAGTAGACCTCGCAAGCACAAACTTGTAAAGTGAGCTTTGAATATGAGCAACATACTGCATTTTGAGGAACTATTGTGCTCATCACGCTGAAGATCCTCATCAGATCTTCACCAAATATCAGACAAACTTAAAGTTAATACTTAACTTTCAAATAAAATAAAAATCATCGAAATCAAATCACATAAGGCGGAGATATTCAGCAGCCCCTTTTTGTCCCTTTTTGAAGTAAGTACGCCCCCTATCAAAAATCCCCTAAGACAATCAAATTCTATAAAGTCATAGAACCTGTATACCAAGTTTCAACCAGATTGGTTAAAAAATATTTCACCTTAGAATGCTCTGAATGCTGGAATGATCTCGCGCGTTTGGACCAACACAAAATCAAAATAAACGCGTGCCTTATCCCTTAGCTTCAGTGCCGGCGAAAGGTGCCAGCAAACTCGCGACCGGGGCGAGGTAAGTAAAACCGGTGTGACGTAGGGAGCGGCCATTCTGTACGTAGTACTAAATATCTATACTGTGGCGTTAGTAAGTTTTCAACACACTTGCTTATAGAGTGGCTCTATGGTCATCGCAATTAGGCACAGAATGACACCCATAATCAAACTATGACTTTTTCATTGCTATAACTCACTAGTGAGTTATAGATTTTTTTTTTTGTTATTTTATTATGAGTTTTATTGTTATTTTATTCACAAGTGTGTTGAAAAACGTCGTATGATACACGTGTGTATTGATGATTACCGTCCTCGGCTATCTTAAGACTCTCACCAATGTTACACACTAGTAACATAATGTACTATTGTAATCACGTATACTAGGTGCGTGCAGATTGCGCTCTTACATCAGACGTTGCATCAAAATTACGCGTATGTTTATATATGATAGTTACTTTCTACGTTGTGTAATATAATGCTTAGACAAGTCGTTATCGCTAGCGGAAGACAGCCTATAAATAGTGAGATACAGCAGAGACTGGCCTATTCATTAGGCCATGACAGAGGCCTTCGTGCGGCCTAAAAACTCTCACCAGAGTTGGCCACTGACTCATACGAATTTACTTTTTTTCAATACTCAATATTTTTATTGTCACCTATTAGGGGCATAACAATAGGTGAAGGCAGACCAAGGTTTATTATTAGGTAGGTTTTTATTTCTGCCGCCAAGCAGTAATGCTCGCATTGCTGTGTTCCGGTTCGAAGGGTATGGTTTCCGGTGAAATTGCAGGCACATGAGACTTACCATCTAACGTCTCAGGGTGGTAACACGCAAGTGATATATATGATATTGCATGCGTACATAGGCTACGGTAACCGCTGACCATCAAGTGGCCGTACGCGCGCCCCGTAGCGGGTCAAGGACACGCGCAGGTCAAGGACGCTCGGGTTATTGACCCGCGGTTCATTGACGCGCGGGTCACTGACACGTTCCGAGCGCTGCCTTTTCGATTTCTAACAAGGATACCTAATTATTAAGCAGAATAACGAAAAAAGAAAAAAGTATTTCTTTTTTTATGTGTGGAACCAACTCCTTAAGTTTGTCAGGTTGATAATGAATGACCTTATATACAAAAAAAAAGTACATAGAAAGGCAATACAGTTTTTATAATCGAACTAAAAACCTCTTGATATTGTTTTTTTTTTTTTTTTTTTTTTATACTACTGAAGTGGCAACTAAGCGTACAGCCCACAAGATGATAAGCGGTTACCGCAGCCTATGGACGCTTGCAATACCAGAGGTATCACTCGCGGGTTGCCACCTTGAGGCTAAGATCGAAAGCCTCATGTGCCAGTAATTTCACCGGAAACCATACCCTTCACACCGGAACACAGCTATGCGAGCATAACTGCTTGGCGGCAGAAATAGGTATGGTGGTAGTCCTTGCCCGGACGAGCTCTATCACAGAGAACTCTACTACTCTTAATTGTGTTTTGTTTGGCTGATGTTTTAGATACAAATTTACATGGTACAGTCAGCAGCATTGAGAGTGCACAAATCATGTTAATTTTCATAAAATGTTTACATATTTGCGCTTATCTCGAACTTATTGTAGATATGTCTGTCTGTTTACATATGTATCCAGTTACTTACTTACATAATTGTTCAATTTTGTATATACCTATTAGGAGTAGGGTAAGATTGGGTTGACAAGTTCGAGAACATCCTACCCTTCAAACTAGTTTGGGACTGTTTCTTGACAACGTCGCGTGTCATGCACGGAGCGGCAACTATTCTCGATGAGAATTCAAACTAGTTTGGGACTGTTTCTTGTCGGGTCTCGCTCGATTTTTCGATATGTCGTGGTACAAGACTTCTTGAAAATGTGAAACAGCTGAGAGATCAAAAATTATGTTACCCACAACTCGTGTCAAAATTTTGTAACCGTTTTCAGAAAAATAATGTCATCACGCCATTTTCCAAAAAAAATGTAAACAGCCATAAAAAAAAAGTCGTGGGATCGAAACCGGTCGTGAACTACAGGATTTTTCTGTTAAAAAATTAACGTGCGAAGCCGGGGCGTTTCGCTAGTATAAAATAAAATTTCGTGACGTAGCTGGCTAAGTTGTTCTTAACAGATCAAAGAAGTCAAGCACTGTACCGCGTACACCGCCGCCAGTGGCAATTTCAACTGAGTGCTCCCGTGCTTCGGAGGGCACGTTAAGCAGTCGGTCCCGGCTTTTTCAAAGTAGGCCATCCATGACAGAGGCCTTCGGCTCCAAGACTCTGTCACCAGAGTTGGCCACTGACTCATACGAACTTACTTAATTTACACCACGTTCATTTATTCTGTGACAACGTCGCAGTAGGTACTATTCTGTTATGTGACTATTATTATTCAGAATATTATCTCCTTCCGCTGTGAGTCGTATTTTGTAACAATAATGTAAATACATTATGATCTTATCTAGCACCGGTGGTCTAGTGGTAGTGACCCCGCCTTCCGATCCGAAGGTCGTGGGTTCAAACCCGGTCGTGCACCAATGGATTTTTCTGTTCGAAAAATTTATGTGCGCAATGCCAGTGCTCTCATACGATGAAGGAAAACATCGTGAGGAAACCGGCATGTCCAAGAACAAAAAATTCGAAAGACATGTGCCATCCGCCAATCCGCATTGGGTCCGCGTGGTGGATTAAGACCCAATCACTCTCGCCTGAGAGTAGGCCAGTGTCCCAGCAGTGGGAACATAAGAAGGCTGTCATGATGAATGTATTTATCATTATACGACCGGCGAGCGATGTGGCGCAGCGTGCGCAGGTCCGCCTGCCACGCGGAGGTTGCGGGTTCGATTCCCGCTTCGGGACAGATGTTTGTACGTTCTACAAATATTTGTGCCGGGTGTTCTGGGTATTTTCTATATATGATAAAAAAATATCTATCTATGTATTGTATTGTATCAATATAGTCATCTAGTACCCATAACACAGCTCTGTTTAACAGCAGCTTACCTTGGGGCTAGATGATGCTGTGTGGATTGTCCAGCATTATTTATTTATTTATTATCAGTAATGCGAACTACATGACTGTCTTATTTGTCTTGAAAAAAGGCCATACTTTTGTAAACCACTTTTTAAGAGTAAAAAATAGTAAGTACGTATGAGTCAGTGGCCAACTCTGGTGACAGAGTTTTTAGGCCGCCCGAAGGCCTCTGTCATGGCCTAACAACTTTGAAAAAGCCGGGACAGACTGCTTAACGTGCCCTCCTCAGACAACATGAAAACAGCAAAAAGTGGACTTAGTGACTATTTAGAACTGAGACATCCCAAAATAAAATCAAATCATTTTTTTTTTATACAACTGAAGGGGCAACCAAGCGTACGGCCCACAAGATGGTAAGCAGTAACCGCAGCCTATGGACGCTTGCAATACCAGAGGTATCATTAGCGGGTTGCCACCTTGAAGCTAAGATCGAAAGCCTCATGTGCCAGTAATTTCACCGGAAACCATACCCTTCACACCGGAACACAGCAATGCGAGCATTACTGCTTGGCGGCAGAAATAGGTATGGTCAAATAATATTTATTGAGTAGCCAAATTCAATAACAATTAAGTACATTAAGTACACAGATCAACACTTCACTATCACACTAATATTATAAATGCGAAAGTCTGGATGTTTGTAACTCTATAACTCGACCACCACTGAACCGATTTGGCTGTTTATAAAAAGACCGGGAATAGAACATAGGCTACTTTTTACCCCGGAAAAAAATACGGTTCCTCAGTTCCACGCGAAAGAAGCCGCGGGCAACAGACAGTAATAAATAAAATCATATATAGAATAGGTAAGAAGCTACATTAAAGTATAATAAGCACATTCAACATAAATTTAGAATAATAAGAGCGATTTAAGTTAATTTTAGAGCACCGGTGGTCTAGTGGTAGTGACCCCGCCTTCCGATCCGAAGGTCGTGAGTTCAAACCCGGTCGTGCACCAATGGATTTTTCTGTTCGAAAAATTTATGTGCGCAATGCCAGTGCTCTCATACGGTGAAGGAAAACATCGTGAGGAAACCGGCATGTCCAAGAACTAAAAATTCGAAAGACATGGTGCCATCCGCCAATCCGCATTGGGTCCGCGTGGTGGATTAAGACCCAATCACTCTCGCCTGAGAGTAGGCCAGTGTCCCAGCAGTGGGAACATTAGAAGGCTGTCATGATGATGATGATGAAGTTAATTTTAGACAATGGAAGATTTTGCTTCAAAAATGGAAATAATGCTTTAATGGCACTACTCTTGTAAAATTGATGCTTACAACGTGACAGAGTTTTAACCCCTTGTCTGCTTACACAAAAGGAGTTGTTTCTCGATGTATGGAGCCGGGCCTAGGTCCTTTGTAGGGGTCTAGATATTTAGATATTCAATAAAGAAACCATTATAAGCTGTTTATTTAATTTATTTTAGCTTCTTTCACAATCTTATGTAAGTTTATCTTTGTGAAGGAGTGCAACACAATGCAAAACAACATGGCGGGTTTAACGAACAACTGGGTTATTAGGTACTGTCAAAGTCAAGATGCGTCACGATCATTGGCTAATAGCTGTCATGGCGGACCTCCAGTGTTCCCGTTTTAGGAAACTCAACACAACAAACATTTTTCATTTAGAACTTTGTTTGTCTACATAAAAATAAAATTGTATTATAATGTTAGTTTTATATTTTTTTCCAATTTCTCTATGGTGTTACTAAGACCTAGGCCACTATGAAATTGGTTCTTTCCAAAGATCTCACTCTAATATACGGGTATAACACATACATTTATTTGCATATTCTTTATTTTTTATACAACTAAAGTGGCAACCAATCGTACGGCTCACTAGATGGTAAGCGGTTACCGTAGCCTACGCATGCAATATCATAGATATCACTTGCGTGTTAACACCCTTAAACGTTAGATGGAAAGTCTCATGTGCCTGTAACTTCACCGGAAACCATACCCTTCGAACCGGAACACAGCAATGCGAGCATTACTGCTTGGCGGCAGAATAGGGCATGGTGGTAGTTCTTCCCCGGACGAGCTCTACCACAAAGAACTCTACTACACTTAGTATAACTAGCCCATAGGCTATTACTATAGTAATTTTAGTTCCTACAGTGCCCTTCAACCCAAAAATGCTTGCACACTACTGCTTGGAGGCAAAATAACTGAAGCGGAAAAGTTGTTTTGATAAAATTCGTTTGATCGCAGGAAAGGTTAATTTTAAAATTTTCCTGGTTCAACCGGTTTTCGCAAATAGACAACTTACACATGTTGCATTTAAATGGACTCGTTTTTGAATTTGAATATCTAATATTGCACTATTTGCATAATATGACAGTGTTTTTTTTTTATACAACTGAAGTGGCAACCAAGCGTACGGCCCACAAGATGGTAAGCGGTTACCGCAGCCTATGGACGCTTGCAATACCAGAGGTATCACTCGCGGGTTGCCACCTTGAGGCTAAGATCGAAAGCCTCATGTGCCAGTTCGTTCGTTCGTTCGTATGAGTCAGTGGCCAACTCTGGTGACAGAGTTACTAGGCCGCCCGAAGGCCTCTGTCAGGGCCTAACAACTTTGAAAAAGCCGGGACCGACTGCTTAACGTGCCCTCCGAAGCACGTGTAATTTCACCGGAAACCATACCCTTCAGACCGGAACACAGCAATGCGAGCATTACTGCTTGGCGGCAGAAATAGGTGTGGTGGTAGTCCTTCCCCGGACGTTTTTTAATTACACACCTTCATTTACACTACAAAAAACTAATTTGAAAAATGTATGTGCGCAATGCCAGTGCTCTCATACGGTGAAGGAAAACATCGTGAAGAAACCGGCATGTCCAAGAACTAAAAATTCGAAAGACATGTGCCATCCACCAATCCGCATTGGGTCCGCGTGGTGGATTGAGACCCAATCACTCTCGCCTGAGAGTAGGCCAGTGTCCCAGCAGTGGGAACATAAGAAGGCTGTCATGATTCACACTACATTTCCTCGCATAAAGCCAACCTAACCTTTTCTAACCCTTCATCTATAATGTTTTATTAGTTAAATTAATTTTAGGACTACCACCATACCTATTTCTGCCGCCAAGCAGTAATGCTCGCATTGCTGTGTTCCGGTTCGAAGGGTATGGTTTCCGGTGAAATTACAGGCACATGAGACTTTCCATATAACGTCTCAGGGTGGTAACACGCATGTGATATTATGATGTTGCATGCGTACATAGGCTACGGTAACCGCTGACCATCAAGTGGGCCGTACGCTTGGTTGCCGCTTTAGTGGTATAAAAAAAAACACTGTCTTCATTAAATCAATCTTCATTTAAAAAATCAATAGTAGTAGACCTAACCAAGAGCAAAATCTCCTATGACATGTATTTATTTATTACTTAAAATTCGGTAGGTTTATTCACAAAAGACATGGTACATTTTACATTAGGTGGAAAATATAAAAATATAGAGCTGCATATCTCGCCCGAGTACAGGCACGTGAACATCATAATTATTAAGTACACATTAAGTATATTGAAGTTATTAATTCATTTAAAAAAAGTTAACACATAAATATTAAGTTAAGTATAATAAATCAATTACCAAAAAGCTAATATATGAACCAAACAATAAACACGAAGTCAGAAAGTGGGTATTTTTTTTTTTTTATACTACTAAAGTGGTAACCAAGCGTACGGCCCACTTGATGGTCAGCGGTTACTAATCTGCAAAAAAGTTATAGCTAATTTGTTTAAGACTCACCGAGTAAAACCATCCGAACTTGTCATAAGGTATGTTGAACGGTATATCCGGGAACTGCAGCGCGATGTCTATAACCGGATCGTCAATGCCGTCGAACAGCCAATCAGAGACGTTCGCGCTCATAAACATGTTCTGGTGGTAATACCTCAGGAACATGTCTATGGGAAGGTTCAGGATTGAGTTGGAGTGACGCCTGGAGTAGGCGACTGTCTGGAAGAAAAAGTCAGTTTGAGTTTCGAGGTCAAAAGGTCAACGTCAAGGTCAAAGTTAAGGTCAGTGATGTAGAGGTTAACATGTCTGTGGGTAGGTTCAGGATTCAGTTGGAGTTCCGTTTGGAGTAGGCGACTGTCTGGAAGAAAAAGTCAGTCTAAGATTGAGTTTCGAAGTCAAAAGGTCAACGTCAAGTTAAAATTTTAGGTTATGTTGAAATAGTTAAGGACAAAATTGTGTTTTAAAGGTCAAAGTTGAGGTCAAAGTTAACTTATACAAAAACTAACAAAAAAAATAACAAACTAAGTTCAGACATGTTAAAATAAAAGAAAAATTAGTGGAATATCAATTTAAAACTAGGAAAACCCCCAAAAAATTCGTCAGTGGAATAGTGGAAAATGCGGTGCAGGACGGCCTCAGGACTGATGACATTAAAGCGGTTGCAAGAAGTTGGTGAATGATGAAGACTCAAGATTGATCATCATCTATTGGCTGATATGATGATGATAGTTGATATAATGATGATAGTAGTAGGAATGTAATGCTTGTGTAAAGAGCACCGGTGGTCTAGTGGTAGTAACCCCGCCTTCCAATTCTAAGAACGTGAGGTCAGACCCGGTCGTGCACCAATGGATTTTTCTATTTAAAAATTTACGTGCGCAACCCTTCTTATACGGTAAAGGAAAAGATCTTTTTTTTTAAATTGATTATAGTCAAGCGTTTGACCACCACCTCACCTGATGGTAAGTGATAGTGTGGTCGATGATGGAGCACGCTTGCCTAGAAAGAACCTGTTCTCCTAAATTACTCCTAAGTAGCCGGGGTTTGTTTTTCCGGACCAATAATTCGAAAGACAAGTGCCACCAATCCGCATTGGGTTCTCTGGATCCAATCACTCTCGTTCAAGAGTAGGCCAGCGTCAGCAGTGGGAACATTAGAAGGCTGTGAATGATTAGTTTGGTTACTCACCGCTATAACCGGGTTGATGCTGACGACGATGTCAGAGAGGCTACCGTTCGACATATCCGGCTCGAAGTACCAGTAGCGCTGGTTGTAGAACTGAACAGTACTGTTGTCGTGCCACGTCAGGTTCTCCTGTACATACAGTCATACAGTTACCTATACAATCTTCTTAGATATGAATTGCTGGTCGTTAGTCTCGCTAAAACTCGAGAACGGATAAACCGATTTGGTTAATTTTAGTATTGAAAAGTTTGTAAAACTTCAGGGAAGGTTTAAACAGTAAGAAAATATACAGGGTGTGAAAATTTTCTAAAAAAAAAAAAAAAAAAAAACGCTAGTAAAACCGCGCCGGGTCTACTAGTATTATAATTATATTTGTATATTTTTGTATTTTTGTTTGATACGAATAAACTCAAAAACTACTGGTCCGATTTAAAAGTTCTTTCTCCATTAAAATGTTACATTATCCCTGAGTAATATAGGCTATATTTATTACTAGTGACCCGCCCCGGCTTTGCACGGGTGCTTAAGTTTTCATTGCACCCGTGTTAAGCTGGGACGGACTGCTAGTATTACATAACTTAGGAGCTTACCCGCGCGGCTTCACCCGCGTTTTTGCAGTTTTTATGCTATCCCACAGAAACAGTACATTTTTCCGGGATAAAAAGTAGCCTATGTGTTATTCCATGTTATGAAGGTTCGATTCCCGAAGCGGGATAAATGTTTGCATGATTTACAAATATTTATGTCAGGTCTGGGTCTTTCTATGCGGGTATTTTAAGAATGTATTTGAGAAATAGTTGACCAAGGACGATAATTTTAAATATGTCCCATTGCGATTTTTTTGCATACCCGGCATCGAGTATCAAACCGATTTACGGTTTTTTTTTATTAAAAAACATACAATAGTGACAATAGAGTTCAAATTCCAAGCCGTACTGACCTTGAGCGTATCTACTTACTACATAAAACTAATATCTCTTCAGTAATTGAGTAAGGTCGTGTCGCGGATCGCTATCATTCAAATTTGAATTCCATTAACATAGAGTTATGGTATATTACGATTTGAAATCACTGACTCGCGAAAAAATTTAACCTACGGCATCGGTCGGTCTACCATGAGTTACTACAGTCCAGTAAAAATGACAAGTCATGTCAGCCAATCAAATTCAAAGAATTTTAAACCACGCTTTATTATTGGTTAATATCTAACGTTTCACCAGACTCGCTAGAAACAAACAATTAGGGGTTTTCTCTCGCCCATTAATTTCACTTGCTACAGTGCCCTTCAAACCTAAACACAGTGCAGCTTGCTCACTACTGCTTGGAGGTAGAATATCCGACACAGTGGTGGTACCCACGAAGACGGACTCTTGCTGAAGAGTCCTACCACCAGGTCGGACTCTCAGCAGGTCACACATACTATTGTACATATTGTAATGTTGAACATAGCACTCGAGTCAAGATACATGGGTATAGATGTCACTCGAGTCAAGATACATGGGTATAGATGTCACTCGAGTCAAGATACATGGGTATAGATGTCTCTTTCTATAGGCCAAATGACATGGATATCATTATGTTTTAGACAAACTTCAAATGTAATGTTGAACATAAAACACTCGAGGTACTAACATGGAAATAGGAGTCTTTTTCTATAGGTCAAATGACATGGATATCTGATTTAAACAAACTTACCTTAAAGTTTTAAAAACTATCATGGTTAGTAACATAATTTATACTAAAAACGGGATATTTACCATGATTTGTAAGTTTTATTTGGAGTCAATGAATCACAAATCATGGTAAATATCCCGTTTTTAGTATAAATTGTGTGTTTCTTTAGACACATACGGGCCCAACTGCTGGACGGTAAGCGTGACGTTCCCACCACCCAACAGTACCTCGTCCACGTTGGTAATGTTAAACATAAAACACTAGAAATACATGGGTAGATGTCTCTTTCTGTAGGTCAAATGACACGGATATATGTGTTAAACAAACTTACCTTAGTGTGAGTTTCTTTGTACACATACGGGCCCAACTGCTGGACCGTAAGCGTGACGTTCCCACCACCCAACAATATCTCGTCCACGTTGGTAATGTTAAACATAAAACACTAGAAATACATGGGTAGATGTCTCTTTCTGTAGGTCAAATGACACGGATATGTGTTAAACAAACTTACCTTAGTGTGTGTTTCTTTATACACATACGGGCCCAACTGCTGGACCGTAAGCGTGACGTTCCCACCACCCAACAGTATCTCGTCCACGTTGGTAATGTTGAACATAAAACACTCTAGGCACATGGGTAGATGTCTCTTTCTATAGGTCAAATGACATGGATATATGTGTTAAACAAACTTACCTTAGTGTGTGTTTCTTTGTACACATACGGGCCCAACTGCTGGACTGTAAGCGTGACGTTCCCACCACCCAACAGTATCTCGTCCACGTTGGTAATGTTGAAGATAAAACACTCTAGGCACATGGGTAGATGTCTCTTTCTATAGGTCAAATGACATGGATATATGTGTTAAACAAACTTACCTTAGTGTGTGTTTCTTTGTACACATACGGGCCCAACTGCTGGACCGTAAGCGTGACGTTCCCACCACCCAACAGTATCTCGTCCACGTTGGTAATGTTAAACATAAAACACTAGAAATACATGGGTAGATGTCTCTTTCTGTAGGTCAAATGACACGGATATGTGTTAAACAAACTTACCTTAGTGTGTGTTTCTTTATACACATACGGGCCCAACTGCTGGACCGTAAGCGTGACGTTCCCACCACCCAACAGTATCTCGTCCACGTTGGTAATGTTGAACATAAAACACTCTAGGCACATGGGTAGATGTCTCTTTCTATAGGTCAAATGACATGGATATATGTGTTAAACAAACTTACCTTAGTGTGTGTTTCTTTGTACACATACGGGCCCAACTGCTGGACTGTAAGCGTGACGTTCCCACCACCCAACAGTATCTCGTCCACGTTGGTAATGTTGAAGATAAAACACTCTAGGCACATGGGTAGATGTCTCTTTCTATAGGTCAAATGACATGGATATATGTGTTAAACAAACTTACCTTAGTGTGTGTTTCTTTGTACACATACGGGCCCAACTGCTGGACCGTAAGCGTGACGTTCCCACCACCCAACAATATCTCGTCCACGTTGGTAATGTTAAACATAAAACACTAGAAATACATGGGTAGATGTCTCTTTCTGTAGGTCAAATGACACGGATATATGTGTTAAACAAACTTACCTTAGTGTGAGTTTCTTTGTACACATACGGGCCCAACTGCTGCACTGTAAGCGTGACGTTCCCACCACCCAACAATATATCGTCCACGTTGGTAATGTTATACATAAAACAGTAGAAATACATGGGTAGATGTCTCTTTCTATAGGTCAAATGACATGGATATATGTAGTAAACAAACTTACCTTAGTGTGAGTTTCTTTATACACATACGGGCCCAACTGCTGGACCGTAAGCGTGACGTTCCCACCACCCAACAATATCTCGTCCACGTTGGTAATGTTAAACATAAAACACTAGAAATACATGGGTAGATGTCTCTTTCTGTAGTTCAAATGACACGGATATATGTGTTAAACAAACTTACCTTAGTGTGAGTTTCTTTGTACACATACGGGCCCAACTGCTGGACCGTAAGCGTGACGTTCCCACCACCCAACAGTATCTCGTCCACGTTGGTAATGTTGAAGATAAAACACTCTAGGCACATGGGTAGATGTCTCTTTCTATAGGTCAAATGACATGGATATATGTGTTAAACAAACTTACCTTAGTGTGTGTTTCTTTGTACACATACGGGCCCAACTGCTGGACCGTAAGCGTGACGTTCCCACCACCCAACAGTATCTCGTCCACGTTGGTAATGTTGAACATAAAACACTCTAGATACATGGGTACAGGCGTTTCCTTCCAAAGGTCAAATGACATGGATGTCGGTGTTAGGGTCAACATCTGGAAATAAACAACTATTAAAACTGCGGCTTTTAAATTGATCTCAATCATTAATCATAAGAATCACTACATAGTATAAAAGTGTTCGTGACGTAGCTAAGTCGTTCTTAACAGTTCAACGAAGTTAAGCACTGTTCCGCGTAGTCATCATTTGGATGGGTCGCCAGTGGCAATTTCAACTGAGCGCTCCCGTGCTTCGGAGGGCACGTTAAGCAATCGGTCCCGGCTTTTTCAAAGTTGTTAGGCCATGACAGAGGCCTTCGGGCGGCCTAGAAACTCTGTCACCAGAGTTATTTAAGTTAAGTGTTAGTTAAGTTTTTTTTTTTAATTTTTTTTATATTTGTATCATTTCAGTTCTGTTGTCTTTGTCTTTGTCTTTGTGCTGTCAAATAAATTCTTTCTTTCTTTCTTTCTTTCAATCGCATTGGGTCCGCGTCGATCATGACCCAATCACTCTCGCTTGAGAGTAGGGCAGTCCCAGAGGTGGGCACATTAGAATGCTGTTTTGATGGAAGTGTAAAACAATAATTAATTTGTTAAATTAAATTTAAGTGGTTAAAAAATAATTAGTACTACTCACTACTTCAATTCAATTTTAAACTGTGTACCTACCTATATAAAGGCACTTTTATCAACTGAGATAAGTTATGTAGGTATGTTATGATGAGTAAAATTATTAGTAAAATGTACGATGAGTCATATTCTCATTAATATAATTATGGTGGGGTATTAATATAAGAATGAGCATTTTAATTTCAAGTAACTAAACTAAATCAATTTGTTAATAAGGTAGGTATAGTTCTTCCGTGAAGTTAGCCGTTTGTGATGCGCAAAGACAATTTAGTTAGAAAAAGCTCCATTGCGCATCGAAACGGCTAATTTCACGACGGCCGAGATCCGCCGTGAGAACTATAATTGGAATAATATGGTAGTAGGTACCTACCTAATCTTTTTTCCTGTACAACTAAATACTTGTATATAATTTGATATTTTAAGTTACTCAATTCACACTAATTATCCTACTAATATTATTAATGCGAAAATCTGGATAAATTAATGTTTATTACTCAATCACGCCAGGACAGCTGAACGTATTTCTATGAAATTTCGCACAGAGATAGATTATAGTCATCCTTTTATCCACCAATCCGCATTGGGGACCCAATCACTCTCGCCCGAGGGTAGGCCAGTGTCCCAGCAGTGGGAACATTAGAAGGCTATGACAGCCTTGATGATTCTTTTATCCCGAAATAATTTACTTTTTCTGTGGGATAGAATAAAAACTACAAGCCGTAGGACAGACCACGACAGAAGCTATCAGGTGGTCTGTTCACCAGAAAAGGCCATTATAAAAATGTAAATTTAAAAAAAAAATGGATGTGATACACCATAAATGAGTTCTTGAATGATCGAATTATTATTGAACTTATCTAAGTTGTACTATCTCTTTTATCACTGTTTATTAATAATATAATCTTTTCTTGACATTTGAACAATTTAATCAGATACATGACACATTTAAATTTTGACATTTTAATAATTTAACCAAATGACATTTTCTTTTTAATATTACTGTTTTGTGTTAATTTAAACTATTTTAAATGTAATGTTTGTAAATGTTTGTATGCCCAAATGGCAGGATCTAGAGCTCATTATGTTAGCATTACCATCATTTTATGTTACCTAGGTTCGCAAACAATAAATGATTATGATTATGATTATTTGATTTAGAAAATAAATAATTAGGTTTCTCTCTACTTGATCGATGTGGCGCGGCAGGCGAAGGTCCGCAAGGACAAATGTTTGTACGATCTACAAATGTTTGTATGATCTACAAATATTTGTTCCGGGTGTTCTGTGTATTTTCTATGTATAATAAAAAATATCAATATATGTATTGTAAGTTGGGGCTAGATGATGCTGTGTGGATTGTCCAGCATTATTTATTTTATTTACTTACATTGTGTAATTGTGCCATGAAGATAGCCGGCCAGAAAACCACCATAATGGCTCCGGCTACCACTCCAAAAGATCCGCAGCCCATGCAAATGCCACTCTTCACCGTTGGAGACACCATCTTGGAGCTGTTTATTTATTTGTTTTTCCTGCTACAGAAACAATATTAACTTTAATAATAGAGCACTTGTGACGTAGCTGGCTAAGTTGTTCCTAACAGATCAACGAAGTTAAGCCGTTCCGCGTAGTCATCATTTGGATGGGTTGCCAGTGGCAATTTCAACTGAGAGCTCCCATGCTTCAGAGGGCACGTTAAGCAGTTGGTCCCGGCTTTTTCAAAGTTGTTAGACCATGACAGAGGCCTTTGGGTGGCCTTGAAACTCTGTCACCAGAGTTGGCCACTGACTCATACGAACTTACTTTATTTTTTTACTTTAATAATTTATGATGATAACTCAGCTATTATTCTATTCATGTTATAAAAACAATTTATATTGTTATACCTACTGTTAAGTTGTTTAGTAGGTATTTATTTATGAACTTTTAATAAATACAACCTCAGAGGAAATAAACATACGCCTAATTATTGTTATCTAAAAATAAATCTATCTCTGGGTACATATTTATAAGCACATTTTGTGTCAGAAAATAATGAGTTGCTATGTTATTCTGTTTGTTCTGCCTTGAATTGCACGGTGTTTATCACCTGAGAGAGAGTTGTTAAGTCTCATTTGCCCAGCAATTTCCCTTGCTACAGTACCCTTCAAACTTTGACACAGTAATGCTTGCAAACTACTGCTTTGTGGCAGAATATCTCGCATTTACCAAGATGGAACTGTCGAACCAAATATTTGAATGAAACTTGGGATAGAAAGGTATACCTACATATTGGCTAGCATTTTTGCTAGGCTTTTAGGGCACGCAAGCGCTAGTTAGCTAGTTTTTATCAAAGTAATTCTCTCCCCCACTTATTTAATCTGTGCTTAGATTACCTATTATATTGTAAATGTCAGGAAACAGGGGAAAAATAGATTTGCTTGGCTCAAAATTTTACCGATCGTCATCTTTCACACCGATCACTCTCTCACCCGACTTCTTATCGTCGTGCAAAGGAGGAACTTGCAACGTGACATTGGCGAAATTGTGGTCATCCCCACAAAGGCCACATAACCAAGAATTGAATTGAAGTAATTCTCATAAATAACTTAGTTATGTACTTAAAAAATATTTAAAAAGTAAAATAAAAAGCCTTTGCACTTCTTCGTAGTATTAACTTAGTTTATCTAGTAAGGCATTTAGTAGATTTATTATCTCTAAATATTGGTCACAGCATGACACACAATTGTACCTACTTACGGATTTATAGGGTCAGTGTTCTTTTCTTCGACAACAATAAATTTATCACGCTGAGATAAAATAATGAGTATGAAGTCACTCGTGTCGTCATTTCCATTCAATTATGAATAATTTGATAACAAACTTTCTTTAACTTTAATTATTTACAATATACGCAGGAGCTTGTTATTTTATTTAGAAAATCGTATCGTATTATTTATTTTGCGCACCAGTAAATAAACAACACTCCGTCCCTGCATGTGCACTTCTTCACTAAATAAATTAGGGCTGCCAGCTTTTTCTTAGTAAAATACCCAAGAACTCGCAGTCGACGCGACGTTATCAAATTGACTGGTACCTACTTTTTTGTTTAAATGGGGTTTTATCTACCAGCACAACTTTATTGCTACCTACTACTACTAGTAGTAGCTGGATGGAAGATACGTTTAAGTTTCAGATCGTATAACTAACGAATCATTGAATATTCAACACGCTGTTATGATGCCTTTCATTGGACCCTCCTTTTCCGCTTTTAGATTTAGTCATTATTTATGCATGTTTTTCTAAAAATAAAAAAACAATGCTAGCATACAAACCAATGTACCTATACTTGTGAATTTAGTCAGTAAAATAAAAAATAAAAAATCAATCACCTGAAATATCTATCTCAACTCATTAATCTAGTTATTTTTTATGTTTACTAAGTAGCTTTGTTTGTTAAATGTTAAAATCTTTATTAATTTAGAATAATTGTTAGAAATTATTTAATAATTATTTCCGCCTATCTCGGATCAACTACAAATACTTAAGGAAATGTTCCGAATAAAATCAATAAAACTTTAATAATTACTTATAATTACCGAAAATATTTTTAGATATGCTTACAAACTTAATATATTTTTTTACTCTTACCTGTTTTTAGGTAAATTTAACTGAGTTGTAAGCACTAATTGACGTGTCAATGTGACTGCTTTCTTTTGACAGCGACATTTCTCATTGAGTACGAGTTGCCATTATGAAATATTTTGTATAATTATACGCTAAAACTTTATTAATTTGAGCACCTATTAAATATTTGATACCTTAATGGCCCGTAAAAAAATCAACTCACCTCACCTTCGTTCGGGTTGTCAACCCACCTCATTTTTTGATAAGTCGGGCCGATATATGATGAGTTTTTTAAATATATAGTAGGTAGGAAGTATTTATAAAAAGTAGCAAATAGTAACAATTTCATAGCAATTTTTAATAGAAGTACACTCAGTGCCAGACGCTTTATGTAACTATTTTCTCTTGTACTTAACTTGGACAGGTGGATTAAATAAAAAAACAACATCGCCTACATAACTTTATTGAATAAATTACAAAAAATGCTATGTATTTCAGTAAATTCCATATAAGCAGAAAATCTGCCCAAACATAATATTATTTCAACATACTAAATCCTATTATACCGATATTGTTTAACACGCTGAAATCCGTTCACATTATAATTATTATAGAAGCATTTGGAATGGTCCATAGAAGCCTATAGTAAATTGATGCAAGCATGGATACAACTCACAATACAAAAGCATTTGAATTCCCTATAGGTTTATATTTGGTAGGCTAACATTTTCTGCTGAAACATGCTTCATTTGAGAAAACTAAAATCATACTGAGCTTGTCCGTAAAAACATACCAATAAGTACTTACTATTACTTAAAGCTATTCCATTAAACGCGCTGAATTGTTGCATCTAGTAACATCCACTTACGCATTCGCAATCATAAATTACGAACGCGTATCAAAATATTGAGGTGAACGCACTTTTGAGTTATGAACCAATGTTGCCAGAGGTAAACAAATCCTACCAATTCGGTAGTTTTTCCGAGCAAGCTCAACAATAGACAGCTTAGTTGATAGCGATGAGGCCCGACTCTAGTAGCTTCTGGATCTTGGCTGCGATCTCAGGGTTCCTGAGGTGGTCCTGCAGCGCGTGCGGGTCCTGCTGCATCTGCTCGAGGATGCAGCGCATGGCTGGGTCGCGCAGGATCTGTTGAACTTCGGGGTCAGCCATCGCACGCTTGCGAACCTGTAATAAGTTCAATAATAACTCTCCTGATCTTATCCTTAATCTTCGCGGTTCCTTTACCTAAAAATAAATTAAAGTAAAAAATCTCTTTATTCAATCATATCACAAGGATCATTTTGAAACGTCTTAAAGCTAGGTGTATTTACGCCAGTTCCACGCGCCCCAGCCTAGAAGAATCTGGCAACAAACTCGGCTAGCATTTTTTTTATGATCCCTCTTCATCATAAAGCTTCAGTGTGGTGCCAATTAAACTAAAAAACTAAATAAACTCATAGTTTCAAATAAATCAATAGTTTCCGCAGAATATGCGATGAAAGACCTTTTATGGTTATTTTTACACCTTAGGTTACATTATTGAAGTTTTAATAGCCTATGTTACTCAAGGTAATGCATTCTAATGGTAAATGTATATGTTGTCCCGGCATCAGACTTACCTCCTCAGGATTGGAGTTGAGTTGTGTGGAGCAAGCCCTGTATCCGTCCAGAGCTTCAGAGTTGCTGGGATCCAGTTCCAGAGCTTTCTGGTACGCGTTCTGAGCCTTAGCCTGCTGCTGCATACCCTGAAAAACAACAACAATTTTATTATTTGTTTAGTTTATTAGACAGCATTCTTACAGCTGGCACTGGCCTACTCTCAAGAGAGAGTATCTTTAACCAACACACGGATCCATTGCGGATTGGTGGATGTCTTTCGAATTGTTAGTTCTTGGACATGCCGGTTTCCTCACGATGTTTTCCTTCACCGTATGAAAATTATATGAAGTGTTCACCCATTTGCATAGGTGGTTAGTTACTACGAAAAACAATAGCAAGAGAGATAAAGAGAAAGAGAGCACTGGCGTTGCGCGCATTTTTTCGAATAGAAAAATATATTAATGCACGACCGGGTTTGAACCCACGGAAAGGGAGGGTCACTACCAACACAATTTTTCTCCTATTTTTTTCAAATTAAATACATTTTTATACAACTTAAAGTGGCAACCAAGAGCACAGCCCATTTGATGGTAAGCAATTACCTATGTAAGCTTACAACACCCTGAGACGTAGACACAGAATAGATATTAGTACTAGGTATGTACAGAATGGCCACTCCCTACCACCGGTTTTACTTACCTCACCTGGCGCAAGTTTGCCGGCACCTTTTCGCCGGCACTGAAGCCAAGGGCTAAGGCACGCGTTTATTTTGATTTTGTGTAGGTCTAAGCGCGCGCATGCCAGCGCGAGCTAAAGTTTTCTATCTCGCTCTTGCTATAAATGAGTGGTGCCAACCATGACACTCACACATACAACGGCACCGTTTACGTTCACAAACTATGCGTGTGGTGATTGAGACTAGGCTTAATACATTTTATTGAGTGTCCGGGGTGTGACCTAGATCTAAAGCCTCATGTGCCTGTAATTCACACCCTTCAAACCGGAACACAGCAATGCGAGCATTACTGCTTGGCGGCAGAAATAGGTATGGCATCTCACCTGTAGTATCTTGCCCTTCCGGATCCAGCCCTTGATGAACTTGGGGTCGAGCTTGAGGCAGAGGTCGCAGTCCTTGAGGCCGAGGTCGAAGGCGGCCAGCTTGGTGTAGCACGCGGCGCGGTTCGAGTACAGCTTCGGGTCGTCCGGGTTGCGCAGGATAGCCTCCGTGTAGTGCCGCACTGCGGTGCTGTAGTCACCTGCAATTACATTCATTCATTCATTATGCTTAACAAATAAATTAAACGCTCGACAATCAACACAGCATCATCTAGCCCCAAGATAAGCAGAGCTTGTGTTATGGGTACTAGATGATTACACTTAATACCAGGGTTGGCATGTTTAAAACAAAGTGTTTGAAACCTTGTTTTAAACATTGTTTAAAACAGTTAATAAAAAATAAAAAAAAATAAAAGTATGTTAAAAACAATGTTTTAAACTTTTTTTTTCTTAAAAGGTACTACACACTTAAATTATAAATAGAAACACTCAGACTAAGAAAAATATATCTGCAGACCATGCAAACATCTGCACCGCAGCGGGGATCGAACCCGCGACCTTTCGCTCCTCAACCCGGCCACCGCGCCACCGAACACGCAGTAGAAAGTACCTTTCTTGAAGAATTCATTGCCAAGTTCTTTCTCTTGTTCAGCCTTCACGGGATCCACATACGCCTTCTTTTCTTCCTCTGCCACCTTCTTCTCCATCTGACTGAGAAGTGTTTTGATCTCCGGAGTGCGATGCTCAGACATTGACTTCTCGAAGTAGGTTTTAGCCAGCTTCCATTGTTCCATCTTTTTGTATGCATTACCTGAAATACAAAAATACTTCAGTAACATGGTGGTTGATATCTAGTATCAGCTTCCAGAAGAAGTGGTTACCACCTCGATAAACAAATTCAAGAATAAACTAAAAAAAACTTGATAACTTGCGAAACTTGGTTGCGAACTAATAAACTTTGACAATTAAAAAACAATTATAGTTAGTAAAATCAGTGCATAAAAAGTGAAACCTGACTTTTCAACACTATGACATAAGTAAGCTGCTCGTCTATCAAGTATGATTTACATTGAGTCAGTAGCAAAGTCAGTGCTGACCCGCTACTGACCGCTGTCGGGTCAGCACTGACTTCAAATTCTAGCGTACTGACCCATTGTAAACAGAGAAAGTCCTGAAAGTAAGCACCGACTTCATTTGGAGTCAGTCACTTCTATTTGATAGAGCTCGTCTGGGATAAAAACTATCACACACTATTTCTGCCGCCAAGCAATAATGCTCTCATTACTGTGTTCCGGTCCGAATGGCATACCAAAGCTTTCCAGTGAAAAACATGCACCTAAGACTGAAGACTGTAGATCTATGTATGTAATGCGCAAGTCTTAGAATAACAACACGGAGAAACGAAGTACGCGCACGCAAATTATGATCATTTTTAGTGAGACTTGTCAGTCTCACTTAGTCGCGGCTCGCCATTCTTCAATGTGAAGTCGCTCGTGCGCACGTCTCTCAATATAAATTTAAATGAAACTATTTCCTAAAATTATTACCATTCTACGTGTTGTTATTCTAAGGCGCAAGTGATATCTGATGTTGCAAGCATACTTAGGCTATGGTAACCGCTTACCATCAAGTGCGGTCTACTTGATGGTAAGCGGTTACCATAAGCTTGGTTGCCATGACAACCGCCTTCCGGTCGACTGCGCTGATTTTATCAGTAATGTAACAATGCATAAATAAATAATAATAAATGCAAAGTATAACCGATTTGGCTGAAATAATGGATGTAATTTAAAGGATACAGGCTACTTTTACGTATGTACCAGGCAAACAAAGCCGCGGGCAGAAGCTAGTCAAACTAATCATCACACTAATAACACACTTATCAATCACATTATACCTAGGTATCTATCACACTTATATTAAATGCTTATGTTTGGATGTTTGTTCCTCCATAACTCGACAACCACTGAACCGATATGGATGAAATTCAAAACATAGATATAGGTATTGACCGGGAATAGGAAATAAGCTACTATTTAACAGAGAAAAAAAAGATTCCCGAGTTCCACGCGAATGAAGTCGCGGGCAACAGCTATCACAGAATAAAAAACAGACGAAAAATCTCTAGTACTATTCCGCTTAACCTTTTAACTGATTAGGTCACACAGTTACCACAGTTAACCTCAAAAGAAAAATATCAAAAGAAAAATATCGACACGTGTTTCATCCCTCCACGGGACATCCTCAGGACCATCGACTTGTTCTCCGGCAGACGTGTTGCTCCGTCGAGCGCAGGAGCCAAAGTGACCTCATCAGTTAAAAGGTTAAGCGGAATAGTACTAGAGATTTTTCGTCTGTTTTTTATTTTGTAATGGATTTCCGCAAAGTAACGCCTGAATCTATCAATTAGCTATCACAGAATAAGTTATAGAATTAAATGAAGCACCAATTCTGTGTGCAATCTCTGACCAACAAAGGTCATAAGGTCACTTTAATATTAACTTTACGAGTACATTGCCTTATCCATTGTTCCAACAATAGACCGACATCAAACGATACAGATACGCTAGTTTCTACATAACCCACTGGCTCGTCCCGGCTTCGCACGGGTGTAACATATAGCCTATGTTACTCAGGGATAATGTAGCATTCTAATGGTGAAAGAATTTTTGAAATCGGAAGTAGTTTTTGAGTTTATTCGTAACAAACTAAAAATACAATCCTATCTCCTTGTACTATTATTCTCCTGATACCTGTCTTCTCTCTTTATAATATTAGTATAGATTAGTGTGATTACTAAGTGGCAACTAAGCGTACAGCTGACCTAATTTACTGCATGTGTGCGCCTTAGGACCTAAGCGTACAGCCGACCTAATTTACTGCATGTGTGCACCTTAGGACGAAGTTAAATATTTTTTTTTTATTTATTTTAATAATAGACGAGCAGCTTTCGCTGATGTGTCTATGTCACAGTGTTGAAAAGTCAAGTTCAATTATAAGCACTGATTCTATTAAACTTGATTGTTTTTGATTGTTAAGTTTATTTGTTCGCAACCAGGCATCGAGTTTGTTCTTGAATGCGTTTACCGAGGTGGCAGTAACTACTTCTTCTGGAAGCTGATTCCAGTTATGGGCCACCCTGTTACTGAGGAAGTGGTGTTTGTATTAGATGGTGAACGGTTTATTTAACAATTGTGCCCTCTAGACGATTTGATGTTTTGTTGAATAAGAGTCATAAATATGTAAGACTTACCAATCCTAGTGAATGCCTTAGCTATTAGCTTGAAATCTGCCCTATTCTCTCTGCCAATTTCAATAGCCCTCTCGCATTCTTTAATACATTTCTCATACTCCTTCTGTTCAAAGTAAACTGCCGCCATATTTGTGTAAAAGGTTATATCTGTGGGATCATGTTCTATAGCTTTCTGATAATGTTTAACCGCAGCAACAAACTCTTTATTTTTGTAAGAGTTGTTGCCGAGGTCTTTTTCCTGCAAAGCCAGTTTTCGGTTTTCAGGCAAATCTTCATACATCGGCTGGGGCGGTTCTTCTTTTTTGGGAGGCGGAGGAGTAGGCTTAGGTTCTTGGGGGTCGACATCCATAAAAGCATCCTTGGAGTAAGCATTATCGGGTACGCCCAGTATTATCTTAAGAGTTATCAGAAATCTCTTGTCTTCCATCATACCTAGTGATTGATCAATTTCAAATGGGTTTGTTTTTATACTCTGTAAACAAAAAGTTTTATTGAATCTACAAAAATATCTGTAACACCTTTGTATAGTTCTCACAACGGATCTCGCCCGTCGTGAAATTAGCAGTTTCAATGCGCAATGGAGCTTTTTCAAACTAAATTGTCTTTGCGCATCACAAACGGCTAACTTCACGGAAGCCTAGATCCGCTGTGCGAACTATACCTACATGTAATTCAGCAATAAATATACTTTGACTTTGATTTTCACAATGGTTTGACTACATCAACATTCATAGACAAATTCAAATGCATTATAAATTATTAAATAAAAAATAATCTTGGACAAATCCACACAGCATCATCTAGCCCCAAGGTAAGCTGCTGATAAACAAAGCAAAGATGACTGATATATATTTACAATACATAAATAGATATTTATTATTATATATAGAAAATACCCAGAACACCCAGAACAAATATCTATAGATTGTACAAACATTTGACCCAAGGCGGGAATCGAACCCACAACCTCCGCATCACAGGCATTATGCATAGTAAAAGTGGAACGAACCAAGAGACATCAACACCTGACAGTAGGATATGATTGGCCTATGGATGTTTATGATGAATGGGGCAATAGCCATTTAAGCCATTTTGATAATATATAATTGTATGCACCTAAATACAGCTTCACATGGGTGGTTCCAGAATAAAAATATCCCTTAAAACAATTTTAAACTGATTTAGGTTTAAAACTATATTATGTACTTCTGTGCCTGTTGGGTGTGGTTTAAGTGTAATGTTTTATCTGTATAACTGATTGTCATTTATAATGGCTAGCTAAGATTTTTCAAAGGATGTAAAGAAATAACCTTGTGCAACTATGAAAATGTAATTTGAGTTATTACCTCAACCATTTTGATATATTCAGGATCAGACAGCCACTCTCTTGTCATAGGGTTTGCTTTAAGTCTAGCATAGATCATTTCTCTGGATAATTTATCTGGTTGTGTTGTCGCATCCTGTTCTTTTGACTGAATTTCTTTAAGCCATGTTGCTAGCTGGGTATTAGTAGGGTCTATTGTTAGGCCTTCCTCGAATGTTTTTTTAGCCTCTTCAAATCTCCCGAGATACCCTAGTGCACAACCTTTCCTGGAATATCCCTTCGACCAGCCAGGGTTTATAGCGATGGTCTGTTCAGCGTCTTTCAGTGCCGCTTCGTACTTCCCGTACATCGCGTATGCCGCAGAGCGGTTACTGAAAAGAACGTGGTTTTTTGGGTCGAGTGCGATAGCTTCTGTGTAATATTTAATCGCATCTTCGAAGTTCTCAGCCGAGAGGGCAGCATTGCCCTTTTCTTTCAACTGGTTCACCTAAAAATTAAACACACGATCGGGGGGTTAACCAAGGCGTAAATTTTACAAAAACCGATTGACTCATTATTCCAGCGCGTCGTGTTAACCTCTTACCTGTTCCATTTCGAATGAATATTATTTATTTGCATATAAATTTGCAAACCCAAAACTTAAAGCACTTGTAGTAGCTATTAGTCACGCAGGTTGAACTTCTCTTTTTTAATATAGGATTAGGACAAAACGACAATTAAACTTGCGAGCGATGAATGACACTTCAAATAAAATAATGATTCGAGAAAATTCCGCTTGTTTGTCGGTCGGCGGTCGCTTCGCGAACGTACCGGGATTCAGTAAAGCACGACATAATAGTTCATTACATAGAGTTTGCCTATAAAATTTGGCAAATACGCCCATCCAGCTGTACATTTCTGTCATTTTGAGCAATGATTTATTGGGACTGTATAGTTCGTACGGCGGATCTTTGCCGTAGTGAAGTTAGCCGTTTCGATGCGCAATGGAGCATAATCGAACTAAATTGTCTTGGCTAGATCCGCGGCGGATCTCGGCCGTAGTTAAGTTAGCCGTTTCGATGTGCAATAGAGCTTATTCGAGATAAAGAATTACTTAATAATAATGTACAATATCCGGACCCAACCTATCCACCAAACATAAATTAATTGAGACCACAGAGTATACCCGGAGTATTATTTAGTCTGTGGTACAGAACACAGGCCAAGTTTCTGTACCTACAGCTAATATCGCAAACAGATTAAACTAGATTATTTATACAAGTCATCAGCTTATAATAGACAGTGTGAGATAGTAATAGATCAACGAATGGTACGATTATGACTGATTTGACGGTGGCAAACAGTCATACTATATATACTTTAGCGTAATGGTACCGAAAATTTTTTTTCGCTTTGTTTGCAATCAGTGGCAAACAAACAAAAACCGATACGCCAATAGAGACAAAAAACTTATACTATGTCTTGCTCCCTCATAATCATTTTACATTAAATGTTTCTCGCTCTGGCAATTATTCTTTTGGCAGCCAGTATAATACGTATAGGTACTCTGTTTACGGCTAATATACATTTTAAAGACTGAACCGCGCGGCCCATTCCGCACATTCGCATCAAAGTATTGCAATAATAATTAATAATCATACTCAGACTATTGACTAGTACCTATCATAGTATAGCAGTTATTAGGTACTACTAACCTAACTTAATATTTAGTACTTCGACTTAAAAGTGTCGATCGCGCGCGGCTCGGCTTTTAAAACTGTACTTACTGTGCCTGTGTTATCTGTTTCTGTGGTCTGTTGACGAATTTTTATACTCTTGAAAAATCCTACCTTTCTCTTCTCTGATACTTAAAAAATGGGAACTATATAGGTATTTATTTATCCCTTTGATCAAGGGGCTGAATAACACCATGTCGTCATGCGTCAGTGTAGGTCAGATTAATGACTTAGATCTGTCATCTTATCTGAGCCCGACCCGAGGGGGGGTGTGCTAAGTAAGTAGCACTTGTTCTGCCTACGCTCGCCATCACTCGCGCCGGCTTTCTTTTCGTAGTGGATGATGAACAATATATTATTTTATTTTTGTTTATGTACTCTGTGGTTTGTCTGTCTTCTTTCTTTCTTCTTACGGTCTGTCCACAGAGTGCATTGATTGATAGATCATCTGTCTCTGTCTGTCTGTGTAGTGTGTACTCTGTCATCTGTGTCTGCTGCTGGCTGGCTGTGTGTGCCTGTGCTTTTGGTGTTGCATTTGCCTTCCAAAACCAAAATGCTTTTCAGATATAGTTACGTTTAAAAGTGTTATTTATTTGTACAACAAGCGTTTTTTGTGCTTCAAAAAATAAACAATCTTAGCATCAATATGTGCTCACTAGCAAAAGGCTTCTCTGAATAATTTTAAGTCAGAACACCATCCTTTCATGGCGTCGTGAAATCGTACGTAAATCATTGATATTTGGACTCATTGTCGTGCTATTTACTATTTAGTAATCACCAATTCGTGGTGTTAATCGAATCGAATCATACATAGCTGGAATACCGAGTGGTCGTGAGCTATTCGATGGCGATTTGATCGTGGTGTAATTCAAAGACGCGCTTTCTCGGAACTGTGACTCATTTTGTTAAGTGCAGTGGTAACCATGGACACGGACGATGGCGAATCCTCCAGCAGTGGACCTATGTCAAGTCTGAACAGCCTATTCTCCTTCACAAGCCCAGCTGTCAAGAAACTACTCGGCTGGAAACAGGTATAAATGTTTTTGATCCATGTCAACAGAGGCTTCTGTTTATGTTTATTCATTAGCTGCTCCTGGCATTGAATCAATTAAAAGTGATCTAGTATTCTAGTCAGGTTGTAAAAGGGCATCATAGTCCCCATAATATGTAAACATAGATATACCTTGAACAGTGATGATGGAATGCAATGAAATTACCCCAATCTTATGTTTTTTCAAACAAACACCATTTTTGTATCTACTAATAATCTAGTAACTATTAATCTCGGTAGTTATGGCTTATTAGTTCTGTTAGGCCGTAGTAGAAGCCTTGGCGACTGGATAACTCGGACTTACCAAAATTGACTATCCCATAGTAAATAAGTAAGTCAGTGGCCAATGCTGGTGACACAGTTTTTAGGCTACCCAAAGGCCTCTGTCATGGCCTTACTACAAGAAAAAGTCAGGACCAACTACTTAACGTGCCCTCCGAAGCACAGGAGTGCTCAGTTGAAATTGCCACTGGCGGTCACCCATCAAAATGTTAACTATGGGGAATACTTCGTTGATCTGTTAAAAATAACTTAGCCAGCTTTGTCAGGACTATCTCATAAGAAGTTAGGAACTTACTTTTTAGATTGAGTCATAACTATTAGCATCTGACTTCCCAGAAGCAATGATTCAGAATGAATTGTTTACTATTTAATAACTGACTACTCAGTAGAAGGTAAGTCATGGCAATGACATATAAGAATATCATTTGGTACGCCAGCTCTTTGAGAACTAAAACTCTTCCTGAGCTCTACCACCGGGTCTATAATACAAGGGCTTCTGGGAGTACTATAGATCTACTAGCAGATCCGCGCGGTTTTACTTGCGTTATTTTTCTCACTGTTTAATTAAACCTTCCCTGGACTTCTACAAACATTTCAAGACCAATAGCCAAATCGGTCCAGCCATTGTCGAGTTGTAGCGAGATTAACGCACAGAAATTCATTTTTATATATAAGATGACAAGCTAACCCGCGCGGCTACACCCGCGTTTTTTGCAGTTTTCACACTATCCTACAGGAACAGACTTTTTTCCATGATAAAAATCCGTAGCCTATGGTGTCATTCCAGGGTTTATGATATCTACATTCTAAATTTCATCACAATCGGTTCAGCCATCACGGAGATACATGATAACAAACATTCTCACACAGAAATTTTCAAAATAAGTAGGAAAACTATTTATTTTTTTATTAACCCCCATCATCATCATTTCTTTTATAATAACGTGTTCACTTGACATTTTCAGGGTGATGAGGAAGAGAAATGGGCAGAGAAAGCAGTAGACAGTCTGGTGAAGAAGCTGAAGAAGCGGAAAGGTGCCATTGAGGAGTTGGAGCGGGCGCTGTCATGTCCTGGCACGCCATCGAAATGTGTGACGATACCGCGCTCGCTTGATGGCCGATTACAGGTATAATAACCTACCTTTGTACACATAATCAGTGCTGGAAGTGGACCCCATTGTCTGAGGGGCAGTTATGATTATGCAAATAACAGTAAGTAAGTAAGTTTGTATAAATCAGTGGCCAATTCTAAGCCGCTCGAAGGCCTCTGTCATGGTCTAACAACTTTGTAAAAGCCGGGATCGACTGCTTAATGTGCCCTCTGCAGCACAGGAGCAGGAGCACTGGGGGTTACCCATCTTTATAGTAACTACGCGGTACAGTGCTTAACTTGTTGATCTGCATCATAGGTTGGATTCGACCAAACTAGAATAAGCACTATTCTCCGGATAAGGGTGGATTCAATCAACATATGGAATAACTATTCTGCTACACTGTCACTTTACTCATGATTTGAGAAAAAAAAAAGAATAACTACGATTATTCAGAGAATAGTGCCTATTTGAGTTTGGTCAAATCCAAGCTTAGCCAGCTATCACGCGCTCTCGTCTGTGCTGGCAACCATTGATTCCCGAATCTTCTCTCCAGGTGTCACACCGCAAAGGGTTACCCCACGTGATATACTGCCGCGTGTGGCGATGGCCGGACCTCCAGAGTCACCACGAGCTTAAACCTCTCGAGATCTGCCAGTACCCCTTCAGCGCTAAACAGAAAGAAGTCTGCATAAACCCGTACCACTACAAGCGAGTCGAGAGCCCCGTCCTACCCCCGGTTCTGGTGCCAAGGCACTCTGAGTTCGCCCCGGGTCATTCTCTCCTCCCGTTCCAACGGCAAGCGGAACCGTCTATGCCGCATAACGTCTCCTATTCCGGTTCAGGGTTCCCCCCCTCAGCTACGTCGGAACTACCCGACACGCCACCCCCCGCTTACTCCCCGCCGTCAGACGACACCGAACCACCCGGGGAGGTAGCGCCAGTGTCCTACCAGGAACCTTTATACTGGGCTTCGGTCGCGTACTACGAACTCAACTGCAGAGTCGGCGAGGTTTTCCACTGTAATTCTCATTCGGTCGTTGTGGACGGCTTCACGGACCCGTCGAACAATAGCGATCGGTTCTGCCTCGGCCAGTTGAGCAACGTGAACAGGAACTCGACTATAGAGAATACGAGACGGCATATAGGGAAGGGGGTGCATTTGTACTATGTAGGGGGGGAGGTTTACGCGGAGTGTTTGTCTGACGCGGCCATTTTCGTCCAAAGCCGGAACTGTAACCATCACCATGGCTTCCATCCGTCGACGGTCTGCAAGATACCGCCGGGTTGCTCTCTCAAGATCTTCAATAACAGAGAGTTCGCTCAACTTTTGTCCCAAAGCGTGAATCACGGTTTCGAAGCTGTGTACGAGTTGACTAAAATGTGCACTATACGCATGTCGTTTGTGAAGGGCTGGGGCGCGGAGTACCACCGCCAGGATGTGACGTCAACACCGTGCTGGATAGAGATCCACTTGCACGGACCGCTGCAGTGGTTGGACAAGGTTCTAACTCAGATGGGGTCTCCGCACAACGCGATATCCTCGGTCTCCTAGCGAGGATGTAGCAGACGACGCGACCCACCGTTTTTGTCATTTGGAAATCTGCAGTGATTAATCTCCTAAATTATGTGCATTTTATACCTGTGACTGTTTAATCTTCATTGTTCTTTGCTTGTCAACAACCAATAATCTTTTTATAAGCATGACAGCGTGAATTTATAACTTAATTACCTACGACCAGAGGAAAAACTAGTCAAAGTCAAGAGTCGCTTTGAAACGTCAAAGCGAGGTGAATTAACGCCGGTGTGCTTATCACGAAAAACTTGTTTGACAGCTGTTTTTTTTTATTTTTTTTTATACAACTGAAGTGGCAACCAAGCGTACGGCCCACAAGATCGTAAGCGGTTACCGCAGCCTATGGACGCTTGCAATACCAAAGGTATCACTCGCGGGTTGCCACCTTGAGGCTAAGATCGAAAGCCACATGTGCCAGTAATCTCACCGGAAACCATACCCTTCACACCGGAACACAGCAATGCGAGCATTACTGCTTGGCGGCAGAAATAGGTATGGCGGTAGTCCTTCCCCGGACGAGCTCTATCACAGAAAACTCTACTACTCTTAGTTAATTTGTATAGGATTTTTAACAGCGCGTCTTTAGTGCGTTAAATAAATGATCAAAGTTTCATATAAATTGACAGCTGGACGATACATTTACATTTACGATTGTCAACAGAGTTTTTCGTGCTAAGCACTCTGATCCGATACGCCTATGCTGTAAAATAAATAAATAAATAAGCAACTAGCAACAACAACAGCTGGGCTCCTATCAGTTTTAGGCATGATTCTTGCTATTGTTATTAATGCTGTAGGGATGACGTTTGGTCGTGGGTTTACATTTAAAAATCATTTATAAATCACATTATTTTTAATAAACTAAAATTTGGCATCTATATTGCTATGTTACAGCTCAATTGAAAGTGTCCAATGAATCAAAACGTTAGACGTCTTATAAGTATAACTATGTCTTATAACTATAACTATTTCTTAGTATAAGTAACTAAGTAAGTTAAAAAGACATACATATTTATGATATACTCGTAAATGTTTATGACAAGGTAAAAAAAGATATTATTTGTGTAAATATAGCGTGTTTAGGTTGGTGAAATGTTTTTTTATTCTAAAACGGATAATTTTTAATGATATTATTTCATTTATTTGCTTAAGCGTAGGTTTTATATTATTGTAAGTGAGAAGTAGCTTTTACTTTAGTCTGTAAGTCAAATGCAACATTATTATTTTACATATACATATTTGATTTTCACATGTAGATAGGTAGTTAACTTACCTAGTATTATAAGTTTTGTGTCATATTTTCGTATGTATAGAAAAACAAAGTGTGTTTTCTATTAAATGATATTGAATAAATATTATTAGGTATATAATAATAGGTATTACTAAATGTTGATGTCTGTAAGCGGAATGTGATTACTGTGAAAATTTAAAATTTAGTTTTACAACGAATAATGTTGTGCAAACGAACAGTTTTATTTTTATCAATCATAAGATAGGCTATATAAAGCTTCAGCCACACCGAAGCGGTCATCGCTATGTGGGAAACTCGATTGACACTATTCTTACTCATAATAGAAATGCAATTATTCTGTTTGTCTGTTACGTTGTTACGGCTAGACCTTATAACTAATATGAATTATTTTTTATATACTTACATACATACTTACATAAAATCACGCCTGTATCCCGTAGGGGTAGGCAGAGACCACGGATTTCCACTTGCTACGATCCTGACACACCTGTTTTTTTTTAATATACTTAACGATAGTTAAAGTCTTTAATCATGGTATTTTATATTGTTTATGATACTTTTTATATGTACCATGTACCACACGCGAGAGGTGTTAAGAGCGGCAACTAGCTATGAATCCACAGGATAAATTGTATTGTTTTATCGCAATTACATTAACTTATTATTTCTTATATAACTTATCATTTCTAGAAACCAAAAGGAGAATTGACTTTAAATTGTAGTAGATTTTGATCTCAAAAAAGCTTAGTTCCTGAATATTTTTTGTGCCTGGCTAACTCGTTTTAATGAGACTTGTATTGTACTTGTCTAATTCTGTATTTAAACATAAAACGAACAATATTTTTTTAATAAATATGTATATAATTATCCAAATCTATTTAAAACATTCGGAAACTTCCGACGGGTATTCCGAAAGCGCTATTTTGATATCCGAAATCGGAAACATTTGACATAAAAATTAGGAAACCTTGACAAAAGATTTTCTAACGCCTATTGCTATATTGATTCGGGACGGTTTTGGAATGGCAATTGGGCAATAGATCCATCGGAATTTAAAACGTTCCCGATCCTACACCTTCCGAAGGTTTCAAATAATATATGCATGACATTGACCTACGCAAGAAGACCAAGAAAAAACCAGTGACAGTTAAGTCGAGTGTGGTAAATAAACTATCAATGAAGATAATAAATAACTCATTTATATGACTTGACGATGAATAAATAAATGTATACTTTGATGAGAGTAAGATTTAAATGTATCATAGCTTGGCAAAATAGTGTAGATTGTAAGTGAAGTGTAATTGAAAATTGAGGGCGCCACTTTCCATGTTATAAGCAAATTCGTTTATTCTTTTGTATGAATCATATTCTAGTTCCGTTTACACTTATTTGCCAAGCTACTGTTGGTTTTTGTATAATAATACTCTTATGTATTTAAATAGAATTATTTCATTTTACATACTGTACTTATGTATTGGTTCTCACAACGGATCTCGGCCGTCGTGAAATTAGCCGTTTCGATGCGCAATGGAGCTTTTTCAAACTAAATTGTATTTGCGCATCACAAACGGCTAACTTCACGGAAGCCTAGATCCGCCGTCGTGAAATTAGCCGTTTCGATGCGCAATGGAGCTTTTTCAAACTAAATTGTCTTTGCGAATCACAAACGGCTAACTTCACGGAAGCCTAGATCTGCCGTCGTGAAATTAGCCGTTTCGATGCGCAATGGAGCTTTTTCAAACTAAATTGTATTTGCGCATCACAAACGGCTAACTTCACGGAAGCCTAGATCCGCTGTGCGAACTATACCTACCTACATACTATATTTATAAAAGATTCGTTGTGGGTACAATTGGGTATTTGTATAATAAAATCTGAAACATTCTTGCTTGCATGAACACAAGATAGCTATTTTGTATAATGTATTTAGACTAATGTCATTAAATTTTCACTAAAAACGGGATATTCGGCAATCAATAAAACTAAAAAAAAAATTATGTTAGTAACCATGACAGTTTTAAAAACCATAATTGTCATTTTTGTGTTAAGAAACTGGACTGGAATAAAATACACTTTAAGGTAAGCGCGGCCGTATCGTCTCGGCTCCAGTTTGGCATTACTCATGTGTGTTGCTATTTGATTTCAATCAGCCACCTCTCAGCTGTCATATTCATACAAAATACGTCAGTTTTTCTATTAAAACGTAGTAAAATCGATTGCAACATAAATACTGGGTCATTCATTATCAACCTGACAAACTTAAGGGATAGGTTCCACACCTAAAAAAATAAATAAATGTACCTATATTTTTTTTTTTATGTATGTTTTGTCTTAAAAATCACAAGTAAACAAAAAAAAATCGATTACGTTTTTCCGCTCAATTATTATTTATCATTGTTGGGAATCGAGTTAAGCGACGTAATAATGAAATATTCGAGTGTGCGCGCCCCGTTTTCTAACAAGTATAACAAATTATGAAGCAGAATTACGTTTTTTTTTTTTAATTTTATAAAAAAAAACCTTTAGAAAAAAAAAAAAAAGTACAAGTAGTTTTTTTTTATGTGTGGAACCTACCCCTTAAGTTTGTCAGGTTGATAATGAATGACCTTATATAACCCCCAGTCATCGCCAGTTGCTTTTTTCAGGCGAGGCATTGCCGGTACGATGCTGATTTGATGAGTGTGCGATGCAATATAAAGTATCGTAACAAGAATACGGACAACCACTGTGGTTGCGGCGATGTCGGTCTGTTGGCAACCGATATGTCTGCGTTAATCTTTTAAATTTTTTCGTTAAATTCGTTAAATTTTTGTAAGTTTAATTTCCCAACATAGTAAATTGATAAGTTACTTTAAATCAATGTATAAATTTATTTTTAATACATACTTACTTAAGTATCCCAACTTTTTTTTGACTCGAGCAAGGTTTTTGGGGATTTTTGGGATTCCCTTAGTGTGGTGGAACAAACAACCCTTAACCTATTAAATAAATTATGTTTATTATATTTTTTAAAGATTCATAATACTTTTTTTTATACCACTATAGTGGCAACCAAGCGTACGGCCCACTTGATGGTCAGCGGTTACCGTAGCCTATGTACGCATGCGTATATGCATACTTACCACCATCTTGTGTTTATGTTTCTCTGTAACCCTAAAGTTTTTATTTAAACTACTAGTCTGTAAAATAACATTTAATTGTGCCTAGATGATCTACCGTCCGTTTGTTTGGATGTGGTACCAAGTTTCAATGAATGAAATGTCATCATCTTTTGTGCCAAGTTTCTGGCACAAAAGATTATTGAAGAGACAAGTGTGAAATCAACCAATGTTTCAAAAAGGCAAGATCTCAAAATCACGATTTTATATATAATTTAGTACATATTCTGAGATCTTGGCACCTTTAAACATAATCGCGATAGGTTGCCACATCTTTTAGCTTTAGTGGATACCACACTTTACAATTCAAAATGCCTTACGAAATAACGATTGAATTCTTATGATAGTGTAACAAATGCCTTATGTGCACGAAAGAGGGTAGGTATTATAAAAATATTATATTTATTAACATTTAAAATAATAAAATTGTTATTACATAGCTTGTTGAAATTGACAAGTACCTACCGATTTGACTAGCTGTTATATTACATATATTATTTGACGACCAATGTGGCGCGGTGGGCGGCCTCCTGCGACGCAGAGGTTGCGGGTTCGATTCCCGCCTTGGTACAAATGTTTGAAGGATCTGCAAATATTTGTTCCGGGTGTTCTGGGTGTTTTCTATGTATAATAAAAAATATCGATCTATGTATTGTATTGTATTAAATATATATCAGTCATCTAGTACCCATAACACAGCTCTGTTTAACAGCAGCTTACCTTGAGCTAGATGATGCTGTGTGGATTGTCCAGCATTATTTATTATAATATTATTATATTATATTGAAGTTTAAATTCGACCAACTTCTGTTATAACTATTCTGAGAATAAGCCAAACAGGTAAAATGTGTAGTAACTCGTAGATGACTCTTAAGTAATTAAGTTCGCATGAGTCAGTGGCCTTTCTTACTTACTTTAGTGGCCAAATCTGGTATCGAAGTTATTAGTCCCCCTGAAGGCCTCCGCCATGGCCTAACGGAATGAAAACCCATCATGATAAATGATCAAGTTATTTATTCAGTTATTTTTAGTTATTTTATTTTGTTTAATAAAGTGATGTAATTTAATTAAACAATGTTTATTCTGTGTGATTATACGAGTTTGGTCGAATCCAGCCTTAGTAAAACAACTGAAAGGCACTATGTGTAGAATAGTCCTTATTTATCAAATTTAAAATAATTAATATTAAATTTAAACTAACTGAGATGACTATTAACTGTTACGTGTGCCTTTTGAAACCATAAATGCCTTTTGTTATTCGACTTTTTGACTAAAAATATGTTATTTATAAACAAATTAAATATTGCATTTATTTTAATGTAACCTAATGTGCCTAGGTATTCATAATTATTATAATACTAACCGTTTTTTTGTATAAAAAAATATTTTATTTGTTAAAAATGATAGCTTATAATTGTCTTCTATAACTTATGGGTCCGAAGACGACGGTTTTGTCTACGTCTAGACATAAATTACGTTATTTTGTTTAAACATGATTTTCAGGGGAGACCTTTGCCCAGCAGTAGGACAGGATAGGCTGAATAAAAAAAAAACAGAGTTTCGTAGACAAATCTTTGTCTTCGGGTATATTTACCTGTAGATGGACACTCAGTGTTTGGAAACTCATAGTGTCGGTTCTTGGTACAGAGTTTCTGTCGACCTCGTCGAAACACATTTTACCAAGAGTCAATGTCAAATCGTCATTGAAAACAGAATTTTATCAAGTTGTTACAAATTTATATCGACCTTTTATTGACAGTCTATGTGCGGTACTCTGAGGGTCTATTCTTAAAAGCGACAAACGATAATTGTGGTAAATATCGTAGTTCAACTTATGTCGGTGACAACTAAGCTCGAAAGGGAAATTCCAATAACAAAGATTACAAGAGAATCGTAGCTGAACCGCTGCTTTTAATTTGTTTTTGGCTGTTTTTGTATTCCACTTTTGAACAACGATCCATCTGCGGTAACGTTTCAACCAACCAACGATCACGATCGATCAAGTGTTTTCTTTAATTTACCCTTCAATTTAATAGATTTTTGAGAAAATCCGAACCTCGGGTTAGTGTCAAACTTACCCTAGTGTCGGATTTTTCTCCTCTTCCTCTTTAAAATTCCCCTTACAGGAGATTTTGGGTTTTTTTTGTGTCAAAATCTCAAAATTAAAAAAGAGATTACACACTAAGATTCCCAAAATCACCTTAAGAATAGGACTTTCAAAGATTTTGTCTACCCCGAAACTCGATACTAGGAACTTAACAGTTTTCTAGAACTGAATATATATATAACTTTAAACGCTGTTTGTTAAATAGCTCCAGAGCATTCACGGACATAAGCTGAATTACGAAAAATATCACGATAATATCGTTTTTGGGTTTGGTCAATACGAGAATTCTGAATTATTGGTCTATAAGCGTCAGAACCGCTTTTGTCCGCAAGAGTAATAACCTCTTTGAAGCAATATTACTAACTAACTAAAAATAGGCATGACAGTAACCAAAATTGAGTAAATTTTGCGTTTGAATTAAAAATTGCGTCTTCACCATAAGAAAAAGGATTCAATGAATATAAAAAACCATAGGTAATCCTTTTTACATTAGAAGCGAGATTGATAATATTTTTAATTTAATAAAACTACAAAATACAGCAATCCGCCATAAAAGGTTGAACACCAATCAGAGCATCTTGGTTCTCTGATTGGTGGCATCAAACAAAATTGCAGAATTTTGAACCTTATTGCATTGAAAACCTAACTATGACGTCGCGCGTGAATTTTAAATTTCAAATTTATAGTCAGAAGTATCATAAAGTCTATACTTTTGAACACAATAAAGCAGTTTTTCAAAATCAGTCATCATGCCTATTATCGCAGTCCTTTGTATTTTAGTTCATTCAAAAAGGACGGCAACAATAGTTAGCTTAGTTTAAATAATGCAACAACTGAATCGATAATTATCTAATATTTGTTCTATGTCGATATTTAAACTTTTACGAATGAGAGTCATGAATTAAAATAAAAAATTGTAAATACACTACCTGTAGATTATTTTTAAATGTAAATTGGTTAATAGTGTAATGTATGTTTGGTCACATATTTGTGATTTGGGCTTAGAGAAACTAAAAATGTTAATTGAACTAGGACTTTTATGTAGCGACGATCTGAAAACTTAATCAAACATATTTAAATGTTGTGCTTTTACGCTGGATTATCTTAATAATATAATAAAGGGGAAAAGTTTGAATGTTTGTATGTTTGTATGTTTGTATGTATCACGCCTAAACGACTGAATGGATTGAAATAATATTTGTTATAAAAGTAGATTATACCCTGGAATAGCATACGCTACTTTTTACCCCGAAAAACTTACGGTTCCTGTTTTCCGCGCGAACGAAGACGCGGGCAACAGCTAGTTGTTAATAATGTTATATCTATCTGGGCAGGTATACTCAGGGTTGGAATTCGTACTACAGTAGTAGTATTTGTACTACAATTTCATGCTTCGTACTACGTACTACCCATACCTAAGGATAGTACGCTAAAATATTAAAGTTTCATCACGCGTAGAAATGAACAAAATAATGTAAGATTACCTGCCAATTCAACTTAATTTAAAAAAAGTTTAATAGGTTGGTAAGGTTTGCTCCTTTTTTTGTCTAAATATACTTTGTCATTTGTCAATGTCATTGTCAACTACAATAAAATTATAAAAATAATCGTAAATATTCATTATTTAACATTTATTTTTTGTTTTTTGAAAAACTTTTGAATTATGTTGGAAACTTATTTAGTCAAGAAGTAATAAAAAAAGAAGATAAAATATTGGCCAAGCTAGTGTGGGTTTTAATGATTTTATGTACGTTTTAGATCAATTTATAAAGTGTACTACAGTTTTCTTAGAAATACTACTATTTTACGATTTATGTACTACAGTTTTCATCGTACCTACTTAAATCCAACCCTGGGTATACTTCTAATTTGAACGGAGAGATAGTGTTATATCGACCAACAGAATAGTGACAAAATTGCGTTTCGCATACCATCTTCATACGGTAGTATTTAGTTTTAAGAGTGACATCTACTAAAGCGTAGTATAACGGAAATTAGTGTCAAATCAGCGTTCTAATCGTCACATCAATATCGCGAAATTTTTACACGATCCTAAGCGCTGATTAGGCTCCGATATTAAAAGATTATTCCAAAACAATGTACGATAGTTCTCGTTCGTTTGTCTGGCTGTAAATGTGTTCTGGTATAGTTCTCACGGCGGATCTCGGCCGTCGTGAAATTAGCCGTTTCGATGCGCAATGGAGCTTTTTCTAAATAAATTGTCTTTGCGCATCACAAACGGCTAACTTCACGGAAGCCTAGATCCGCTGTGCGAACTATAATAAATAGTGTTTCGTCTGTTTGTTTGTAAAATATAATTCCTTCGCAGTATAGAATAAGCTATTGTAACGTATAGATGCCATTGTTTGTGTAGGTATTTTAGAATATATTTTTCTCCGTTTAGCGAATAAAGTTCTTTTATTGAGATTTTTTTGGTCTTTCTATTTTTTTTTATTTATAGTCACAAGTTAAGCGTTAAGCGCAGTGCAGTGCCATGCAAACACTTAAAAAATTTAAGCTTTGGGTGGCACTGCATCTGTTATAGTCAGGTGTGGTGCTTAACATCAGGTGGGCGCCTTGATTGTCTTGTCATTTGCTAACATAAAAAAAAAACAAGGCATCAGTTAGGTTCGTGAAGTTAGCCGTTTGTGATGCGCAAAGACGATTTAGTTCGAAAAAGCTCCATTGCGCAACGAAACGGCTAACTTCAGGATAGCCGATTTCTAGCACATCCGTTATCGGATGAAGCTACCACAGTTAAACTTTACTGCCAAGTTGCAAAAGATGGTAGGTAATAATTTTTAAGTTATCCCTTAATACTATTAAGTAGTATCTCATTTGGTTCATCATGACAGCCTTCTAATGTTCCCACAGCTGGGACACTGGCCTACTCTCAGGCGAGAGTGATTGGGTTTTAATCCACCACGCGGACCCAATGCGGATTGGTGGATGGCACATGTCTTTCGAATTTTTAGTTCTTGGACATGCCGGTTTCCTCACGATGTTTTCCTTCACCGTATGAGAGCACTGGCATTGCGCACATAAATTTTCCGAACAGAAAAATCCATTGGTGCACGTCCGGGTTTGAACCCACGACCTTAGGATCGGAAGGTGGGGTCACTACCACTAGACCACCGGTGCTCTATTGCTCATTTGGTTATGTTTCGTTAATTAATGTTTTTTTAGCCTTTAAGTAGTACCTACTTCTATTATTGTTAACCTAGGGTGGCATGTATGTTCTAGTTAGAACAAATCCTGTAAAAATTAAGAAAAAAAAACGACAGCTGTGATGCGCTGGTAGTAAGTAGGTATAGTTCGCACAGCGGATCTAGGCTTCCATGAAGTGAGCTGTTTGTAATGCGCAAAGACAATTTAGTTTGAAAAAGCTCCATTGCGCATCGAAACGGCTAATTTCACGACGGCCGAGATCCGCTGTGAGAACTATACTTTAGTTGGATAACTAGCATGCGGCTTACCTGGGGTTGATCACATAACTCTAACGACCAATCTCGACTGATCTCCATCTCAAACTGTATGTAATATGACAGTTTGACCATAGGTTGAGATGGAGATCAGTAAAGTAAAGTAAAAAATATATATATTCAATAATATCACAAGGATCATTTTGAAACGTCTTAAAGCTAGGTGTATTTACGCCAGTTCCACGCGCCCAGCCTAGAAGAATCTGGCAATAAACTCGGCTGGGTTCCTAGCTTTTTTTTAATGATCCCTCTTCATCATAAAGCTTCAGTGTGGTGACAGTGATCAGATTTGTCGATAAAAGAGTTATGTGATCTTGGGGCTGGCTGGTAAGGGTTAACGTTACATAACTACAAAAACCCCATACAAACTGACAGCTAGACGATCTGTTAACGTGTACGATTGTCACAAGCATTTTTTTTGTACCACCTAAGTGGCAACCAAGCATACGGCCCACTTGATGGTAAGCGGTCACCATAGTTTATGTACGCTTGCAACATCAGAGATATCACTTGCGCGTTGCCACCAGACGTAGATCTAAAGTCTCGTGTGCCTGTAATTTCACCGGAAACCAAACCCTTCGCACCGGAACACAGCAATGCGGGCATTACTGCTTGGCGGCAGAAATAGGTATGGTGTTATCCTTCCCCGGACGAGCTCTATCACAAAGAACTACTAGGTACTCTTCATTAGCATTCGGTCACTAGCATTCGGTACGGTCTCAAGTAATTTATAATAACGTTACTCCGCAAATAGGTATCGAGACACTACCCCACTTACCATATGACATAATCTCCATATGATCGACCATCGATGTGTAACTATAGAATGTGCAATTCAATCGGCAGACGCATACAAATGTACGGTGTCACGGCCGCACGCGCAGGGAAACGCAACGCGGTGAAAATCTATCGAGGTCTTGACTGACATGGGTGGTTTAAGAATTAGGTGTTGGAAGCAGGTTACTACATCATATAGACAGCCTTGTTATGTTCAAGGGTTCCCACTGCTGGACACTGGTCGACTTTCCAGCGAGAGTGGACGGACCCAATTTAATGCTGGTGGATGGCGCATATCTTTCGAATTTCTTAGTCCTAGGTTATGCCGGATTTTTCTCGATAGGTACATTTCTTACACCCATATTCTAAGCAGTTTCCTCGAATCTTCCTCGACACGACTCAACGTACCTTGAGTTTGACAATCATTTCCTCACCCCCGGTAAAGAAAACTTTCGAGTGGGAGTAGGTCTTTAAGTGGGGGAGAATTTTTTCAACAAAGAATACGGATTTATTTGAGTGAGGTTGAGTCGAGTCGAGGAATTCTTGAGGAATCTTCTGAGAATATGTTATGAGAGCACTGGCATTTGTTCGGTTTAGGGCAGAGTCTGTTTATGGACTGGTTTTGGTGGCATTGCGCACATTTTCGAATAATATCTAGTAAATTCCATTTCCATTTTAAATTCCGGTTTTAAACGTACAACCTTAGGATCGGAAGGCTCATGTCAATGGGGACAGTGGCACAGTTTAAAGTAACGTGTCACTGTCCCCATTGAAGGTAAAGAGTAATGGGAACAACTGGAAGTTATTTTAGACTTCCGACTGTCCCCATTAATGGGGACATCGGGAATACACGGGCTCTTCGAGCTTTTGAAATTAAATGAACTCTAGCGGTCAACTGATTAGTATTATTAGAGGCTCTGGTTTCATTCCCGCTACAGTACAAAATGTTTGCTTGATTTTATATTACTTCCCTCAAGTCCTGCGTAGATACTAGGGCGGATATCCACCAAACCTATCCTAATCCACCAGCTCAAATCACAGAACAGAAAAAAATAATTAAAACGCGAACCCGCGAGGCCAAGCTGTTGTGGTAGGTATAGTAGGTATATTCAGAATGATATAATAACAATGATCATGAAAATAAACGATTAAATATATTTTCAATACATAGCTAAATATTATTATTATATTAACATGATTGTCTTCAAGGTTAGCGACAGGTACCTACAGCTTCAGCTTCCGCATATAAGAATGTAGCATATGTATAAAGCTACGATGATTCATCGTAGAATTTCAACCAGTTATTCAGTAATTTCTCAGGAATTAGGTCTAGCTGTACAAATAACACAAAATGTATTGTTCTAGGTATACCACTTAGCTAAAGGCTGACTAGAACGAGAGATGCTGCAAATACCGATAATTGATTTAGGTAGTGTTAATTCTCTTGCAACGATCTCTAGGCGTTGCATAATTTTCCGTGAATTCAAGTGAGTAAAACTGAGAGCAGAAGCTAGTATTCAATAACAATAACAAACCAGTTAAACAACTGTTAGGTAGGTACTGTAGGCGCCTGTTGTGATGGAGTAAGTAATGTATGGACCTATCCTATGTAGGTACCTTAACTTACTTCACTCAACTTGTCTCACAATCGGAATTCCTCTGCGCTGCGTGTATAGTCTCGGACCTAGCTGTCACTATTTTATTTACTACTTATTATTTTCAGCCAATATTTAACTTGTGCTTCCTGATAGCTGTCCATATAACCAATTGTTCGAAAAGTATTATTAATTAAGTAAATAACTACTGCTCTGCCATTGATTCTGTTAAACTCTTAGGGCCTTATTCTTAATCAATACTTATTAGTATAAACTTCATTCTTATCACAAACTATTATTATAGCGGCTTGCTAATGCCTAAGTATTGTCTTTTGGGCACTCAAGTGAATGAACAAATACAGTGATAAATTTGGAAGACACTAATAACAGAGGTACCTATAGTTCGTTTATAAATCATAAATAAAAAAATCATTTTTATATATCTGCTATAAATCTTCCATCTTCCTCTTGAACTACCCTATCTATTGATGAAAATTCAATTCGCATTAAAATTCGTAGTGTTATAAAAGGTCTAAGAGTACCAGAGGCAGATGGCGGGAAGTGACTTTATTTTTTACTATTTAATTTAAAAAAATACAATAATAATGTAAGTATTATATAAGTACCGATATGGCGTACGTTCTCGGCGGTGAACTCCTGCACTAATATCCCCTGAAGCAAAACAGGTTGTACTTGGCCTTGCTCGCGGCATCTAGAGCGCACTGTGGGTGGACACAACGCGTTTTGTTTATATTGTGTACTTATATCGATGACTTTCTCATGTGATGTCTCATGGGAAGAAGTAGTAAAGCGTATACTAAACCTATGACTATTAGTTGAGTATCTATGGTGGCACTCGTGGCGTAGAATAGAATGGAAATAAGTTGCTATACTGTACACATATCTGGCAAATCAGTTAACTTGAACGTACAATGTTTCATGTAGTCATTTTTTCATCTCTAACTAATCTTTAACTTATTAGTATTATAAGATTATTCAAAAACTGTCATTTTAGCGGCTAGCTAACTATAGTCTTTCCTTGTCATTCTTAGGACACTAAACATATAAAATAAGGCTCTACTTTCCTACTACCTATTATGAAAGTCGGATTCGACCAAACTCGAATGGACACTATTTATCGAATAAACCGTAGTTATTTCCGAGTAAACTGACATTTCTTATTACCCAGAATAAATAAATAAATAATACTGGACAATCATCAGCATCATCTAGCCCCAAACTTAGCAGAGCTTGTGTTATTGTTACTAGATGACTGATATACTTAATACAATACAATACATAAATAGATATTTTTTTATTATACATAGAAAATACCCAGAAATTGTTCTGGGTGGAACAAATATTTGCAGTACAAACATCTGTCTCGAGGCGGGAATCGAACCCGCAACCACCGCGTCGCAGGTGGACCTTTACCCGCCGCGCCACATCGGTCGTCACAGTTTATTCTTGTTGGTCGAATCCAGCTTAATTTATCTTAATTTTTTTATCTACTATAAAACTACTGTCCGTGCTTGTGCATGCACTCGTGAAAAATCAACATGGCTAGTTACTTCTAACTATAGTTTTCCACATTTTATTTTATTTATTTCAGGTACAAAATTAGCTAACAAGCCAAAACATTAATTATGAATAGGTATACAGTTAGCAGAATAGGTAGTTAAAATCATTAACCTTACTATTGTACACGACATTCGTAAGAAAAACATTGTAAGTAAAACATCAAGAAAAAAGTATTAAAAAAAAGAAATAAAAAGTATTTAAAAAAAGAAATAAAAAGTATTTAAAAAAAGAAATTAGGTACATAGGATTGCTTATCTTCGATATAACCTTAGCTTTGATGTTAATAAAATTTTGGTGAAAGATATCAAGTTCGTTAGAAGCGTTATTGTATAGTTGGCACATACGGTTTTATCATTCATCATTCATCCATAATTTTACCGACTTAACTATATTACTGGACTAAATTACCACCTAATTCTGAACCAGGGGTGTTATATTACCTAAGCGAAGCGGGCGTACAGCATATAATATCATGCTTGTTGTAATATAAGCGACATTATAAATACAAGTGGTTGCGGTCCGCGGTCACAGTGCTGTTACGGACGCCATACGGACGCGCGAAACACGTTCGAATTTTAAAATTGGATCCGCCATGTTTGTTTTGAAGGTTAGTTTTTAACCGTTATTTTTTGGTTAAGTTATTGTTTTACGATGAGCAACCGGTGTTTTTATTGTGCTCTATCGAGCACAATAAAAACACCATAAAATAATTATTAACCAGGGGCCTTATTCATAATCATGAATAAGGCCCCTAGTTAATAAGTGATTAAGGAGCCTCAGAATGTTTGAGGAGATTTTTTACTGTCAATGTAGCATTACTAATTTCCTATGGTAGGTATGATTTTGTAGGGTATGTTATAGTTCTCTCGGCGGATCTAGGCTTCCGTGAAGTTAGCCGTTTCGATGCGCAATGAAGCTTTTTCTAAGTAAATTGTCTTTGCGCATCACAAACGGCTAACGTCACGGAAGCCTAGATCCGCCGAGAGAACTATACTCGTATCTACGTATGATTTTTTTAATTTGGTATCAATAGTTTTAATTAGGGACCGACTCATTATGTTTGGACTTACCTTTTGAATACAATAACGTGCTTTATATATCTTTAAGGACCAAAGAAAGTACAAACATGCAGTTATCTGCTAATGTTTTTGTTTCAGACGATAGCATAAAATTTTTACTGTATACTAGCTGCTACCGCGACTTTGTTCGCTTGAAACTTGAAAACAGTAATTTTTTTCCGGAATAAAATTACCTATGTCCTGTTCCTGGGCATAGTTTACTTATGTTTAAAATTTCAGCCAAATCGGTTCAGTGGTTGTCGAGTTATAGTACAAACATTTATCAAAACAATCATCCAAACTTTTGCATATATAATATTAGTAAGTAAGTATGTAAGTAAGTTCGTAAGAGTCAGTGGCCAACTCTGGTGACAGAGTTTCTAGGCCGCCCGAAGGCCTCTGTAATATTACTGTGACAGTGTGATTAGTGAGTGTGAATATCGTCAATCAAAAATAATCTACAATTATTAATAACCTAATGTAAATATTTATGTAGGTATTTAAATATATAGAATTGTTGTTCTGTAGGTTAGGTTGTCCTATTTAAAGCTTATTAATTACTATAACTACGATACTACAACTACCTGAGCCCATCAATCATGGTTCACGTCATAAACAAACTAATAATTTCGTCACTAAATAAATTACTTGATCACAAAAAAATTAATCACCACGTCAACTACCTTATTTTCAAATAACATAATAAATTACATTAATCGATACAGTTTTTATAATGTGAATTAGCTGGCTAAGTTGTTCCCAGATCAACGAAGTTAATCACTGTTCCGCGTAGTCACCATTTGGATGGGTGACCGCCAGTGGCAATTTCAACTGAGCGCTCCCGTGCTTCGGAAGGCACGTTAAGCAGTCTGTCCCGGCTTTTTCAAAGTTGTTAGGACATGACAGAGGCCTTGGGCGGCCTAAACACTCTGTCACCAGATTTGGCCACTGACTCACAAGAACTTACTTACTTTATAATCAAATAGACCTTGAAGCTTGCACTTTATATTTCCAACATTTCACCGTAAGTTTGTACAAGTCAATGGCCAACTCTGGTGACGGAGTTAATAGGCCGCCCGAAGGCCTCCGTCATGGCTTAACAATTAAGAAAAGCAGTTAAAATTGTCACTGGCGGTCACCCATCCAAAATGGTGACTACGCGGAACAGTGATTAGCTCTGTTGATCTGTTATAACTTAGCCAGGTACGTCACGAGCCGTGTCGGAAAAAATAATTAATTGCTTTCGTTTATTGAATTAAAATACAGTGACTGACGTCACTAACACAAACAAATCTGTAATATGTACCACTTTAAACAAAGTCTGGCGTGCTGTATATTTAGTAAGAGTAGTAGAGTTCTCTGTGATAGAGCTCGTCCGGGGAAGGACTACCACCATACCTATTTCTGCCGCCAAGCAGTAATGCTCGCATTGCTGTGTTCCGGTGTGAAGGGTATGGTTTCCGGTGAAATTACTGGCACATGAGGCTTTCGATCTTAGCCTCAAGGTGGCAACCCGCGAGTGATACCTCTGGTATTGCAAGCGTCCATAGGCTGCGGTAACCGCTTACCATCTTGTGAGCCGTACGCTTGGTTGCTACTTCAGTTGTATAAAAAAAAAAATATATATATTTGGATGGGTGTCCAATTGTGCCAAAATATTAACATTTTAGCGTTTTCAGGGTTCAGGAAAGCACGTAATGCACTAAAACTGTGTTTGTCAATCATTATGGGTTATAGTTTTTAAAACTATCATGGTTATTAACATAATTTTCACTTAAAACGGGATATTTACCATGATTTGTGAGTTTTATTGATTCCCGATATTTCGGCGCAGTTACCGTTACAGTTCCCCCGTGATCATGGTGCATGTAACTGCGCCGAAATATCGGGAATCAATAAAACTCACAAATCATGGTAAATATCCCGTTTTAAGTGAAAATTACATTATGGGTTAGTTACTATGAATTACATCATTCTGGAAAATTACCACTAATCAATCAAAATCAGTGCCAATATGACTAAGAGGCCGATTCCACTAATAAATAGCGTTTAACATTATATTCAGCACCAACTCTAGTTCAGTTCCAAAAAAGCTATTCTATTAAATTGATCGGCAAATTGAAACAAACACTCGATTGATTGTTGTCTTTAGCTGAAACGTAACTGGATCGTTGTGCAATAGTAGAATACGAAAATACACAAAGACAGACAAAAAACAGCCATTCAGCTACGTTTGAAAAGTTTGTAGCATTACCCCCTAGAAGGGCAGTTCTAATTTATATTATGTTAAGGACTGGTTTTCTGTATTTTCATTTGTTACGTAAAACTCAATACTAGTCCGATTTTAAAAATTATATCACCATTATTATACTACATTATCCCTTATCCCTACACTTTATTTTATGTCCACCCGTGCAAAGTCAGGACGAGCCGCTAGTATAATAATATATGACAGTTACATAAAAACATTGCATTGTAGATTTTTGACACTTTCAACATGCGAAGAGTGTCAAAATACGATCTTGCAAAGTTGCAACTGTAGTTGCGTGAAATTAGTAGCATTACCCCTGTTAGATAATCAAAACACATTGCAATCTATAAATACTAGTAGAATAACTAGGTTACGTAGCACTCGCCTACGCAACTGGACGTGATTACCTTCCTTGCGAAAGTGCTACGGCGTAGCGACCTAAATGCTACGAAGCGCTACGCGTGTGTGTAATGATGAGTAGGTTGACTTATGAATGAAAATGAGCTTGATATCTTCTTTATATCGTACATAAATATATACTGACTTATTTTTTTTTATTTACATATCATTTTATTTGAGAAGTTGTAAGTAAATTAAATAAGTACTTATCTTAGTACCGTAGTAGGACTTCGTTCAAACTCGGGAACCGTTCTTTTTCCGGGATATAAAGTAGGAATCAAACCAGCTAACTGATAGAATAAACATACACTTGTTTTGAGAAACTAACGCAATATTCTCACTTCCATGTCAGCTGATCTAGATCTCTGGGTTTGGCCTAAGCCACTAGTTCCTTAGTAGTACTTGTTTGGACCACGCCCACAGACTAACATTCCGGCTTGAATATTGCTTGTGTTGCGACAGAGCCTGAGCTATCGATGGAAATATTGCAAATGTCCTACTTTATATTTTTAACTGCAATGGTATATACTTACTGCACATTAACAAAGATCAAAATACGTTTTTTTTTATACAATTGAAATGGCAATCAAGCGTACGGCCCACAAGATGGTAAGCGGTTACCGCAGCCTATGGACGCTTGCAATACCAGAGGTATAACTCGCGGGTTGCCACCTTGAGGCTAAGATCGAAAGCTTTATGTGCCAGTAATTTCACCGGAAACCATACCCTTCGCACCGGAACACAGGAGTGCGAGTATTACTGCTTGGCGGCAGAAATATGTATGGTGGTAGTCCTTCCCCGGACGTGCTCTATCACAGAGAACTCTACTACTCTTTCTACTCTACTATCCGTAGAAGAAACAAGTTCACCGACATAGCTTCAATAGGCAAGTAGAAGTAGTGGGTAGACACCCTTACTGGGTACATAGCTATGTGTTGGCTGCTCTGATATTATTTAATATTACATAAGACCTGTAATATGTATTACCCTCATAATTATGATGCAATAAATGATACTGAATACTGAAAACTGAATACTGACAAAGCTCGCAGAACCGATAACCGCTGAAGAATAAAGGTTCCTGAATGGTGAACTCGCAACTCGAACTCGAACCGGAAAACGAAGGTATAGGTCGGTTGACTATGTATAGTCACTCCGTTTTTTTTTTTTTTTTCGAACCATTTAATATATAAAAATGAATCCAAACATTATTACAATCTAGCCTTATAAAAGACTAATCGGTAATTTGACGTTGACCTAGTTTTATAGAATAAAGTTATTGCTAAGAATGTGTCCACTAACACTTTTCTTACTGTCTCTATTTAAGGGGAAGTCCTTGTTCATGTGTTTTACATGTCACTTCACTAGCACTTGCACTAGCCACTTCGGTGACTATATCGGTCGCAGGAAGTAGGGTTGTAAAGGCTCGGTCGTCATATAACTTTTTGGGGGAGGACTATATTCAGCAGTGAACGTCTATTGGCTTGTATGATGTTATTCAATTACGCATAGAATCACAATTTTTAATATCTTCATTTTATTTTATTTAGGTAGTTTCAATATTTGCTGTGTAAAAAAAATACTTCGCATTCTACTAATACAGTAGTATACAATATTTCAAGAACTTAATTATAAACACTCTTATTCTGCGAATAAATCATTGATTCATTTATTCGTTCTGTGTATATGTTTGTTACCACGTATCTCCGTGACGACTTCTCTTAACCGATGTGTGATAAAATTTAGGTTTAAGTCCTGGAATAACACATACTACTTTTATCCCGAATAAATATTATTCCTGTGGGATCAGTTGTTCGTCAACTTACACCATGAATCTTGTCCCAACTGGTGTGAGTTGGCGAGAGAAAAACTATACTCTTGGTTCTGCAACTCACACCACTTTTACAACAAAAAACTGCGACTACAATCGCGCGGGTCAGCTCGTGAGGAAAAACACGCAGTAAATAAATATTTACTTGTTATTATTGATGATTTGAAAGCTGAACATGATTGCCTTGTGCATAGGTACATCAAGTAAACTACTGCCTAAAACCATTAGCTGTAGAACCTAATTTCCTAAAGCATGATCAAGAATGCAATGTCATTAAAATACTTGATTTGTAGAGCATTTTTTTGCTTAAAGGTTGAAAAAATATCACGAGCATAGCAAATTAGCCTTTCGATACGAATACATTAGGCTGATAGTTAGTTGCGATTGGGAATTAGCGTTATGGTATGTCACACCAGATAATTATAATATGTAATAAGTTAGATAAATCAAGAGCATTTTTTGCTCAGAACAAATTAGCTACGAATTTGGACATAGTTTCGGACTGAAATTTCGGTCCTTCTTTACCAAAAGTCATTGCATTCCTTACCAATTTTCACATTAACAAAAAAAATTACACAGGATTATTAGGTTTATTTTCCAAAGTCGTGGGACAATTAGCCATTACCAAAAGCTAATTAAAAAATGACGATTCGTAAACATGAAGGTAATAATACACGGTTCACTTCTTATTGGAAGAAGAAACCAATTTATACATGCAAATTATTCAATGAAATGGCACATACATTCAACCATTCAATCTATGCTTTGGGACACGTCGTAGTATACCACGAATTATGGTGTTGCCACACATTACTGGAATGCGGTTTGTCGGTTTCATTACATATAACATACAAATAAGTTTTGTAGAGCAAGTAGTAAGGTCACATTGCCCTATTGGCTAAGCATCATTTATGTTACGATTATGAGCTTACTAGCTATCGGCCCACGGCTTTACTCACGTGGTATCAAGATTTAAGATTAAAAAGTAGGTATCTTATGTTATTTTTTCTTTTAACACAGCGCCCTAAGCAAAGCTTGTACATGGAAACATCTTACTGAAAGAAAACATATATATGTATTTTTATGGAAACACCAAAAACAAAAATACCTTCAAATCATTAAAAAAATTGTCCCGCAGCGGGAATTAAACCCGCAACCTTTCGCTTATAACCCTGGCCTTTCACACTGCGCCACCGAGGTCGTATCAGATTTCATAGAAATCGGTTCAGCTGTTACGATGTGATTGACAAACATTCAAACACTAACTTTCGCATTTATGATAATTATTTATTATTTTATTATTATAGTTATTTATTCAGACAACTTGTAGTCCAATGGTGTTAGTGAAGCTTACAAACTATCTTAGGCTAGGTTAATTTTTGACACAGTGACAGATTTACACAATAAAATCATAGGTACCTACTACTTAAAACATTTCACTCGCATCCGGCATTATGTGATACTGTTATTACAAGGTGCGTCAGTAGCCATAATTATAGCTTTAGTTATAACGCTTTTATTACAAAGTGCATCAGTAGCCATAATTATGGCTTTGAAGTGACTCAACAACGTATTTATAAGTAAGAATTTTGTTTAGATGGCTTAAGAAATAACTTTGTACAACTGATCAAAATTACTCTCATTAAAGATAAAATAAATATCTTTATATTTTAACCAGTATTCCACTAAGGTTGTAGAAACGGCCATTCATATAAATAAATATCATTGAGATTAGAATGACAATGAAATACAATGCTAAAAAGCCACTAAAATGACAAAAGAGCCACTAAAATGGGTTATTCCCGAAAATGACAGTCTAGAATTCATAATGAATTAGCAGTCAGTCCCAGCTGCGCACGGGTACACTGCAACCGCAACCGGGCACCGTGTAATGTCGGGGCGGGTCGCTAGTAATAAATATAGCCTATATTACAGGGCTAATGAAGCATTCGTATGGTAAAATAATTTTTGAAATCAGACCAGGCGTTTTTGGATTTATTTGTAACAAATAAAAATACAATAATACATATCTTCTGTTTTTATTTTATTTTTATTAGTATAGGTTCTGAGGTGGAGCACCGGTGGTCTAGTGGTAATGACCCCGCCTTCCGATCCTAAGGTCGTGGGTTCAAACCCGGTCGTGCACCAATGGATTTTTCTGTTCGAAAATTTTATGTGCGCAATGCTTGTGCTCTCATACGGTGAAGGAAAACATCGTGAGGAAACCGGCATGTCCAAGAACTAAAAATTCGAAAGACATGTGCCATCCACCAATCCGCATTGGGTCCGCGTGGTGGATTAAGACCCAATCACTCTCGCCTGAGAGTAGGCCAGTGTCCCAGCAGTGGGAACATTAGAAGGCTATCATGAGGTTCTAAGGTAGGTACTTAGTTTACTTATAAAAGTGTGTAAACTTATAAAAGACTCCATTTTGAGAAAATTGAACAAGGACCTTGTTATTGCGAACTGTAAATGCCTTTATCTAGAATAACTACCATTACCATTCTCCTTTCTGTGTTGACTCGGCGGTCAAATGATTGTAATGATATAAAACAATCTGTTTTTATTGTGCAAGGCAATATTTACGCTAGTGCACGGTCAACTTTTTGATCAGGAGACACTACATACAAGTTTATACTTCGTTAGAACGAGGAGCTCAACGTATCCTCCGGTAGCAGGTCATTTCTTACACACAGTAATACATTACTCGTATTGTATAATAATAACTTAACTGCACCTTACCTACCATTGTTAATATGTTTTATTTGTGTACTATGATGACCATTTTGAAATAAACATTTATCTTATCTTATCTTAAAAAATGGAGGCCGATTTTTCTAAATAACAATGTATAACTCTAGTTCAGTTTCTGTCGAGTTCCGTTTTTAACCAAAACTAACGGGCAAGGTCAACTAAACTAACGGGCAAGGTCAACAAAACTAACGGGCAAGGTCAACAAAACTAACGGGCAAGGTCAACAAAACACTCGATTAATCGTTGGCTTTAATCGTTGTAAAAACATATGAAAAACAGGCGTTCAGGTACGATTATAAATAATGTTATTGAGATTGGACAAGGCCTCTGTACAGCCGCTTTGCAAAACATGACTGTATAACGAAACCAAGTGTTCCTAAGGTCCCTAAGGTTAATAAATAATATGAATATGAATAAGTTGTTGTTAGATAAATGTTAGATAGTTAACCTTAGTTTGACAAAAGCGTACACAAAAAAAATCTAAGAGTCTGAACTTGCGACTCTAATTAAATAATAGTGTACTTGGTGTTGACATAAAACTATTTCCATGACGTAATCCTGTCTAGATGAGGAGATGAGGCTAGCACAAGACCGAAAGGAGTGGCACGATAATGATGAAACCAGAGCCTGACTTAACACAGCAGTGAAAAAGGTGAGGTCAGGCTGTGGATTATAATAATAATGGTGATAACGTAATTTATGAATGCTGATTAGAATATTTGCAGACTACGCTCAAAAATAATAAAAAAAAACTTAGACAAGACTCTACAATTACAAATAAAATCATTATTATCTTTAATGTTTCTTTAAAGTAAAAATACCTTTTTGTTGATCATTTAGGACTTCCTTCATTGTATCTACGTAATTGTTCAAGCTTTATTCACCAGAATACCAATAATCGTGCGAAATAAATACACGAATCAACAAGCAATATATTATTATGCCATCATAACCATTGTCACTACGATTCCCACTTCCCAGAGTGTGCTAAAACGTGCCATATGGCGAAAATAGACATGCCTATTTATCTGGCATGCCAGATATTCTGCCTCCTAGCAACAATGTGATTTGAAAATGAAAAATATTTTTTTTACTGTGCTTGTTTAGGTTTGAAATTAAATACTGGATGAAAGAGTATGAATGCAAAGTAGATGCATCCAATAATATGATTAATAACTTATTGTATTTGTCAGAAAGTAGGTATTACAATGATGATAAACATTTTTAATATTAGTTCCGGTACAATCTTACCATTAGAGGCATGCAAATTTATAAAACTTAGATTAATTAAATTGTTTAAAAATTTATAAGATTGTTAGCATATACATTATTATGTACGCTATCCACTTAGAGCACTGGTGGCCTAGTGGTAGTGACCCCGCCTTCCGATCCTAAGGTCGTGGGTTCAAATCCGGTCTTGCACCAACCAAAACCATACCCTTCAGACCGGAACACAGCAATGCGAGCATTACTGCTTGGCGGCAGAAATAGGTGTGGTGGTAGTCCTACCCCGGACGTTTTTTAATTACACACCTTCATTTACACTACAAAAAACTAATTTGAAAAATGTATGTGCGCAATGCCAGTGCTCTCATACGGTGAAGGAAAACATCGTGAGGAAACTGGCATGTTCAAGAACTAAAATAAAAAAGATATGCCATACATATGCCATCCACCAATCCGCTTTGGATCCGCGTGGTGGATTAAGACCCAATCACTCTCGCTGGAGAGTAGGCCAGTGTCCCAGCAGTGGGAACATTAGAAGGCTATGATGATGATGATGATACACTATCCACTAAATATTTCTTAGATCATCACTTAAAAATTCTGTAACACTGTAGTAGCATCTTTCCACAAGAAATGCCTTAAGTTTCTTTTTAAAGCTCTCTTTTATGCTCTCTGGTATCTTGATATAAATTTTAAGAACTCAATATCAATAAGTTTATTCATTCATGAACTGAAATAACAATGATATGTCTAAAACTACTTGCAAGCTTGCAAGTCATTTACAATCTACAAGACGACCTTTCTCGGTGGCGAGGTGGGTGAGTTCCGGCTGAGAAGCGAGTGGTTGGGAGTTTGATTCCCGCTGCGGGACATGTTTGCATAATCTGCAAATAGATATTTGTTGCTATAGTCTGAGTGTTTCTGTTATTACTTGTTTATTGAATGAATGAATGAAAATTTAATTAATAAATAACCCATTGATATTAAAAAAAAACTAACACAGAAAAATATTAAAATAATATTAAAAAAACACTTCTTATCTTAAGTAATTTACAATTTACGAAATAACCCGCGCGGTTTTTATTGCTTTATTGCAGAATTTAAGCCATCAGCGTTCCGAATTTCATCTTAATCGGTTAAGTAGTCACGAAGATTTAGTCGTGGTAACAATCATACTCACACACACACACACACACCCACACTCACACCCACACTGACTTTCGCCCTTATAATATTAGTATAAGTTAAAAGCTTAGATTAACATAATAAGGAGCATCCTATATAGATAACTTTATTATTATTTTCTATTCACCTCACTTGCCTGACGAGGTTTAGCTGTAGGTATTTGCTGACAACGAGTGTTGTTATAGTAATTGCTTAGATACCTACTTACTTAGTGATGTAAGGTGCTGCGCTTTTTAATTTTAAATAGTTTAGATAGTAATATAGATGTACCTTCCTATTCAATGCAATCGTTAGGATCACTTTGAATTGTCTTTGTTTTGTATGATAGCGAGAACCTAGTCTCTAGATAATATAATAATAATAATAGGTTTTTAGGCATTATTAACCAGTATTGTAAAAAGTTTTTTGTGATGAATAAATTATCTATCTTATCTATCTTATCTAAATTCTTTATTGTACATGTACACCTTACAAACTATAAAAATCAATTAAAATAAAAGACTACGGAGAATAAACACAATGTACAATGGGCGGTCTTACCGCTAAGTGAGCGATATCTTCCAGACAACCTTTGGATGGAGAGGAGCCTCAATAAACAGAAGATTAGAAAGGGTGCACTCATTAATAAATAAAATAAAATTTATGAACAAAAGAAAAATGTTTATTAATGTTTTATGACAACGCCAATACCACCGATATTTATGCCAGCGCCTTTGGCTATAATATCTGATATCCGCGTACACCAAGGCTGGGACATTCACCGGTGGCTGACTCTGTTGTCTGGTACAACGCGAGAAATGTAATTAATACGTCTTGGTAATTATTTGTTTCAATATCTATAAGTATTCTTATAGGTTTGACGCAATCGGTGGGAGAGTGCCATGGCTGTCATAGGTACAGTCAGCAAAAAATGTAGTCTAAGGGTTGAGATTCCCTTAGGGTTGAGATTCATTTGAAAGTCATAGATTTCACAGAAACTTTTGTCAAAAGTGATAGACCACTTTCTTTGCTGACTGTCCATCCAAAGGTGACGACGCGACGCAAAACATTTTTAAAATAATAATATCAAAGGTGTTTAGCACCATACCGACACAAATGTGTAGTTCAACAACGAACCCCGTACAAATCATGATTCTATGTCGTCATGGGTGCGAAAAATACAAGCGAACTATTAATTCAATACAAATCAGAAATATTTTTTTGGTTGCTTCATACATACAAAGCTCTGTTAATTTATGTTGTTCTTCATTAAACTATGCCAATTATCACATTACAACCTCATTTCAAACAAAACGTTTCAAATTGCTGTAGTAAGACGAAATAAGGGCTATTGCACACGTTATGCAAGCTGTTTATACGCCACAGCCTACCACCGCACTCATTAGAGCAATCATTTTACTAGGGTGACTAAAAAGTGAACAGTGGCAAACGAACAACAGTTCGTTAATTTGTAAGACACTCACACTATCGCTAATATTGTAAATGCAAATGTTTAGATGTATAGATGTCTGTTACTCAATTACGGCGTAACAGCTAAACAGATTTTAGTAAAATTTGGTGCATACTTAGGTTCATTATGTAGATAAATCATAGAATACTTTTCATCTAAGCAATGCGAGCAAAACGGCGGGAGGTATAGTTCTCACAACGGATCGAAAATAGCCGTTTCGATGCGCAATAGAGCTTTTTCAAATTAAATTGTCTTTGCGCATCACAAACGGCTAACTTCACGGAAGCCTAGATCCGCTGTGCGAACTATACATAATATTATATTATTATAACCAGCTCGACCGCCGCAAGCGCACGGGCATTTATATATTTAGTAGTCTGTGATGTAAGTTCAAACTTTGAATCTTGGTCATTTGGCCAAGCTTAGAGCCCACCTGGAGGTAGGTGGTTACCGTAGCCTATGTACGTTTGCATCATTAGAGAGTTGAGATATCACTTGCGCGTTGCAACCCTGAAACGTAGTTCGAAAGTCGAAATTTTAACGCGATAATATTCATTCATAATTTAAGATTGCAACTTTATTTACAAAGACGCATAACCACTTTCATCACACGACAAGATCAAGGTCCCGACACACTTGCTTACACTTCGTTAATTGCATTGCGCAAGCGTGTTTTGCTCTCATTTCCGAAGTGTGATTGTTATCGAAGTTATTAAAACTGTAGATTGAATGAGTATATTGCGATTATTGCAATTTGTAGCACAAATTGCTGCAATGACCATGCCTTTCTATGATTTTCTTGAGTAAATTTAATAAATAAGGTGCATAATTTAGCATGCACCTAAAGTGCACACTAAACTTTAGTTTATTTCAGGGTTATAAATCATAATCACTGCGTCATATATATTATTGTTCATATATTATTCATGTATACTTAGCATACAATTTATACCTCGCAATGCCAGTTCTCTCAAACGGTGAACTAAAATATCGTACAAATCACTGCATGTAACAACTAAAATTAGAAAATGACAATGCAATTCCAGAGCATTCATGTACCAACTGTAGGATTAAAAGCCGGGCTCCCAGTAGTCTTACCGAGTAGTCTTACCAGTCGAACTCCCGCTAAATAAATTGAAAATTATCCTTGTAATAAAAAATATATGTTTTCCAGTCGGTTATCTTCGCGGCGTGCGTGGCCTGCATCAGTTCCCAGCACAATGGTCCTACCACCACCCCCGTGCCGATCCTCAAGCAGATCAACAAGCAGAACGACGATGGCTCCTACAGCTACGGGTACGAAGCAGCTGACGGCTCCTTCAAGATCGAGACGAAGTACCCCAATGGCGATGTCGCGGGGAAGTACGGATACGTCGACGAAAGTGGGAAGTCGAGGGAGATCTCGTACGGAGCGAGTAGTCAGAGAGGATTTGAGCCGCAAGGTACGCTACTTTCTATATAACGATTGGAATAAAATAAGATAAAGATTTACTTTCTCTCAACACAGGTTACAATTTATAAAACAACATGGAAGTATTATAGGTGCCTAGTAAATAAAACAGTACATAGGCTATAGACATAGGTCATTAAAGATCATCTCTCCCCAAAGAACTTTCTGGTTTCCAGTGGTACTCGAGCCAGATTACTGGTGTCTGACTCTTCAGCGAGAGTTTGTTTTGGAAAGTACCACCACAGTGCTAGATATTCTGCCTCTAGGCAGAAGTGTGCAAGCACTACTGTGTTTAGGTTTGAAGAGCACTGCAGCAAAGCATGAGTGAAATTACTGGTTTCTACCAAAAAAAACCGGGCTTTATACAGATCACATCACTAGAACCACATCTAGGGTGTTGCTAGAGATCCACGCTTTCAGATTCAGACAGATAGTTATTCTATCTGTGCTCAATTAAATTCAACTTCACGCACTGTTAATTAACTAAAATGTAAGACTATTTCCAAACTAAACTATAACTAGGCTGGACGTAGGTACAAACTACATCTTTTGCAACCTGTTATTTATGTTTCTGATACAAATATTCTTTGCAACTGATTTCATAACATTTCAAAATTGAAATTTGGAGCTAGATGTTTGACAAACCTCATTCTTGATCTATCTTATTCCAGGATCTGGAATAATGGTACCACCACCGACTCTTTACGACCCAACTTCCTCCAACGCGCTTACTGACGGTCAGGAAGATGACGGCCAGTACCGAGAGGACCCGAAGATCTACGAAGACCCCAAATACAACAGCAGATCGCAACCCAGACAACCATCCTTCAGGCAGTATGAGACTGCTACCGCTGCACCGGAACCACAGTATCAGAGGGAAGTAATCAGGCAACCAGCTCAACCACAGTACCAGCAGTATCAACCAGCCCAACAGCAGTACCAGCCTCAGAGGTCTCAGCAGCAATACCAGCAAACGTCCCAGTTTAGCTCCAGCCCTCTATACACCCAGCAGACCAGTCTCTTTAACCAATCTCCACAACGATTCCCCCAGGCTCAAACTCAGTCTCAAACTCAGTTCCCCCAAAGCCAGTTCGCTCAGCCTCAAGAGTACAGACCACAAAGTCAGATCTACCATCAACAACCGCAGTTCTCGTACCAGGCAAACATCCCCCAGCCACAATACTCGGGGCTAAATAACCAGAACCAGAACTACCAGAACCAGAACTACCAAAGCAACCAGAACTTCAACCCTTTCACCGGACACCCAGCGCAGAACTTCGACCCCAACACCGGTTCTTATTCAATCAACTTTACTGGATAATATTGTTGAATCTAAGGTTTTAGGGTAAAGGTTTCACTCAAACACTAATTATGATTGTTGTAAGAATACATTTTGCACAAAAGAACGTCCTGTATGTCATATATTTTTTTATCATCATCTTTATATTATCTGATGGTAAAGAGAACTCTTCAGCAAGAGTCTGTCTTGTTCTTGTTGATGGGTACCATCGCAGGGTAGAACTTCAAGCAGTAGTGTGCGAGCATTATTATGATAAGGTTATATGGAAGGACCCTGTATCTACCAAGTAAAAATTACTGGGCAAACAACTACATTATAAAAGTGACAAGCGCAATGCAGTGCCACGTAGAACTTTAAAACTTATAGCTTTGGGTGATACTGTATGGTGAGGCGTGGCGCTTAACATCATGCAGGCGAACGATTTGTTATTAGCTGACATAAAATATATGCATGGCTTTTAAGTGGATCGTGGATTAATAGGATGAGCACTTTTGTATACAAATGTTTTTAAATAGAAAGCTAATACAAAAAAAGGTGAATATAACGACAATTAGTTTTAGTGATTCCTTTCTTAGTTCTAGCGTTGTTCAATGTTCAAATATTTGTACAAATAATGAAATTTTAAGCTGTAAACGAACGATGTTTTGTATGCTATTTTTTAAGTTATGTTAGTACTAGTCAATATTTTGGAATACGTAATAAGAATTAGGACAAAAGCTTTAAATAAACCTTGACTCTTCTTAAATTAAGTGCCTACTACTTTTATAATATTTTTGTTTAATTTTTATGCATTTTATTTAGCCAGTTTAACATAATTTACTTGGTTTTATAATAGGCATAGCAATATCTTGAGCATGTAGATATAGCTACTCAATACACTGTGCACTGCTGGACATAGATTGGCCTCCCAAAGAGCGCCGATCATAAAAATATTATTGGTATAAACCTTCTCCGTCCACCGACTTCCTGTCATCGGTCCATCCGTCCGTCGATGGGCGTCCTATACTTATCCTAGTTTAATATTGTATTCTTTGCGAAATAATCGATATCAAATGACTGCGCGCGCAGGTTACAAAATGGCGCATGCCGGACGTGTGCTGGGTGTAAATTAAAATATATTGTTATATAAAATAGTTACAGAGTTGTTTTTATTACTTAAGTACCTCGTTTTTAGAAAGTTTTGTTTGTTGGTATACCTACTTATGAGAGCTTATCCGTTGTTTGAGGAAAAAATGATGATGAAAAATAGATGGTACGGTCATGCCACTTTTTACTCAACCGGCACTGCCGTGCGCCCAGATTAATAAATTTATCTCATATTTGTAACATTCAAAGAAATACAATCTTTAATAACACTTGTGTTTTGTAGATAATGCTATGATCTATGTTGATGTTATTTATTACAAGAAGATATATGTAGATTCGAACGTTATTGCTTCCGAAATAAGTTGGATCTCAACGTCTCCAAATGTTTTTCGATTACGTTCACTCGCAAACTGAAACCCACTAAATTCATTTATATGATTAAGGGAATCCCTCTTATAGATGTAGATGAAATAAGGGACTTAGGTGTATTGCAGGATTCTATGCTGTCCTTCGATAAACATATCGATAATATTATTAATAGAGCTAATCGGGCACTTGGTTTTATCATGAGAGTTAGCTCACAATCATGAGAGTTAGCTCACAGTTTTCGTGCATTAAAGTTATCAAAATACTATATTGTGCCTATGTGCGTAGCATCCTCGAGTACTGTTCTCAAGTATGGAGTCCACAGTATGATATCTATATAAATAGAATTGAATTAATCCAGCGTAGATTTTTAAGATTTTTACAGTTTAAATGTAGGTGCTATGATGTAGATTATGTGTCTAGATGTAAGAGACATCACATGTTGCCACTTAAAGAAAGGCGTAATATAGCTGACATTGTCTTTTTACGCAAAGTAGCGCAGAGCAAAATTGATTCTCCCCAGTTACTTGAAAACATAAAATTGAAAGTTCCAAACAGATCAATCAGACAATCTACAGGGTTGGCAATCCCATTTAGTTTCACTAATTATAGGCAAAACTCCTATTTTAGCAGAGCAGTTATTGCATTTAATAACCTGGTTGACGTCTCTGAACTTGACTTATTTGACTGCAAAGTTTCAAGGATTAAAAACATTTTAGCAAATAAATGGTTTGGCTCGTCTCCGTAACATTTTTTCTTGTATTCCTATTTGTATTCAACGAGCAAAGCTTAAATTAGTTGCAATATGCGAAAACTTTTAAATGGTCTATAGTTGTATCTTTAGATTACTAATACTTTTGTTTTTAACGACTGTTTGTTTTCCTGTGAAATAAAAAATAAAAAATATTGCTATGATATAAAAATAAAAACAAACGCGGGTTTGATTCCCGCTGCAGGATAGCAAAAAAATGATTCTATGTTTTACAAGACTTGACAAAAAACATATTTTAGTATTCTATCAGTCATTTGTTTCCCATAGAACAAGCTTCGCTTTGTTTGAGTCTAGATGATGCTGTATAAAAATGCAGCCAATAATTGTTATAACTAGCTGACTCACGTGATTTCACTCACGTTATTTTACTCGCAATTTTCCCAAATTTTCACACCGTTTAATCCTTTCCTGGACTCGATTAAGCAAATCGGTCCAGCCGTTCTCGAGTTTTAGTGAGACTAACGCACAGCGATTCATTTTTATATATAAGATTTTTACACCCTGTATATTTTCTCACCGTAAAAACTTTTCCTGAGCTTTTACAAACATTTCAAGACCAAAATTAGCTAAATCGGTCAAGCTGTGTTCGAGTTTTAGCGAGGTAAGGTGCTGTTAAACAGAGCTGTATTATGGGTACTAGATGACTGATATATATATTTAATACAATACATAGATAGATATTTTTTATTATATATAGAAAATACCCAGAACACCCGGTACAAATATTTGTAGATCGTACAAACATTTGTCCCGAGGCGGGAATCGAACCCGCAACCGCTGCGTCGCAGGCGGGCCTGCGCCCACTGCGCCACATCGGTCGTCACTATAAATACTTATACCTATTATCGGAAAGCACTGGCTAACGACGTCCGGTTCGTAAGTAGGATGATGGCCTTACCACGCCCCTAGGTATTTGATAGATATTATACTGTATGTAGCCAATCACACAAACATCTTTGATTTAATTTTTTAACACAAGTGACACTACTGGGCATGAAATTTGAGGTGACTAGCGCAATGCAGTGCCACGCAAAACATTAAAATTAAACCAAGTTAAGCTATAAATCAGCAGGGGCATTTTAAAATGTCGAAAAGGTGTCGGGTCGGAAACGTTCCCGGCACTAAATAACTATCGGAAAGTTGGTCATCAAACAAGCCGCAACATAATGTCAAAAGCTTTCGATTTCGGAAATCAAAATAGCATTCTACGGAATCTCCGTCGGGAAGAATCCGATACCGAAGGAATTGGCTTTCCGACAGTTTTAAAATACTCCTGCAGTTTTCTTTTGATGGTACATAATGCTTTAATTTTTAAAAAAGGTCGTGATAAAGCCATTTCCAAGTGAAATCTTTAAAGGGCATACCACTTGTCAGTATTTATTGTTATACCTGTTTGCATTAAACCATCCGTTTTGGAAATGTCATGTGTGAACCGTAGCAAGGTTATTGCAACTTCTTAATATATTAAAATGTATTTATTTAGTTTGCTTTCATCGGTTGGTATTAGGTAATATAGACGTGTTGTACCTAAGCTTCAGTGCTTTAGAGGGCATGTTAAGCAGTTATTCCGGGCTTTTTCAAGTTAGGCCGTGACGGAGGATTTTGGGCAGTCTATTAACTTCGACACCAGAGTTTTTTTCTGGAAAATCAGCAGCTTTTGAGCTCTATTACAGTAAACGAGCTGACTCGCGCGGCTTCTTCTGCGGTTTGCAGTTTTTATGCTATCCCACAGGAACAGTACATTTTCCCGGGATAAAAACTTTAAATTTCATGACGATCGGTAAAGTCGTCACTGAGATACGTGGTAACAAACATTTACACTCACACCCAGACTTTCACATTTATAATATTATTAGGATTAGACATCCTTTAACAATAGAGAGACAATCAGAGAGTTAGCCACTGGACATGCGTAACTTACCTATTATAAATACTTTGCAATCTAAGCAATATAATTACATTGAAATATTTGAATTGGTTATGGTCAATGCAAGACCTTCAATTTTGGTTTGCACTGTAATAAGTAATAAGTAATTACGCACCACTCGTATGGACCATGCTACGTCTTATTTAGAATAAACGAATTTTCTTTTTTCTTTCTAGAATAGATCACAGATAATCCGTATTAACATAGTTAAATTCATAAATTGGCGTTCTCAATTTCGAGAGCCTTCATCAAAGCGGAGTGAAACGGCGCCCTTCCTCTTCCGCGTCGCTGTGTCACTCCACCCTGATGAAGACTCTCGAAATTGAGTCGAAACAGTATCGGTGCCTTTTCACCAATATACCGATACGTGAAAACACCCGTCCTTTCAATGACTGATTCATTCACGACAGTTTTATGATACTAGAATATATATAAAAGTAATCATTATCGTAAGCATATCAGCAAACAGACGACCACTGCTAAACATAAATTAGGCCTCCCCATAGAGCGTTATGACGACCGATCCTGAGCATTCACTTTTTTTTTTTTATACCACCAAGGTGGCAAACAGGCACACGGCCCACCTGATGTTAAGTGGTTACCGTAGCCTATGGACGCTTGTAATACCAGAGGAATCACTCGCGCGTTGCCGACCCTTTAAAAAATTTAAAACTCCTTTTTTGAAGAACCCCATACAGTCTTCTGAAAAATGTAAGATAACATTAACATTATTTTCTAGTATACGGTCATCCATAAATCAGCATTGACTCCTCAATACTGTCTCCTCAGTTTTCTTGGAAAAATTGTTCTCTATACACTTCTGTAGATAGAACTTTATCTCTCGTTCTTATGCTTAGATTATATACCTGGTGGTTGGACTCTTGAACAAGCGTCCGTTTTGGCAATTTTTTTTAAACTTTAAGCTTGGGTGGCACTGCAATTGTTATAGCCAGGCGTGGCGCTTAACATCAGGCGAGCGACTTGAATCTCTTGTCACTCCATCATCATCATATCAGCCGTCCACTGCTGGAGATAGGCGTCCTCCAAAGAGCGCCATGATGATTTTGAGCCTTCACCATCCACTTGTCGCTTGAAAAAGATGCTAGCCCAGCTGAAATACACCTAGGTTAAGTGCAGCCGCGGGCTAAAACTAGTATTATCTAGATACTTACTTACCTCCAATCGGTGTCAGTACCGTGTGGTTGATACTATTCTGTGGTTGAGCTCGAAATGTCACTTCCTCGTCTGAAACCGGACCACATGAGGTACTGAGGTATTTCAAGTTCATGTAAAGGTGTGTCTTATTTTATTTTTGGTGGCTACATTGGAGTTATTTATAGGTGACGAGCTGACCCGCGCACCTTCACCCGCGTTTTTGCAGTTTTGATGCTATCCCACAAGAACAGTCAATTTTTCCGGGTTATAAAGTAGCCTATGTGTTATTCCAGGACTTTAGCCATCTACATTCCAATCGGTGTTGGGCCGTCACGGAGATACGTAGTAACAAACACACAAACACCACACAGACATTCGCATTTATAAAATTATTAGGATGCTCATTGTACTTGGATTTATGGCTTGCAAGGCATGAGCTTCACCTAGTTCGATTGGAACCACTGGAGCTCTAAGATGAAGAGGGACTATTTCTGCCGCAAAGCAGTAATGCTCGCATTGCTGTGTTCCGGTGTGAACGGTATGGTTTCCGGTAAAATTTCTGGCACATGAGGCTTTCGACCTACGCCTCAAGGTGGCAACCGGCGAGGTATTGCAAGTGTCCATAGGCTGCGGTAACCGCTTACCATCTTGTGGGCCGTACGCTTGGTTGCCATTTAAGTTTTATAAAAAAATAATCGAAAAAAAGCTAGTAACCCTGCAGAGTTTTTTTGCCAGATTCTTTTAGGATGGAGCACGTGGAACTACAGAGCACCGGTGGTCTAGTGGTAGTGACCCCACCTTCCGATCCTAAGGTCGTGGGTTCAAACCCGGTCGTGCACCAATGAATTTTTCTGTTCGAAAAATTTATGTGCGCAATGCCAGTGCTCTCATACGGTGAAGGAAAACATCGTGAGGAAACCGGCATGTCCAAGAACTAAAAATTCGAAAGACATGTGCCATCCACCAATCCGCATTAGGTCCGCGTGGTGGATTAAGACCCAATCACTCTCGCCTGAGAGTAGGCCAGTGTCCCAGCAGTGGGAACATTAGAAGGCTGTCATGATGACGTGGAACTAGCTTAAAATCACTTAGCTAAGACATTTCAAAGTGATCCTCGTGATTTTATTAAATAAAAACAGTTTGTGTTTGACTTTTATTTATTTACCTTTTTAAAGCAAAGACAAATGGATTGTTGAAATTTAATATGATGAAGAAATAGTTTTAAATCTACAAGGCATCGTGAACAAACACATTCCTCTACTTGGGTATTCATGCTTGGCGACAACCTAGCGAGGTCAAAACTCGCAGGGGTTGCCAAAAGCGAGGCACACCACGAATACAGATTTCACATTGAAATGTCCCAAGGTTAAGAATATATCAATTGGAGCAATAATATCAGTCAAATTATTGTTTAGTGTTTTCAATGTTTTTACTAATGTATAAATTAAATGGTACGGTTTGTTATTCCAAAATCCACGGCATTGCTTATAGGATTTTATTCATAAATGACACGGATTTTATTTTGAAAAAAAAAGGTGTTTTACACTTCATGCTGGTCATTCGATATATTTAATTTCATTTATTTATTGCTTCATGTTCATTTATTTACATTGAGTAGTTAGTATTTTCAGGTCTTATAATACTACTAAAGTGGTAACCAAGCGTACGGCCCACTTGATGGTCAGCGGTTACCGTAGCCTATGTACGCATGCAACATCATAGATATCACTTGCGTGTTACCACCCTGAGACGTTAGATGGAAAGTCTCATGTGCCAGTAGTTTCACCGGAAACCATACCCTTCACACCGGAACACAGAAATGCGAGCATTACTGCTTGGCGGCAGAAATAGGTATGTACATGTGCCCTGTTAGAGCGTTGCAACATTTGAGTTCGGTTTAAACAATTATTTACAATACGATTACCTACTACCAAATAGGTTATATAAATTTTGCTGCATCAAAAAAATCGCGAAGATAGGTCTCAATTTTATTATGATCTACGTATACAATTTATAATGAGCTACTTATAATATTAGTTAAAAGGTTAAGCGGAATAGTACTAGAGATTTTTCGTCTGTTTTTTATCTTGTAATGGATATCCGCAAAGTAACGCCTGAATCTATCAATTATCACTAGTGTTGTAAAAAAGATTTGTATTTAATTCAATATCAAATAATAAAGCGAAAGAAAGGTGTTAAACTATAAACAGCAAAAATTCCAAAGAGGTTAGTAGCGGCTCACTAATAGTAATAGGACCCGTCAAGATACGTCAAAAACAAAACAAAAAAAAAACAAGTATTTTTGCCGTACTGTCATTTTGCACGACATAAACATGATGTGAACACGGCCATAAAAAAAAAATCACGCGCTAAAGTCGATACAGCAAAAAACACGAATCGTCCTCGTGTGAATGCGCTTAGCGTAAATATGTAAAGTATTGAAATAACGTGACTAGAAATAAAAATAAATGTAAAGCAAATAATACGTAATGCTTCTAATTTAAATTCATTCCTATGCAAGGATACCGCGTGCGCTGCAGCAAGAAATCGCATCTAATATGGCGCTGCGCAAATGTTTTTTTTTTATACAACTGTAGTGGCAACCAAGCGTACGGCCCACAAGATGGTAAGCGGTTACCGCAGCCTATGGACGCTTGCAATACCAGAGGTATCACTCGAGGGTTGCCACTTTGAGGCTAAGATCGAAAGCCGATAAAGTACACACACACTGCCTTTATAGTTTATATCAAATAAACGCAGATGGAAAATTTAAACGCTATTTTAAAATCATTATTTAGCTATGACAACCTTCAAAAAGGTTGATCTAGTGTCAGAAATTTATTATTGCTTTCCCTAGTTTTAAAATGAAATTAAAATGATCTAAACTGGGCCCATAACCTAAAATAAAACGACTGTTTTTCATGAACTGACTGAAAAAACGAATTTAATTATAAACAACACTGCCAGTACAGATGGCGCTATTAGTCTCTAAAGTAGATCGTATATCAGGTATTTTGTCTATTTACAACAATATTCGACATTCGACGACCGATGTGGCGCAGCGGGCGCAGGTCCGCCTGCGACGCAGAGGTTGCGGGTTCGATTCCCGCCTCGGAACAAATGTTTGTACGATCTACAAATATTTGTTCTGGGTATTTTCTATATATAATAAAAAATATCTATCTATGTATTGTATTGTATTAAATATATATCAGTCATCTAGTACCCATAATACAGCTCTGTTTAACAGCAGCTTACCTTGGGGCTAGATGATGCTGTGTGGATTGTCCAGCATTATTTATTTATTTATTTATATTTAGAGTTATATTACAGTTGGATTACTTTACAAACCAAAAACCCTATAATATAGCTTACCCCTCGCCATCCCCATCAGTGTCAAGACGTTTGGGTATTTAGTTAGTTCCTGTTCTTCCATCCCCTATTAAATATATATCTGCAGTGAAAGGCCCGCCCCAGTAAAGCTATAAAAGCGACCTGCGCCCGCGCCGCGCCTCCGACTTCTCGACATGACGGCGCTAGCGCGATTGGTATGTCTAATTATTCTGAATTAAAAAAAGAAATACAAGAATTTCACCCCTAATTCAAGGGTTGCTGTCGTGTCAACCGCTTAATTTTAGAAATTATTTGAGGAAACACGAAATAATTCCTAAATGTGTGGTTATCAGGAACTAGATTGTCATTAATATATAATTTTGGTGTTGTACTAGGTAATAGACATAAATGTGTGCCTTTTACAGGAACTTGGTGTTAATTGGTGTATCTTATAAGGTGTTAACATACTATTTATTCTAAGAACGAATACTAATAAAACAGTTTCAGTTCTATTTGTTATCAGATTGTGTAAAAGTGGTAAAAGTTTCTGGTGACGGAACATGTAGGCCGTTAAAAGTGGTGTACCTACTTATTGTTGGTATAGTGTAACTAATAGAGACTTATTTTGTGCAACTGTAGTGGGTGGAGTTGTTTCCAAGAGTATTAACATGCAACAGAGCGCAAAAGAACTTGTGGAACCGACGCGACGGAGTGGAAATTAACAGTATCTGTGTTACTGATGTTTGTTAAAGTATTCCTATTACATTACATTATCCTATTACATTATACATACCTATTTCTGCCGCCAAGCAGTAATGCTCGCATTGTTATGTTCCGGTGTGAAGGGTATGGTTTCCGGTGAAATTACTGGCACATGAGGCTTTCGATCTTAGCCTCAAAGTGGCAACCCGCGAGTGATAACTCTGGTATTGCAAGCGGCATAGGCTGCGGTAACCGCTTACCATCTTGTGGGCCGTACACTTGGTTGCCACTTCAGTTGTATAAAAAAAAAAAGTATACTGGATTGTGACAGCCAGCTGCAGAACTAAACCAAGAAAATCAAGAAACCAAGCCAAGATATCTGATATTTACTCAAATGTTACTAACATTGCTATAAATTAAAGCTTGCTATTGGTATTTTAAGTGTTAACCATCACACTTATCTAAGGAATATTCAAGTTTCATAATTATCACGAATGTGAAGACTATGTTTGACTCAAGTGGGATTTGAAACCACAAACAAAAAGAAAACAAAGCTATCACTGCTTCGAGCCGAAGATATCCAGAGGTTCGAGCAAGCGAGACCTAACTCAATGGCTCATCTAGTAAAGCACCCACGTATCAAGCGGAAGGTTCAGGGTTCAAGTCCTTCTTGAATCGAAATTTATTCCGAATAAAATTATAGCGTGTTCACAAACCACACGCACAGACACATTAACCTATAGTTTGCTGTAACCGCTCTGTTGGCAGCTACTTGCAGTATTTATCTACCTATTGGCAATATTCGCAAGCCATAGTGCAACGAAATGTTTTGTGTCTGCGACCAACGTAACGAATGTGCTGTGAAATGGATAATTTTCTGTTGCTAAAGCTATTGGAAATTCGCCATAAGAAGCAATACGATATGGTGTTGGGCAGGATGCCTGGCTACATGGCAATGGCCACTAAGCTTTTGGGATAGTGCTTTCCAGGTCAAAGAAATCCTAATCATTGGAAAATCTATTGATACACGGCTGAGGTTTGAACCCTGCTGATCGGAGGATACATCCTGCTGTGGACTCATCAGTGATAGTCCATCTTGGTATCATCACAGTGTCAGATATTTGTCTCAAAGCAGTGTGAAATCTTTACTGTGTTTACAAACAACATTGTACACTCTGCGACTGTACTTAGCAAGTGAAATTACTGGGCTATGTTAAGCGGTGATGAGAGCAGTTCTTCTTCTTCTTCTTCTTTTATTTATGGCGTCTGTGGCTGAGTTTGCCACAATTTTGCCAATGTCAAGTCGACAAGATTTAAAACTGTACAACCTATTCTAACCTGCAAGAAAAGGACAACACAATTACAACAGCACAAGAGCGCAGTTCAGTGTCACTTAGAAAGGTGACACTATAAGGTTATGAATACAGCTATAGAACGACTTCTGCTTAGTCAGCAAGTTTTGACTGCTTAGGGTGGATTCGACCAACTTTTGGAATTACTATTCCGCGGAATAAGAAATGTGAAATACAAGGAAACTTCACTAAACTGTCAGTTTACTCGCGAATAACTACGATTTACTCGGAGAATAGCGCCTATTCGAGTTTGGTCGAATCCAACCTTAGTAACATAAAAAAGGCTTTAAATATCATAACAAAATAGCAACAGCTAAAATGGGGCAGAGTTAGACCTTCGGTAGTTTCGATATTTCGCAAGTGACTCACTTATTTGTCGCCGAGTTGCCTTGGATTGCGTGTTATCAGTATTGGTCAGTCGTAAATCGATCAAGACCCACTGTCAGAAAAAATAATTGTGCAAAACTTATCTGCAAATTATCGTCCTACCAATTGGCTTATATACGTATTAAACTTTTCTCTGGGATCACTTTATGTGACAAAAACCGAATTAAAATCCGTTGAGTAGTTTAATATACTGCAATAATTACATAAACAAAGGGAAAAAACGGCAGGAAGTACTTTTTTTTATACTATGTAAAGATTACGACTCATTGGCATTGTGGCCCTGATGAAATTGGCACAGCGGTCACCCATCCATAATAAGGAACACCTTATTATTACTATAGACTCTACTACCAACAGTTGACCCTAAGATTGTAGTCAGTGGCCGCAACTCTGGTGATGGAGTCACAGGCCGCCCGTTGACCTCCGTCATGGCACTTTGATAAAGCCGGAAACGCCTCCAAAGCTCGGAAGCGCTTAGTTGAAATTGCCATTATGTCCACCCATCCAAATTTAGAATACGAGGAACAGTGCTCACCTTCGTTGATTTGACGAACAACTTAGCCAGCTAAGTCGAGCTTATCAGTCACATTTCAGTAGCTGGTGAACGTAGCGGCCGTGACCTCCAAGCGGACGCTTACCGTCAGTCCCTTTGTGTCGCTGATTATAATAGTAGATCACCTCCGCAGACGGGAAATACTGCAGTCAGGAACAACTTTCATTCATTTATCAATCTGGTAAAATTCCGGATATTTATTGGCCTTGAAAGCTGGTTAACTGCACTTTAAACTTAAACTTCTTTATCTTTATTTGTACATCAACAAAGTTTATTCAAACCCCATCTGACCCTCTGCAATCTTTTAAACTACGCAACGGACTTTTTCATTAATAAATAAATAAATAAATAATGCTGGACAATCCACACAGCATCATCTAGCCCCAAGGTAAGCTGCTGTTAAACAGAGCTGTGTTATGAGTACTAGATGATTGATATATACTTAATACAATACAATACCTAATTAGATATTTTTTATTATTTATAGAAAATACCTAGAACACCCGGAACAAATATTTGTAGATCGTACAAGCATTTGTCCCGAGGCGGGAATCGAACCCGCAACCTCTGCGTCGCAGGCGGACCTGCGCCTGCTGCGCCACATCGGTCGTCTTCAATATACAGAGTGATTCAAAAGGAAATTTTATTATTAAAGTTTATGCACCCTTACGAAGTCGGGCCGGGTCGCTAGTCAATACAATAACTTTTTAGATGGCTCTCTGTTTCATAAGTACATTGTTTTTATTTTAGTTCTGTAAATAAAGATATTACATGAATACATTTTATAAACAAATTAAAATAATATACCTCAGTATGCATATTACATTACGTACTTATATATCTAAAGACCATTACAAACGATCTATAGATCGTTCAACTGATCCAAATCACTACTAGACGGATGCGTTCTCAACTTAGTAGAGTTTGACGCGTGGTACTACCCAGCAGAGCCACCACGTTAGAATCCGATCATTTATATCTTAAAAGAATGTACGTTAGACTCAAGTTCTGAATGGCTTAGTGCTTGTTAAGTTAAAAAAAAAAAAAAAAAAAAGTTCCAAATGCATTGGTCACGCATAGATTGGTTTGCGTGTCAAAGATATGTGTTGGCTTTATCGGAGCGAGTAATTCCCTTGAGGTGTCGGCACACGGTTCCACTCGGGTAAGGATACTTGTCACACAACCTGGGTGGCTTGGTCACCAACGTCGAGTTCGTATCTGCCAGAGTTCGTACGTTTAAACTTAATACTTTTTCTGGTACTGATGGTGGAAGTCTTTATGAAGAGTGCGTCTTGGCCATAAGCATTTGTTACAAAAGCATTTTACAAAGCTGAGACAGGTCGCTAAATGTTTTATAAGCTAAAGTTATAGTAATATTTTGCTTCGGAGGGCACGGCTTTTTAAACGTTGTTTGGCCATAACAGAGGCCTTTGGGCGGCCTGGAAACTCTGTCACCAGGGTTGGCCACTGACTCGTACGAACTTACTTACTTTGTAGTTCATATTTTTTATTTTATTTTGTTTTGCAAATTGTGTGGTCAGGGCGAAACTCCTGATAGGGTGAGTTATTAAGATATTAAGATCTTTTTGTGCCTTCATCAGCTAAACAATAAATATTTTCTTATTCTTATTCTTATTCTTATTTGGTTTGAGTATAGATCATAGCAACAATGTAGACTGAACCACCTTGAATGTAATTTATTTAGAGCAAGCGCTCCGGCATCTGACAATAATTGGTTTTAGCGCACCTAATAATTTAACTAAATAGTGCTTACTCGTAACCTCTACGTTTTATTACCGCTAGCCACTGGAATGTAGTTTAAAGCTACGTTCGCATCGACGCGAAAATGAGACAAAAGAAACGCACGCGACGCTAAAAAGAGACTGCAAAGAAACCCCGCTGCAGCGATCAAATAAGAATAATAATAAAGATATTATTATTTATATAAGAGATTCCCCGAATATAAATTATACATATTTTCATTTTCTTTTGAAATTTATGCAACAGATAAAATAAAAACGAAGGTATTTATTTATATGGGCCGTAGAATAAGTATTTTACACCTGTAACTTTTCTAATGTTGCCTGAAATAAAGTTTTATAATTTATTATTTATTTATTATTAGAAATAAACACATTTGAAATAGGCTTTTCCACTCGAAAGATACTTAAATGTGCGCAATGCCAGTAGATATTCTGAAAAGGTGACGGAAAACATCGTTATGAAACTGGCAGTGACAGAGTTTAGGCCGCCTGAAGGCCTCCCTCATGGCCTTACGACTGTTAAATAAAAAGTGTGTCTAAATTCCCTACATTGCTACAGTTTTCACGTTAGTTTAACTCAAACACAAATATTTTTTTTAACGTGCTTTAAACTTATGCAATAGACAATGCACATTTAGTTCAATTACCAAATAATAGCAAAATATGAGTGCAAAGACCATGAAACGACTAGCCCTGACATTGAACTGCCTGACTTTCCATAGACGATGTTGGCATAGAAATGAATACCGTAGCCTTAGATAGGAATATTTAAAAGCCTTCGTCTTTCCTTGCTAATGGAAAGCCACATGAAGGTTTTTATCTAGTAGGTAAGGTATCTATTATTTAATTATAGACGGTTATTTCGTACGCCTGCATAATATAATATGTCATACTCATCATAACAGATGCAGTTTCAAAGCTATGTGACACTGCACTGCGCTTGTCACCAGTTAAATTTATCGTTGTCATGAGGTCATAAAGAAAATATATAATATTATATTTTCTTTATATATTTTCTTTATCCTTTTTGATTGAAAGTGATTCATAAGATTTTAATAACTGTTTTTTTGTTAACCTGTTTTATCCCACTGCTGGGCAAAGGTCTCCCCCAAATCTTTCCAATCATCTCTCTCCTTCGCAATGTCCCACCATCCTCTTTCGAAGGAGTCGAGATCGTCCCGCCAACGTCTTCTTGGCCGACCACAACGGTGCCTTTATAGAATTAAAATTTTAAATTTTAGTTTGTTTCAACTACTATTTGTAAGTGTCACAATAACTTAACATTACTATTTACTACATAGAATTACTAAGCCATGACAAAACTCTATCACCTGAGTTGGTCACTGGCTCATACGAAGTTATGGTAAAAGTGGTACTTTACTTACTTACTTGTATAAATACAAACTGTAGGGTCACTGTTAGTTCGTATGAGTCAGTGGCCAACTATAGTTATGGTGTTAATAAGCCGTCATGGCTTAACAACTTTGAAAAAGCTAGTACTGCTCAACGTACCTTCCGAAGCACGGAACCGCTCACTTGAAACTGCCAATCGCGGTCACCCGTCCATATTAACTCATTATTCCCATCACTTCCAGGGGTTGACATTATGCGTGGTGGCATGCGCGTGCGCGCAGTACGCGGAGGAGCGCGCGCCGAGGTACATCGCCTCGTCAGAGCCCAAGAACACGCCCACACCAGTGCCTATATTGAAACAAATCAATAAGTAAGTTGTCCCACATACATCCAACACTTACTGGTTTGAACTGACCAAAACTCTGCGTCGGTTGTGGGTATAAAAAGAAAGAATGAGACAGCATGGTATACTTTCCTCAGCCCAGATGAGCTAAGAGACATCACCCCCAAGCAAATCCTCCAGTTCTTAGTATCGGCAGGGCTTGGAGGTGAACTGTAAACGCCCCCCTTAGGGCGACAAAATAAGTGGCGAACACAATAGGCCTGCATGGCCGCAGTGTTATATTAGCCGCACCAATTTAAAAAAAAAATAAAAAAAAATGGTATACTTTTGAGGTCTTATTCATACACGAGCTCTATAAAGCTCTGTTAGCTAGCTGTCGAATCACTCTCTGTTCGGGTCTCTGGGTCTTTGAGATCCGAACAGGATACTGGCAGTACCTACACTAACTGTATTCTGCATGGAATTAATAAGAACTACATAGTGACGAGCGATGTGGCGCGGTGGGCAAAGGTCCGCCTGCGACGCGGAGGTTGCGGGTTCGATTCCCGCCTCCGAACAAATGTTTGTACGATCTACAAATAATTGTTTCGGGTGTTCTAGGTATTTTCTATGTATAATAAAAAATATCTATCTATGTATTGTATTGTATTAAGTATATCAGTCATCTAATACCCATAATACAGCTCTGTTTAACAGTAGCTTACCTTGGGGCTAGATGATACTGTGTGGATTGTCCAGCTTTATTGACTGGTTCTACACCAAAATGTTCCCGTTAGCGTATTTATAAAAAAAAAAAAGTAGTTATATAAATTCCTTGGTATCCTGTCAAATTTGACGGGACAGAATTCACAGCGTTCCACCGTGGTTCCACCATGTAGTAATTATTAGTTCCATGGTTTCACCTCACTGCCTATCGCTTTGTCAAAAACGCTGAAATAACTCATTATTACAGGCACAATGAGGATGGTTCGTACACATACGGCTACGAGGGTGCTGACGGCTCCTTCAAGATCGAGACCAAGTCGCCAGCCGGAGAGGTGAAAGGCAAATACGGGTACAAGGATGATACTGGCAAGGTGTGTATACTACAGCCTAAAAGCTGTTGCAGATATATCGCTCTTGTGTACGATACATAAGTAAGCTTACATCGGCTTTTCGCGCGAGGCAAAGTTGGTCTAGTCGTGATCCCATTCAGCAGCCTTATTCTTAAATCTACGTTGACATGGCCCATGTTTACACCGTGGAGTATCACTAACTGCTTTGTCAGGTATTCTGCTTCCAAAGTGGTGCAAGCATATCTGTGCATAAGTTCAGGGGAAGCAAGCTAAATTTGTGAACGATTGCCTTAAGTGCCACGCCTGACCATAATTGCACCCAAAAATTTAGTGTTTTAAAGTTCTGCGTGGCACTTTAAGACCACATCAATACCCTTACTGGGTACATAATTATGTGTTGGCTGCTCTGATATTATTTAATATAACATAAGACTTGCGACATGTATTACCCTCATAATTATGATGTAATAAATGATACTGAATACTGAATACATCTATAATAGTTTATTCTTCTAAGTAGGCACACATCAACCCGCGTCGCTTACAACTTGTAACAAAGAACGTCCTTCCTGTTTGAATCAAATACTAAGCTAGCTGCTAGTTTATTTTTAGAAAAAGCTTTTTTAATACCTTCGTGGCTTACAATTACACGTGACCTGAGTCTCTAGCACAAACATAACGCGCGTTTCGTAACGGTATCGAGACGATAGCAATTTGTATGAGATTTTGTACAGCGTTTATAAACCTCTATCGTAAGGTTTATAAACTATTTTTGCGATCACGAACAATTTGTATGCTAACGCATCGAATGCGTATCGTAAGTGTGACGTCATCTTCAGGTTTACTTCATACTTTCATACTAGACGCTAGCTGCAAAAAGTGGTTCGTGCTGCCAACTTTTTGCATCGTATCGTCTCGGTTGCGTCTGCTCGAAACCTTTATTAGACGAAAGTCAGTATTGTTCCGGCTAAAGGCTCTGATGGTAAATGGTTACAGTAGCACTCACTAAAGTATCGTTCATAATTTCCAGTAAACACTGGATTTACCATGATTTGTGAGTTTTATTGAAAAGTTTTCACTTTTTGTCATCAAAATAATCTGTAATTTAACGCTCGTTTGTATATCAGCTCCGCGTGATCGAGTACGGAGCCAACAAGTACGGCTTCCAGCCCGCGGGCGAGGGTATCACCGTGGCGCCGCCGACCCTCGTCGACGAGTCCACACGAGAGCCTAACAAGCAGGTAACGTCAACAATACATAAGATTTGACAAGGCTCTATACAGCTTAACAAAATACAACTGTGTTAACGAAACCAAAAGTTCTTAAGGTCCCCAAAGTGATATCACCGGATCATCAAGAGTAGTAGAGTTCTTTGTGATAGAGCTCGTCCGGGGAAGGACTACCACCATATCTATTTCTGCCGCCAAGCAGTAATGCTCGCATTGCTGTGTTCCGGTTCGAAGGATATGGTTTCCGATGAAATTACAGGCACATGAGACTTTCCATCTAACGACTCAGGGTGGTAGCATGCAAGTGATATCTATGATGTTGCATGCGTACATAGGCTACGGTAACCGCTGACCATCAAGTGGGCCGTACGCTTGGTTACCACTTAGTAGTATAAAAAAAAAGGTTAATTAATTATAAGAATATAAAAATGAACATTATATCAGTAACATGTAGGCACAGAACAACAGTAGGTCAACTATACAATTATTGCTAAAACATTATTTTAGAGGGCATGGCGCTTCGAGCAGAAGACATCCCAAGCGATTATTTCGAGCTAGCGAGAGGCTTGAGTCAAAATATTTTTTGAGATATTATAATATTTACTAGTTCAAAAGTATCAGTGCAATAATAGCTTGTAGATGAACTGATCTAACCACATACCTACAGGGTGGCCGAAACCGACAGGACGACTACAATGACTACGATGAACCCGCTCCCGCCCCCGCACCGCGCGCGCGCCCCGCTCCGCAACAGCAGTACCGCGCCCCCCCGCAGCAGTACACGACTGCGCAACCGCAGTACAGGCCAGCTCCGACTCAGCAACCGCAGCTGTACACAACTGCGCAACCGCAGTACAGGCCGGAACCGCAGCAACAGCAGTACAGGCCAGCACCGCAACAGCAGTACAGGCCTAACCCGCAGCCGCAGTACAGGCAGCAATCCGCTCCTGCACCACCTAAGGTATGTACTGAGTATTTCTTTTTATGGAAATTGTTTAACCTTTTTGGGGGAAAAATCGACCCACCCCAACTACAAACTTGAGGTGGGTCGATTTTTTTGCATTCCAATAATTATGTAGCGTTTGAAAATACATTTAAATACTGCTACGCCGTAGCACTGAAGATGCTGTCCTTGCTACGAAAAACTTGCTTATCTTGATGCTACGAAATTATTATCAATACTCAATACTCAATTCATTTAATGTTCCATATGGTTGGTTCATTTACAGTTGTTATATAATAGGTGGTAGTTTCACATATGAACCCTGTAAAAGGGTATGACAACATGGAGATAGGCCGAAGTTTAAATAAGTAGGAAGTAAGTTGATAAATCAGAATTACTACAGCGATCTACACTTATATTTATTACTAGCTGTTCCGCGACCTCATTCTCGTGTAATTTAGGAACCGTACTTTTCTATTATAATATATATCAATGAGTTTGGATTCGACTGACTTCTGAGGGGCGATTAAATACTTAATTCAGTTGCAATTTTGTCAATAAGCTGTCATATTCTAAAATCAATTGCTTGCTGATTGAAATTGGATTGCAACCGAGTTGCGTAATTGCCCAGCAGGTCTCCTAACTTTAGATTAAAAAATGTCTTATACAAAAAAAAAATATCAAGTTTCTAGAAAGTTATAATACTTATCTAAATCATTCCAGCCCCAATTCTTCTCCGGCGCCGCCCCAGCTCCGGTGCAGGATAACTTCTTCAACCCAGAGCCAGCTCGTCAGTACAAACCGAAGCAGGACTTCAGGTCGGCCCCCGACTACCAGAACTTCGCCCCGCAAGCCCCCGCGCCCCGCTTCCAGCAGTACCAACAGCCACAGAACACACAAACATTCTCTATGCTCGACCAACTGCTCAAGGAGTACTCTCTCCCGTCAGGGGGCGCTGCAGCCACTCATGATATCACTTTCGGGTCCTATTAGTGTAAGGATAAGTCTCATTTTGTAAATATGTAGAGTATTGTAATAAATTGTGAATTGTTAGTAATTTATCTTTGCATTTTATTGAATCAACCCGAAATAGGAAGATAATCCGAAAATGAGCGCTGGTGGTATGTGGTAGTTTCAAGTTTCAAGTTTATTATAAAAATGTAACATTACAGAATAAATATCTAAAGCGTTACATTCATCTTAAGAGCCCTATCCTTGACAATCCTTGAATTTTCTTATAGCCCGTGAAGTTTCGAACACTATTTTGGCTCGTGTGTTAAAGATATTTTAACGAAAATAAAAACAAATAAAAGCTTCATCCCTTAAAATTTAAGCCAACAGAACGAACTTCAGGCGAACTTCATGAATTATATCGCTAAATCTTGGAAAGGCCTCTTAATTGATAATTACACAATTACACACATCAAAAATAAAAATACAACATACAACACAGCATCATACACATTTAAAAAAAGAAAAATGGAACAAATAAATAACTGCAAAAATTGGCAAACATAATAATAATAAATCTCTATAATAAATAATATTAATAAGCAATTCTTTATTTCAATTAAAAACATTATCAAAATAATACACTTTTAACTAACCAATTTTACATCTTATATTAATGACCCTACCCTCTGATCCTAAGGTCGTGGGATAGAATCCGGTATTGACTCAATGAATTTTTGTATTCAAAATAAAAGTGTGTCCCAGTGCACAGATATTATTATAGAACAGAGATATTATTATTACAGAACAGATATTAGATTTTCACTTCATTACATTTTTTAAGTTATTGATACAATGGCACAGAACAGATATTAGTACTACAGTGGTCCGACTGCGACGCGGAAGTTGCGGGTTCGATTTCTGCAAATATTTGTTCCGGGTGTTCTGGGTATTTTCTATGTATAATAAAAATATCTATCGATTTGTTGTATTGTATTAAGTATATCAGTCATCTAGTACCCATAACACTAGCTCTGCTTAGATTGGGGTTGGACGATGCGGTGTGGATTGTCCAGCATTTATATATTTATTTAATGGTACATTTCAACTAGATGCCATTTGATAAAGAATAGCTGTGCAGGACAAGATAATAAAGTCATTTATCATAATTACTAAATTGAAACCGCTTATTACACTCACGTATGTAAAATATAACTCCAATCTCCGACGCGTAACGCATTACGCAATACCCTGAGACCGTATGTCCCATACACTGGTATATTTCCCATAACATAATACCACCTGTGGGAACAGCTCCCACGGCCCTAGCACAATACTTCTAGAATGTTCGTTTTGTAATTAAGGTGGATCGATTGGATTCTAATGGTGTTTGACCTTCAGGTTGAAAGCCTTCCGTGTTTGTTTTGTGTATGAGTTTGTCTAGTATTTAAGTACATTTCTAAAATCAAAATTGTAATGAAAAATTTGCATTTCCGTGCATGTTTATAACTAAATCTTTCGCTGAATCATCCAAAGGTTGAATCTAGTACACCAATAGTCTAGTATTCAATATTTCAGATTTCTAAGACTTGTGCGTTGATTGGCAGTCAGTTCAGCCGTAACGTAATGATTAAAGTAGCACAGGACCGAAAAAAGTGGCACATACAAAGAGAAGCTACCCAGTGGAAAAGTTAGGCTCGTTCGTTCGTTCGTATGAGTCAGTGGCCTGGCTGTGAATGATGATGAGATTTTTATTCATACCTTCAGGAACTTCGTTATAAATACACAGGGCTAAATGCTCGTCACATGTCATGCGGCCTGCCTACCCTATTTGAGCAAGACTTGCTGCCGTGAAGGCTGTCCATTGTGCGCATGCAACTTTTGGGAAAAACCTTGAATCTACATTTTGGGCTAAGCTAGTAATTAAAGTCTGTTTTGTTGTGTTGGAGAAATATTCGTGAGAGAATACTAATCGATATGACTGAGATTTTACGTAATATCGTGAAGATATATGAAATTTTAATTATTTTTGAGGACAGATTTTGAGGGATATTATAAATGTTTGATGTTCTCACGTGTGCTTCCAAGTACTGCCTAAGGAAACACGCTATGAGAATAACAGTATTTTTGGCTAAATTAGGTGGGGAGTATCTTCATGGTCACCACTGACCGCCTAGTACTTAAAGTTCTATAGAAAGTTCTATATATTCTCTAGTTCCAAACTATCTACCAATCAAACAACAACATCAGATTTATAAATCCTTTCATTAGCACAATCTTACAAAAATATTTACATAATGAGTATTCTACTTATCATCACTGAATAAATTAATCTATGGATACTACCTCAGTGTCTCTGCCTTTTCTCATCCGTGGAGCCTTCTTCTCCCAGGATCTGAACATTCCTGACCTGCTTTCTCGCAGGAGCAGCGGTGGTCAGCTCGGTGGGAGGTGATTGTGTCGGCGCGAACTCAGGATTGATTGCTAAAATCAGCATTTTCAGCAGCAAGGCTTCTCTGATCTCAGGAGGCAAAAACTCTGGTGATTCTTCTATCCGATTAGAAGAAGACCCAGCCGTGTCATAAGGTCGAGGATACAGCCTTCGTCGAGGAACATACCTCTGGCTCTCATACTGGTTTTCGTAGCTTGGAACTTGGTTTGAATATACCTCTCTTGGTTCGTATCGATCTCTGTAGTCATACTCGTCTTGATACTGCCTTGGTGCTTGCTGGTACCGATACTCCTCTGGTCTGTATAATGGCTGGTACGGACCTGGCATCATCTGATCCATTAGGGACTGCAGCTTGTTTTGTCGGAGGATTAGAATTTGCAGCAATCGGCGAAGGTCTCTAGTGCTAACAGGGGCAGATATTTGCTGCATTTCTTCAACAGGGTTCTCATAACGAGGCTGGTACAATAGTTGCTGCGGTTGGGGTGGCGGTTGTCTGTATGCATCAACATACCTTTGATATCCATGGATCGGAATACCTCTTTCGTCTACCGGAACAGGTATGATCCTCGTGACTGGTCTGACGTCATATGGCGGTGATGTAGGGGCTTCTGGCTTTTGAGGAGGAGTCGTTTCCTTTAAGAATTGCGGGTCCAGTACTTTGTTCTGGTATTCATACTGGAGAAAGGGCCGCTGGTTTCCAATCGGCACTGGAGATCCAGGATTATCTCTCAAGTACTCGCGGGTTCTGAACTGAGCGGTTGCTTGCGGACGTCTGTATATCGGTTGCTGGTGATAAATCTCATCATCATGATTCCTGGGAGCTGGTATGTGAATAACAGGCACAGGATTTGATGTCACTTCACTCTGATGGTCAAACACTCGCCCAGTACTAGCCTCTAAAGTTGTCTCTTGGTCTTCGCTAGGTTGGTCCTGGTATTGTTGGTGAATTCTCTGTCTTGCTGCTACGAGAGAATGGATTGGAACTAGTCTTGGTCGTGGAGTTGTTGTAGTAAACAAAGGACGAACAGTTCCAAGGGAAAGATGGCTTCCGTAGACGTCAGTAGAGTCATCGCCTGAAGATTGTCGTAAGCTCACCATATGAGGGTTATGACTGGTAGAAGTCAGCTCTCGTCGAAATGTGTTCGCTTTGTTTTCGGTAACTTTTTCAGTAGCGCGCTCGTAGATAGGCTTGAAAGTCACAGGAACCTTGGTTGTAGTTTGTTTTGTAATCAGATCGTCCATATTTACTCCTGGCATGGGTTTTAGCATCTGAGTTCGAGTTTTCCCAATATCATCCACTTTGGGTTTGTAGAGGTTCAGTATATTGTTGGTCGTTTCTTCTGGTCGTGATCGTTCGGTAGTGGTTTCAGATGTGGTCGTTCTGGAGCTAGATCTCCGTCGTGGTATTGGCTGGATAACGGTCCCCCTGGTAGTATAACTTCCTCTGGTAGGATACACAACAGTCGGCAAAGGTCTTCTTGTAGTCGATGACACAGTTTTGTTCACTCTTACCACCATAGCTGGAGGACTCGGAGTCGTGCTCGTTGACACTGGTACAGGTGCTGGTGTGCTGTCACTTGAAGAAGAATATGTTACACGTTTCACCTCCCCATCCCTGTCAATGTATCCGAAAGTACCTTTCACGTTTCCTTGAACGTCTCGGCTTTCGATTTTGAAGGTGCCGTCATCAGCTTCGTAGCCAATGGTGTAGGATCCATCTTCATTTAGCCGTCGAATTTGTTTCACTATTTCGACTTTGGAAGGGTCTCCGGTTTCGCTAGCTTTGAGAAGTTCTTTAGCAGTCGTTGTAGAGATTTCGGGCTTTTGTGTGGTAGGTGGTGTCGTCGTGTTGTTGATAGCGGAGGCGCTGGAGAGGCACGCGAGGACCACGAGAAGGAGCATCTCGCTAGAGCAGCCGCAGAGGCATATCTGCGCTCCGGCGGGGCCGCGGTTCCACTCCCCTATATAAAATCCAGCCCCACTCGCGTCCTCGCCGTGCGAAAAACTTGCGCAACCACCACCATTGTTGTCATTTTATTATCTGAAACGGAAAATCTTTTTTTCTTTGCGTCTACTTGTGCCGTAAGATCCCAATTGTTTAATTGTCCAAACACTTGTAAATAGCTAAGTATGGCGACAGTGACTACCTCTAGCTTCTAAAAGGGTCTAAAACTTGAAGCTTTACGGTGCGATGCGTTTTTTAATTGCACTATTGTGTGTAGGTAAGTGATGCAGAGGCGTCTGGTCGCACGGTAGTCAATGTCACATTCTAATTTATTGTTACGTTTTGGGCAATGGTGGAATTAATTGCGGATCTTGTCAGGCTTTGCACAATCTAGGTCTGTTTAGGCGTGTTGTGGTTAACCCTGTAGGGATTCTCACAATTACAAGTTTGTGACGTATCATGTCTCCAGTATCTTATTTTCCCTACAATTTCTTCGTGAATACACAACAACCAAATTTTCTTAATAGAGTCATGCGTTAAAAATTATGATTGTGTTTTTGAAGAGTTTTTTTTTTTTATACAACTGAAGTGGCAATCAAGCGTACGGCCCACAAGTTGGTAAGCGGTTACCGCAGCCTATGGACGCTTGCAATACCAGAGGTATCACTCACGGGTTGCCACCTTGAGGCTAAGATCGAAAGCCTCATGTGCCAGAAATTTCACCGGAAACCATACCCTTCACACCGGAACACAGCAATGCGAGCATTACTGCTTTGCGGCAGAAATAGGTATGGTGGTAGTCCTTCCCCGGACGAGCTCTATCACACATATCACGAGTTTTATTGTAATAATACAAAATAACTGAGACTGATTCATTAAATTAAAGCTTTGAAGTGCTGATCGAAAGGGCTTCCTTCAGAGCCCTTTGGATAAGATTTTGCGGTTCTAGTCACTGAGTGGTTATTTTTTGTGTGCCGTGGGAAAAGGACATAGTAGTTATGTTCCGTTCCTACTGTACTATTGTGGTTTAACAATGGTACCATTGCAGCAATTGTTTTACAAAGTTCTTGTTGTATAATTTAATTCATTTCTGATGACTGTTTTATTACCGGTTCATTAATTATACTATTGACCAAATTGTTACAGTAAATGACTTAGATATTGGGCACTTTGTACGGTCTGCAATAGTCACCATGATAGCCTTCTAATGTTCCCACTGCTGGGACACTGGCCTGGTGCACGATCGGGTTCGATTCCAAGATTGGAGCCTTAAGATTGGAAGACTACCGGTGCTCTCCAACCTATCAGTAATTTAGAATTCGAAAGTCTTCTTTAGTATTTAAAGGAAAGGTGCCTGCAGGTGTCCGTTCCACGCACAAACTCTGAGCACGGCCGACAAATTACGGGAAATTAGTTGTTTTGACCTTATTTTTTTTAGTTTTCTAGTACAGATCTCTAGGAAAATCATATGAAAATTACACTCTAAAACGAGGGTGGGAATCGCTAATTTATTACGTCACACTGCTGACTGCTGTATGTATGCTCAGATATCATTGTACAACATGATGGTAATCTCATTGTGTAACACTAGGTTATTCAAATAACTCACAGTGGTAGGACTTTCAGATGCAAGATATCCTGCTTTAGCTCTTAAACTATAATCTTTGCAGTAGATATTGTATTTATGTTTACTGGATCCAAGCAGTAGTGTAAAGGACACTAGCAAATCTGTACTGCGCGAATTTTTCTGAGGATTTGACCATCTAGAAGAAGAAAAAAAGAAAATATATTTATTTGTCCCGCACACAACACAACATAAAGTACTTTATCATGAAACAACATTATCCTTAATAACTAGGTATAATAAGTATGTTGCTCGGGGGCAAAATGGTCTCACTCTCAGCAAAAAGCCGCACCAAACCTGGGTTACGGTGCGACACTGGTTTTCAGGTGAGACCAAAGTGATCCACGAACATCGACGTACACTACAAATAGGTAATAAAATTTGTATAACATAAAAGTATAACATAAACAACGATAAGCAAAGTACAAGTAGGAAAAGCAAATAGTTGTTTTTAGCAAAGAACAAGTAGTTACTTAATTAGGTGTACCAGTGAAACACACACTCCAAAGTTGAGCAAGCAGATCAACGTCATCTAATAACTATATTAAGTAAACAAACGACGCATAAGCCCAAAACATAAAACATTACAAAAGATTGACACTCAGGCAGGAGTCAAATGCACAACAAAGCACAATCCTAGGCCCCCACAAATAAACTAATACAAGATAGACAACAATAACGCCATTAAGGCCATACTTCGCTACCGCCAAACCTCAGGGTTTGATAAATTTACTGAAGCCATGGTAGACGGGATGAAACGGGTCATCTCTTTATTTGCTGACATAAAAATAATATAAGTATAGGTAGGCTGAGATAAACATAGTTTGACCTATCCACTTCTGAATAATCGCTAAGATATTCTTAAATACTAATCGAAAAGCGCTTCAGTCCTCTGGTTTGTAAGTTAAGTCTAAGGTTTGTAGTTTGGAGGGCAATTTTTTGAAGGTGTTCGTGCCGCCTGTGCCTAGATGTCATTATAACCAGATACTTGTCACCTTTGGTATCGGCAATCGCACCGCTTAACAACCGCAGTGCGAATGGTTCCATTTAAAATAGTACTTTGGCAATTCGCACTGCGGATCTCTAGCGGTGCTAAAAACCCAAAGAACCAGTTTAACTCAGTAGAGCCATCACTATGGATACCATGAAGATGGATACTAAGAGTAGCAGAGTGTTTTGTGAGCTCGTCCGGGGAAGTAGGTACTACCACCATACCTATTTCTGCCGCAAAGCAGTAATGCTCGCATTGCTGTGTTCCGGTGTGAAGGGTATGGTTTCCAGTTCAATTACAGGCACATGAGGCTTTCGATTTATGCCTCAAGGTGGCAACCCGCGAGTGATACCTCTGGTATTGCAAGTGTTCATATGGGGGCTATCTTGTGGGCCGTACGCTTAGTTGCCACTTCAGTTGTATAAAAAAACTGGTGAAAGGTTTGTTTAGCTTTCTAGTTGCCCGTACTTCATCTAAAAACCTGCCCCATGCACTACAGCATCTGCACTTCGCTGAACACAACAAGAATAACCAACTTATTCCACTAGATGCTGTATAGAGCTGTATAAGAGTAGTAGAGTTCTCTGTGATAGAGCTAGTCCGGGGAAGGACTACCACCATACCTATTTCTGCCGCCAAGCAGTAATGCTCGCATTGCTGTGTTCCGGTGTGAAGGGTATGGTTTCCGGTGAAATTACTGGCACATGAAGCTTTCGATCTATGCCTCAAGGTGGCAACCCGCGAGTGATACCTCTGGTATTGCAAGCGTCCATAGGCTGCGGTAACCGCTTACCATCTTGTGGGCCGTACGCTTGGTTGCCACTTCAGTTGTATAAAAAAAAAAAAAAAAGTTATTTTCAATGGATGATAAAGGCCTTCTTTTTGTCTTTATTAGGTACTGCTGTAAAATAAAAGCTAAAACAACGCCATCTGCTATAAACAATCACGATTTACGAGTATATGTATGCAACTGAACAAGCTGTTGCAAATTAGATAGGTACTTCTTTTGTAAACAATTGTTTCTATTTAGCAGTTCTTTGTGTAACGGCTAGATGTCGCTTTTGTAGATTGACCCCCTTATTCATAAATGAAACTAACTTTAGCTGTTCGCTAGCAGGTGCGGCTTTGCGAATGCTGGCTAAATGCTTGAATACTGATCGTAAGCTGACAGTACATTGGCAAACAACAGTCAATAAATACTATTGCTATTAGAATGCAGCATTTTCTTGACGTTTTATTAGATCACTAGCTGACTCACGCGGTTTCAATCGTGCTATTTGTCTCACCGTTATAACCTTCTGGACTCACACAAATATTTACGAGCATAATTACCCAAATCAGTCCAGAAATTCTCAAATTTTTGCTAGACTTACTCGTATTAATTTATATTTAAGTATACCACGTCACATATGCACGGCCTGATGGAAGTACCTGCTTTTTATTGATAAAGGGTTTGATAGAAATAAAATGCACTGGTAAAGTTATGTAAAAATATAATTTATAAAACAAAATATTACAAAACATCTTGTGTCAGTATTTTACAGAGACGTGACCTCACACAGAAATCATCGTTTACTTACAAACTATTCCTAGATTACAATTTAAGGTACTGATTAGAATGTACACGATGTGGCCTGTCTCACTTGCCACAGCTTATAGAGATGCAGCTGGTTAACTAATTGCTGCTTGTTTTTATAACAAGAGTGCGCTTATGTTTCAAGTGAGCTGAACGATACCTATCAATTGCATGCAAAGCTTACAACTTCACTTGCCAATGGTGGATATCATTGGCAAGTGAAGTAATGTGTATCATAAACCAATAGAAACGCTGGTAGGCGTGCTGTAGTTATCTACACGATTCTATTGGCTGATTTTATACAATTCCGTTGATCTTTGGCGGATACCGGACCAGAGAGAACCAGCTGATCAGCTTAAACCTATTCTATAAGCGCTACACGCTCCCTCTAATACAAAAAACTTGTGCAGCCTTTCGGCTTAGCATGCTTTCTCTCTTTCTATCACTAATAAAAGAAAAAAGAGAAAGACAGCTGCTGCCAACTTGTTTTTTTGGAAGAGAGGGTCTATGACCACGGAGACTTACGTTATGGCCTATACGCGAACGGGTGGAACCGACTGGTAAATTATCTAGCGCTAAATTACACCTAAAACTGGATGCCGTGCCCTCTCAGAAAGGCGTCTATTTGCCCTGTCGACGCCGACTCTCCCCTCGGAGCCACGTAGTAGAATTGTGGAGCTGGAGATGCTCTTTGAGGAGCAGCAGTTTGGCTCTGGACGGAGAGCCTCTGAGCCTGCGCCCTAGCCGCTGCCCTATCTCTTTGCAGCTGGCTCTGTTGTATCTGCTGTTGTTGCGCAAACAGCTGTTGAGAGTTCTGGAACTGGCTTTCCGATTGCTGCCTTTGATAAACCTCTTGTGGATTCTGTAACTGGTGCCTGTATAGAGGCCCACTAGCACTAGATTGAGATGGAAGCTGTGGTGAAGGAATGAACGGTCTTTGAGCTTGAGGTTGAGGCTGGGCCACGTACGGCTGCAGTCTTTGATTCAGATTCAACTCTCCTTTTGTCTGAGGCAGCGTTTGGTAGAGCTGAGTGTTGTATGATCCAGAAGAAGGGTCGTAAACTAACTCAGTGGAATATAATGGGTTTCCGCTTGGGGCAGCGGTAGACTTGGACAGGCCTCCATTAGGGCTGGTTGTTGACTGCTGCTCGCGATGGAACTTTGCAAATTCAGCAGCGAAATCAATTTGTCCACCACCAGGTCTAGCTGTAGTGTGAACTGCTGGTGCTGGAGATGGAGAGTATTGGGGTTCTGGGCTGTATTGGATCGCTGGCTTTGCTGTGACTTGGACTAGCTGAGGTCTGAAGGTCGTCGCTGGGGGCAGAGGTAGAGCTCTAGCAGTAGTCACAGTGACCGGTCGAGGGGTGATAGCGATCTGTTGATTCTGGTAAGTAGGTCGCCTGGGCAGGGGGCGTTGGACCACTCTCTGTCTGATATGCTGGAGTGGTTCTTCCTCTGCCTCATCTTCATCTGCGTCTCTGAAGTCGTTTTGGAAGAAGGTTGTTGGCGGTCTCGTCGTGGTTGGTCTATGAGCTGGCCTGGTCGGATAGTTGGGTTCGGGGTCGTCTCTTTCAGCTGAATCAGAACCTCTAGGTTCGTCTTGTTCCTCGTCATCAGGCTTGTTCGGGTCGCATGGGTTGCCAGAGACGTAAGTGAACTCTCGTTTGTTGCCGTCAGGGTCGACGTAGCCGTACTTGCCGCGGACTACGCAGTCGGTACCACGAGTCTCCTCCTTGAAGGAGCCATCAGCAGCTTCGTAACCGAAGGTGAAACTGCCGTCATCGTTAACCTGGAAATTAGATAAGTCACGCATGAGTATTTTTTGGTTTTATCAAAAAGGAATCGTGCTCCACGGCTCGCCTAGTAAGAAAAATAGATGCTGCTTAAAACTGAGTTAAAAATTTCCACGTCTGACTGACGACCGATGTGGCGCGGCGGGCGAAGGTCCGCCTGCGACGCAGGAGGTTGCAGTTGCAGGGTTCGACTCCTGCCTTGGAACAAATGTTTGTACGATCTGCAAATATTTTGTTCCGGTTGTTCTGGGTATTTTCCATATAAAATAAAAAATATCTATCTTCAGTTATCTAGTACCCATAACACAAGCTCTGCTTAGTTTAATGCTGTGTAGGTTATCCAGCATTATTATTATTATTGCGTCTGGGACATAATCTTTCGATACAACATTGTGTTGCCAGAAGTCATAATTTTCAACCTACACGGAAATTCATGATCTTTTTAAACTAATGTTCTAGGTTCAACACATTCTAGCAAGAAGTCTGCACAAATTTAGTAATTATTCATGTTTTTGCTATGACAACAATGTCTCGGGGTGATAAGCGCAGTGCAGTGCCACGCAAACACTTAAAAAAACTTTAAGCTTTGGGTGGCATTACATCAGGTGGGCGCCTTGATTATCTTGTCACTTGCTGACATAAAAAATAAAAATGAAAAATCTAAGCAACTCACTTTGTTGTAGTTCCTTATGGTCTGTACTGGGGGCTGTTTCGGCTCCTGCTGTATCTGCTGCTGAGTCTTGTGCCTAAGGGGTGCGCGGGCCACGGCGCGCGGCTCGTACTCATCCTGTCTGTCTGTCTGCCGGTATATGCTGTCGTACTGGTCAGCTGGAACTAGGACCACCTGGAAATTGAGAAAACAAGATCAGCAAATCGTTTAACTTGGTAAGCATCAAGTTTTTTTTTATACCACTAAAGTGGAAACCAAGCGTGCAGCCTCAATTGTTGGTAAGCAGTTAGCCTGCAACATCAGAGATATAAGAATAAGAATAAGAATATTTTTATTGTAAAACTGTTATAAATGTAAGATGGTAAAATTAAAAATATAAAAATGGTCCAAGACGTAGATCTAAATCTAAAGTTATTTCACCGGAAACCATATTCGAACCGGAACACAGCAATTCTACTACTTGGCGGCATAAATAGATATGGTGGCAGTCTTTTCTCGGAATGAGCTCTATCACAAGAACACTACTACTCTAAGGTTGGATTCAATTACACTTAAATAGGCACTATTCTCTGACCCGTAGTTATTCGCGAGCAAACTGACAGTTTACTTGTATATGACATTTCTTATTCCGCGGAATAGTTCCGTCAGTCCGTTCCGTTAGTAGGCTATTTTTGATTTAATAGTGTTCAATAGTGCTCAATTGGTAGAGCGCCCGCGTATCAAGCGGTGGTTGCGGGTTCAAATCCCGCTTGAGGCAAAATAATTTTTGGGATATTATAATCTTTAGCGTTCCGTTAGTAGTCGTCCGGGGAAGGACTACCACCATACCTATTTCTGTCGCCAAGCAGTAATGCTCGCATTGTTGTGTTCCGGTGTGAAGGGTATGGTTTCCGGTGAAATTACTGGCACATGAGGCTTTCGATCTTAGCCTCAAGGTGGCAACCCGCGAGTGATACCTCTGGTATTGCAAGCGTCCATAGGCTGCGGTAACCGGTTACCATCTTGTGTGCCGTACGCTTGGTAGCCACTTCAGTTATAACAAAAGTTGGTCGAATTGTCGTCTTGTGAAGACAGCCTTCTAGGTATGAGAGGAAAATAATGTAACCTGTTCTCCTCGCTCCTGCGCTTGAGGCTCGTAGTCGTACTCGTCTTGAATCGGCTGCGGCTGCCGAGGGCGGGCTCTGGCTCCTGCAGCCATCCCTGTCGCTATCGCTAGGCATATTATCTGTAAGTCAGAGAAAGAAACAAATATAGGTAACTAATTTTTAGAAAAAACAAATAAACCGACTTTAAACTAATATAACTTTGACGACCGATGTGGCGCAGCGGGCGCAGGTCGCAAAAAATATCTATGTATTGGCTATTTTTGTTTTTATAGTGTTAACCATCACACTAGGGGAATACTAAAGATTATAATATCCCGCTTGAGGCAAAATAATTTTTGGGATATTATAATCTTTAGTATCTATGTATTGTTGAATTAAATATATATCAGTCATCTAGTACCCATAATACAGCTCTGTTTAACAGCAGCTTACCTTGGGGCTAGATGATGCTGTGTGGATTGTCCAGCATTATTTCTTTATTTCTTTCTCTTTCTTTGATATTTCTACGAATCATGTTTCGATGAATTGTGGAATATAATTTTTTCAAATACCGAAAATTGGTATTCTTATATTATATTTTTGTATAATCCCGTGAGAGACTACTTTAACCTTAAAACTCAATTTTGACTTTCATATCAAGGAATATTTGTTAGTTGTGTTGTCTAAGCTAGCAGAATACCGAATTAGCCTTCGTTTTTCATTTCATTTCATTTATTTTGTTTGTGAACCTAGGTACATGGAGCTGATGGTAATGCTAACATATAAAAAAAACTCTAGATTCTGCCTCTTGGGCATACAAACATACAAAAATTATTAATGTCAAAAATAAACAACAATTAATAAAACTAGTAGGTACGTCAAATGTCAAAATTAATCAAATAAATGTTTTAAATTAATAAAATCAAATGTCAATAGAAGTTGCTACTTAATCAATAAAAGTGTCTATAAAAATGTCAACTAGCAAACTAAAGAAAACAATGTTAAAAAATATTATGTCGTTAAACTATGGTCAATAATAATACGATCATTCAAAAATTCACTTACAGAGTAATACGATTTTTTAAGCTTTGTTCAATATAGTGTCATCAATTACTTTTTGATTTTGTTAACAAGAATAATGTGTCATTAGTGTCATATTACGACATCGAGGCGAGATTGGAACTTGATTATGACTATTTTACCTTACGGGAATTGCCCTTCAGAAGTTAAGGCCCATACCCCACCTAAAGTGGCGCCGCCACCTTATTTATCTTATTATTCCGTTTAACAAAGGAATTTTCAAAAATCCATCTTCCAATTTGTGATACCTATCATAAGCTTTTTTTTAATGCCTCTGTAATAGTTTTATTCTATTTAGTTTAGGAAGAGATACGAAAATAGATTTTGGTGGCCACCAAGGGCAACTTCGTATCTCTGCCTAAACTAAATAGAATAAAACTATTACAGAGGCATTAAAAAAAAGCTTATGATAGGTGTCACAAACTGGAAGATGGATTTTTGAAAATTCCTTTGTTAAACAGAATAATAACATAAAGTAGGTGGTGGCGCTAGTTTAGGTGCTGTATGCGCCTTAACAAAGAATGACCAATAAAAAATAATTTATTAGCTAGCTAACACGAGTTAGGTGTAATATTTCGTAATATTGTAGACATTATCAGAGCAGAAATGATTATGCTTGATTATAATCTCATTTGATCTATCTGTAGGTGTAAACTTTCTCTTGTTTGAGTGTTTTATAATCTCATAATTGTTATTTCTAATAAAATATATTTAAAAATATCTACTAAATACTTACGTTGCTGAAGTTTTTTGCTCTAAATTACTTAACAAAATATAACTATTGTAACATCCAATCAGAGATTTGGAATAAAAAATTGCGTATCTCATGCTATTTCATTATTCAGTAGTTTCAAATATCTAAGCGTACCTTCGTAGACTCTGAATTTTAGAGGGACAATAATATATAATAATAATAATAACGACTCAGACAATGTGAGACTATGCGTCAAAAATGTTTTTGGTCATTCATTATGCATATTGGTCAATTTGGTCATCCTGCAAATTGGAAATTTTGCATATTGATTTGTCGATTCGCGAATTCGTCATTATGCGTCATAACATACCGTAAGCCACATGTTTGGTGTTATGTGTTGTGAACCCAAGGTCGGAAGGTCAGCTCATCGCATCGCATCGGTCAGTCACCCATAATTATGTCATTGTGACGTTGCATACCAATTATGGTAATTGGTTTAAGTTTTAAGTGTGTATTTTATCAATGATCAGTTTATTGCTCTTCAAAGATGTATATACCTAAGGTATTAACTATGCCCCGCGGTTTCACCCGCGGTCTTGCAGTTTTCTATCCCACAGGAAGCTAAACTAAAAAACTTGCTTAATTTTGATGATCAACTTAGCCAGCTATGTTACTACTAGCGCTTGGGGTAATCAAGTTTCCAATGAGGGGTTTTCGATTCGAGATTTAAAAAAAAAAGTAGTTCCGATTGCTTTGGCAGATGGCGCTATCTGCCCTACTACCATACTGGGAAAGGTTATCAAAACAAGAAAAAAGTTGGTAACTCCGTTTTTGTTTCGTCTCGTGTCAAGCGGAAGGTTGTGGGTTCATGTCCTGCTTGAGGCAAAATAATTTAACTCCAGTACGACCAAAGTTAATGTACTACGTAGTACGTACTATAACTTTGACACCAGCCAGAGGTATGACAGACAGTGACAGCAGGAGCAACCAATGTTGAATTCCCTACACATTCACCATAGCTCGCCAAACGTAGTGCTTGCATTCTCTTAGGCTCGCCAGTTGAGCTACCGCCATCTAAATAGACAGCTTTTTTTTTATAACTTGAGACGAATACACCTAATTGCAGTGATACCCATCAAAGCAGACTCATGCTGAAGAGTCATCATGACAGCCTTCTAATGTTCCCACTGCTGGGGCACTGGCCTACTCTCAAGCAAAAGTGATTGGGTCATGATCAATCACTCGGACCCAATGCGGATTGATGGATGGCAAATGGCTTTAGATTTTTCAGTTCTTGGGCATCATTTGTTGGTGCACGACCGGGTTTCGATCCCCACGATCGTACGGCGGGGTCACTACCACTAGACAACCAGTGCTGGACAGTCCTACCACGAATAAAACAAGTACCTACTGAAATTTCGCAAATAGTTATCTCGAATACTTAGATTATAAGTACGCTAATAAAAAGCTAGGAACAATGCAACAGTTAACGCTGCTCACTCCACTAACCCACAGCCAGTATCAAGTATAATGTTACACAAAACGCAATAATCAGACTAATTACAAAACGTAGCGCATTCCGACCTACTTTACTACTAGCGCGTGCGTGACATAACCCGCCGTGATGCAAGTTTACACGAGGCTAGTTCGTATTCTAGACTAAATTCTATTCTTTTTAAATTGAATGTCAAGCTGTTAAACTCAGATCTGAGTTTGACGATTTTAAAGCACACATTTTACCCATATATCTTTATTATGTGCATCTCAAATAATTGATATTGGTCGGGTTTTGGTCGTTGTATGGTGAAAGCTCAAAATCGGTCGTCATGGCGCTCTTTGGGGGTGACCTATGTTCAGCAGAGAATGTCTATCGGCTTATATGATAATTATAATGATGATGATGATGATTCAAAAAACCAGCCCATTTATAAAAATATAACTATTTAAAATTTTGGTTGGTTCCAGTAACTGTAGGTACAGTTAGTTCAGGAACGTAAAACTGGTAACCTAAAACGCCCTCTAGGGCAACCATGACGCAAGAAAAAGTGATACAATTATTCCATAAAAAAATGGCGTGCGCATGAATCAGGTGCGGCCGTTACATAAATAGCGTGACAAATATGGTCACGTTGTTTGTTTAGAATTTATATTACTTTTACTTTACGTGTGAATTGTGAGCGACCAAGAGCAACTTAAACATTGACATTATGCTTACTTATTCATGTACCGCAGTTATTTATTTGAAACTGTCAAAATCTCTTGTAATAGAAAGTATTGTACAAGTTTCTGCCCACGGCTTTGATCGCGTGATACCTAAAAGGGTCTTAAACTATAATCACTATTCCGAGCTTCATAAAAATCAGTTCAGACCTTCAGACGCTATGGTGTGATCGAAACACAAGTTCCAACATTTCGATTTAAAATAAGTACTAACAGTCATTATTAGTGATTGTTGAACAATGTCACTCCTGTATACAAAATTACTTTACTCTTTAAAATCAAGGTCAAAATCAAAGTCTTTATGATAAACTGCATTTTGCAAAAATAATGGTCCTAAACGCTGTTTCTATTTCAAAAATTAAAACCTGCGATGAAGTTTCCATCAAAATTGCTAAACCGCATCGCGACCGTGGTAAACATTTAATTGTCACGATATTATACCATAGAAGATTTAAAGTAAATTCGTCTATGATTAGATTAAGTTAATAAAAAATAAAATAAAAATATTTTATTTCAGATAACTCCAGATCCATAAATAATAATTTATTTATTTATTCAATCATCATAGGATCATCTTTATATTAGGCTAGGCACAATTTATTAATTTGCTAACCTAGATTTGACCGTCACTAAATGCACCATACAGCAATGGTTCAAATAGTGAAACCTAATTAAACTATAAATAAAACATGCAACTAGAAACTAAAACAAATATAATAATATAAGTAGGTACTGGGGTGAGCAAGGTAGGAAGCCGAGGAAGACTAATGAATGAAATAGTTTCCTTCATTAGTCACCCTCTGCACAAAGCACTTCCAGAGCGGAGATGTGACGCAACTACTAACTGTCATCAGGATGCTGTTTTGACTGCCCCGTACTCTGCTCATCAGGGACGCAGTTTTTTTGCGCATAATGGCGTGAAAGCCATCCTTGTGGTGTTGCGCAAACATCCCCGACGCACTACAGAATCGGGGCAGTCCCAACATCATCTTGAAGATATTATTATACTGTATACGTAGGGCATCTAGCGATCTGTTAGTATGTCTGACCCATAGATTCCCGGTGTAAAAACTCTGACAATAAGTTAAACCAACCTTTTTTTCATCAACACTCTGAGTTACCGTGACGGTTTTATTAAATTAATGTAACTAGTTCCCACCACCAAACTGCTCAACGCTCACCACAGTTTCATCAATTCACGCCATATTTAGAGTTTCTAAATTCACATTGCTTTTGACATTTTACTGACAGAAAATTAGAGACATCCATAAACAGAGTCGCTTAATGAGTTGTTGAGGCGGACTTGTCCTAATTTTACCGTCGGCATGTTTACCCTCGCACCATGCTCATGCATTTAAATAGTGAAAGTGAAGTGAAACAAATATCTGGGGGGGGGGGCTTACTCTTAAACGCGATCGGTATTGGACAAATATTGGAATATTTCGTACTTTTGAGTGAAAACCTAGCGACAAATTTAACCTTGTTTTCAAGAGTACAAAAATTTGACTGCAGTAAAGAGTAAGGTTAGTAGGAAAGGAATGACGTCATTTTATATTTTTTTGCTTAGTAACTCATTCGTTCGTTCGTTCGTATGAGTCAGTGGCCAACTCTGATGACAGAGTTTCTAGACCGCCCGAACGCCTGTGTCATGGCCTAACAACTTTGAAAAAGCCAGGACCGACTGCTTAGTAACTCATTGATTGCTTAGTTTTTTTCTTCTTTTCTCTTAATCTTTCCAACTATTTTCTTTGTAATTTATTATTTGCGTAATTATTTTAATTATTTATTTATAATAATCATTATGCATCCGCTGCGCTAACGCACTGCTAATTAGCGACCGACCTTCTTAACCGCTTAATAAAATATGTTTTTGTCATTGTGTTGTTTTTTCTCAACTATAAGTATATCTGACTCCACTGATGTGACATAAATTATTATGACTTATCCGACAAAGATAATTTAGTTTTTAATTAATTAAAAATTACTATTTTAAAACCGTGAGAAGAGAACTCTAGTTTATTTTATTATTGAACATGTTTTACGAAAACATGACAAAATAATTATAACCGATATAAAACACATAAATTATATAATTAATGAATACTTAATCGTGTTTATTAACATTTGACTTTCAATAATCATCTTGTTGAACTTGATCCACCGTGGTCAATTTGAAATAAATCATTCATTACATAATTAAAATCACACTCAATTAAATACTAAACCATTTCTATGCAATCACATAAACTTCTTTACATTGACCGCGATTTTCAAAACACCGTAAGGTCTGGGTTTGAATATAGCGTTGGGCGTCTTTTCTCCATAATTTTTATAAATATTATTTTTTTGTTAAATACGTCAATTACATTGTAATTTCTTACTTTATTAGTATTTTAATAGCTTACATTTTTTGTTCAAAGATTTTTGGCATCGTTATCTGGTTCTCATAGCAATCCTAATGTTCCCACCGCGGGGACACTGGCCTATTCTCAAGCGAGTGATTAGCAATTATTTATTTATTCTATTAATATATTATATTATTAATATATAAATATTAATAATATAAACGTTTCTTCTGTTACATATTAAATTTTTGACAAAAGTAGATAATAATAATATTAGGTACAATTTGTAACAAAAATGGCCACCACTCAGCATAATAATATGCTACGGCAGAACAACTTATGCCATAGCGCTGGTTAATAAAATATAATAATATGCTTAATAATGTACAATATCAGGTGGAAACCATCCGTTTTTAAACCTTCATTCACAGCCGTTATTAGCAGACGCCGTTTTTCAGGAACACAAAGTTGAAGCAAGGACAACCACTAGATATAAACATTTATCACACATATAGCTCACCTACAGACGACTAGCCATTGAACGAAATGCCCCTAAGCGTAATAATCTTAGCACATGATTTGGATAACAAGTATTTTTTTTTTTATACCACTACAGTGGCAACCAAGCGTACGGCCCACTTGATGGTCAGCGGTTACCGTAGCCTATGTACGCATGCAACATCATAGATATCACTTGCGTGTTACCACCCTGAGACGTTAGATGGAAAGTCTCATGTGCTTGTAATTTCACCGGAAACCATACCCTTCGAACCGGAACACAGCAATGCGAGCATTACTGCTTGGCGGCAGAAATAGGTATGGTGGTAGTCCTACCCCGGACGAGCTCTATCACAAGAACTCTACTACTCTTACTCGAAGATAAAGATAATAATGTAGAATCTGCTTGTAAGTATCAAGATTACGAAATTCTATTCCAATTATATTGCAGTGATTTTTTTAAGTTTGTTTTGGTAAATATAGTTTGATCTTGACCAATCGACATGATAGCGCGTTTTCGTCGAATTGAAATAACCACTAGAAACGCTGACATTAAGGGTGCTCCAAACATCTGATTTTTTATACAATCGTGCCTTCATTGTAATCACCATCAAGACAATTATACATATCGATATTGATGTACATACATACATACATAAAATCACGCCTATATCCCGTAGGGGTAGGCAGAGACCACGGATTTCCACTTGCTACGATCCTATATATATATATATACGATATTGATGTTTCGGAAGATAAACATTATATTTTGTGTTTTTCCTGGTTTTGACGTTTATCGACCAATTTTCGAATTGACCAATCACAAATTGTCCCCTTAATAAGGTGACAGATCGCACTTTTAGTTTTTTGAAAACCCTGTCAGTAACGAGAGGAGATATAAAACTTTTTCAACTAAGCGAAACGTCCATTATGCATAATGATGTTTATGCTTACCGATCAATACGTATAATGGTTCCGACTATAAAATGGCTCTGTCCTGATATATAAACGGCAACGCATGCGTAAAACGGTTGCAATCGATTTCACTTGGTTTCAATCAAAAAACTGACGTAGGTATTTTGTATGAATGTGACAGCTAATTGACAGTTTGCTGATTGAAATCGGATTGAAACCGAGTTACGCAATCGGGGGGCTGGTATTGTTGATGTCAATAGGCGACGGTGGCCACGGCTTAGGAAAAAATACTGTAAACATTATGACCATGATCTATATCAATTGCCGCGTAAAATTATTCGAGTTACAATAACTTTTACGTTTATTAACAAGTGGAATCATAAACGAGTACCTATCCAGAATAATTGCGTTAAGTGTCCTTGTGGTTTTATTGGACAATGGCTCGTTGGTACCAACTGGTTACCAATATCATACTTAACATTATCACAAATAAGCTTTTTATGGTAAATTGCTTCATCGACCAAATTACATGTTACGCCTTGTTACTCAAATCATCTTGGTGACAGAATAGGCACAATTTACTTTGAAAAAGTACTGTTCTGAAGAACTGGGAGGTAATTCCGTTAATTCTAAGACGCGTACGTTTAGTTTTTTTTTATGTCATTTGGAGGCAAATAGACTTACGGCCCACCTGATTATAAGGGGTTACCGTAGCCTATGGACGCTTGTAATACCAGAGGAATCACTCGCGCGTTGCCGACCCTTTAAAAATTTCAAAACTCCTTTTGTGAAGAACCCCATCACGTAGTCTCCAGGGAAAACCTCAGCAGGGAGATCATTCCACAGCCTAAGTGTACGCGGGAGGAAGTTCCTCTGAAACCGTACGGTGCGCGACCAACCTGGCTCTAGAGTGTGTGGATGGATCTCCTGCCGGCCTGCCTGATGTTCTGTGCTTTTGGTGTCCCGAAAACACCCTAAGATAATTGAAATGAAATGAAATGAAATGAAATGAAATGAAATGAAATGAAATGAAATATGAAATATATGAAATGAAATATGAAATGAAATGAAATATATTTATTTGCTTGAGTGTGGTAAAGCGGTACAAGATAATAGGGTAGGTTTTCTGTGTCACACACTTCGTCGGAAACGACATGCAAAATTTAAATTACTATTCTAAGAAGCTACTTTACTATAATAATGATATAAATTTATAATTAAACAACCAACATAGAGATAAATTAAAATTTCAGATTAGAATGTCAAGAGTAAAATTATAAAAAAGGAAACATAAGAATATAAATAATTAATAAAAATAACATTAGCAATAACAATAATAATTTTTAAATACATTTCAATTTAATTGATCATGTCTTTTACGCTATAAAAACATTTGTCTACAAGCCACAGATACAGTTTTGTTTTAAATTGTCTTAGTGGCAATTCTCGAATTGCTTTAGTTTTAATTTTAAGCAGGCGATTCATGTCTCCGTCTCGGTCGGCTCAACTGGCATCCGCGTATCAAGCCGAAGGTTGCGGTTTCAAATCCTGCTTGAGCGCGCACCACACACAGCGGGCGGGCGCGGGTCGGGTCAGATCCGCCGCGGGTGTTTTTTTTTTAAATTAGTATTTTGTATTTTGTATTTATTTAAAACATTACATCTATTATTACAGGTAATACCCAATACAATAGAGTAGTCAACAAAAATTATAGAAAAATAATAATAAAATAAAATAATTACATTCTAAATCTTCTTAATAATAAATAATTCATAATTTACAACCTAATCTTAAGTAATCCTATGTAGCAAAATAATAAAATTAGTACCTATTTACAATATAGCAAAGATTATATAATGTAGCTCCTACAAACTCGCACTTTGGACAGTGGAAAAGATCTATTGTGACCGCCACCAGATTTAGCGCTCGTAGGGTATGTATGGACGACAAGGATGACATCACACTGAACGCGGGAGCGGCTGCCGCGCTTCACCCGACCCGCGCCCGCGTTCAGTGTGTTGTCATCCTTGACGTCAGTACAAATACAACATAAAACGCAGATCTGCCGCGGGCCCGCGCCTGCGTTCTGTGTGTGTTGCGCTTAAGTATACAAATTTGTACTCCCCTTAGTGTGGTAGTTACAGATGCCCGAGAGCCAAGATGCCGAGGCGACTGTCTACTAAGCTGAGGCTGACACGCCTTCATTGGCGAACCTAAATTCGACGTTTGAAAATGATGTGTTATCAATGAATAAAAATATTTTAACTTAGAAGAAGAGTAGTAGAGTTTTTTGTGATAGAGCTCGTCCGGGGAAGGACTACCACCATACCTATTTCTGCCGCCAAGCAGTAATGCTCGCATTGCTGTGTTCCGGTGTGAAGGGTATGGTTTCCGGTGAAATTACTGACACATGAGGCTTTCGATCTTAGCCTCAAGGTGGCAACCCGCGAGTGATACTTCTTGTATTGCAAACGTTCATAGGCTGCGGTGACCGCTTACCATCTTGTGGGCCGTACGCTTAGTTGCCACTTCAGTTGTATAAAAAAAAAAAAACTTTGACTTTGACTGTTGCTCGTGCGTACTCAGCCTAAGCCAACACCTGCAATTAACTTTTTTGATGTTTATTTTCAACACCGGGAACTGCCAGTCGCTGACATGACAATGTTGAAAGTATTCAAATTGTGATATGATTGGTGCTATTTATTTGTCGTTTGCAGCACATTTCATCGACTCTGCATCCTAGCTTTCGACATTCTTACCAGCCCTGACATATTTAGTGAGACACCTTCATCATGACAGCCTTCTAATGTTCCCACTGCTGGGACACTGGCCTACTGTCGAGCAAGAGTGATTACGCGGACGCAATGCGTATTGGCGGATGGCACGTCTATCGAATTTTTAGTTCTTGGATATGCCGGTTTCCGGATACGATGTTTTCCTTCACCGTGTGAAAGCACTGATAGCACATATTTTTTTCAAATAGAAAAATCATTGACTCACTAGACCACCCGTGCCTAGGAGACATTTTAGATTGTCGATAGAAATAAATAAGTATTGGCTGAATTCCACACAACAGCAAACAAAGCGAGCTTGTAATAGGGAAACCAGTTAAATGATAAGCTACTAGCGGCTCGTCCCGGCTTCGCACGGGTGCAATAAAAACGTAAGCACCCGTGCGAAGCCGGGGCGGGTCGCTAGTCATTTATAAGGTAGGAGCCGACCGCACGTTTTAGCCGCGCGGCTACCTATCTCATAGTTCGTGTGCTCGCCCCTGTTCGTTAATATAAATATGTTCTTTAATATTGTAGAACATTTTTTTGTTTTATCATCAATAGTTTCCGTAGCGCATGCGATGAAAGACATTTTATGGCAATTTTTTTTACACCTTGGGTTACATTATTGAAGTTTTAGTAGGGATCCCTATTATTGACGACCGATGTGGCGCAGCGGGCGCAGGTCCGCCTGCGACGCAGAGGTTGCGGGTTAGATTCCCGCCTTGGGACAAATGTTTGTACGATCTACAAATATTTGTTCCGGGTGTTCTAGGTATTTTCTATATATAATAAAAAATATCTATCTATGTATTGTATTAAATATATATCAGTCATCTATTAGTACCCATAATACAGCTCTGTTTAACAGCAGCTTACTTTGGGGCTAGATGATGCTGTGTGGATTGTCCAGCATTATTTATTTATTTATTTATTTATTTTCTAAAATAAAATATAGCCTATGTTACTCAGGGATAATGTAGCATTCTAATGGTGAAAGAATTTTTGAAATCGAACCAGTAGTTTTTGAGTTTATTCGTAACAAACAAAAATACAAACATACAAATCTTCTCTGTTTATAATATTAGTATAGAAGTATAGATATAGACATAGGTACCTAACCTACTTGTAATACATAGAAACACTTAGATCTGGAAATTTGCAGATGATGCAAACATTTGTCACGCAGCGGGTGTCGAATCCGCAACCTCTCGTTTCACCACTGCGTTCGTCAAAAAGAATACATTTAACTTTTGTGTTGGGTTTCCAAATAGGCGCAAAATTAGGCCTTATGGTAGTTCAAACCGTTTTATATAATCACACACCATCTATTTATAACCAGCTGCTGTATCAAATTACTATATTTAAGTGTATTGCACGAATGGAATGCAAATCGGACAGTAAATGAGTCCAGTTGTTTGCCAATAGTTGATAAAAATCTTGCCTCATTGTCGGTTTGTGTAAAACTTAGTTTAATTATAGGCTTTATGTACGAGATTTGAGTCTAGATAAATGAAATTAGTAACAAAATGTATTGTCTGTTATGTGACAAAACATAGAAATGGGAATCTATTATTTGAGCCTCACCTAGTTTGATTGGCACTACACTGAAGCTCTATGATGAAGAGGGATCATCAAAAAAGCTAGGAACCCAGCCGAGTGTGTTGCCAGATTCTTCTAGGCTGGGGCGCGTGGAACTGGCGTAAATTCACCTAGCTTTCAAAATAATCCTTGTGATATTATTGAATAAATATATTTTTTACTTTACTTTACACTTATTATGTTTTTCATCAATTATGTAGACAGACATAGACATACATTTATTTACTACTATAACACACATATAAACATTTAAAAACAAAAGGTACAATAAAGAGAAAAAAAGGAATACAAAATAAAAACATATATCAAAAAATAAAGAAAAACACAGTAAAATGGTGTATGTGTGCTAAAGCAGCAGAATGGCCTCGACTCAGCATTAATGTCTTCTGTTCGCAGACGCTGGTATTCTGCCGAAACCATCTCTCTCAGCCATTAAACCCTGTGAGAACAGTCTATTAATAATATAATGTGTGAAGATGTCATAAAATTAAATAAACTAAATCTTATTAAAAAAAATTTGTGGCAATTGTATGATAGGTTCACGCACAATATTGTTATACTTATGAAAGCATCTTTATTTGCATTATTTTTTTTAAGGATTTAAAACATTTACGTACTTTACAATAAGTAAAGTGTAAAAAACCATGCACCACAAATGTCTCTTATCAAGTTTTACAATAGTGCGAATGGTGTACAATAGAACCAGCTCGTTCCCCGCTTATTTTTTTTAATTATTTAACTCTAATTTCATCCCAAAATGCTACCCAGTGATGTCGATTCTGTTGTAGCATTTTCAAAAAAAAAACACACAAAATTATAGCGGTCCTTTGTGTTTTAATTCATTAGAAAAGGACGGCAATATTTTTAGAAATGATACCCTGTGTATTTTCGCTAAATTAATTTCATCCCAAAATGCCACCCATGTATTTTTGGTAAATTAATATTCTCTGCACGTAGTATAAATCTACATCATTATGTTCATAGACCAGACAAACTACTTAAATCTCTTCATTGATTTCGATACTAATCACTTGATCGATTTCCAAACAGATAATCATCAGTGATAGGTACAGTCAACGACAAAAGCAAATTTGATTTTAGTCTTAGCAGCTGTTGCACGCGACTTTTTCAGGGATAAAAAGTATGTGCTATCCCAGACGATAATTTATCTCTGTGTCAAATTTTATTCAAATCCGTTGTTTCGGAGTGATTGAGTAACAAACGTACATCAATCTATAAAAGAGTATAAGGTTGGTGTAGTACCATCCAAATGGTGACCCATGAACGGATTCTAATTCTATGTGGAGGGTTAAAATTGCACTGGCGCATGTCGTCCTGTATTGGAATGTATTGTGCGTTGTGCTCCTGCTTAGCTGAACCCCAGCCAGCCCGACTTCTTCTTTTTCTAATGGACTAAGCTGTTAGACCGTCTGACGGTCCGTGACAGCGTTACACGAGCTTTTGGCGAACGCAGAGAGCGCTGCCCGCAAAGATTTGAGTTTTTCAGCCCGACTTCTTGTTTTCCTACATTGCTTTTATGGTGTAAGGGTGCACTAAGAATTCCTGAAATTCACTTCCTAGAGGTCGCAGTGGGATGAAGTTTGTATAAAAAACTCGACAAGTCTCGGGGTGTTTTACTAGTAGATAGATATTGTTGCTGAGTGTACGCAGATCAGAATTGGACGCGGGTGACCGTAATGACCGGTGAAGTAAGCTGGTCACGACGTGGGTCGCCCCGGCCCCGGGCCGACGCTGGAGGGTATAGGTTAACGTGACGAAAGGTGCAATTGCTCGGTTGTGGAGCAGATTCAGATTTGCATCGGTTGTACAACTCAATTAATGGGAACAATCGTAGATACCTTCTAATACCATTCAATAGATAAACTTGTTATTAGATTTGAACAGCGAGAATAAACGATAAATTTTGTTAAGCAAGTCTTTTAATATTTATTGTATTGTATTCCGAAAGTATATCATACATTTATGAGACAACCGTTAATTCTGCATAGATTACTGTTGTAATAAATTAGCTTTGGTTTTTTTTTTTTTTTTTATAAAAATAAAAAACATTTAGTCTCTTTCACAAGGTGATCTTAGAGCAGTTTACATTACAGTAGTGCCAGTCTGATGATGGTTACTTTGTGAAAGACTGGTGCCAGAATTAGGTTCGTTATGAACCCGTATTACAGGTCACCAGGCCCCACTCCGCAAGAACAGCAGATCTAGGCTTATGTTAAGGATTACTAGGTACCTACTATAGTAGGAACCTAGTATACTTATGAAACTATTCTATAACTAAGTACTAGACTTTTAATAACAGTGTTAAAAGGGTGAGTTGGTGGATGTGTTGATAGGTGCAAAAAGAGTGTGTGTATGTGTGAAAGTGAGTGTGTGTGTGTAGGGTGCATGTGGATTTCCTTGTTCCTCCCAGTCTCATAAGAGTCTGATTCATTCTGAAGTCTGATCACAGCGGGATTTTTTCAGCGGGATACAATCGGCTAAGATTGTCGGCAAATTTTGAAAATTCGGCAAATTAATTGGTAAGATACTACGATAGTAAGAAATTAGCTACAGCTGTTTGAATATTTTTAGAAGCCAGATAATATTCAAATAAGTATATTGCTGAGTTTCAAGATCACACAAGTCCCACTTGCACAGTTAGTTATTAGATTAATTTTGGCATGTAAGTACTCTAAGTGAAATAAGATGATTAGTTACGAAGAAAACATCACAACAATACACTACTTTATTGCGGTAACTGATGCTACGTGATTTAAATAAGTAGGCTTAATGTTTCACTCATGAGTGGCCTATACACCTCTAAATCACAGCGCAACAGTTAACCAACTGCGTGCTCACGAAAAGGCAATTTGGACTCGGATTTATAGACTCTAAAGACCCATTGCTTCTGATAGCTGCTCATTGACTGATCGCCGTTTACCATCCGTTTAAGTTAAGCTTCGATTTTACTGTCTCTTTCTTACAACAAAGGGTGGAGGTAGACCGCGTAACTACAGCTGAAACTGAGTTTGCTCTTTACGGGTGAGATCGATTGACCTGTTGGTTTCCGGGTGGTAGAGTATGTTTATTAAGTCGTCGTCAAGTGACTTTTATGTCGTTGACATAAGACTCGAAATGGATAGATTCAGGAAGGTTCTCTTATTGAATAGACTCTATGTGGTTATTTTATTGTGTTTTACAGGTCTTCTTGTCATATTGCGTTTTATGATAGCAGTATTTCCTATATAAAATTGGCCGGGCTTTTGTCTCCGTCTTCCTATCTTTTAAATTGTCTTCCACGTTTCCTTTTTCTGTTTCAGGGGTACCAGTTTGCTAGTCTTTTACTCCATTTCTCTACTCCGCGTTGGGAAATAACAGCGAACAGACGATTAAAAGCGAAAGCGGGACAAACATGGACAAGAACAGCTAGAAACAGAGAGGATGGAAGATGTTGGAAGAGGCCTTTGTCAAACTTTGACAAACAGTTACGGTTGGCGATGTTTGAGTTTAAACTTAATTAACGTATAAACTGTTATTAATCTATCTGAATAAAGGTATTCTTGTTATTATTTTTATTATGCCCGACTTAGTGGTAATCCCACAGCTGTCTTTAGGAGCTCTGTAGTACGAGTTTTACTCTTTTTTTTTTTTTAGTTAGTTTTTAATCTTTGCTATCTTTATAAACTCAGGCCGATTGCTGCTGTATTGGCGCCCCACGAGTCATGGCTAACAAATTCTATAGTTTATTACCTACATTGGTATTCGTACAAAGGTATGGGCCCTTGTCAGTTAGTACTGTGTTAAAGGTTAGATTCACACTAAAGACAGTAGCGTACACAATTTTAATAATAGGCTTGATGACTGATTTTGAAAAACTGTTCTATTGTATTCAGAAGTATGGACTTAAGGCAAAAAATAAACTATTATTCCAGAAATTAATGGATTAGTAGTAAAAAAATGCGATTGAAATTTTGAATTATAAAATTCACGCTAAACGCGCTGAGTCGCGGAGTGACAGCGGTGACGTCATTATGTCAGTTTACAATATAAAATTTTAGCAATAAGGTTCAAAATTCTGCAATATTTTTGATGCAACCAATCAGAGAACCTAGATGCTCCTGATCGTTGTATAACCTTTTATGATTTACTGTATTTTGTAGTACGTGATTTTAATGATTATTGGTTACTGTCATCATGCCTATTATTTTCAGCGATTTGAATGATGATGTTTCTCAGAGTTTGGAAATTTTAAATTTTATTTTATTGGGTTATATTATAAATAAAGTCGTCTAGCGCTAGAATATTGTCAAACCTGTACACAAACCAATGTGCATGTGGTAATCACCACATGCACATTGGTTTCATGACAGCCTTCTAATGTTCGAGAGGCAAGAGTGATTGGGTCTTAATCCACCACGCGGACCCAATGCGGATTGGTGGATGGTTTGTTTTATACATTATTATTATTTTATTGAGAGTGTCCGTGTGCCAAAGCTAAGTCGTTAAACAGCAAGCTAAATTTGCAACAATCCTTTTATTTGCATTGAATAACATCAGAGGAATGACAATAGATTTCTCCTAATACAGTTTTAAATCGATTACGCATGCGCGGTACGGTGTAGAAAGCTAACCCGTTTAGATCTGAAGTGGTTGATCAGCAAGGTTTACCGAGATTTATTTGAGATTAACAAACAATTACAATATGAAAGAGATTATGTTGTGACAGGTCCCACTAACGTCATCGTCATCATATCAGCCGATAGACTTCTACAGCTGCACATAGGCTTCCCTAAAATATGCATAACGACATTTTTTTTCATAACACCTGATTTTAAGCACCACGCCTGACTATTATAGATGCAGTGCCACCCAAAGCTTTAAGTTTTTAAGTGTTTACGTGACACTACACTGCGCTTATCACCCCGAGACAACTATCGCTCAGAAATTTCACTTGCTACAGTGCCCTTCAAACCTAAACACAGTGCAGCTTGCACACTACTACTTGGAGGTAGAATATCTGACACTGCGGTGGTACCCACCAAGACAGATTTTTGCTGAAGAGTCCTACCAGCAGGACCTATTTTGAGCCTTCTTTCCTTCGTATGATTAACAATCAAACCAACTACTTCTCTCTCTTATTTCTTCGTCTTTTGTCTTTTGTCTTTTGTGCTATTGCAATCAGTACATTCCATGTTTCTCCTGAAAAAATCGCTTGATTATCAGACGTGGACGGGCAGCCTAAAGGCGTGTGATTTTTTATTTGCAATTATTCCCAAGTAATAGTAGGTACTTAGTATTTAAAGTAATGGATACAATAGAATAAATAAAAAGCAACCAGTGTTCACAAATAAAAAATTTAAAACCAATCAACTGTGTTTAATTTGAAAAAAAACTTGATTTAGGGTTTTCTGTTGTTGCCGACAGCCGAAGCGACGGTGTTTTTTTTTTAATTTAAATTACACGTTTTAAATATTACAGGGTTTGGGGCTCTTCAGTTAAATTTTAATGACCTGTGTGAGCCCCCTCCTAACTGGTGGTCTCTTAGGTATTACATTTTAATTTCTAAAAAGGTTAGGACTGTAGGTTAGACATGAGTGTAAACTTATATAATTCAAAGTAGGTAGGCAGCTAGGCAGAATATTAAAACAAACATTCGTGATCCTGCGCAGTCCAATTTGCTAGACCTTACCGGACATTCACTATTTTACCAGCTGTTCCAGCATCGTAGCTGTATAGTACTTACAACTATTATTATCTTACGTGGAGCGGAGATTATCGTGTAAAATTAACTAGTATTACCGTGTCAAACTTGCCTTTGATGTTAAGCCTCACGCCTGACCTGTCAGACCACGCCAGATAGTTGCAGTGTACCAAAACCACAGAATATATTCAAAATTTAGCTTTTTAGTTGAGCGTAGTACTGCAACTTTCCCATAATTTCTCACCGACAAAATTCATCAAATCGGTTCAGCCGTTGTCCAGTTATAGCGAGCCTAACAGCAATTCATTTATATATTTGGGAAGATCATTTTATCACTTATCACATGCATCCTTCAAATCTAAACACAATAAGTAATGCTTGCACACTTGTTCTTTTGCTTGGAAGTAGAATTATGGCACTGCGATGATACCCACCAATTAAGATGGACTCTTGCTGAAGAGTCTCACCACCGTAGAAGGTGATTTGATCAAACCTATAAGCTATAATGCAAGCTTCAGTGGATATCTGCCCTTATAATTTCGCAGAGAATCAATTTCTTGTCTAAGTTCTCCATCGACATTCAAACGCACATATCGATTGGATTAAGTAATTAACAATAGTCCTCGGTGTGTGAGAAAAATTCACAAAATGGCTCCCATGAAAACAGAATTAACAATTGTGAAACATACAATATCGTTTCACAATGCAAGCACTTACATTAAGTGAATCTCTGATAGTTGACTGTATGGTCGAACAGAGGCTCAATACTATAAAACGTTGGCAGCTGTGATTGTACTTATGAAGTCAAGTGTTCGGGGCAACTTAAGAGCGCTTGTATAGTTTCCGTGAAGTTAGCCGTTTGTGATGCGCAAAGACAATTTAGTTAGAAAAAGCTCCATTGCGCATCGAAACGGCTAACTTCACGGAAGCCTAGATCCGCCGAGAGAACTATACACGGACGATCTGTACCCGGCAGCGCTCCGGGCCGGGTACGGCTGTCCTTGTTAGATAGACATAATGACTTCAAGCTATGCTTACTAAGCCGTCGCTAATAAAAGTTTGCCCGTGTGGTGACAGCCTACGCCATACAAATATATATAGGCCATGATAGAGGCCTTTGAGCGGCCTAGAAACTCTGTCAGAGTTGGCCACTGACTCATACGAACTTACTTACGCCATATTATGTTTTGTATACGTCACAGATTAACGCATATTTATTTATTAAGTTTTTTGATATATTTTTATTGTTTAAAAATAAGGAACAATTTTAGTTGTTTATAACAGCTATGGCCAAGTTCCTTTCGTCTTCTCTTGAGATTGTACGTCCCTAACAACTACCATCGTGCCAGAAAACACGAAATTATTTTTGGAGCCATTTTGCCGTACGATCGCGCATGCAGTCTCCCATCCCGCGAACTCTGACTGCGCTCAATGCCCTCCTGGACGCAAGTCCTAACTGTGATGTGATAGCGGATGGATGGAAGGTGATTATGTCGGAGTGCTTCAATTTCTGTGTAAAGAGTGTGTGAGAGTTGACCTAATTTGTTAGTGCATTTAAAAGTACTTTATATTTGACATTTGTTGACATTTACATTATTTCACTTGACATTATATTATTTAACTTGACATTTTGATTGACATGTATTTAAATTTGTTAGACTTATGTTAGTGTAAAAATTAATTATTAAGTATTTTTAATGTTTAATGTTTTAATTTTAATTTATTTGATTTTTGTTATTATGTTATTAATAATGTAATTAATTTTAATAATTAGTGTAATTGGTTATGCACCGTTCTAGTTAAATAAATAAATAATTCTCGGAGCCGGGTTGAAACCGTTGCAAACAAACGTAAACCGTCGTAAACAAACGAAATTTGGAAAGAAATTGAGACTTTTCTTTCAAAGTTTCCTTTGAAAGATTTTGACTCAATTACCAACCAACATTGCCCCTTTATTTACATTACTTACACTTGTGCTAAGTAAACAAGTTAAATTGGATAAACTGCCACCAAATTTACGCAATAAAACTTAAAATAACACGAGAAAAATAATTAAAATGGAAGGACCCGTCGTTTTGACAAGATAGCCAATGACAACCCCACCGGTCAAATTAAATATCTCGTTTGATATGTCACTTGGCAAATTTTAGTTAGAGCCTTAGAAAACAAAGTCCACTAGCTATAATTATTTTAAATCTATTATTAATTGACCTTACAGCTGTGGAATAATAAATAACGCAACTTAGGTAGTTACTTAATTTTACGAGAGGTCATACATATTGTTTTGAACTTTTATTTTTATTTGATGTTAGAATCATTGTAACGCAACGCCTTGTTGGTCTACGAGCAAACTTTTTGGGTAAACAAATGCCATGCCAATGTTTGGGAGCGACCCGTGACGATGGTTTATTTAAAATTAATTTACGGCTTATGCACTTATTCCACTTAGGCCCGCGACTTTGATTAAGACGTCTATCTATTTCGCCAACACCAACATTTAAAAACAAATGAATAGTGAAAGATAAAATCATCATCATTATTATCATCATGACCCGAACACACCCTCCAAACTTCAGGTCCATAGAACTTATGTTAATGTGATGTTTTAACATACAATATAAATAATTTATTTTGCGCCATGCAACAAACTTAAAAATAAAAACTTAATTAGCGTGACGAAGAATTTGCTACAGATTTGCTTGATTTTGATTGATAAACTACAACTGTTTAAAATAGCGCTTGATTGTGCAAATAATGGTCTACGTAACAAATGGTCATGGTTGACCTTCACCTTTACCTCTTAAATTGGAAGCAAAAACCGAAAGTCTTACCTCATTAATCTATCTCATAAGTATGATTTACATTGGGCCAGTGACTGACTTCAATGGAGTCAGTGCTACCTTCGAGAACTGCTGTTTACAAATAGTCAGTACCTACGCTACGCTACGTGACAATATTGAAGTCAGTACTGACCCGACAGCATTTCACTGAAGTATGATTTACATTGAGCCACTAGCAAAGTCAGTGATCAATCCGAATTCGAGCAAAGTCAGTGTTGTCAAAATGGCGTAAAGCCGCCAGCTGTCAAGGCCGTGTCGTGCAGTGAAAGTAAAGTATGATTTCCATTGAGTCAGTAGCAAAGTCAGTGCTCAATCCAAATTCGAGCGCTACTGACCTAACGTTAATGGATTTGGAGTCAGTGAAACGTTGTCGGGTCATTATTACTGACTTTAATATCTTTGCGTACTGACCTTTTAAACAGAGAAAGTAAGTTCTTTAAGTCAGCACTGTCCATTTGGAATCAGTCACTGACAAAATGTAAATCGCACTTGACTCCAAATCAATTTACATTAGGTCAGTAGCGGGTCAGCCAGCACTGACTTTGCTCAAATTGGGAGTCAGCACTGACTTTGCTACTGACTCAATGTAAATCATACTTCACTTTCACTGCACGGCCTTGACAGCTGGCGGCTATCCGCCATTTTGATTAATTAGGCTTACTCAGATATGTGAGGGTTACACGGGTTACCCACGCGGTATAGTTACCGTTAACGATCGCTATCGTATTCGTTATCGTAAGGTTTTTTCTAGACAAGAGTGCTGTATCATCGACCACACTATCACTTACCATCAGGTGAGATGGTCGTTATGCAAACGCATCTCTACTTACAAAAAAAAAACTTTCGACATGACGATTAGAGTGATAAGGAGAGTGGTGTGATGATTGGTACTTAAGACCTACCCAGTTATTTTATAGCGTTCATAAAACTGTTTAACTTACAAATTATTTTTTAACTCATTTCATTCTTAAATAAATTCACTGACAATAATTAAACTTAAAATAACACCAGACAAACAATTAAAATGGGAGGAACAAGTTGTATTGGCCAAATGGCCGAAGAAACTGCAAAAAGTAAGTAAGTAGAAGTATAATAAAATAAGATGTAAGGGGTCCAGACCACCAGTCTACTAGACGCTGCATCTCTACATGGTCTTCAATAGATGGAAAAGGTATCTTTTATGATAACAAAGAACAGTGACTTCTGTTTCCAAGATAGGCAGCTTGTAGCCCTAAGAATGGTGTTAGAAAGGCTCTGGCCAAGGTCTCGCTGGCGTGTCCGCTAGCAAATAAATGCCTACAGTCTATGCATGTTAACAGGGCAAGAAACTTTTTATTTTTACAAAGTAAGCGGTTAACGCAGCCTATGGGCGCTTGCAATACCAGAGGTATTAAACCCACTATCACTAACCCATTGACGACGTATAATAAAACATATCTATTTATGTATTGTAATAGGTATATCAGTCATCAGTACCCATAACACAAGCTCTGCTTAGCTTGGGGCTAGATGATGCTGTGTGGATTGTCCAGCTTTATTGATTTATTATTTATATCTGCCGCCAAGCAGCAATGTTTGCATTGCAGTGTTCACTTTCGTTACGTTTACCATCAGGTGGGCTGTACGTGGTGACCACTATAGGTATTGTATAAAAAAAGTGGAGTCTTAGATGACGACCGATGTGGCGCAACGGGCGCAGGTCCGCCTGCGACGCAGAGGTTGCGGGTTCGATTCCTGCCTCGGGACAAATGTTTGTACGATCTACAAATATTTGTTCCGGGTGTTCTGGGTATTTTCTATATATAATAAAAAAATATCTATCTATGTACTGTATTGTATTAAATATATATCAGTCGTCTAATACCCATAATACAGCTCTGTTGAACAGCAGCTTACCTTGGTGCTAGATGATGCTGTGAGATTGTCCAGCATTATTTTTTTTTTTTTTTTTTAGAACTTTATCGTAAGCGTTTCACCAATCTGCGCAGTGAATTATTATGAATTCATGAATGACCGAATCACTCTCGCTTAAGAGTAGGTTAGGCCAATGTCCTAGCAGTGGGAAAATTACTTTGTGTGATTCATGATGATGGTTTACCCCCTAAGCTACGTTATAAGCAGTTCTATCGTAAAAATGGCTAAAGGTGACCAACCCAAGGTCCAAAGGTATTTATTGCACCAACCGGTTCAACTACCGGTAAATACCTTACAGGGTTATGCATCTGACTCCGAGATTCCGGAATTCAACACCAACCTTACGACCATATCTTAAAAGTGTTTTTTTTTTTTTTTTTTATACAACTGAAGTGGCAACCAAGCGTACGGCCCACAAGATGGTAAGCGGTTACCGCAGCCTATGGACGCTTGCAATACCAGAGGTATCACTCGCGGGTTGCCACCATGAGGCTAAGATCGAAAGCCTCATGTGCCAGAAATTTCACCGGAAACCATACCCTTCACCCCGGAACACAGCAATGCGAGCAATACTGCTTGGCGGCAGAAATAGGTATGGTGGTAGTCCTTCCCCGGACGAGCTCTATCACAAAGAACTCTACTACTCTCGAGTGTAATTTGGAGTGGATAATTTAACGATTGAGTATAATTAGACAAGCGTGCGTGAAACCATTTACTCGAGTTCCAGAGATACCAACTTGTTAACTAATATGCATCTCTCTCCAACTGCTGAGATGTTGGCGAACAAACTTACCTGAAAGAGAAAAGAAATTTTATTAGTTCCTAGATCAGTTGTATATAAATACTAGTCCCAGTTTTGTATTCATTTATTTAACTACATCCTGACACTAAAGTTCAGTCAGCAAAGAAAGTGGTCTAAGTATCACTTTTGACAAAAAATCTGTGAAATCTATGACATTCAACCGAGCTCAACCTTAGGGTGGTAGACCACATTTTTTGCTGACTACCTACTGCCGGCCAATGGATCTAGGCAGTCGCGAAGTTGGCAGTTAGGATGCGCAAACTGAGCTTTTAGAACGAAATTGTCTTTGCATTTGATGCGACAATTGCAATTGTCTAGCTAGATCAACCGCACTGTTCGTCAAATTGTTTTACAGGACTTCCCACACGGGAAAACCTGCAACCTCTATTTTCTTCATCCCTGGCGCTCGTGACGTAGCTGATTAAGTTGTTCTTAACAGATCAATGTTAAGCACTGTTCCGCGTAGTCATCATTTGGATGGGTGACCGCCAGTGGCGATTTCAACTGAGCGCGCCCGTGCTTCGCAGGGCACGTTAAGCAGTACCAGCTTTTTCAAAGTTGTTAGGCCATGACAGAGGCTTTTGGGCGGCCTAGAAACTCTGGAAGAGTTTATCCAAGCCTGTTCAATGACTAAAGTTAATTTAGTTCATTTAGTTCATAACTGCAACGTTTCCCCTGTAGGTGGAGCTATCGGCGCTTCGAGCCGAAGATATCCCAATGATTATTTCGTCCAAGCGAGATATGTCTCGATAGCTCAATTGGTAGAGCGCCCGCGTATCAAGCGGTGATTGCGGGTTCAAATCCCGCTTGAGGCAAAATAATTTTTGGGATATTATAATCTTTAGTATTCCCCTAGTGTGATGGTTAACACTATAAAAACAAAAATAACCAGTTATACTTGAGTTACTTTTAAGACAATACAATTTGACCTATAACGCGAGCGTGCGGTCAAAACTATATAATAATATAGAACTAACTAATGCTAAGGTCACGTCCGTTTGTTGATGCAACAACGATTACTACTGAACCGCTTGATCTTGGCAATCTGCTCGTAATCGCTATGTAGCTCTATAATGTGTAAGTAGTTTGCAGGTGGGATGGTAGTTGAGGTAAATACAACAGAATCTGGTAAGTATAGAAAGTTTAAGATGAAGAGGGATCATCAAAAAAAAGCTAGGAACCCAGCCGAGTTTGTTGCCAGATTCTTCTAGGCTGGGCGCGTGGAACTGGCGTAAATTCAAAAAAAAAATTTTTTTTTCATTGCACCCGTCATTAAAGTGAGCTGCAGCTCACTTTAATGACTAAATAAAGTAGTTTCCGCAGAATATCAGCGTCTATTGTAGTGTACGAGACCTTTAAACATTAAAGTGCTTGTGTTTTTTTTTATACAACTGAAGTGGCAACCAAGCGTACGGCCCACGAGATGGTAAGCGGTTACCGCAGCCTATGGACGCTTGCAATACCAGAGGTATCACTCGCGGGTTGCCACCTTGAGGCTAAGATCGAAAGCCTTATGTGCCAGTAATTTCACCAGAAACCATACCCTTCACACCGGAACACAGCAATGCGAGCATTACTGCTTGGCGGCAGAAATAGGTATGGTGGTAGTCCAATCACTTTTGCTTGAGAGTAGGCCAGTGTCCCAGCAGTGGGAACATTAGAAGGCTGTCATGATAATAAAATATTGTAATGCCAAGTTTTTCTCAGTCGTAATGTTTATCGTCTGCTGTTCATTGTTGTGTGAGATTGTTGCAAATATGTTATGTAAGTAGGTAAATACTTAGTTTCAGAGTTTATTGAGAAATTTCATTTTGCATAACTCGCTTGCACTTTTCATTGTTGTTTTGTGTTTATTTACGTATGACTGAAACTTATTTGAGTGTTTTTATTTAATACTTATGCATACCTACCTACTTATTAAATTTTTAATAATTAGTGTGATTGTTGCTAATCCGTTCTTATTCATAATTAAATAAATGCTTGAATGATAAAATAATAAATATACTGTTTTTTTAAATATTTATGTACCTACCAATTTTTTTTTTTTTTTTTTTTATAGCACTAGAGTGGCAACCAAGCGTACGGCCCACTTGATGGTCAGCGGTTACCGTAGCCTATGTACGCATGCAACATCATAGATATCACTTGCGTGTTACCACCCTGAGACGTTAGATGGAAAGTCTCTATGTGCCTGTAATTTCACCGGAAACCATACCCTTGGCGGCAGAAATAGGTATGGTACCTACTAATAACCAGGACATGATGAATCGATGGTCCCCTCCCTACGGTCAACGCGCATCACTAGGCGGAAAGGAGATGTAGGATGATCTATGGTTGTCGTTGAAAAATGAAGGATTGTACTTTTGAAAAATATAGGTCTAATTGTCTTTGGCTATCTTGTCAAAACGACATGGGTCTTCCCATTTTAATTATTTTTCTCGTGTTATTTTAAGTTTTATTGCGTAAATTTGGTTGCAGTTTATCCAATTTAACTTGTTTACTTAGCACAAGTGTTAGTAATTGAAATGGAGGGGTGATGTTGGTTGGTAATTTAGTCAAAGACTTTCAAGGAGAATTTTGAAAGAAAAGTCATCGTTTCTTTCCAAATTTCGTTTGTTTACGTTGCTAAGCGACAATCAAACTGATACACTTGACACTGGCAAAATTGTGGCAAACTAGCCACAGAGGCCATAAAACAAAAGAAGAAGAAGAAGAATATAGGTCTAAATAACTTTTGTGGTAATTGTGGTTCTTGTTTCTTCTCTAAATTCTATCCTAACACTACTTATTAAATTTTCAATAATTAGTGCGATTGTTGCTAATCCGTTCTAATTAATAATTAAATAAATGGCTTAAATGATAAAATAATAATAATACAGACACGTTGAAAAAAATCTAACATAACCTAAGTACTAGAAAAACTTCATAACAACAATTTTATAACATTATGTTTTACGAATATTGTTTACACTGTTAAAGTACTTCCATCTAATATCTGGCGCAAATTTTAAGAAAAAATATTTTTATTAATATTAATTAGTACGTTGAGTTAAGTTCTTTGGGATGGAGCTCGTCTGGTGAAAGACTACCACCATACTTATTTCTGCCGCCAAGCAGTAATGCTCGCATTGCTGTGTTCCGGTTTGAAGGTTTATGGTTACAGGCACATGAGACTTTCAATCTACGTCTTAGGGTGGCACTACACGCAAGTGAAATCACTTAAATAAAATCAGTTAAATAACTGATGTTGCAAGCGTACATATACTACTATAACCGCTTACCATCAAGTGGGCCGTACGCTTTGTTGCCACTTTAGTTGTATAAAAAAACATTAAATTAGGTCTCAGTTCTGGTTTTTCAAAATGATCCTTCTGATTTTATTGAATAAAAATGTTTATAATTTAAATTTGGTGATAAATGCTCTATATATAAACCCTTTGACGATGTTGGTTATTGTGTTGGACCAATAGGGCTATTTTAGAACATAGTGCTACCACTTTACTTAGCAGATAGAGAGAAAGTAGACTAATTCAAACCAGTACTACTACCTTATATAGTTTACTTAAGTCAGGAATTATACGGACAGTTATGCAGAAAGAAATGAACATAGACAAGTTACCTAACAAACCGGCTCGAAGGGCAAATTGTGTAGTAAGTAATTAAGTTCGTATGAGTCAGCGGCCAACTCTGGTGACAGAGTTTTTAGGCCGCCCGAAAGCCTCTGTCATGCATGGCTTAACAACTTTGAAAAAGCCGGGACCGACTGTTTAACGTGCCCTCCAAATGGTGACTACGCGGAACAGTGCTTAACTTCGTTGATCTGTTAGGAACAACCTAGCCAGCTAACATAATTTGAGTTGGACATGATTTTCATTTATCGCTAAAGAGTAAAAATAGACTCTCAGAGTTAAGACTCATTGTCGTGTGGGCGTGTGAGTGGAATATTTCGGCCAGCAATAAATGTCAAGTTCAAAACAGTAGAATTGTCAATAATTGTGTCTTGAATTCGAAGAAATGTATTTAAATGTCATACAAAAGACCGGCGCGCCGGCGCAGTGCAGTGTTACGTAAGCACGCGTGGGGCAACGAACCAGTTCGAAGGGCAGAATGTAGAGCAGACTGTCCTTGGTCCCAACTGGTTTCTTTATATTTAGATAGTCATTGGTGAGCGGCATCTTTTGACCAATATACAATGTGGCCGGAATTTTTAACACTAGCGGCATGCCCGGCTTTGCATGGGCAGGACATAATATATTGCTTAATGTTACTTAGGGATAATGTAGCATTCTAATGGTGAAAGAATTTTTGAAATCGGACCAGTAGTTTTTGAGTTTATTCGTTACAAACAATACCTAATACAAATCTTTCCTCTTTCTAATTAGTATAGACTAAGATAATTTGTTAGTAATTTAGTTCTGTTAATCGGTTCGGGAAGGGAACTCCGATTTATGTCAATGACCGAGTTGATTTTTGGCCTTGATAAGGGCCTTGCCTTGTGGTTACTAGGCGGTTATTATATACCGTGCTGTGTGTTAGAAATAAGATGCTATAGTCGAGCTACATCTAGTTTTAGAGTTTTTGTTAAATTCGAGACATGTTTCTGTCTTATTATATTAAGGGTGTTCCCTAGATTCTACATAGGGCGTAGACATTTTTCATAAAACTCGTGTAACTTGAGATGGTTTTTATGCTTAAAATTTAAAAAAATATAAATAGGACATCCAACACCAACACTGGTTCACACTACACATTCAAAACATAAACTTTAAAGGTATTAAGCCTAGTGTTCCCGTAATTATTATCCCGTATTCATATCTTTATCATAATTATACTTGAGGTAAGTATCAAAATTTTTAACAGAACTCAGAGTCGGACAAGAGATTTAATGAAAATACGTCGTTTACGGAACTTGGAGTAATAACAGTAGAAAGTGTATCGAGTTCGCAAAACTAGAAATGGACAAGGAAACTCTGTTAGATAACGTAAACACAAGTATTAAACCATTGATGGATTGCTTGAAAGCTTTCAAATAGCTTAGGGTTAATAACAGACTACGCTATATAGCAAAGAAGGACCTCCTGATGGACGCCATACTATACGAGTAAAGTATGTTTCACATTACGCGATATTATCGCAAGATTATAGCAGCTTATAGTTTATAGCAAGCTCAGTTGACCGCGATCCTTGCACGGGGGTGAGGGTGGAGGAAGTAGGCGGCGCGTGATATAGCACAGCAGCACAGCAGCCTGTGAAGACTTCTGTGCTTCTGGGAGGAGTTAGGCTGGTCACACTCGTAGCCAGTTACAACCCACGCATAATGGACCAACCATCGAGTCCAAATGCGGAAAAGGGAGTCCCCACAAAAAAAAAGCACATAAACTCAGCGCATTGCAGCAATTTATAGCGTATAGTAAGCCAATAATTTGTAGTACAGTACAGTATAGTATGAACGTGTCCATAACAATGTATGGTGCGCGATATTATTGTGCTATGAGCTATATGCTATTATATTAGATACTACAATACAGGAAATCCTAGTGTGGGGTCACGGTTATATGCCTGCTGCATGGACACTACATTTTACCCCTTAGCTAAACTAACCTACTGTAACAAACTTGAGCTAAAGTAAATAAACAGTAAAGCGCATTACAGACTACCTTATAATATTTTAATAATAAGTTTAATAATAAGTTTATTTATTTTCACAAAAAGTAATGTCTTACACTAATATAAGTATGTATTGTTAGCAGTGCTAACAATACTTACTATTAAAATATTATAAGGTAGTCTGTAATGCGCTTTACTGTTTATTGACTTTGGTATTTTTAAGTAGGTATCCTATCCAAATATAAAAAGAGCACCGGTGGTCTAGTGGTAGTGACCCCGCCTTCCGATCCTAAGGTCGTGGGTTCAAACCCGGTCGTGCACCAATGGATTTTTCTGTTCGAAAAATTTATGTGCGCAATGCCAGTGCTCTCATACGGTGAAGGAAAACATCGTGAGGAAACCGGCATGTCCTAGAACTAAAATTCGAAAGACATGTGCCATCCACCAATCCGCATTGGGTCCGCGTGGTGGATTAAGACCCAATCACTCTCGCCTGAGAGAAGGCCAGTGTCCCAACAGTGGGAACATTAGAAGGCTGTCATGATGATCCTATCCAAAATAAAACTTGAGTGTCACATCTTGTCACTTTTCAAAAGGTTTCCTACAATCGCGGTTCGCAATTTCACATGCGAAAGCGGACTGTTTGAAGACCGCCCTTTAGCACTCTCTCTTCCTGACTATTTATCCCACATGGTGGTGGGGTCAGCCTTCCTACAATTTTTCTTCCACTTCGCTCTATCCTCGACATACATTGCATGCCACCATATCTTTGCGCAACAAATCCGTCCATGTGGTCTTGGGTCTCCCTCTAGATCTTCTTCCGGGAACGGACAGTTTCAGTGCCTTGTTGCCAACGTAGTCAGGTGTTCGCCTCTTGACTTTAGCTGTGTAACTAAAATCGTAGTACTAGTATGCAAACAAGCCTTTTGATACTAGGTACGTAGGTATACATTAGGTACTTGTGTAACAAAATACATAATTATATGTACACAACATTATTTATAATTAATGTTCCATGGGCCATAATTACAAAAAGTCTGTAATAACGTTGCTAAAACCCGGATATTAAATGTACTGTACCTACATATATAAATAGGAGGTACCTACCTACTTTCTAAATAAGCGATCAACAATGATTAATAATTATATTAAGCAAACGTTTGGTTATTCAATTATTAAAAGTCAAAGTCAAAGTCAAAAATGATTTATTTCAATAAAATCACAAGAATCATTTTGAAACGTCTTAAAGCTAGGTGAATTTACGCCAGTTCCACGCGCCCCAGCCTAGAAGAATGTGGCAACAAACTCGGCTGGGTTCCTAGCTTTTTTTTGATGATCCCTATTCATCATAAAGCTCCAGTGTGGTGCCAATCGAACTAGGTGAGGTGAACACTGATATTAGTGTTAGCTTTAATTTAAATCGACTTATTATACAAATTTATATCGACTATACGCTATTGCAGCTATTTCAGCAAATATCCATCCCCTCGTAATACAGTTTATTTCCATCTGACACCCAGCTTTATCCGCCTAGGGTTTCAGATCGCACAAAAAAGTTTTATCTGTTACCCTCTTTGCAATAGGGTGACAAAAAAAACCTTTTATTTTGTAAAAAGTTCTGTCACTTGTTGCACGGTTGGTGAGTCAGTCGAGAAACGTAAGCTTGCGGTTCGATTCCCGCTGAAGGACAGAAGGATAAAAGTGATAAACACGTTGCCAACTTGCTAATGCGGGTTTGAGTCCCGTACGTTTGAAAATTTGAATTGTTTTTTTAATTTGGCTCGTCCGGGGAAGGACTGCCACCATACCTATTTCTGCCGCCAAGCAGTAACGCTCGCATTGCTGTGTTCCGGTTCGAAGGGTATGGTATCTGGTGAAATTACAGGCACATGATACTTTCCATCTAACTCTTCAGGGTGGTAACACGCAAGTGATATCTATGATGTTGCATGCGTACATAGGCTGCGGTAACCGCTGACCATCAAGTGGGCCGTACGCTTGGTTACCACTTTAGTTGTATAAAAAAAAGACTATGCAAATAAATGTATGTGTTATACCCGTATATAGAGTGTGATCTTTGGAAATTTTGTGTAAGCAGACAAGGGGTTAAAACTCTGTCACGTTGTAAGCATCAATTTTTCAAGAGTAGTGCATTATTTCCATTTTTGAAGCAGTATAAAAAAAAAGTTAGGTTTAGAAAAAAATTACAAATTATTACGCTAGGTACCATTAAACTTGTTATAAACAAAATACCGCTAAATCAACGGTTTTTCATTTTCCTTGTTAGATAAAATAAAAAAAACCAAGAAGTTGTAAAATGTACAAAAAAAACACCAGTTACAGTATGTACAGTGCATTGTTAAAGTTAACAACGTGACCTTGCATCACAGACAGTATTATAATCATACACGTCAAAGATTTAAGATAAAATGTTTGCAGAGGTCAAAACATCTATTATTCGGTTAAAAATTGGTAATTGTGAAGCTTTTTTGGCGTGACACGAGAAACGAATATGATCTTACTGCGTTTTAGCGAATACTCAATACGCACATCATTTATTTATTTATTTTATTTAGTGTACTTAAATAACATGATCAAAAATTTTGAACTCTGGAAAATACAATTAGTATAAACTGTGTCGCAGTTTCCAGCGCCCAACCTTAGAACTAGAGACGCCCAAGACGTTCATCATTCCAGGTAGTATAATACATTGTACATACACTAATACTCGTAGGTAGGTATTCTAATTACAGACAGAATAAATCAATTTACAGCTCTTATTAGCACTAAAAGGAAGCAAAAAAAATAATGACAGAAAATAAAAAAAATAGGATTTGTATGAAAGTTCTTAGAGGTATGATATCCTTAAGCGCGTCACACACGGTGAAGATGCTATAATATTTTATCTTAAGATGCCCTAATATAAAATATTATAGTATCTTAGGTTATCACACACGGCTAAGATACAGTAATATTAAAAAACCTGTTCATTTCCTTACGAGTCTGCGTTGATGCCACACGTATTCCTTGTTATATCGTCGTATCTTAAGATAACATATTAAGATACGAAATATATATTTCCATATTTGCGTATTCGCTCGGTATCTTAAGATACTGAAGATAAAATATAAATTATCTTCGTCGTGTGTGATGGTTCATAGGATTTCTATGGTGAGCGATATTCTAAAATATGCTCTAAGATAATATATATTTTATATTATCTTCACCGTGTGTGACGCGCTTTATACAAACAGGACTACATTATTGCTCTCATATGGTGGTGGTAAACATTTTACTGCACTGTACTTGAAACTCTTTGTTAAGTATTATGCTTAGCTCAAAGCTGTAAATCCCTAGTAAAACTCTGACATAAATATTTATTTTAGATTGCATAAGTTATAACTGTAAATATGTTGCCTATGTCCATCCAGGAGTGGAATGGCTGATATGATGATGATGATTGGTCTAAACAAATATGTAGATTATCTATCAATTACCTAGGTCTACATAAAAGTAAGACTACTGGGAGTTTTGTTTTACTGGTAGGACTACTTGGCACTTTATTCCCAGTAGTCTTACTGTAAGACTGTCATCTTATTATTTATTCTATTTGAGACAGTCTTTGTGTATTGGCAATTGATACATTTTGCATGACACTTGGGACTTTGTTAAAGAAGAGTAAACATTGCCCTTTGCTTAGGTTCCGGACGCGGGTCTTCCGCGTCAGATCCGGCGCATTTTTCATTTGCAATACAAAAACTTCACATATCCATAGCATGGTAGGTATTTTCAATGATTTCGTGACGAAAGCCATACACGATCAATAGATCAACCACAAAAAAACGCATAGAATTAATAACAGCGCTTTTAGCTCTAGTTAGAGTCATTCAGGGTAAGCGTGCGCAGTGGTTAAGTGCGCGCACAGCCATTATCTCCGGAACTACCCCATAATGGTACGCATTCCAATTTTTTGTCTTAAAACGCGTTTATTTTAAAAATATGAATAGCTTACTGTAAAAATTTAATTAATTTTATTTGGCATATATTTTTTTTACCTAAAAACATTACATTTACTCTCCTAAATACTATATCTTTAGCATAGTAAGGTTTCAAAGTGAAAAGTGCGCGCACTTGACCCGAATGACTCTACTTAATTTTTTGCACTCAGGTCTGGAATTGAATTAAGTATGTAACTGAAACTACGGTAATTACACTATGTGGGTTACTCGAAAGCGACAGCTAATTTATGTTTCGTCAATTCAGTTGCCCAAGTGACAGTGTACGATAGCAAGTGACCTATAGACTTGCACATCGTGACATACCTGCAGATTTCATTCAGGTTAGGCAGAGATGCTTAGAGGTACCTGCGGGTTGAGCACTAACTCTGAATAGCAACCAATCTCCAATGATCTCCATCCCAAACTGTCTATTGACAGATGAGATTAGTCGTTAACAGAGTTATGGCGATCAACTCGCTCGCTGGTAGGACTCTTCAGCAAGAGCCGACTGCTTAACATGCCCTCCGAAGCACAGGAGCGCTCAGTTGAAATTGCCACTGGCGGTTACCCATCCAAGTGATGACTACCCGGAACAGTGCTTAACTTCGTTGATCTGTTAGGAACAACTTAGCTAGCTATGTAGGTAGGTATGTTTTATCACTTGCTGACAAGTTTGCTAATCGCTAATCAATATACAGGCACTTGAACATTAAAATAAAAAAATTAAAAAGTTCGTTTGTTAGTGGCCTTGATGATGTTCGACTGTAATAGGTCCGGTCCAACCTTAAACAGCTTGACGTGCTCTTCGAAGCACGCAAATTTTAATCCAGAAGCATACGGACTTTTCCGACAGGTAAATACGTTTCTGAAAGAGCCAGTAAGAATGTTTCCGGCTCATAAACGATTAGAAAACAGAAATAAGGAAGTAAGACAATATAAAAGTGTAGAAACGCGTTGAGAGCAAATAATAAGTGTGAGCGTTACGTTCAGAGCAGTTACGTGGCTGTACGAACTTAACTGATATGAATGAATGAATGAATGAACACTTTATTGTACACAAAAAATGACTTATAAACGAATATAAAAAAACAGCAAAGTACAGAGAGCGGCCTTATCACTAAGAGCGATTTCTTCCAGGCAACCATTGATGGAGAAAGTGAGAGTAAAAAACTAAGTATTGACGGATAAAATGTGCAAATGTGAAAATTTATAAAATACCTAGTTTAATGTCGCTTTATGAATATTATTATTATTATATTATTTTATTTATTATTATGGATCACCAACAAAAGATTGCATTTGCAACTTGCAACCGAATTAGGTACATAATCGCCCCTATGTTGGCAGTATTAGACCGCGATTCAAAAATTTTGGACAAACACCATTAATTACGCATAACGGATTAGATAATAGTATGCTTAGACTTCGGTACCTACTTGTAAAGGTCATAAGTACAACACAATAGCTCTTCCTAACCTTGATTATGATTCTTGTGATTTTAATGGATTCTATTGAGTGTTCCGTGTCAAAATGCAAACACGAAGTTCCTTCACGATTTGTTACGCCATTTTGTAAAAAAAATATATTCAACAAGATTAAATCCCTTTTGGTGGGTACCACTATAAACCTCGTGATACATGCTTTGGAGGGCACGTTAGGCAGTCGGTCCCGGCTTTTTCAAATTGGTTAGGCTACGACAGAGGCCTTCGGGCGGCCTAGAAACTCTGTCACCAGCCAGAGTTGGCCACTGACTTATACGAACTTACTCGTTCGTTCGTTCGTTCGTATGAGTGAGTGGCCAACTCTGGTGACAGAGTTTCTAGGCCGCCCGAAGGCCTAGAAACTACGAACTTACTTACTTACTATGAAGTCATTTTTGCCTCCAAGCATAGTAAGTAATATATTAATAAGTAATATGATATGATAAAACAATAACGATATGATAATAACAACATTGACAAATAATGCAATAATTAGATAGGTACTTTTAATAGCATAATCCAATTTTGACTAAATTATGTTTAATTTTATTTGATGACTTTTTTTTTTTATTAATTATTCAATTCAATTTTTTTTCAACACATTATTATTTAAATGATTGTATATTGAAGCATTGCACGCCCTTTAATAGGGTAGAATACATTGAATCTAGAATTATCTGTAACACCTCTGTACCTACATGTAATTCAGCAATAAATATACTTTGACTTTAACTTTGACTTTGACCTTAAGTATGCATGCCTTAGCTGTAAAGTTCTATGATACTTAACCAAACTAGCATCGCATGATACTTAGATACAAAGACGTTGAGTATAATCTGTTTAAATCCTCGAAGCTCAGATAAAATATATATGCAGTTCCAGGTCCAGAACTATTACCATTTCAAACTTCACCCAAATTGGTTCTGACGTTACAGCATGATTGGAACACAAACATACAAATTATATATTTCTTGTCTTTCGGTTTGGCCGAAGCTTAATATACTTTCGCGGCGCGACTTTGCCGCGCTGATTTTTTTATACAAACTTCATCTTCCAGTGTCCCGTAAGAGTTGAGTTTCTATCTAAGAAAGGAATTCCTTTCTTAGATAGAAAACACTTTACTGCACACCACACATTAAAAAATAAAAACATAAGACGTGACTTGACGACCGATGTGGCGCAGCGGGCGCAGGTCCGCCTGCGACGCAGAGGTTGCGGGTTCGATTCCCGTCTCGGGTCAAATATTTGTATGATCTACAAATATTTGTTCCGGGTGTTCTGGGTGTTTTCTATATATAATAAAAAAATACCTATCTATGTATTGTATTGTATTAAGTATTATCAGTCATCTAGTACTCATAATACAGCTCTGTTTAACAGCAGCTTACCTTGGGGATAGATGATGCTGTGTGGATTGTCCAGCATTATTTATTATTTATTTATTATAAGAGTAATACATAAAACTAAGCGGAAGTACAATGGGCGGTCTTATCACTAAGAGCGATCTCTTCCAGATTCTTTCCTTACTTAGTACACCCCTACATCATAAGAGCAGTGTGTTTGCGTGCAAACCAAACAATGCAGCTATTTTGAATGGTGTCCGAATGAAATCGAAATAAATATTAAAGTCAAAAGTGTCAGTTGGGTGGGACACTGTGTCCCAATAAATAAAAAAAAACATGTTTCTAGGACTTAAGTTTTAGGCTATGCGTTAATCTGTCAGTCAGTCACAAAAGCCTAAAGGCTCATTTACACCATACCATAATTGCATGCAAGAATTGCCTTGTCAAATAGGTTTGAGAACAAAAATGTTCTGGTGCCTTATTCGCTATGACCAAACGCGGGCTCGTTACGGTATCTGCGTGGAATCGTTGTCGACGAGCCACGTTTTAGGACTTGTCTGACTGTTTTTCAAAGTCAACCTACCGATAGCGAAACTATCGCTATTGAAACAACACAGATACCGAAAACAATCTTACAAATTCACACCATGGCACGTATAGAACACGTTACTAAGTTACACGTTATTGGTAAGAAATCTCTATGTCATAGCGAATAAGCTCCCTGAAATTAAATTGACAAGGCAATTCTCTGATGGAATTATGGTATGGTGTAAATTGGCCATTATTATTTTGATGATAGTGAAAACTTGCAAATGAGGTTTCATAGGTACCTACAATTATTATAACTAATGATTAATTAACATTTATGTAATTATTATTCATTAAGACTACTTGTATTTAGTACCTAGGTAAATGCACTAAAGACTGATCATATTTTTAACCAATTAAATAATTTTGACATTACCAAATGTCAACACGATTAAATATATCATCCGAGGTCTGCTTCTTCGAATTTAAGCCGTGGTGTATTGACTTAAAGTTCAAATTGAGGAGATTCGTGATAAAGTGGCACAGAGTAATGTATGCAGCAGAGAAGCGACCGTGGGAAAACACAAGTTCGCCTTGTGGCCGACTCGACTGTACTTTGTTGCGAAAATATACATTCGATATTTTTGTTCTACAGATCCTTTATGTTGTTTGAGAGTTTATTACATGTAATAAATCTACCGACAGGTGATTAGGACTTCCTTGATAATAAATGTCTTATCCTCATAAATTTAGTCTAGTAAAAAATATCGACAGTTGCAGGACTTGCAGGTTCAATCAAATTATTTATTTATTTTTTACGTATAAAAAGTTATAAGCACAGATTTTCTCAGTGTTTTCTGCTCTTTCAAAAGTCATATTAATAAATTCGAAATTTTAAGCCAAAAATAAGACTTTCAGGGACAAACTTCATATTTTGCCAGAAAATTCAATGAATTATTCGATTTTAAAAGATCACATGCGAATAAACTTATGTTCAATTTAGAACGAAAAAAAACTTTATATGCTTCTACTTAAAAATCGTGTTTTGTCAGTTGAACCCCAATTGAACCTGCAACAGACTTTATAAACTATTAATCATCATTCGAGCTATAGATCATTCAAAGTCGCCATTCTATATATTCGATATACAGCGGTAGATAATCTAAAGTATACTATCGTTGATTTAACCCAGGTCTTAATTTTTAGCTGAAGTAATTGAGTAGTATTCAAACATTCATAATCTCGGTCATAATTATTTTATTATGAATGTGATTTTCTTTTTTTGGCGCGGCGGGTAAAAATCCGCCTGCGATCTGCAAACATTTGTTACGGGTGTTCTGGGTATTTTCTATGTATAATAAAAAATATCAATGTATGTATTGTATTGTATTATGTAAGTATATCAGTCATCTAGTACCCATAAGTTATGGGTCAAAATGTAAAATAAATAAATAAATAATGCTGGGTAATCCACACAGCCACATACATACACACACAGCAATCATAATCTAGCCCCAAGCTTAGCAGCTTTAAGCTGAATTACCCAGCATTATTTATTTTACATTTTGACAATAATGCCAATTTACAGTAAAAAAATGTAATGTCGTAGTAAAACAAGTAGAGTTCTCTGTGATAGAGCTCGTCTGGGGAAGGACTACCACCATACCTATTTCTGCCGCCAAGCAGTAATGCTCGCATTGCTGTGTTCCGGTGTGAAGGGTATGGTTTCCGGGGAAATTACTGGCACATGAGGCTTTCGATCTTAGCCTCAAGGTGGCAACCCGCGAGTGATACCTCTGGTATTGCAAGCGTCCATAGGCTGCGGTAACCGCTTACCATCTTGTGGGCCGTACGCTTGGTTGCCACTTCAGTTGTATAAAAAAAAAAATAAAAAAAAAACTGTGAATACATGTACACCTACTTACCTACGTTTTATATTACGGCACTTCATTTCGATCAATAATTTGTGTCCTACATTATATTATGATCTTGTAACATTATTAGTTTTAAGCGTACTTTTGTAACAGTTTCACAATAAAATTTAAGTCGTTCCATTAATATTGAATGAGATAATTGAAGACGATTACTTCACCATCGACAATCGAGTTAGCGGCTTTCTGTGAAGTGAGTTCATAATTTTTTTGCGTTTAGATACTGTAAATTCAACACAAATAGGTCTAAACGACAAAATAAAAAAAATGAATTATATTTTTTTTTAATATTTATTTTAGCACCCAGGGTCTTACTAATGTAACTAGGAAAAAATTAAAAGGTCGTAAGTCAACATTATTTTTTGTGTTTTTTTTAATTATTTATTACGGGCGTCATGTGGCCACCACTTTATGGAAACAAATTTATCACAATCGTTATCTACTAGAAAAACTGCATTGATAATACTAAAAGTTTTTACTATCAATTTCGCTATAACTCTCCCACGACAGACGCGCTCTCTGTAATTATAGCTACTCTATGTGTGAAGTGTATTGTTTCAATGTTGACAGTTTTTTTTAACCATACTATTATTACTTACATATTTACTAGCTTCTGCCCGCGGCTCGCTCGCGTTTTATAATAATGCTGCCTGCCTATGCTTTACTGGTCCAAATACATTATTAATCCCAAGTTTCATCCAAATTCATTTATTTTTACCAATACGTGATTGAAATACAAAAATTACAAAAGATTTTCAGACACACAGATTTTTTTTTTTTTTTTTTTTATACAACTGAAGTGGCAACCAAGCGTACGGCCCACAAGATGGTAAGCGGTTACCGCAGCCTATGGACGCTTGCTATACCAGAGGTATCACTCGCGGGTTGCCACCTTGAGGCTGAGATCGAAAGCCTCATGTGCCAGTAATTTCACCGGAAACCACACCCTTCACACCGGAACACAGCAATGCGAGCATTACTGCTTGGCGGCAGAAATAAGTATTGGTGGTAGTCCTTCCCCGGGCGAGCTCTATCACAGAGAACTCTACTACTCTTAGACTCACTAAAGATTCATTAATTTCATACCATTAAACAACACTCAATTTTGATCAGCACATTAAATGGTAGGTTGGCCATCAGTCTTAAATTAAACCATTGGTTTAACTAGTCGTATAGTATAAGTTAGCATAAGCTAGCATAAAGTTACCATCTTGAGTACACGATGGTAACTTTATGAAGCTAGTGGTAAATACAATTGGTTATCAGCCCGGCCCTCAGATGAAGATTAGCTAACTTATCTTAGCTGCGCCAAGCCAGACGCAGCAAACCAGGTTTTATCTGGTGGTAAGACTCTTCAGCAAGAGTCCTCACCAAGAGTTCGTCTTGGAGGGTACCACCGCAATACCAGATATTCTACCTTCAAGCAACGGTGTGCAAACATAACTGTGCTTAGGTTTCAAGGGCTCTGTAGCTAGTGAAATCACTTGCTATAGAATCGAACAATTTTTTTTGGGATTCGCAGTGACACTTTTGATTTTAATATTTTTTTGATGTAGAATTATTAAAAAAAAAAAAAACACTTTTTAAATATTACAGGGTTTGGGGCTCTTCAGTTAAGTTTTAATGACCTGTGTGAGAAGCTGTTTTAATTTTTAATTATTGAAGCTGTTTAGTAGGTTAGGTAGGTACAGGTAACAATGTTTCCTTCGAGTTCCTCCCGGAAGAGACCTCTATATTTTCATAATCGCTCAAAAAATTACAAAATCATTGAAACTCATACATATTCTGAGATCAACACGATACATTTAGTAGATCTGATAAGATTAGCCGTACAATGTTCATTGCAAACACCCATTGTAATAGCATCTGACCTGGTTTAATAATAACACGTTTGCGAATAATATACTGTTTCAACGCAAAAAGTTCGGACTGACCTTATTTCCACGGAGTATGTATGGTCCTCAAAATGTCATATTAAAAATCTTCTTGGTACCTAATGATACAAATAATAACCTGCAAATGAAATTAAATTCCATGCTTTTCCAAAAAAAAAAGTTTACTCTTACTCAAGCGTGCTCCATCATCGACCACTCCATCACTTACCATCAGGTGAGGTGGTGGTCAAACGCTTGTCTATAACCAATAAAAAAAAAACTCTATGCTTTAATAAATAACCTAGAGCACGTTTATTTTTTTATAAGTACTACTAAAGTGGCAACCAAACGTGCGGCCAACATCAGGTATCTATAGTCTCATGTGCTTGTAACTTCATCGGAAACTATACCCTTCGAACGAACACAGCAATGCGAGCATTAATGCTTGGCGGCAGAAATAGATACTCCTTCCCCGGACGAGCCCTTTCACAAAGAACTCTACTACTCTTTTAGCTAGCTTAAAATAGGAGAGCCATAAATCTCCCTTGTACCGTGATCTCTGCCTACCCCTACGGGATATAAGCGTGATTTTATGTATGTAGGTATATCCCGTGCGACTTAACTGCGGACTTCGACGGAACGCCTATTTTTTTATTATTTAATCCACCCCAATAATAATAATAAACTAATTTAATAATAAAAAAATAACAAGCATTTCACAGTTCCACAGTTAAGTCGCACAAGTTGTATGTAAGTTTGTATTACCGTAGATAAAAAGCATGAAAGGCGTGTCAAAGGCCGGGCCTTCGCAACAGTCCCCGTTCGCAACACGACACCACACGAGGAAGTCAGGACCGTGTGGGAAGGTACCTACTCGACTTTATCTCACTGCTTCAACACAGAACAGTATGGCGTCTACACGACTTTATTCAGACCAAGGACAAAAATACTTATTGCAAATTAGTTTTGTAACACAATAGTGGTTTTTGACTGGTCTCACAGCTCAGTAGATTTCTTCAGCGCTGTAGTTTGTGGATTCAAATCCCTTTCTGGACAAACATTTATGTAAAAAAAAAGCGATTGGAACCCAGCCGGTGTTGTTGCCAGTTCTTTTACGGCATGGGCGCGTTGGAACTGGCGTAAATTTTCCTAGCATGTTACGTTTCAAAGTTATCCTTGTTATTCTATTGAAAAAAATAAATTTTGATTTTGATTTTGTAATGAATATAGAAATTCAGCCGAATCAGCAGAGTTTGTTGCCTGATTCTTCTAGGCTGGGGCCCGTGGAAATAGTAAGTAAGTAAGTAAGTAAAAATTTATTGCGAGAAATACATGTAGGTAGTTACAAAGTTTTTTTTGTTTGCATAAATTTGGAAACAATGTATTTTGCCATGTTATGGCATGCAATGGCGTATAAATTCACCTAGTTTTATGATATTTCAAAGTAAAACTATATAAACTTTGACTTTGTTTTTGGCTTCGAGCATTCTCAATGTCTTTGGTTTTTGATTTGATTTCTATTCTTAAGAGTACGTTTTTTATTTAAACCTAGTGAAATCGATTGCAACCGAATAAAAGCCCTAGTTTCCATAGTGCAAGCTTTGCGTTATTTTGAACTTTGGGCCACTATGTAAAAACGTACGACAATTTAATAAAAGTATAGAATCAGTGGTCATTGGAGGCCTTTGGGCGGCCTAGAAACTCTGTCACCAGAGTTGGCCACTGACTCATACGAACTTACTTACTTACTTAGTGGTCATAAATGAGTCACTCCCATCAACACCAAAAGCACTATCAAATGATTAATTGATAGAAATGTTGCAATGCGCCCACGCAGCGGGCGAGCTTTGTACCCTGTTATTGGCTGATCTATAGCTGCTGACAAGAATACAGCTGATTATGAAATATCTACGCTTTTGGTGGTGTGTGGTCGAGAATGAACTTGACCAGAATATTTTTATATTCATTTTTAATTACATTATTATTCTATCAAGTACCTAGGTAAATAAATAAGTAAAGTTCAGGTAAGGTTTGCTAAGCATCCATTTTGGATGGTTGCCACTTTTAGTCCACCTGGGTGAACACGGGAAAATAAATGTGCCCATGGTACACCAAGGTGAACTAGACAGGTGGACCACGGGTAAGGACCGGTGCTAAATACCTTTTGGCTTTTTTTTGATGTCTTATAGTGACGACTATAGTGACGACTATAAGACAGTAGAAGAGTTCTTTGTGATAGAGCTCGTCCGGGGAAGGACTACCACCATACCTATTTCTGCCGCCAAGCAGTAATGCACGCATTGCTGTGTTCCGGTGTGAAGGGTATGGTTTCCGGTGAAATTACTGGCACATGAGGCTTTCGATCTTAGCCTCAAGGTGGCAACCCGCGAGTGATACCTCTGGTATTGCAAGCGTCCATAGGCTGCGGTATCCGCTTACCATCTTGTGGGCCGTACGCTTGGTTGCTACTTCAGTTGTATAAAAAAAAACGACTTGTCACTGACAAAAAGTTTTTGTCTCTCGTCTGGCCTTTAAGCACCACTTCTGACTATAACAGATACATCATCATCACCATAAGAGCCATTAGACATGTTGATGTTGATGCTAAACTAGTCTTTCCCCAAAGAATGCCAAGACGACCGACGAGCCTTCAGCCTTCACTGACTTCCTGCAACCGCTTCAATGTCATCGGTTCATTATGGGGCCGTCTTTTACTTCGTTTTCCAGTGCGCGGTTGCCATTCAAGAACCTTTAATCTCCAGCTGTTTTCGGTTCAGCTAGCTAAATGGCGGGTCCTGCCCACTGCCATTTCTTTCATTGCTTATGAGCTATATCGTGACCTTGGTTTAACGGATTTCCTCGTTTTTTATTCAACCGTCTAGTGCACTCCTTGCACAGCTCTTTCTATAGCTTGTTAAGCATCTTTAGCTTTAGCTAAATGGTTGTTATATTATATAAATAAATAAATAAATAAATAATGCTGGACAATCCACACAGCATCATCCAGCTCCAAGGTAAGATGCTGTTAAACAGAGCTATGTTTATGGGTACTAGATGACTGATATATACTTAATACAATACAATGCATAGATAGATATTTTATTTTATTATATATAGAAAATACCCAGAACACCCGGGACAAATATTTGGAGATCGTACAAACATTTGACCCGAGGCGGGAATCGAACCCGCCACCTCCGCGTCGCAGGCGGACATGCGCCCGCTGCGCCACATCGGTCGTCAATTGGTACTTATGATAAGTTATTGTAACATTATTGTTATAAAATTTTTTGGGGAAGACCTTACCTCCTGCAACACAGTGCTAATAAAGCAGGTGGAAGTGCAACACTAAACCATGTTATGTTTTATATACCATGTCATGTTATGTTGACGACCGATGTGGCACAGCGGATACAGGTCCGCCTGCGACGCGGAAATGTTTCAAATGTTTGTACGATCTACAAATAATTATTCCGGGTGTTCTGGGTGTTTTCTATATATAATAAAAAATATATATCTATGTATTGTATTGTATTAAGTATATATCAGTCATCTAGTACCATATCACAGCTCTGTTTAACAGCAGCTTACCTTGGGGCTAGATGATGTTGTGTGGATAGTCCAGCATTATTTATTTATTTATTTAGATTGTGGATTAAATATTTGTGTATTTTTTTTGTATTTTTGCTTGTGAATGAGACCAATAAAGTACCTAAAGTTCGATCATATACGAAGACAAGTCAAAGTCAAAAGAGTTTTATTAACATCAGAAGAATCACTTTAGAGTCTCATTCTCAAAGTCCATATTGTTATTTATAATGAGCGATACTGTAAGATATAAAATAGCTCAGTCACCCATTCAAACACAGACTAAACAGAACGACCATACAGAAAGTTGTGAAACATCAAGTGAGCAGTTAGAAAAACACAAAAATGACTAAGTTGACGGAGTAGGACGACCGAAGGCCTCAAAATGACTAACTTGACGGAGTAGGACGACCGAAGGCCTCAAAATGACTAACTTGACGGAGTAGGACGACCGAAGGCCAAAAAATGACTAACTTGATGGAGTAGGACGACCGAAGGCCAAAGAATGACTAATTTGACGGAGTAGGACGACCGAAGGCCAAAAAATGACTAACTTGACGGAGTAGGACGACCGAAGGCCTCAAAATGACTAACTTGACGAAGTTGGACGACAGAAGGCCTCAAAATCCCATAACACTAATATAATAAATGCAAAAGTTTGGATGTTTTAAGAGTAGTAGAGTCCGGGGAAGGACTACCACCATACCTATTTCTGCCACCAAGCAGTAATGCTCGCATTGCTGTGTTCCGGTGTGAAGGGTATGGTTTCCGGTGAAATTACTGGCACATGAGGCTTTCGATCTTTCGAGCGTCCATAGGCTGCGGTAACCGCTTACCATCTTGTGGGCCGTACGGTTAGTTGCCACTTCAGCGTAGATGTTTGGTTTGTTACCTTATAACTCGACAACTACTTAACCGATTTGGCTGAAATTTAAAACGCAAATAGATAATGACCGGGAATAGGACATAAGCTACTTTTTATCCTGCAAAAAAAAGCGGTTCCAGAGTTCCACGCGAACGAAGTCGTGGGCGACAGCTAGTATTACATAATACCGTTCAATGGCAATGCATCGCAGAATTACTGGAAACTGACATGAAACTATTTAAGAGTCGTATTTTGTCAGACTAATAACTTAAGCTGCGTAAATTTCCGTTAGCTTTGACAGTTAGAGTATCGTAAATAATCGTATTTTTACAAAATCTTATCGTATCAAAGTCAGGTCTGGATCCAGACTTGGAAAAGGGGGGCAAGGTATGTACAAAAAACTTTACTACCACACCCTGTTTTTTATTACTTAGAAAGTATAAATATAAATAAATAAATAATGCTGGACAATCCACACAGCATCATCTAGCCCCAAGGTAAGCTGCTGTTAAACAGAGCTGTACTAAGGGTACTAGATGACTGATATATATTTATTACAATACAATACATAGATAGATATTTTTTATTATACATAGAAAACACCCAGAACACCCGGAACAAATATTTGTAGATCCTACAAACATTTGTCCCAAGGCGGGAATCGAACCTGCAACCTCCGCGTCGCAGGCGGACCTTCGCCTACCGCGCCACATTGGTCGTCTAACATTGGTAGTATGAAGACCTGGCTTGAAATACAAATTCCCTGCGAACTGGATTTTTATACTTCTTGTCTAATTAGTATCGCAAAGGGTTAACACTAGACATTAATTATTATTATTTTCTGCCTTTAATTATTGTAATTGGGATTAATCACCTTTTAATTAAAGTAAATAAATAATTAAATAGACCTACACTACTTTCTGTGGGGTATTATCACATCAAGCACGTGTTCTAGTTTACCAGATCACCTAGACCAGAAACAAAGGGTATTCCCGATGTCCCCATTAACCGTGACCCGTTAATGGGGACAGTGGGATTTTAATAAAATTATATAAAAACATGCCCGTTGTCCCCATTGTCAGCAATCTATTAATGGGGACAGTTTTTTTTTATACAACTAGAGTGGCAACCAAGCGCACGGCCCACAAGATGGTAAGCGGTTACCGCAGCCCATGGACGCTTGCAATACCAGAGGTATCACTCACGGGTTGCCACCCTGAGACGTAGTTCGAAAGTCTCATGTGCCTGTAATTTCACCGGAAACCATACCCTTCACACCGGAACACAGCAATGTTGTAGTTCTTCCCCGGACGAGCTCTATCACAGAGAACTCTACTACTTTTAGTAACGTTTAAATAAAATAATAAATATTTAGTCCTACAGCGGGGATCGATCCCGCAACTCCTAGCTTCTGGCCCACCGCACCACCGTCGTTAAAAAATGTGTGGGGTTGGCCATGGTAATTTCCCCATGGCCACTGCCTAGATCCGCGCAAATGCAAGTTCATTTCCTGCGCAGTTTCACTTTCCGAGTTAACTCGCTTTCGTCGCGTTTCACTTTCGATACACTTACTACACTGACGTAATAATTTAAATGCCTAACACGCGTAATAAAATTCTAATGCTCGAAGTGCGATTTAGATGATACGGGCAAAACGACCGTTTGTTCGTTCCAAATCGGCTTAATGGGTTACTTTGTTATATAATAATGGTTGTAGTACTAATTAGCACTGTTTTAGTTTTGTGGGATAAATTAGCACCATTTTTAGATGAGTTTTGTGTGAACAAGGGACGAACTCGAGTAAACTGTTGACTAAAAACATTAACCTCTGTTAGTTCTCTAAAAAGACATCTCTAGGTTGGTATTCGTTTGCTAACACAAAAACTTAAATGCTTGCATCAAATGCCGTTTAATTAAGACCCACTTAATGAATATTCATAAATATAAAAAGTCTGTAATTTCAAGTCATTACTGACTTAATTTTGGTTATCACAAAGAAGCTTTTCCTCAATTTAACTAAGGAAATGCATTCAAGGATGCGATGCTCAAGACTAGTTTAAAAAGGTCAAAAAAAAAAACCTTTCACTGATCCATTATATAAATATTGAACTATATAAATATTGAATTATTTTTATTATCATAAACTCGTAGCATTTATCGCGGGAATGAAGGGCAGTTCTATAAATAAACAACTATGTTCGACGTTCTATTCAGATCCAACTCAGTTACATTACTGTTGAGTTTTGCTTTTTACCTAAAAAGCACATAACCGCAGCCAAATCGTTGTTTGATAGTAGAATACTAAAACAGCTAAAAACAGACGAGAAATAGCCGTTCAGCTACAATGCTTCAATCTTTTTAGTAGAATTGCCCTTTTGAAGTGTCATGTTGACCCTTAAATGTCAAAAGTTTACCCAAAATGTGTCAGTGTTTGTCTATTTGCGACTATTTGCGACGATAAGTATTGGCAAAATTGACAGACGCTATTAAACAAAAGAAAAAAACCTAAGTAACAGTAAGTAGAACAGGGTACATTGTTATAAAGCCAGGGTTAGTGACCCGGAGCCAGGCTGTTCTCTGCAGTGAGACCTAGGCCACAGATGCAGTAGGCACTATCAAGGTATGCTTGTCGTAATAAATTGTATTGCCTAACATCAAATATCAGATTGTTATATTGGTTACAAAGGTCTTTTTCGCTAAAACTGGTGGAAATTGTTTGAAAAGTTCGTATTTGTTAGAGCTTTCATGGCAAGCGATAAGCCTGTCGTGTACCTAACTCTACTAATACAATGATAGCAATTACAGTTGCATGATGCTTTAGGTCAATTATCTATTAAGTTCATTTAATTACATTTTATGTAGTTATATGACATTGTAATTTAATGTAGCACTAAAAACTATAGTAACATTTATTCAAGAAGGTTCAGAGAATTAAGTAACAAGTGAAACAATAGGTGAGAAAGTCCTTCCATTTAAACATCCCAGTTCGCATCACACCCGTAAAACTTAACATTTAATGAATTGCACAGAGTATAAACCTCACGAAATTCACATGCAACAATACCAGTAGAAATGTGGCCTAAAACCACCTTTCGAAGTTAACACAATAGACACTTATAGCACTTTTAGTTTCCATCCACAGGGCGGGTTCTAGACCACATTCTACACTTATATTTTGACACTTACGTAAATTTTGGCCGCCATATTTTGGGGGTTAAACTGTCACTTGTCACTCGCGACGCGGGCGCATGCGCAGAGGTTACGCGCGGCGAATGGCGCCCGAGCTTCTGACAACACTTTATAACCTCCCCCCCAAACTATTATTATATTAATTACATCGATGTTTTCACTGAGCGATTGATTTGGATCAGTGTTCCTGGAAAGATAAACCAGGGACGATAGTCTCTGGTGGTAGAGAAAGTATTATTGCATCTTGTCTCTGTTCTTTTATTCACACGAAGCTATTTGCTTGATTGCTTGAGTTGAAATTCTAAGATGGTAGGTAGCGATTTAGTTTCAATTTATCACATTTATTGTGATCTACGATAGATAATCTAATCTAGATCCAGTTTATAAATCTACTTGATTTCCCATGTCAAAATAGTTTTAGATATCTAAAAGAGTATTTACCAACTGCATGAATGTTTTACACAGGATTTGACAGGGTATTGCTGGTCTAAGAGTTCCATAAACGAGGAGTCTTCAAATCCTATTTTATTATTGTACATGCAAGCTTTTTTTGCACCATATTTTAGAGCACCGGTGGTCTAGTGGTAGTGACCCCGCCTTCCAATCCTAAGGTCGTGGGTTCAAACCCGGTCGTGCACCAATGGATTTTTCTATTTGAAAAATGTATGTGCGCAATGCCAGTGCTCTCATACGGTGAAGGAAAACATCGTGAGGAAACCGGCATGTCCAAAAAACTAAAAAAAATTCGAAAGACATGTGCCATCCACCAATCTGCATTGGGTCCGCGTGGTGGATTAAGACCTAACCACTCTCGCCTGAGAGTAGACCAGTGTCCCAGCAGTGGAAACATTAGAAGGCTGTCATGATGATGAAGCTTTTATTTTGCCGAGACGTTAAGTCGTTTGTCTGATGTTAATAACAATCCTGATCATCGAAGACGTTACTGTGTCACTTAAAACTTTAAGACTTATTTTATGCGTGACACTGCATTGCACTTCGTCACCCCGAGACTTTTTTTTATCTTTTATACAACTGAAGTGGCAACCACGCGTACGGCCCACAAGATTGTAAGCGGTTACCGCAGTCTATGGACGCTTGGATTACCAGAGGTATCACTCGCAGGTTGCCACCTTGAGGCATAGATCGAAAGCCTCATGTGCCAGTAATTTTACCGGAAACCATACCCGCGTTACTGCTTTGCGGCAGAAATAGGTATGGTGGTAGTACTTCTCCGGACGTTCTATCACAAAGAACTTTGCTACTCTTACTTTACTTTCACCCAGTTTCACTTGCTACAGTGTTCTTCAAACCTAAACACAGATGCTCGCACACTGCTGCTTGGAGGCAGAACAACGGACTTACCGATTCGGACTCATGTTGAAGAGGTCTGCCAGCAGGTTTTTAATTCATCGATCCCTTTCTCTGGTATTGCAAGCATCCATAGGCTACAAGTTCGTGTGAGTCAGTGGCCAACTCTGGTGACGGAGCTAATAGGCCGCCTACGCATGCATGAGGCCGCCCGAAGGCCTCATGCATGCGTATGCTTGATAAAAATTGTGGCCGTACTCTGCGTGTAGAGTGATGAATTGTCATTGCAATGGGCAAACCGCCTTAGCAGTCGTAACAGACCGATAAGAAAAAATATAGAAGGCAATTAATTCACAAAAAAGTAATTGGTCAAAACTCGTAGTAACTCCTGAATTACGATGAACCTGTTGTTATAATTACTGATTTGAAACCTGATATTAAATACGTAATACTTAGTTACACGATATTAGGTCACCCGTCATAATTCAGTTTACTTTCAGCTTTTTCTTCAACCCTGAAAACACCCAGTAGGTTAATTACGTAAGTACGCATTTTCTATAGCTACCTATTTGCTTTAGCACGAAACATTATTATAATTGAAGTAAATTTCATATTACTCCAACATGATAAAAACGTAAATTATCAAAACCTGGGTGATAACGAAACTATCCCATTCGATATTTGAAAAAGTGTAATTTTAGTTTTAATGTAAGTACCTAGGTAAGCATGGTTTTTGTTTAGTTTCGAAATATATAATGTTCCTGCTGTTATGGCACTGGCTTACATTCAAGATAGTGTTTTTTTTTTAATAGGTAATATGGAGTCAAACTAGGCTTACGGCCCGTCTGTGGGAACCCAAATGTGGGAGCACTGGCAATACGCACATAAATTTTCTAATAGAAAAATCAATTATTTGATTTGATGCCAACAGCAACTTTTTACCATCGCACCGCTCGCCATCGGCAGGGGATCCATCCACACACTCTAGAGCCAGGTTGGTCGCGCACCGTACGGTTTCAGAGGAACTTCCTCCCGCGTACACTTAGGCTGTGGAATGATCTCCATGCTGAGGTTTTCCCTGGAGACTACAGTATGGGGTTCTTCAAAAAAGGAGTTTTGAAATTTTTAAAGGGTCGGCAACGCGCGTGTGATTCCTCTGTTATTACAAGCGTCCATAGGCTACGGTAACCAGAAAAAAAAGTATTTTTACTTATCTATATCTGTGGACAGACGATGATAGATTTGAATGTCACACAGGAGTTTTTTTCAAAAAGTATTAAGTAAAAATACAAAAAAGGACCTTATCTTCTTTATAAGTAATTTTAAAAAAATGCATATAATTATATATTTTATCAGATATCAGGTCCCCATAGTACAAACTTTAATAGCTAGCAATAGTAAGAGTGGTAAAGTTCTTTGTGGTAGAGCTCGTCCGGAGAAGGAATACCATCATACCTATTTCTGCCGCGAAGCAGTAATACTCTCATTGCTGTGTTCCGGTTCGAAGTTTCTGGTGAAATTACAGGCACTTGAGATCTACGTCTCAAAGTGGCAACGCGCTAGTGATATCTCCGATGTTGCAAGCGTACAATAGGCTACGGTAACCGCTTACCATCAAGTCGGCTGTACGTTTGGTTGCCACTTTAATGGTTTATAGAAACAAACAACAAGTTGTCAATTAAACTATTAGCAGGTAGGAGGTAATGTCAATCAAGTGTGAGGCACTGTGCATACCAAACCAGTGTTTAGTGTTTATGCAGCAGGTAACATTACCACCTTGTTACGGAGCAGTTGCGACACCGGTACCGGTCATGTGGTCAGTGGTAACCGTTGGAGTTGCTACTGGACTCGAAATGACAGCAGTTTCGTTGTGTTGAATATTGATAGAACTATAATAAAAAAGTTTTATTAAAAATATCTACCTATGTATTGTATTGTAGGTAGCCATCTACATATTACCCATAACTCAAGCTCTGCTTAGCTTGGTGCTAGATGATGCTGTGTGGATTGTCCAGCATTATCATTCGATAAGATTAATTTCGTACTAAACGGTACTTATAAAGGGGGTCTGTCTTTAACTATCAGTTCAATATTATACAAGATAATGTTTTCCCAGACAACAAGAATGAGCTAACAATATTAATATTCTGACATCCGCGTTATTCGTTGCCCGGGGATACGCCACCACGCATGCGTATTGCGTTCCGCGCTTTATCACAGCCCACTACCATCTAGCGGCGACAGCATTCCTTACAGTACTTAAAAGTATAATGTGTCTGCCATTTTTTTTATTAAACTGGTGCGGCTAATATAACACTGCGGCCATGCAGGCCTATTGTGTTCGCCACTTGTTTTGTCGCCCTTTGGGGGCGTTTACAGTTCACCTCCAAGCCCTGCCGATACTAAGAACTGGAGGATTTGCTTGGGGGTGATGTCTCTTAGCTCATCTGGGCTGAGGATGTGCCTACCCAGATGTATGCTAGCAGATGCGCAGGCGTTTCGTCCGCCTTGGATATCCTGTCTGCCATGGATAGGGACAAGAGGAAAGACTTGAGGGATATCTTTGAACAGCTGTGAGAAAATATACTTAGGTAAAAAGAACTTGTTTAACACAAATTTTTTGGATTAGTTCGTTGAGAAAACTCCGAATATGTTTCGTGGTCCAGTGGCTACATGTTCAAAGGTTACCACACCACTAAATACAGATAGGTATTTAGTGGTTACCTATTGTGCGTAATGCAATATTATATCCGCATTGTGAATATAAACGTAGGTGGTTATATCCTATATCCTTACATATCTAGAGCAAAAAATATATTAGGCCATCAGTTGCGTCGTTTCTATCTTACCTTTCTATTGCACTAGAACTTGCACCATCGCACTAAATATTATTTAAACGCAATTTAAATTTAAATAACGTCTTGCTCCACGGCAGTAAGTCACTACCTGTATTATTTGATAGATTCAGGCGTTATACTTTGCGGAAATACAATAAAAGTTACAAATCAGATGAAAAATCTCTAGTACTATTCTGCTAAACTTGTGAACTAATGAGGTCATCAGGAACATCGACTTGTTCTTGGCTCAAGCTCTCGTCAAACAAAGCAATACGTCTGCCGGAGAACAAGTTGATGTTCTTGATGATGTCCCGTGGAGGGATGAAACACGTGTTTTAAAAGTGATGTCACGAAAGTCTTGGAGACATCCCACGGCAGATCTCTACAATTTCTGTGACGTCCTTACAGTCAGACAAATATTTATTTTTAAAACTATTGTGTTCACGCACACTCAGACGACATATGATCCCAATATGAGTAAGAAACGTAGATCCGATAAGATATGCAAAACGCACTTTCGTAGAACTACACTTGCAAGCCGGCACAACTTTTACTCAGCTCACTGCTATACAATAGAGCAAACTTACACCTTAATATCTATTCACTTACTTTGCACGAATGCAAGAAAAAAATATTGCCGTGGCTTCGATCATTTTCCTATGAGGAAACCGAAAACTTACTGAAAGTTATTAATTAATTAACGTCATTTTCAATACTTATTATTAATAACTTATTGCCCAAACTGCCCCTCTCCTATGGATATACTGTGTGAGGCTTCATCCGACACACACACACACACACACACACACACACAAACACACACACACACACACACGCACGTGCGGTTCTCCTGTGAACCCCTGACTCTTGAGATGAGATATCAGGAGAACCCATTCACACTTACTCACGTTCTCACACACACACACACCAACTCATTAGTTTTTGTTTGTAGAGCTTTACTTACTTATTTATATTGATTTGTTAGTACATCATTATTCGTTAGTTATAAATCTACGTACATAATGTACCCTTAAGTACCCTGTGGAACAAACTGCACCTAGTTTTTAAGGAGTGGGGCGTTGGTAGCTGCAACACAGTTTTAACAACTATTTGTAGTTATCATCGTTCTTCCCATTTATTACTGTACCATTGTAATTGTTCCGAAAATAAACTTTTTATTTATTTATTATTTATTTATATTTTTATTTTTTGAGGTTTTTTTTTTTATACAACTGAAGTGGCAACCAAGCGTACGGCCCACAAGGTGGTAAGCGGTTACCGCAGCCTATGGACACTTGCAGTACCAGAGGTATCACTCGCGGGTTGCCACCTTGAGGCATAGATCGAAAGCCTCATTTGCCAGTAATTTCACCGGAAACCATACCCTTCGCACCGGAACACAGCAATGCGAGCATTACTGCTTGGCGGCAGAAATAGGTATGGTGGTAGTCCTTCCCCGGACGAGCTCTATCACAGAGAACTCTACTACTCTTAGGTTAACTGTGTCAACTGTGTGACCTCCTTAGTTAAAAAGATAAGCGGAACAGTACCTACCTACTAGAAATTTTCATCTGTTTTGTATCTATTTCATATAATTTTATTTATTTAATTATTTTGTCTAACCCCAAGGGTTTGAGTCTTGTCGAAGTTATTTTACAAACCATATTGTATTATCTCTATAAAATTGCAGACAAACACAGACAGATTAACCTTGCTAAAGGACACGCCCAGCCCAGTGTGAATGGACGGGTACAGTCAACTCACAAAATTTGTAAACAATCGTCAATTAACTGAGATCTAAGATAATGTAGCAGTCGGTCGGCTAGATCGAGCTGATGATTTTTAAATGCCACTGTAGCTAATGGGTCGGGCGTGGTCAAAGTCAAACTGTATTACAAAAAAGTAGATAAGAGCGAGACGAGCCTTGTATATGAGTGTTCCATACGTCCAATTCACTTGTAACCATGGTTATGTGTAGCAGAGTTCTTTGTTATAGAGCTCGTCCGGGGAAGAACTACCACCACACCTATTATTGCCACGAAGCAGTAATGCACGCATTACTTTGTTCAGGTTCGAAGGGTAAGTCTTTAGATCTACGTCTCAGGTGGCAACGCGCAAGTGATATTTCCGTTGTTGCAAGCGTACGTAGGCTACGGTGATCACTTACCATCAAGTGGGCCGTACGCTTGGTTGCCACTTGGGTGGTATAAAAAAACCCCCTCGCTTAAGGCGGCAATGAGGCGATCTAAATAAACATTAAATTCTGTTTTAAAAACAAATAACTCCTCGTCTCGGGGTGATGAGTGCTGCCACGCAGAACTTCAGAACTCAAATATTTAGCCAACACTCAGCTGTTATGGTCAGGCGTAGTACTTAACATCAGGCGAATGACCGTTTCGTCATTTGCTAACAAAAAATGTGATAAGAAAAATACCAAAAAAAACTAAATTATGATGAATGATGCCAATACCATGCCTGCTGCCCGACCGCCCCGTTTCACGCCCGGACCCCTGTAAAACTCACAGGGGACGTCTAAGTTACTTGGTTTCGTAGCAGCTACTGACCAGAGTTCTCGAGTAACCCAGTGACGACCTTGACTCGGTCGAACGGAGAGTTGAAAGTGAAATGAATACAATGCACGTATACATACCAATTCACTCCGCTATTTGTATGGTTGAATTTCATGGTTTTTTTTTTTTTTTTTTTTATACTACTAAAGTGGTAACCAAGCGTACGGCCCACTTGATGGTCAGCAGTTTCCGTAGCCTATGTACGCATGCATAGATATCACTTGCGTGTTACCACCCTGAGACATTAGACATGGTGTCATAACAAACACACATAAAGTGTTGTGTTACAACTTGTTAGAGATATTCGTGGGGAACAAGGTGTTTCTAAGTTGCAAAAACTTTAGATGTTTGGACACCTCATATGCATGGGGTGTATCGGTTTTTTTTATTATTTTACTACCCGTTCTGTCCCACAGCTGGGCAAAGGTCATCCCCAAATCTTTTATTGGGTTAGAAGTAATTTATTATGGTATTCCAGAATATTTTCTGCGTGTCATATTCCACCCCGACCTCCAACTTATTCGTTACGAGGTAATCGTGCGTGTGTGTAAACAGACATAGTTATTAAAACAGACAAACGTTTGTGCAAACTTTCATACTTTAATAACTTTAGTAGCGACTACTAGCGACCAACAAGTCATTATTTTCGCTCAAATGTCTACTTGCATAATAGAATAATACTAGTAGTCAATACAATAAGAATAGATTTCAGAAACTTTCGTAGATGACCTAATGTTTAAAAAAGCACTTCCAATATAGTTAAAAACCAAAATAATACAAGTATTACTCATAATAGTAAACTACATTATTGTTCACGTTAAAAACATCGTCGAGCCCTGAACTTCTTACAATAAACTTCAACGCGCTCCATCCAAATGTTTTTTGTTATACCGTTGATCACTATTATTTTTTAATGCAGGACAATCCACACAGCATCAGCCTTAAACTAACTATAGCTTGTTTTATGGGTACCTACTAGATGACTGATAAACGACCGATGTGGCGCAGCGAGCGCTAGTCCGCCTGCGTCGCGGAGGTTGCGGGTTCGATTCCCGCTTTGATAGTGCTCCGATTCTGTAGTGCGTCGGGGATGTTTGCGCAACACCACACGGATGGCTTTCACGCCATTATGCGCAAAAAAACTGCGTCTCTGATGAGCAGAGTACTGGGCAGTCAAAACAGCATCCTGATGAAAGTTAGTAGTTGCGTCACATCTCCGCTCTCCGCTCCGCTCTGGAAGTGCTTTGTGCAGAGGGTGACTAATAAAGGAAACTATTTCTTTCATTAGTCTTCCTCGGCTTCCTAGCCTGCTCACCCCAGTACTTAATTTTTTTTATTATATTTGTTTTATTTTCTAGTTGCATGTTTTATTTATTAATTGTTGTTTTTATTTTATGGATCTGGTGTTATCTGAAATAAAAAAAAAATATTTTATTTATTTTATTTTTTGGGTCAAATGTATGTACGATCTACAAATATTTGTTCCGGGTGATCTGGGTATTTTCTATTTATAATAAAAAATATCTATCTATGTATTGCATTGTATTAAGTATATATCAGTCATCTAGTACCCATAACACAGCTCTGCTTACCTTGGGGCTAGATGATGCTGTGTGGATTGTGCAGCATTATAATATATACTACAAATACAATACATAGATAGATATTTTTCTTATTCATAAAAAATACCCAGAACACCTGGAACAATTGTTTGCAGATCGTACAAACATTTGTCCCAAGGAAGGAATCGAACTCGCAACCTACTGCGTCGCAGGTGGACCTTCGCCCGCCGCGACACATTGGTCTTTAAAGAAACATTTGGATAGAGTGCGTTGAAGTCTTTTGTAGGGAGGTAGAGCTCGACGATATAACCAGTTATGTGGGCAAATCAATGATGCAAACGTCGGGGAATCATAAGAGTAGTAGAGTTTTTTTGTGATAGAACTCGTCCGGGGAAGAACTACCACCATACCTATTTCTGCCGCCAAGCAGTAATGCTCGCATTGCTGTGTTCCGGTGTGAAGGGTATGGTTTCCGGTGAAATTACTGGCACATGAGGCTTTCGATCTTAGCCTCTTGGTGGCAACCCGCGAGGGATACCTCTGGTATTGCAAGCGTCCATAGGCTGCGGTAACCGCTTACCATCTTGTGGGCCGTACGCTTGGTTGCCACTTCAGTTGTATAAAAAAAAACTCGTGTAGGTTTAGTTTTACCTTTTATAAAACCGTATCTTGTAATCGAATGGGAAAATATTTTATCCGCAATCCACGCAGACATATCTCGTTCCTAATTCTATGAATAGTTTGTGGTAGATACTGATTAATTACTCTGATTTTATGGAACAATACCGTCATGATGTTGACCCGGATGGAGGTGACCTTGGCACATGCTATCAGCAGGAATTGGCAGTCTAGTGGCATGTCAATCAAAGATATTATTATGTGATACCACAGAACTAATCACGCTAATATTATAAATGCGAAAATTTGGATGGATGTTTGTTCCTCTATAACTCGAGAACCACTTAACCGATTTAGCTGAAATTTGAAACATACATAGATAATGACCGGGAATAGGACATAGGCTACTTTTTATTCCGGAAAAAAGTACGGTTCCCGAGTTCCACGCGAACGAAGTCGCGGGCGACAGCTAGTCTTAAATATAGTTCTGTTCGTGATACTTTATTCAGCTCTTGCACTATTTTTATAAATTAAAATCTAAATAGAATAGAACAGAAAAATATTTATTTATTTAACGCCACACAATAAACATAAAAATAACAATACAAGAAAAAAAGGCAGCCACTCAGCATGTGCTACAGATATAATGTGTCTGTAGCGCTGGTTTTCAGTGTAGTCTACAAAAGTGCTTTATTATTTGAATCACAAGGATCACTTTGATACGTTTTACAAGCTAGAAAAATGTACGCCAGTTCCAACGCGCTTATGCCGTAAAAGAACTGGCAACAACACCGGCTTTTTGGCAAGTACATACGAGTAGTTTACTTTATTGTGTGACAACATTTTTTGAATGAATAAAATATCTAAATTTTATGATCTACGATGATTTACTGTGACTCCTCATTAGGACGTGAAATGGCCAATGGTCATAATAACTAAGTATGTAAGTTCGTATGAGTCAGTGGCCAACTCTGGTGACAGAGTTTCTAAGCCGCCCGAAGACCTCTGGCATGGTCATAATATTATAGCCATCAGCATCATCATGACAGCTTTCTAATGTTCCCACTGCTGGGACACTGGCCTACTTTATGATCTACGATGCTGTGACTCCTCAATAGAACGCCACAAAAATTGAGCAATGGTCATAATAATATCATTCTCATCATCATGACCTACCTCAAGCAGGTGATTGGGTCATACTCATAATTCACCACACGGATCCAATGCGGATTAAATAAATAAATAAATAAATAATGCTGGACAATCCACACAGCATCATCTAGCCCCAAGGTAAGTTGCTGTTAAACAGAGCTGTATTATGGGTACTAGATGACTGATGATAGATATTTTTTATTATAAATAGAAAATAAAATACCCAGAACACCCGGAACAAATATTTGTAGATCGTACAAACATTAGACCCGAGGCGGGAATCGAACCCTGCGGGTTAGATTCCCAGTTCGGGCAGGCGGACCTGCGCCCGCTGCGCCACATCGGTCGTCACATTGGTATATTTTAGATGGCACATGTTACACGTCTTTCTAATTTTTAGTTCTTGGACATGCATGCATACATGCATAGTATAGGTAGTCCTAAAAGTTATAAAAAAAAGATGAAAACTGCTTTTATATCAGAAACATAACTATTCTTAGTATACTTAGTATTCGTCATGATGAGTAGGCAGCCTATTTGATTTTTAACTTTCTAAATTTTTCTTAAAAAATTACAGAAAATAGCGCCTCAAGCCGGCAAGATGGATACTTCACTTCTTCTTCTTTTAATTTGTGGCGTCTGTATACTTCACTTCACTTCTTTGTATAGGTAGATGCACAGAACTATATTTGAGGTTATAGATTTCTCAAAAGTTTTCGCGCTACAACTTGCACTTTGACAGGTGTCACGCACGACTCCTTTGGCAAACGCATTTCTTATTCTGCCAGGATATTATTACGATACCTTCTTTCCGAACAGTACAGTCGCGTACCGCATCGTAAGTAACTTACAAAATAATTTCACTACGTCATTTTCGACTCTACGTAGTTGAAATAAGACTAGTTTTTAATGTGTAATACTTAGATTGCCTCAATATACTTACTGTTCCAGATATGTCAAGGACCCTGCGTTTACAAAAACGTGCTTTCTTTCGATATTCACGTTTACGAAAGGAAATGCTCGTGCAAAGTAATTGGTTAAGCGTATAAACCTTTTAGTACCTATGCATTTCAAAATTGAAAAACTTTCAAATATATTTAAAGCAAGCTCTAAGTAAATTAATAGTTTGGACAATGGCACATTAAGGGTTCTCTAAGAAACCCACAATCGACACTCCTAACTGTCCATTTCAAATGTGACTAAGTATTTCAGCGCAATTCCGTGCTTCGGAAGACATAAAGTTATCGACCCCGGCTTTAGAAGTTATCAGAAATAACGAAGTGCTTCAGGCCTTTATACCTTCATCAGAGTTACCTATTTACACACGTAGGGTAGCCTCTTGTCAATAATGTCGAAAGAAGAGAGAATTCTCGATTTACTTCCTTAATTTAAAGGGTATTTTGTAGTTAAAAGCGTATCAAAGTTCCTGAACCTACGTAAACTCTTAGAGAGATACTTATAACTTTCCAAATTTCCACTGACCTTGTTTTTGGTTAATTTCAGCTTAATTATGTCCGTGTTTTAAGCTACAATTATACCTACCTACTTCCTCTAGGTATCAGTTACATAACATTCTAAGAGTAGTAGAGTTCTTTGTGATAGAGCTTGTTCGGGTAAGTATAGGTCTCACAACGGATCTCGGCCGTAGTGAAATTAGCCGTTTCGATGCTCAATGGAGCTTTTTCAAACTAAATTGTCTTTGCGCATCACAAACGGCTAACTTCACGGAAGCCTAGATCCGCTGTGCGAACTATACACCAACAGCCATCCAAACAGACAAACAACCAAACTTTCGCATTTATAATAGTGTGATGTGATTAGTGTGATTAGAATAGAAGATGGGTAAAGAAGGGAAGTAAGACTTCTTCGAATGTAAAACCAGATAATGATGAAACAGACTGACATGGAAAACAGATGTGTTTTGACTAGAATCAGAGCCATTATAGTAAGATGCAATAGATGAATCGCTCTGTTGCACCGACACGAAGCAAACAAGTGCCTTAACTTGACGCTCAAATATATTATGTGCAATAATATTTACGATCTACGAGATTACGGTACCAAATTAGATGGGGACCACGAACTGGAAAACGAAGTGTAAAAAGATACTTAGTAGGCACTATCGTCCGCAGCTGCATCGAAAATGCTGGAAGAAGTTGGTCTGGTTAGCAGAGGGACAATGCAGAATTCACCTAATTAGAATTAAAATAATATATTTAAAACATAATACGACCCCTAGCCTCGTAAAAACATAAATTATAGAATATTATTATTAGGTATTTTTAGTGATTGTATTATCTATGTTCCGGTGCGAAGGGTATGGTTTCCGGTGAAATTACTGGCACATGAGGCTTCGATCTTAGCCTCAAGGTGGCAACCCGCGAGTGATACCTCTGGTATTGAAAGCGTCCATAGGTTGCGGTAACCGCTTACCATCTTGTGGGCCGTACGCTTGGTTGCCACTTCAGTTGTATAAAAAAAAAAAAAAAAAAAAACTATTTGAACTAGAAATATTTACTTGCAGTGCCCTTACAGGGTCCATGTACTCACCTGCAGCTATACTATGTTACACCTAAGCTGAATGTACATTGAGCATGAATATATGAAATATGAAATAAAATAACCTTTTTTTTAAATGCGTCGGTGTAGTCTATGCAAAAGTGACAAAAACAAGTATTGCGCACAGAGTGACATAGAAATGTCAGTGGTACAGAAATATTTTAGGTAACTCTATGGCAGAAATGTAATCAAAATTATAAATATGAAAACCAAAACAGATTAGAAACTAATTAGCTAATCATGAAACCAAACTAAACAGCCAGTACAGTCAATACAATAACCAACAAATCAGAAAAAATGCCAAGCAATGTCAAAATCGACGAAAAGGGTGTTACTTCCCAACCTTGAACAGAGGAAGAAACTTCAGAGGTTTGTGAAGAAATGCCTTCGGGTTGGCAAGCCTGCTGAAGAGGTAATTCCACAGAAGTGTGTTCTGTGGGTAATTCCCACGATACAACACTTTAAAGTTAGTAAAATTTAGGCCAATGAGTAACATTTATTTATCCCAACGGATAGGAGGTAAATGTGGTTGGATTTATTTTCCCACCCTTTTTAAAGGAGTGGAACGCGTGGGAAGTGCAGCTTTGCAACCTGGTGACTTGGACCGGTGCGCTGGTGGTCACCGTCGTTGTTCTACGATCGCTCTACCTCATGTACCTTAAGCCGGAAGGGACCTGAGTGAGTACTTACAGCTTACGTAGCTCTCTGCTTGTCAGCTTACCTACCTCTCATACCTACTCGTTTCTGTCTTGCCTTTCTGTTTTTTTTTTATGTCAGCAAGTGACAAGACATTCAAGGCGCCCACCTGATTATAAGCACCACGCCTGACTATTACAGATGCAGTGCCACCCAAAGCTTAAAGTTTTTAAGTGTTTGCGCGGCACTGCACTGCGCTTATCACCCCGAGACATTGTTGTTAAGTCTCTTTCGCCCAGTAATTTCACTTGCTACAGTGCCCTTCAAACCTAAACACAGTAATGCTTGCACACTATTGCTTGGAGGTAGAATTTCTGACACTGCGGTGGTACCTACCAAGACGGACTCTTGCTGAAGAGTCCTACCACCAGGTGATGTACCTACCTAATAATAAACCTCGGTCTGCTTTCACCTATTATTATGCCATAATGGGTGCACATTGTGATCCACGATTTGTATTTTCACCCCATGTACCTACCAATGTGATGACAATAAAAGTATTGAGTATTGAGTATCGGTCTAAATGTAGTTCTCGATTCACGCAAGCATAAACTTTCCATAATCTGCAAAATTCATTTACTACCACCATACCTATTTCATGCCGCCAAGCAGTGCTCGCATTGCTGTGTTCCGTTTCGATTCGAGGATACAGTTTCCGGTGAAATTACAGGCACAATAAAGCACATTAAAGTCTTTGATGTTGCAAGCGTACGTAAGATATGATAGAGGCCTTTGGGTGGCTTAAAAATTCTGTCACCAGAGTTGGCCACTGACTCATACGAACTTACTCAATGCTACGTAACCGCTTACCATCAACGCCGTACGCTTGGTTGCCAATTAGATGGTAAGGTGCTTTCTGGTAAGATCGGCGAAGTAGTAAATCTGGATAAATCATGTAACTACTCAATTCGGCCATATTTTACAGAGGTGATTTTTTACGGTGGTCTGGTTCTATTTTTTCTTTGCTATTCCGAATAGTTATGCTCTGTTTTATACATTCATCAACCGTTGTGTTTAACTAAACGTTAGAAATAAGAAATGAAACCTCTATATTTTTGCGTTAGTTCAGATGCTATTAACCAGAGGTGAAAAATAGTTTTCTAAGACTCTTTAGGTTTCTAAAAAATTGTCTGATCTTACCAGAAGGCACCCTAATAAAAACATTTTTCCAGATCTATTATGATAACGCCAATCGTCTAAATGTTCAACCTACGGCAGAAGCCAACTAAGCTGTACCGCATCAAGAGGTCCATCTACTTGGCAACGCGCGGGCGCAAGCCTCTCGAAGGCTACAACTCCCAGATCTGCCACGTGGTGGCCTGGACCGGGGTGCTCTTCCTCCTCCTGGTGTTCCTGAGGAGGATGTACTTGAAGTACAATGATGGGTCATCGGCACACCTCTTGAGGTCATATGACGTTATGCGGTAATTCTATCCGACTAGTTTTTTGGTCGTTTTCTCGGTTTTTTTATTAACAGACCTCGTCTTGCCTCTAGTTATTTGATAATGGAATAAACTGACTTGATTTTTCTGTCCAAAGTATTGATTTTTATGACTAGGTATATTACCTTGATCACTCCAGTCATCTCGGTTTTGTGCCAGTTGGACCAAAGCTCTATTAAAGTTGTCGAGATCATCTCGCCATCTCTTTTAGGGTCTGTCAAGACGCCGATTTGCTGTCTTAGGGCTCCACTGGTGGCCTCTGCCCAGCAGTGGGACACAAAAGGCTAATCGTAACGTAACCTACGCTCGACTGATCTCGGCCATCGCGTGAAGTTAGCCATTTCGAAGCGCAGTGGAGCTTTTTCGAACTAAATTGACTTTACGCATCACAAACGGCAAACTTCACGATGACCGAGATCCGTCGAAAGTAGGTGCTTTAGGTGACATGATCTGTAGACCACTAGCTCCTAATGCAGCGCTGGTTTAATTCGTTCTGTAAACTCAGCGCAATAAAGCTCATGGTAGAAGGCCTTTAAACGGCCTGTTAAACTGAGGTGGGTTGATCATGATAATCACGCGTCTGATAGATAATTATGAACCTACTCAAAGATCCTAATCGTAGGAAGCCTTGAACTTTGGATCTAACATTATTTCATTTTCAGACTAGGTACTGTTTAATTAAGGATTTAGGAATTATAATTAAGTGCAATGCATCCGCTTTAAAGCCATTCTTGATATTTCCTCGTATTAACGGCTAGCCTAGTCTAGGCTAGGCTAGTCTTGTGCAAAACAAACACGATATGCCAAAAATGTTTTCGCCTCGAGCGGGACTTGAACCCACAACCTTCCGCGTGTGCTCTACCAATAGTCCACGCGCTTGCTCGAAAGTCTCGTGTTTTTTATTTATATTTTTTATATTATTTTGTTTATTATTATTAGGGCGTGTTCAAAACTCGCAATTACCTCTCTGTTGTATGGATCACACTATTTAGAGAAGTTACCTACCTATTACATTATCTAGGTATTTGACAAACAATTCCTGTTCTACTCTACATTAGCTATGTCTAAACTATAAATGTACCGGAAAATGTATTATTATTACTTTACATAGGTAATTCAGCGTCAATATTTTCAAGGTGATTGTGTTTATTGGCTAAACTCAATAAATAGTGATCAAACAGTCTCAATTGTTGCCAAAAGCGGGTTGTGCCGGCGCCGATGTGATCGGCCCATTCTGCGCAATGTCATGGAATGCAAGAAGTTTGTGTGAGATAACCTTACGTAATGTTACAGGCAGTCAATCATCCAGCATCCAGTGATGTAATATTCCATTTCTTTCATTCCGTTTTTCTTTTTTTAGGTAAGTAGGTACTTCTATTTAAAAAATACGTATCTATTAGCTTATTTGGAAGCGATCTAACTTCCGATCTGAAGTTCACAGGCTTAAATCTAGGCCATGCACTAATGGATTTATATATAGTTACGAACAAAATTATGTGTTAGGTCTTCGAACTTTTAGCACACATTTAAACTTTTGCGCGCCGCGCTGCCATTATTGCCTGCTAGCAGGTTGTATACTACTTTATGTGTAAATACTGTCTAATGGTTGATTTTACGTTCGTCATAGGAAGTGGCCTCCTGCAGATCAGATTAAAAGCAATAGACAATGCGCGCGCCTTGACCGACGACCTTTTGCTGAAACAATCACGACGAAATGCTGACCGTTTCGATGGTTTGTTTGAACTGTTTTAACACTAGTCAAGTCACTAAAGTCCTGATATCTGTGGGTATCAGAAACTTTGAGTAAGTAGCTAGGTAGAGATAAACCTAGATAAAGCATTCTAAAACTGTTGAGTAAGTAGCTAGGTAGATATAAACCTAGATAAACCATTCTAAAAGGACGCCCCTCCACCGCGTTTGTCAATTGTCATACATTTCAATGTGACAACTATAGCAACTTTTTGAGTAGAGCGTTCAGTTGTAGATTGGTTTATTTTATCTCTAGGTAACTACTTACCTACCTATGGTAGTAACAGAACTCACAGAACCGGAAACAAATGCTTGCAGATCGTTCCATTTGTCTCGTAGCAGGAATCTAACCCGCAACCTCTCGCTTCTTAACTAATCTCTTACCCAGCAACAGAAAACAAAAACACAGAAAATACAGATTTGGTTATTTTTTTTTTTTTTTTCATTAGCAATAAACTGCTTGTCTATTATATATATTTGGTTAAATTAAATTGGCTAAAGCAGAGGTAGAAAGCGGTAGAGCTTTTTACTGTGCCGTATTTCTAACACTAGTTCGTATAAAACAAAGTCGCTTCCTACAGTCTGTATGTATGCTTAGATCTATAGAACTATATACGCAACGGATTTAAATACGGTTTTTTTTTATAGATAGAGTGATTCAAGAGAAGTTTTAAAGCACCTGTGCGAAGCCAGGGCGGGTCCGCTAGTCTACATTATAACCTAAAGTTTTGATAAGTTCTTCGTAGTGCATACCTCTTCTATGATCATTCCAACATTCCTCGACTCTTGCGCAATTAATTATACCACCTTCGGTCCCTAAAACATGTTGACGTAAGAAAGAAAGCTATGTCCTTAACCGGAGTACGCGCGCAGAATCATAAGGTCGCTGTATGCAATGTAGGTCAGATTATGAGTACCTACCTACCTAATTAATATGTTTGTTGTAATTCCTAGCCAACAGCCATTTCATTACCTATTCCCTAGATGTTACAGCATCTATTAGGATACCAAACTGCAGACCAATTCTACTAACCAACGCCTTGAAAATTTATTGTCGTGTCGTGAACTCGTGGACCGCTGTATTGTGTATTGGTTAGGAGGTAGGTAGGTACTTGTAATTTATTATCTAATAAAGTTTTATTCCTAAATGGTCTGGATAATCTAGAATCAGCCTTTTTGTCTTATAACTTAGCTAGCCTAGAGCGAAAACTATGCAACCTTTGTTTTGTTAGTGCTCGACTGCTCGACTACCGGTACTCCTAGGCTACACACACTCGACATTTTTAACGCATATAACGCCATCTAGTTATTTATTGCGTTAAGTTATTATGACACTACTTTAAGGATCGGTTTGTATGGTGGCAGCACTGCACTGGCATCTGGCATCAAATGTCAATCTTTATATTTGTCATTGTCAAAGTCACGCATGCTGCAAAAATATCGATTGTTTTCATTGCCTTGTGTGCATGCATGCATTTTGATTGCACGTAAAAATCTAAAAATACACTGAAACTTAAGAATTTGTAAGTTAAGCTACAGTGCAAAGTTAAATAAAATTATTGGTTTACTTTTCGGATTCATTTGGGTGTAAATTCATCCAGAAAACTACTTTTTTGTGCGGTTTCGGTTTGTTGATTAAATTTTAAAATTTATTATTAATCACGATTCACGATGTTATTGTTTGTACAAAGCTGAAAATCTTCATTATAATAATTAAAAGTAGTGCATTATTTCGCGAGCAAGGCTCAGATAGCAAATTTCACTGATTTTGCCATCAGAAGCCCAAACTTTGAGGCACTATGTCGATGCCACATAGTAGTTCAAGCACCACCAGTTCTAGCACTAAACGCAAGGAAATATACAAGTAAGTTCAGTTTAATTAATTCAAACTCCCAAATTGCGCCAATATCATAAATATAATCTGGTAGAATGCACACATGGGCAGCTGATTTTATTTTTAACCCACATTATTAGGTCAGTCTAAAATGAAACATTTCTACAGTTAGGCATAGATGCTGCATAATATTCACAAAGGTTACGAAAATGTTGATTAAAATCACTTGAAATATTCACATCTGTATTTAGATATTTAAAATTGATGTGAGAAAGTTTTGCCTATATATATAAAATATGCTTCATAAAATTGTTTGGTTAATTTTCCAGATACCAAGCCCCATGGCCTCTGTATTCCATGAACTGGTCTGTCAGACCCGACAAGAGGTTCCGCCTCGCTTTAGGTAGCTTCGTTGAGGAGTATAACAACAAGGTATCTATGATAAAAGGCTCTTTTATGTGTGTACTTCAGGTTATAGAAAAAAGTAATAATGTCCATGTCATGTTTTTCATGAGAAAACATTCTACAATACCTTGATCTGGATACTGTCTATTCTAGAGTAAATAGGTAGAGAGTCAAGCTACTGGTACCTAAATATTGGTTGTCTATATAATACCTTGTAATTGAATTTTGCAAAGTCATGTCTGAATCTAAATCAAATAACTATCAGACATTTCTTGGTTTAAAATCTCAAAAGGAAATAATCTGCTACCTACTTTGCTTCCTGCTAAGTAATAAAATTAATAATCATGATTTCAGGTACAAATAATATCACTAGATGAAGAGACAAGCGAGTTCAGTGCTAAGAGTATATTTGACCATCCATACCCTACCACAAAGATTATGTGGATTCCTGACAGCAAGGGCTTGTATCCTGACCTGATCGCTACCAGTGGTGAGTTGAGCTTAGCTACTTTTATTTTACAATGAGTGGGTTCAAACCCAGTTGTAATTTAGATTCAATACTCAATTGATTTTTCTATTTAAAAAGTTGTACGCAATGCCAGTGCTATCGTACGGTGAAGGAAAACAATGTGAGGAATTCATATCCAAGAACTAAAAATTAAAGACATGCGCTATCCACCAATCCACATTCGATTGGCGTGGTAGATTAAGACCCAATCACTCTCGCTTCAGAGTAGACCAATGTTGCTGATAAACAACATTAGTGGGAAAAAAATGTAGGAACATTATTTGTCCCGTAATGGATCAAACCCACACCTCATACGCACTCCCCCCCCACTCCACTGAGATCTTCAAATATTTGGGTTAACTTGTTCCCAGGTGATTACCTTCGTATTTGGCGAGCTGGAGAGCCCTACACACTCTTTGAGTGTGTTCTCAACAACAACAAGAATTCTGACTTCTGCGCGCCCCTGACTTCGTTCGACTGGAACGAGGTGGACCCTAACCTTATTGGGACGTCCAGTATCGACACAACTTGTACGATATGGGGGTTGGAGACAGGACAGGTGTTGGGACGGGTCAATGATGTGTCGGGGCATGTGAAGACGCAGCTTATAGCTCATGATAAGGTATGATTTACAATTCGTTTCTTAGTGCACTTTATACCCTGTAAGGATCAGGGTTGATAATAATCATGATTTAAATCGAATTTATTTATAAACGAATTTTCTCCATTTATTTACATAATCCAATCATTTATAATTTGGAAGTAAGTTATTAATTAAAAACTTAAAATAAATTTTATAAAGGTAAATCTGTTTAATGAGTTGCTCTCCTGCATACCGAAAGACAATACTAAGCAAGCCGATGAGTCAGTTTTTAATGAATAAGGGCATAGAGATAAAAGATGAATGATAGAATGTGGTTGTACAGGAGGTGTACGACATCGCGTTCAGCCGCGCGGGCGGGGGGCGCGACATGTTCGCGAGCGTGGGCGCCGACGGCTCCGTGCGCATGTTCGACCTGCGCCATCTCGAGCACTCCACCATCATATACGAGGTACCAACCAACTCCAATACACAATACTCATATGGTAGGGTCCATTACACTTGTTACAGAATAGGTGGAACAAGATTTTTTTTTTTATCTTTTATCTGGCAATCTGCATTGAGCTAGTTTTGTCTTACATCTTTTTTTTAAATAAATAATAACTTTATTGAGGATACAATTTGCATGGTAGTTTTTCAAACTTATCGTACAATTATAAAATAGTCCTACAAATGGCGGTTTTCTTGCATTTGATATGGCTGGAATAGGCCCAGTGGCGTATCCATATTAAGATTGAGTCTATATTATAAAGTCTTAAGAGGCTCTCCTTTTTATCCTTTTAAAGTCTGGCTTTATTGATCACCATACTTAGATAATACAATGCAACAAATTCAATTTAAAACATCTTTGCCAGGCAACCTATGAACGGAGCGGACTTGTTATGGCCATTTCTTTTATTTTGCATCTACATAACCATTGCCTAATATCACGATGTTTAACTTCAAACCAATCAGTCGCAAATAAATCACGAATACGTACAGCAGTCTTTTATTTCATTATTTCATTTCAGTTAAAATAGGCCTTAAACACATCACCAGGACTAAAATTAAAAAGAGAAGGGGGCATGTTGGTGTTGTGTGTATAAATATAATATAAATAATAGATAGTGACATGTGTATGAATCCCGTCAGGACCCCACGCACACGCCGCTGCTGCGTCTCGCGTGGAACAAGCAGGACCCCAACTACCTCGCCACCGTGGCCATGGACGCGTGCGAGGTCATCATCCTCGACGTGCGCGTGCCCTGCACCCCCGTGGCGCGCCTCAACAACCACAGAGCCTGCGTCAACGGCATCGCCTGGGCCCCGCACAGCTCCTGCCACATCTGCACCGCGGGAGACGACCACCAGGTGAGTACTGCGCCTCAACAACCACAGAGCCTGCGTCAACGGCATCGCCTGGGCCCCGCACAGCTCCTGCCACATCTGCACCGCGGGAGACGACCACCAGGTGAGTACTGCGCCTCAACAACCACAGAGCCTGCGTCAACGGCATCGCCTGGGCCCCGCACAGCTCCTGCCACATCTGCACCGCGGGAGACGACCACCAGGTGACTAGGAGTACTCACGCTTAAATAAGTTCCGGTTAGGAGGGTATGGTTTCCGGTGAAATTACAGGCACACGAGACTTTCGATCTACGTCTCAGGGTAATCGCTTACTTATTAAATTACTTAGTTGCCGATGCAGCCAAATGTAAATACTCGCGTATCGAACGACCGACATCAACTGATCACGGAGTGTTAAATGACATAATATATTTTTCAGAATTCAAATCCGTGCCATTTCCAAGCTATTTTAAAAATTATATCCTAAGAAATCCGCCGTTAATCAAAAAATTCCCACAAGAGTACTGGACGATTGGTTGCCACTTTGGAACACATCTGGCATTGCAGTGATATAAAGTATTTGCAACGTCCCTCCAGGCGCTGATCTGGGACATCCAGCAGATGCCGCGCGCGATCGAGGACCCGATCCTCGCGTACACGGCGGCGGAGGGCGAGGTGAACCAGATCCAGTGGGGCGCCACGCAGCCCGACTGGATCGCCATCTGCTACAACCGCCACACGGAGATCCTGCGCGTCTAGTAGTGAGCCGTCCTGTGTGCTGCTCGATTCCGCACCTGTGACCCGCCTTAATGTCACCTTTTACCTTTCACCTGTGACCCTGAACGATCCTGTACGCAACAAATAAATCACCAACTGAAACCCGATCGCGAACCAAATAAATCCGAACCAAACAAATCACCAACTGGAACCCGATCGCGAACTAAATAAATCCGATCCAAACAAATCACCAACATGAACCCGATCGCGAACCAAATAAATCCGAACTAAACAAATCACCAACTGGAACCCGATCGCGAACTAAATAAATCCGAACCAAACAAATCACCAACTGGAACCTGATCGCGATCAACCAAATAAATCACCTCACTGTTTATGTAATTCGGTTGAAATCGATTTCACTAGGTTTCAATCAAAAACATTATTTTGTATTTATATTGTGTATGAATATGACAGCTTATTGACAGTTTACTGATTGAAATTGGATTGCAACCGATTTGCGTAAACGCTCTACAGCAGTTACGCAATTTGGTTGCAATCCGCTGTCGTCCATGTCGCGCGTACTTAATAACCCTACGGATTTTAAGGTTCGAGCACATTATGTCGGGCCGCAGCGCAGCGCAAAATGCTTACCTAGCACATTTTGAGTACAGTATACTACCAGAATTTGCGTGCAACTGTATATGGATAGCTCTGACGAAGAACTTTCTTTCTTTTTGCCTGCTGTTATAGCGCACTGTTGACGGGGCGCAGCGGGGCGGGGCGGGCCGCATCGCACTGTACTCAAAATACGTCAATGCACTGCGACCCGGCCCGTCACTAATGTGCTAGGTAAGCATTTTGCGCTGCGTTGCGGCCCGACATAATGTGCTCGAACCTTTAATCAGCAACCTGCCAATAACTGTCATATTCATACAATATTATCAGTTTCTGATTGAATCCTAGTGAAATCGATTGCAACTGTATAGCATAATAGCCTCAAGGTCCACCTTACAACGTAATTCCGAAGTTTCAGACCGTTTCCTGTAATTGTTACCGCATTCGTTCCGAAAACGGCACTGAACATGATGAAATAAAGTTACTGAAACTTCATGGTACGTGTGACGTATTTCGTTTGAAACTTTGAAAGTTACCAGCGGGCTTATTCGCTATGACCTAGGAGATTCCGTACCAATAACGTGTAACTTAGTAACGTGTTCTATACGTGCCGTGGTGTGAAGTTTGTAAAATTGTTTTCTGTATCTGTGTTGTATTCTGTTCAATAGCGATAGTTTTGCTATCGATAGGTTGACTTTGAAAAACAGTCAGACGAGCCCCTAAACGTAGCTCGTCGACGATTCCTCGCAGATATCGTAACCAGCCCGCGTTTGGTCATAGCGAATAAGGCTCCAGGTGGTGTGATTGGAATCGACAGTGATCGTTTAGCTAAACTTCACAAAGATATTGTAAAAAAGGCATAAGGCAGGCCCACAGTACAAGATTACAAACGTGTTAACCCTGCTATTATAGAGTGAGTTAGCTTCGAAAAAAAATATTTATCTACCCTCAAAAGTATTCTAAAACCTTACTATTCATAACGGACGTATTATTCTAAGCTGGCGATCAGCTTTATTTACCTACAAGTTTGTTGAACGACTTCATTTAGAATTGGTCTAAAAATAAAATAGCATTTAGCCGATTTCACCTTAGTTTTTTTGCTTTTTGCCTTTTTGACACCTTTTTGCTGTTGTGGCACACAAGTATAGTTCGCACGGCGGATCTCGGCCGTAGTGAAGTTAGCCGTTTCGATGCGCAATGGAGCTTATTCGAACAAAATTGTCTTTGCGTGTCACAAACGGCTAACTTCACGGAAGCCTAGATCCGCCGTGCGAACTATACATGACAGCGTCAATTGTTGCTGTTACGAGTACTGCTGATTATATTCTATTTTTGGGTGTACTGTATGTGTGTGTCTTAATAGCAAATAAAAATATGTCTGTCTATTTCCGTTAAGTTGAAATCGGCTCAAAATGCTGTTTTATTTGAGGTGTTTAGATTCAAACCGAGTTCAAATTCACTTTACATACAACAAATATATAAATATTTAACATTACTCGATCTCGGCTCAGAGCTAAACGCTATTATGTATGAACGGTGAAATCGAATAGATGTTATTATAAAAAAAATGTGTTTTCGGATTCCAGATTACACGTGAATTGGATGAAATAATTAAAATTTAAATTAAAAGAAATATAACTTTTGACGCCAACTTTAACTTGTACTCGACTCACGTCAGTTTATTTGGGAAAGACTGATGATTTTATATTATATTTTCATGAAATCTCACAGCGTTTGGTTATTGCTATGAATAAAGTGGTGGCCAAATGCAGTAGGTATACAGGGTGTCGAAAATGGGTCACTAGAATAACCATTGATGGTAATAGCATTTCTGTGAATCACACACAATTTTTAGAACATCTTGTACAGTAGTTACATTCAAAGTTGCCAAGACTTGAAGATCAGCTTCGATAAAAACGCCGTAGGGCTCAGGTATTTAGTTACGGTAATACAATCTTTATTCTTATTGTGATAAGGGTTAATGTGGGAAGTATGGATGACATCACTACCAGTGTCTCGAAATTGACGGAATATAGGACAACTGCATTTAAAATGTAGATAAATTTAAGAGATGAGTGAGGAGTAGTTGTATAGCGACAATTTGCGACTTTTTCCAAAAAAAATAAATTATTTTGGATTATTTCCCGTAGTTTTGTATATTTATAAGCTGAATTATTGTTTTTCCTCAATGAGGTTTTGGTGATTATTAGGTCTGTAAGCAAAATTTATGATTTAATATTCAAACAAATTAGTAGGCTACATTGTATAAAATTTATTTGAAAACTTTATATACCTAAGGACTAGATATAATTTTATTTATAAACGTAGATTAGTGTAGTTCATAAGAATTTCTCATTGAATATACAATGCAATAATGATAAATTTTCATTTGTACAAAAATTAGCAAAATAGTGACCATTCCTAATATAAGATTATCCTTATACATATACATTTGTAGTCTTATCCAGACTTCTGTCCCAAAGCAAATGTTTCGTAAACTTTCAGCAAGGATGCCGGAGTCCTAGGCATAAAGTCTTTGAGGACATGTTCAAAATGCTCCATCATCACCGCAGGGCAGTCCAGGTCTTTTTCCAGCGCTCTCAATGCAGCTTCGTGGCAAAGAGCCTGTAACTCTGCTCCTGAGAACCCCTCAGTTCTCGTAGCCAGGCTGTGTGAGTTGACATCATCACTGACGCTCATCTTTTCAAGCTTCAACTCGATGATCTGCAACCTTGTTTCAAAGTCCGGCAATGGCACATATATAATTCTATCAAGACGTCCTGGTCTAAGTAACGCTCGGTCCATCCTATCAGGACGGTTAGTAGCTGCCAGTATTGTTACAGAGTTCAGAGGTACAACGCCATCTAGCTCCGTCAGAAGCTGAGCTAACACTCTCTCGTGAACTCCAGCTTCCCCCGCTCCTCGTTCACCCCCTATCGCGTCCATTTCGTCAAAGAAGATTATAGATGGAGCTACTTGGCGCGCCTTTGTGAACAAATCTCTAACAGCTCGCTCTGATTCGCCGACCCATTTGGAGAATAATTCTGGACCTTTTATAGAAAGGAAATTAAGTCCGCTTTCTGTTGCCAATGCCTTCGCTATCATGGTCTTGGAACATCCCGGGGGTCCGTATAACAACACGCCTCCGGGAGGTTTGATACCTAATCTTTTGAAGCTTTCACCATGTTTTAGCGGCCATTCTACTGCTTGTCTTAATTTCATTTTCAGGTCAGCTTGGCCACCAATGTCTGACCACCTGACATTAGGTACTTCTATCAATAGCTCTCTCATAGCACTAGGTCTTACCAGTGTCAGTGCAGCTATCAGATCTGCCTTCTCAATCACTTCACCAGAACGTTTTATACACTTCATGGAAGCTTGTGTGCAAAGATTTACCATATCAGCTGCTACATATCCGTGAGCTAAGTCTGATGTGGTTTCTAAGTCCTGTGCAGACACTTTGTTGGGCAGACTATTGAGTAAACTATACAGAATTTCTTTTCTTTTGATTCTATCGGGTACAGGAACCTCTATTTCCTTATCTAGCCGCCCAAATCTCCGCAACATAGGATCTATTGTTTCCGGCTTCCGAGTAGTTGCTAATACAAAAACTCTATTGTTGTCTTCATGCAAGTTGTCCAAGAGAGAGACAAATGCTGATGTCACTCTTCGCTCCTGCTCGGTACTACCTGATGTACGTTTGGGACAGATAGTTTCAATTTCATCAACTAAAATAATGCTGGGTTCATTCTGCACAGCTTTTGCAAACAAATTTTTCATTGTGCTTTCTGTTTCACCAAAGTATTTGCTAAATATTGCTGGCCCATTGACCTCTATGTGAAAACAATTGAGATTTTCAATCAAGTATTTGCAAATAGCAGTTTTGCCAATCCCTGAATGACCATATAATAGAAGACCTCTGGTAGGTTGAAAATTTGCAGTCAGGCCGCTTTTATCAAATGAAATATTTATAAAAGTTTGTATTTCCTCTAAAATATCACTGACTCCTCCTAGTTGTATGGGTTTTCTTCTAACTTTTTGTGCTTTTTCTTTTTCAATATCCCAAGCAGTATTTTCACTAAGTACAAACCAAGTTTTGCTAAAGTTATCGGTTTGCTCTTCAGCTTTCACATGGACTACCTCAATCTCTAACTTCTTGCCAAAATAATAGTATGTAAGTACAGCCCCGACCGACACAAAGTTATTATAGAAATGCTCCTTGAGTAACCCGCTGATATCAGCATCAGTTTTGTGATTTAAGATTTTTATGGAAACATATGAAGCATTCGGTATTTGATCCTGAATTACTGAGACTGTTACTGTCTTGTTATCATTGCTCCATGCTTCAGATAAACCTGAAAATGAAAACAACCACTATAATTAGGTACCAAAACAAAACAGACTTAAAAATAAGTTCAGTTTGTTATATGGTATGTAGGTACTTAAATAAACTAATTAATAAATCTAAATAATTAAATAAATAATCTAAACTAATAATAATCTAGTAAATAAATAGCTAAATAATAATAATAACTAAAGGAGGCCTATACCTAGCAGTGGGTGAAGTCAGGCTGTGGATGATGATGATGATGAAATAAATAGCTTACCAGAAGCGGGCAATATAACAGCAGCCGGAGCCGAGGCTTTGGAAGGCCACATCCTCTTTACCATCAACGGAGCGCCTTCCCGAGTCAACTGAAGCGGTGCACCAATAACCGCTCCAATCAGCGCGCTTGCGCTCGGATGCACCATTACTGCGTCTTTAGGAGGCCCCTCTGGCAGCGGCCCGCTTCTCTGCAGCCATGTATACAGCTTGCAGTCTTCCACGTAAGGACATTTCACCTGATCTTTCACACAGTTCAACTCTACGTGGATACTTTTATCGTTTGAGGTTACGCTGCATCCGCAGCGCTCGCAGTCTACCCATAATGTTTTTTTTTGTTTAGGAGGCATGGTTTTTTAGTTGAATTTCTGCAATTTTTTAAGGATTTGGCTGATTCGTTTGTTATATGTATCGTAAAGGTTAAAATTTAAATTCTTCTTCTTCTTATTTTTCTCTTCGCTGCGCCTGTCACTGTCACTGTCAATTTATTTATAAGTGTTTGCCAGTATCGAAATAATTTCCAACGCAAGGGTTGCGTAGCAATCAGCAACGTCGACAATCATGTGTTGAGTTTGTAATAATTAATGGGTTGATTACATTACACTACCAAGTGTAGTGCCGAGAGCACTTTCTCGCCACTTCCGTTTTGTTTACTCGGCCGAGTGCCCATCTCCGCGCTCCTTTCAGCATACCGTGCATTGTCTCGCTCACCCACTCGGTAAAGAATTATTACTCACTTTATTTAATTTTTAATTTTAGTCTTCGAAACTAACTGAACAGACTCGCCGGGAAGCAAAATGCGTGTGAACTCCTGCCGTCGCAGCCAAGCACCAATTTACTGCCTCGCCTCTAGCAAAACATAATAATAAAGGAACAAACATCGTAATTTTTTTTTTTATTTACATCATCATCATCAACCCAATCTTTACAGCCTGAAAACCTAATACGACAGAGAGAGTATTTATGTACATTCAATTATTTATTATGCTAATTATTTAAAATATCTATGACTAGCATTTCGTCCCAGCTTCGCACGGGTACAATAAAACCGCACCCGTGCGAAGCCGGGGCGGGTCGCTAGTAATAAATATAGCCTATGTTACTCAGGGATAATGTAGCTTTATAGTGGTGAAAGAATTTTTGAAATCAGACCAGTAGTTTTTGAGTTTATTCGTAACAAACAAAAATACAAAAATACAAATCTTCTCTCTTTATAATATTAGTCTAGAGTCTAGACTAAATTACCTAGGTTAATAAAATTCACAGAGGAAAATAAGAACCTCTACCTATGTACCTACCTATATACAGTGGTGGCCATATAATTAAGAACGCTGATATAAAGGGAAGATTTTTTCCAACTAAGATGCAAAACTAATTGTATGCATTTGTTTTTATTTCTCTCGGTATCGTAAAACATTTCCATATTACCACTGTATTCATTGATACACATGATTGACTAAAAATCAATAGGCAAACTTTTTACACTACTTTTAAACAAAGTATTCCTTATTACTGGCTGGTCACGTAATTAAGAACGCTAAGTAGTTTATACCTTTATTCAAATTTTTAAATTTGAATAAAGTCAGTCAGTCGATTTGTTACTGTTTGTATAATTTTGGCGCAATTACGTGCTGTAAAAGATTAAAGGTGATTGCTTCTTTAGAAAAAACAATGGGAAAAAATAAAAGTTGTGATAAATCTACAAGGGAAGTAATAATAAAACTTCGCCGGAAGACTTGGTCTTATATAAATATAATATAAAAGATAGCCGACCATCTGCAATGTTCAAAAACGATGGTTTTCCACGCTGTAAAGCATTTTGCTACGTATCAAACTACTTCGAATGTTCCGCGTGTACCTAAACAGAGAAAAACAACTCCTCGAGATGACCGAAACATCGTTCGTATGGCAAAACAAAATCCTTTTAAAGGGTCCAATGAGCTTAGAAAAGAATATTTTGGTGAAAACAACTTTTCAGCAATTTCAGCACGCACTATTCGAAGACGTTTGGTTGAAGAAAAATTGCACGGTAGGATAGCAAGAAAGGTACCCGTGTTAAAACTTTGCCACAGGCAAGCCCGGCTTGCATTTGCGAGAAAGTATGAAAACTGGACTGTGCAACAGTGGAAAAATGTACTTTTTTCTGACGAGACGAAAATAAACAGAGTATGTTCTGATGGAAAACGATATGTACGACGTCCCCCGAATACAGCATTCGACCCAAAGTACACGAAAGTTACATTAAAGCACGGTGGTGGAAATGTGAAAATTTGGGGTTGCTTTTCTGGACATGGTGTAGGACCTGTAAAGTTGATAGAAGGTAACATGGATCAGTTCCAATACAAAAATATACTGGAAGAAACAATGTTACCATACGCTGAAGACGTTCTACCGGTCATTTGGACATTCCAGCATGACAATGATCCAAAGCACACTGCACGCACCGTAAAGGAATTTCTTACAGCGCAATTAGTTTCTGTCTTAGACTGGCCTGCTAACAGTCCAGATCTAAACCCAATAGAGAATCTGTGGTTTGAAGTAAAGAAAAAGGTTTCAAATACAAAGTGTGGAAATTTAAGAGAGCTGTATGACGTTTTTTTAGAAGAATGGAACTCTATTTCTCTTGCGAAATGTCAAAAATTAATAGAGTCAATGCCTCGCCGGTGGTCGCCGTGGATATGCTATTAACTATTAATTTTAGTTAAATATTTCTTTTTATGTTTCCTGTGCTACATAATATTGTGATTTTTTAAATCTAAGTGTCATACAAAACAATTCCCGAGCAGTTAAATAAATCGTTCTTAATTATTCGTCCAGTTTCAGTACTATTTGAATGTGTTACTTTGATAAAATCAATAAAATGTGCAAAAAATAGTAAGCGTTTTCATACTTTATTCTTAAGTCTCTATTAATGTGACTATTATATAACATAAATAGTTGCTTCTCAAAAGGTACACATCTCTGTGTATGATACGATTTGAATAAAAAACTTCTAGAACTTCAAATCGTTCTTAATTATATGACCACAACTGTAGGTAGTATTTAGTTTTCGTAATTTAATGATGTCTCATAGAATTAAGTAGGTAAGGTAGGTATCTACATTACTATCTAAGTAATTAAAGTTTATTTAAATTAAAAAAGAGCGTAGGTAATTGATTTTCATCTAAGTAGGTAGATATCTTCCATTTTTCTTATTGAATTTTACTTGCTTATTTACATGCAAAAAAATCATTCGTTATCTTATCAGTAGGTAACCTTTTGGCCTTGCCATGGACGCCCGCCGCGCCGCCCCGCGCGGCATCGAAGTTATTGAGTGATTTTAGCAACAATTTATTTTTTTAATAAAAATACAGTTTAGTAAGCAGTTTATGATTATTGATAGATTCTATAAAAAGCGGAAATACGTTAGAATAAAAAATGTCTCGATGATTTATTTATAAAAATAGTCGTGATTCTAAAACAAGTCAAATACCTACCCAAAGAATTCTTTAATGACTATAGTAGTCAAAGCAAATACCCTACCTACAGTTTTACTCTTCCGGCACAGAATACACATCAGTACTCCTTTGCAGCACGAGTGGCCGTGATCTAGTGTTAATGCCACCGATCACAGGATCAATGCTGCTCTTTTTTTAAATTTTGAGAATAAAACATTGATTATGACTAAAAAATTACCTAACCAAAATATAACACTATGTTAGGAGCACTGTAGGTTATGTAGGTACCTATTAATTATTTATTTGTGCTAGATTACTAACGATTCCAATGCCTATGCTCTAAAAGTTAGATGTACTTTTCCAAATAGTCCAAAGTCCCACACGGATTTGTTATTAAAATGTGGATTTGTTATTTATATGAGTTGTCCATGACCGAAGCATATCGTATCAGCGGAAATGCCCGGCCGCTCCGCGCCGCCGCCGCCGCGCCGGCCGGCCGGCCGGCTTACTCCCACAAGCATACCTGTGACGTCACTACAAATCAAAACAAACACTGTAGATACCTAAGTATATAAAAATGTGAACTGTGGTGTAGGTAACCTATACAAATCAATTTAGTCACTAAAAAATATCATACGTTGGTTGAATTCGGGGAGAGCAACGTGTATTGAAGCGCGCGCGTCGAGTAAAAGTTTGTTTCCGTGTTTCCGTTTTGTTCCGTTCCGCAAATGATCCAAAGAAGTTTTATTTGGTAAAATCACTAGAAGAATCTACTTCAGTTCCACAAGCCATAAAGTGTGTAACCAGAGTGACCAGACTTGCAAACTAGTTTATTATTTTATACTTATCTCGTATTCTTCTAAGTTTGACCTAACCTGTTATCCTGTTATCATGATTTAATGTTATTCATCTTTAATAATTGAAATCTGACTATTATTGTGATTTCAATTTACATGACGCATTTTGTCGTAAAATATTATTTTTTTGACCTGGGTCTACGAAAAAGCTCCGTTGCGCACCGAAACGGCTAACGTCACCTACTAAATAAAATAGATGATTTCGGGCCTAGGTAGGTACTCCAATGGTGTGTTTGCAGTGAGGTGACCGGTGAAATTCTAAGCCCAAAATAAATCATAAATAAATAAAATAATAACAACAAGATCACAGAGAGAGCAAGGATGATGCACAGAGGGCCCGTCTACTCTACAGTGGAGATAGTAGAGCAACCTGTGGAAGAGTATAGGTAAATCTTGTTACTTCTACTATGAAAGAAAGAAGAAAAGATAGAAAACATATTTAAGGGGGTATTGACCCCCATAATCATAATTAAGCATACATACATAATACTTAAAAAACACTATGAACTATAATAGGTAGGTAGGTACTATTAGTAGGTACTTAATTAAGGTGATTCTTTCATGATCTATTTGGCAATAAAAATAAATTTTATTTTTATTAAGCAGTACCTAGAGATAATTTGGCAGTAGTGTGCAAGCCTCAGAATAATGACTAGTCATCTAATGTTCACACAGCTGGGACACTGGCTTACTCTCGAGCGAGAGTGATTGGGGTCCACCACGCAAACTCAATGCGGATTGGTGGATGGCACATGTCCTTTAAATTTTTTTTTGGATCTGCAGATCAATAGTGTTGTGCGAACGACTAACGGAGGGCGATTCTCGTGCATAGATAAATGGAATATTATCACATATGACAATAAAAGAACCAATTTCATAGTGGACCTAGGTCTTAGTAACACCATAGAGAAATTGGAAAAAAATATAAAACTAACATTATAATACAATTTTATTTTTATGTAGACAAACAAAGTTCTATATGAAAAATGTTTGTTGTGTTAAGTTTCCTAAAACGGGAACACTGGAGCGACAGCTATTAGCCAATGATCGTGACGCATCTTGACTTTGACAGTACCTTGTAACCCAGTTGTTCGTTAAACCCGCCATGTTGTTTTGCATTGTGTTGCACTCCTAATAATGATCTTAAAAAGAGCTGGTAATATAAAATAATTGAGAATGAAATAATAGTTCGAGATTCCAAGAGCGGAGAAAAATTTAGTGGCTGTCGCTTTGTCTTCTGTCAAATCTTAACGCGCGCAAGTTTCGTTTTTTTTTTCAAGTAATTTTGAAAGAAAAGTCATCATTTCTTTCCAAATTTCGTTTGTTTACGTTGCGACAATCAAGCATTGTGGCAAATCTTGGCATGGCAAATTAGCCACACACAGATAATTAAAAGAAGAAGCCATAAAAGAAGAAGAAGAAAAAGTTTCGTTCAGAAACCGCCACAGACTTACTTAGTAAAGGCTGTGGGTTTTACAGATTTCGCTACGAGATTGAGAGCCGAACGAACGGCTCGATTCCCGGAGTCAGCAGTACGCCAGCACGGCGCACGTACCCTGCGATCAGAGTGAACGGCTACGGCGTCGGACAACACGTCATGATACTCGTGTCGTGTGTCGCCAAGGATCCCCCTTACAGGTTTTTTTTTATAAGTACCTACCACAAAAGTGGCAACCAAGCGTACGGCAACCGTAGCTTATGTATACATTGCGTGTTACCTACCACCCTGTGACGTTGGATGGAAAGTCAATTTCACCGGAAACAATACCCTTCGAACCGGAACATAGTAATGCGAGCATTACTGCTTGGCGGCAGAAATAGGTGTGGTGGTAGTCCTTCCCCGGACGAACTCTATTTTATAGAACTCTACTACTCTTAAAAAAAACAGGTGAGGAAAGCCCGGTTCACATTATTCCAGATTCCAGTAGTATTCCAGTACCGCGCTGAAATACCAAACTGGCACTGGAATGTACCATTTCAGAAAACAATTCAGTCTAGTGATAGTGAAAGACTGAAATAATGCTCAATCCAGCCCAGCACTGGACTGGACTGCGACATAGATAACTCGTTAAACTTATTACTTATTAAATGATTCTTTGCTTCACAAGGGTGCTCAACCTTACCTACTCTTGAATCACTATTGATGAAAACTGCATTCAAATCCGCTAAACGTACATAAAACAATACCTACTCATTTATGGGCTCACTACGCCTTTCCGAAAGCTATTTCAACTTGTTACATCTATACCTACTTAATATTATCTATACCTACCTACTTAATATTAAAAAGAGAAAAGATTGGTATTTTTGTTTGTTACGAATAAACTCGAAAACTCCTTGTCCTATTTCAAAAATCCTTAACCATTAGAATGCTACATTATCTCTGAGTAACATAGACTATATTTATTACTGGCCCGCCCCGGCTTCGCAAGCTGGGACGGACTGCTAGTTTCACATAAGACGATTCATCGGTTAAAAGCAGTCGGTCCCGGCTTTTTCAAAGTTGTTAGGCCATGACAGAGGCCTTTGGGCGGCCTAGAAACTCAGTCACCAGAGTTGGCCACTGACTCGTACGAACTTACTTATCGGGTAAAATGTTTATTAATAACAGATGGACAGAGGCGGGAAGCGATTTTGTTTATAAACCTAATGTTATTAATATTAATTTCTTTCGGATTCCATAGACCGCATCCCTTTAAGCTGGTAGGCCGCACGTGCTGTGGCGGCGTGTACCGCGTCAAGGAGACTCTAACAGAGGACTGTACTATTCAATTGCGGAACATCGGCATCCAGTGCGTGAAGAAAAGCTTAATCCAAGATTCACTGGCGCTGCGTGAAGAACAACGAATAGACCCTTTCAGAAGTAGGCACTTTTTAAAAATAAGGTGCTTTTGTGCATGTAAAACGATAGTGGAGTAGCATGTTATTTGCATTCTTCATAGGTACCTTCTGATCCTAAGGTCTGGGTTCGAAACCGGTCGTGCACCAATGGATTTTTTTCCCGTAAATTTACGCGCAACGCCAGTGCTCTCATACAGTGAAGGAAAACATCGTGAGGAAACCGGCATGTCCAAAAACTAAAAATTCGAAAGACATGTGCCATCCGCCAATCCGCATTGGGTCCGCGTGGTGGATTAAGACCCAATCACTCTCGCCTGAGAGTAGGCCAGTGTGCCAGCAGTGTGGGAACATTAGAAGGCTGTCATGATGATACAGTCTTAGGAGTAATAGAGATAGATTTGTGATAGAGCTCGTCCGAGGAAGGACTACCGACATACCTATGTGGCGCATCGTATTTGACGACCGATATGTCGCAGCGGGCGCAGGTCCGCCTGCGACGCAGAGGTTGCGGGTTCAATTCTCGCCTCGGGACAAATGCTTGATCTACAAATATTGGTTCCGGGTGTTCTGGGTATTTTCTAGATATAATAAAAAATATTTATCTATGTATTGTATTGTATTAAGTATATATCAGTCATCTAGTACCCATAATACAGCTCTGTTTCACAGCTGCTTACTGGGGCTAGATGATGCTGTGTGGATTAATTATTTACCTATTTCTGCCGCCAAGCAGTAATGCTCGCAATGATGCAATGAAGTCACACAGTTAACACAGATTTATCGTCTGTTTTTTTTTATATCTCCTGTAAAGCTGGCTTCGACCCTCGCGCTACACCGTCCCTGGGTATGCACCACGTGCGGCTCGCAGTGCAAGTGTTCGCCGCTGACTGCGCGGGCAAGTACCGCGTGCCGGTCGGCGCGGTCTGCACCAACGTCATCTCGGACCAGACGAGTCGGCTGCACATCGTGTACAACTCGCATCCGGCGGGCTCTGCTCGCGGCGGCACTCAGCTGGTGCTACTCACTGAGAAGGTATATCTCACCACTATGTAGCAATGCGACTAGATCAGGTATATCACACTGATCACACCTATCACACTAATCACACTAATATCATAAATAAGCAAGTTCCAAGGACTTTTTGAAATGTCTTTGACAAACATCCTTTAAAATTAATCTTAAAAAATACTTGTTAAATTCTCAAAAATCTGATCCGTAAACAGTCGTTTTTTGGTATAATCTTAGTAAAATAACTCAAATCTGGCCATTTCATAAGCTTGTAATCAAAAGTTTTGAGTTTTCAGGTGTTAGGAAGTGTTTCTTCTTATAGGTTTTTAGTTGTTGCTTTGGCTTTCTTAGCAAATCTTTATAAAATGTACCTAAGTAAATTGTTAGATAGTGAGTGAGAGACTCGTGTCGCAGCTAATTGCTGCTACTACTCGTAGGCTACACTGAAAACCAGCGCTGCAGACACATTATGTCTGCAGCACATGCTGAGTGGCTGCCTTTTTTTCGTCACAATAGTTAAGTTTTAATTTTTATTGTTATTTTTATTTTTATGTTAATTGTGTGGCGTTAAATAAATATTTTTCTATTCTATTCTATTCTTAAATGTAACATAAATAATTAGGAATTATCGTCTCAAGCCATTAAAAAAAAAGCTGTCTATCAAGATGGCGGCAGCACAATTAGCGAGCCTAAGAGAATGTAAGCACTACGTTTGGCGAGCTATGGTGAATGTGTAGGGAATCTAAAACTGGCCGCTCCTGCTGTCACCGTCCGTCACACCTCTGGCCGGTGTCAAAGTCATAGCACGCACAACGTAGTATAGTTCGCACAGCGGATCTAGGCTTCCGTGAAGTTAGCCGTTTGTGCAGCGCAAAGACAATTTAGTTCGAATAAGCTCCATTGCGCATCGAAACGGCTAACTTCACGGAAGCCTAGATCCGCTGTGCGAACTATACCTACATCAACCTTGGTCGTACCGGAGTCAAACCACTTTGCCTCAAGCAGGACATGAACCCACAACCTTCCGCCCGACACGAGACTAAATAAAAAACGAAGTTACCAACCCTTTTCCCGCCCTAATAACCTTTCCCTGCATGGCAGTAGGGCAGACAGCGCCACCTGTCAAAGCAATCGGAACCACCTTTTCCCTCGAATCGAAAACATTTCATTACCAATTTTGATTATTCTGTTCATAGATATTTATTCTCAAAAAAGACATTATGTCACTTACATGAGAACTAAGCTTAACTTAAAAATAAAAACTAACAATAAAGTTTTATGTTATTTTATTAAGGTTATTTTATTCTTAATTAATACAATAATCACATCACATCAGACTAGTATTATAAATGCGAAAGTTTGGATAACTCGACAACTACTATACCGATTTGGCTGAAATTTACAACATAGATAAATAGTTACCGAGAATAGGACATAGTGTACCAAATAGGCTTAGTTTCGTTCCGTTCACAAATAAAAACAGTAAATTAAATATAAAAGTAGTAAAATAGATAAATACGGAAAAATACGGTGTCCGTTTTTGTAAGATAATTATAAAAACGTTAATCTCTAAATTCGGAACTCTACCTTTGCAAGCGCGTTCTATTTTTAAAATGATTTGCCAATCGTGAAATGTTCTGTGAAATGCCGTAGTGAAGTTAGCCGTTTCGATGCGCAATGGAGCTTATTCAAACTAAATTGTCTTTGCGCATCACAAACGGCAAACTTAACGGAAGCCTAGATCCGCCGTGCGAACTATACCAGTAGGTAGTTTAATTAGCCTTCGACACAGTATCACATGCAAGCATTTGGCAAGCTCTAAAAGATCAAGGTGTGGAGAACCAATATATACAAATAATCATGAGTATATACAACAACAGTACTAGTAGAGTCAAACTAGAAACAATCGGACCAAGTTTTCCCATAAATAGAGGAGTAAGACAAGGCGATCCTTTATCACCAAAAATATTTATCGCTGTGTTGCAATCAATTATTGGTAAGCTTGACTGGAAAGGACTTGGAATTCACATACAAGGCATTTACCTAAACCACCTACGATTCGCCGACGATCTTGTGATATTAGCAGAAACAAGCTCTCAATTACAACTCATGATCCAAACACTGAACACGGCTAGCGAACAAGTGGGCTTAGAAATGAATCTCACTAAAACAATGGCAATGACTAACAGTGTCAAAAAATCAATCAAAGTTGGAAGCAAACCACTGGAATATACAGATACATATATATATTTAGGGAAACAAATTGGATTCAACAAAAAGAACAACGAGGTGGAAATAGAACGAAGAACACAACATACTTGGAATAAATACTGGAGCTTAAAGGACGTATTTAAGAGTAATATGCCAATACACATAAAAACCAGAGTGATGACGTCATGCCTTCTGCCATGTTTAACATATGCCTGCCAGACTTGGAAATTTACAAGAAAAATAAAAAACAAAATAAATACCTGCCAACGGGGAATAGAGCGTAGCATGCTTAATATAAAGAAATTACACAAAATACGACACACAAAAATAAGAAAAATAACAAAAGCTCCAAATGCTCTGGGCTACGCTCAAAAACTTAAATGGAAATGGGCTGGACATGTCGCACGACTACAAGACCAGAGGTGGACCAAACGGGTTACGTCATGGAAGGGACCACAAGGAAAGCGATCTATAGGAAGACCCTACACACGCTGGGAAGACGACTTAGCAAAAATAGCCGGACTACACTGGCTCCAAACAGCCACAGACCGTGACAAATGGAATTCTTTGGAGGAGGCCTTCACCTGCGAATGGGTTCTTACAGATTAAAAATAAAATAAATAAACAATTTAAAACAAAAAAGTACAATAACAAATATAAGTGAAAGGAAGTAAAGTGAAATAGAAACAATATAAATAACCAATATATTTAGATTTTAAGTTTTTTTTGTATAAGTACTTAGGTAAGAAATAAAAGGCTTTTTTTTTAATTTTTTTTTTTTTATTTTATTTATTTATATTTTATTATATAATTACCTACTAGAAGTCTGTGTATTTCTATGATAAACGTGGGAGTGTGCCAAAATATTTTTTATTTACGTCTCTTTAACTTTTAAATACAAAATTGCTGTCTCGTCTCTCCCTGTGAGTTTTATTTATGCGGGTAGGTACCTACTTAACGAAATCACAGAGAACATCATTAGTACTACGAACATTATTTTAATATTGCTTTAGTTTAGAGCTTAGGGTTACCCACTCAAGTCTTTTAAAATTGTTATTGCGTTGCAGTTAACGCGCAACTCAACAAACAACAACTCAGTGAGAGTGCGGTTCGAGGAGCCGAGCACGAATTGGATAGCCGAGAGCGTGCCCATATTCGTGCACAAGATGTGCGTGCTCGTGCTCAGCACGCCGCCCTACCGCGACCCCGACACGCCGCGCCCCGCTACAGTGAGTAACACTTGCAGGACCATCGTTTTTTTGCCTCCAGCGCTCGACAGAGCAACAGGTCTGCTAGAGAACAAGTCGATGGTCCTGATTATGTCCCGATTTTTTTCTTATGTCGATATTTTTCTTCTGAGGTTAACGGGGTTAACTGTGTGACCTCATTAATAGTACCTACAAGAGATTTTTCATCTGTTTTTTATCTTGTAATGGATTTCTGCAAAATTTCGCCTGAATCTATCAATTATCTTTTGCATAGAGGTCACAGAGTCCCCAATACATGTCATGTTGGCCCGGCCCACCAAGGGGAAAGTCGTTCACTCGACAAGGACTGGAAATGTGCGGTCCACACCACCGCATTGCCATCGCTCGTTGTCGCTCGCCTAGCTGGCCGGTTCAAACCTAGCGTTCTTTATACTTACACTAGCAGTCCGTCCCAGCTTCGCGCGGGTGCAATAAAACCACACCCGTGCAAAGCCGGGGCGTGTCGCTAGTAATAAAAATAGCCTATGTTACTCAGTGATAATGTAGCATTCTAATGGTGAAAGAATTTTTGAAATCGGACCAGTAGTTTTTGAGTTTATTCGTAACAAACAAAAATACCAAAATACAAATCTTCTCTCTTTATACGAGTAATATTAGTTTATATTATAATAAACGTTGTGGGCGGTAGCTTCTTGCGTCGATTTGCCTACGCTTGCGCTAGCCTTGGCGGCTTTAAAGATAATACCTGACACCCGCGGGTTGATCACTTAGCTATGTATAGTTTCCACAGCGGATCTAGGCTTCCGTGAAGTTAGCCGTTTGTGATGCGCAAAGACAATTTAGTTTGAAAAAGCTCCATTGCGCATCGAAACGGCTAATTTCACTACGGCCGAGATCCGTTGTGAGACCTATACCTAGGTAATTGATAATAATTTGTTAGTTGAGTAGCTACATAATAAGTGCACGCTGTGGCATCCTATAATTGGAGAAACACATAGATAAAAGTCTGAAAATATTATTTTAAACATGTATTGTGATTTTTTCGTTGGATGTCCTAAATAAATAAATAAATAAACTCTGTTAGCGACCAACCTCAATTGATCTCCATCTCAAACTATCTAATACTGGTCGCTAAGAGACTCGTCGCTCGGTGTCCACTCGTTGTCGACAGGTGGTCTACGAGTGGACACCGCATCGAAACGGCTAACTTCACGACAGCCGAGATCAGCTGGCAGTACTATAAGTACCACTATGCCGATTAATTTGCAAAGTGTGCACGGCCCGCTGGGTCCTCAGGTGGTGATGTACCTGTACCGTGAGCCCACAGCTGGGGTTGAAGCTGTGAGCAACTTGCTCAGCTTCGAGTACACGCCGGAGCCGCAGCTACGCAAGCGCCCCCTGGTGCCGCAACCTGGTAATGAAATGATTTATTTTGCTAGAAGTACGGTTATAAGGTCTTATTGTTTACGTAAATAAGTGTACACACACTTTTAACTCGGCATGCAAAAATACAAATTAAAAATTAAAAATACAATTTGAAAAGAAGACAACGAGAATTTTGAATTATTAATTAGTAGTATATGTCAAGTTATATTCAATGTATAATAATTAAAATGTCAAGTTTTAAAAATTCAATTATTATTTTTCACGATAGTTTAAAAAATCGTTTACACTATAAAAAGATTTTTCAGTCAAGAACACTTTTAGCTTCTGTAACTAAACTTTTTAATCTAGTGACCCGCCCCGTCTACCCACGGGTGCTCTTACTTAGCTCGTACTAGGTACTTACGTAGTAAGTATAAGTAAGTAGTTCTATCTATCTGTTCTGTGTGGTCGTTAGATTTCTAAATCGTATGGAGAAAGAATTCCACATGCATACACTCCCTTACACACACACCCTTATACAGGGTCATTCATTATCAACCTGACAAACTTAAGGGATAGGTTCCACACATAAAAAAAAAATTATAGGAACATATTTATTTTTTTATGTGTGGAACCTATCCCTTAAGTTTGTCAGGTTGATAATGAATGACCCTGTATAAGGGTGTGTGTGTAAGGGAGTGTATGCATGTGGAATTCTTAAATTCAAAATTCATTAAAAAATTAATTTCTTAAAAAAAAAAAATATGTACCTATAATTTTTTTTTATGTAGGTATGTTTTGTCTTAAAAAAACAAAAAAAAATTACGTTTTTCCGCTCAATTATTATTTATCGTTGTTGGGAATCAAGTTAAGCGACGTAATAATGAAATATTCGAGTGTGCGCGCCCCGTAGCGGGTCAAGGACACGCGCAGGTCAAGGACGCGCGGGTCACTGACACGTACCCAGCGCTGCCTTCTCGATTTCTAACAAGGATAACTAATTATTAAGCAGAATTACGTAATTTTTTTTTAAATATTTATTACTTTATAAGTTTTTTTTTTTTTTTTATATGTACATAATTATATTACATTACAAAATATACAAAATACATATGAAACAGTTGAGCCATCTAAAGACCGTTACAAACGACCTATAGATAGCTCAACTGATCCAAATCACTACCAGTAGGAAGCGTTCCCAACATGCTGGCTGCATTGCCACGTTGAATGGCAATGCTGATACGTTGAGCCAGATATGAACCAGCCTTTGGATCACGCGTCGCTTCGACCAGACGCCCAGAAATAATTTTGAAAACGCGGTGAGCCCCGGTACCCTACGGACCCAGGGTCTCCACTCCAAAAGGCTCAAATATGTAGGCTCTATCTAGACCGGCATATTTGCGCCTTTTGGTGTTCTCCGCACAATCTGCCGCCGCGCCAGCCCTAACTGATGTCCCCGACAGATGTGATGCGGCTTTATTAGTTGCATCACTCTCTACATTAAATCTATAGTAGACCTAACCAAGAGCAAAATCTCCTATGACAAGTACTTGTTTATTACTTAAAAGGAGGTTTTATCACTGTTAACATTGTAAATTATCTTTTGGAAACGCAATAAAACATTTGTATTTGTTAAAGAAACGTCAAAAAAGTCGTCGCCTCTTGTTTTATGATTGACTGGCTGTGTCCCGCGACTTCGTTCGCGTGAAACTCGGGAACCGTACTTTTTTACGAAAAAGTACGGCTTATTGTCCTATTCGCGATCATTATCTATCTGTGTTTTAAATTTCAGCCAAATCGGTTCAGTGGTTGTCGCGTTATAGAGGAACAAACATCCAAACATCCAAACTTTCGCATTTAAACTAATAGTGTGATTAGTTGCAAATTATATAAAAGAGTATAGTTCGCACAGCGGATATAGGCTTCCGTGAAGTTAGCCGTTATTGAAAAGACAATTTAGTTTGAAAAAGCTACATTGCGCATCGAAACGGCTAACTTCACGGAAGCCGTTTTCTAGTTATTTATAGTATTTATAGTTCTCACGACGGCCGAGATCCGTTGTGAGAACTATAAATTAGTCTAGTTTTAGTTATTTTGTCTTTTATTATTTCAGCGTCGAAACGGCCAAGGACTGTTGACAAACCGCTACATGTGTCATTGATAGGTAAGCTAGGAATTGTTGTGCATCATCATCATTATCCACAGCCTGACTTCACCCCTATTAGTAGAGTTCTTTGTGATAGAGCTCGTCCGGGGAAAAACTTAGTAAGAAATTTATTACTGTTTAAACAGAACTCAAACATACTTCAGAATTATTGCTTGAACGCAAATCTTGAATGTCTATCTTGCATTGAGTTTATTAGGAAAAGAAATACAAATTGAAATATCTTTATTGTCATAGGTGAAACACATAAAATATAGTACAATATAATTACATAGATTAAGTGAACAGGCTATGACTTGTCATTACTTGATTGAACGACAATGTTCATAAACCTACTATTCGTTCGCTGTAAAGAGGCGAAACAATATAAAAAACAATATAATATAATAAAACCAACAGATCGTCAAAAGATTATAATATCCCAAAAATTATTTTGCCTCAAGCGGGATTTGAACCCGCAACCACCGCTTGATACGCGGGCGCTCTACCAATTAAGCTATCGAGACATATCTCGCTTGGACGAAATTTTTTTTTTTTTTTTATACAACTGAAGTGGCAACCAAGCGTACGGCCCACAAGATGGTAAGCGGTTACCGCAGCCTATGGACGCTTGCAATACCAGAGGTATCACTCAATAATCATTGGGATGTCTTCGGCTCGAAGCTAATTAATAATATAATCTTTAGTATTCCCCTAGTGTGATGGTTAACACTATAAAAACAAAAATAACCAGATCGTCAAAACATGGCAAAAACAAAACCGCTGGAAATTTAATCAGTTACTAGGTATAGCTGGTTCTAATTTAAATTTACTATAATCATTATTGATAAATTCTTTAATACTGTATAGCGTCTTGTCAAGCAAAAGCTTTTTTAAGTAAATACATTCTTGGTTATTATACTACCACCATACATTTATTTTCTGCCAAGCAGGTATAATGCTCGCATTGCTGTGTTCCGGTTCCAAGGATATGGTTTCCGGTAGAATTACAGGCACATGAGACTTTAGATCTACGTTTCAGGGTGGCAACGCGTGAGTGATATATCCGATGTTGCAAGCATGCATAGCCTACGGTAACCGCTTACCATCAAGTGGGCCGTAGACTTGGTTGACACTTCAGTGGTATAAAAATAGTTTTTGATTGAAACCAAGTGAAATCGATTGCAACCGATATACCTAATCGCCCCTCTGATGTGAATATTGATGGTTACAGAAAGCGGTCCCAGAGACACAATTGAGTCTTATGCAGTCTTCGAGACAGAGCAAGAGGTATATATTTATTATCCACCATGACGATTGACCATGATTTTTCATCTAGCCTACCGCGCCTCGGAGGCGCGGTAGGCTAGATGAAAAACGGGAGGTTACGGGTTCGATCCTCGCTGTGGGACAAATGTTTGCATGAATCATCATCATCATCATATCAGCCGATAGACGTCCACTGCTGGACATAGGCCTCCCCCAAAGAGCGCCATGACGACCGATTTTGGGCCTTCACCATCCGCCGACTTCCTGCGACCGCTTTAATGACTTCCTGCGACCGCTTTAATGTCATCGGTCCATCGAGTGGAGGGCCGTCCTACACTTCGTTTTCCAGTTCGTGGTCGCCACTCGAGAACCTTTATTCCCCAACAGTTATCGGTTCTGCGAGCTATATGGCCTGCCCATTGCCACTTCAACTTACTAATTCTAAGAGCTATGTCGGTGACCTTGGTTCTTCTACGGATTTCCTCATTGCGGATTCGATCGCGTAGTGAAACTCCGAGCATAGCTCTTTCCATAGCTCGTTGGGCGACTTTGAGCTTTTGAACGAGACCTATAGTTAGCGACCACGTCTCAGTGCCATAAGTCATCACTGGCAACACGCACTGATTATAGACTTTCGTCTTGAGGCTCTGCGGTATCGGTGACGAGAAAATATGCCGTATGTGCCGTATTAGAAAAAAAATTATAAGTGCAAAAATCTCCGTACGTTTTTTTTTATTTATTATGCTAGAAGTAGGGTTACATACAGTAATTATATAAGCTACCTATGGTAATTGTGTCATCATGACAGCCTTCTAATGTTCCCACTGCTGGGACACTGGCCTACTCTCCAGCGAGAGTGATTGGGTCTTAATCCACCACGCGGACCCAATGCGGATTGGTGGATGGCACATGTCTTTCGAATGTTGTTCTTGGATATGCCGGTTTCCTCACGATGTTTTCCTTCACCGTATGAGAGCACTGGCATTGCGCACATAATTTTTTCGTAGCGAAAAATCCATTGGTGCACTACCGGATTTGAACCCACGACCTTAGGATCGGACGGCGGACTCACTACCGCTAGACCACCAGTGCTCTTATTACCAGTACAGGTAATTGTTTAAGAAAGTATAAGTGTCACACACTTCACCGTTTAACTCGGCATGCAAAAATACAAATTAAAAAGAACAATTGATTGGGACAAGCTAGATGTCGTTGTGTAAAAATGTTGACCAGCCCCCCCCACCATGAACTCTTAGAGCGATTTAAATTAGGACCTAAACTGAATTGTCAAAAAATTGTGTACCATGACTTCAATAATTATTAATTTCATGGTACAATTTTTTTTGACAATTCAGTTTAGGTCCTAATTTGAATCGCTCTAATAGTTCATGGTGGGGGGCAGTATTAACTAATTAATTACTTACTACGCGGCTTACTGTTTACTTACTCAACATCAGGCGAAAGACATCATTTGTTGATATTATTTATCATGTTCTAGTGCAGCGGGTTCGGGGATCTGCCAGCGAATTCCTCCACTCCTGACAACCACTTCATTTCCATCGATAACCTTACGACATGGGTCCAATCACAACCACTGTATCCATATTCGATAGAGCAGCCTCCGGTCGAAGAACCTTACGAACATATCTCCACTGGAACACCCTCCACAGACCAACCCTCGTGTTCCGGATATGAATCACCTCTAAGATATATTCCAGAAAGTCCTATGCAAATGGAATGTTCACCAGGAGCGCAACAGCCGCTGAATGATGAACAGGTGAGATCTACAAAAGTTGCAGTACTTTATTATAATATCCGCATAAAGACGAAAGAGTTTTTTTTTTATACAACTAAAGTGGCAACCAAGCGTACGGCCCACAAGATGGTAAGCGGTTACCGCAGCCTATGGACGCTTGCAATACCAGAGGTATCACTCGCGGGTTGCCAACTTGAGGCTAAGATCGAAAGCCTCATGTGCCAGTAATTTCACCGGAAACCATACCCTTCACACCGGAACACAGCAATGCGAGCATTACTGCTTGGCGGCAGAAATAGGTATGGTGGTAGTCCTTCCCCGGACGAGCTTTATCACAGAGAACTCTACTACTCTTACCAATTCATTGCGCACTTGCCTACTCGTAAAATGAGAGTTAAAACCAGTGGTCTAGTAGTGGTGTCACTTTCCGATCCTAAGGTCGTGGGCTCGTAACCGATCGTAATCGGTTGGTTACGATCTGTTTCGAGCCCACGACCTTGGTGTCACCGTTTCTCACCGTTTGAGAGCAGCATTGTGTCAATCAATCAATCTTTCTTCTTCAATTCAAATCAATCTTTTGAGTCAAACTCTTTTCATCTTTTCTCATTAGCAAATGTAAAGAATGGAACTCGTTGCCGGGGTCTGTTTTTCCGGACCGGAGTTTAGGAGTCTTTAAGGCTAGAGTGAACAGGTTCTTTCTAGGCAAGCGTGCTCCATCATCGACCACACCGAAAGGTGAGGTGGTGGTCAAACGCTTGCCTATAACCAATAAAAAAAATAAAAAAATTAAAAGAGTGCACAATGCTGCTCTCAAACGGTGAAAGAACCGGAATAAATATTTATAAATCATACACACGTTTGTCCTGCAGCGGGGATTGAACTCGCACCACCCAGGTTATCAAATAACCTGCCTCTTTATTTTCAGCAGCTGGCTAGGGAAGCATCTCCAGAATCTGACATGTTTGGCAACCTGTTCGAGGAAGCGTTTTCAAATCCTGAATTCAACCTGAACTTCCTGGATTTGAACTTCGATATTACACTGAACGACAATTTCTCAAGCGATGATTGATTTCCTACCAACGTCATAATTACCTAGTCAAAATCAAAAATCAAAAAATTATTTATTTCAATAGAATCACAAGGATCATTTTGAAACGTCTTACAAGCTAGCAAAATTTACACCAGTTCCAACGTGCCCATGCCGTAAAAGAACTGGCAACAACACCGGCTGGGTTCCTATCCCTTTTTTGCATTATCCTTGCTATTGTTTTGGATGCCGAGTAGATTTGGAGCACATTTGTCCCAAGCTTTTTTATCGTCTAAGTAATCGGCTATTTTATAATAAGCTATTTGAGACAATATTTATTAAGTTTTTAAATTTGCCAATTGATAAAAATTTTGTATGTCGCTTGGGACTTTGTTATAGAAGCGTACATATTGCCCTTTAAAAGATTTACTGACCTTAGTGAGCCTAACTGTGGGAACAGCGAGTTTATTTCTATTTCTAGTATTAACATTATGATTATCACAATAATTTTTCTTGAACAGATTAATATTTTTGCGAACATACATAAGATTTTCATAAATATATAGTCTACCTATCTACCTCATTAAATGCAAGTTATGAATGAATTAATGAATGAATGAATGAACACTTTATTGTACAAAAAAAAACATAGAAACTAATATAAAAAAAACATTAACAAAGTACAAAGAGCGGCCTTATCACTAAGAGCGATTTCTTCCAGGCAACCATGGTTGGAGAAAGTGAGAGTAAAAAACTAAGTAGTGACGGATAGGATTTAAAATTTAAAATAATACCTAATTTTTTGTTAAATTCTAATACTTACATATATTATAATAAAATTATTATACTACCTATACATTATAATACAATGTTTATATGTGTTATGATGTAGGGGTAAATGAATGAGTTATTGGCTGGCAGTAGTTATTGGCTACTTCATACTCAAACACTTCCTAAAAGCTACTGATGCTAAGTACAATATCTCCCTTCATTCTAGATAATAGTTTACATATTTAGCTTTAATATTTGTGCCGATTTGTACCACCTTTCGAATAATTTCGTATAAAAAAATCATAATTTATTGACAATCGGCAATCCGACTACTATGGTGGGGTTTTGTTGTGAAAACGGTAAGGGTTGTGTTTGACTACAATTCGAATGAAACTGGTCTCATACTTCGTATCATTGTAGTTTATCGTTATTTCGTTACTATTTAAGTTATTTTGTCTTAATTTAAATGTATTTTAGTAGTTTATTACTTTAAAACATTAAATTATGGCCAATAACAGAAACGAAAAAAACTAAGTTGTAAGTTACTGGCCATACATGCACATCACCGCCAGTCACCTACGAATACAATTTATATTCTATCAAATTTGGCGAAAATGGCCTTCTTCCACGTAATGCAAAAAGTGGAACTCCGCAATATTAAAAAAAACGACTTCGTTTTTGGTCAATCAGTACAATGCAAAATTTTAACTTAATCTGACGTTTTGCTGAAGAGCACAGCATAGATGGCCAGTTGAGTAACCACCGCATGTAGAGATCAGTTCAAGATCCGATTGTCTGAAATAAACTTGTGCCGAAACCGATACTAATTCATTTTGTTTGGTGTGCTTTATACTTTAACTATTTATACAAAGGCTTCGAAAAGTTCGTTTAAATCAGAGCTAAGAACTGGATAATTATGTTCCTTGTATTTCTTTAAAAAAAAATTACTATAATCTGCCGTGTTTTGTAAAAAATACTATAGCCAATAACTGAAACCAAACATGCCAGTAACTAATTCTGGGGTGCCAGTAACACAATTTTTATTTGAATGAATATAAAAACTTTATAAACAATGTTAATTATTTTTATTGTTTTTAAAATGATATTAGAACTTTTCCCGTCTCCATTAGCACCATAAAATCATCATTTGGATGACGCATAAAGAAATAATAGCAATTTAAATTGACCAAGATGCTTAAGAGGCCAATAACTGGTGCTTTTACCCTACTTTGTTCACGTGAAAACATTGATAATGTAAAACTAACCTATCCCGAGGAAACCTTACATTTTTTCTGAGATAAAAAGTAGGCTATGTGGATCGTCACGGGTATCGAACCCGCAATCTTTACCTCACCCACCGCACCACCGAGGTGTTATGTTATATCCTTACGTCTGTCTCTATGTACCTATGTATGTACGCTTAGATCTTTTAAACTACGCAATGGATTTTAATGTGGTTTTTGGCAATAGATAGAGTAATTCAAGAGGAAGCGCCCGTGTGAAGCGGGCTTTCGCTAGTAACATTATAGTTAAGTATAAACAAAGTATAAATAATTTAGGACAAGAGTTTCAAGCTCAGAATCAAAATCAAACTATTTTAAGATTTTTATTAAGTAGTAAAAACATAATTCATCCATGATTTTTTTACTTGTATAAAATATTAAGATGTCTTAGAACTAAATAACGTATAACAAAATAAATGCATAAGTTATAACCTGTTACTACGTCTGGGATTTCATCATGACAGCCTTCTTATGTTCCCACTGCTGGGACACTGGCCTACTCTCAAGCGAGAGTGATTGGGTCTTAATCCATCACGCGGACCCCATGCGGATTGCTGGTTATCACTGTCTTTTCATATTTTAGTTCTTGGACATGCCGGTTTCCTCACGATGTTTCCTTCACCGTATGAGAGCGCTGACATTGCGCTCCATAAGCTTTTCGAAGATTGCGTATTTTTAAAGAATTTATTGAGTAAGTAAGTTATTATGTACCTAATTATTTTATTTTATATCTGAGGTAGGTAGATACTTACATTTAATGTAAGTACCTAGGTACATGTACATTTTATGAGGTAATTTAAAGGTAACATAGGCTTAGAAAATAGTAAAACATTAAAATATTAAATCATGCCCTATAAGTGCATGTACCATGTACCTATTGTAGGTAGATGCAGAGAGTGTAGACTTACAAAATTTGCCACTAATTGCCACCAGTTATTTGGCACAGATTTTTTCTTTGAATTTTTTTAAAGCGCTGGCTAGACGATTTGAACTCACGAAAAAGATTGGCGGGAGGCTGCCAAAGACCTGGTGCCCTATTCGCTATGACCAAACGCGGGCTCGTTACGGTATCTGCGTGGAATCGTTGTCGACGAGCCACGTTTTAAGGCTTGTCTGACTGTTTTTCAAACTCAACCTATCGATAGCGAAACTATCGCTATTGAAACAACACAGATACCGAAAACAATTTTACAAATTCACACCATGGCACGAATAGAGCACGTTACTAAGTTACACGTTATTGGTAAGGAATCTCTATGTCATAGAGAATAAGCCTCCTGAATGAATGGGAGACTTTAAGAAACCTTGCCTCAGCAGTGTGACAAAATAGGTTGATATAAAAAACTCTTGTGTATTTAACCTAAAATCACTTAAAAAAAACAAATGAACTGAAGCTAAATAAGTCTACTTCCAAAAAACAATCAATTACCAAAAATGAATAACATTGAGTTGGGAAATACAAAATGTGGGTAGGTAGACAAGTTACGTAGGATAAATAAACGATAGTTGTCTCGCGATCGAATTGCCGCGGTTGCTTGCGAGTGCCGCCTTTTATACTTTTTGACAGCACTCAGCCGACTTATTTCCTATAAAACATATTTTAGTATTGCATCTGTGCAATGAACACCTGGTAATAGTTTAACTTGCTGAGAGTCTGCCAAAATCGTCACATATTGGATCGGACACTTCTAGGAAGCCGTCAAATTGTATGTTCAATAAGTCGTCCAATTGCAGGATGTCGCTATCTATAGTTGTAGATGCTGCTTCGTGAACCATCTCCTGAAATAAGAAAACCTATTTTATTAAAATTTACTTGACATGACTTCTTTTTTTTTCTTTTTTTTACCTTTTTTTAAATGGCAGTCTGTCTGTTTAGACAATATTGCCAGTGTCAAGTAGTGTCGACGTATACATTAAAGACGAACAAGTTCGAATTTTGAATTTGACGAACAACATTTTTAAAAGAAATGATGCCGTCCGACTAGCATTACTGAGACACTGGCAGAATTGTGACAATTAAGCCACAGACGCCTTAAACAAAGAAGTGAAATTAAGTTTTGAGTAATAAGTAAGCTACTGCAAGCATCAGAAGTTAATCACCTCAATAAGGCAATTCCTTACAATGTTTTCCTTCACCGCAGATAAATAAGCTCATAAATCAATATGTGGATAAGAAGAGCCAACCATCAGGCTCAGTTGCGCATATTGCGGAAGACATAGGTATGTTCAGCAGTGAACTAACATGGACAGATAATGATGATAACTTAAATCCAGTGGTACACGACTAGGATCGCACTCACGACCCAAATAAACTACTCGCTTCCCACAGTGCTCACATTAAATATAAACTTAGTGAGGAAATCAGCATGTCCAAGAACTAAAGATTCAAAAGACATGTGCCATCCACAAAATCACATTGAGGCCCAATCACTTTCGCTTGAGAGTAGGCCAGTGTCCCAGTAATGGGAAAATTAGAAAGCTGTCATGATGTTAAACGATTTGATAGAACTCACCTGCTGACCATTCGGTGGCTGTTGCAACTCTGGTAAATCCATCGGTGAACGGCATTCTGGGACAATCGGCTCCAATTGTACTCCAAGTCCCGATCCTGAGGGCTGGTCTAGCGTGAAGTTTGGCTCTGGACAGTCAACCCATGAAGAAACTTCCGAAGATGAGAGCTGATCTGGTGTGTAGCTTGGGCATGGGGAGTCGAGCAATGAATTAGGTAATCTCCAACAATATTCAGAGATGTGCTCTGAATTTGGAGCAATGCTTGGGTGAATGAGCGTGTGAGTTGGTGATGGAACCGGCGGTATAAGTTCAATTAGTGGTTCAGTAATAGAGGTTTGTGTATTTAGGAACAGTTGTCCAAAAGATGAAGTTCTAGTAGTAGAGGTTTGTCTATCTAAGGAGGGTTGTCCAGAAGAGGAAGCTCTAGAAGTAGAGGTTTGTCTATTTAAGGAGGGTTGTCCAGAAGAGGAAGCTCTAGAAGTAGAGGTTTGTCTATTAAGGGAAGGTTGTCCAGAAGAGGAAACTCTAGTAGTAGAGGTTTGTCTATTTAAGGAGGGTTGTCCAGAAGAGGAAGCTCTAGAAGTAGAGGTTTGTCTATTAAGGGAGGGTTGTTCAGAAGAGAAAACTTTCGTAGTAGAGGTTTTTCTTATAAGAGAGGGTTGTTCAGAAGAGAAAACTGTAGTAGTAGAGGTTTGTCTATTTAGGGTGGGTTGTCCGGAAGAGGAAGTTCTAGTAATAGAGGTTTGTCTATTTAGGGAGAGTTGTCCATAAGAGGAAACTCTAGTACCAGAGGTTTTTCCTTTAACGGAAGGTTGTTTAGAAGAGGAAACTGTAGTAGTAGAGGACTGTCTATTTACAGCGAGTTTTTCAGAAGAGGAAGCTCCACTAGTAGAGGTTTGTTTTATTAAGGAGAGTTTTCCAGAATAGGAATCATGTTCTATTGGGGAGTGCTGTCCAATCCAATCCATCTGAATACCTTGGGAATGTTGTACCATTTCAGAGGGCTCTCCGGCATTGGTGATATTATGTTCGTTTGAAACGTGTGGTGGAGGGCCAAATAGTTTTTCTATTAGATACTCGTCCATCAAGGCCCAATCCTCGGCGGTAATTGAGCCAAACGAAGTAGACGATGGCAGCGGCGGCTGTGGCAAATCGAATTTGAGCTACGAGCAAAATAACATCGTTAATCATATTTGACGCAATCTCAATTCCAATTTCAATGTCAAATTTTTGTACTCTTTGAAATAAGGTTGAATTTTGCGTTAGGTTGTCTTGAAATAAATGTTAGATACATATTTTTGGCCCTTGCGATACAGGCTCGACCTAGTGTGAAGAACATAGGATAATGCTTTGTGTAATAAGTGTCTCAGTCAATAAAGATTTTTTCATTTTTCATTTTTCAGTGTCATATTCCAACACTTGTCCAATACCGATTGCGTTTAAGATTAAAGCCTTAATTCATCCTGTTTTGCCCTCAGGATCAGGGCCTGAGGGCAAGACAGGGTGAATCGTCATATATCCTATACCTATAGGTTACCTGTTGTTCTTGCAGTGTGTGATGTAGACGTTTATCAGCCGCTTTTCTTCGTTTTTTAGCTGGAACACACATTGTAAAACTTATCAGCAACTGGCAAAAAGGCAAAATGGTCACACATACGCAATGAGCTTTATGTGCTGTCAACCGGAGTAAGAAGTAAACGTAAAAAATATATTTATTCAATCATAACACAAGGATCATTTAAAACGTCTCAAAGCTAGGTGAATTTACACCAGTTCCACGCGCCCCAGCCTAGAAGAATCTGGAAACAAACTCGGCCTAGTTACAATTGCCAGTCCTGGCTATAATAGCCATCAAAACACGGTTGAGGCTTATTGTTTAGACACCAGGTGACTTATTCGCTATGACCAAACGCGGGCTCGTTACGGTATCTGAGTGGAATCGTTGTCGACGAGCCACGTTTTAGGGCTTGTCTGACTGTTTTTCAAACTCAACTTATCGATAGCGAAACTATCGCTATTGAAACAATACAGGGGGCTTGTTCGCTATGACCTAGAAGATTCCTTACCAATAACGTGTAACTTAGTAACGTGTTCTATACGTGCCATGGTGTGAAATTGTAAAATTGTTATCCGTATCTGTATTGTTTCAATAGCGATAGTTTCACCATTGAAAGGTTGACTTTAAAAAACTGTCAGACGAGCCCTAAAACGTAGCTCTTCAACAACGATTCCACGCAGATATCGTAACCAGCCCGCGTTTCGTCATAGCGAATAAGGTTCCAGATGCCGAAAACAATTTTACAAATTAACACCATGGCACGTATAGAACACGTTACTAAGTTACACGTTATTGGTAAGGAATCTCTATGTCATAGCGAATAAGCCCCCTGTTGGCTACCATCCCATTTCATCACACCCAACAATCACATGCCTACATAGTCCTTGTACCCACACTAGGATTCCACACTTGTACCTTGGGAATTGTACCTACCTACTACAACACTGTATACACACCCCGGATCAAATATTGGCAGAACATGCAAACATTTGTTCTGCAGCAGAATTATGCATTTAAAATATTAGTAAGACTTACGAGGCGAAGTAGGGGCAGGGTTCTTTGGCATGTACTTGAAGGGTTGAGGGTTGCTGTCGGGGTGGCGGTCGAGCTCCTCGTCCCCGGTGTTCGTGCGGTGCAAGTAGTACTCCACCTGCAAAGTAAGTTCGTATGAGTCAGTGGCCAACTCTGGTCTCCCGAAGGTCTCTGTCCTAACAACTTTGAAAAAGCTGAAACTATACCCTTCACACCGGAACACAGCAATGCGAGCATTACTGCTTTGCGGGAGAAATAGGTATGGTGGTAGTCCTTCCCCGGACGTGTTCTATCACAAAGAACTCTACTACCTAACAGATAGATAAGATTACTGACATTAGCGGGCACCAGGATCTCGGGGTCGTGGTAGGGCGGCGTTGTGAGCACGACAGCGAACGTCCTGTGTACCTTCTCCGGCTTCACGTCCACCGTCCAGCCCGTCTCCTGCTCCTCGAACCGAACCGTTACCACGGACCCCCGAGGCAGCTTTAACTGCAACACAAATACTATTGTGAAAACTTATTAATTATAAGTTGACTGCATTGGAACAAGCAGTGAATTTTATGTGAATATGACGGCATATTCTTTGAATCGAAAAACAGTATTTCCGTCGTTCGACCTTCAAGCAAGCCTGTTACTATAAAAACATAATAATATATCATGAACTATAATACCGGTACGTGAAAACACCTGTTTTTTTCAATGTATACTAATATTATAAAGAGAGAAGATTTGTATTTTTGTTTGTTACGAATAAACTCAAAAACTTCTGATCCGATTTCAAAAATTCTTTCACCATTAGAATGCTAAATTATTCCTGAGTAACATAGGCTATATTTATTACTAGCGCCCGCCCCGGCTTCGCACGGGTGAAGTTTCATTGCACCCGCGCGAAGCTGGGAAGGACTGCTAGTAAATAATATGTTATTATTATCTGTACCGGTCCTTACCTTTTCCGTGAGCAGTATAAGCTTGGTCCCCCCGCACGCAGGCCCCGATTCAGCGGAGTTATTGCAGATCTCCAGAACATTCGAGGTGTGTGTGATGGGGTCGAAGGCGAGCGCGCCCAGGACGCGGCGCTGGGCGCTCCCCTCCGCCGGCGCCGCCAGCACCAGCACCGCGAGTCGCACATACTTCAAGTCGTAAGCTCTTGCAGCGTCAGGGAGGATGCCTGCTGAACATATGAATTATTAATTTGTAACTAACTTCATTGGGGGTACTCAAGGTGGAGCGCGCGTGAAGTTGCTGGCTAAGTTGTTCTTAAGATCAACGAAGTTAACCACTGTTCCGCGTAGTCATCATTGGGATGGGTGACCGCCAGTGGCAATTTCAACTGAGCGCTCCCGTGCTTCTGAGGGCACGTTAAGCAGTCTGTCCCGGCTTTTTCAAAGTTGTTAGGCTATGACTATGAAGCCTTCGGGCGCCCTAGAAACTCTGTCACCAGAGTTGGCCACTGACTCATACGAACTTACTTTTATCTGCCAATTATAAATTGATTTTGATGATTTTTTTTTGTTATAAAGGTAGTATTTCAGAGGAGGTCCCATATAAATTTTTAATTAATAATAACATCACTTAATAACACCACAAACTGCTGAAACATTTTTTTAGTGTGAAGTCGGTTTTACTTTACGATACTACGATAGTACCTACTTCCGAAAGGGTCCACCTGGTGTAATGCTCGCAACTGCAGTGCTTCGAAGACTTTTTCTTTCTTCACCCGCTGTATTGTGACTTGAAGAGGTACTTCATTCTTCTCCGCTGTTATGACATCATCGAAACAGCACACGCCAGTATCACCGCAATGGTTGCCTACTAGCTCGAAGGGATGCGGCCTGTAATGTAATTTTCAACACACTTGCTTATAAAGTGGCTCTATGGTCATCGCAATTAGGCACAGAATGACACCCATAATCAAACTATGACTTTTTAATTGCTATAACTCACTAGTGAGTTATAGATATTTATTTGTTATTTTAATATGAGTTTTTTGTTATTTTATTCACAAGTGTGTTGAAAAACGTCGTATGATACACGTGTGTATTGATGATTACCGTCCTCGGCTATCTTCAACTAAAGTGGCAACCAAGCGTACGGCCCACAAGATGGTAAGCGGTTACCGCAGCCTATGGACGCTTGCAATACCAGAGGTATCACTCACGGGTTGCCACCCTGAGACGTAGATCAAAAGTCTCATGTGCCTGTAATTTCACCTGAAACCATACCTTTCGAACCGGAACACAGCAATGCAAACATTACTGCTTGGCGGCAGAAATAGGTATGGTGGTAGTCCTTCCCCGGACGAGCTCTATCACAAAGAACTCTACTACACTTATAACACTAGTACCATAATGTACTTTAGTCAATATTATATTATCAGTAGCGGCTCGTACGGCTGCGCACGGACATGTATTATAGCCTAATGCATATTAGGAATGTTACTCAGGGATAATGTACATTTAGCATAGCAAGAATTTCGGACCAATAGTTTTTGAGTTAAAATATTTTTTTTGCATTAGATATAGCTGTGGATTAAAAAATTAAAATCAATGAAAATCAGAAAGAGTAGTAGAGTTCTCTGTGATAGAGCTCGTCCGGGGAAGGACTACCACCATACCTATTTCTGCCGCAAAGCAGTGGTGCTCGCATTGCTGTGTTCCGGTGTGAAGGGTATGGTTTCCGGTGGAATTACTGGCACATGAGGCTTTCGATCTTGGCCTCAAGGTGGCAACCCGCAAGTGATACCTCTGGTATTGCAAGCGTCCATAGGCTGCGGTAACCGCTTACCATCTTGTGGGCCGTACGCTTGATTGCCACAACAGTTGTATAAAAAAAAAAAAAAAAACAGCAGACATTAATTAACTAAGAAGCACCTAGCCCCAAACTAGGCAAAGCTTACTGGAACAGCGTGCATCTCAACAACGGCATTCGAATTTATATATTGACTCCCATGCCATGGAAACTGTGCAATTTTTAGAAGACGTGCGTTTGGCCTGTGCAAGCAAACCTGCACAGGGCACACACTCTTCGGTAGACCGTAGCGTGTATGGCTTACCAATACTCTTTTGTTAAAGAAAAAATAAAACTAATATTTTTTCTCACAACGCAAGGTAACTTCTCTTACATATAAGGAGGATCCTTGGTCACACATGACACCTGTATCTTGACTGGCCCCACATGGTTATTGACTCTGATAGCGGGGTAGGTAGTATTAGCAGCTGTAGAGTGCACACCGGTTACTGGTCTCCTACGGCCGTCTCCCTCGTACCGGCATCTGTAAACAGCGTGTTAGAATACATAGAATAGAAGAGTAGTAGAGTTTTTTATGAAAGAACTTGTCCGGGGAAGTACAACCACCATACCTATTTCTGCCGCAAAGCAGTATTCCTCGCATTACTGTGTTCCGGTGTGAAGGGTATGCTTTCCGGTGAAATTACTGGCACATGAGGCTTTCGATATATGCCTCAAGGTGGCAACCCGCGAGTGATACCTCTGATATTGCAAGCGTCCGTAAGCTGCGGTAACCGTTCACCATCTTGTGGGCCGTACGCTTGGTTGCCACTTCAGTTAGTTATAAAAAATATATATAAAAAATTTGAATATTTCAACCATTTGATTACCCTGTAGAAGATACTTACCAACTGAGTTCTAAATTGGTTTTTGAGCTTCAAAATATCTGCTAAGCCGTTTGATGAAGATTGAAGATGGTCACCTTTTTTTCTAGTCGATGCAAAGTATAACATTGGATTTAGGAGTGTCGGAGGTTTTTTTAAATTTTTCCTTAAGTTATTTATGGAACATTTTGCAAGCGTGATAATGTAAACAGAGCTATAATCAGAACCGCGAATGACCCTAGCTAGACAGTGCGGCACGATGTCGTTATCAGCTTATCAAAATAAAATGAATATAATGTTATTCTGCCGCCAAGCAGTAATGCTCGCATTGCTGTGTTCCGGTTCAAAGGGTATGGTTTCCGGTGAAATTACAGGCACATGATACTTTCCATATAACGTCTCAGGGTGGTAACACGCAAGTGATATCTATGATATGATATGATAAAAAAAAACATAGAGAATGATTTTTTAAATTACTTTATTAATATCTGTGTTAGCTGCTACTTGCAATCTTGCTATATTTAAATAAATAATGCTGGACGATCCACACAACATCATCTAGCGCCAAGGTAAGCTGCTGTTAAACAGAGCTGTATTATGGGTACTAGATGACTGATATATATTTAATACAATACAATACATAGATAGATAGATTTATACCAAACTAACGAAGTAAGTAGGTATATTTTTTAGTAAAAAACATCCCATCTGCTTTCGGTGGTACTGATAACGTAATCTGCCGGGCGGGACTCGAACAGAGCTCACAATCACATTCACCGCTATAATAAATGTCAGTTTTTTATATCTTTGAAATGAAAATAAATAAAAGTGTTTATTACTGCATAATACATCCTTAAAAAGAACAACATACAACTAAGTAGGTACCTACAACAATGAGATATCCAAAACTAGTATGCAGGTACATGCAGAAACTGTTACAAAAATAGGGTGATAACCTATCCTACACGGAAAAAAAAAAATATATATATTTACTTAACCCAAAAATACCAATATTCTCAAAAATATTCTTTAGATGTGAGACAATATTGTCTGAAATTAAAACATTATTATAAATCAAAGAAACTGTGAATTCTTAATGTAAGAATAATTTATTCTCATAATATTTACTAAGATTAAGACATAAATGCTTGATTCAATACTTTAAGGTCTTAGTTCAAGAAATGGCCGAAGTATTCATCCAAGAAACGTATTAGTTTCTTAGGGAGAATATATTGTTTTCTTTTAAAAAAAATTTTTTCTTGATATAAACTGAATACCTTTTCATTGATCGGAGACAATATTATTCTTATTAATAAAGTTATTTATAAGGATATACTTACTTTAAGAATAATATTCTTGAAGTAAACTATGATCCAAACAATTATTCAATGAAGTAAATGTTTTTGCGTTGAAGAATACACATATACTCACTTTAAGAATAACATTCTTGAAATGTGTATATGTGTATACTTTTTAAGAATAATACTATTTTACACTAAGAATTTATGATTTTTTACATAAATTGGATAACTATTTATTAGTCGAAAACAATATTTATCTTACTGATACAGCAATTGATGAGAAAATACTTGCTTTAAGAATAATATTGTAAAAAGTGGGTGAGAATAACTCGTAGATTAGTCGAAGACAATATTATTCTTATTAATATAATAAAAACTGATAAGGAAATTCTTACTCTAAGAATAATATTCTTACAGTGGATTATGATGCATTTTATTCTTTTATCAAGCATATGTTTCTTCGTTAAAGAATGTACAGATACTCACCTTAAGCATATCATTCTTGAAATAAAAGTATGGGTATACTCTCCTTAAAAATATATATCTTTCCACTAAGAGTTTTGGATTTTTGACATACATTGTATAACTTGTTTATTGATCGAAGACAATATTATTCTTATTAATATAATAAAAACTGATAAGGAAATTCTTACTCTAAGAATAATATTCTTACAGTGGCTTATGATGCATTTTATTCTTCTATCAAGCATATGTTTCTTCGTTAAAGAATGTACGGATACTCACCTTAAGCATAATATTCTTGAAATAAAAGTATGGGTATACTCTCCTTAAAAATATATATCTTTCCACTAAGAGTTTTGGATTTTTTACATACATTGTATAACTTGTTTATTGATCGAAGACAATATTATTCTTATTAATATAATAAAAACTGATAAGGAAATTCTTGCTCTAAGAATAATATTCTTACAGTGGATTATGATGCTTTTTATTCTTCTATCAAGCATATGTTTCTTCGTTAAAGAATGTACAGATACTCACCTTAAGCATAATATTCTTGAAATAAAAGTATGGGTATACTCTCCTTAAAAATATATATCTTTCCACTAAGAGTTTTGGATTTTTGACTTAAATTGTATATTTTGTTTATTGGTCGAAAACAATATTATTCTTATTAATATACTAAAAACTGATAAGGAAATTCTTACTCTAAGAATAATATTATTCTTACAGTGGATTATGGTGCATTTTATTCTTCTATCAAGCATATGTTTCTTCGTTAAGGAATGTATAGATACTCACCTCAAGCGTATCATTCTTGAAATAAAAGTATGGGTATACTCTCCTTAAAAGTATATATCTTTCCACTAAGAGTTTTGGGTTTTTGACATAATATGTATAACTTGTTTATAGGTCGAAGACAATATTATTCTTATTAATATAATAAAAGATGATAAGGAAATTCTTACTCTAAGAATAATATTCTTACAGTGGATTATGATGCATTTTATTCTTCTATCAAGCATATGTTTCTTCGTTAAAGAATGTACAGATACTCACCTCAAGCATAACATTCTTGAAATAAAAGTATGGGTATACTCTCCTTAAAAATATATATCTTTTCACTAAGAGTTTTGGATTTTTGACATACAATGTATAACTTGTTTATTGGTCGAAGACAATATTATTCTTATTAATAAAATAAAAACCGATAAGAAAATTCTTACTCTAAGAATAATATTCTTACAGTGAATAATGATGCATTTTATTCTTCTATCAAGCATATTTTTCTTCGTTAAAGAATGTACAGATACTCACCTCAAGCATAACATTCTTGAAATAAAAGTATGGGTATACTCTCCTTAAAAATATATATCTTTTCACTAAGAGTTTTGGATTTTTGACATACAATGTATAACTTGTTTATTGGTCGAAGACAATATTATTCTTATTAATAAAATAAAAACTGATAAGGAAATTCTTACTCTAAGAATAATAATCTTACAGTGGATTATGATGCATTTTATTCTTCTATCAAGCATATGTTTTTTCGTTAAAGAATGTACAGATACTCACCTTAAGCATATCATTCTTGAAATAAAAGCATGGGTATACTCTCCTTAAAAATATATATCTTTCCACTAAGAGTTTTGGATTTTTGACATACAATGTATAACTTGTTTATTGATCGAAGACAATATTATTCTTATTAATATAATTAAAACTGATAAGGAAATTCTTGCTCTAAGAATAATATTCTTACAGTGGATTATGATGCTTTTTATTCTTCTATCAAGCATATGTTTCTTCGTTAAAGAATGTACAGATACTCACCTTGAGCATAATATTCTTGAAATAAAAGTATGGGTATACTCCTTAAAAATATATATCTTTCCACTGAGAGTTTTGGATTTTTGACATAAATTGTATATTTTGTTTATTGGTCGAAAACAATATTATTCTTATTAATATAATAAAAACTGCAGGCATTGCATAAACATTAAACACGGTATATATCAATATCATTCAATTTAATTACCTAGTTTAAGAATTATAACTAGTTAAAGTTTTTAATTTTGACACTCACTTATTTACTGACCGATCATCAAAACTCTAAGGCACTCTTAGCAGACATAAAAGTTTTAAATTTAGAACACAATATGTGTTTAGCAAGGAAGTCTATAGACTTCCTTGGTGTTTAGTGTATAAATCAAGATAAAACTAAAATATTTTAAAATTTTGGTCTAGTTTTCTAGATACACCAACTGCATAAATAACTTTGTAATCCTTTTTAAATATATAGGATTACAAAGTTTCATTTGCGAGAGAGATTTTAGATTGATTTGGCAATAGCATTAAACAATCTAATTTAATATTATAATGTATTACTTGTGAGATAGGTATATTGTGTTTGGATGAATCATCATGCGATGAATTAGATAGAATATCGGCAATCTATTTATTTAACACATAAAAGACTTTTAATAAGTAAGTACCTATTGATATACTGACTTGGTATTTACATAGATCTCATAACTTTTTACTGTAGTAGAACTGTGTTGCGAGACTTGGTTTTTTTTACAAGCTATGCTTTTGATGTTATAGAAAGTAGGTACAGATACCTACTCACTTTAAGCATAACATCCTTGAAATAAAAGTATGGGTCGGTAGGTATAGGTACCTACTTTTTATGAAAATATATTTATTTATATTATGAGTTTTGGATTTGTCAAAAATTGTATTAACTTGTTTATTGGTCGAAGACAATATTTTTCGTATAAATATATTAAATTAACTGTTAAGGAAATTCATACTATAAGAATAATATTCTTAGACTGGAATAAGATGCAATTGATTCTTCTATCAAGCAAATGTTTCTTCATTAGAGAAAGCACAGATACTCACCTTAAGCATACCATTCTTGATTTTTTTTATCTATACTAATATCATAAAAAGAGAGAAGATTTGTATGTTTGTATTTTTGTTTGTTACGAATAAACTCAAAAACTACTGGTTCGATTTCAAAAAATATTTTACCATTAGAATGCTACATTATCCTTGAGTGACATAGGCTATATTTTATTTTAGAAAATAATAGGAATCCCTAATAAAACTTCAATAATGTAACCCAAGGTGTAAAAAAAGTGCCATAAAATGTCTTTAATCGCATGCGCTGCGGAAACTATTGATGATAGAACAAAAAAATGTTCTACAATATTAAAGAACATATTAATATCTACAAAAAAGTCAGTAATACTATATGTCTAACTATTGTAGTTATGTAACTATAACTACTTTTTTACAATTTCAATGTTGATAGAAATGCCGATCAAAATCAGACCACGTATTCCATACTTTTATATTAATCCTTATTCAAATAAATCATTTCATATTCAAAACTGTTTCAATACCTGTAGATGACTGTTTGAATTATTGAAATCAGACATTCCATTCAAAAGTTATGACAAATTATAAAAATGTCAGTCTAAACAAAATACTATGCAAGCCCGCGCGCGCGCCGTGGCCAGAGAGGGGCGTGCACGTGAACTATGAAATAGGTAGCCGCGCGGCTAAAACGTGCGGTCGGCTCCTACCTTATGAATGACTAGCGACCCGCCCCGGCATAGCACGGGTGCTTTAGTTAGTTTTTATTGCACCCGTGCTAAGCCGGGATGAGCCGCTAGTATTGTATATTTTGTTTATTGGTCGAAGACAATATTTTTCTACAACAACAAACCAAACAAAACAGCCAAACCAAAGTCAAGATGCGTCACGTGATCATTGCTAATAACTGTCATGGCGGATCTTTAGTGTTCCCGTTTTCCCGAAATTGGTCATATGAGGAGATATTATTTGTCAATGAAATAATGAATCCAAAAAATATTTTTTTGACGATTACGTTTTGGGCAAAGATGTTTTCGCGTAGATACGCTACGCTACGCTAATGCGGCAGCCTATTTTACGCCGAGGCAACATCGTGTACTTGATTGATCGAGGGAAAAACAGGCGAAATTAATAATAAGTTCTTGAATTTCTACAATTTAATGTTTTCTTTAATTTAGGTCATTATTTTGTTAACCTAAAATATATCTTATAAACATAATTTAATGTTCTCACAGATTTTATTTAGATTTTTTGATTTTTCGATTCAGATTTATCGTATTGTTTTTTGTGTTGAATTGAATTGAATGTGGCAACACTGTTTCTAGCGCTAAACTTGTGCAGAAATAAAATTCAGAAACGAGACTAATTCATTTTGTTTGGTGGTTTTAAACCTTAATTATTTATACAAGGGCTTCGAAAAGTTCGTTTAAACCAGAGCTAGGAACTCGATAATTATGCTCCTTGTAATTTTTTTTTTAAAAATTACTAATCTGCCGTGTTTTGCTATGGCCAATAACTGTAACCAAACATGCCAGTAACTAGTTCTGGGGTGCCAGTAATGAATATAAAAACTTTATAAACAATGTTAATTATTTTTCTTGTTATCAAAGTGATAAGTATTTGAACTTTTCCCGTCTCCATTAGCACCATAAAAACATCATTTGAATGACACATAAAGAAACTATAGCTATATAAATTGGCCAAGGTGCTTAATAACTGGTGCTTTTACCCTTTAAATTAACAAAACCTTGTCTTGGGTTAGGACTTTTTCCAGTGACTGCCGGCAACACTGAAGGCAGTTCTTTCAACGTAGTGCTTAGATTCTCTGTGGTTCTTTCTTTCTGTGAAGTGTGACGTCGAGAGTGGTCAGATAATTTTGTAAAAATGTAGTTTTGAACCTCAGCATTTTATCAATTAGGTAGGATTATTATCAACTTAGGTTATTAATACATAATTACGTACAACAAAAGTAATTGGTACATAATGAACATGGATTTACTAGAATTACTAGTCAGTTGGGAGATGCCTGCAGACGTTTTAAAGAATTTAAAAGGTATGTGTGTAAATTATTTCGTGTTCCTATCATTAATCCTCTTTAAACATACTTCTTCGACAATAAACTTGCTAAGTATACCATTTTCGGGGTAAATTAAAAGCAGTAGAGGTTGAAGGTGTACCTACGCAAGTACCTACCGTACCTACTTGCAAGCGAAGACCCATATTCTTGGTTCAAAAATATCATAGTCTTTACATAAGATATGATTTCTCTGTTTCAGAAAACGCTATAACACCAGATATTCTTCGAGATATTATCGAAGATGTTCTAAAAGAGCTATGCCTCGTAATAGGCTATAAAATAAAACTTCAATAGTTAGTTGGGAGATGCCTGCAGACGTTCTAGAGAATTTTAAAGGTATGTGTGTAAATTATTTCGTGTTCCTATCATTAATCCTCTTTAAACATACTTCTTTGACAATAAACTCGCTAAGTATACCATTTTCGGGGTTAATTAAATGCAGTAGAGGTTGAGGATGTACCTACGCAAGTGCCTACCGTACCTACTTGCAAGCGAAGACTCATATTCTTGGTTCAAAAATATCATAGTCTTTACATAAGATATGATTTCCCTGTTTCAGAAAACGCTATAACACCAGCTATTTTTCGAGATATTATCGAAGGAGATGTTCTAAAAGAGCTATGCCCCGTAATAGGCACACGAATAAAACTTCAAAAAAACATACAAGAGTACCTCACTTCGACGGTATGTACCTATACATTTTTTACTATTTACCATGACGGAGGCCTTCGGGTGGCCTGTTAACTCCGTAACCAGAGTTGGCCACTGACTCACACGAACTTTGTCTGGTGAGATTCAAATACATATTCATCCCAAGAATACCCAAATATACTTATTAGACTGTAAACAGCAAAAACCGAACACCAATCAGAACTGAATTATCAGTTGGAAGTGTGTGAGTAGGTACCTAATATGTTTACTGTTGTGCGAGTACATTTAGTAGAATCGAGGCTCTGGTCTTTGCGAGCCACTCGATAGTGCATTAATGCAGGGTGTTTTTAAGAAATGTAAGATTCACCCTTTATATTTATTAAATTACGTTTTAAATTTCAGATCAATATTGATTACGATAAAAAGTTCCCTACATTTACATACACACATTTTTTTTAAAAGTGGAACGACTTTTTTAACAAAGTTGCAAATATAAAAGCTGTCTCTTGTAAAGACGAATGCATAATTAAATAATTAGAGGAAATAAAACACGAAGATGAAGGTATGGCTATACTTTACTTTAAGAGATCCACAATAATCTATAAGCTACAATAATTGCAGTGCAGTGCCACGTAAAACATTAAACATTAAAATTTTGGGTGACACTTTGCTTTGCAAGAAATTGTATGTAATTGTGCCATTTTGTCATTTTGCTTCCCGGTATTGATTGATACTGAGCAGGATTAGCACATCTGAATGACAATATAATTTAATGTTTCAGACAAAAAGGCGATCAAACAAGTAATGCTGCTTTGCCAGTTGATACCGCCGAAGGGAAGATTAAATAGAGGAGTAAAATTTGCAACTGTTGAATGCATTGAGGGCATTGTCGTGAACGTTCAAGTAAGTTTTAAATTGTTATATAAACTTAATTTTATTAAAATTACTACTTGCACGATTTTTTTTATAAAACAAGGGTAAAATCCTGACGATGAGATGAGATGACAACCTCGGTAGCGCGTTGGGCGGGTTGAGAAGCGATAGGTTGCAGGTTTGATCCCCGCAGCGGGGCAAATGTTTGCACGGTCTACAAATATTTCTTCTGGATCTGAATGTTTCTGTGAATTATAAGTCCAACCTATGTATCTTTTTAAAAAAAAACTTATGTAGTTATTCTATCTGTTATCTGATGCCCCCTTAGTACAAGGTTTGTTTAGTTTGGAGCTAGACGGCACGGAGTAAAAATGTCTGCCATTATTTATTTATTTAGTATTAAACATTATGATTTTTTTTTCAGAATCTGGAGATATACATCAAACTATAGATAAAATTATCAAGCTAGCCAAAGTTAATAAAACTACAGTCCAGCCTTACATCGTGGCTTGTGAAACAGAAACAGCTGCAGCATATTATCTGGTGATTGACACGATAAAATATAATTTCGCGTCCGCAACCAAAGCACTTGATACACTATTTAAGTGTTATCACACTCTGAATGCCTCTTATCCCAAGGCTTCTGATCACATTTATTTAGTGATTCAAAGATGTGTGTATGGTATAAAAACCAAATATGATAATGTGGTACCATATATCACAGATGTATTAGCACTTAACTGAATTTCTATTGTACAGTAAATCCATGCTTGCTGGCCAGTATGTACTAATTTTGTAGGTAAGCAGGTATTTCTTATCTTTAGTTTTAAAATGCGGTTGTTCAAAACTATATTAAGGCGTTGGAACTCTGTTCCGAAATAACATTTAAATTTTGTATGCCAATATTTTGACTGAATATTAATATTTAATTAGATAAGCCTTATTGTAACAAGAACTCTTATATAGCGATTCAAATGAAGACTTAAACCAAATTGTCAAAAAATTTTATTGTCAATTTAGTATTAATTATTAATTGTCTAATTGATATCATGGTAATTTTTTTTTTAACAATTTAGTTTAGGTCTTCATTTGAATCGCTTTAAGAGTTCATGGCTGGTACCGCAATAGGTTAAAATTAAGGCGTTGGAACTCGGTTCCAAAATAACCGATTTTGACAAGCTAAAAACCTGTTTTTTTATTATTTCGATTCCTTAAGCGTTTTAAAAATAAATACTAATTAAATTGATCTAATGTTTTTATCTCTTTGGTTCCCACACATAACCTGTCAAATGAGATTGTAATTTCTTATATAATTTTATTGTTGTTATTTGTTATGTTTGAAAAAGTATGAATTTAGTATGTAATTGTATAATTTTGGGAATTCTAATTAAACTATTTTTAATTTAAGATATTGTGCGTATTATGAAACGTGTACTATTAGGTTAAATTACTTCGAGGTTGTGCATTATCAGCTTGAGAATATAATTTAATGTGTGAAGCACGTAGTGTCTTCGTCTTGCAAATTTGCTGTCATATTTGAATAGTATTAAATGCTTGATCTAAAATTAACTATTCTTAATTTAAGATATTGTGCGTTTTACTTTAAAACATGTATTAGGTTAAATTTGAAAATATAGTTTCTTGAATTTAAAACAAATGTAGGTATTTTTTTTTTGATTGAGCAATAAGTATTTCTAGTGTAGAAGTTAGACTGAAATTTAGTCTACATTTCTAGCTTAGGGGACTAGAAATGAAGCCAAAACAAAATAATCAAATGCTCAATTGAAAAAATACATACTTATTTATTGTTTTCAACTGTAACTGTAACTTAAGTTCTTAAGTTGAAAATAATAAGTAAGTATGTATTTTTTCAATTGAGCATTTGTTTATTTTGTTTTGGCTTCATTTCTAGTCCCCTAAACTAGAAATGTAGACTAGATTTCAGTCTAACTTCTACACTAGAAATACTTAAATGGTCAATCAAAAAAAAATCTACATTTGTTTTCAATTCAAGAAATTATATTTTCAATTTAACCTAATACATGTTTTATAGTAAAACGCACAATATCTTACATTAAGAATAGTTAATTTTAGATCAAGCATTTAATGCTATTCAAATAAGACAGTCATTTTGTTAGACGAAGACAATACGTGCTTCACACAAGAAAATATATTCTCAAAGCTAATTATGCACAATCTCGAAATAAGACGCACAATATCTTACATTGAGAATAATTTATTTTAGATCAAGCATTTCATGCTCTTCAAATAAAACAGCAATTTTATTAGACGAAGACATTATGTACTTCACACAAGAAATTATATTCTCAAAGCTAATAATACACAATCTCGAAATAAGACGCACAATATCTTACATTAAGAATAGTTCATTTTAGATCAAGCATTTAATGCTATTCAAATAAGACAGTAATTTTGTTAGACGAAGACACTACGTGCTTCATACAAGAAATTATATTCTCAAAGCTAATAATGCACAATCTCGAAGTAAGACACACAATATCTTACATTGATAATAATTTATATTAGATCAAGCATTTCTTGCTCTTTAAATAAAACAACAATTTTATTAGACGAAGACACTACGTGCTTCACACAAGAAATTATATTCTCAAAGCTAATAATACACAATCTAGAAGTAAGACGCACAATATCTTACATTAAGAATAGTTCATTTTAGATCAAGCATTTAATGCTATTCAAATAAGACAGTCATATTGTTAGATGAAAACACTACGTGCTTCACACAAGAAATTATATTCTCAAAGCTAATAATGCACAATCTCGAAGTAAGACGCACAATATCTTACATTGATAATAATTTATATTAGATCAAACATTTCATGCTCTTCAAATAAAACAGCAATTTTATTACACGAAGACACTACGTGCTTCACACAAGAAATTATATTCTTAAAGCTAATAATGCACAATCTCAAAGCAAGTAGTTCTTTTATTTCTTCCAAGAATATAATATACTTAAAATAAAACTAAGGTTTCTTCAATGAAAACACAGTAATTCTTTGGATAAGAAATTTATTTCTCAAGTAAATTTAAACAAAACGTTATTATTCTTAGGTTGAAAATATATATTTTTTAATGAAAACTACAATTTCTTTGGACAAGAAATTTTATCATCACTTGGAAATTAAACATTACATGAAGACAAAACTATCATTCAAATGAATACACAATTATCTTATTTCAAGAATATCATATGCTTAATTGATTGAGAATGAAGATACCATGTTTCTTGTATACGGAGAATATAGATATTCTTGGGAGGAGACACAAAATATGTTTAAAGCTAGTTTTTATGATAAGAAAATATTATTCTGGAACGAAGAATAATATTCTCTAGTTAAAACAGTAAATTTGAAACAATATTATTCTAAAGTGAAGTATACTTATTGTTAGCCATATATAAATCATTATTATTCTTGACCAAGAGGATTATTCTTGCTTGAAGAATAGTTTTTTTTCTGTGTATACATTAGGCTAAGCCTGAATCGTGGGAACCTACGTACGATTATTTAATTTTTATTTAAAAACCAACAGCTAAACATAATTATCTTAGAACTAGTAAGTAGCTACAGAAAGCCAATAACAGGTTTTCACTAATAGAAACACAATAAAAACTTATACGTGTGAAAACTACTTAAATATATACGTGGTGGCCATATAATTAAGAACGCTGATATAAAGGGAAGATTTTTTCCAACTAAGATGCAAAACTAATTGTATACATTTGTTTTTATTTATCTCGGTATCGTAAAACATTTCCATATTACCACTGTATTCATTGATACACATGATTGGCTAAAAATCAATAGGCAAACTTTTTACACTACTTTTAAACAAAGTATTCCTTATTACTGGCTGGTCACGTAATTAAGAACGCTAAGTAGTTTATACCTTTATTCAAATTTAAATAGAGAACACTCAGTCGATTTGTTACTGTTTGTATAATTTTGGCGCAATTACGTGCTGTAAAAGATTAAAGGTGATTGCTTCTTTAGAAAAAACAATGGGAAAAAATAAAAGTTGTGATAAATCTACAAGGGAAGTAATAAAAAAAAAAGATAGCCGACCATCTGCAATGTTCAAAAACGATGGTTTTCCACGCTGTAAAGCATTTTGCTACGTATCAAACTACTTCGAATGTTCCACGTGTACCTAAACAGAGAAAAACAACTCCTCGAGATGACCGAAACATCGTTTGTATGGCAAAACAAAATCCTTTTAAAGGTCCAATGAGCTTAGAAAAGAATATTTTGGTGAAAACAACTTTTCAGCAATCTCAGCACGCACTATTCGGATCACAGATCAGTTCCAATACAAAAATATACTGGAAGAAACAATGTTACCATACGCTGAAGACGTTCTACCGGTCATTTGGACATTCCAGCATGACAATGATCCAAAGCACACTGCACGCACCGTAAAGGAATTTCTTACAGCGTAATTAGTTTCTGTCTTAGACTGGCCTGCTAACAGTCCAGATCTAAACCCAATAGAGAATCTGTGGTTTGAAGTAAAGAAAAAGGTTTCAAATACAAAGTGTGGAAATTTAAGAGAGCTGTATGACGTTTTTTTAGAAGAATGGAACTCTATTTCTCTTGCGTAATGTCAAAAATTAATAGAGTCAATGCCTCGCCGGTGTAAAGCTGTAATTAAAAGCCATGATATGCTATTAACTATTAATTTTAGTTAAATATTTCTTTTTATGTTTCTTGTGCTACATAATATTGTGATTTTTTAAATCTAAGTGTCATACAAAACAATTCCCGAGCAGTTAAATAAATCGTTCTTAATTATTTGTCCAGTTTCAGTACTATTTGAATGTGTTACTTTGATAAAATCAATAAAATGTGCAAAAAATAGTTAGCGATTTCATACTTTATTCTTAAGTCAGGTTGCTCCATTAATGTGACTATTATATAACATAAATAGTTGCTTCTCAAAAGGTACACATCTCTGTGTATGATACGATTTAAATAAAAAACTTCTAGAACTTCAAATCGTTCTTAATTATATGACCACAACTGTATATACAGGGTCATTCATTATCAACCTGACAAACTTAAGGGATAGGTTCCACACCTAAAAAAAAAAATATATGTACCTATAATTTTTTTTTTATGTACGTTTTGTCTTAAAAATCACAAGTAAACAAAAAAAATCGATTACGTTTTTCCGCTCAATTATTATTTATCATTGTTGGGAATCGAGTTAAGCGACGTAATAATGAAATATTCGAGTGTGCGCGCCCCGTAGCGGGTCAAGGACACGCGCAGGTCAAGGACGCGCGGGTTAGTGACCCGCAGTTCATTGACGTGCGGGTCACTAACACGTGCCGAGCGCTGCCTTTTCGATTTCTAACAAGGATAACTAATTATGAAGCAGAATTACGTAATTATTTTATTTTTATTTTATAAAAAAAAACGTTTAGAAAAAAAAAAGTACAAGTATTTTTTTTTTATGTGTGGAACCTACCCCTTAAGTTTGTCAGGTTGATAATGAATGACCTTATATATAACACAAACATAAATAAACGGGTCTCGCTTTGCTAATCGAGCTTAGATTTTTTTATTTTAGCTTATTTATATCAGCAAGTGACTTACGATCAAGTCGCCCGCCTAATGTTAAGTGCCACGCCTGACCATAACAGATGCAGTGCCACCCAAAGCCTAAAGTTTTTAAGTTAACTGCACTGCGCTCATTGCCCCGAGACGTTGTTGCTATGTCTCTTTCGCCCAACAATTTCAAACCTAAACACAGTAGTAATGCTTGCACACTACTGCTTGGAGGTAGAATATCTGACACTGTGGTGGCACTCACCAAGATGGACTCTTGCTGAAGAGTCCTACCAAGAATTCAGGGAACAGCAACAAGCTCCCGACTGCTTCGAAAAATACTTTACTGACGTTCTAGTCTCTATAAAAACTTTGAACACTTTCTTACATAATCACAGAGTCAATTATCGCTTTAATTTAAAAAAAATGACATTTCAGCAAACAGTACAATCTAGTAGGAAGAGTAGTAGAGTTCTCTGTGATAGAGCTCGTCCGGGGAAGGACTACCACCATACCTATTTCTGCCGCCAAGCAGTAATGCTCGCATTGCTGTGTTCCGGTGTGAAGGGTATGGTTTCCGGTGAAATTACTGGCACATGAGGCTTTCGATCTTAGCCTCAAGGTGGCAACCCGCGATTGATACCTCTGGTATTGCAAGCGTCTATAGGCTGCTGTAACCGCTTACCATCTTGTGTTGTCACTTCAGTTGTATAAAAAAAAAAAAACTCATAATCATCCCTAACAAGCCGGGGTAGATAATTTATTATACCTAAATTAAAAACAAGAATGGTCCAGGTATCGATCCTTGTGGTACACCAATTGTTACCACATTGCCCAACAAAGTCCCAAGTGACATGCAAAATTGATCAATTGGCAAATTTAAAAAAATATTAAACAAAAACTGTCTCAAAAAGCTTACTAGAAAATAACCCATTATTTAGATGATAAAAATGCTTCGGACGAATGTGCTCCAACTCTACTCAGCATCCATAACAATAGCAAGGATCATGCCAACAAGCTCTATCACAAAGAACTCTACTATTCTTTTTTTCCTCAAGTAAAAATTAAAGATGATGGTCCGTGCAATGTGCTAAACGCGGACTAACGTGACTAAGAAATGACCTAGGTTTACCAAGTTCACGACTTACGTCACATCACGAGGGCGATTCTCGTCCATAGTTATATGGTTACATGTGATGTATATCGTCAAAACTGGCAAAAAAATTTCTATAAATTTTTGACAGTTTTGACGATATACATGTATATCACATGTGACCATTTATCTATGGCACGAGAATCGCCCCCCACATCACAAGTACGTAGGTACCTACCAAATCTGTTTTGTGACGTCACGCCCACCCAATATCAGCTTTGAACGAGCAGAATTTTAAATGTTTTTATAAGTATTTTCCTCATAACTTGTAAATTCTTCTACAACAGCGGGTAAGTGGTGAGCTCCTGGTTGCGAAAGATTGCTGGTTCGACTCCCGTTGCGGGATAAATGCGTCATCTTTTTTATGTCGGTGAGGTCGTTTGTTATGTAAGTGAGTGTGAGTAAGCGCCACGCCTGACCACCGCGCTCGTCACCCCGAGACGTAAATAAATAGGTAGGTAGATAAGTAAGTAAGCTCGTACGAGTCGGTGGCCAACTCTGGTGACAGAGTTTATTGGCCACCCGAAGGCCTCTGTCATGGCCTAACGTGTTTTCGCTCGCTGTTACGTTTAACCCGTGTACCAGCAGTTAGAAGGCTGTCATCATGAGAGAAGACTTGTAATTCACCTATAGGTATAATCCGGCTGTTCTGCTATCTCCAAAGTAGGGCGGAAGCCCAGGAGTTCCATATTTCTACTTCCTATAGGGATGCGCTAGGCGCTAGGCGGCCGATCGCCCAATATGGGATCTGCGAACAATATACGAAAAATCATATTACATATTTCTGCAGGGCAAAGTATAGAATATAATTATTTTTATTTACAACAATACACAAAACATAATCCTAATAAAACTAAATTAAGTAGGTGCTTATAATAATAAAAGAAATATTAACTAAAAAAAAAACAAGTTACCTAACAATAAGGAAAGTGGAGATAACCAATTCATAGTAGTAGTCAAGGAAGTCGATGGATCCTTGGTAGTAAGTATTTAATAGAAACGCAAGTGGGACAAAATCGTTAAAAGCTTATAACTTTTATCAAACAAAAACGCTACGAATTTCCTCCTTTCTTTTACCATTTCGATGGGTGACCGTCAGTGGTATTGAGAATTGGGAGGTCAGTCCTTGGTCAGTCCGCAACTCGCGTATAAAAACTCCACAAATCATTATGTAGGTGGTAGAGACTTACAATTAGCAATGTGCCATAGTTTTTTTACGGAACACAAAAACACAACACTATCCACCTTACGTAGGTAAGTAGGTTAAGGTAAACTTCGACTTGCACTGTTTACGTTTTTAGTTCACTCAAACTACTTAATACCTATCTTGAATTTTAGCTCTAAGTTTAAAATATCTTGCTTTGATAATTTTAATTGAAACACATTCTGATTCATAGAGAATTTTTACAAAAGAAAAACAGTCAACGTCGGCGTTGGTCGGCGCCGCGACGTGTGACGGGCGTTGCGTTGCGGGCGAACCAAGCGGACAATAAAGTAGTTATGTACCTACCTCTTTAGACGAAACGAACCACGCACGCGTGAACGTGATTCGTTCGACGCATCGCGTGCGTGTGCGCGCGTCGGCGTCGGTTTACGAAGTCACACTAACTATTAGAGGTAGGTAGGTATTAAAGTAGATTATGATGACTACTGGTACTGACAGTGAGTAGGTAGGTACTTACCTACCTACCTACCAACCCTTGGGTAGTTGTATGCATGGTACAATAATATACTTTGATCATAGTTGTATGATTATGTGCTTAGTAGTTAAGTAAGGAAAACCAGTACAAGCTAAGTAAATACATAATAAAGGTAGTATCTAGTGTTGATTCACGGTAGGTACCTAGACTTGATGTTGACGTCACTGGTGGGTCAACGTAATCGGGGGCTGATACGTAGTATACAATTTTTTTGAGTGCTATGCCATCTAAAATACAGCTTTTCTTATAATAACTCAAAGAGTAAAATATATATGGTAATAACTTGAGAGTAAAACCATAGGACAAGTACGTAGGTACTTCGAACCCTAGAAAGTTATGTTATGTATGTCGCTTTTTTTGTTATGTCACTGTCATATTTGACACACCACTTCATGAATGTCATTGTCTATCAGTTCTGCTGAGAATTAGGTATCTGTTCTCTTTTCCTTCCTCTTCCTCCCCAGTCCCCTCCCCTCCCTCACCTTTATTCAAATCAGCCGCTCAAACCTGAAGTGCAATCAATAAAACAAAGATAAAAAATTCATAAAGCGGCTGCAAATGTTTCTCACGGCCCCCTCTATCGTTCGTGGTATTGCCGCGTTCACCAAGCAAGCGACCGCACGAGCGCTCCACACCTCTCAGATTGCCATGGCTCCAATCAAGGTATACATTCAACATTGAACTTGGTTTCAATTGGTAATATTAATTATGTAACAGCCGGCATTTATATGTTGTGTGTTTTACAGGTCGGAGATAAGCTGCCTTCAGCTGATTTGTTTGAAGATTCGCCGGCAAACAAAGTGAATATCTGCGAGTTATCGAAAGGAAAGAAGGTGATTCTGTTTGCGGTGCCCGGTGCTTTTACCCCGGGATGTTCCAAGACACACTTACCGGGATATGTATCGAATGCCGACAAGATGAAGGCCGAGGGTGTTGGAGAGATCGTGTGCGTTTCTGTGAACGATCCTTATGTGATGGCGGCTTGGGGAGCTCAGCACAACACTAAGGGAAAGGTCAGTTAGTTTTTCTTGCATTGAAAATGTAGTTTGTGTACCTATGTTATTCATATTATGGTGTTTGTAAATAAAACAAATCTGTTCATAGTCTCAAAATGTACTTAAATGCTTCAAAAACAAAGCTTAACATTTAAAATCACCATCTTGCAATCATTTGATATGTATTGAGGAAAAACCAAACTAAAAGAGTGTGACGCGAATGGGTGACCTTCAAATACAAGTGATTTCCTGAAAATAGTTTACCCTCGATTTGTAGCTGAGCTGCAGCAGTTTAGCAAGTCATAAATCACAAATAGCAAGAATTCAGTTATATAAAAAAGGTTAATAACTACAATAAATAGGCATAAGCTTAAATGTGTTTTTAAGCAGTTTTATGCGCTATCATTAATTCTTATCAACATTATTCATGACCTTAGACAGTAGGAATATAGTGATATAACCTTTGCATAATATCAACAACTCCTAAACTTGTTACCATGTGTTTTTGTTTCCAACCTCTTCAGACTAGACAATAAAATATGACAGTACCACAGTATATAAATACCTACATAGGCATAATTTTTTGTTCTTACTGTCTCACCAGCTAGTGGCTAGGCACTAGCCGCTAGTGTGTTCAAGGCCCAAGAAATCAATACTATCATGCTAGTTGACACCTAGTTGACCTTCAGACTGGACTTGGACATTACTGTTTAATTATTCAAGCTCTGACTTGGAATCATGAATATAATACAATACCAATGAACAATGTAAACATAAATACATTATTATTTTATTATTATTTAGCCATCACTGTCCCACTGCAGGGCAAAGGCCTCCCTCCCTTTCTTCCACTCTTCGCGATCTAACGCCGTGACAGGCCATGAGCTTATATGCGAGTCAAGTTCGTCCCGCCATCTCATCCTAGGTCTTCCACGTCGCCGCCTTGCACTATCAGGGATCCATTCTGTGGTTATTTTTGCCCATAAGTCGTCAGGCATGCGGCAAACGTGTTCGGCCCATAAATACATACATACAAATAAATCAAGCCTCAAAATCGGTTGTCATGGCGCTCTTTCGGGGAGGCCTATGTCCAGCAGTGAACGTCCATCGGCTGATATGATGATGATGATACAAATAAATGCTACTGTTACTGTACCTAACATCTGATCTGTGCTTATGTTTATGTACATAATATATACAAACTCAGACCATTAATGTACATTTTTTTTTAATGGTAAAGTTTTTTATTATTGTTTCAGATTCGCATGCTAGCAGACCCTAGCGGCAACTTCATCAAGGAACTAGATCTCGGCACGAACCTGCCTCCTCTTGGTGGGTTCCGCTCCAAGCGCTTCTCCATGGTAATCAATGACAGCGTAGTTGAGGAATTGAATGTTGAGCCTGATGGCACCGGTCTGTCTTGCTCCCTTGCAGACAAAATTAAGATCAAGAAGTAATCTCACTCATGTTAAGAATTCTCAGATTGATGGCTTTTGAACCTAACTCTTACAGGCCAAGCCAAGACTGCTTCCATTGACTACTACTATGAGTATTGTTTAAAAGTACCTACTAGACAACAAAGTGCACTTTCTTATAGGTAATAAAAATGAATTGCTGTTTGTTAGTCTCGCTGAAACTCAAGGATGGTTGGACTAATTTTAAAATATATATGGACTTGCACATATAAAATATGTGCAGGTCTTGCACATATAATAAATGTGCAAGTCCAGGAAATGTTTCCAACGAGAAAATAACGCGAGTGAAACTGCTCAGGTCAGCTAGTAGTTGAAGTGTAGTAAATGTATTGAGTAGATAAGTGAAAATGCAGAGGTGGTCTTGAACTGGCCTGTTAGTTAGGTTCATGTTAGCTCATAAGGTAGCACTCCTATATCAATGTGATGTGATGTTACACCTAGCTTTATGCAGATCTTAGATTGCAGCACCCTCTTGTGATATGAATCAATTATAATTTTGTGAACTTTATTATGAGTTTTATTTACCTAAAGAATTGGGGATTGTCAATCTAGAGCCCAAAGATGTAGGACTTATTTGGGTACGTTTACCGGGTTTACCTACCTATCAGCACTTATTTATAAAAAAAAAGGTAAGGTAATAGCGGAGACGGTATACACAACGCCATCTAGCACAAACTAAGCTAGGCTTTTAGTATAGAAACCAGATACATTTCTTTGTAGATCCTAGACAAAATACTTTAGAAACTAATACACATAAAGTCGCCCCCGCGCCCGTCGTCGTCTGTCCCTTTGTACAGTACGTAGGTTTAAAAAAGTTTAATTTCAGCCATAAAGCCGATATGGAACTCAAGGAATTTAAAAGTGTATAGCTGTATTACATTCGTGCGAGGCTTTAGGTTTTTTTTTTTTTTATACATAGTATGTGTCACGGTTTGTCCACGTTGACAATTACATGACATTGAAATTTTTAATAAATTGATAGACGCCATCTTATATAAAAGAAGAAGGAGAAAAAGTTAATCGTCAAAACAATGAAACCGACGACCTAAACAAATGCCCCACCTCATAAAATTAATTATTTATAATAAATCTTGAATAAAACACAGTGGAATTATGACGAGACTATAACGCAAAAATTATGTACAAGCGGCTACATTACTTTGGTTCGATTATAATTTTGTTTTCACTTATTTACTTTATAAAAAATGTGTTTACCGAAATGTTCGAGGATGAGAGTGATCAAGTCGACGAGTGGTTGGATCAAAACGATCTTGGAGATTACAAGAAGCTCTTCAGAGAATACGGTAAATTGTATCCAATTTCTATAGCATAGTTAAATTTTTTCGAAGTTTGTTCACCATCATTTATTTGGCAAAGAAAATTAAACAAACAAATTACATTATGTTTTTCACGCCTAAAGTGGCAACCAAGCTTGCGGCCCACTTGATCGTAAGCGGTTACCGTAGTCTATGTATGCTTTGCAATATCAGAGATATCACTTGCGTGTTGCTACTCTGAGATGTCAGATCAATAGTCTCATGTGCCTGTACCTACTGTAATTTCACCGGAAACTATACCCTTCAAACTAGAACACAGCAATGCGAGCATTTGCTTAGCGGCAAAAATAAGGAGGGTGGTAGTCTTTCCCTGGACAAGCTCTATCACAAAGAACTCTACTTATGTTACATTTAAATTTTATATAATACAATGTTTTCAGATTAATAATGAAAGTGCTACATACAATTCGTGTTTATTTAGGGTAGGTAGATACATACTGTATTAAAGATTCAGTCCATACAAGATACAATCAATCCTAATGAAGATGGATTTTTAGAATTTCGTTTTTTATTATTGCATGCAGTCTGTTGTCTCTAAGTACAGTAGCACTAAGATTTAGCCCTAATAACTTGTATCAGTTAATTATTATGAGTGTCTATTGTGTTGATGGCACTTAAATAAATAAATAAATATCATTTAATGTTAAGATTTGGAGCCCCTTCTATATCAAATACACTTTGGTGATTGAGAGAGTGAGCATGAGAAACTGCATACTATGAACTACATGTGTTTTCGACGCTACAATACATACACCAATCTACTATCCAAACATTATCCCTGAAGCTTGAAACTTGACTTACATCATTGTACTTAAATGTATTTTATTTAACAAGCCATGGTATGTTAACAATTTATAGTTTTTAGTATTAAAACAATGTTTGAGTTTTGAGTTTCTTACTATTCCGGTAGTTTTTTTTTTTTTTTTTTTATGTCAGCAAGTGACAAGACAATCAAGGCGCCCACCTGATGTTAAGCACCACGCCTGACTATTACAGATGCAGTGCCACCCAAACCTTAAAGTTTTTAAGTGTTTGCGTGGCACTGCACTGCGCTTATCACCCCGAGATATTGTTGTTAAGTCTCTTTCGCCCAGTAATTTCACTTGCTACAGTGCCCTTCAAACCTAAACACAGTAATGCTTGCACACTGCTGCTTGGAGGTAGATTATAGCATTGAGGGAGTAAATTTTGCCACTTCTCTAAAACTTAAGAACAATTTCCCTGTTTAATAGAGTTAATGTTACTTGCACTTGCACCAATTTGGTATTCACTAGCTTTTATTCTACAATTTTGTTTAAGTCGAAGTGCTTTGAAGGCAATGGTAGGTGTAATTAATTCATCTATCTCTGGCAGGTTTGCTGTGTAAACTGAATACAGAATGGGATCAAGTACAGTGCCTTGGGGAACTCCAGTTTATAGTTTTAGAATTCATATAATGCCCCATTCCTTTTTTCTAATGACTACAGTTAATTTAAGTAAAATTAGATAGGTACCTGTTTGACTACTTGGCACTAGTGGTGTAGTAGCTGTCCTATTCGAAGATAGGGTTTGAACCTGGTCAAGCATCAATGGGTTTTTCCAAAAGTAGTTGTATAAATATTGAGTAATAAGTAAAAATTTACAAATCCCTTGAAAGGTAAGGTAATTAAAACTACACTGCATGTACCCAGTACGATTACTAATTACGATTAGCCCGCCGCGCCCTGTCCCTCTGTTGGTCAGTTGGTCAAAGGTCTTCCCTTGATCTCTCCAATCACATCGGTTTATGTGCCGAGATAACCTCGCCATCTCTTATTAGACTGGTGGCGAAAGCGATAACTCTTAATTAATTTACCCTTATCTTCTCTCTTAATTAATCTTATCTTAATCTTAATTCAACCGTTTAGGGACTGAGGATGCAGCTTTATGTTTAAATTTAGGACGCACGAGTTGCGCATCACAAACGGCTAACTTCACGGAAGCCTAGATCCGCTGCGCGAACTATACACTACCTAACGTACGTAAACGGATTCGCGGGTAGTTCTTCTAGTAAGTAATTATTAATACTAAAATAACAATATTATTCTAGCTAGGTACCTTTGAGAATTATGATATTGATAGATTCACCCGGGCTTTGTGCAGCGCAGGGGGTGGCCCGTATGACGTAGCCTCCCCCATCCCCATTCCACCCCCACTCGCCTACAAACAAACACAAAGGCGCCGCGCGAGCTAGGGGCTAGGGATCAGTCAGTCGCGCCGCAGCCACCGTACAGCGCGCACGCCTAAACTCCACTCTATGCATATCATCACACATCACTAAAATATGCAGTTCAATTAACTCTATATACACCGGTGGTCTCCAATTAGGGGGCATTTCATTCAGCACATTCGAGTGGCGATAGTTTCGCGGACTATTCGATTATGTGGCAGTTTGAAGATAACGAGATCTGCTCTATCGGGATGGTGCATCCCTCCAACAGCCGCAATTCCGGGCTGTCGCGGTTGTCCAATATTCCGCATTTTACAGGTAACTTAATCAACACCCGTTGTACCACTGGTTCTTTCCTGGCCCTGCTTTTTAGGGGTACCTATAAATACTACTAAATAATAGTGAAAAGAAATATGTGATGTGGCCGAATGGTGAGAAAAATAACAATATTATTTAGATGGTCTATGGATCATGTTTGCAACATTATTGAACACTTCTGTTCTTAAAAAGCTCAAAGTAATAAAAAAAAATGTTTGCTCACTGTATGATATGTTAGTAATTACTCTGGTCCTTCAATGATCCCTGATCTTATGAGCCTCATCCAAACGTCATTTATCCTATTGAATGAAAGCACCAACTTGAGTAATTTTGATTATCTAGTCACAAAGAGATCCTGAGACGACACCTAATTGCTGCACTTGGTTCATAACTGTCGGCTTCTGGGCGTGGTACAAGATTCATGAGCAACCGGTGGTATACGATTATCCATTAACATCGTTAAATCGGTTTTATCATTGCTTTCCGTGAGATCGTGACTGTTCCTTGTTGTGGTATTGATTAATGATCACACTTATACGTTTATTTGTTGTTATGTCACTGGTTCTTCTTGGGGTCCCTGCGTCAGTTCGATGACCATCTCTAGCATGGGTACAGTTTTATTTTTTACTAGCCACGACTTCGTACGCATTTGTAAGTATATTAATATACATAAGTAGGTACCTACAAAGTTTCAAACAAATCGCACGAAGCGTTACAAAGTTCCCATACAAACTTTAACACCCCATACACCCGGTGTTGGGGGTAGTTTGAAAAAAATATTTAGTACGTTTATGACTTGCCATGAAAAATATTAATACTAATTTCAAAAAATTGTCCGACGCGTTATATAGTTCTTATACAAACATTAACACCCTCTACTACACCCTGTTTTAGGGGTAATAATTTAAAAATATTATTTATTTTAACTAATTATTAGTTCTCATCTAAGTTCTCATTTAAATGAATTGTAAATTCTTATGGGAATAAAGCTCTTAAACCACAAAATATTGTAATACCGACTTTTATCAAAATTGATTGAAGAATGTTAATGCTAAGTTTCAAGTTTGTAAGTACCAGGAATACGATTTTTCATACGAACGCTTTTAAACCTTTTTTACCATCCTATGGGTTGAATATAAAAAAAAACCCTGTTCATGTCTTGTTGTTCCGGCTCCGCTCGTCACTCACACCACACCACTCTTTGTGAAGCACCTTCCGCGCGAAACTTGATTCTAATTTAGAGGGACCACTAGTCTAAGTTGACTTACTGCCAATCCAGGTTAAATTTGTGTAAAATGTGTTTCAAATTTTGGAATATTTCGTAGAATTTAGTTATTGAGCTGACTTGGCTCGTATATATTCGGACCTAGAGATTCTTCACTTCAATGGTTTCAATGCGTTTTTCACACAAGCTCCTGTAATTTCAAAATGTAAAGTGAAACATCGCTAACGTCGGGCTGTCAAGAAAACGCCAGTGACACGACACGACAAACGAAATAATTATTTCCTCTGTCTGTTCCTACTATACCGCTCCGTGAAACTGTATGTAACTGAGAGTCTCACAACGCTGTTATGATTACAGCACTCATTTGATAAAAATGGATGTACGAGATCAATGGAGTTTTACTACGCGGTCGAATCTGAAACAAGGAAATGCGTAGAAGAACCGAGGTCTCCGACATAGCTCTTAGAATAAGCAAATTGAAGTGGCTGTGGTCAGGTCATATAGCTCGCAGCACCGATAACCACTAAAAAAGGTTCTCGAATGGTAAACATGAACTGGAAAAGTCAAGTGTAGGACTCCCGCACTCGATAGACCGATGACATTAAAGCATTCGCAGGAAGTCGGTGGATGGTGAAGGCACAAGATTTGACGAAATGGCATTTTAGGGGAGGTCTATGTCTAGCAGTGGACGTCTATTGGCTGATAGGATGATAATGATGGACCATCTGGCTCCTTATAATAAAGAGTAATTAATAATGCAAGCGGAAATTCGTCTATCTGCAATAGCGTATTGGAAATGCGCCAGGGAGCAGTGGCTTTTGCTTTGCAGCTGGGAGCACGAGACCACGTAAATTCTCTACGGGTCTGCCGGGAAATTTCGATCGATGGCGAGAAAGCGAGCCACAACACTTTAAGGCGTAGAATGTGGAAAAGATCTGGGAAATGGTAAACCAGTAACTACAAATGCAGACCATAATAAAAATCATCGTAGTCAGTTTCGACTTAGCTTTGTTAACATAAATAAAATAAATATCACACATTATCTTAGAAGCGAGATATACCACGCCTAAGTTCTCAAAAACACCGTGCGAAAGATCCTGACATCATCCTAAGTAATTCGAGAAACAAAAGAATCCAATAGCATATCAGAATTAGAATCAGAATATATTTATTGTAAAAATTGTTACAAATGTAAGATGTAAGAAAACAGAAATAGTCCAACAGTTTGGCCCTTTTCGAACGAACAATTTGTAGAATGATGAATTTATTTATTTTTTCTTAAACATTCAAGGAATAGCATGGAACAAAACCAAAAGGTGATTTGATTACCTAATGCAATTTCCCTGAGGCTCTAAAGATATCGGATATTATGTTAATGATTTTTAGAAGTTTTTCTTTCATTAGGAAGTGCTTTTGCCCCTTCGTTTATGTAGCCTTAAGTGCTACGGAGTAATCTAATTCTTCCGGCATCCGCTCGAAGGCACCTCTACCACCCAGTTTCCGGGATAAAAACCTTTGTGCCATACTTGGGACAACAGACAAACTAATCCGATGTTAATAGACTTTTCTAGGCTTGGTCGCAAGTAACAGGTATGCGTAGATATGCATGATGCGTGAGACAATTATAAACAGTCCTTGCATTTTCATTCGTGAAAATTCAACGAGTATCTTAATTTTTATAAGTACCAAGCAATATGTAATCAAAATATGACCTACCTACCTAGTAAATGTATTTAGCAAGTACTACCATTCTGTACTCATGAAAGAGACTAACCAACCACAATACAGGGAATTCTAGTGTGTTGGCTAGAAAACTAATTACTGTATGCCTACTTACCTCCTACCTCCCACTGAATAGTTATTTTTAGTTATTTATTGTGTATAGTTCGCATCGTAATTTTATTGTGTATAGTTCGCACAGCGGATCTAGGCTTCCGTGAAGTTAGCCGTTTGTGATGCGCAAAGACAATTTAGTTTGAAAAAGCTCCATTGCGCATCGAAACGGCTAATTTAACTACGGCCGAGATCCGTTGTGAGACCTATAAGTAGATATCTTTAACTTCTTAAAGATGGCTTTGTTATATGTTATAAGTAGGGTAAGTATACATATATAAGTAATACTTTTTTTTTTTTTTTTTTTTTTTATTCAATAATTTTAAAGGGACTTTTGAACAACATGTTCATGTCAGCCCTGTAAGGTAACAAAATAATAACAACTTAAATATAACAATTTCAACATTAACATAAATACCTAATAATTAAACTATCTAGGTAGGTATAATTATAAAGAATTAACTGCCTACCTAGCCGCTTGAACCAAACTATAGATAAGTTTGGCTTCACTAGAATTAGGACACGATAATAAATTCTGCATTACTCCAATGTTTACAATATTGATGCCCAACTCAAACAGAACCCTCTGCCTTTCGGTTTGGTTCCGGACACATTCCATCAGTATATGATACACGTCTTCTGGCTTATCGCATACTTCGCAATTAGGTGATAATACTTTTTTCATTAAATACGCAAACTTCTTAAGTGGCATATGTCCGAAACGAAGTCGATGTGCAGTTACAACATTATTTCTGCTTATATCTTCCATAAACCAAGGCAAACGAGGAGGCTGACTCTGAATAATTTTGTACCAAATCCCTTTACTTTTTGATCTTTCGTCAAAATATTCCCGCCAGTAATCATAACATCTTGTTTTATATTTATATATTATTTCATTGTGTGATGGTAGTATAAATATTTGTGATCCGTCTACCACAGCTGATTTTGCTAACCGGTCAGCCTCTTCGTTTCCGGACAATCCTATGTGTGAGGGAATCCACTGCAAGGTTATTTTTTTGTTATAGTGTAGGCTACATTCATCTATTTTTCGGAGAATATTATACGCCACTGATAAACCTCGTTGTCCAGTTGAACAGCGAGAAATGTGTTGCAATGCGCTTTTACTATCACTAAAAATTACAATATTAAATGGAGCATTTACAGTATACCTTATGTATGTCAAAGCCTGCGAAATAGCAAATAGTTCGATTGTCATGATAGACACCGACGATAAGTTTTTATAACATACTCCTTGCCTATATATCGAGTCATAAAATGCCAACCCAGATGCACCAGCGGTCATTGACCCGTCTGTGTATATTTTGTACCAATTCTTATAATTTTCATTTAATTCACATAAAACTTCATTTTTTAACAAATTTTGGTCATAATTACTTTTGGCATTTTGTACACAATTTAAGCTATACCTAATATTTTTAGTATTAAATTTAGAAGGCCATACTTCAAGTGAAAACATTTCAAGAGGATTTGATGATGCTATTTTTTCATCCTTAATTGTATCAAAGGTTGTCATTAATAAGGGTTTTTTCTTATTTATCCAATACCTATTGTTCAAAAAACCACTAAGCACTTCCAAACAGTTTACAGTCATACCGTTTGTCCATGATTTTGCTTTAAGACAAAACTTAAATGCTAGGTATTGCCTGCGTAAATATAGTGGAGGTATGCATACTTCACTCTCCATTACATGTATTGGCGTAGTTTTTATAAATCCACCTATAATTCTAAGAGCCTGGTTTTGAACTTTATCTAACTTATACGTATGTAGGCTAGCACTATTGTCATATAGATAGCTACCAAAGTCAATCCGACTTCTTATCAAATTAATATAAATTCTTCGTAAATGTTTGGGATGTACTCCCCAACCAGACCCTGCTAACACTTTTAAAATATTTAAGAATTTCCGAGTTTTTTCACTAATTTCATTTATATGCCTACTCCAACGAAGTGATCGATCTAGCCAAATACCTAAGTATCTAATGCTCGCTTCACAAGATAACGGTAAGTTGTTTACTTTTAATTCTATTTGATGGCGTCTATGACCTCTACTAAACAAACAAAATTTGGATTTACTGGCTGAAATGTCTAGACCAATTGTAATTAAAACATGAACAATAATATCCAAGGATCTTTGCATGTTATAAACACAGTTATCTATTTTCTTATCACTTATAAAAAGGACAAAATCATCAGCAAATTGTGCAATTTCCACAGTAACGCTTTTGCAGATCTCGTAGGTTACAATGTTAAAAAGCAAGGGCGACATTGGATCTCCTTGGGCTAAGCCTTTTGAGGTCCATCTCACGAAACTTCCATCATCCAATTTATCATACGAAATTTTCAAATGTCGCTCACTCAAAAAATCCCACAAATAATTACTGAACTTAGATCCAACATTTAATTGATCCAAGGTCAGTGTAAGTTTATGAATTAAAACATTATTGTATGCATTTTCAAGGTCAAGGAAGCATGCTAATGTAGGTATGTTTTTGGTAAAACCAATTTGAATTGTAGAAACCAATCGAGTCACAGAATCCAAACAGGACTGTGCTTTTCTAAAGCCTGTTGTACTTGGCGATAAAATGTTATTTGTTTCAATAAACCATTCCAATCTCTTTCCGAGCATTGAGTGAAAAATTTTACATATACATGATATTAATGATATGGGTCTTAATTTAACCGAAGTGGGGTTTAAACTATCTCCTAATTTAGGGATCGGCACTACCTTAATATCTCTCCACTGATGTGGAACGTACCCGGAATTGAATATTTGATTATATAAATTTAATAAGAACGACTTCCCATTTGACGGCAAATTGAAAATCATGGAATACGTGACGTCATCGTCACCGGGAGCTGAATCTTTTCGTTTTAAGCATAATTCTAATTCATCCATATTAAATTCCATCTCTAGTAAACTATTGCAAGAAACAAAATTAGGTTTAGGTCTTGTAACATAATCAGGAGCTAGATTACACAACAATTCGTGTTTTTTATCATAGGGCGCTTGAAACTTATTTTTACGGTAACCTTTAATCCACCTCATACGACGCCACATTTCCGACAAGGAAGTAGATTCATTCGTAGAACTACAGAATTCCCGCCAGTTAGCCGACTTCGCTCGTGATAATTCTAACTTGACAATTGAATTCTTATTTTCTAAAATTGTATAATTATCAGGAGTTGGATTACGGCGAAATGTACTTAGCGCTAGCCGCCTCTGAGCTACAACTTTTGATAAGTCAGCATTCCAATACGGTTTAGGTATAAATTTGCTATGGGGGTCAGTACTTAACTTATAGTACGGAATGTTTTTATCGGTTGCCTGATTAATAATATTTATGAATGTATTGTACCTACTTTGTATAGTATCTTCTGTATTGAGCGACATACTATGTAATTCTTCCTCGATTGATCTAGAATATGATATCCAGTCCGCCTTTTTGTAGTTGCGTCTTTTGATGTAATGATACGTATCTTGGAAGTTAGTACATATTTTAATTATATAATGGTCGCTACCTAAATTTTCATTCATAACATTCCACGTAAAATGGATAGTAATATCTGATGTAGTAAATGTTACATCTGGCGACGATTCTTGCATTCTATTGTTTACATAATTCGCTCTAGTTACACTACCATTATTTAAACAAATAAAGCCATATTCCAAAGATGAGTCCAACATTTGAATACCTCTTGTATCATTTTTATAGGACCAATTACTATGGTGCCCATTGAAGTCTCCAGCTACTATTGTTTTACAACTAAAGTGAGAAAATAACTCGTCCCAGTCTGACTGGCTCGTACGTACTGATGACGGGCAATAAACAGAAACAACATTTCTAATGAATTTGCAGTTTAAAGTCTTGATCACTAAAACTTCAATACCTGAGTTATTTAATGCAAATGGACAAACTTCGACTCGAATAGATTTGTGTGATAAGATACCTACTCCTCCGTATGAGTCACAGCGATCCTTTCTGTACCAGTTGTAGCCACTAATATTAATGTTAGTTTCTTCATTCAACCACGTTTCACTTATAATAGCTATATGTACTTTATGTTGAAATAATACACACTCTAGTTCGGTCTGTTTTGATTTGATGCTGCGAGAGTTCCACTGGATTATATTAATAAAACGTTGCGACGTACAACTGTTATCCATTTTTGAAAATGGATAGGATTTTATTAAGACAATCCTCCATCTTAACGAACTCTGCTACATACATATAGCACTCTTCAAACACGACACCTAAAATGTTTTTGATTTTCTCCATCAGCAATTTCTCGGAAGTAATAATTATCATTATTCGATTGTACAGTCTCATAAAGCTAAATGTTTCCTCTTTCTTAGGTTGCTCATCTTCAGACAATGACATGTCCTCATTTTTCTGTTTCTCTTTATTGTCTGATTCTCTCTCTGTATCCTGACTTTCAGTATTTTTCTTATTTAGTTTTTTCTTCTGCTTCTTCTTTACTTCTTGCCAATCATTTTTTGTATTTTGTTCCATATTACTACACGAGCTGATTTCCTCGTCATTTCCTGTTACAGGAGCTTTAGCACGTTCAGCTGTATTAGTTAACAAAGCATTCCTGTAATTTCCAGTGTTTGTGATGGGTTGTTCTGTCGCTTCCATACTAATGTTTGCTGGATCTATTGTAATCGGGTTCTCCAATTGCCTAGTTTTCTCTATTTCTTGAAACTTCTCAAAAGCTTGTTTGTAATTGCAATTCTCATCACGCATAGTGGCTCTGATATCTTTTTCTCTTTGAAATGCAGGACATTTGGATTTTTCTATTGACATGTGTGCACCTTTGCAATTGATGCATTTAAACTCCTTGGTCTCGCAATTAGCATGATTAGCTCCACATTTTGGGCAGAACGTTTTCTTCATAGGACAAAATTTTACTCTATGCCCATACCTCCAACAGCCTGAACATTGTGAGACGGGAAATATGTATGGTTCCACTAAAAACCTGCAACCATATGCTTCGACATACGGGGGAACAGTGGTACCTTTAAAACATAATCGAACTGTCTCGCTATCAACCCATGTTCCTTCAGGTGTTTGTCTTCTCAGACGCCATACTGAGGTAATCTCAAACTCGCTTGAAAATGTTTTTTGCAACTCCTCGTCACTAAATTCTATATCAACCTTCTTTACAATACCGTAGCGAGTAGTCATCTCATCCGTATTCTGGCATTTGAACCCCTTGTTCTGTAATTCTACGCACTGCAATAACAAATCTGCTTTTTTCTTACTTTCAAATGAAATCATCACTTTATAATTGCTTTTATACTTGATTTTAATAATATCCTTTATGTCCAGACTTCTCAACATTTTAGCCAACGCCATTTGTTTTGGTAATGGTTCTGACGATGTCATGCTTATCTCGCAATTCTCGGATGATTGTGTTGTGTTGGTGTATTCTGACTTGTCAGATGTTTTACTCGAACCTCCATTTTTCCATTGCCTTTTTTTCCGTAAAACCGGTCTGAAACCCTCTTTCGCGTCTGCGTCACTATCATCCCATTCATCATTTCTCAATCTTTTCCTTTGTATTGAACTATCCGAGAGAATATCGGTATCCTGGGGCACCCTAGTATCACGCTCATCAGGCTCGGTCTCGTCCCCCATTGTTACACTAAATCACAAACGTACGCGTCGCACACCTAACTGATAAGATATCAATTACCGTTATACGTGCACTCCCAGCACCATACGGCGCACGACGATATAAGTAATACTGATATTATGTAATTTATTAAGATACCAAATAAATATTATTTTGTTTTTTTTGTTTTTTTAATTGATCTATTGGAATAGAGTTTATAAGACAATAAACTTGCAAGTTATTTAACGTTCATCGTTCTCCGGATTGTCACTAAAAAGGAGAGTTGAAAACTCTCCTTAGTGACATTCCGGAAGGAACCGTGGCAAAGCGCTAATCTGGTCGGTGTTCTTCAGGAGTAATGTTAAGGTAGGTACTCTTAATCTCAAGTAATAGAATAGCAGCTGCATAGTCCACCTGTAGTCCTTCGTACCCGCAGGTCGCCGACCCGGACCTCGCGCCCTAGTTTCCCGGACTGATGCCCGGATATCCGGATGCAACAAGTATGTTTCGTCGTATGTGTTTCTATCTTGATGATAATATCACTGTCATTAGGTAAATGATAATGATTTGCAACTAGCTTCTTCCAGCGGTTTTGATAAATCAGAGAACTTGTAATTTTTCTATTCAGTTTTCTTCTATTTTCTCTCTTTTCTATTTTCCAAAAGAAAATAGCTTAGGTCCTACAGACTACAAAGCGCTATTCAGCTAAGTAACTATACAAGTGACTTCATATCTTTCGTGATTATATTGCGTGCGAGTTTCAGCCTTCATGGAAAAATATTACCATACCAACCCACGTCGTATACCTACGATTATATTGTAATGAAATGAGGGTAGGTATTTGATTTGGTTCATTATATTGAAACTGGTTATGGTAATCATAATTTTGAAAGTAAGCTGTGGAAGGTAGTTCTGTCAACAGAACTACTCAACAGAACAGGTGGGAGTAAACGAGCTAATCAATCATACTTCAATGTTTTCTTTATTGTGTTTATCTGACTAGCCCTCACCATTTGACAATTTTATTTTTATTTTGGAACGTGGTTGTTAAAACAAATTCGATCATCTTTTATCAAAACCAATTTATCTGGCTCTGCTTAATCAAACAATACAATAGGTACCTACTCCAAAAACCATTATAACAGAGCCATACTTCTTCAACAAATAAATTGATTCCGGTTCTAATGGCTTTCTAATAAAACGTGCTTGAAAAGTGTTTGAAATTAACTTTGAATTGGATTAAATGTTTGATAGACAAGATTGTATCGAAATAGTGTTTAGGTGTTTGCTATACAAACTAAAACACATTACTCAGACGTCTGCCTGCATTCTTACAGGGGTGCGGGGGACGGGTGGCACCTAGGTATTGTGCGTAAATTCTCAATACGTCTGTTTGGTTTGCATATTTTCAAATCTGTATGTCTAATTTTTTTCTAATGTTTTTTAATAATAAACAGAAATAAACAATAATAATATTATTTATTGTTATTATACAGAAATAAACAATAAAAATGTTGTTTATTTCTGTTTAAAACAGTAGGTAAATTAACCTAAGTTTTACTAGTGTAGCCCAACAGGCAGAATCTAGAGTTCTTTTTACCATTACCTACATGATCTAAGTAAAATTGGTAAATGTAGTAGAGTTCTTCTCCTTGTCTAGAGTCCGTGCAAAGGAATTAAGACTGACCGTCAAAGTTCTAATGTAGGTAAGTTATCTAGTAATAAGGCCAAAGATTGTAGGTAGATAATTTATTTATCGTTTGAGGAGCCTGACCGTGTAATTTTGCGATGGTTATCCGCGAAATTTACACGAGTCGCGTGATGCGTGCCCGTTTGCAATTTCAACTTTTCCACTCTGCTAAGTTTGCCAACTTTGTTGGTAAGCGCAATGTTCTTTGTCTGAAATTAAGAGTGATTTTGGGTAGCGTTTCCCATTTAGTTTCATGTCATGAATACAAATCAAGTTAAGATAAGGTAACTTTGTTGGACTTTTTAATAAGGTTTGCCTCAGATTTTAACAGTAAACTGAGATTCAGTTTAACGCAAAGTTTGATGTTGATATATTAGATTTGAAACTTGGTAGAGTTAAATATTCCGTTTACGTAAGGTAATCTTGGCTGTCAGCTTCCATGTCGGTCCATAATCAACTTGTTAAATATTAATCCTATTGTGACTAAGGTTGTTACTAACATGCATAGATAAGAGGTAATACTTTTCGTCTGAGGGAGTTACACTAATAAGTACCTACCTACTAGTTACTACATTTCCGTGCTTCGTTGATTCGATAAAAATCTATACTTTGATTGACTGTCTTTTTAATGATAAATTTTAATAATCATCATTTTCCGGACCTGATTTTATTGCTCTCGGAAATAAGGTACTTCCGTTCTATTATGTATTAAACTCGTTGGTTGTCTGTGTATTTATTTAGCTTCTGAGATATTTGCGGCGTTCGTCGATTAGGTTTTATGTGTTATTCTTCTCCTTTTTTTTTAAACTTATGCGTAAAATGTTCTGATTTTAATGTAAAATCTTATCACTTTACAGATACTCTCTCTTTCTGTTTGTTCATACGGGCAATGCCTACTAAGATATAATTTACAACTAATTATAATAATTAGAGTCGTCTAAATAACCCAGATATTGGTTGTTAGACTCAAAATAAAGTTTGGGTTTGTAAGATGTTTAGTTATCTTTCCAACATCCCGATTATTGCTGCCTGTATTCAAAAATGTGTCCTTTTTTGAGTTTTTTACGCTTTACAGAACTAAAAGTGGGTTGTATATGAGACTTGCTGGCACATTAATGTCCAAAATTATTGTAATGCAGTATTTTTTGGCACAGGTCCCTCTCCATTAAGCGGGCCCTCTGCCAATTGGTCCTTCTCTTTTTGAAAAAATTAGGCAACATTTTATAAAGTACCTATCGACTAAAAGCCGTTTATATAAGGACGATAATTCTAGACACCATTAGTGAGGTCAAGGCCAGGCGGTTCCTAAGCAACACAACCAACAACAAAGCAGCTTGAATTATTACTTAATGATTCCAGAACACGGTTTTTGCGTTGAATATTATTAACTTAATAATGTACAACGACATTGCCAAATAAGTTTGATGAGCTTTTGCATTTGCCCCGCGTTGGGTGCCATTATACCTAAATATTGTTTTCTTGTTAGTATTTTTGTACTAAAACTACTCTGATCACTCGCGTTTTCATTAATTATCTACAAAAGCTTTCATTTCCAAATACTGAAGGAAGTAAAGGAGATTTTCGTGCACATAATGTCAAAGTCGAGCCCCACGTTGGGTGCCAAATGTAGCTCTAATTTAGTTTGTATATTTGAACTAGTAGATATGCAACGTGTAGTGCTTGCAATTACGTGATCTATCGGACCAGAAGAGGTCCTGCTTGAATAACCAATTAGTGCGTCAAGCGTTCCAATAAGGAATCAGTGGGTTAATTCGTGAGATGTCTGGTTAAGCGAAATACATTAATCATGTGCCGTATAATAATTCCTCTGCAATAGAGTAGTGCATTATTGAAAGGTATTACCAGAAGTAGTGACTGCCACTTCTGTAACTCATTCAAAAGCAAACTCGATGACTGGTTACGAAATAAAAAAAAAGCAAGTGAACCAAATACACATTTAAACAAAGACAATAATTTCAATTTCAACGCTGTCTATATTCATATAAATAAATAAACCTTATTCCTCTTATCTATTACCTCTCGTTATCGAAAGACTCTTAAAAGTAGTAGCTAGTTAAAAGTATGGTTTCCGGTGAAATTTTAGGCACATGAGACTTTCGTTCGATCTACGTCTCAGTAAACCCGCGAGTGATACCTACCTCTGGTATAGTATTGCAAGCGTTCATAGGCTGCCGTAACCGCTTACCATCAGATAGGCGTAGCTTGGTTGCCATTTATTAATGAAAACTTAATTTTTGTCGTGGGAAACCGAAAGGAGAAAGTCAAAGTCAAAATCTCTTTATTCAACAAATACCTTTTGAAACATCTTTAATGCTAGGTGAATTAACGCCAGTTCCACGCGCCCCAGCCTAAAAGAATCAGGCATCAAAGAGAATAATAGAGTTGTTGGAAGCCCTTTTTACTTTTATTTTTTGGCGGGGGTTTGAAAAGAGAGTTGTCGCAGGGATATCAACGCTGCCTAGTTGCGGCACGCCGGACACGATCGACAAGCTGCCGGAGATGCCGGTGGCGGAGGAGAAGAGGCTGCGGCGCGCCGCACAGGTGCTACAGCAGCGGCTGGTGCTGCGCCAGTGGCTGTCCACGCACCGCCTGCAGCATGCATACTCCAAGTACGTATACCTTGTGACTGGTTCATTGTATACTTACGTTCACTGCTACTCTATATTATTCGAATAACTAATGAAAAAAATGACACAAAGATACTAATGAAAAACAAGACAAAAATAATATACCTACAGCAACGGCTAGACACATTTGAATAATTAGAATAAAACATCATAAGACTGCTACTATCTAGGTGCCGTGCAAGCAAACCTGCAGGCTAAAGCTATTTACAAAATAAAGCACCACTAGAAATGAGAGATGAGAGCGAGATAAAAATTCTGGGAGAAGCTAGTAAAAAAATAAAACTCCAATGGAAATGGGATATGATAAAAATTCACAGAGCATTCCCGCCATCAACTTTGCATCGATCGCAAATAATCTCGAGTGCAGTTGCCTGAACTTGCATTTATATGAAAGCTGCTGCAAGTTCTATTTGCGAAAATTCCTAGATATTCCCTCAAGATTGTTTCCCAGACTTATCGTTCAATTCGCAGAAGCTATCTTGACTACGAATGTTACGTACAAATTTTAAATTCCGGAGACTTTACTGTAAGCATTTAATATACTCAATGCTTTGTGTACTTTTTGTTGACTGATTAATGATCTGATTAAAGACCAGCCCCCATACCATGAACTCTTAGAGCGATTCAAATTAGGACCTATATTGAATTGTCAAAAAAATTTGTACCATGAAATTAATAATTATTGAAGTCATGGTACAACATTTTTTGACAATTCAGTTTAGATCCTAATTTGAATCGCTCTAAGAGTTCATGGTAGGGGGGCTGCCCCCCTACCAGGTGCGCTTGATTTATGATATTTTATGATTTATGAACTATTAGGACAGCCTGGACTAGGTTTTAAAATAAATTACACGATTTTTCTTCAGAGCATGAGAGCTATTTCTTTGATTACGGCAGAAAATATCTCCAGTCTCTCATGAACTCTCGAACCTTCGTCAAGTGTTCAATCGAGTGTTTCTTCCAATCAAAGCCGGAAGAGAAACGGAAGTAATAGGAACCTATATTTTGGTGTCAGCGAGAGTACTTGTGTTAATTCCGATTATTTTTGTACACGTTACCCAGTCCTAATACTTCTAAGCTTGAAATGTAACACAAAATTCTTATCTGTATAATATCCTACTTGCTGTCAAATTAACTTAGGTAAAGGGTGGTTCAACTACAAAGTATTAGTCTCAAAGGTAACCAACTTGAGCTAAATTCATTAGTAGAAATTTTCCCTGCAGAAACTTACATTGCAAGTTTGGCTGGCCAAGTTTAGCTGGCTAACTACATTAGCATAATTTAGATTAGCAGTTCGTTGGAATCTGAATAATAGTATCTTAACGAAGGCAAAACTTATGTTCCTAGTAGGTAGTAAAGAACTTTACTCGTCAAATTCTAAAAGTTCTCATCATCTTGTACTATGTCTTCAACTATCTGAATATCTTTTCTGTGATATAGTCTTGTAACATTTATAGATGCCATTTTCTGTTATTATCGTTTTTCAAACAATAAAGTTGTATTATGTATGTCTTTGTTTACTCAAGCATAAATCATTATAGCAATAAAAAAGCATTCAAAATTGATAGAAAAAGGCAATCCGAGCTCGATGCTGTTTAACGAGCGGACGCTTTTCTATATTCATGATCTCTCCCATCCCTCGCCAACAAAGGGTATTGAAATTTTTATCTGCCGAATCCAGCCTGTTATTTTTCCAGGCAAATCTTTTAGCGCTATTGAGTATTTGCTTTTCTCACTTTCTCTGCGTCGGAGAATCCAATTACAATGTAAAGCTAGTTTTAAATAAACACCTCTTTAAATAAACGTGTTGCTTGATTTTGTGTACACATCCTGTGACGACCGAAGTGGCGCAGCGGGCGCTGGTCCGCCTGCGACGCGGAGGTTGCGGGTTCGATTCCCGCCTCGGGTCAAATGTTTGTACGGTCTACAAATATATGTTCCGGGTGTTCTAGGTATTTTCTATATATAATAAAAAATATCTATCTATGTATTGTATTGTACTAAGTATATATCAGCCATCTAGTACCCATAATACAGCTCTGTTTAACAGCAGCTTACCTTGGGACTAGATGATGCTGCGTGGATTGTCCAGCATTATTTATATATTTATTTATCCTGAATTATTGTGTAGTTTATATCTTTTGAAAAGGCTTTGCAGTGAAGATTTCTAAAGACTGCAAACTGCGTCGATTCTAACTGGAATGTATGTATAATATGTTGTATGTCACTAACACAAGCTTAATCTGTTTCATCGGCTTTATATGACTTACAGCCAAACTTTTTGAGTTCGCTCTTTGCATATGTTTTGATCCATAACCTAGGTAGTAGGTATACCGATCGACCTAGGTATTGTTCGAAACTAGGTCAACAGCAGCACCCTTCAGCTGCCTCTTGTGTGATTGAACGTACTGGAAAAATCTGATCTGAAAAAAACTTTTTTTTTATCTTTTTTTTTTCTTTGGTGGAGAAATCCTCACGAGTACCGATTGGGCTTGCATACGTTATTATTTTTTTTTTTTATACAACTAAAGTGGCAACCAAGCGTACGGCCCACAAGATGGTAAGCGGTTACCGCAGCCTATGAACGCTTGTAATATCAGAGGTATCACTCGCGGCCACCTTGAGGCTAAGATCGAAAGCCTCATGTGCCAGTAATTTCACCGGAAACCATACCCTTCACACCGGAACACAGCAATGCGAGCATTACCGCTTGGCGGCAGAAATACGTATGGTGGTAGTCCTTCCCCGGACGAGCTCTATCACAGAGAACTCTACTACTCTTACGTTATTTTGGGCTCTTATTACCTAAAATCTTATTGATATTTACTGTCACACACCGGTTGACCTTATGGGATTTTTATTAACCTAAACCAACTGTGCAAAGGTTTCCACATTCCCTTCATACGTCACGATCCTTGGACATATAATGTTGTAAATAAAATAAATAAATAAATAAATAATGCTGGACAATCCACACGGCATCATCTAGCCCCAAGATAAGCTACTGTTAAACAGAGCTGTGTTATGGTACTAGATGACTGATATATACTTAATACAATACAATACATAGATAGATATTTTTTATTATATATAGAAAACACCCAGAACACCCGGAACAAATATTTGCAGATCGTACAAACATTTGACCCGAGGCGGGAATCGAACCCGCAACCTCCGCGTCGCAGGCGGACCTGCGCCCGCTGCGCCACATCGGTCGTCATAATTCGAATTTTGTTGTTATACAATATTATAACAATAATAATTTTATTTATTATTTATTTATTTAACATAGAAACGTTGTTACAGAGTTGTTTAAAAACATCTAAAAAACCTTAGTAGGTTTGACTTAGATGCAATATAGCAAAAAACATTCCTCAACAATTTAAATATTTGTTTTTAAAAACCATGCCGTAAAAACCAAAAAAATAATTATAACAAAAAAATAATATAATATTTGTTGTGATAAATTGTGCAATTAACTTTTAAAAGACAATGAAAGTACCAAACGTTGCAGCTAATATTGTTATGCATAAAGGTTTCACTATAAAGGTTGAATTAAAACAAGCCTTGACCAATTTGGCTAAAAGCGTGGTCTACACGAGAGCAATTGGATTAGTGCACTTCGTCTGTTAGGCAAAAGCCAGCATAATAGTTTAGAGGCCTTCAAATAAGTATAGTATCTATCACAACTTTCTACGTTTTTATAATTTTAACATATTTATCCAAAAATTTTCGCGGTTTTCTACGCTCGATTTAGCTTCTTCGCTTAGGCTTTGAAGTATTTAAGTTTACTAACGTAAATTAAGTTTAAAATAAAAAAAAAATCGCCATTTTGACTGTTTTTCAGTCACTTGACCGTTTGCAAATTTAAGTATACGCGTCGAAACGATAAAAATATTTCTTAAAATTGCGAAATATTACAATTTGATGTCTTTCGTTTATAACAGTAGATACTAGTTTCAGCCCGAAGCTTCGCTCGTAATGCATCACATAGTCACAGAACTGTATCACCGTAGTACATTTTATGAGGTAAAATTAACAAACCGTGTCTAACAAACATCGCAATCCGTTCAATGTTACAGTCAAGCAGTAGGTCTTGGCCTTATCAAAGTTCGTCATGGCCTATGACGGAGACCTTCAGGCGGCCTATTGACTTTGTCACCAAAGTTGGACACTAATTCACTTATCTTAGTGGTGACAGCGTAATTGTGTAATAAAGATTCAAGATATATTTATTTGCAATAAAAATATCTACATCATTGCAAACTTTCGCTGTGATAGTAGTAAGATTTTTGTTTTTTTCTATGAATCTCTTTTTTTGCTATCTTCAAGAATAAGAATAAGAATAAGAATAAGAAAATATTTATTGTTTAGCTGATGAAGGCACAAAAAGATCTTAATACTAGGTATGGCACTGGTAGGTAAGCTCAGCTTAACCATTTTGGACGTACAATATTAACTAGGTTATGTACTACAATGTTAAAGGTAGGTACTTAATAATATCTACTTAATTCAGTAGATATATTAATACCTATTTTTTTATCTTCAATCTATAATATATAAAATAATCTTCAATCTGATATAAGAAAAAGTGCCGTAAAGACTTCATCGCTGTAACATTTGGCGATGGGATCAGATTTATCACCCCAGTGTTCTTAGGGCTGCCATTTATCTCGTTCGCTGGCGCATATACTAAGTACGGTTCAGTGATGTATGTATGTATGTATGTATCTCCCGGTTCATTGAATCCGGCAGTTGAGGAAATGGTTTCAGTTTGTGAGCTTTGGGTACTCATTTTATTTCTACGACTTCGAGCTTTAGTGCCGTAAAAAATAAACTGGTTATGCATGGAAATGGTGAAAATTAAAAAGCTTTAGAATTCTAGGAGCCTTTGTGACACAAAGGAAAGTAGAGAAATTGAGATATTTTAACTTTCTTACCTCTAAAACTGGATAGCGATGTTCCCGAGGCCTAAAAACATTTCGAATTCCAAAACTCTGAGTAACATTCACTTAAAGTTTGTGTTGTTCAGACAATTATTATCAGAATGCGTAACCAACCAGATGGAGCTGACCCAGCAAATACAAAAGCAAATATTTGTAGCGAGTCTCACTAAAATAATTTTTATGGTTCGTGATGTAAATGGATCGAAATATTCGAGTTGTTATAGGTATTAAGTGCCTTACCCCAGAGATCCTAGGAGTTCGGGGATCCCTTTGACCCAAACGAGGCTGGCAACCGAGGAGGTTTAGTGAGTAGTTCGACGTTTTTTAGTCGGACAACCTCACACACCCCTGTTCGCACCCTCATGCGAAAGGATGTCTGTTTGCAGATTACTCCTCGTTAATAAAAAAAAAAAGGTATTAAGTACCTTTAGAAGGTTCGAGCAGGCAAGCGAATGGTGCAAAATAATGCCGTCTGCCGTTAATTACGGCACATGCCGCTGCCGTCTGCAGCATCCCGCGAAATCGCAAATAAGGCTGCGTTTCCACCAGAGATGCGCGAGGATGTGTTTGTTAGGAACCAATAGAACCACTTCATCTACCTAGCCTCGCTCTGACAGCTTTAATGAAGTGATTCTATTGGTTCCTAAAAACACTTTCCTCGCTACACATCCTCGCACATCTCAACGCAGCCTTAGTCTTAGTTATTTGCAAGTGGTTGTTCAACTGGTTTTGGCACCGCTATAGACATACCTTGACCTTGCGCCCGTGCCAATAATTCAGCAGCACAGCTCCTCTGTCCTAAGTGCCAGTGGCATCGGTTATTAAAGCAAACTTGTCTCGTCTCGGTATTGTTGTCGGCAAGTTAGCAAACTTCGCTTTACACTCGCCTATTGAATTGAACGAGTTGGGTATAAATTGGAATTTCTTTCAAAGGCGCAACTTAAAACATAAATTGCTTTACTTTGTTAGTTCTATTGTACTTGTGTTGTTGATTTTATTATATTTTGAACTAGTGGAATGTTCCGCGTCTTTGTCTGCGCTGACTTTTTTAATTTTTTCATTAGCTGCGTCCTCTAAAGAACTTTGCTAATCCTTTCTTCGATGATTGGCAGTCAGTCAGTCAGTCACGCGACAAAACGATTTAATTCTCTGCATAACACCTACTATTTTCATCACGAAGACCTGCCCCCCTACCATGAACTCTTAGAGCGTTTCAAATTAGGAACTAAACTGAATTGTCAAAAAATTTTGTACCATGACTTCAATAATTATTACTTTCACGGTACAACATTTTTTGACAATTCAGTTTAGGTCCTAATTTGAATCGCTCTAAGAGTTCATGGTATGGGGGCAGTTCGGATACACATCATTATCGAGGGTACACCAATACTAATTCTAGATGCTTATTTTTTTTACAATCCACACAGCATTATCTAGCCCAAGCTAAGCAGAGCTTGTGTTATGGGTACTAGATGACCGATATACTTAACACAATACAATACATAGATATTTTTTATTATACATAGAAAATACCCAGAACACCCGGAACAAATATTTGCAGATTATACAAACATTTGTTCCAAGGCGGAAATCGAACCCGCAACCTCCTGGCGGACCTTCGCCCGCCGCGCCACATCGGTCGTCATTATGAGTGTTAGATGAACACTTGTGCTAAAGTTTAATATTTCCTTGAAAGTTTGATTAAACCCTTCGACCTCATTCAGTAATAAGTTCGCTATTGTGTGCTTCTATCCCTGATAGCGTTTATAGCCCATCAAATTCTCTACTTATCATAGCCCCTAAAATAGCACTTTACTAATTTTACAGTCGTTTGAACAGCTATGAGTGAGAGGCGGTTAATCTACCCAGCTTAGGGTCGGCAACCTAGGTCTCTGAAATTGCGAACACTTCGGAATTTAACCTTGAAGGCTTAAACATAGAAAATGTGGTTCGAGTAAAGTAATGAATAATAACATTGACTGCCCCAGTCTCACAGATAAAATAAAACTCAATGTTCCATGTAAGGTGACTAGGCATAATACACCATTGCACGTTCCTCTAGTCTCAACTAACTATAGGCAGAATTCATATTTATGGCGAGCAAGTGACAACTTTAACAAGTTAAGTAAACATATTGACCTTGATTTATTCTGCACTAGTGCCCCATCAGCAAGGCAGCGGCTAAGCGCTGATTTTTTTCATAGTACCTAAGTACTAAGTAATAGATACGAGTATTCTTTAGTTGTTCAAATTTCATACCCTCAAATCAAGTCTATTGTTATTTTCTAAATTGTTTGCTTTGTTTGTAATGTTTACCTCTACTTCCTACTTTTAGTTTATGTACATCTTTTTATTAATTTAAAACCTATACGTGAGAACCTGTAATTGGCTCTCCATATCTACCCAAGTGTATATTTAAATGTAAAAGCTGTTGGTTTTCCTAAAATAAAATAAATAAATAAAATAAATAAATATAGTAATGCTATTTTCTTAGCTTGAGCCTCACTTAGTTCGATTGGCACCACACTGGATAATTTAATTTGAATTGATAAAACCATCATCGAAAAAAGCTAGGAACCTGGCCTCTCCTGAGCATTATTATTCCCATCTGATGGTGGAGTCTATCTTTCCACTTCGCGTCGGCGTCGACTGGGGAAACATTGCAGGACATAAGACTAGGAACCCGGCCGAGTTATAATTTGTCGCTTTCAAGAGTACCTACACTCTTGACTGCGCCTGTAGAGAACTACCTACTGTCACAGACTGCAATAACTTCAACTCTCAACAGCACTGAAGTAGGTATATCTCAACAGTAACACAAACCCATTCTAAGAAATCCTGTGTCGTGGTAATAAGAAACTACGATGATCATCATGACAGCCTCCTAATGTTCCCACTGCTGGGACACTGACCTACTCTCCAGCGAGAGTGTTTGGGTCTTAATCCACCACGCGGACCCAATGCGGATTGGTGGATGGCACATGTCTTTCGAAATATTAGTTCTTGGACATGCCGGTTTCCTCACGATGTTTTCCTTCACCGTATGAGAGCACTGACATTGCGCACATAAATTTTTCGTAGCGAAAAATCCATTTGTGCACGACCGGATTTGAACCCACGACCTTAGGATTGGAAGGCGGGGTCACTACCACTAGACCACCGGTGCTCTTGAGTACTATGTTAGGTACTAAATCCAGAACTGTAACAAATATTTGCAGATCATGCAAAGTTTCGTTCCGCAGCGGGAACCGAACCTGCTCCTCTCGCGCCTCAGCCGGGTACTCGTCAGCCCGCCATTAAATTCCATTGTCTCATAACTTTAAGCTTCGCTATTCTGTGGCTTTGCTAGGACAACTTTATTGTTTAGGTGAGTTATCTAACTTATCTATACCATAAAGCGGTCCTACACAGTCACAGGAAATTTAATTGCTTCATTCAAAACAACATTGTAAACATAACATTAATATCACAAGCCAAGCAATTTATGGGAATGCTCAAGACGCGCTATTAATATCAAATTGCTCAATCGAATAAGCCATAAGTGGCAATTAGTGCCTTTTCCATTGTCTCCGATGTTCTCGGGCACTATTTACTTCGAAATTTACGTAAAAGCATTTAAAGTGATCAATAGTTTGAAAAATATTCTCTCGTTTTTCCAGTACCTACTTTTGTGAAAGCTTTGCTTTGCTTTATACATGTACTCGTAGTAGTAGGTCTAGGTACATATATTTACTTAATTTATATATTTGCACAGTCACTTACCTAAGATATAAGTCAGGCTAGTGTCCCAGCTGTGAAAATATTAGAAGGATGGTCATGACATGACAATTAAGTAGATCAAAATAGACGAAAAATTTGCTTGACACAGGCTAATTCACAAAAATACAAGACAAGACAAACGAACACAACAACTAGGGCCGAAAGTTCAGCTCTGTAGTAATGAAGAAGTTCCAATTACTCCTTTTAATTACCTATGTGATGCGACCTAGATTCCCGAGTTCAGACTATTTGTTCTAAAATGCGGGTAGTCGGTAGCTGAACGAAAACCGAAGCGCGGTCGTGAGTTATTCCCCCGCCGTTCATTATTCACGCCCGAGCGCCACCAATCTTGGTAAATGGCTGCTCTATAGTTGGCCAATTTGCGGAATAGCTTCATTTTATAACGATTAACTATATTATTACCTAGTTGATACTGTTAAAGTAAAAAAAAACTTGTTTGCTCAACCCTACAGCTTTTAGGGGCTGGCTACAGTAGCGACACAGGAAAGATATAAAAAAATTAAGATCGCATTTAGGTTCTACTCTACTACGTAGTTAGTAGAGTAGAACTGTAAGCCTGTAGCCAGCCCCTAAAAGCTATAGGGTTGAGCAAACGAGTTTTTTATATCATTTAGTATATCTGTTCTGTGACTACATACTAAAATTCGTAATAAACTAGTGCCTGGCATGAATATTAAACAAAACTGGAAGGCGGAAGATGACAGATAGAACCTTATTCTAATTCTGACGCGCAACACACACAGCGGGCGGGCGCGGGCGCGGGCGCGGGTCGGGTCAGATCCGCCACGGGTGTGTTTGGTTTTATTTTGTATGGACGACAAGGATGACATCACACTGAACGCGGGAGCGGCTGCCGCGCTTCATCCGACCCGCGCCCGCGTTCAGTGTGTTGTCATCCTTGACGTTACTACAAATACAACAAAAAACACCCGCGGCGGATCTGCCGAGGGCCCGCGCCCGCGTTCTGTGTGTGTTGCGCTTAAGTGGGATAATAAGATCTGCGCTGACGTCCCGCATTGTTTGAGTACGGTGTGTAGAGTCATGTGCTTAATATTCATGCCAGGCACTAGTTTATTACGAATCTTGGTAATTATAGCGGACTAATCTGCGGATTAGTGTTATTTTATAACCGTGTTGGCACAGCATAGCCAATTCGTACGATTACTAAGCTGGTAATCCGGCGCGCTTATTTAAACTGACAACTTTTATATGACCACTTAGGAAGTTACTAGCTGTTGCCCGCGATTTCGTTCGCGTGCAACTTGGGAACCGTACTTTTTTTGGGATAAAAAGTAGCCAATATTCTATTCACCGTCATTATCTATCTATGTTTTAAGTTTCAGCCAAATCGGATCAGTGTTTTTTTTTATACAACTAAAGTTTCAACCTAGCGTACGGCCCACAAGATGGTAAGTGGTTACCGCAGCCTGTGGACGCTTGCAATACCAGAGCTATCACTTGCGGGTTGCCACCTTGAGGCTAAGATCGAAAGCCTCATGTGCCAGTAATTTCGGTTTATTCCCATCTGTCACCTAGTTTGGTCCCCTTCACCGGAAACCATACCCTTCACACCGGAACACAGCAATGCGAGCATTACTGCTTTGCGGCAGAAATAGGTATAAATAAATAAATAAATAACTCTTAACTCTGGTTGTCGATAAAGGAACAAACATCCATCCCAACATGCAAACAAACATCTATAAGTGTGACTCGGTAACTCGGCTAGGTTCCTAGCTTTCACTATTTCTATTGCAGCGTATGAAAATCCTTTTGCTTTTGCAACTTGTTGGGAACTCTGGACTGTAGTTAGGTGGTTTGATGGTTCAGAGGTTGGTGGTGTGGGCGAGTTAAATAACACACGAGATCACATTAATAAAAATCTATTTGAAAACTCACGTCTATACATCCATCTTGTACTAAATCTAACCAAGAGAACAAAATCATTATCGCCAACATGACAAATATTAATATTGGTTTTGCGATTTGCTAGCATAATTCACATTACTGTTGGTATTTCCAACAGAACTGGTATTACGAAGTAACTCTACAACTCTGTAGGTAATACACTCGGTACGCGTCGAACTTTTTTGCCAGCCGCAATATCGTTTACAAGTTTCAACAAATTGGACAAGCTCGTGTTATTGTCTGGTGCAGGTGTCGTTAAGCCGGCTTGTGCTTTTATTGCGTTTCGATCCGGAAATTTATCTGCATAACAGGGTCAAGTAATTCAGAATGGATATTATTGTGAATATAGCCAATGTGTACTGCCCACAATGACTTATGGTGCTGAGACATGGACGCTCACACATAAGGCTGTGTATAGAATGAGAGTTGCATAAAGAGCCATGGAGCGAGCCATGCTTGGCATCAAACTTATTGATCGAGTTTCAAACACAGAAATCCGAAGACGTACTGAGGTCAAAGACATCGGGAATCGGATAATGGAACTCAAATGGAGCTGGGCAGGACACATGGCAACGTGACAACGTGATGATGACAGGTGGAGTAAGGCGACAACTGTTTGGTGGCCGAGAAGTGGCTACAGGAACGTCAGTCGTCCGTTGGCGAGATGTGTAGACGACATAGTAAAAGTCGCGGGCCGTAAGTGGATTAGATTAGCACAGGATCGTGATAGATGGCACAAACTAAGGGAGGCCTATACCCAGCAGTGGGTTAAGTCAGGCTGTGGATGATGATGATTATTGTGAAGGTGATCCCTGTATATACAACAAAATAATGTTGAGATCTACTTTATGCATGCCATAGAAGGTACAATTTTTTTTGTCCGTGGCTTTTATTGTGTAATTTGTATCATCATCATCATCCACTGCTGGACATAGGCCTCCCCCAAAGAGCGCCATGACAACCGATTTTGAGCCTTCACCATTCACCGACTTCCTGCGACTGCTATAATGTCATCGGTCCATCGAGTGGGGGGCCTTCCTACACTTCATTTTCCAGTTCGTGGTCGCCACTCGAGAACCTTTATTCCCCAGCGGTTATCAGTTCTGCGAGCTATATGGCCTGCCCATTGCCACTTCAACTTACGAATTCTAAAAGCTATGTTCGTGACTGTTTCTTCTACGGATTTCCTCATTGCGGATTCGATCGCGTAATTTGTATTCTTATATATTTGTATTTTTCTGTGTTCACCTGCGATCAGTGTTCACACTATACTAGCTCATAGTGTAAGCAGTTTGGCTTGCAGAAGATTTGCTCCAGTGTACATTTCTCCTTTTGTTCATTATTCATGTTCTATCTAATTCCATGATGTGCTGTCTGCGTAGTCTCTTCGGGTAGCTGGTAGTAGTTGGGCGTTCCTTGTATTTTCTGGCATATTGTACTTCTAACGGTGAAGGAAAACATCGAGGTAACTTAGGACTTAGTTCCTTACGATTGACCATGTCTTTCTTGCAGATAAGGCTTACTTAGTTATGAGGATGATTTAAAAAATTATAGCTTTTTACGTAATAAAGCTAATAAAAAAATACGCGTCTACTACTATGAGAACACCAGTGGTCTAGTGGTAGTGACCCCGCCTTCCGATCCTAAGCTCGTGGGTTCAAGTTCGTGGCACCAATGGATTTTTCTGTTCGAAAAATTTATGAGCGCAATGCCAGTGCTCTCATACGGTGATGGAAAAAATTCGTGAGGAAACCGGCATGTCCAAGAACTAAAAATTCGAAAGACATGTGCCATCCATGTGCATTGGGTCCGCGTGGTGCATTAAGACCTAATCACTCTCGCCCGAGAGTAGGCCAGTGTCCCAGCAGTGGGAAAATTAGAAGGCTGTCATGATGATGATGATGATGACGCGTCTACTTGAGAATCTCCTCCGTTTTCGTCGGTTGAAAATGGAAATGCTTACCACTCGGTAAACAAGCATGATGTTGTTCTGATAATAATGGTACTCGTAGTAACAATAACAATTTTGCATCAACAGTTTTCAACGCCTTGCTAATGCGCTGATTACGCGTTCCTACACATCGGCTCTATTCTCATTAGCATAAAGGTACCAAGTGTACCAACCCCTATGGAACCCACCCCTTTCCCCTTTTTTGTTTGGTCATTTTGTTTCTGAAACCCTTTCACTGTAGACTTGTTCCAGGCAAAATATCCAGATATTTTCCACCGAGCAGCAGTGTGAGTGCAATTACTTTCTTTATTATCTTTAAAAGATTTATTTCGAAACGTATTTTCGGTTTACATACAGTCTGTCAATAATCTTCACTATGACACTATCACTATACAAAACAAAGGTTAAAGAGTTGAAACTATAGTGGTTAGAAATCATATTAAATTATTAACGGCTATTTACCACTTGGTATTCGCCGAGCAACCGTCGAACGCGGTCGCGGGCGGTGCTCATGAAGAAGAGCTTATAAATAGCTCGTCCGGGGAAGGACTACCACCATACTTATTTCTGCCGCCAAGCAGTAATGCTAGCATTGCTGTGTTCCGGTGTGAAGGGTATGGTTTCCGGTGAAATTACTGGCACATGAGGCTTTCGATCTTAGCCTCAAGGTGGCAACCCGCTTGCGATACCTCTGGTATTGCAAGCGTCCATAGGCTGCAGTGACCGCTTACCATCTTGTGGGCCGTACGCTTGGTTGCCACTTCAGTTGTATAAAAAAAAAAAAAAAAAGCTTCGAAACATCAGCATAATTGAAAAAATCACGTGGTAAATAGCCGTTAATAACTTAAAACAAAGGTTGTTGCTATAAGCACAGTGACGCACTACTAAGATGCTTTTCTAATTTACTACCCTTGTGCAATCATAAGGACCGCGGCTGTATATTTTATCCGCATATCCGTAGCTCGTTAATCAAACGCGGAGCGCCATTAGCTGTGACCCAAGCCACCCCTTGGCTTTTACTGGCCTAAAAACAGAAATTGCAGAAAACAAACTCAATGGGCCGTCGCTATCAAAGTATACTTCGTTGGTTCACAGTGGTCCCTTGCTTGTTAGGCCTTTATTATTAAAGTAGTACCTACTGCTGTAGCACAAAAACAGATATACCTCCATACTTTTTTTGTATCATTTAATCTGAAAATGTGTGCTCGAAACATCCGAGCCGAATGAAATACGAAGTATAACAACCATAAAGTTTCTTTGGATTTATTTAATCGAATACATGTGATTCATGGTATGAAATTTCAGTGCATCGGGGGGCTTCGAAGGGCACTGAAGGTCCCTTGAAGCCCCAAAGCCTCAGCAGTCGTTAGGCAATGATGGAAGCTTCTGGGCGAACTAGAACGCTACCAGAGCTGACCACTAACTCATACGACGCTGACGGCTCGTATGAGTTAGTGGCCAGATAGTACTTATTGTTATTTCACAGCAAACAGGCAGGCAAATTATTCAGGCATTAAATCTCAAGAGTCAGGACTGCTGAGCCGCTCACGTGCAATAAACATAAGCCCCGCGTACACAATGTGCTCAAAATGAGTAGCTAGGTACCAACGTACGTTCTACGATGTAATGGCACGCTGCAGGATTTGGTACAGAAGCACTCACGTCCCATATTCTCTATAATTTGGGCCAATTTTGCTGAGATCAGTGAGTTGTGCTTTTTGGATTGGATCACAGTTATGTGAGGATGAAATTGCCAAAATGTTCATGAAATTATCTGAATTGAACAATTTGCAACAACGCGCCATGTTGCCATGTTGTGCATCTATTCCATTCTTTACCCTTTCTATAGTTCGTATTTTCTACGTATGTACTGGACCATTAACTTACTGTACTCTGATGGTAATTTACGTTACAAATTCAATCACTTTGATAATATTGTTGATAAAATATCTAGTTTCAAATGTAGTTGAATATAAGTTTTGTATCGGCCCATGTGTGCGGGCTGTATCTTTTTTACCAATAAATGATCGCTCGTGACGTAGCTGGCTAAGTTATTCTTAACAGATCAACGAAGTTAAGCACTGTTCGGCGTAGTCATCATTTGGATGGGTGACCGCCAGTGGCAATTTCAACTGAGCGCTCCCGTGCTTCGGAACGCACGTTAAGCAGTCAGTCCCTGCTTCATCAAAGTTGTTGGGCCATGACAGAGGCCTTCGGGGGGCTAAAAACTCTGTCACCAGAGGTGGCCACGAATACGAATTTACTTTTACTTTTACCAATAAATGACTATCTGACTATCTGGCTGTTAAACTATAAATTCAGGTGTGTTGTCCCAGACTCCTCAGTTTGGACGTATCATCCATCGAGGACGTGTACTGGTTGGAGGACTCGACAGCGCGTCACGTCCTGGACCCGAAGGACTTCAACGCGTGGTCGGCGGCGCGGCAGAGCCTGCCCACGGGGAAGGATACCCTTCTTGCGCTGAAGGCAGACCTCTGGAACACTGTGGTGAAGAGTAGTAGGCACCAAGACGCTTGGACATGGGGTAAGCTGACAAACACTTTTTTTTTTTTTTTTATACTACTAAAGTGGTAACCAAGCGTACGGCCCACTTGATGGTCAGCGGTTACCGTAGCCTATGTACGCATGCAACATCATAGATATCACTTGCGTGTTACTACCCTAAGACCTTAGATGGTAAGTCTCATGTGCCTGTAATTTCACCGGAAACCATACCCTTCGAACCGGAACACAGCAATGCGAGTATTACTGCTTGGCGGCAGAAATAGGTATGGTGGTAGTCCTTCCCCCGACGAGCTCTATCACAAAGAACTCTACTACTCTTCTTTGAAGGGAGTCAAAGCGAAGCAGCTGATACTTGGGTGCACCGTGCCATTAATGAGAACAGTAGAAGTGCCCACAAACTGCCACAAACACTTTAAAAGGCCCCAAAGAATATCACTGCTTTTTGTATTTTGTATCCATGAATAAACGTGCTTTCTTTCTTCTTTCTGACAAACACATTCAAAGGCCCCAAATAAGTGGGAGAACTAGGTGAATAGGTTTCTTCTAGGCAAGCGTAGTAGGTAAGAGTAGTAGAGTTCTTTGTGATAGAGCTCGTCCGGGGAAGGACTACCACCATACCTATTTCTGCCGCCAAACAGTAATGCTCGCATTACTGTGTTCCGGTTCGAAGGGTATGGTTTCCGGTGAAATTACAGGCACATGACTTACCATCTAAGGTCTCAGGGTGGTAACACGCAAGTGATATCTATTATGTTGCATGCGTACATAGGCTACGGTAACCGCTGGCCATCAAGTGGGCCGTACGCTTGGTTACCACTTTAGTAGTATAAAAAAAAAAAGCGTGCTCCACCGTAGATCACATCATCGCTTAACATCAGGCGAGATCTAACGCCTATCTAAGTATAGTATAGTAGTAGTATCTAAGTAAAAAAAAAAAAGAGAACTACATTTCTTTTATACTACTAAAGTAGCAACCAAGCGTACGGCCCACTAGATGGTAAGCGGTTACCGTAGCCTAAGTATGCTACATCATAGATATCACTTGCGTGTTACCTGAGACGTTGGATGGAAAGTCTCATGTGCCTGTAATTTCACCGGAAACCATACACTTCGAACCGGAACAATGCGAGCATTACTGCTTGGCGGCAAAAATAGGTATGGTGGTAGTCCTTCCCGGACAAGCTCTATCACAAAGAACTCTACTACTCTAAAATTTTATTAATCAAACAAATAATTTGGTATTTTATTTAAAACATTTCGCATATAAACAGCTGAGTTTGTTGCAAGATTCTTCGAAGCTTGGGCGCGTGGAACTGGCGTAAATTCACTTAGTTTGCTAAACATTTCAAAATGATCTTTTTGATTTTTTATACTGATACCATAAAGAGCAAAGATTTAATTGTTTGTTTGTTTGTTTGCATTGAATAGGCTCCGAACTTATTGGCACGATTTGAAAATGATTTTACCTTTGAAAAGCTACACTAGGCTATATTTATTTGAATTTTAATTTAAATGTGAGCGACTGAGTATTTTCTATACACGTACTTTGTGATAGAGCTCGTCCGGGGAAGGACTACCACCATACCTATTTCTGCCGCCAAGTAGTAATGCTCGCATTACTGTGTTCCGGTTCGAAGGGTATGGTGAAATTACAGGCACATGATACTCTATCTAAAGTCTCAGGGTGGTATCAAGTGATATATGTTTTACCTGGTGGTATCAGGCGTCTTGATTGTCTTGTCACTTGCTGATATAAAAAAAATAACTATGATGTTGCATGCGTACATAGGCTACGGTAACTGCTTACCATCAAGAGGGCCGTACGCTTGGTTGCAATTTTAGTACTAAAAAGACAGTACTACCTGCTACCGTTTGTTTCCAGGCGGTATGCTGGTCGTGTCTGTCTCCGTGTGCGGGCTCGTGACCCTGGCGGCGATGACGCAGCCCTCGCTGGCGCCCGAGGCGAAGCACTCGCTTCTGCAGTACGTCACTGGAAAGTACTTGCACCCGGGAAGTTGTAGGGTAAGATTTTATTTTTATTTTATTATATTTTATTAAGAACTAAGAACTAGTGTGCATTACAGTTGCCCAATTCACATACCAAAGATCAAAAAATACTTACTTACTAAAAACTACAAAAAAAGGCAAAAAAAAAAAAGCGCAAATATGCCGGCCTGGATAGAGCCTATATATTTGAGCCTTTTGGAGTGGAGACCCTGGGTCCGTGGGGTAGCGGGGCTCACCGCGTTTTCAAAATTCTTTCCGGGCGTCTGGTCGAAGCGACGCGTGATCCAAAGGCTGGTTCATATCTGGCTCAACGTATCAGCATTGCCATTCAACGTGGCAATGCAGCCAGCATGTTGGGAACGCTTCCGTCTGGTAGTGATTTGGATCAGTTGAGCTATCTATAGGTCGTTTGTAACGTTCTTTAGATGGCTCAACTGTTTCATATGTATTTTGTATATTTGGTAATGTAATGTAATTATGTACATATTTTATTTTGTTTTATTAAGATATATAATACAATAAAAATAAACATCTAACATTGGTAGAAAATTACACTATATCTAAAACAAAATTCATTATCGCCCTGTGAAGCTCACTGCTTGTACCATCAAAAACATCTAAGTCCTCATCCCTGGTCAGCGCAGAGTTGAGCAAGCGTATTGCACGCGATAATGGGGACTGTTTCCCCAACTCAGTCCTACTCCACGACTCAAAAAAACAATCTGTGCCGACGAGCTCGCATATAATTCTCCGGCACAGCCAAAGATATCCTTTCTAGTATTACAGGATTGTTCATTCGTCCAGTTATATTTCGAGCCACATAGACCATTAGTGAGACAGTACGTCTCACTTCTAGAGTATTGTAGGCTTGGATATAGATATGGATATCCAACATAGTAGCCATATTGCTTACGGCAGAGCCACCGTAATAACTTCTTTTGTATTTTTTCCACCATCTGGATATATTTTGCTTATATTTTGCGCAGTGCAGTGCCACGTTAAAAACTTTCAGTTTTGGGTGGCACTGCATCTGTAATAGTCAGGCGTGGTGCTTAACATCAGGTGGGCGCCTTGATTGTCTTGTCACTTGCTGACATAAAAAAAATAAAAAAAACACCTGTATAAGAAGCGAAACGGTCTGGTTGTACTGTTATAGAAAACGTCCTATCGCGCTGGAACGCAGTCTACTTAAAAATAAATAAATAAATAAATAAACTTTATTCATAGTCTTAGTACTAAGGTTTACAATATAAAGGGATTAATAACTAACTAAGAGTAAAAATTATACTATGCCTGAACTAGGAAAACCTGTAATTCAGGCGTAAAAAAAGGCTAACTTATGACTACGGGTACACGAATATAATCAAATTAATAAACTAAACTACTTAAAAGTAAGCTGTATCTATCCCATTCTTGTATTCCATTCGCTTGACACCACGTCTGTGTGTGAATCTCAAGACGTGCGGCAATTTTTTGTCATCAGAGTGCATAGCACGAAAATTCGTTTGACAATCGTAAACGTAAACATATCGTATAGCTGGCAATTTGTATGGAATTTATGTAATTCATTTGAAGACGCTCAAAAAATCTACACACAATTTAACAGCTGCACGATACGGTACCGTTTACGAATGTCAAACACATTACGGATACGGCTTCTGAACTTGGCCGGCGGTCGTTCCAGGTGGAGTGGGGCTGGGAGGAGCCGGTGGCGGTGGGCGAGACGATGTGCTTCACTGTGGTGTGCTTCCAGCGGAACGGACAGCCGTTCCCCGTGTGCGACACCGACGGACTCTGCGTCGCCATCACTCACGGCAACAGGAAGGTACAGATAAACATTTCTAAAACTGCACGCCCCTCCAACGCGTTTGTCATATATTTGAGTGTGATTACTATAGCAATTTTTAGAGTAGGAGAGCACCGGTGGTCTAGTGGTAGTGATCCCGTTTCGATCCTGCATGTGTTATCGTTTGCAGCTGGTGAAGCAAATAGCCGCGGTGACCGAGCTGGGTTCCGGGGACCCTGCGCTCGCGCACACGGCGCGGGTCAAGTTCACGGTGAGAACCGCCGGCATCTACCTAGTCTCTATCACCATCGGTGAGTCATCTTGTCATATCTTATGTTAAAGTCAACGTGTTTTAAATCAATTTGAATCTCCTGGAGGATAACTTGTTAAATTGTCCATTATAGATCAACGAAGTTAATCAGTATTCGCGTAGTCACCTTCCAGATCGGTGACCGTCAGGGGCTAGGTGAACGCTAAAGGTTCAGCCCGGGGGTCAGTCGGTTGCAGGCCGGGTTCCGGGCTAGGACACAAGCGGTCAGGTGGTTGGTTGGTTGCAGGCGGCGTGGGCATAGCGGGGTCTCCGTACCGCAAGTGGTTCGTGGCGGGGCGGGTGGCGGCGCGTGCCTCGCGCGTGGCGCTGGCGGCGGCGGCGCTGGTGGCGTGCGCGACGCGTCCCCGCGCGCTGCACCTGCACCCGCGCGACCAGTACCACAACCCCGCGCCGCTGAGGGGGGACCGCGCGCCGGTACACTAGCCATCCTCTACATGCTCAACAGCTTCTGCAGCCTCTATAACCTCTGCATTCTCCGCACCCTCTGCATCCTCTGCAAACTATAAATCCACTGCATCTTCTGCATTCTAGACATCCTATGCATTCTCTACATTCTAGCTGCTAACAAAGATAACGCTTCTGTCTCATCCTTCATCACCCGCACTGCTGTTTACAGGTACCCTTGTGATGCATGTCTCCAAAAATACTCACCTCCGACGAGCTTAAACCTTCCGCTTAGTACACGGTAATCTGCCAATTAAACTACCGAGTCATGCGCTACCTGCTCGATGCCCCATCAAACTACAAACTAGCAGTCTTTATGTGATACTTAACACTATAAAAAGCTCAATAACCTTTTAACCTTTTTTTTTAAGATCTCTGGTGGTCTAGTGGTAGTGACCCCGCCTTCCGATCCTAAGGTCGTTGGTTCGAATCCGGTCGTGTACAAATGGATTTTTCTACTCGAAAAATTTATGTGTGCAATGCCAGTTCAGACAGTGAAGGAAAACATCGTGAGGAAACCGGCATGTCCAAGAACTTACAATTCGAAAGACATGCGCCATCCACCAATCCGCATTGGGTCCGCGTGGTGGATTAAGACCCAATCACTCTCGCTTGAGAGTAGGCTAGTGTCTCAGCAGTGGGAACATTAGAAAGCTGTCATGATGAACCTTTTAAAATTCCCGTTTTGGTTGGATTTTAGTACATCAGGCTGATCAGTCATCATGTCAGCCTTCTTATGTTCCCACTACTGGGATCCTGGTCTGTTCTCGAGCAGTCAGTTGAAGCTGGCTATTCTCCAGGGCTTCAGCATAGAGATCAGCACACTCGGCGAGCCTGTTAATACAGAGCTGTCAGAGAGCGTCAAGTTCGCGTACGACAGCGTCAACCAGCGCGTCACCATGACGCTCTGCTTCCCGACGCCCGGCGTCTACCGCGCCACCGTCTACTACGAGGGCAGTATACTGCACGACGGACAGTTTGAATGCATCGTACTCACAGGTTAGGAACATTCATTTTGTCTCGTATGATTATAGAAATAAGAAAGAAAGAAAATACATTTATTCTGGACACAAACAACAAACAGCGCACAATAAATACACATTTCTTATTCGTTCGTATGAGTCAGTGGCCAACTCTGGTGACAGAGTTTCTAGGCCGCCCGAAGGCCTCTGTCATGGCCTAACAACTTTGAAAAAGCCGGGACCGACTGCTTAACGTGCCCTCCGAAGCACGGGAGCGCTCAGTTGAAATTGCCACTGGCGGTCACATCCAAATGATGACCCCGCGGAACAGTGCTTAACTTCGTTGATCTATTAAGAACGACTTAGCCAGCTACGTCGCGAGCGCTCCTCATTTCTGATATTATACTAAATAGTTGATACAGAAGTGCCTTATTCATAAACATACTTTCAACCTCTGGTAGTTACCTACCTACTACGTCTTTCAAACCTGTCACCATCCTCGTTCATTGACGCAAGAATTAGGTCATCATCATCATCATCATATCAGCCGATAGACGTCCACTGCTGGACATAGGCCTCCCCCAAAGAGCGCCATGACGACCGATTTTGGGCCTTCACCATCCACCGTTTTCCTGCGACCGCTTTAATGTCATCGGTCCATCGAGTGGGGGGCCGTCCTACACTTCGTTTTCCAGTTCGTGGTCGCCACTCGAGAACCTTTATTCCCCAACGGTTATCGGTTCTGCGAGCTATATGGCCTGCCCATTGCCACTTCAACTTACTAATTCTAAGAGCTATGTTGGTTCTTCTACGGATTTCCTCATTGCGGATTCGATCGCGTAGTGAAACTCCCAGCATAGCTCTTTCCATAGCTCGTTGGGCAAGAATTAGGTACCGAAAGACAATACTAAGCAAGATGGTAGATGAGCAGCTTTCGCTATTGTGTCTACGTCACACAGTGTTGGAATTGAAAGAAGCTGATCTCTATTTCTGGTTATTTAAGGTCGATATATTGTTCTAGCATGGATAGTGGTGTAGCTTTGTCACAGAATAAATATTAGTACTATGTCCACTCTTCACCTTCCACCGATTTTACTTACCTCATCGATCGCAGTTTGTGGGCACTTCTACTGTTCTCATTTATGGCACGGTGCACCCAAGTATCAGCTGCTTCGCTTTGACTCCCTTCAAAGAAGAGTAGTAGAGTTCTTTGTGATAGAGCTCGTCCGGGGAAGGACTACCACCATACCTATTTCTGCCGCCAAGCAGTAATGCTCGCATTGCTGTGTTCCGGTTTGAAGGGTATGGTTACCACTTTAGTAGTATAAAAAACTAAAAAAAAAGAGCCGTAAGAATCGTCGGCGACCTCAAACTCACAAGCAAACTTGAATCATTGAGCCAGCGCCGAGACATTGGCTCGTTCTGCGACTTTTACCGGCTCTATAATGGGGAATGATCTGAAGAGCTTTTTAACCTCATACCAGCATCAAGGTTCTACCACCTCGCGTCAGCGGAACAAGGCTCATCCACATCTCATCGACACGTGGGTATCTCGCACAACACGCTTTGCGAGAACTTTTCTTCCCTTCAAAGCTAAAGTGTAGTTCTGCGTGGCACTGCACTGCGCTCATCACCCCGAGACGTTGTTGCTAAGTCTCTTTCGCCCAGTAATTTCCCTTGCTACAGTGCCCTTTAAACCTAAACAGTGCAGCTTGCACACTACTGCTTAGAGGCAGAATATCTGGCACTGCGGTGATACCCGCCAAGGCGGACTCTTGCTAAACTTTGTTGCGGTTCAACATACGTGAGACACGACACTCATAAAAACTTCACATAAGTATTTTACTTCAATAATAAATAATGCGGGACAATCCACAAAGCATCTTGACTCCTACTACCCCCCTACCATGAACTCTTAGAGCGATTTTTTTTGACAATTCAGTTTAGGTCCTAATTTGAATCGCTCTAAGAGTTCATGGTATGGGGGCTGGTATATCATAATAACAATTGTTTTTAATGTAGCGAGCGACATGGCAACAGTGCAACGCAACATATCGTCGAAGCGACACAACATCTGCTACGAGGCGCGTCTGCTGTCGCCCGGCAAGCCGCGTCGGGTGTTATGTTGCGTCAGTCCACGTCAACTCACAGTTAAAGACTACATCTTGAAGATCATTCCGAAGAGGATTACTGCTTTCCGTCTCTGTCCTTCGACCAAGGTAAATAAACTCCAATTTATTACAAGCTATTTTATTTTTATAAAACAATTCATTAATTTATTTGTAAGAAGAAAATCATGCACTTTTTACCTGTTTTTACCATCTAACCAATTTTACTGCCTGCTTTGCCAACCTTTTGATCTTGAAGTACTAACTACGATATATATCGCCAACTGATGAATTAATTAATCCCTTAGTTGTAGTATCCAGATAGACCTCCATATTTCTAACTTGATATAGTATATCGTCATTATTGCGATTGCTTCAATATTTACGGTACGTCGAGGATCGTCATCGCATACGGTTCTGCAAGCTTTGTATGTCCACTACAAGACGTTGGAAAGTCTAACGGGTGGCGTTAATATGCCCAGCCGCTACAAAATGTTGAAATGTCTAGCAATATGTCCAATCGCTACGAGATGTTGGAATTTCTCGCGGGTGGTGTTAATATGTCCAGCCGCTACAAGATGTTGGAATGTCTCGCGGTGGTGTTAATATGTCCAATCGCTACGAGATGTTGGAATGTCTAGCGGGTGGTTTTAATATGTCCAACCGCTACAAGATGTTGGAATGTCTCGCGGGTGGTTTTAATATGTCCAGCCGCTACAAGATGTTGGAATGTCTAGCTGGTGATGTCACCCTGCCCGGCTGGCACGGCGCCGGGCGGAGAGTTCACGGTGGAGGATGGAGTGCAGCCTCCTTTACACCTCGCCTCTTCGGAGCGGGACCTCCTTGCGGCCACCTTCACGACGCTCCTGCTGGCAAACTGCGGGGGAGAGGATACTTTTAAGGTATCGGTTGGAATTCAATTTGTTTTTATTGAAATTTTATGTAGAAGATTGATGGCTGGTAGTGGTATTGCCTTCCGATCGTAAGGTTTGAAATTGGTTCTGCAAATGGGTTGCCGTTATATGTATGAGTGTCATGGTTGGCCTTGATTATCGCAAGAGCGAGATGGTACGCTTTCGATGGCGCACGTGGAAAAAGTGCACTGCGCCTACACAAATTCAAAATAAACGCGTGTCTAATAGCCCTAGCAAAGGTGCCGGAAAACTCGCGACCGGGGTGGGGTAAGCAAAACCGGTGGAAGGTAGAAGTGGCCATTCTGTACGTAGAAATAATATATGTCTCTGTGGCAATGGAAATATTAAAGGCTGCCATGATGAAGTAAGGTCTTAGTACTGTTTTTGCATGAACATTTTACGATGATGAGTCTTATTTGGTGGGGTGTACTCTTCAGCAAGAGTCCTTAGTGGGTAGCCGCGCAGTGGCAGTTAGTATTGGGCCCTGTTTTATGTAAATAGTAACCATTCTGCAATTCTACACTTTGCTGCTTCATAAAAAATGTAAGTGTTTTTAAATACGGAGTGCAGACTTGCAGAGTAGCTACATCGGTGGTGGTGTGTTGCAGAACAAGCAGGAGTTCTTCTACAGCGAGCTGCGCAAGGCGCACGCGCGGCACGCGCACGACAAGGTGGCGCTGCGCGTGGTGCGCGCCGAGCTCGTCTCCTCCAGCCTCAAGGCCACCAGGCACTTCTCCGTCGCCGACTGGTGCAAGAACTTCGACGTCTCCTTCCAGGGCGAGCAGGGTAACCTTCTAACTATTCTCGTCTGTTCTAGTTGTAACTTAATACGGATGTGGTGGAATGCAATGTTTCGGACGAAATTCGAAGATGTTGAGGATAGAGCGAAGTGGAAGAAAAGCTGCACTGCCTAGAAGTAGTTTTTAAATCTCTTTCGCCCAGCAATTTTACGCTGTCGTGCCCTTCGAACCTTAAAACATAATGCTTGTTTGGAGGCAGAATTTTACCAATTACAACAAGCTTTGGGGCTAGATGATGTTGTGTAAGAATTTCCGGTAAAATTTATTAACAAATAGTTTGTTGTGTGTAGGAGTGGACTGGGGCGGCGTGCGGCGCGAGTGGTTCTCCCTGCTGTGCGCGCAGCTGTTCGACGCCAAGAGTGGCCTGTTCGTGAGCTTCCACGACAGCGCTGCGGGGCTGGTGCACCCCAACCCGCACGACCAGCGGCCCCCGCATCTCAAGGTAGCCTCTAGACCTGCACGACCAGTGCACCCCGCATCTTACGGTAGCACCACGCCCCCCAGCACTCGCCTCACCCTAATCTGCATGACAATTAAGTCAATTATTTCGAGTAAGCTTGACATGACAAGCTCAAATTTGGATATTTGAAAATATGAAAATACTTTATTTTACACCTTTTAAACTATTACACAATTAAGGAATAGTAATATAACTAAATGTATAATGGGCGGTGTTATCTCTCTAAAAGCGATCTCTTCCAGAGCTTTAAAAGCATAGTGTGAGTTGTAACATAAGGTTGTTTCAGCTGAAGCACTTCGAGCTCGCCGGCAAGTTGTTCGGCAAGTGCCTGTACGAGAGCGCGCTGGGCGGGCCGCACCGGCAGCTGGTGCGCGCGCGCCTCACGCGCTCCTTCCTCGCGCAGATCATAGGCCTGCGCGTGCACTACAAGGTGAGCCGCACTACTACCTCAGCCGCACTACTATGTGACCGGACACGTAAACGGGCACTACTAGGTGAGCCGCACAACTTGTGAGCGGACACTACTTTGTGAGCGGATACTTCTAGGCGAGCCGCACTACTTAGTGAACGGACACTACTAGATGAGCCGCACTACTAGGTGAGCCGCACTACTAGCTGAGTGTGCGGTAGTGCACTAGGAAGTATAACTCGGGGGTTACCAGCCTGAGACGTAGATTGAAGTAAAGTCTTAGTATCTGTAATTTCACTGGAAGTATGGTACCTACGCGCCGGAACACAGCGCGGTACCAGCTTCACTACAAACAACTCAACTAATCTTATAGTTCTGATCTGTGCATAATAATGCGTTGTAGTATTATCACATTACCCTCGTTACCAGTACTTCGAGCAGGACGACCCTGAGCTGTTCCTGTCCAAGATCAAGTACGTGCTGGAGACGGACCTGGAAGCGCCGGACTGCGCGATGGAGCTGAGCTTCAGCGACGACGTCTACTCCAGCTCGGGTCGGCTGCTGCGCACGCACGAGCTGCTGCCAGCCGGGGCCAACGTGAGGGTAAGACTTAACTCACATTACTTTTTTTTTTTATTGTTTATAGATAAGCGTTTGACCACCACCTCACCTGATGGTCGATGAGCACGCTTGCCTAGAAAAAACCTGTTCACTCTAGCCTCCTAAATTGTATTGGTCCGGAAAAACAGACCCCGGCAACGAGTTCCATTCTTTACTCGTGCTAATGAGAAAAGAAGATGAAAAGCGTTTGGTTCGGCATGGTGGGATGTCGACCAGATACGGGTGATACGCTACTGTAAGTCCTGTGGTAGAAAGGGGATGGAGGGACAAGGTCGTGAAGATCCTGCGCACAATCACCAAAATGGATCTTGTAGAATAGCGATAGTCTGGCAACTCGACGCCTGTTTTTTTTTTTTTTTATGCAACTGAAGTGGCAACCAAGCGTACGGCCCACAAGATGGTAAGCGGTTACCGCAGCCTATGGACGCTTGCAATACCAGAGGTATCACTCGCGGGTTGCCACCTTGAGGCTAAGATCGAAAGCCTCATGTGCCAGTAATTTCACCGGAAACCGTACCCTGCACACCGGAACACAGCAATGCGAGCATTACTGCTTGGCGGCAGAAATAGGTATGGTGGTAGTCCTTTCCCGGACGAGCTCTATATAGCCTGTGTTCAAGGCTCTTGTTCTTGACTTTACAAATGCTTCAACTTGTAAGGCATCGGCTACGAACTAAACGTCTTTATCCTCTTATTTTTAAAATAAATCGTTATATTAGCGGCTAAAATATTGTCTTTTTTCGTCATTGAGAACCATATTTATAATCCCGCTATCTTAATTGTAGTTCGAGGGCATTAGATTGCTCTAAAGAGAGCAATAGTAGAACCTTATTCATAATCCTGCTATCTTAAATTGCAGTTCGAGGCCATTAAATCGCTCTATAGAATAACTGTACGTTGTGATGTAATGTTATAATTGATAGATTGAGCGCTGGTCCTTTTTTTTTGGCTCCAGCGACGAAGCAACACGTCTGGCGGAGAACAAGTCGATGGTCCTGATGATGTCCCGTGGAGGGATGAAACACGTGTCGAAATTTTTCTTTTGAGGTTAACGGTGTTAACTGTGTGACCTCATTGGTTAAAAGGTTAAGCGGAGTAGTACTAGAGATTTTTCGTCTTGTTTTTTAATAATGTAATGTAATGTTATGTTACGGACGGCAGGTAAACAACAAGAACAAGATCCAGTATCTAGACGGACTGGCGCAGTGGCGACTAGCGGCGCGCTGCCGGCCCGAGACCGAGGCCTTCCTGCGGGGGCTCCAGCTGCTGGTGCCCGACAACCTGCTGGCCATCTTCGACGAGAACGAGCTGGAGGTAACTGTCCACCTGGACCACCTTCCAGCTGTCAGACCGAGGCCTTCCTGTGGGGGCTCCAGCTGCTGGCTATGAAATCTTCTACCTACACTTGTCAGATGATGGAGTTGTCCAATGTTTTGCACCTGTATTTAGGAATCTGTAGCTCTTTTACCGTATAATAATATCAGATCCAGACTTTCCTGTGTGAAATTAAAGTTAGAGAATGAGTACCACATTTTGAGAGCCGGAATGCCCAGAAATCCTCTTTGGAGTGATTCCGGAAATCCTCAGGAACTTCTGGAATCCTTCAGAATCATCATCTCTGAATCATCATCATAATCAGGGATTAGTGGAATAAGGCATAAAGGGATAAGTAAAGGTGGTTGTAGGAGGGTGTGTGTGTTGCAGCTGCTGGCGTGCGGCACGGGCGAGGTGGTGGTGAGCGACTGGCGCGCGCACGCGGCTGTGGGCGGCGCGGGGCGGGACTGGGAGCGGCTGCTGGGCTGGCTGTGGGCGGCGCTGGACGCCTTCACCAACGAGGAGCGCGCCAGGCTGCTGCAGTTCACCACCGGCTGCTCGCAGCTGCCTCCGGGCGGCTTCCAGGTACACCACCACCACCTGCATCTGCCACCTTGTTTTATATTCTCGCGAGGAATTTACCACCAGACAGCAGTAGGGTGTCAGAAGCGCCACGTTGAAGCGCATTCCAATTTCAACTTTAATTCAACAACGTTACGTTTGAAATAACGTTATGTAAGTAAGTAAGTTCGTATGAGTCAGTGGCCAACTCTGGTGACAGAGTTTCTAGGCCGCCCGAAGGCCTCTCTCATGGCCTAACAACTTTGAAAAACTGGGACCGACTCCGAAGCACTGGAGCGCTCAGTTGAAATTGCCTGGCGGTCACACATCCAAATGATGACTACGCGGAACAGTGCTTAACTTCGTTGATCTGTTATGAACAACTAAGCCAGCTACATCACGAGCCCTCCTTATGATTATGATGAATTTGAGGAGCGATGTGGCGCAGCGGGCGCAGGTCCGCCTGCGACGCGGAGCTTGCGGGTTCGATTCCCGCTTCGGGACAAATGTTTGTACGATCTACAAATATTTGTTCCGGGTGTTCTGGGTATTTTCTATATATAATAAAAAATATCTATCTATGTATTATATTGTATTAAGTGTATATCAGTCATCTAGTACCCATAACACCGCTCTGTTTAACAGCAGCTTATCTTGGGGCTAGATGATGCTGTGTGCATTGTCTAGCAATATATATTTATTTATTATATACTGTTTGTTTCCAGGAGCTGAACCCTCGTTTCCAGATCACCGCGGCGGCCACGTTCGGTGCGCTGCCGACCGCCCACACGTGCTTCAACCAGCTCTGCTTGCCCGACTACGACTCCTACGAGCAGCTGGTGCATGCTTTACTGTGGGCCATCAACGAGGGCGGGGAGGGGTTTGGTATGATCTGAGCTTCCACACTGCTACTGCTCCTGGACTAATCCATAGGGAAGTGTTGTCTGAGTGGGGCTCCCACACTGCAACTGAGCCTGGACCAACCAATACAAAAGTGTTATTATCTGAGTGGGGCTCCCACACTGCAACTGAGCCTGGACCAACCAATACAAAAGTGTTATTATCTGAGTGGGGCTCCCACACTGCAACTGAGCCTGGACCAACCAATACAAAAGTGTTATTATCTGAGTGGGGCTCCCACACTGCAACTGAGCCTGGACCAACCAATACAAAAGTGTTATTATCTGAGTGGGGCTCCCACACTGCAACTGAGCCTGGACCAACCAATACAAAAGTGTTATTATCTGAGTGGGGCTCCCACACTGCAACTGAGCCTGGACCAACCAATACAAAAGTGTTATTATCTGAGTGGGGCTTCCACACTGCAACTGAGCATGGACCAACCAATAGGAAAGTGTTATTATCTGAGTGGGGCTTCCACACTGCAACTGAGCCTGGACCAACCAATACAAAAGTGTGGGGCGTCCGCAAACCCGACTAAGTATAGCTAAGTAACTGTTGTGGACCATCAATGAAAAGAGATCTGGTGCCTTATTCGCTATGACCAAACGCGGGCTCGCTACGGTATCTGCGTGGAATCGTTGTCGACGAGCCACGTTTTAGGGCTTATCTGATTGTTTTTCAAAATCAAACTATCGCTATTGAAACAGCACAGATACCGAAAACAATCTTACAAATTCACACAATGGCACGTTACTAAGTTACACGTTATTGGTAAGGAATCTCTTATGTTTTTTTTTTTTTTTTTATACAACTGAATTGGCAACCAAGCGTACGGCCCACAAGATGGTAAGCGGTTACCGCAGCCTATGGACGCTTGCAATACCAGAGGTATCACTCGCGGGTTGCCAACTTGAGGCTAAGATCGAAAGCCTCATGTGCCAGTAATTTCACCGGAAACCATACCCTTCACACCGGAACACAGCAATGCGAGCATTACTGCTTGGCGGCAGAAATAGGTATGGTGGTAGTCCTTCCCCGGACGAGCTCTATCACAGAGAACTCTACTACTCTATGTCATAGCGAATAAGCCCCCTGAGCTTCCACACTTGTTGTGTTTCACTGTTGGTGTGTGTAGCTGCATAACTGTTGTAGACCATAGATAAGGAAGAAGTGTTTATCATTATCTGAGTGGGGCGTCTTTGCGTGCTGTTGGTTCATGAATGAAATTCATTGCAATGTAAGCAATTGAACGCAGCAGTGCTATTTCGTAGCTTAGTTGCAATCGGATTTCAATCAGCAACCTGTAGATAAGCTGTCATGTTCATGCAAAATACGTCAGTTTTTGATTGAAACCTAGTTAAGATGATTGCAGTCGAATACATAATAGCCTCTTTGAGCTAGGTACAGAAGGACATAAAATCTGATTGTCTGATTATATTTTCTACCGTTGCGTTAAAAAAATGCAAATGGAATTGAGAATAAGTAGGAATTTAGCCATCAATATCTATCTAAGTCTGTAGATAAGCAAATAACACGCAAATAAACCGCTGTTCGTTTTACAATGAGGTTGTGCAGATGCTCGCGGCAGAGCGACGCGGAAATACAGCGTTTTGTAGTAGTGAGTTAATAAGTAAGTCTTATATAGATATGAGCGACACCGTTTACTGTTTTATTTTCTAACAAAACGAAACGATATCGCTTGAGTACGCGGCTCTAGGAGTTTACACAACATTTTGCAGCGTTTTTCTAGCGATACAATTGCGATGTTTTTTTTTTTTTTTTATATACAACTGAAGTGGCAACCAAGCGTACGGCCCACAAGATGGTAAGCGGTTACCGCAGCCTATGGACGCTTGCAATACCAGAGGTATCACTCGCGGGTTGCCACCTTGAGGCTAAGATCGAAAGCCTCATGTGCCAGTAATTTCACCGGAAACCATACCCTTCACACCGGAACACAGCAATGAGAGCATTACTGCTTGGCGGCAGAAATAAAACACATTTTGTATTGATGCAAAAATTCACAGTATATAACTCTCTTATTTAAACGTATTCAAGAACGATACTCAAATTCAAGTATATATTTTGACAGTTCTTCATAGAATACAATTTATTTATTTACTTTAGGTTAAATCGATGCTTGAGTCACGATTCACACATAAGTATGGTTTCTTGAAGACCGTATTCCCTTAGATTACTAGATCATTGTAAGATATTTACTAGTCATTATCTACTAGAGTAGAAGCAATATTCTTATTTATTTCTTTACGACGAGAAGTGTGGTTCAGAGAGCGTTTTTTTTTTTTTTTTTTTATACCATCGAGGTGGCAAACAAGCATACGGCCCACCTGATGTTAAGCGGTTACCGTAGCCTATGAACGCTTGCAATACCAGAGGTATCACTCGCGGGTTGCCACCTTGAGGCTAAGATCGAAAGCTTCATGTGCCAGTAATTTCCACCGGAAACCATACCCTTCACACCGGAACACAGCAATGCGAGCATTACTGCTTGGCGGCAGAAATAGGTATGGTGGTAGTCCTTCCCCGGACGAGCTCTATCACAGAGAACTCTACTACTCTTCTACTTTCTATCTTATACGTAGGAGAAACACTGCTACATAAAAAATAAAAATAGGTAAATATCACATCATTAGTCCGATACCCACACACATTTTGATTAGCACAAGTGTAAATAATTGAAATGGAAGGGTAATGTTGGTTTTTAATTTAGTCAAAGGCTTTCCTAGGGAATTTTAAAAGACACGCCGCCTTTTCTTTCAAAATTTTGTTTACGTTGCCATGTAGTCCAAAGGCTTTCCTAGGGAATTTTAAAAGACACGCCGCCTTTTCTTTCAAAATTTTGTTTACGTTGCCATGCGACAATCAAACTCATCTACTTGACACTGGCGAAATTGTGGCAAATGCCACAGAGTCCATATACTAAAAAGAAGAAGAAGAAATAATGGCGTCAAAAGACGGTTTTTTTTTTATTTGAAACTGAAGTTGGATTGTAACATAGTTCTGCAATGCACTCGTGAATTGACCCGCAAGGTCAAACCACATATACGAACACTAAAAGGCTGTAGTTGTGAAAATTAGCATTACCTATATTAGTTTGTCACTGACACCGTCACTCAGTTAAAACTAGCACGGAGGGTAAGGTTTTGTAACTATTTCCTGATTGTCTTTGGCTATCTTGTCAAAACGACATGAGTCTTCCCATTTTAATTATTGTTCTCGTGTTATTGTAAGTTTTATTGCGTAAATTTGGTGGCAGTTTATCCAATTTAACTTGTTTACTTAGCACAAGTGTTAGTAATTGAAATCGAGGGGTAATGTTGGTTGGTAATTTAGTCAAAGACTTTCCAGGAGAATTTTGAAAGAAAAGTCATCGTTTCTTTCCAAATTTCGTTTGTATACGTTGCTAAGCGGCAATCAAACTAATACACTTGACACTGGCAAAATTGTGGCAAACCAGCCACAGAGGCCATAAAACAAAAGAAGAAAAAGTAACTATTTCCTAATGACCTACCGCTATTATTATGTACCTACTTCGCGAGCAATATTCAAGGTCGTAGTATTAAGTACCTATATCTAGGATCTTATATGTAGCTTTAAGGTATGTTACAAAGAAATTGTACCTTCATCTTTGAAAATAATTATAATTTTTTTATCTTTTTTGTCTGTAGTTCATTTGAAATGAATCCTGCCAAAGTAAATGTCCATCTTGTAAGAACGTTGACAATAAAGTCTGCTAACATCTAAGCTTGGTATACACGTGCAGCGTGTGATCATTTCATAGTTGTAGTTATAATTTTGGATTATCACTAACTGAAATACTTAAGTTTGTTTAATAATGTCAATTTTACTCATAAAACTATCGTGAACTATATCATTGTAGTGTATGCAATAGCTATGCTAGATGTGGGTAGGCATATTTCGGCAGTTGGTTGCCGGCCATTAAACAAGTACAAGCGAGTTACGGTGTTTTCCTTGTGAATATTCCCTAAATACATATCCCATCCTCGTCGCCAAATGTTCTGTATTTAGGGAATATTCACAAGGAAAACACCGTAACTCGCTTGTACTTGTTTAATGGCCGGCAACCAACTGCCGAAATATGCCTACCCACATCTAGCATAGCTATTGCATACACTACAATCATACATTTTTACAAACGGGTGTTTTCACGTACCGGTATATCGGTGAAGAGGTACCGACACTGTTTCGACTCAATTTCGAGATACACCGATATACCGGTACGTGAAAACACCCGTTTGTAAAAATGTATAATAATGTCAATATTGTGTATTCTACACCCTTTATTCATAATCATCAAAAACCGCTTAAGATTCTGTCTGTATAAAAATAAAGTGGCAAGAACAGACGCACGCACTCTCAACAACTGTTTTAAAATGACAAATGATTATGAATAATAGTATTTTAAGTATTCAGCGTAGTTCGTGAAAATAGTACAATAAATTTTGTAGACATCGTCCAATTAGAAGGTCTAATATAGGTTTATGTATATATTAGAACGTCAGAAAGATAATTAAATTTATAAGTCCAGTTTAAATACGAAATACAATTTTGTTTTAAATATTATAGACGTAGGTAAGTAGTAAAAGTATTAAATAATTTAAACCCCAGATTTGTTTTGGCTTAGAAAAGTCTTTGGCCTATTGAGTATCAAAAATGCTTTTGACGGACTTTTGCGGTCTTATTGCTAATAAGCGGTCTCTTCCAGACGTTGATCAGAGAAGGATAGGTACATAGAGTAGGTTAGTCCTGCGCATGTAGTTAATTAGCTTTTGTAAATTAAACCAGCACTTAGACCCGGTTTTTAAACGCTAGTTAACGTAACCAATGGTTAAAATTGTCAGCGAGTGTTCAGTTTTTAGCCCATAGTCCCAATCCATAGTGAATGAGCTCGTGTGTTTTTCTATTAGATTTTTAAAAATTTCAAATAGAAAATAAAATTATCGAGTTCATAAACCACTTATATGAAAAAGTTAAGTTAACTATTTTGACAAATGGTTAACTATTTGACTACGGATGAAAAAACTGAACCGAAAAAACCGGGACTTGTGTTCTCAAGTGATTGTAACTATTCCAGTGATATCATTCCAAACTATTTATATTTTGTAGTTGAATTGTTTGTTGATTAGCAATTTAAGACTGAAATAAATTGATGACTAAACTTAATGAGACTTTTATTTACGGATCTAACGCCCGGATACTGAATCGCCATTTAAATTTAAGTTCTTTAGCTGTTTGAGATGTCGTTAAGTCTTCACTTCACTTTTTAGTTTAATAGCGTGTGGTTTACATAACACTATTTTGCCAATGTCTTCAAATTCGTATGGATAAACGTCAAAATAGTCGTAACATTTCAGTTTTTGGATTGTGAAGCACCTCTACCAGTAGGTACCTACACAAAATGAACTAAATTACGAATAATAGAAACAAAAATAAAATTAAAATAACTTTATTTAAATTAAATAACTAATTAACAAAGTCGCTTATAAACAAACTTACAACAGCTCTAAAATCTAAAAATAAATAATAATTACTAGTAAATACCCACCTTCAAACCTTACAAAATATCGTGTAAACAATTCACAGATCAAATACAAGTGTAAGCGAATCATTTTTGAAAAACATTCTAGCGTATTAAAGTATAAAATAGTGATTTATTAATCTGTAGATTTAGTTTTGTATGAAAATAGTTGTGCAATTAGAGGTCGTAGTAGGTAGTTGGAAGGTAGTTTTACAATGTAGTCTACAAGTAAACTTTGAGCAATATTGATACGCTGAAATTTGTTTACATAAGTTGAAATGTCAGTGCAATTATATTATATCAATAATGAAGAACTTGTGCGCCCAGAGCAAATAGACTTCATAAAAAATCTTACAAAAATCGTCATAATGAAACAATTTAATTAAACGGTTTTTTTATTAATTGTTTTGCTTTGGTCAGTGTTTTGAATGTGATTTTTGACTGCAACTTATCAAAACTACTAGGTAACACAGGATCTACAGCGCACAAGCTGAATAGGGTCTGTATTCAAGACGAGTACCTATCGTTTTGAGCTTGGTTTCGTTCTTGAATATGGATCAGAGAGCGTATCGCGAAAAACACGTTTGGCAATCGTAAACGTATCGTCCTGCTGTCAAATTGTATGTGGTTTTTTTAACGAACTTAGTTCAAAAACGTTTTTTTAACGAACTTAGTTCAAAAACTCCAAACAAATTGACAGCTGGACGATACGTTTACGTTTACGATTGTCAACACATTGACGATGTGTTTATTTACGATTGTCAAATGAGTTTATCGTGAGTGAGTGAGTGAGTAAGTGAACAGTGCAGTTAGATGAGATAGAGGGGGTGCGCGAGGCAGGTGGCGCCGTGCGTGGGCGGCACGCAGCTCCACAGCAGCGCCGCGCGCAGCGAGCCCGGCCGCCGCACCCACCACCGCAGGGCTCCCACTAACCTGCTCACCATTACACAAATCAAAATTCAAATATCGAAAATGGTATATTTCAACAAAATCACAAGGATCACTTTGAAACGTCTTACAAGCTAGGAAAATTTACGCCAGTTCCAACGCGCCCATGCCGTAAAAGAACTGGCAACAACACCGGCACAAACTAAGGGAGGTCTATACCCAGTAGTGGGTGAAGTCAGGCTGTGGATGATGATGATGATGAATAGAATACATACTTGGTGAGTGGTTTGGGCCACCAGTCCAGCTGTTCCCTGGTGAGCTGCAGCTGTAGATCAGCCTGCTCCAGCTGCGCCCTCAGCTCGTTGGCGGCTGCCTTCAGCGCCGCGATGTCGTCGTCAGCTCGCGAGACGCGCATGTTCAGAGCTGCGATCTCCAGCCCGCACGCCAAACGACCACTAGAAACATTTTTGTATACTAATAGGTTAAAATAATGAAAAGAGAGATCTCTAGGTACTAACTAGATTCCTATATGAAAACAGGTCTAAGAAGACAGGGATTGGTTTTTGCCCTACAACAGAGAGGGACATCACAAACTCGACGATACTCTAACTTATCCACTTGTATAGCTACCCTGATACTAGATAAAAAATCTCTACAGAAATGAGAGACTTTTCATCTTTGCAGATGCTGCTTAATTCTCATCATCATGACAGCCTTCTAAATCTTCTAATGTTCCCACTGCTGAGACACTGGCCTACTCTCAAGCAAGAGTGATTGGGTCTTGATCTACCACGCGGACCCAATTGGCGGATTGGTGGATGGCACACGTCTTTCGAATTTTTAGTTCTTGGACATGCCGGTTTCCTCACGATGTTTTTCTTCACCGTATGAGAGCACTGGCATTGCTCACATAATTTTTCATAGCGAAAAATCCATTGGTGCACGACCGGATTCGAACCCACGACCTTAGGATCGGAAGGCGGGGTCACTACCACTAGACCTGTGCCTAATTCAGTGCTTAAATCTGCTGCTTGTAATTCCACTTCCGTTGCTAATAGCTACAAACGTGGTACTTAGCTGGTCCAGGTGATTGCAGAGCTCGTTATTCCTGCGCGTGTGCCACCTCTAGACGTAGTGTTTTCGTTTCTTCGTTGTCCAGTCCCTCAGCTAGGTTAGTTCCTATCTTGCTACAATAACCTGGTGCTTACTTCTGTTCTGTGGTCAGCTGTTTGCACAGCTTGTCGTGCGTCTACTGCGTGTTTGTCAGCTCTAAGACACTTATGCAGTTAACAGCTGATCCAGCAGTGTTTGTTCCTATGCTGCTGCAATAACCTGGTGCTTACTTCTGTTCTGTGGCCAGCTGTTTGCACAGCTTGTCGTGCGCCTGCTGCGTGTCCGCCAGCTCCGAGCGGAGTGTGTCTCCTTCTTCTTCTGCCGCCGACAACTGCTCCTCCAGCTGGGTCAGTTCCTCCTCCGCTGCTGACAACTGCAGCAAAATGCAATAAACTGTCAAGCGTTGTCCGAACCTCGGTTAAAGCGATGATCTGGAAGATGGAGCACTCTTGCCTAGAAACTTCATCTCAGTCACTCTGGACTTGAAAAGTACCTACTAGGGTGCGATCATCGTTGCACGGCATTGCTTTTCGATCTGCTATTTGGACGTGTTGCCGCGTGTGAACGCGTGAACGTGAACTTGGGAACTGAAACGTGTCCTATCAAATGCCTCTTGTTTCTGCTGCGCGCTTACTACAGTATATTTGGAGACATTGTAACAAGGTCTTCTGCTGGAGAAGGAGATTGTGGTGCGATGTGAGTAGGTGTAGGTAGGTTGGGTTGGGTACCTGGAGCGCGCCCTGATCCCGCTGCGCGGCGAGGGCGGCGAGTGCGCGCGCGGCCCCTCCCGCGGCGGCGCGCGCGCTCTCCGCCTCGTTGCGGCTGTTGCGCCAGCCTGCACACACGACCATACTATACTAGGTATAGGTCTCACAACGGATCTCGGCCGTAGTGAAATTAGCCGTTTCGATGCGCAATGAAGCTTTTTCAAACTAAATTGTCTTTGCACATCACACACATCACGGCTAACTTCATGGAAGCCTAGATCCGCTGTGCGAACTATACTTATACCTACGAGTACCTACTCCCATACGATCGAAAAGCTCCATTGCGCATCGAAACGTCTACATTCACGATGGTCGAGATCCGTCGACAGATATCTACCTTCTAAAACGTCTGATAAAATATAGTGGGTATTACAAACTACACCCTCGAATATATACAAGGCGGCTATTGCAGCGCTAAGCCGGTTTATTCTACTCTGTACCTGGATGATATTTCTGTTCTTCGTGTTATTTAGGATCGCTGGTGTAGTCCTAACTAAGCTAACAAAAGCTATGATAAAGCACGAAAACGATGAGCTTGTCTCAGTACTAAACGGTCCACATTGTGCACCACATGTGGTACCAAGCGCCGATCCTGATCCACCTTAACTGTACAGAGGAACGGTCCAACTGCCCGAAAAGGATCTAATCCAAAGAGTTTCACAATTCACACAAATCTACTTACCGATGCTCATCTCGGAAAGTCGGTCTTCTGCAGCGCAAACATCGTCTTCAAGAGCCATTTTTTCCTGGAGACAAAGTAAAATCAAATGATCAGTTTTATTTATCCATCTGATTCTTATACCTTCACCTACAGAACTGTGTATTCCACTTAAAAAGGTTCAATGACCAGCTGGACCAGACCTACGGACCAGTAAGAAGATAAGTTAGGAATATATCTCACTCTCTCTAACACCGCCTTTTCCTTGTCCTTGTCCCGCACGAGCTGCTTGAGCCGCTCCAGTTCGCGCATCGCCATCCGAACCTTGGCGTTGTCGGAGTCCAGGAGAGACTTGAGAGCCACCACTTGCATGCGCAGCCTTTCAGAGCATGACACCTGCGTAATACCAGCCCGCATTATATCAATTCGGTTTGAGAGAATAAAAAATATTTGGTAATAGTAGCATTGCTTACTTTGAGTCTATAGATAAATTCATAGCATCCAAGACTTTCGACCAAGCTGGCTTAGTTGGTCATAGCATTGACTCGAGGCTAAGGCGCGTGTCCAAACATAATGGATGATACAAAACAAAATGTCTAATACATCAAATCTAACAAAATATTTCTTGTCTGCTGTTTCGACACAATGGAGCGAAGTCAACGGAAGATAACCAGGCGGCGCTCTGCGTTAAATGACTCTGACTGACTGACTGAAAGTGGCAAAAATCCACTTAAAAAGTTTGAATGCACACCGGAGAAGCACCGGTGGGCTAGTGGTAGTGACCCCCGCCTTCCGATTCTAAGGTCGTGGGTTCAAACCCGGTCGTGCTCTTATATGGTGAAGGAAAACATCGTGAGGAAACCGACATGTCCAAGAACTAAAAACTCGAAAGACATGTGCCTCCACCAATCCGCATTGGGTCCGCGTGGTGAATTAAGACCCAATCACTCTCACTCGAGAGTAGGCCAGTGTTTCAACACAGTGGGAACATTAGAAGGCTGTCATGATGCTAGGAACCATTGTACTGTTGCCTGTTGTGCTGGAAAATGTTTGGTGACTCTAGTGCAAGCTGGAAGAAGGAAGACCCACCTGAAACTCCAGCGTCTTCCTGAGGCAGCGCACTTCATCACGACGCTTGCGCCACGCGCACACCACCATGAACCGCGCCACGCGCGCCGCGGCCGCCTGCGCGCCGGCCCCTAACGAGGAGGGTGACCTGATCACCGGCAGATGATCGTTCTTTGGACTGAAGCAACAAATAATGATATCTTAGAATGTAGATCTACCTCCACAGAGCTTTTTGATGAAGAGGGATCATCGAAAAAAAGCTAGGAACCCTGCCTAATTTGTTGCCAGATTCTTATAGACCCCAAGTCTTATATTAGTTTGAATTTGAATTTGACCAGCAACTTGCCGTGGTATTTCAAGGTCTACAGTCACCAATACTCACTTCTCCTTCCTCATCCTCTTCGTCGGCGTGAGGTCCTCCATGGAGTTTGACTTGGGGGGCATCTTGCGTGCGGCGTGCGTGGCGGTGTTGGCAGCCGTGAGCTCCTCGAGGCAGCTGCGGATCCTGGCGAGGTGGGGCGTGGGGCCGCGCGGCGTGCTGCTGAACTTGCTTACTGGCGTGAAGAACAGCTGCTTCTTGGGGTGCACTGGCTGCAGGCGACTGAACACCGATACATTTGGTTATTTTTGTTTTTATAGTGTTAACCATCACACTAAGGGAATACTAAAGATTATAATATCCCAAAAAATTGTTTCGTCTCAAGCGGGATTTGAACCCGCAACCACCGCTTGATACGTGGGTTGAGCTATCGGCGCTTCGAGCCGAAGACATCCCAATGATTATTTCGTTTCAGCGAGATATGACTCGATAGCTCAAGTGGTAGAGCACCCGCGTATCAAGCAGTGGTTGCGGGTTCAAAATTTTGCTTGAGGCGAAATCATTTTTGGGATATTAGAATCTTACCTACCGATACATTTTATTACAAAGTCATGTCACATAATATCAGTTAGCATACTTAGGTGGGTTCTGGCTTTTGTTGTGAAACCTATAAAACATGGTTAGGTTAGGTACTTATTGTGATTACTCATCTGATTAATTTAATTCCAATCAGATTGAACTTGTAATTTTAAAATGAACCCGTCAGTTGTTGGGGACAACGTTTGCTGCAACGGACGATCCGCCAGAATTATCAAGGAAGTCCGTCGTGCAGTACAGTACACCCTTCAATGAATAAACAATCTACCCTCGCACGCAATTATCCCTAAAAACAGCTCATTGCATAATAAAGTGACCTAACCCTCGCGTAATCAAAGACAGGGTGAAATTAGCCCTTCCATTTAACCCTACGCTTCGGTAGGTACTTATAGTTAGATATTGGTTAATTATGTAGCTATTTGAGTCCCAAAAGGCCTAATGCAAAGGTTTCGCGCTTAGGTCAGCTGTTCATACTTGGGTATGAACAAGGAATTCGTAGTCTATTTCATCCAAAAAAAAAATTCGTTCTTATTAGGTCTCCTAAGCCCTTCAAATCTTATCACAGTAAAAAAAAACTTAAATAAATAATGCAGGACAATCCACACAGCATTTTTGCTAATAATGCTTGCATACCGCTGCTTGGAGGCAGAATATCTGGCGTGCGGTGGTTATCCATCAAGACGGACTCTTGCTTTTGGTCATTAAGGTAAAGACAGGAAGATAAGGAGACTAACGCTGGTGGAGTAGTCTGCAAGGTATGTCGCTCCCGGGACAGTTCCCGCTCCGAAATGTCCCCCGCGCCCGCCCGGGCCACGGGAGACGCGCTCCGAGCCATCTTCAACGCGTTTTCTGACATTTTATATTTATTGCAATTTTTTAAGTTTAGTGTTTGATGGACTGCTTGTTATGATTTGATTGACAGACGGCGGTGACGTGTCTCATGATTTCGAAGTCAAATTTGAAATTGGAATTTATCCTGTTCGGTAAAAAAGTAATTAGGGTAGGTTGCTCTTGAGAAAAGTTTTTAAGGCGATCCTATTTCCTGTTCAGTAAAAGAGTACCTTGGTAATGCTTCAAATAAGTACTTATTTATTAAGGCAATCATATGACACAACGCCATCTAAATTCAAAACAGGCATTCAGTAAAAGGCTTACTTTGAATGTCTGGTGGAATTTCTGTTCATATTGATATTACCCTTTAAATTCCATCCCACTTTGGTTTATCTAATCATTTTGATACCCATAGACATTGGACTCACGACTATGTATAAAAGTGTTAGTTTAGTAGGTAAACGTAGGTAGGTATAGGTCTCACGACGGATCTCGGCCGTAGTGAAATTAGCCGTTTCGATGCGCAATGGAGCTTTTTCAAACTAAATTGTCTTTGCGCATCACAAACGGCTAACTTCACGGAAGCCTAGATCCACTGTGCGAACTATAGGTACCTAATACCACATAATTTGTAATGTTTACCTCTACTTCCTACTTTTAGTTTATGTATATCTTTTTATTAATTTAAAACCTATACGTGAGAACCTGTAATTGGCTCTCCATAGCTACCCAAGTGTATATTTAAATGTAAAAGCTGTTGGTTTTCCTAAAATAAAATAAATAAATAAATAAATAATACCTATGCATATTGCAGAAAAAGCTATGTCTATGCAGGTCTAAGCCGTCCATCAAAACGTAATTTGTCAGTCAGACACACATGATCTAAAATAAAAACGAATAGGTGAGTAAGACTAGCGCCCTGAGGATTCCGTACTGTACCAAGATGATAAGACTCAGCCAGATTAGTTACCTACTTACATAAGTAATCCAAAGGCTGGTTCATATCTGGCTCAACGTATCAGCATTGCCATTCAACGTGGCAATGCAGCCAGCATGTTGGGAACGCTTCCTACTCAAATTCAATTCAATTCAAAAAAAAAATTCCATTTTGATACATTTTGTACACTTGGAAAAGTCACATTTTTACATTTGTGGGTACAGGTACAATAATACTACCTACTTATTAAAAACTGGTAGTGATTTGGATCAGTTGAGCTATCTATAGGTCGTTTGTAACGGTCTTTAGATGGCTCAACTGTTTCATATGTATTTTGTAATGTAATGTAATTATGTACATATTTTATTTTGTTTAATAAAGACCTCTAATTATTATAATAGTAAGTACCTACTATAAATATTCATGACCACCACAACCCTTAATTCGTAAATTATTCCACAAAGTTAAAGCCCTTTTCGAGCCCTAGGTAGATAGGTACACCTAGGTATTATAGTATCACACTAGGGCTAGGGTGTTTCAGACGGTGCATTGCGTGCGGCGTCATGGGTACCGTCGACGTCGTCGGCTGGTCGCGCCCGAAGTCGCGCCGCGCGGTCGCCAGCCATAGGGACGCCCGCCCTACTGCCGCCCGCCCTGCGTGACGCATCCAGTTATGAACCTTGTACAAGCAGGTAAACAAAATAATCAGAAGCTTTAAAATATAAAATCTGAATAAAGGCAATTTTCGTGCAGTTTAAAAAAAATGGTGACGACCGATGTGGCACAGCGGGCGCAGGTCCGCCTGCGACGCAGAGGTTGCGGGTTCGATTCCCGCCTCGGAACAAATGTTTGTACGATCTACAAATATTTGTTCCGAGTGTTCTGGGTATTTTCTATATATAATAAAAAATATCTATCTATGTATTGTATTGTATTAAATATATATCAGTCATCTAGTACCCATAATACAGCTCTGTTTAACAACAGCTTACTTTGGGGTTAGATGATGCTGTGTGGATTGTCCAGCATTATTATTATTAATGGTACGTGGCTGTGGCGTAGGTACGTGGCGTATAAAAAAAAAGTTAGAAGAGAAAGGTTCTGGTTCTGCCAATAACGGATTTAAATGCTATTTTCATCAATAGATAGTGATTCAAGAGGTTTAAAGGTAAGAGCACCGGTGGTCTAGTGGTAGTGACTCCGCCTTCCGATCCTAAGGTCGTGGGTTGAAACCCGGTCGTGCACCAATGAATTTTTCTGTTCGAAAAATGTATGTGCGCAATGCCAGTGCTCTCATACGGTGAAGGAAAACATCGTGAGGAAACCGGCATGTCCAAGAACTTACAATTCGAAAGACATGCGCCATCCACCAATCCGCATTGGGTCCGCGTGGTGGATTAAGACCCAATCACTCTCGCCTGAGAGTAGGCCAGTGTCCCAGCAGTGGGAACATTAGAAGGCTGTGATGATTATAGGTACGTATAGCATAAGTTAAGCACCCGTGCGAAGCCGGGGCGGGTCGCTAGTGTTTTTTTTTTATTCAACTGAAGTGGCAACCAAGCGTACGGCTCACAAGATCGTAAGCGGTAACCGCAGCCTATGGACGCTTGCAATACCAGAGGTATCACTCGCGGGTTGCCACCTTGAGGCATAGATCGAGCCAGCCAGCCTCATGCCTGTAATTTCACCGGAAACCATACCCTTCACACCGAAACACAGCAATGCGAGCATTACTGCTTTGCGGCAGAAATAGGTATGGTGGTAGGTAGTACTTCCCCGGACGGGCTCTATCACAAAGAACTCTACTACTCTTCTTATTTGATTTATTTTTAAGTTATCACACAGATAATAAGCTGGTAGCCTCACAAAGTAGTACCGACCTACATTGAAGTTACTATGAGATAAGTAGGTACATAACACCAACATGCATGACTCACTCACGCACTTTCATAAATACTTACACGGAGGAGGAAAACGGTAAACAGCGAATAGACACCTACCTGCAATATAATATTGTTAAGTTGTCCTATGTCGTCAGTGCAACTATGACGTAGGTAAGCGAAAATTCCCAAAGAGTACCTACCTACTTAAAACTAGTACCTATATTAGTCAAAGGTATGGTTGTATAATAGGTACCATAACTTGTGTCCAATAGATATAGAATTTGTGTATCCTGACTTATAATGGTAATATTTTAATACCTACGAATAGAAGGATAAAATCATAAACAGGTCCTAGATTCATTGTATGTTTGTGTCTGGCCGTGGTGTGTTGTTTAAATGTTATGGAGTTATTGAAAATATACAGTCCATTCAAAGACATTGAGAAGAACCCATTATTCAAAAGGAAACTTAGGTTAAAATTATTGCATTTATGTAAGTACCTACCTAACTTAACTTTATAAAACTTCTAGACAAGTGAGTACAAGTTTAAAATAAAGATTTATTATCAGTTCTTCGATTAAAATTAACGCGAGAACCAGCAAAATCAGTGTCTCAAGACAAATTAAATATTTTCAATTCGTTCGTTCGTTCGTATGAGTCAGTGGCCAACTCTGGTGACAGAGTTTCTAGGCCGCCCGAAATCTCTATCATGGCCTAACAACTTTGAAAAAGCCGGGACCGACTGCTTAACGTGCCCTCCGAAGCACGGGAGCACTCAGTTGAAATTGCCACTGGCAGTCACCTATCCAATTGATGACCCCGCGGAACAGTGCTTAACTTCGTTGATCTGTTAAGAACAACTTAGCCAGCTACGTCATAATATTTTCAGTACCTAGCCCCCTTTTTGCCTCATTTTGGAGGAGCCGTAGGCACTTCCAAACTTCAAATAAATATGTTACCTATTTCTGCCGCCAAGCAGTAATGCTCGCATTGCTGTGTTCCGGTTCGAAGGGTATGGTTTCCGGTGAAATTACTGGCACATGAGGCTTTCGATCTTAGCCTCAAGGTGGCAACCCGCAAGTGATACCTCTGGTATTGCAAGCGTCCATAGGCTGCGGTAACCGCTTACCATCCTGTGGGCCGTACGCTTGGTTGCCACTTCAGTTGTATAAAAAAAAAAAAAAAAAAAATGTCGTCGGGCACAAAAAAACGAATAAGTCGTAAAACCTTTAAAGCTACCGCCTAGCCTACCAAGTTACATCCAGATCTGTTGTAAACCCAAATATGACTGTAAAATGTACCTACAGCCAACAAATAACCCCAACAAACAAACAGACAAAAGTAAGTTTTGCATGAATAATGAAGCAGAGACGAAAGCGCTCGCTTCGCTCGCTCGATCAATTATTTAAAATAGATTTTTTTCTGTTGCACTTCATTGTCGAGCATTCACTACCTCCAATTTAGTTGACTGGTAGTTAATGCTTATAGCATTAGGCTCTAAAAAAAGTGTACCTACTACCTATCTAGTTACCTGCTGGAGCATCAAATTTAAATAATTTTAAGGCAAGTGACTCACCGTCATTAGACTTAGGCTATGAATGAGTCAGTTATTTCCTACGCCTACGCGCTGAAGCTAAAACAAAACAACCCCCGAAAAGGTATGACTCAAGAATTGTACTTCTACTTTCATCCCCATCCCTGCTATGGCTAATAAGACAACCACCCGATCCGCCCACCCCTTCCATACCTTCTACAGTTATTCTAATTCACTTCACTTCAGTTCAGTGACTGACTGGACTTCAGTCACTAGTTACCTACATCTTTACCTAAGACTGTGTTTTCTGTGTGTCAGGATCTGTCTGACGACTGTAACAGATAGACAGACATACCCTTTGATAACCCATCACACAGACTGTGTCACCGCATCGACCTGCAGACCTGTGTAATTTTCAATGGTCTGACTAGCTAGCAGCTAGCAAGTCAGACCTTAATACGGCATGGAAGACGCCAAATTAAATATGTTTTCATAGGCACAACTTGTACAATTTGAACTTATGAAGACACATTTAATTTTACAAATAGGTATAGTTTCATCTAGAGACGGAAAAAAAATATCATGCCGTGCCATTCCATTATTATTATAGTTAGTGCCGCAAAAAATATTGCGTCTTTCCTTGTCCTTGTTGCCGACGATGAGGTACTTTAGGTGTATTGGATGATCGCACTCCCTCACGGACGCACGCACTCCCTCGTGAAGATGTAGGTGTACCGTGTACTACCTACAGTGTATGTGAGCCAGCTGAAACCGGGCACAGAGTAATAACCTGGGTAGGTGTGACCCTGAGCACCACGATGATCTGACTTATTTATTTGGCATGCCTCAATCCATGGGGTCAATTTGGAAATCCGACGGCACGGTCCTCCCACACAACTTACATACAATTTTAGCGCCTTTTTTCGCCACAGATTTTTCCAATAGTAGCAAGTGAGTGAGTGAGTGCAATGTACATCAAAAACCAATCAAAAACTATCGCTCTGTTTCTCTCACTAAAAAAAATTAAAATTCACGATGCGCATGCGCTACGTCCGCATACGTCACTGTGCCCATGTGACATTTTGCGGCCAATCGCCTTCATTCATTCGTTGTGTGACTTCGCGCTCTCACGCACGCACACTGGCGCGCGCGCGCGATTGCTAATTTTGTAAAGTTTACTTTTTTGACATACGTATGCTTTGCTCGCCCGTTTCATCACTAGCCAGGCCCAGGTGCTAATAAATCTGGTGGTAAAAGATAATTTAATTGAATTTAAAGGCTATTATATTGTGTTACATTAATAAATCGTTATCAGTTTAGTGTAGTGTAAAGAGTGTAAGAGACCGCGGCATAACATAACCTGTGTCGATTCTTGGAACTGTTGATTGCAAACGAGACGAGACCTTGATAACTTGTTCCTTGGACGACGACACCGACGAGACAGTTTATTATAGGATCATTCATGCTGGAGGTACGTCTTTAGTTTACGTCTTGTGGATTCCACCGTGTGTTTTCAATGAACACTAACCGGGTGTAATAACAAGTGTTTTTGAGTGAGTGCAGTTTGCGGGAAGGCTCTAAAGAAGTGTTAACTCGGTGGCGCTATGACGAAGCTGCATAAATGTGCGTTTTGATAATGTCGAGTGCGGAAGGACCGCTGTGAAGTGTCCGCCACTTGTATTCCTTGCAAAGTGCCATGGACGTCGGAGGAGGTAAACAGTGTGAGAGTCATGCATGTTATGCCCATTCTGACAACAACACCTTTGCGCCTAGCACTTTGCACGTGAATTATGTAAAATGATGGAATGGAGCGATCAACTGGGGTATAATGGTTTGGGTGCACTTCCGCAAGCAATGTTAATAAAGCTTATTTCTCTGTGTTGTTCTAGTTAGCTGGGTCGAGTAGTTCTATAAATATCACTACACTAGTCTCACGGCCTGGAATAAATGTAGATGGTAGAATGCTTTATAATTCACAGCTGTAAACATGGGTTATGTTTGTCTGTATCTATCTGATAATAAACAATTTGCTTTCAAGATTACCTACTCAATGAACAAAATTATCACTGAAAAAGTATTAACAAAGTAGGTAGGTACATACCTACTTACCTATTTTTTTTAATAATTACTTTCATTCACACACTCTATAATTTGCTAAGTAGTACCTACATATTATTATGATTTGTTTTTAATGTAGATTGTAGATAAACTCATTGATTACTTGAATTAAATTTGTACAAGTACATATTGGCCGACACCGCAGAGGGAGTTCTTAGTCTGCTTAAAGGTTACTAAATCTATTACAAGTTACCAAAAGAGCTATTATTTAATTCAGGTGCAATCAATTTTACTGGATTTCAATAAAAAATTGATGCATTTTGTATAAATATGACAGCTTATTGACAGGTTGCTGATTGAAATTGAATGGCAACTGAGTTATGTATTGCCTAGTCTAGCAGACATAATAGAAAATTTATTTGTATCGGCTCTCCATTTAGTGAGTATTTTGCCAGCTCCATCATCTAGGTAATTAAATATAAAAATACATAAAGCCAATTAATTATCAATTAATAATATGCTTGTTTTAAACAGGTTTTTTAATACTTTTTATTTGTTATCGGTACAAACCAAGGAATTATTAATTTAACCAGTCTCAAGTCTTACTAAAGTGGTATATTGGGAACCAATCTAATCTAGTACCTTTAACTTAGTAGTTTTTACTCCAATGAGGCTATTTCTACTTTTAAAAATAACTGTTAATATTTAATATAGTCTTTACCTTATTACTTATTAAGTCAGGTAGGGTTTCCCACTGAAAAACAAAAAGTCTATGTTAAGGATAATTATTTTCAAAATTTGAATTTGAAATGGATCTTTACACATAATATCATAAATTATTACAATAATAATATGCTATACTTAGGTAATAGGTAATAAATATTAATACATAAGATCTAACATTAACGATTTAGCATGCATAATAACCCTTCTGTCATTAAAAAAAAGTATATCTAATAGCAGATAATCTTGCTGATTAAATAATTATGGATGTGTTGTACTAATTAAAATACCATTTTGAGTGTGGTACTTTGAATTATGGTTATCACCTGTGGCTTGTGTTAAGAGGCCCTTCCAAGATTTAGCGATATAATTCATGAAGTTCGCCTGAATGTATCTTCATATAGTATAAGTAATAACGCGCGCGACGAAGAGCGATACGTCCTCCCTCCATAAGCGCTCAGCGCGGTTTGTCGGTGCTTCAATCGATATGATTATAGAGCGCTAAGGTGTGATTTTAAAAAATCGTATTAAAAAAAGTCAATGCATTTAGACTATTTTCTTTGTTGTATTTATTTAATAAAAACTTAAACTTTAATTTAGTAGGTGTGTCTTTATTGTAAACTCCTTACTTTAGCAGAAATAACAAGCGTAAAATTGGGAAAATTACGCGTTTTTTAGACCGTCTTTTTTCAAAAATATTGAACTAACATGCTGTTTTTTTTCTGTTCACTTAAATTTTAAAACTGTTATTATTATGATTGCATGTTTGGAAATATGTTAGACTTTGTTATTTCATAGAAAACATGATCGAAAGTTGACTGGAATTGCTCATTTCACGAAACGTGCGTTACTAATTTTTTTTTTAATCACTTGTCTCTTGAGTTAATTAATATTTGTTTTGTTGACTTAAATTTTAAGGAATAAAGCTTTAATTTGTTTTTATTTTCGTTAAAATATCTTCAACACACAAGCCACAATAGTGTTCGAAATTTCACGGGCAACAAGAAAATTCAAGGATTGTCAAGGATAGGGCTCTTAATACAGAGAGTCTATTTTGTCATTCAGTTGCAATCGATTTAAATAAAAAACTGTCATATTTTGTATGAATATGTCAGCTTAAAATTACAGTTTGCTGATTGAAATTGGATTCCAACTGAGTTGCGTAACAGTCACATAGGTACTATAGTTTTTTTTTAATAACATTCGTTTTTTACGCTAAAATATATACCTTTATATTTTGATATAAGTATCTTTATATTTTTAGAACAGAATCTGCAACTAGTACTATTAAAATACTAAACATATAAATTATAAACATTTTATTGAGCTATTTAAATATTTTTTTTTTTAATAATCACTATTTATATTATATTATATATAATACCAAACACGGTCAAGTTCTTTTTCCCATATTGATATTGTATTTCATAAAACTTAGCCATTAGATGTCCGACGGAGGGCTCTGGAAGTCGGGATACAGTTTTACTCATCCGACAACCAACGCACCGTTTATATAAAAAGTGTATCTATTTGCTACCTACATACCTACATGGTAATAATGTTCATTTTCTCTTCCTTATCAACCCATTTTATCACCCAAACTACCAGCTAGAACCTAAGTTAGTAACAAATAAAATGTACTGATTGTAGTAATTAGGTACCTATATTTTTTGCACAATAAACTATTTCATTTATATATTATTATATTATAGTATTATTTACTTATTTCATTTATTTATCTATCTATCAAATGTTATTGAAAACGCTTAGAGCATTATAAAAGTTTGAAGATAACTAAATATTATTTATAGATAGGTAGGTTGTAAGTAATTAATGCAGTAGATTGGTAGGACGCTGCATATAATTTAACCTTTCCTTTGTTATTTATATCAGCCAAGAAGCCACAATACAATAATAATGACCACTAAATGAATCAACAGCAGTCTTATCTATACCACCTATTATGTAACAAAACTATGTTGGTAAATAGTAAATATAACCTTGACATTCCTTATCAAACAATGCATCAATAAGTTAAAATTGGTATAAAAATCTAATCAAAACATAATACGAATCAAGAAAGTTTTGTCTTGTATTACCTAGGTAGGTAGTAGGTAGGTAGGTAGGTACTTAGTTGTAGTCAAAGCATTTTGCGACACAGGTTCACATCCAAATAATATTTGTTTAAATGCTCTATGCAGCTTTATGTATAGTAATAGTTGATACAATTACCCATTATATTCCTAGCTTGTAAGACGTTTCAAAGTGATCCTTGTGATTCTATTGAAATAAATAATTTTTGATTTTGTTGCTATGTGTGTATCAACTTTACATACGGGCCCTTAGAATAATAACACGTGTTGTTATTCTAAGACTGAGCCCTGTTTAATAAAGCTGTCAATCCGACAAGTCCGACATACGTCAAAAAGTGGCAATGCGACAAAACTGACAAGCGACAAAATTGTCATGGTGGAAAATTCACAATCACTTCACACTTTTTCTGTGTAATAAAAAAATACAAGCTACAAGTGACAGGCGACAATTTGTCGTGAAAAACTTGTTAAATCTGCTTTATTAAACATAAAATTGTCATGACATATTTAGGGCCCTGGATAAATGGAGGCAGACGGTCCCCGAGACCGATGCCGTGCATTAGTTTCAATAGATTTGGTTCATTGGTCATTGGTATACATTCTGAATAAAGCGGCTTAACTATAGCAGCTTGCTTTTCACCGTAATTACATGTCACCGCACTGGCTCTTTCGCTGTCATTTTTGCTTACGGTCACTATGCAAATCAAATAGATCAGACGTCTCTTGACGATTTAATATCTTCACCAAAAATTATAAAACAGCACTGCTACCTTAGCTACCTTTAGTCTAGGAGACTAGTTATTAGCTACAGAACCTATTCGGTCGCTATAGTATTGTCTTATAACTGTATTATCTAGTAGCTTACGCGACTAGCTGCTCGCGTAAGGCTGCGTTTCCACCAGAGATGTGCGAGGATGTGTAGCGAGGGATGTGTTTGATAAGAACCAATAGAATCACTTCATTTACCTAACTGACAGCTTTAATGAAAATGAAAATGATAAATATTTATTTCTGTAGCCGTGAGTTACAATTATTTTAATAAGGTTGAGGGTATAGTGAAGTGATTCTCTTTGACATTATTTTGGTGATTCTATTGGTTCCTTAAAACATTTTCCTCGCTACACATCCTCGCAAATCTCTGGTGGAAACGTAGCCTACCGGTAGGTATTCCCCTTCATTCATTAATTCATTTGTTTTTTTTAACTCCAAAAGATGCTCGATCAGCTCAAGAGCCAGACGCTCAGCAATAGTATCTCGTCTGCGGTCGGCCTAAAATATTTCGCAGCAACACGATACAGCCTGAATATAGATTCCTTCAGATTTAATTGAATAACTAGAGTCAAGAATACGGTTGTTTTACGCTTACTGCGATGCCCTGAGTGCTTAGCACGAAAAACTTGTTTGACAATCGTAAACGCAAACGTATCGTCCAGCTGTCAATTTGTATAGGATTTTGAACAGCGCCTCTTTAGTGCGTTAAATTAACTACCAAAATTCCATACAAATTGACAGCTGAGCGATACGTTTGCGTTTACGATTGTCAAACAAGTTTTTCGTGCTAAGCACTCTGAAGTCGCATGTTGTTTAGATAAAGTTTGCCTTAGCCGGCAATCCACGTAGTGCTTATCTATGGCACTGGGCAATTCATTGACGTTCTTGCCTGCTGAATGTTACTATCTTCTTCTTTTATGGCCTCTGTGGCTTGTTTGCCACAATTTTGCCAGTGTCAAGTGTATTAGTTTGATTGTCGCTTAACAACGTAAACAAACGAAATTTGGAAAGAAACGATGACTTTTCTTTCAAAATTCTCCTGGAAAGTCTTTGACTAAATTACCAACCAACATTACCCCTCCATTTCAATTACTTACACTTGTGCTAAGTAAACAAGTGAAATTGGATAAACTGCCACCAAATTTGCGCAATAAAACTTAAAATAACTCGAGAAAAATAATTAAAATGGGAAGACCCATGTCGTTTTGACAAGATTTGAAAAGTTTTGAAAGAAAAGTCACCATTTCTTTCAAAATTTCTTTTGTTTATGTTATTATGTGACAATCAAAATAATACACATGACACTGGCAAAATTGTGGCAAATAAGCCACAGGGTCCATACCTAAACGAAGAAGAAGAAGAAGATTGATACTTTACCATTTTCAGTAAAGCATAAGTTTAAAAACTCTACAATAAGCACATAATCACTGTAATTGTTTTTTTTTATACAACTGAAGTGGCAACCAAGCGTACGGCCCACAAGATGGTAAGCGGTTACCGCAGCCTATGGACGTTTGCCATCCCAGAGGTATCACCCGCGGGTTGCCACCTTGAGGCATAGATCGAAAGCCTCATGTGCCAGTAATTTCACCGGAAACCATACCATTCACACCGGAACACAGCAATGCGAGCATTACTGCTTTGCGGCAGAAATAGGTACGGTGGTAGTACTTCCCCGGACGTGTTCTATCACAAAGAACTCTGCTACTCTTAAATTGCTAGACTGAAGTGTTAGCAGCATGGTGCCCCTTAGGTCTGCTACTAATTCAATCCAACAGCCATCCAATATTAGTACAATTAGTGTGACTGACTCAGGGAAAGCCAAAAGGCAAGAGCCAGGAAGGTTTACTTTAGCATTATTGTTATTATTATGAGCCTGTAGTGTCCCACTGCAGGGCAAAGGCCTCCCTTCCTTCTCTCCAATCTTCACGGTTTTGGGCTACTGTGGACCAGTCCTTCAGGTAAGAGTCAATTTCGTCCCTCCATCTTCGCCGTGGTCTGCCGCGAGGTCGTTTTCCATTTAGAGGCTACTCTGTGATGGATTTAGCCCACAATGCATCCGACATGCGGCAGACGTGGCCTGCCCAGTCCCATTTTAATCTCCCCGCTTGCTGTCCGACGTCCGCGATTTGTGTTTTGGAGCGAAGTATGCTATTACGAACGCGGTCTGTAAGCTTGACTTACAGACCTAGCCTAGAATACTGCGCTCCATGGATCGCTGGCAAACTGCAGACTGGAGTTTGGACTTTTGATGATCAGTTAAAAACCAGGTCTGCGCGCCATAAGTGAAAATGTGGAGAATACATACGTTCATGAGCTTCCTTTTCAGTGATAGAGGAAGTGTACCTTTCATTAGCTGTTTCATGGCCCAGTATACTTTCCAGGCATTCTCGGCCCGTCTTGCAACCTCGAGGTCTTGCCGGCCTTTACTATAGCATGCTTGTTAATAAAGCAATCGTTTGCAGGTGACATCGGCGCCTTGCAACTAAACGCGGAGCAAAATGAACAGCCGGAGAACGTGAATATCAGTGATGTCCGTAAGTACCTGCATGTATAACACTGCCAGCGGTTCTCGGCTGTCGTGAAGTTAGCCGTTTGTGATACGCAAAGACCAATTAGTTCGAAAAAGCTCCATTGCGCATCGAAACGGCTTGCTTCACGTTACTCAAACTTTGCATGTGGTGATTACGACGCGTTTCTTCCATACATTTAATTGAGTGTCCGGGGACGAAAAGAAAGTTTGGATGTTTGTGGGAGCATCACGCCCAAACGACTGAATGGATTCTACGTGAAATTTGGCACAGGCATAGATTTTGGCCTGGAATAGCCTAAAGGCTTAGTTTTTATAGTACTTGCGGGATTTTATCGCGTAATTACCTTTTTTCACGTCGGGAGAAATAAAAATGGCAATAACGACCGATGTGGCGCAGCGGGCGTAGGTCCGCCTGCGACGCAGAGTTCGCGGGTTCGATTCCCGCCTCGGGACAAATGTTTGTACGATCTACAAATATTTGTTCCGGGTGTTCTGGGTATTTTCTATATATAATAAAAAATATCTATCTATGTATTGTATTGTATTAAATATATATCAGTCATCTAGTACTCATAATACAGCTCTGTTTAACAGCAGCTTACCTTGGGGCTAGATGATGCTGTGTGGATTGTCCAGCATTATTTATTTATTTAATAACGCGATACAATCCCGCAAATACTGTGAAGTTATAACTAAAGGCCTTCGAACATTTCCTAATGTCTTTGCTAAAGGCTACTTTTTAACCCAGGTTACCGTAGTATAAAATACAGTTTAACCGCGGATAACACCGCGGTGCACTGCTAGTCTTCATTGATCGTCTAGATAGATAGAGAGAGTGAGAGGTAGTATGTTTGTTGTGCAGTTGAGGCGATCACGCTCGCGGACCCGTTGTACGGCGGCGTAGACAGCATGGCCCGCCGCGCCCGGCAGGCCTCCGTCGAGATAGAGGAGCAGCCCGCCTCCAAGGCGCTCAGGTCAGTCAGTACACTACCCGACTTACTCAACAACCTACTGGAGAAGGACCAACCTAGGAAAACGCTATTAGTAACTAAAACTCATGTAGAACTCAGTATTACTTCCGGTACGAGTCAATGTTTAGAAAAGGTACCTAGTACACAATTATCACTAAATACATAGATACTAGTACTCTTATGTAAGCAGCTTAGCGCCCAGCATAGATAGCCTACATATAATTTGCAATGCCTGAAAAGGGCAAATAAGTTCTAAGTGCCATATGACTTTTAAGACCTTCTGTAACACTTATTTATGCAATTATCTTGAAATAATAAAATTTTACATTTCGTCGATAAAATAAATATACTAGGTACTGGTTTTTTTTTATAATGCTAGATAAATCCATACAGCATCATCTAGCCCCAAGCTAAGCAGAGCTTGTGTTGTGGGTACTAGATGACTGATGTGATGTAGGTACCTAATAAAATACAATACTGAAATAAATGAAAATGAAACATAAAACTGCAATACATAGATAGATATTTTTTTATATATAGAAAATACCCAGAACACCCTGAATACCATCTTGAATCTTAAGCGATGCGGCAAGTCAACCGAATCTTTTAATGTGGAAACAGGGTGCTTAAATTAAAATACCGGTTCCAAACCGAGGCACAATCATTACGAGCTTCAAAAGGACCTTATTAATGAGCCCGTAGGTGCCCCTATTTCCTTATGCGTGCAGCCGTGCAGGGCTGCGGGGTGCCATGTCATGTCATGCTCGTCTTGGCTCAGTGAGATCCAAATATAGACATGCTCAAAACTGTCGTTGACGACCGATGTGGCGCGGCGGGCGAAGGTCCGCCTGCGACTCAGAAGGTTGCGGGTTCGATTCCCGCCTTGGGACAAACGTTTGTACGATCTGCAAATATTTGTTCCGGGTGTTCTGTCTAAGTGTTTTCTATGTATAATAAAAAATACCTATCTATGTATTGTAGTCATCTAGTACCCATACAAGCTCTGCTTAACTTGGGGCTAGATGATGTCGATTGTCCAATATTATTTATTTATTTATTGTTCAATGTTATTTATTTATTTAACGTAGCGTACGTTCGATGACTGGCATTGGCGATGTAGGGAACAAAACAGCTGGGCGGGCCACGTTAGCAGGATGCACGTTGAAAAAGTGGGAACATACGATTACACCATGGCTGCCTGAGAATGGAAGGCGACGCAGAAGTCTGCCGCGGAAACGCTGGCGAGACGAATTCGATCTGTTTAAGATGGTGAGAGATTGCCTAGCATCGAGGCATGGAACGATTTGAGGGAGACCTTGCCCAGCTATATTTTGGTGATCAATACTTACTCTGGCTCTGCGCTGCGACCCGAATTGGGTCTTGGTTTTCAACACAAGGAAGCGCCAAGCTTCTTTATCCTGTACGATCTCACGCCAGTTACCGGCAAGATCAGTTTCGAGTTCGTCCAGCCAACTATATCTGGGGCGACTAACAGTCTTCATCCTGATAGTTTTCCCTAATACGCCTTTTTGCCTGCTCGATTACCCTGCATTCACATGGGCTTAGCAGACAGTAATAAGGACCACGCGTGATTGGAATTCAGAGGGTCTACTTTTCAAAACGACCAACGATAATAGTAGCGCTCAGCGCGGTTTGAGAGTCGCTGCTTCGATCGATATGATTATAAGTGCGTTAAGGTATGATTTTAAAAAATTCGTATTAAAAAAAGTCAATGCCTCAAAGACTATTTTCTTCGTTGTATTTATTTAATAAAAACTTAAACTTTAATTAAGTAGGTGTATTTATATTGTAAACTCCTTACTTTAGCAGAAATAACAAGCGTAAAATTGGGAAAAGTACGCGTTTTTTAGACCGTCTTTTTTCAAAAATATTGAACTAACATGCTGTATTTTTCTTTATTCACTTAAATTTTAAAACTGTGATTATTATAATTGCATTTTTGGAAATATGTTAGACTTTGTTATTTCATAGAAAAAATGATCGAAAGTTTACTGGAATTACTTATTTTACGAAACTAATTATTTTTTTAATCAGTTATGTCTTGAGTTAATTAATATTTGCTATGTTGGCTTAAATTTTAAGGGATAAAGCTTTTATTTGTTTTTATTTTCGTTAAAATATCTTCAACACACGAGCCACAATAGTGTTCGAAACTTCACGGGCTACAAGAAAATCAAGGATTGTCAAGGATAGGGCTCTTAGGCTAAACTTCGAAAGCTGTCAGGCAGGAATATCGCTTTTTTCCGCAAGAGTAGACCCCGCTGGCTTCTATATCGGCCAGCGAATAAGCACTGTCGTACAGAGCAGTCGTGCCGCCAGTATTTGGGCCACACTTCCCGCTATCGACAGGAATCAACTGAATTATTTATAACAAAATGCCTTCTATAATTAATTCAGTTCATAAATTTAGATATAGGTTTATAAGTTAGGTTTTCCTTGTAAAGGTTTAATATGTAAATTGTTAAGTTTTTTCAAAGAAAATGACAATTTCTTTGAATAACTTAATTTATATTGGTTGTTGCGGTGGTACCCACAAAGAAAGGACTCTTGCTGTAGAGTTCAACAGTTGCTACGGATTCTGCATAGATTGACGTCTGGTGTCTGGTGACGTAATCAGCCGCACATAGCTACTTTCTCTCCTCGCTGGATCCGTGCCAATAGCAGCTGACTGAGCCCATGTATTGAGGGACCTATTGTCTAATTTTATAGCGGGAACGTAATCGCTATCAATACCTGACACTGAAACAGGTTTTTTATCTAAAGTCTTACCTCGTATAATAATAAATATTATGTGTATCATTTTATCAGTTACTGGTTCCCATAGTACAAGCTTTGCTTAGTTTGGGCACACCACGGACACTCAATAAAATGTATGTAGAAACGCGTCGCAATCACCACACGCATGTTTAGTGTACGTAAACGGCGCCGTTGTAAAACTATCGACTAACGTTGTATAGCTATAGCTGTAGGCTAAGTGAGAGCATGGGCCAACCATGCTCTCACATACAAATCCCACTACCCAATTATAGCAAGAGCGAGATAGCACACTTTCACTCGCGCTGGCATGCGCGCTCTTGGACCTAGCGCGTGCTCTAGCTCTTAGCGTCAGTGCCGGCAAACTCGCGACCGGGGTGGGGTAGTAAAACCGGCAGAAGGTAGGAAGTGGCTATTCTGTACGTATGTACTGTGGTTTGGGACTAGACAACGCGCGCTGTGTAAAAAAAAAATTCGCCAATATTTAAATAATAATAATAAATAAATAATGCTGGACAATCCACACAGCATCATCTAGCCCCAAGATAAGCTACTGTTAAACAGAGCTGTGTTATGGTACTAGATGACTGATATATACTTAATACAATACAATACATAGATAGATATTTTTTTATTATTATATATAGAAAATACCCAGAACACCCGGAACAAATATTTGTAGATCGTACAAACACTTGACCCGAGGCGGGAATCGAACCCGCAACCTCTGCGTCGCAGGCGGACCTGCGCCCGCTGCGCCACATCGGTCGTCAAATTTATTATTCAATCCAAACACAATAATAGAATTAATTAGCATTAGGTAGGTAGTTCCCCGCGCGAAGGACGACCTCGGTTTGGTTACCATAGCCCATAATCAAAGAACCAGTAAAACCAGATTGTTACTATAACAATGTCTTACATTAATCTAGGTACCTTTTTTTTTTTTTATACAACTGAAGTGGCAACCAAGCGTACGGCCCACAAAATGGTAAGCGGTTACCGCAGCCTATGGACGCTTGCAATACCAGAGGTATCACTCGCGGGTTGCCACCTTGAGGCTAAAATCGAATGCCTCATGTGCCAGTAATTTCACCGGAAACCATACCTTTCACACCGGAACACAGCAATGCGAGCATTACTGCTTGGCGGCAGAAATAGGTATGGTGGTAGTCCTTCCCCGGACGAGCTCTATCACAAAGAACTCTACTACTCTTAAAACCTATAGGTTCGCCAATAAAATTATAATATTTCGTAGATTCTTTGAATGTTTTGAATGACCCATGAAATAATTGATAGATTCAGGCGTTACTTTGCGGAAATCCATTACAAGATAAAAAAACAGACGAAAAATCTCTAGTACTATTCCGCTTAACCTTTTAACAACTTTGGCTCCAGCGCTCGACGGAGCAACACGTCTGCCGGAGAACAAGTCGATGGTCCTGAGGATGTCCCGTAGAGGGATGAAACACGTGTCGATATTTTTCTTATGAGGTTAACTGTGGTAACTGTGTGACCTCATTAGTTAAAAGGTTAAGCGGAATAGTACTAGAGATTTTTCGTCTGTTTTTTTTTTTTTTATCATGACCCATGAATACAATTACAAATATTTTATTAACCACAAATACTAATGTTGACACAGTAGTGATTCACTGGTTTCTGTGCTAGTTTTCACTGTGCTACAGAAAGACAGTTGATTCCTCAATATGTAACCTATGAATATGGCAAAGTAAATATGTGTGAATATACTTTTTTTTTTTTTTTTTATACTACTAAAGTGGTAACCAAGCGTACGGCCCACTTGATGGTCAGCGGTTACCGTAGCCTATGTACGCATGCAACATCATAGATATCACTTGCGTGTTACTACCCTAAGACCTTAGATGGTAAGTCTCATGTGCCTGTAATTTCACCGGAAACCATACCCTGCGAACCGGAACACAGCAATGCGAGCATACTTACAGCAATTTTGACTTTTTTTATTATAAAATTCTTACATAAGTACTCACTACTCAATTATAAAATGACTCCTGCCTAATTATAACTAGACTTAGTAATAAATAAAATCTATGTGACTCAGGAAATTTTGAAATCGGACCAGTAGTTTTTGAGTTTGTTCGTAACAAACAAAAATCGAAAGCCTCATGTGCCAGTAATTACACCGGAAACCATACCCTTCACACCGGAACACAGCAATGCGAGCATTACTGCTTGGCGGCGGAAATAGGTACCTATGGTACTTCCCCGGACGAGCTCTTTTTTTCATCTTCACTGAGAACTCTACTACTGTTAAAAATATTAGTATAGATAATTGATTTTTTACATCATACGAGTAATTTTATGATACTTGAACGAAAAATAGAATTTTATGACATATGTTTTGATTCTATTGCGAGTGCGACACAGTTTACACTAATTGTATTTTGCCAGAGTTCAAAATTTTTAATCATGTTATTTAAGTACACTAAATAAATAAATCCTAAATAAAAAAAATAATCACAGAACACGATCGTGTTGTGCGTTCTAATTCATATATCAACGTTCAACTCGGTCGACGTAGGATGGGTGGCCGTTTAAGTTTCTACGTAACGCTGAGCAGATGATTAAGCAACGTCCAGTGCGGTCACCGACGTTTTTTTTTTTTAAACAACTGAAGCGGCAACCAAGCGTACGGCCCACAAGATGGTAAGCGGTTACCGCAGCCTATGGACGCTTGCAATACCAGAAGTATCACTCGCGGGTTGCCACCTTGAGGCTAAGATCAAAAGCCTCATGTGCCAGTAATTCCACCGGAAACCATACCCTTCACACCGGAACACAGCAATGCGAGCATTACTGCTTGGCGGCAGAAACGTTCAATCAATCAAGATACAGCGTATTATAAGTTAGTTACGCGTAGAATCAAGCTATCAACCTACTATTGATTATGCATATTGATATTAGTGTAAGTAATTATGGCACTTAAATTAGCTTCGGGCGTCGTTTTTTATCAATTGTCGATTTTAAGCTGGAAAACGAAGTACGTTTCTTAGTAGACTAGGTACAAAAAAAAGTAAGTAAGTTCGTATGAGTCAGTGGCCAACTCTGGTGGCAGAGTTTCTAGGCCGCCCGAAGGCCTCTGTCATGGCTTAACAACTTTGAAAAAGTCGGGACCGACTGCTTAACGTGCCCTCCGAAGCATGGGAGCGCTCAGTTGAAATTGCCACTTGCGGTCACCCTAGGTACTTAAGTAAGTGATCTTTGTGATTTACCATCATGATTTAAATTAACACAGTCAATATGATTTTATATGATAAAAGTTTTTTTTTTTTTGCATATTTTTTTGCATCATTATAAACAAATTACATTATACAGGGTCATTAATTATCAACCTGACAAACTAAGGAACAGGACTTTCCACGCATCAATAAGTATATAATAAGAGTAGTAGAGTTCTTTGTGATAGAGCTCGTCCGGGGAAGGACTACCACCATACCTATTTCTGCCGCCAAGCAGTAATGCTCGCATTGCTGTGTTCCGGTTCGAAGGGTATGGTTTCCGGTGAAATTACAGGCACATGAGACTTACCATCTAAGGTCTTAGGGTAGTAACACGCAAGTGATATCTATGATGTTGCATGCGTACATAGGCTACGGTAACCGCTGACCATCAAGTGGGCCGTACGCTTTAGTAGTATAAAAAAAAAAAAAAATGTACCTACCTACCTATGTTTTTTTTCTGTATATTTTCTCTTAAAAATCTCGAGTAAATCGATTACGTATTTCTGGTCACTTATTATTTATCATTATTCGAAATCGCGTAATAATAAAATATTCGGGCACGCGAGCCCCGTAGCGTAGTATTAGGCTGGGTTCACACGGGGAAGGACTACCACCATACCTATTTCTGCCGCAAAGCAGTAATGCTCGCATTGCTGTGTTCCGGTGTGAAGGGCATGGTTTCCGGTGAAATTACTGGCACATGAGGCTTTCGATCTTAGCCTCAAGGTGGCAACCCGCGAGTGATACCTCTGGTATTGCAAGCGTCCATAGGCTGCGGTAACCGCTTACCATCTTGTGGGCCGTACGCTTGGTTGCCACTTCAGTTGTATAAAAAAAAAAAAAAAAAAACACGGGATTGTCCTGCACGTTTTTTTATATATTTTTATATTCGTTTTTTGCTATACATACGACTTGTGAAATTCACTCACACGTCGGTCGTATGTATGTACTGTGAATGGTCCTATGTGTATGATCAACTATTTATGATTTAAGACATTATACTGCAAAAAAACGTGTAGTACCTGCCTGGCTGTGGACGTTCTTGAATCTTGTATCGGATGCTTTGAGCACAATCAGAGCCTGTTGCATCGGAACGGCAAATATGCGGCGCCAACGTTTGGCCAACGTTACTCTGGCACAAACCCAATTAGACTGCAGCTCGAGCCACGCACACGCACACAATAATGCGTTTTATTATGTCTATCGTTACCTAAAAGAACGCTGTTTATAGTTTCATAAGAGATAATAAAAGCGGCTCAAATAGGGCGGTTGAAAGAAAATAATGAAAGAAAAGTTTATTGAGTCCCCATCATCATCATCATCCACAGCCTGACTTCACCCACTGCTGGGTATAAGCCTCCCTTAGTTTGTGCCATTTTTTTTTTTTTTTTTTTTATACAACTGAAGTGGCAACCAAGCGTACGGCCCACAAGATGGTAAGCGGTTACCGCAGCCTATGGACGCTTGCAATACCAGAGGTATCACTCGCGGGTTGCCACCTTGAGGCTAAGATCGAAAGCCTCATGTGCCAGTAATTTCACCGGAAACCATACCCTTCACACCGGAACACAGCAATGCGAGCATTACTGCTTGGCGGCAGAAATAGGTATGGTGGTAGTCCTTCCCCGGACGAGCTCTATCACAGAGAACTCTACTACTCTTACCTACCATCCACCTCTTGCCATCTACCGCGATCCTGCGCTAATCTAATCCACTTACGGCCCGCGACTTTCACTATGTCGTCTACCCATCTCGCCAACGGACGACCGACGTTTCTGTAGCCACTTCTCGGCCACCACTCAGCTGTCGCCTTACTCCACCTGTCATCACCACCGTCTTGCCATGTGTCCTGCCCAGCTCCATTTGAGTCCCCACAAGAACTTATTATACTACATTGGAACAAAAATACGAATACAAAAATAAAAGGTTGCAATTAATAGAAATTATTAGTTTTTTTTTTTTTTTTTATACCACTAAAGTGGCAACCAAGCGTACGGCCCACTTGATGGTCAGCGGTTACCGTAGCCTATGTACGCATGCAACATCATAGATATCACTTGCGTGTTACCACCCTGAGACGTTAGATGGAAAGTCTCATGTGCCTGTAATTTCACCGGAAACACGCATATTTGTTGCTAACTTTTTAAACTACTAGCTGTCCGTCCCTGCTTCGCGCGGGTGCAATGAAACCGCACCCGTGCGAAGCCGGGGCGGGTCACTAGTAATAAGTATAGACTATATTACTCAAGGATAATGTAGCATTGTAATCGTGAAAGAATTTTTGAATTCGGACCGGTAATTTTTGAGTTTTTTCGTAACAAACAAAATTCTAATCTTTTTTCTTTATAATATTAGTATAGATGAGCACTGGTGGTCTAGTGGTAGTAATCCTTCCGATCCTAAGGTCGTGGGTTCAAATCCGGTCGTACACCAATAGATTTTTCGCTACGAAAAAATTATTTGCGCAATGCCAGTGCTCTCATACGGTGCAGGAAAACATTAAAATCTGTCGTCATCTTTGTCCATTGACATAAGAATGACAAGAAAAAACTGTATTTGAGCTGAGACTTGACCGAACCGCTAAAAACACTGTGTTTTTATGAGATATGACATCACTTGTTGACTTGCTGTCGATTCGGACAAAATTTGTTGGGACACAGTGTCCCACTGACATTTTGATTTTATATTTTTTTACTGTCGATTCGGACACCCTCAAATTATTGCATGAGCACGTTGACGAAGGAAGCCCTAAGGCGGCGTCCTAATTGGCAGCGATCGTACGATGGCGCGATGCGTTTTTTTTTTTCAAGAAATGTGTGTGTTTAATCGTGCGACGAAAACGCATCATTTGATCGTACGATCGTTGCCAATTAGGACGCCGCCTGAGGCCTCTGTCGCGATAGAGTATCTGTGTAAAGTGGGCTAATAACCTCACTGTACAGCCAAGGCTAATCGCGAACTATCACGAAGGGATAATAGACGTCCACTGCTGGACATAGGAGATAAAGATAAAGATAAATATAGTTTATTTGCAAAAAACATGTGTGTATGTACAGAGGTGTTAGATTAAGTTTATGAAACAACATGCTTGATCATTCAAGACGTGCAAATTGGGAGAATGGCATTGAAAAATATTTAGAATTGAATATAATAAAAATTGATGTCAATAAAAGTAAAAGTCAATTGGTACTATAATCCCTTCCCCAAAGAGCGCGATGACGATCGATCTCGAGCCTTCACCATTCGTCGACTTCCTGCCTGCTTTAATGTCATCGGTCCATCGAGTGGAGGGCAGTCCTATACTTCGTTTTCACGGTTCAGTTCGTGGTCGCCACTCTAAGCTTTATTCCCAGGCGGTAATCGGATCTGCGAGCTACATGACCTGCTTACTGCCACTTCGACTTGCTTATTCTAACATTTACATAAACATCCTTAACCTACTCGCAGTTGTAAAACGTGAGTCAGTCGCCAATCAACAAACATATTTGGACTTTAAAATCATGCTAATTTGTATGAAAAACATAATACAGCTACTGACGTAGTTAGGTTAGGCACGCGTTAGTCATTGAGATGAATGAGCTCACATCAGTGCTAATAACGGACCTAGAGATCCATTTCACTTCGGTATTTCAACAGTATCTTAGCGTAACTTTTGCAATGACCTCGGTGGCGCGGTGGGTGAGTTACCGGTTGAGGAGCGAGAGGTTATAAATAAAATAAATAAATAATGCTGGACAATCCACACAGCATCATCTAGCCCCAAGATAAGCTACTGTTAAACAGAGCTGTGTTATGGTACTAGATGACTGATATATACTTAATACAATACAATACATAGATAAATATTTTTTATTATATATAGAGAATACCCAGAACGCCCGGAACAAATATTTGTAGATCGTACAAACATTTGACCCGAGGCGGGAATCGAACCCGCAACCTCCGCGTCGCAGGCGGACCTGCGCCCGCTGCGCCACATCGGTCGTCAATCATCAAATCGGTTTTGCTGGATCGATCCCCGCTCTGGAACAAAAATAAGCTTGATCTGAAAAATTAAATGATCTCTCTTTTTCCTGATATATTTTACATCGCGTCATCCAGCCCCAAACGAAACAAAGCTTGTTACTATGGGAATGATAATAATAATTGATAAAAAAAAACACTAAAACGGTATAATTCACATTATAGATTTTTCGGCACAGTTATTACACAGTTATTTATTGTGGGTTTTTTTTGTTATTTACAAGCACCATGATCACGGAAGAACTGAAAAAAAAGAAAAATAATGAAATTGTTTTGTAGCATTTTCTACATATACCAAACTAACACAAAATCTCGATAATTTTAAAGGGCCAAGTGTAGAAAAGATCTCGATAGACATCAACAAGACTGGCCCACAGCAGCCATAGATCGAGAAGTGTGGATGACGTCCCACTGCAGGCCTCTGCCCTGCAGTGGGACGTTTTCCACACGATATAATTACATAAGTTTAGAAAATGCTACAAAAGAATCGACACCATTGTTGCATTTCCTGTATTTAACTGACGTAAAGACTAGTCGATTCCGACGTCATATATTTTTCAGCATTTTACTACTATTAAAAATTCGAGGTATTCCTGCGACCTGCTCGAAATGGATAGATGTTTTTACATGAGGTTTTCGATCTTAGCCTCAAGGTGGCAACCCGCGAGTGATACCTCTGGTATTGCAAGCGTCTATAGGCTGCGGTAACCGCTTACCATCTTGTGGGCCGTACGCTTGGTTGCTACTTCAGTTGTATAAAAAAAAAAAAAAACAGCAAATGACGAGACGGTGCAGTCGTTCGCCTGCTGTTATGCGTAACGCCTCACGATAACAGCTGCATTGTCACCCAAAATTAAGTTTTAAAGTCTGCGTGACACTGCACTCGTCACCCCGAGACGTAGTTATTACTCGTTCGTCCAGTAATTGCACTTGCCTTCGATGATAGCCTACACAGTAACGCTTGTAAACTAACTGCTTGGATGCAAAATATCCGCAAACGACATCGCGGGCGGCAGCTAGTAAGACATAAGAAACCGGCGCAGCTTGGATCAGAGCCAGCTTTTCGTCTCGTTGGTAGTGTACTCTCAGAATATCTGTTAATATTAGTTTGGTTTTGTTAAAATGAAGACGAAACAATTTATGATTGTATCATGAATCATGAATCATGACAGCCTTCTAATGTTCCCACTGCTGGGACACTGGCCTACTCTCAGGCGAGAGTGATTGGGTCTTAATCCACCACGCGGACCCAATGCGGATTGGCGGATGGCACATATGATTGTATAACTTTCCTTTATTATCAGAGTTGGACATTGACTGAGACAAACTTACTTTTCGTACTTACTTCTCAGTTTCTCAGTTGGGGACATCAGTATCAGAGGGAAGGGGGGCTGGTTCAACCTGGAGCATAATTATTGAACGAGCGAGCGAAGCGTCTCAGTTTCGAGATTGGCCAATAATGCTTTTGGATGTCAGTTTGTCCGGTCTTTTTGTGTTCTCGCTTACAGGTCGCATTTTTCAACCAATCTGGTTGAAACTTGGTATACAGGTTTTATGACTTTATGAAAGTTGATTGTCGTCGGGGATTTTTGATAGGGGGCGTACTTTCTCTAAAAAAGGTTAAAAAGGGGGCTGCTGAATATCTCTGCCTAATGTGATTTTATTACGATGATTTTTATTTTATTTGAAAGGTAATTATTAACTTTAAGTATGTCTGATATTTGGTGAAGATCTGATGAGGATCTTCAGCGTGATGAGCAAAATAGTTCCTCAAAATGCAATATGTTGCTCACTTTCAAAGCTCACTTTACAAGTTTGTGCTTGCGAGGTCTACTGTTCGGAGAACTGCTAGTTATAGATTTTGATATTTTAGTAGGTACCTACATATATATTATTAATTATTTATTTTCAGTTCATATTGTCCCCTGCATAACAAAGGCATTTAAGTCTGGGGTGGTTAAAAAACTACAAAATAAAAATATGTAACCAAATTCAGAGAAACTCTGATAAGTACTTTTATGCTTTTTTTTTATACAACTTAAGTGGCAACCAAGCGTACGGCCCACAAGATGGTAAGAGGTTACCGCAGCCTATGGACGCTTGCTATAACAGAGGTATCACTCGCGGGTTGCCACCTTGAGGCTAAGATCGAAAGCCTCAAATGCCAGTAATTTCACCGGAAACCATACCCTTCACACCGGAACACAGCAATGCAAGCATTAATGCTTGGCGGCAGAAATAGGTATGGTGGTAGTCCTTCCCCGGACGAGCTCTATCACAGAGAACTCTACTACTCTTAAAAATGCTGTAGTGTTTATACCTACAGGAAAAAAAATGTAGGAAGTCAGTTAAACAAACAGCTTAGATAATTATGTATACAAATTGTCGATAGTCAAGTGCTGTAATTATTGCGATGAAATCGACCGCCAGCACGACATACTACCTATTATTTTCCTGTAATTAGCGAAGTGGCCATTTTATCACCCAAACTACCAGCTAGAACCTAAGTTAGTAACAAATAAAATGTACTATGATTGTAGTAATTAGGTACCTATATTTTTGGCACAATAAACTATTTCATTTCATTTCGTTTCAAGTGGCAAGCACTGGTTGTCTAGTGGTAAGTAAGTTCGTGTGAGTCAGTGGCCAACTCTGGCGACAGAGTTTCTGGGCCGCCCGAAGGCCTCTGTCGTGATCAACTTTAAAAAGCCTGGACCAACTGCTTAGCGTGCCCTGAAGCATGTGATATAAATGAATGAATGATGACGACCGATGTGGAGCAGCGGGCGTAGGTCCGCCTGCGACGCAGAGGTTGCGGGTTCGATTCCCGCCTCGGGATAAATGTTTGTACGATTGTATTGTATTAAATATATATCAGTCATCTAGTACCCATAACACAGCTCTGTTTAACAGCAGCTTACCTTGGGGCTAGATGATGCTGTGTGGATTGCCCAGCATTATTTATAAAAAAAAAAAAAACTTTGGCTTTGACTTTACTAGTAGTTCTGCAAGCAGTAGACCTTTCCTTCGGGCGGCCTAGAAACATTGTCACCAGAGTTGGCCACTGACTCTTAAGAACTTATTTTTTTACATCATCATTCTGTAATATTAGTTGAATAGAATAGAAATTATTTGTTTTGCGCCACACAACAAACATAAAAATAAAAGCAATAAATTTAAGAGTAGTAGAGTTCTTTGTGATAGAGCTCGTCCGGGGAAGGACTACCACCATATCTACCTATTTCTGCCGCCAAGCAGTAATGCTCGCATTGCTGTGTTCCGGTTCGAAGGGTATGGTTTCCGGTGGATTTACAGGCACATGAGACTTTCCATCTAACGTCTCAGGGTGGTAACACGCAAGTGATATTATGATGTTGCTTGCGTACATAGGCTGCGGTAACCGCTGACCATCCAGTGGGCTTGGTTGCCACTTTAGTGGTATAAAGAAAAAAAAAACTACATTTCTGTTGAGTTAAATACCAGTCACCTGAGTTGTGGGCCGTACGCTTGGTTGCCACTTTAGTGGTATAAAAAAAAAAACTATATATCTGTTCCCGTACCTAAGATTCAGTTGGTCAAATACCAGTCACCTGAGTTGACCACTGACTCATGCATACTTACTTTATTAATTTAAAGAATGGGTCATTGATAGTACACTATTTCCTTTACTATTTTGATTTTCCTTGTATTTTGTACATGGACGAAATAATGTCTTCGAAACGATATTGGCGTGGGTGTAATTCCTGTCCATACGACTGACTAGCCTACATAGATCTACAGGTATTTAATTTCATCATAGCTTATATGCCAATGGTATAAGACTCAATTTGCAATGATTATCGAGAAATGCTACTATACCGTAATCAGCTATCAATTTATCACACGCGTTTTGCGAGCGGGTTTCCTTGTAGTAGCGCGCGATTTTGCTGCGATTTGTCAAAGGATAATATACCCGAAGATCTAGATTCCCTTAGATCAGTCAGTTAATTGCTATTTGGCGTAGGTAACGTTCTGATGCTATTTATATATATATATATATATATATATATATATATATATAATATTAATAGTTAATAATATTAACTTAAGGGCGGTATATAAATGTTACCGTCTGGTAGTGATTTGGATCAGTTGAGCTATCTATAGGTCGTTTGTAACGGTCTTTAGATGGCTCAACTGTTTCATATGTATTTTGTATATTTTGTAATGTAATGTAATTACGTACATATTTTATTTTGTTTACTCCTTAAAACGTAAACAAAATAAAATATGTACGTAATTACATTACATTACAAAATATACAAAATACATATGAAACAGTTGAGCCATCTAAAGACCGTTACAAACGACCTATAGATAGCTCAACTGATCCAAATCACTACCAGACGGTAACATTTATATACCGCCCTTAAGTTAATATATATATATATATATATATATATATATTATTTTTTAATAAGGAGTAAACAAAATAAAATATGTACGTAATTACATTACATTACAAAATATACAAAATACATATGAAACAGTTGAGCCATCTAAAGACCGTTACAAACGACCTATAGATAGCTCAACTGATCCAAATCACTACCAGACGGTAACATTTATATACCGCCCTTAAGTTAATATTATTAACTATTAATATTCCGTCCTCAGACGGTAAAGGTAAACATTGTAGAAAAACCGACATGGACCCTAAAATAAAAGTTCGAAAGAGACATGTGCCACCAAACCGGATTGCGACACAATCACTCTCGCACTAGAGTAAGCCGAGTAGGCCAGTGTCCCAACAGTGAGAGCATGAAAAGGCTGGTCATTATGATAGGTAACGTGAATCAATGATTTCAAACATATTTAATTTAAATGTTTGTCCGCAGGTTTCGCTATGAGTGCGAAGGCCGGTCAGCCGGTTCGATTCCCGGCGCCAGGAGTACGTCGGAGAACAAGACATACCCCACACTGAGGGTGAAAGACTATGTGGGGCCCTGTACCATAGTCGCGTCATGTGTTACCAAAGACGCGCCTCACAGGTAAACAATTGGGACCTTCGATAGAAAAATTCGAGTGACGTTATGTTTGTTCCTCTACACCATGGAATGAAGATTACCTCCAAAATGAATTCGACAACCTCTGTGGTGCGGTGGCTGAGTGCCCGGCCGAGAAGCGAGCGGATGCTGGTTCAATTCCCGCTGCGGGGCAAATGTTTTCATGATCTTATAACCTGGGTGTCTTCAAGTCACGAGTGAATAGGTTGCTCTTAGGCAAGCGTGCTCCACCGTAGACCACATCATCGCTTAACATCAGGCGAGATAGTGGTCAAGCGCAAGCCTATTATAATATATATATATAATGCTGGACAATCCACACAGCATCATCTAGCCCCAAGGTAAGCTGCTGTTAAACAGAGCTGTATTATGGGTACTAGATGACTGATATATATTTAATACAATACAATACATAGATAGATATTTTTTATTATACATAGAAAACACCCAGAACACCCGGAACAAATATTTGCAGATCCTACAAACATTTGTCCCAAGGCGGGAATCGAACCCGCAACCTCTGCGTCGCAGGCGGACCTTCGCCCACCGCGCCACATTGGTCGTCAAATTGTGAATAAAATAAAAAAATAAAACACATATTTGTTCTGGCTCTGAATATTGAGGTACCATAGTATTTGAATATTACATACCATTATCTATTTCTGCATTAGAGCACCGGTGGTCTAGTGGTAGTGACCCCGCCTTCCAATCCTAAGGTCGTGGGTTCAAACCCGGTCGTGCACCAATGGATTTTTCAGTTCGAAAAATTTATGTGCGCAATGCCAGTGCTCTCATACGGTGAAGGAAAACATCATGAGGAAACCGGCATGTCCAAGAACTAAAAATTCGAAAGACATGTGCCATCCACCAATCCGCATTGGGTCCGCGTGGTGGAATTCAGACCCAATCACTCTCGCCTGAGAGTAGGCCAGTGTCCCTGCAGTGGGAACATTAGAAGGCTGTCATGATGATGATGATGATGATGATGATCTATTTCTGCCGCCACGCAGTAGATAATGTTCGCATTGCGGTGTTCCGGATATAAAAGAATATGAAAAAAAAACTGGAGATATTATAGACACATGAAGCTTGATCTACGTCTGAAGGTGGCAAAAAAGCGCTCGTGACGTAGCTGGCTAAGTAGTTAATAACAAATCAACGAAGTTAAGCACTGTTTCGCATAGTCACCATTGGGACGGGTGGCTGCCAGTGGCAATTTCAACTGAGCTCTTCCGTGCTTTGGAGGGTACGTTAAACAGTCGGTTCAAAATGGTTAGGCCGTAACGGAGGTCTTCGGGCGGCCGTTACCTCCGTTACCAGAGTTGACCACTGACTTATATGAGTTACCTATTAGGTAATTGGGATACCTCAAGTGCTTCATATACATATAAATCGTTTAACCTATTGTTTATTAAAAAAAAACAGAGTTATTAGATGTAAAAGACTTTATTATACCTGGTTTCAGCACCAATTTCTGTTGATAAATAACAAAAATCTATTAAAACTTGAATTAACTTTATTTAAGAGTAGTAGAGTTCTCTGTGATAGAGCTCGTCCGGAGAAGGACTTCCACCATACCTATTTCTGCCGCCAAGCAGTAATGCTCGCATTGCTGTGTTCCGGAGTGAAGGATATGGTTTCCGGTGAAATTACTGGCACATGAGGCTTTCGATCTTAGCCTCAAGGTGGCAACCCGCGAGTGATACCTCTGGTATTGCAAGCGTCCATAGGCTGCGGTAACCACTTATCATCTTGTGGGCCGTACGCTTGGTTGCCACTTCAGTTGTATAAAAAAAAAAAAAAATTACGCGTGTGCATCTGACTAATTACATGAAAGGCGGAACAACGTTGAAACAACTTGGACAAAAATACAGATGATAAAATCTTTTACATCAAATGACTCTATTTTTTTTATAAACACCTGTTTTTTTATGTCAGCAAGTGACAAGACAATCAAGGCGCCCACCTGATGTTAAGCACCACGCCTGACTATTACAGATGCAGTGCCACCCAAAGCACTGCACTGCGCTTATCACCCCAAGACATTGTTGTTAAGTCTCTTTCGCCCAGTAATTTCACTTGCTACAGTGCCCTTTAAACCTAAACACAGTGCAGCTTGCACACTACTTCTTGGAGGTAGAATATCTGACACTGCGGTGGTACCCACCAAGACGGACTCTTGCTGATGAGTCCAACCACCAGGTAATACTATTGTTATTTGGTATTGCAGACCGCACCCCCACAACTTGGTGGGGCGCGACCGCTGCGAGCGCGGCGTGTGCACCATCCGCGCCACCATCTCGGAGGAGAACCCACTGGTGCAGTTCAAGAACCTCGGCATCCAGTGCGTCAAGAAGAAGGACGTCGAGGGCGCGCTGCAGCAGCGGGCGCAGCTTAGGGTCGACCCTTGTAGAAGTAAGTCTACTGGAGTCTTTTTTAGCAATAAATACCATGCATTTTTTTTTTTTTTTATACAACTGAAGTGGCAACCAAGCGTACGACCCACAAGATAGTCAGCGGTTACCGCAGCCTATGGACGCTTGCAATACCAGAAGTATCACTCGCGGGTTGCCACCTTGAGGCTAAGATCGAAAGCCTCATGTGCCAGTAATTTCACCGGAAACCATACCCTTCACACCGGAACACAGCAATGCGAGCATTACTGCTTGGCGGCAGAAATAGGTATGGTGGTAGTCCTTCCCCGGACGAGCTCTATCACAGAGAACTCTACTACTCTTGGTCCATGTTTAGACTTTTTTAGAAAACATTATCATGTTTGGTCTTTTTAGCAATCATGATGAAGTGTGGACACATCCATTAGTGCAGTTTATTAGTGCAAATCCTTTAGTGCAGTTTAGGAAACTCTTTATCCAGCGCGTCAATAAGGACGTCTGAGGATCCACAGAAGTATGTCTCTGCCTGGTCTGGTTTAGCAATCATTACTAGGTGAGGACACATCAATTGCGGAAAAGTATCCTATAGTGCAGTTCAAGAACCTTGGCGACGAGTTCTGTTAGGCCAGCTATTAAACATAAATACCGAAGTTTCTGGCTGAAATTTCGAGCAAATCGTTTCATGAATCAGAATCATTCCGTGATCGGTCTCGAAGACGGCACGTGACACCGAAATACTAACGGACTTCTGTGATAGAGCTCGTCCGGGGTAGGACTACCACCATACCATAATATTTTGGCTAGTTGCTGGTTTGGCATGTCATAGGTTAGGTTTGTAAATTTTTCATTATAATTATTTTTATTTTTTTCTGTATTTAAGTTACCGTTTTTGTTCGTTTTTTAAACTTAATTATTCATCACTTTTATCAAGCAAGTTTAGTTTTAGACACAATATGCGGAAACATGTAAATAGTCCTTAGTTATATCTTTAGAATAGTTATTAGCTTTTAAGTACTGTTTGTTTTCCTAAGAAACTAAAATAAAATAAATAAATAAATACCTATTTCTGCCGCAAAGCAGTAATGCTAGCATTGCTGTGTTCCGGTATGAAGGGTATGGTTTCCGGCGTAATTACTGGCATATGAGGCTTTCGATCTTAGCCTCAAAGTGGCAACCCGCGAGTGATACATCTGGTATTACAAGCGTCCATAGGCTGCGGTAACCGCTTACCATGTTGTGGGCCGTACGCTTGGTTGCCACTTCAGTTGTATAAAAAAAAAAAAAGACTAACTGCTTCGTTTTTCGTTTATGCTAAACGTATTTATGGTAGAACTGGACTTAGAGAGAGCACTGGTGGTTTAGTGGTAGCGATCCAGTCGTGGGTTCGAATAGTCCGGTAGTGCACCAGTGGATTTTTTTATTCGAAAAATGTATGTACACAATGCTAGTGCTCTGATACAGTGAAGGAAAACATCGTGAGGGAACCAACATGTCCAAGAACTAAAAATTCGAAAGACGTGCCATCCACCAATCCGCATTGGGTCCGCGTGGTTGATTAAGACCCAATCACTCTAGCTCAAGAGTATGCCAGTGTCCCAGCAGTAGGAACATTAGAATGCTGTCATGATGTTGATGATTTTAATTGCTTTAAGAGTAGCAGAGTTCTTTGTGATAGAACACGTCCGGGGAAGTACTACCACCATACCTATTTCTGCCGCAAAGCAGTAATGCTCGCATTGTTGTGTTCCGGTGTTAAGGGTATGGTTTCCGGTGAAATTACTAGCACATGAGGCTTTCGATCTATGCCTCAAGGTGACAACCCGCGAGTGATACCTCAAGTATTGCAAGCGTCCATAGGCTGCGGTAACCGCTTACCATCTTGTGGGCCGTACGCTTGGTTGCCAATGCAAATATTTTGTTCGTGTTTCGTTCGGCTCCAAAGTTACGGGCATACAGTACATTTCTATGGTTGGCCAGTTGAGGCTGTTCCTAGAAGCTATTTTGATTTGGGTCAGCGCACCTCCCGGTCCAAATTAGAATTATTGCAGTAACTGGAGCATAAATGCTATTTATTGCGCATGCTTAAAACATGTGGTGGACAATCGACCTTCGAACACAAATTCATCTAAATTTACGTCGATACAAGCGTATACGCCGACCAACCAACTACATCTAAGCTTAGCCGACCAATGTTCGACGACCAATGTGGCGCGGTGGGCGAAGATCCGCCTGCGACGCGGAGGTTGCGGGTTCGATTCCCGCCTTGGGACAAATGTTTGTAGGATCTGCAAATATTTGTTCCGGGTGTTCTGGGTGTTTTCTATGTATAATAAAAAATATCTATCTATGTATTGTATTGTATTAAATATATATCAGTCATCTAGTACCCATAACACAGCTCTGTTTAACAGCAGCTTACCTTGGGGCTAGATGATGCTGTGTGGATTGTCCAGCGTTATTTATTTATTTATTTATATTTAGCCAGCACAATCTGCAGGAAAAACATGGTCGATACTCTTCTAGCACGGGTTATCAAAACTTAACTGTTTGTGCAAAAATGAAATTTGACAAATGTATGTGCGCATTATCACGTGCATAAAACATCGAAAGGAAACATCGTGTTTTTTTTTTCGCCGTTTTAAGGGTCAGATCAGTGTTTGGGGCTTCTTTTTTTTTTTTTATATACAACTGAATTGGCAACCAAGCGTACGGCCCACAAGATGGTAAGCGGTTACCGCAGCCTATGGACGCTTGCAATACCAGAGGTATCACTCGCGGGTTGCCAACTTGAGGCTAAGATCGAAAGCCTCATGTGCCAGTAATTTCACCGGAAACCATACCCTTCACACCGGAACACAGCAATGCGAGCATTACTGCTTGGCGGCAGAAATAGGTATGGTGGTAGTCCTTCCCCGGACGAGCTCTATCACAGAGAACTCTACTACTCTTAAGCTTTCAGTTAAGTTACGATAACCCGTGTTAGAAGACTATCGACCCTGTTTTTCCTGCCGAGATTTGAACTCACTGATGCATCTAAATTTTGGGTGACAGTATCGTCATTTAGAATAGAATAGAAAAATATTTATTTAACGCCACACAATTAACATAAAAATAAAAATAACAATAAGAATTAAAACTTAACTATTGTGACGAAAAAAAGGCAGCCACTCAGCATGTGCTGCAGACATAATGTGTCTGTAGCGCTGGTTTTCAGTGTAGCCTACGAGTATTTTATATTTTATATCATTTGCTGACATAAAAAAAATTACTTGACTGAATTGGCTTCTTGACCGTCTTGCTGACTCAATTTCAAAACAAAACATTAATTCTAAAAATAAATCCAAGTGCTGTTTCGTTCTCCGAGCACATTAAAAATACTCCCTTCACAATAAATACAGTATTAAAATAGGGTTGATAAACATCTGTCTTGACATTACAACCCTTTCCCCAACCCTTTATTTTAGACTTCCGGTAAGGGAGCATACTATACTACCTTCGTCCTTGGGAATGATCGTGACTTGGTTTTAATACAAATTGAACATAAGAAAATAAAGAAAAAAACATGTGCGTTATGGGCGGCCTAAAAACTCTATCACCAGAGTTGGCCACTGACTCATACGAACTTACTTACCTTACCAATAACCACAAGTGTTTCTAGGTTATCTTTTATAGGAACATGCATAATTTTCAGATTGCAGAATAAGATTTTCTAAAATATAGGTGTACTCGATGAACCGATGACATTAAAGCGGTCGCAGGAAGTCGGTGGATGGTGAAGGCCCAAAATCGGTCGTCATGGCGCTCTTTGGGGGAGGCCTATGTCCAGCAGTGGACGTCTATCGGCTGATATGATGATGATGATGACCGACAGTCTGTTTCCATGCGATTCGGTAATGCCTCGCATCCGCGTCGAACAAAGAGTTGTAGTAGGTACAGTCAGCATGAAAATATGAGGAATTCGGAATTTTGTAGTAGAGGATTTTCTCATAAGCTCGCCTGGCGAAGTACTACCACCATACATATTAATGTTTTTTTGTCACAAAGCCATGTTAATTTCTCAATCACGCCAAAACGGTTGAACGGATCTGGATGAAATTTGGCACAGGTCTGGAATAGCACGTAGGCTACCTTTTATCGTATCTCGCTGTTCCCACAGTTAGGCTCACTAAGGTCAGTAAATCTTTTAAAGGGCAATGTGTACGCTTCTTTAACAAAGTCCCAAGCGACATACAAAATTTATCAATTGTCAAATTTAAAAACTTAATTAAACAAAATCTGTCTCAAAAAGCTTACTATAAAACAACCGATTACCTAGATGATAAAAAAGCTTGGGACGAATGTGCTCCAACTCTACTTGGAATCCATAACAATAGCAAGGGTCATGCCAAAAAAGCGATAGGAACCCAGCCGGTGTTGTTGCCAGTTCTTTTACGGCATGGGCGCGTTGGAACTGGTGTAAATTTTCCTAGCTTGTAAGACGTTTCAAAGTGATCCTTGTGATTCTACTGAATAAATAATTTTTGATTTTGATTTTTGATTTTGATCCGAGACAAATTTAATAATCCTGTGGGATAACTCATTCAAATTATTTTTATTCAATTATTCACAAAGCCTTAAAGCTAAAGAACTGCAAAACCTCGGATGAGTCACAAGAACAATTGTGATCACACAAGCGTGATTTAGTAACATCCATCCATCAATCTATCCTAACTTTTATAATATTAATAATAATATATAATATATCGTTTATTTCAGTTTTTACACCGTATTTAGTTAGTATAAAACTTAAAAACTATTGTAACTTCACAAATTTATATTCCTTATTTCATGTCACAAAATATTAGTGTGTTAGTGTGATTGGTGTGTTAGTGTGATTAGTGTGACTATGTGGTTATTTATTTGTCTGGAGTTTCCACGTCGACTGTACTAGATAGTAGGTACGCTATATTCAGTGAGTTTATTTCTGTACATAGCCGCAGCTGTGCTACCGGGACCGCCCGACTATAACAAAATATTCGTAAACTACTAGTATTCGTAGAGTAGTAGAGTTCTTTGTGATAGAACACGTCCGGGGAAGTACTACCACCATACCTATTTCTGCCGCAAAGCAGTAATGCTCGCATTGCTGTGTTCCGGTGTGTGTTTCCGATGAAATTACTGGCACGTGAGGCTTTCGATCTATGTCTCAAGGTGGCAACCCGCGAGTGATACCTCTGGTACATATATATATATATAGGTACATATATATAATTTTTTCTATGTGTGGAACCTATCCCTTAAGTTTGTCAGGTTGATAATGAATGACCCTGTATATCTAAGATATTGAGTGATTCATACCAGAAGAATCGACAGAACATGTGCATTCGCAGTTTATGTACATTCTTGTAGTACAGTATCGCGTGTAAGGTTATCGTTTGTCGTTATAAAGTCACAGTACCTTGTGTGACCTGCTGTTATCATTGACCGAGCGATGCGTCTCTGCTTCAGGTCTGGCAAAACTTGCTGGCATCCGTCTGGTTGGCACTCCTCTACACTATAGGAGCCTTATTCAATAAAATAAATAAATAAAAATAACTTTATTGAGGACACAATTTGCATGGTAATTTTTATCATACTTAACATGCATATAATTATATAGTCCTACAAATGGCGGTCTTATCGCAAATAGCGATTTCTTCCAGACAACCCTTACTGACTAAACTAAACCTAATATTAATAACTAACCTACTCATACTGATAACCAACGAGACCGAGAGAGTTGAAACCCCCATATTCGCTATGACAGCGGTGTTCGTTACGATATCTGCGTGGAATCGTCGTTGACGAGCCATGTCTTAGGGCTCGTCTGACTGCTTTTTTACAAGGTCAACTAATAAGTCATAATAGTCATGAAAATGTAGAAATCTCATTTGTTTCTTATTGCAGGGAGTTTTTTTATTCTATTGAAAATTTTTTGAAAGGCAGCATGAATATTTAATATATTTTTGGTTTATGTATTATTTAAATTTTATTTTCAATTCATGTCATTTTAATTTTTTTATAATAGTAGTATGATCGTAGTTTTTTATAATATTTGCGGGATTTTATCGCGTAATTTACCTTTTTATTTCCCCGACGTTTCGGTTGTGTTGCAACAACCGTGGTCGCGGGCAGTCTGCCCGCGACTAAAAGGTAAATAAAAAGGTAAATTACGCGATAAAATCCCGCAAATATTATAAAAAACTATGAGTTCTGATCGCGAAAGTTTAAAAAAGACTATAGTATGATCGTTGTTATTTTTAGGTCCATTTTATTAAGAATTAAGTGTACCTTTTTTGCATTCCTAAAATGCTAGCCTATATAGGATCCATATCCGTATAGGTAGTATAGGTGGTACTTTCCTAAATATATAACATACCTATTTCTGCCGCCAAGCAGTGATGCTCGCATTGCTGTGTTCCGGTGTGAAGGGTATGGTTTCCAGTGAAATTACTGGCACATGAGGCCTTCGTTCTTAGCCTCAAGGTGGCAACCCGCGAGTGATACCTCTGGTATTGCAAGCGTTCATAGGCTGCGGTAACCGCTTACCATCTTGTGGGCCGTACGCTTGGTTGCCACTTCAGTTGTATAAAAAAAAAAAAAAAAAAATTGAACCTTGTAAAAAATAATAAATGATTGTTTGATTGTTATCGGATAATTAAACTAAATAAATGTTTTGTACGTTCCAGCCGGTTTCGATCCGCACACGTATCCGTCGATCGAGCTGAACTCCGTCCGGCTCGCGTTCCAAGTGTTCCTGCCGGACGCGAACGGGCAGATGCGCCTGCCGCTGCCGCCCGTCATCTCTGACGTCATCCACGACAAGAAGGCGATGGGCGAGCTCAGCATCGTGCGCGCCTCGCACTGCTCCGGCACCGCACGGGGCGGCACACAGCTCGTGCTGCTCACAGAGAAGGTACAGTGTATATCCTGTAGATACGTGCCACTCACGGAGAAGGCACAGTGTATATCCTGTATATACTTGCTGCTTACAGAGAAGGTACAGTGAATATCCTGTAGATACAGTGTACATGCTGTAAATATGTGCTGCTCACTGAGAAGGTACAGTGTATATCCGGTATATACAGTGTATATTCTGTATATACAGTGTACACCTGTAGATACGTGCTACTCACGGAGAAGGTACAGTGACATCCTGTAGACACAGTGTACAATGTACATCCTGTAGATACAGTGTAAATCCTCTAGATAAATAAATAATGCTGGATAATACACACAGCATCATCTAGTACGAAGCTAAGCAGAGCTTGTGATATGAGTACTAGATGACTGATAATGAATACAATACTTATATAGATAGATATTTTTTATTAGACAGGAAATACCCAGAACAACCTGGAACATTTGTTCTGAAGCGGGAAGGCAACCTCCGCGTCGCAGGCGGACCTTCACCCGCCGCGCCACATCCTCATATTCGTAGATACAATATAAAATCTGTAGATACAGTGCATATCCTGTAAACCCTGTTCTGTTCCTGTTCAGCAGTAGCCGTTCCATGTAGCTACTGCGCGACAGATGTCGTACGATTAAGCACCTTGTTCCGTTGTGTGAAGCATCATAATGTGTGCAGGTGTCCCGCGAGGAGGTGACCGTGATGTTCTCTGACGCGAGCGGATGGCGCGCGCCGGCCACCGTGGTGCTGGTGCACAAGCTGGTGGCCATCGTCATCGAGACCCCGCCCTACCGGGACCCCGCCACGCCCGACCACGTCAACGTGAGTCTACCCTCCTCCGAACAATATGCAACCGCCTGCCAGAATATACACGGTGGAAGAACACTACTACCTAAAACAGGGGTTCAATCGGAAAAGTATTAAGCGAAAAAAAAAAGTTGCCAAAGACAAAAGTCAAAAATGATTTATTTCAATAAAATCACAAGGATCATTTTGAAACGTCTTAAAGCTGCGTGAATTTACGCCAGTTCCACGCGCCCCATTGACTTGTCTATGTAATTTTTTTTTTCTAGTTACATACACATAGTGCAACATAATAAGACCACACCTATCTAATTATCTCATGAATAAAAGCAAAGAACAAAATAAAATTAAAAAACAGCAATGTACAGCACGAACGAATCTCGCCAGGTGCACGATCTTTCGCGTGAGCGAGACGGGAGAGTCCTGCTGACGCCGCGCTCCGTCTCTTTCTCAATCGCACACGACTAATACATTGCTGACTGCTAAAATAAGTAAAAACATATAAATTTTTTTTGTGGTGCACCACCCCCTTTCGTTTACGGTAGTCGTCTTTTTACACGCTGTATAGGAAAACTCACTTTCATTATAGAAATGCCATTGAAATTTGAGTAAAAGCGAAACAGACCAGACATTTTGGTTCCGTTCCATTCGGACCGGTATTTTTGCGCGAGCTAAAATTACGAAGGACTCAATGGACTCAATCTCGTTTGAGCACACACGTCAGTTTCCAGCTTTTTCAAAGTTGTTAAACCATGACGGAGCCCTTCAGGCGACCTAATGACTCCAGCGCCAGAGTTGCCAACATCGAACGTACTTAATAAACTCCATTCCATCCACAGGTAGAGTTCAGGCTGCAGCGAGGCACCTCCACATCGGAAGACGACCAGAGCAAGCCGCTGCCCTTCGAGTACATCCCCGACTACCCCTCAGGTACCGCGCGCAAGTCCCCCCCCGACCTCGCCGCCCTCGCCGCCCTGCTGGCGCACCCCCCCCTCCCCGCGCCTGCCCCCGCACCCTCGCCTCCCTCCTCTACCCTCTCCACGCCGCCCTCCCCCCGCTCCCCGGACACAGTCGACGTGGACATGGTAGATCCAACGGAGAAGAGTCTCAACGAGCTGTTGGACCAAGTTGCGGAACTGGATGAGATCTATTCGGAGAACCGCACGAGGCTGGAAAACGTGACGCTCTCGGAGGACACGGAGGAGTTCAACGACGCTGGCACCTACACCAGCCTGCAGCTCGCGTTCCGCAACCCGGTGGATATCGCCGAGGCGGAGCCCTATGAGGACGTCCAGGTGCACTCGTTCCGCGGACCCATTATAGAGTTCACGCATCTGAAGCCGGAGAGCGAGGACGCCCCCCCGTTACCCCCGAAACGCGTTCGGAAAACCTCAAACTCCTTTAAATCCAGCCAAACCTCCGTCGACAGCATCCTCAAGCCGGGGAAGCAGCTGGCAATCACGCGGAGCCCGGATGTCCATAGCGAGAAGGTGATAACCGCAGCTAAAAGCGAACCCGCGCTCCCGCCGGCGAAGAAGCGCTCGTTCTTCGAGCGGTTGTTCCGCAGACGGCGCCGCTCGCCGCCGAGCGTCGCCTCCGAGGACAGGAAGGTGAAGCCGGTCGGCCGCTCGGTCAGCAGCGTGTCCGGGGTTCGTCCGTCCAAGTTCAAATCATCCGTATCCCACGCTTCCCTCAAAGACAACGCGTCGACGACCGGCCTCAGCTACGCGGACAGCATCACGCACATATCGCTGCACGCGGATGAGAAGGACAAATCCACGTCGCTCGTCTCCCTGCGCAGAGCCGCCAGCTCGCACCCGGTCCCGCCCGTGGACGGCGACACTATCCTGGTAGCGGAGAGCGTCCTCGCGCTGGACGCGAGTGCCTTCAGGAAGCTGCAGGACGAGCTGGAGCTGGAGCTCACGGACGCGGAGCACTATGCGCTCTACATGGCGGTGGCGCCGCACGCTACCGTCTCAGAGTTCGACGAGACCAGCTGCTACTACTCACCTATTGATGCCAGCCGATTCCAAACATAGCTTCCGGGCTTACTGGAGCCCTTATTCCTTAACATCTTAGCTAAAGTGTCCTTCAAATCAGTTCATTGATATAAGAATGACAAAAGACGATACTTAGCGAGCTGCTAAAATAACAGATTCCTAAGGGCATAACATATTTCATCTCACAACAGTTATAAAAAAACAATTATCTTCCCAGCCTGTTGGTAGTACTCGTATTTATCAGCGTATTATTTTGAGTATTTGTAACGTTTTCTAGTCTGAATAATTAACAAAGACTGAGACGGTATTAACAACTCTATACAAGATAAAATGATCTATATTATATTCTTGCAAATATTTTTATAGCTTTTACATCTTTTTTAACGAATTAATTATAATAATCAACAAAAAAAAATTAATAGTTCTAGGTCGGTTTCTTTCTTCTTCAAATATTTCCTATCTGAGCCAAAACACCAACGAAATTAACTAAGAGTTGAAATGTAATATAGAGCTCAAAATATTGCCCTGAAATCCAAAAAACAGTGTTCTGTCTAACATGGATCTGACTTAACTACTATTATAGTTCTCTCGGCGGATCTAGGCTTTCGTGAAGTTAGCCGTTTGTGATCCTTGTCTTTGCGCATCACAAACGGCTAACTTCACGAAAGCCTAGATCCGCCGAGAGAACTATACATTCTTATTGCAAGCATCCTTTGGTTAAAGTGACCGCTTAGGTGGATAAAATATTTGTTTTCCCACCATGTCTCTGTCCTCGTGCACTAATATAATATTGCTGTCGCGTTTGAACCGATGTCGCAGATGGCGGCGAGTGCCGGGTTGAGAAGCAAGAGGTAGCGAGTTTGATTCACGCAAGACAAATGTTTGCATAGTCCGCAAATGATCAGGACTATGTATGTGCCTGTGTGTTACTTTAACAGTGCGGGATTTTTCCTGCTATTTCGTTCGTACTATGGAGTAGCTAGTGCGTTCATAGTTTTCATACTCGCTTGCTCTATAGTATATTTTACTTCTGAGTTTTTTTTTGTATCTTTACTGTAAACTAATATGTACTTTGAATGTTCTAGTTCCTAAAAAACGGAAGACGATATTACAGTCTATAATAGATTACGAGCCTGAAAGTAAGTGTCAATCCACTATGTTCTCTCCGCGTGAAAGGTGCAAGGGATAACCGTCTCTAACTCTATGTATTATGGTTTTGTTTCTGTCAAATTTAATATGGAGATAAGAGCCAATTTTCTCGGCAACTTGATGATATTTTTTTGCACCTTTTATATAGCGGAGTTTAATTATAGTCTGTGTCAATTCTGTTGTAGGATTTTCTAAACTCAGCTAATTAAAACTATCGCGGTCCTTTGTATTTAATTCATAAGAAAAGGACGGCAACAATTTACCTAGTTTAGTTTAGAAAATATTACAGCAGAATCGACAATAATATGTATTTATTTTATTATTTAACAACTAACATATTGTAATGGGTCTGTATTGGTCGTCGGTAAAAGATTTATGTACTTAATTTATATATAACTAACAAAAATAACAATATTATATTAAATAATAGAGAATAGTATACACATCCTTCAATTATAGCTTTTCTATGAGTGCTTTTGGGGTAGCTTTTTTGAGGAAAACAATTCTTCTAAACCTATCACTTCAAAATTACAATAGCGTCATAAGTCATGAGTATTTATTGATAAAAATATTTACAGGGTCTCACTTTAGAATATTATTTGATTATTATTTAATAACTTAATATATACGCAATAATTAATAATTCCATAAATTACAGTAAAAGTAAAATAATCAAATTAATGTCATTAAAAGAATGTCAAAAAGTAAATTAAATAATTAAAAATAAAAATGAGCTATTGGTAATTTTAAGTGCATTGTTTAGTAGAATTGGGACTTTTGGATAACCTTTCTCCGATTCATATAAGTATTTAGCTACAATTAAAGATAAATAATGTGGTCTATACAATTGTATTTATAAGTATTTCGAGATATTAATGAACTGCGGTGTTGTTACTAACGCGGTATGAACTAATGTGTAAGGCCTAAATACACCCACGTCATGGGGCTTGGTTTACCGTTAAACTAAGTATAAAGGCCTAAATACACGATATAGGGCTTGGTTTAACGTTAACAATTTTAGTTAGCTTGTGTCGTTTTTATTACCATTAGATTATTTTGTTATTTTTGTGAAATGTCCATTTGTGCTTTGTTATTATTTATTGTAATGTTATCTCGAATTGTTTCCGTATCCGGGCCTGGGTGTTGTGGTAATTTTTGTTACCCACTTATATCTGGGTCTGGGTGTTGTGGTAATTTTTGTTACCCACTTATATCTAGGTCTGGGTGTTGTGGTAATTTTTGTTACCCACTAGTATCCGGCCCTTGGAGTGGTTTTAATTTTTGTTACCCACTGGTACCCAGGTCTGGGTGTGTGGTAATTTTTGATACCCAATTATATCTAGGTCTGTGTGTTGTGGTAATTTTTGTTACCCACTTGTATCTAGGTCTGGGTGTTGTGGTAATTTTTGTTACCTACTAGTATCCGGCCCTTGGAGTGGTTTTAATTTTTGTTACCCACTGGTACCCAGGTCTGGGTGTTGTGGTAATTTTTGTTACCCACTGGTATCTGGGGTCTCTGGGTGCTGTAATATTTTTTGTTACTACGAGTAATCTTATTGTGGGTGGGTTTCTAACTCTATGGGCGTATGTTTATTTATTTATCGCTTGTTTTAATACATGAAAATACTGAGATAACTCTATGTTATCATAGCGTTCAATCTACAGTTCAATTCTAGTACAAATATACTAGTCCTAGGCTTATGTGGATATGTGTGCGTAATACTTTACTTTTAAGGGTCTATTTCACGAACTTCGAGTAAAAATCAAGAAGAGAAGCACTTAGGTGCATTTTACCTGTTGTATTTTGTCAGTAAATTCAAGAAGCTGCAATAAGACCAGTTAGTATCAGATGAATTGAGTAATATCGTGTCTTTTTTGTATGTCAGAATTGTATTAGTAATTTGTGAAATGTTTTAAGATTATACAATTATCATAATTATCAATATTTTGTAAGAACTTTTTATAGAAATGCTTGAGTGTTTTAATATTGAAATATTACAGATATTATCTATTTACGGTATTGGAAGTACACGATTTTTTATTACTCTTATTATAGATGTGTGTTGATGCAGGATAGTAAAATTAGATTGTAATTCATATTTTATTGCAAATATTATATAATTATATAACTGTTTAGAAGAATTTAAAAAAAGTAATTTATTACATTTGGCAAAGATTTATTTAAAGAGAGTAACAGATATATTAAAGTTACTATTTATACTAGTCTCAGGGTGGTAACACGCAAGTTGCATGCTTACATAGGCTACGGTAACCGCTGACCATCAAGTAGGCCGTACGCTTGGTTACCACTTTAGTAGTATAAAAAAAAAGTTACAACACGGCATAGCTAAGCTGATAATATAGTTTATATATGTATTAAAAACTGCAACTACTCTTGTTGAGGAGCTATTGTAAAGCTTAATTTCTTTGCGTTACATTATAATACATATATAAAACTTGTAAATTGTTATTATGCATACTGCCCGTGCATAGCAATTTTATATCGTAAAACATTCGACCGCAAAGTGTTTAAGCAATAGGTCACATTCACACAGTAAGCAGATTGCCAGCGCCTGTCGGTACTTACCGGTATTTAACACCATAAATGTTAACAGTCTTCTATGCTGGTGTTATGTACGAGAATTCGTTAGAAGCGAAAAAAACGTAGATTACAGTGAAACTTTTATAGTAAAAATTACCAAATGAACATTCCATTTGATAAGGAACCCATTTAGTAAACTTCAATTCAATTCAATCATTTATTTGCTAGAATACATACAATAATTTTACATACTAGGATCTTAAAGCTAGTCAATGTATTCAGCCTACATGCAAGCGTGCAAATATTAATCTATGTCATTTTACCTAATCATTACTTAATCCTTATCGTCATAGCGTCATAGCATTTTTTAAAAACGTATTTTTCCCGTTCCATATATCTTATATCTCTTTCCCACTTACGCCAAAACGTTGTAGTCTATTTCACATAGGAAGGGTGCTGACTGCTGACACATTTCTGTTTTTCTTTTATTGCAATAATTTACCACAATTTATTTTACGAACAGTATTTTAAATTGCAAAATATTATAGTTGTTAGAAATCTAAATTATTTTTTATATTTTTTTATTATTATGTATTCAATATTATTACAATCAATCTAGCCTTACGTTTAGGCTAATGACTAATTTTAAGTTGACCTAGTGTTATAATATAAATTAGTTGCTAAGAATGTGTCCATTGCCACTTTTCTTACTGTCTCTATTTATTAAGGGGAAGCACTTTGTTCATGTGTTCATTATAATATGTTTTACACTTTATATTAGAGTCACTATTGATTTTACACTACTAACTCAAAAGGTTTAGTCCTTTTGAGCCTTCTCACTATATCCGTGTTGTCGAGGAGCTGGATTGCCTCGACGTTTACATGATGGTGAAGTCTATGCTCGTGAGCTTCTATTCAATTATTAACGTCAACGAAACGTCAGCATAATTGACAAAATCAAGTGGTGAATAACCTTTAATAATTTAACTGTGTCAGCAGTTCAGCGCCATTCCTATGTGAAAAGCATACATACCTTTATCGGGCATTCGTATTTCCGATAATGGACGAAATATACCGATGCTTTTATTTAAATCGTTTAACTGTACCGAGTTTATAATCACTTCTAAATCGTTTAACTGTACCGAGTTTATAATCACTTCTAAATCGTTTAACTGTACCGAGTTTATAATCACTTCTAAATCGTTTAACTGTACCGAGTTTATAATCAATTTTAAATCGTTTAACTGTACCGAGTTTATAATCACTTATAAATCGTTTAACTGTACCGAGTTTATAATCAATTTTAAATCGTTTAACTGTACCGAGTTTATAATCAATTTTAAATCGTTTAACTGTACCGAGTTTATAATCACTTATAAATCGTTTAACTGTACCGAGTTTATAATCACTTCTAAATCGTTTAACTGTACCGAGTTTATAATCAATTTTAAATCGTTTAACTGTACCGAGTTCATAATCACTTTTAAATCGTTTAACTGTACCGAGTTTATAATCAATTTTAAATCGTTTAACTGTACCGAGTTTATAATCACTTATAAATCGTTTAACTGTACCGAGTTTATAGTATTTTTTTAATTGTTTAACTGTACCGAGTTTATAGTAATTCTTTAATTGTTTAACTGTACCGAGTTCGTAATAATTTATAAATCGTTTAACTGTACCGAGTTTATAACCAGGTTTAAACTAGAAACATGAATAAACGTTTTTAAAAACAGTTTAGCCAATCGGCAGTCGGCGGCAACCTGCTTTTTATGTTTAAATAAAATAACGATAAGTTTTTTTCACTTTTGTATGGAAATTATGACGCGTAGCTTTGATGCAAGATTCTATATTAATGTGCTAATACGAAGGTTCTTTTATTTACAACGCAGCCACATCTTAAATACTGCTTGAAAACGATGATCGTGGCAAATATCGTAGTTCAACTTATATCGGTGACTGCTAAATTCAGAGCATTCACAGGCATAAGCTGAACCACGAAAACGATATATCGTTTTTGGAGTAGACCCTTGGATATGAATCGCTTATCATCACAACCCGTACCAGAAGACGCTGTTATGTCATTTTAGTATACAGAACTGGCAGGGAAGTTGAGCGCTGGCGGCAATGGAAGGCTTACTATGAAAACTCAATGCAATTCTAAGTTAGAACCTTATGCAAATAAGACGTATTAAAGTCAAAAGAGTTAAATTGTGTCAGTGCTCAACTTCCGTGACACTACAGTAGATTAAAATGACATTATAAAACGCTCTCTGGTATACGGGATGAAGTCGTACGCAAGCTACGATTTTTCTTGTAAAGATGATTTTTGTGATCCTTATGATTTGCTATGGCCTGTACACAAACGCTCTTGCGCAATTTCGAAAATATTTCGTTTAAAAAATATTATATATTAAAAAATCTTTCAATAATATTATAATCATCCTGTTGACTAAACATAAATATTTAGGACACCATGTATAATTGTCATGTGTACTTCTATGTTAATTTAATGGAATAGTTCTATATTATATTTTTAAAGCGTTTGCGTACAGGAGCGCAATGCTACTAACACAATGAGAGCCAATTACAGTTGCATTGGAGATTTTTTAAACTATAGCCATACTGATATCAAAGTAGCTTTATTGCTCGAAATACTAATATGTATTATTTTTTAGTTGTCAACGTATAAAGCCATATTACGAGATGCCATGGTGAAGTCGCCTACTACGTATCTAAAAATTCTTATTGAAATTATGTATGATAGATATTTTATTGGCGAGACGTAGTAAAGTATCTGCCATACATTTTTTTTGCCATACATTTGTATAAATGTATGGCAGTTGTATAGCTAAAGTGGCAACCAAGCGTACGACCCACAAGATGGTAAGCGGTTACCGCAGCCTATGGACACTTGCAATACCAGAGTTCAGTGATAACTCTGGTATTGCAAGCGTCCATAGGTCTATAGGGTAGTCCATTGCCACCCTGAGACGTAGTTCGAAAGTCTCATGTGTCTGTAATTTCACCGGAAACCATACCCTCTGAAGCGGAACATAGCAATGCAAACATTACTGCTTGACGGCAGATATAGGTATGGTGGTAGTTCTTCCCCGGACGAGTTCTATCACAAAGAACTCTAATTGCTTTTATACGTAGCCCGACGTCGCCATAGAATTCCGGTGTGTTATAGCTCTCACACCCGAATACTGAAACGCCAATTAAATTTAAGATCGCACTAACTCTTTGAGTCGTCGTTAGCCTATAAAATCGTAGAAAAACGTCAAAACGTCATCATATAAAATATGAGCGATTCAGTATTTTTGAGGCATGCAATATCTGGATGTACAACGTTTAGTACAAGTTTCAAAATTCAATCATGCAACTGCAATATGCTATCATAGTATTAGTAGCATTGATCCATAGAATCGAGCAGCCCAACTTTCCCTTAGCAATAAGTACCGGCCCAACTTTCCCTTAGCAATAAGTACCGGCCCAACTTTCTCTTAGCAATAAGTACTGACGGACAAAAGGTACGAACATTTTTTTGTGGCATGGTTGTGTTTTAACTATTGTGAATTTGTTTTATAGTTTTAACCATCACACTACGGAAATACTAAAGTTTATAATATCCCAAAGCCGCTCAAGCGGGACTTGAACCCACAACTTTCCGCTTGATACGGGTGCTCTACCAATTGAGCCATTGATACATAACGCTTGCTCGAAATAATCATTGGAATGTCTTCGGCTCGAAGCGCCGATAGCTCGATTGGTAGAGCACACGTACCAAGGGGAAGGTTGTGGGTTCAAGTCCCGCTTGAAGCGAAAATTATTATGTTATTATAAACTTTCATTATTGTAAAGTTTATTCACACATATTCATATCAGTCTTAGGCTAATGTTAATATGCATGTTTTAAGTTGCCTTTTCTTTTGTTAAACTGTAACAAGGACAAAGACCCTAGTTTTTAAAAGTCAACTTAACTATTGGTTAATAATTTTCGCTCGAATTTCAATCTTATTCCCTTGATTAAGAGAGTATAGTTTTTAGACAAATGATTACGTAGCACAACGGATGAAACCGAGTGTAAGCGCCTTTCATAAACAGACTATAAACCTTTGTTAGCAACATTTATATCGTTTCTATTTATTGACATAATAATGACAGAAATACAATACTTAACAAACCGCTAAAATAACAGTTTTTTAATGAATAAGGGGGTTAGACTTTATGAATAAGGGTGTTCACTAAAAGCACTGGTGGTCTAGTAGGTGACTTCGCCTTCCGATTCGTGGGTTCTAAACCCGTCGTGCACCAAAATTTTTCTATTCGAAAAACGTACTTATGCGGAAATGTCAGTGCAATATTTTTTAATATTGCTGCTTAGTTTGTGATTAGGCCTTCATGACTATGTTTGTGACTGTTGACTGTGTGTTTGTTTGTTTGTATAAATATTTATTTATTCATCCGGGTAATTGGTTTTTCTTATAGTGTTACCACTACACTAAGGTTTTAGGTATAAAATAAAAATAAAAATATCGAACAAGTAAAACATGCTCAATGACTCAACTGGTAGCGCCCGCTTATATACTTAAACTAGGTAACAAGAGAAAAAAAATGAAATAAAAACTTAGCTCATCTACACATGTTCTTGAACAAGCAGTCAGCGAGTGTTATGCATGGTTTTATGTTAGTATCTTGTGGTTTTTTTTTATAACACATTTTATAGTAGAACGGTGTAACATAATGTCCCTGTACAGGATAAGTTATGCAAAAATCAAAAAAAAAAAAAGTTCATTTGAATCTCAAGGATGACTTTGAAACGTCTTACAAGCTATGAAAATTTACACCAGTGCCGTAAAAGAACTGGCAACAACACCGGCTGGGTTCCTATCGCTTCTTTGGCATGCCTTGCTATTGTTATGGATGCCGAGTAGACTTGGAGCACATTCGTGCACATTCGTCCCAATTTTTTTTATCATCTATGCTGTGTGACTCACACTTATAGGAAAGTTTAATTAAATTTTAAGTGATTTGAAAAAACATTGCTCGTTACGACCCCTTCGGGCTTAAAGGGACATTATGTTACACTCATTTTAAAAACGGGTGTTTTCACGTACCGGATTATCGGTGAAGAGTACACTGTTCAACCCTGATGAAGACTCGAAATTAAATAAATAAATAATAACTTTATTAAGGACACAATATGCATGGTAATTTTTATCATACTTACACATACACATAATTATATAGTCCTACAAATGGCGGTCTTATCGCAAATATCGATTTCTTCCAGACTTGAGAGAATTGAGTCCAAACAGTGTCGGTCCTCTTCACCGATACTCCGGTACGTGAAAACACCCGTTTTTGTTATGTAACACTTTGTATATGAGTTTAAATATACCTATTATACAAAAGCATGATTCAGCATCACGCCACGCTTATTACCTATAGTAGGTACAGTCAGCAAAGAAAGTGGTCTATCATTTTTGACAAAAAACTCTGTGAAATCTATGACGTTCACACAAATCTCAACCTTACGGTGGTAGATCACATTTTTTTGCTGACTATAAAAGCGCGTTTTGTGTAGAATATAAACAAAGGCTGAAATTCCGCGTCACGTGTGTGCTTTTTTATAAGGCTGTGTCTTGACAGCGATGAGCGAGATGACACTGCGTTGGGATAGAAATACAACACAGAATAATAGTACATTATGGTACAAGTGTGTAACATTGGTGATTACCGCTGAGGCGCCATTGAGAATAGGCGAGGGTCTTAAGATAGCCGAGGACGGTAATCATCAATACACACGTGTATCATACGACGTTTTTCAACACACTTGTGAATAAAATAACAAAAAAAAGTCATAATAAAATAAAATTTTTTTTTTTGTTATTTAAATGTTTTTTTTTTAATGAAAAAGTCATAGTTTGATTTAAATGAAAATGAAAAAGTAATAGTTTGATTACGGGTGTCATTCTGTGCCTAATTGCGATGACCATAGAGCCACTTTATAAGCAAGTGTGTTGAAAATAATTATTTACGCCGGTACTAGTCGTGAGTTGATGCAGTTTTTTCAAATGACAGACTATAATATTAATCAAAAATTGCGCTGTTGTGTTAAAAAGCTGACTCAACTCACGACTGGATTGGATATCACTGTCACCCCGCTTGCCGCTGTCACCATAACCTATTAATTGATCTAAAAACAAACTTGTTCTAATAAATGCTAATACTTCCAGGGATGTCCTTCAAACCTGAGCAGCAAATCAAAATTGAAAGTGAGTATTACAAATTATGTCTTGTATGTGATAATGATAATAAAAAAATATATAAAAGCAGCTGTCCCAGCGTGGTTTCACTCGCATAATTTTTTTTCGTAATTTTTCATAATTTAACTTCGTTGAACCTACCCTGGACACCTACAAACATTTCAAGACCTAAATCAGCCAAATCGGTCCAGCCGTTGCCGAGTTTTAGCGAGCCTAACGCACAGCAATTCATTTTTATTGGCTTGCCTCTGATCAAAGTGGAAAAAATATCAAATAATTGACCGGATAAACTTTATCGATTTACTCGGGATTTTTAACACAAAGTGTACTATATAAAAAAAGGACATTTATATTTTTTATGTGTAGAACCTATTTCTTTAATATTATGCGCTAATAATGAAAAACCCAGTATAATAATAAAATGTTAATAAGTGCGTATGTCATCAGGCCGGTCGCCGACGCACCAGGTGACCAGTCCGCCGCACCAGCAAATGTACTCGCCCGTCTCTCCATACTCCGACCATCCACAGGTATGCTACATATAATTATCTATCTATGTTTTAAATTTCACCCAAATCGGTGCAGTGGTTGTCGAGTTAGAGAAGAACAAGAATTCAAAGAAACATCCTAACTTTCGCATTTATTATATTAGTGTTTTTTTTATACCACTAAAGTGGCAACCAAGCGTACGGCCCACTTGATGGTAAGCGGTTACCGTAGCCTATGTACGCTACATCATAGATATCATTTGTGTGTTACCACCCTGAGACGTTAAATGGAAAGTCTCTTAGGCCTGTAATTTTACCGGAAACCTTACCTTTCGAACCTGAACACAGCAATGCGAGCATTACTGCTTGGCGGCAGAAATAGGTATATAGTGTGATGGGATTGTTCCAGCGCTGGATACCAGAGATGGGCAACCTGGCAACCAGCCTCAACCCGTTCGCCACAGACATGCAGTGGCAGATACAACCCGCCCTTCCCGCCCCGCAGTACTCCTCCCCCTCGCCCATGCACATGCAGACGCTCTCCCCCATGGGGCAGACCTCTCCGATGGGCCACATATCCCCGAACCAGATGGGGCACATCTCCCCCGGGCTGGGGCAGATGGGGCACATGTCGCCGGCGCACGGGGGGCAGATGCGACACACCGCCGGGCAGGGCGCGCTGTCGCCCATCGCGATGGGACACGCGTCGCCCATCGATATGGGACACGTGTCGCCCGGGATGCAGCATGCACCGATGGGACATATCTCTCCGGGGTTGCAGCATCAGCAGCAGAATTACCAACAGGTAATCTAATTTTGATTAAAATCTTGATCGATTCCCATAGCGCGCTAGAATAATTATAACATCATTAATACTGACTTATAGATTTATTATTTATTATAATGACTTAAAGAAGGCTTTCCCTGACGCGCCCCTTGCCGACGCGGTCCTTATAGGAACTAATGGAATCGCCCTCTTGTGGTCCAAGATGGAGCTTTCCTACGGGGATTCCCCTAAAACATCAAGATCCATTTCATTGTCAGAAAAAAACCAACATTAAAGTGATACCAATATATGTCCGTTCCAGATAGGCGATCAGCAGATGATGGACACGAGCACGCCGTCCATCAGCGGGCTGCTGAACGAGGGCGCGTCGCTGCCGCAGCTCGGGCTCACCTCGGGCGAGCTCTCCTTGCTCTCCACCATCGACCAGAACCTCAGCCTCGCCACCGACATGCCCTTCTAGCCAGAACCACACCGAGGGACCTCACTACTGTATAGACATCACTACACCTATGGAACGTCGCTACTTTATACACCTCACCACAACTACGAGACGTCACAACTTTATAGCAGTCATCACACCTACGGGACGTCACAACTTTATAGCAGTCATCACACCTACGGGACGTCACTACTTTATAGCAGTCATCACACCTACGGGACGTCACAACTTATAGCAGTCATCACACTTAAAGGACGTCACAACTTTATAGCAGTCATCACACCTACAGGACGTCACTACTTTTTAGAACTCAGTTCACCTACGGGACGTCACTACTTTATAGACCTCACCACAACTACGAGACGTCACAACTTTATAGCAGTCATCACACCTACAGGATGTCACTACTTTTTAGATCTCAGTTCATCTACGGGACGTCACTACTTTATAGACCTCAGTACACCTACGAGATGTCACAACTTTACAGACCTCACCACACTTACGGGACGTCATTACAACTACAAAAACCGATAAAAAAAACCACCACAGTTGCAGTTCTATAACTCACTAGACTAGTAACTAGATCGACTGTGACGAGTTGTGAGTAGATACAGTAGCCGGGATTTATATATAATAATAAGTAAATAAATTTATTTGATTTAAATGCGCAAGCTTTTGCTATTATAAACTAGCAGACCCGCCCCGGCTTCGCACGGGATATAAACCTTCCTCTTGAGTGACTATCTATTGATGAATGCGCAGTTTAAAAGATGTAAGCGTACATACAAACAAAGAGACCGACTGCGGGGATCGATTTTATTTTATACTATGTAAAAATAACGATTTAAACGTAATTTTCTGTAATTTTATAAAATACAGCTAGATAATAAGTAATGTACGTTGTTACCGAATTTAATGATTTTGTGTAAGTTTAATGCGAAGTCGTGCTACCGTGAAATCTCATCATTAGGTTAGTTATTATAATAAGTGATTCGAAATTAACTGGACATTATTGCCTTATTCATTAATAATCATTTGTAAACGTCATAATACAATATAGCTGTAAATAATAATGTAGCTAAAATCTATTTCAATTTCATTCATTAGTGTTAGAGTGACAGGAACTTTATTGAGCTTTTTAAAACTATTCGTCGAACAAATTCGGTTCAGAATACGTAATATTTTCAGTCAGTCTCATTAACACTCTCGCAAACAATAAATGATTATGAATATCATTATGATTAAATTCTAAATAAGGATAATAATTAATCATTTTTTTTTTATCGTAGCTTCGAAAAAAATGAACCGATGTCAATAAATTGAATGAATAAATTGCTTAATATCGCTGGTCTACCGTGAAAATATCTGCCCAAAACTTCGGAACCGAACGAAGTACGAAGCTCTTCTATCGCCAAGTTTCATACAATTTATTTTACTGTCACGTGCCGTCTTAGGAACCAATTTCAGAATTAATGTGATTTGTGGTTAATTTCGGAATTATATTTCATGCTATTTTCTACCTCTGTGATATTTTTAAAATTAACAAAGTAGAAAATGGTTTAGCCGTTTCAGTAAAATTACCCTAAATGCAATGATTTATAAACCATTTTTGTTTTATAGTTATTAAGTGGTGTTATCATAATTATAATTGATTTATAGATCTCAGTTCAAACTGTATAGTACAGTTCAACGACGATTTTCAAACCGGAAGTAGTTTTTCGATGTTTTTTAATGATATTAATTAATTGTGAAACGCTCAATACCATATCTACTAGTGAGAAATGACTATTGGAGTTGCTTGTATCACAATCAGTATCGATCGATATTGATCGATGATGTTGATCGACAGAATATCGCCATGCTGTTATTTCTATATTCAATAAGTAAACTACCTAAGCTTTTTATATTGCAAAGTTATATAACCAAGATATACGTAAGTAACATAAGCACGTGCCCACATATTTTGTTATATTTTACGCATGGAATTTAGAATATAAGAAATTGTTATGACAACTCTAGTTAGTTTTATAAAGAACAGTTTAGAAATTTTATGAGTTGTGAAGCATTTATATTATATTTTTGACACATTCTTAAATAACATTAGTAATATACATTATATCCATAGTACCTAATTTTGTTAAAACATGAAAGGGATAATCACTACTTATATTTAATTTTGTATTACATAAGTTGGATTCGAACAAACACGTATGCACTATTCTCCGAATAAATCTTATTTAATCGCGAGAAAACTGACAGTTAATTTTATTTTAGATCGAATCCACTCATAATGAGTATAATAATAATAAAATTGTTAGTTTATTAAGCTAGTTAGCTGTCCTGGCGACGTGAGTGAGTCGCCCGAAAGTCTTCGTCATCACAACCTATTTAACTGTAATAGTGGTAACGTTATCATGAAAGCGCCTAGTTGCGATGTAGTTAAAAGTCTATCATTTATAACGAATGAGCTAAATGTGCTTAACTTAATTGATCCGTTGCAGGACGCAAGCTACTCTGCATGAAATGATTATACCGGTCTAATTTGAATTAAGTTAAGTGCATGTATTTCAATTTTGACAGTACACTATTATTATTTGTAAAATGATAGACGCGATTAACTCTTATAACTATTACTTTTTCTGAATGCTTAGAACGAAAAAACTTGTTTGACTGTCGTAAATGTAAACGTATCGTCCAGCTGTCAATTTGTATGGAATTTTGGTAGTTAATTTAACGCACTAAAAAAGAGGCGCTGTTAAAAATCCTACACAAATTGACAGCTGGACGATTTTATAAACCATTTACATTTACAGTTTACATTTACGATTGTCAAACGAGTTTTTCGTGCTAAGCACTCTGATCCAGCTATGCAAGTTATTAAAACGTATCTTCCCCTTTCTTGTTATCTAAAGTACCAACTTTATAAACCAGAATCACAAAACAATGGTTCTCGGCATACGTGCAATAGAACGCATTGAAAATGTGAACTAAAAGATATTTTTTGTTGTAATTTTTTTAGTAAAATAAAATTTTATTAGAAGCTAAAAGTTTTTTTTTTATTTTCTCTTTCCTGTGATAGATGCACACTGGTGCACCACGTGTGTAGGTTTTGCGTCTCCAGACAATCCAAGAGCATGGAAAGCAAGGAGCTTGCCCTTGGACAGAAAGAACACTATGGAGTCTGGTCTGCGTTGTCTTGTCACGTAGAGGAATAAACTATCATGGAACAATGCGAAACCAACTTAAAAAATGCGTGTTCTGCGTTGCTGCTGGTTTAACTATACCATCTATCTGTTTTTGATTGTTGTAAGAAGACGAATTTATGGCTCCGCTCCGCTTCGGTGGATGATCGCCCCTAGCGTGTCACTTCACTTTCACTTCTTTGTCTATGGCCCCTTAGCGTGTCAACTTTAATGACACTGTCAACGTCAGATCGAACAAATGACGTTGACATTGTTTCTATAACAACAAAAACAAAATATACCTATTTGAATTTGAAACAAAAATCTGGCTGGACAAAACCTGAGTTAATAAATTGAACTTACTTAATCAAATAATAAAAATCAGAACTAGAATGAATGAACCTGTATCTAATAAGATGCCGGAACCAAAGAAAGTTGGTGTATGGGCTGAAGGAACACGTATTGAAGCTAAGTAAGAACATTATCGAATTTTAATAAGAGGTCACTAACATCTGAATCACACAAATTCATACTGATAAAGATTCTAAGCTGTTATGATTTAGACAGCTACAAGAAAAGCAGCGTGGAGCGTAACTGTAACAACACTTATTTCAGGGAATTTGTGATCCCGAAAAAATCTCCAGACTCCGGTGATGATATCCCAACAATACCAGATTTGGATGATTTACAAGATATTCTGGAAAAAGAAATAAGTGTGCCAGCATCTGCCGTGTAAGTGAAGTGAATATGTCAACATACTTATAGAAATAAAACCAGATATATACCTACTAGTATTTATTCAGATTTAATTTTTTGTTTTCAGCAATGATCCAAAAGACTCAGAAACAGCAAACGCTTTAGCAGAAGTTGGTGGAGGCATATCAGGGACAGCGGACAGTATTGAGGCTGTGCTGGAGGTGCTCAAATCCTACATCCCGGATGAGGAGGTGGATACAGTAGACTCTGTATGGACTGTCGACTCTTTGCTTACCCAGCTAGCCGATGAATGTCCAGACTCTACATAGTCATAATGATGACTTTGGTGAAGCAAAGTGTGCGTTGAAAAGCAAGAGGTTGCTGGTTTGATTCCTGCTGTGATAAATGTTTCACAATCTGCAAATAATTCAAGTGTAGGATATCTAAGATATAATGGCAATTAAGATGTCTAAGCTTTTGAACATGGCTGGCGAACATTTTAGATCTCAAAAGTGTTATTCCTAATCTTATAGTAGGAGGCGTTAAGTAACAAAATAATGATATTTGATTATTTTTATTTCTTCATTTTTAATTTTACAGTAGGCAATCACAATGCTAACCTGCTGGTAGTTAAGTGTTGATAATATTATTGTTAGGTATTATGTCAATAGGTACATCAATAGTCTATCCTATTTTTAAGTCTGTCCCCTAATAAACAGTATAAATAATAATTTATTTTTAAAAGTTGATTGTTTCATTTTCCTTCTAAAATTGTTATAATGCTCTACTATAATTAGATAAACTATTTTATGACATTCAGTAGGTTGTTAATAAATCATAAATTGTCAAGCCTGGCTAAATTACAAATTATTAATATGTACTAAAAAATCTTATCTATTATTTTACATACATGTTGATCTTTCAATTTTATAATTTCTTATAACTACTTATCTAGTCTCTAGTTGAGAAGCTCTGGATAAAACTCTTGGTAGTCCCACCAGCTGATCTGAATGCTAGTAACATTGTTATAATCAGAATAACATAAGATGGTAATATAGTTGCTGCATAAATCTCTTTTCTATTTAATAAGCTAAGGCTGGATACTAAAAAGTGGGATGCAATAACCCAACCAATTTTCAGGTAGTTCTTCTCATCAATACCGTTGTAGAATATCACACTCCAGAATGTGTTTAGAAGGATCATGCAGAGAGTCATAGCTGCACTTGTAACGAAGAAAAACTCTGAACTACCCTTGAGGCCGAGTGTGCCAGGACCAGCCTGAAATCAGAAAACATCATGAAAGTATGGGCTAAAGCATTTTTTTCTATTAAGATCATTGAGGCAATCATACACTTATTAGAAATTGGTTGGAAAGTAATAATAAAAAAAAAATAGGCCACTTACAGAGTCAGCCAACACATTGACTAGTGCAAATGCTCCACTCATCAGTCCAAAGCCAAGACCTGCGACATAAGCCATCTCTGTCCTGTTACTGCCAATGTCCTGGTTCTCTGATATCTCCTTCATGCCAGCCTCTGTCTTCCTTAGCAGAAGATACATGCCAAAACGGAAAGCTTCCTGTGTTGTAACAAATAATTTCATAAATTATACACAAAAATATTACAAATTTGAATAAATATGTTATTACATATACATTTTAGCTATCTGCTCTGGCTGTATGTACCGTCCACTTGAATCACGCTATCCGCGTTATAACCCGGCGCGTAATTTAAGAGTTACAAAGTGGAAGCAATGTTGTTTTAGACAATGTGAAGATGCTGTAACCTGCCCTATGGCAGTAATATTACTACTATACTTCTACTTTATTACTTTCAATTTCAATTTCAATTTACTTAATACATACCTGGAATATAATAGCAAACACCATTCCGAACGCAAGATATGATCTCAGAGGGACCACCGCAAACCATACGAGCGAGGACAGAAGAAACGCTAGCAACCACCCAAATGCAGCCACGATCATGATGATGATGCGGATAGGGTCGTGAGCTATTGTCATCGCGAACATAGCCAGCGGCGCACCAAAGGCAAGCAGAGAACAACTGAAAAACTCGGCCAGAGTCATCTTGCCAATGTATGATGTAGGTACTTCAACACCTGTGCTGTAAACCTTTCAATCAACGAACGTTTCAATTTAGCTAATAGATAGATAGCTACTTTAGAAATCTTTGTATAGCTACGAAAAAGATTATCATGAATTGTAATCAAATCAATACTAACAATCTCTCTCTTTTCAGACGAATTTTAGCTACGAAACGAAATAAATAAACAACACAGTCACAAAACAGATTTTTACTTGACGCAGTGCAGCAAGCAGGCAGCCCAGGCAGGGCGCAGGCTGACTGAATCAATCAATCAAATTAGAAGACGTCAGACAGAGACAGTCATGCATACACAGACGTACATGAATGACAGGACACAAACAGGAGAGAGTTGGAGTGCAGAGGCCATTAAATAAAGAAGTCAAGTCAAGGAGTGTGTGTTCGTTTCGTTCTGTGGAATCTGGCTGAGACTGACTGAGTCAGTCTATTCTCTCTGTCAATGTCATATGATTGCAGCAGTGCTGCTGCCATGCCTGCCACTTGATTGTTTGTTTTTGATTTCGCGCCAAAAAAATACAATCCAGTCCGTCCATCGAATTAGAAAAGTTATTTGAAGTTTTGTAAATCAATTGGATGAAAATTACATAAACATGAAGTTCGCCATCCCAGAAATTTCGTGGCACAACAGGGACCCCGTGTTGAGTGTGGATTTCCAGCCAAAAACTGATGAAAATGGTCCTCTGAGACTCGCTACTGGAGGAACCGATTCTCACGTCTTGGTATATTCTTTAATCACATATTTGTTTCTAACTGCAATAATTTAAATTAGGTACTAGTCTAATCTGTCTGACGTAGCGCGTTCATTGTAAAACGTTAGTAGTTAGTAGTTATAATTTAACGTTTCAAGACCATATACTTAATCTAATGCATGAACTTCAACAGATCTGGTACATTTCCACCACGGACAGTGGATCCGTGCAGGTGGAGGTAGCCGCCGACCTGACGCGCCACCAGAAGGCTGTGAACGTGGTGCGATGGGCGCCAAGCGGACAACTCTTGGCCTCGGGAGACGACGAGTCTATCATATTTATTTGGAAACAAAAAACTGAAAAGGAATCAATACCTGTACAGAATTTGGAGGGAGAGGAACAGAATAAAGAAGCATGGGTCATTCATAAGGTATCTATCAATAAAGGTTACATCCATTGTACAAAATCATCAATTAGAATATCACTTAACCTATAATCTTTAAATAATGTAATTGGAACTTCTGTACGTTTTAATTAAAGTAAAATAAATTAATAAAAAAATAGTTTTATAATGCCACCATAAATAAAACCTGTTGCAGACCCTAAGAGGCCATATGGAGGATGTGCTGGACATATCCTGGAGCTTGGACTCTGCCCACCTTGCTTCAGGCTCTGTGGACAACAAGCTACTGCTGTGGGATGTGGTCAAGGGCAAATACTCCTGCATCCTGTCAGACCACAAGGGGTTTGTGCAGGGGGTGGCTTGGGACCCCAAGGGACAGTATATAGCTACAGCTAGCACAGACCGGTAAGCAGTTATCTCTATTAACAAGTGTTCTAGAGAATGTGATATCCATGTATGAAGTATCTGCCTATAATCATCATCATATCAGCCAAATGCCAAGACATTTACTGCTGGGCATAAACCAAAGTCCTATTGACATTGACCAAAGAGGGCCATGAGGTTTGGTTACTGAGATGGTCCCCACACTAAGGCTGGGTTTCCACCAGAGATGTGAAAGTGATGTGTTTGTCAGGAACCAATAGAATCACTTTGTTTACCTAGTCTCGCTCTGACAGCTTCAATGTAGTGATTCTATATATAGTCATAGTCTTAAATTGTATGACTATTACAGAACATTCCGAACATTCGACGTTGCCACAAAGAAGGTAGTATCTCGAAGCAGCAAGGCTATTCTCCCCTTCCCAGCTGGCCACAGCCTCCACAATACCAAGGTCAGGCTGTACCACGACGATACCCTGCAGACATTCTACCGAAGGCTTCAGTTCAGCCCCGATGGATTGCTGATAGCTGTACCAGCGGGGAGGATCGAACCGGAACAGGGGAAGATGGAAGGGAAGCCTATCAATGCCATGTATATTTACACCAGATATTCACTAAAAGTGTAAGTGATATTAATTATTTTGGACAGTATTATTTTTGCTTGATGTTTTAAAATAGTACTTATATGAAATGGAACCTTCTATCACAGGTATTTTATAAATTATGTAAAATTTTGTTTTAGAATAAAACATTTTGTATTTACCGTCATGCACCAATAGATTTTTCTATTTGATAAATTTATGTGCCCAATGCGAGTGCTCATATGCTGGTATCCTTAACAATGTGAGCAAAACGGCTTGTCTAAGAACTAAAAATTGTACAACACATGTACATATTTGACATGACAGTATTATATTTAAATTATTAACGGCTATTTACCACTTGAATTTGTCATTTATGCTGATGTTTCGAAGCTATTTAGAAGCTCTTCTTCATGAGCTAAGCCCGCGACCGCATTCGAGCTTTATATTTAATAATGAAAAATACACAGTAAGAATATACAAGAAAGTGAAAAAATAAAAAAAGGTTTCAATAATAATAGTTTTAACTCTTAAACTCTTTAGTATTATAATTATAAATTATGAGCATTATTTTTTTGTATATCCAGTCCAGCGTGCGTGCTGCCTACCGGCGAGCCGGCGCTGGTGGCGCGCTGGTCCCCGCGCCGGTACCGGCTCCGAGCTCCCCCCGGCCCGGCCCCCGCGCTGCCCCTGCCCCCCGTGCCCCCCCTACCCCCCGCCCCCCCGTACCGCCTCATCCTCGCGGTGGGTACGCGGCGCGCGCTGCTGCTGTACGACACGCAGCAGAAGACGCCGATAGCTCTCATATCCAATATACACTACACTAGGTGAGAATCTATGTATACTGCCAGCGGATCTCGACCCTCGTGAAGTTAGTTCGATGCTCAATGGAGGAACACATAGGATAGGAAAGGAAGACATAGATTTGTCATTTATTGTTACTTTTAAATTTTAAATATTTTTACAGTTCTGTTGATTTTATTTTCTTTTATTATATTTTATAATGATGTACTTGTATATTTCTTACCTTTTGTTACTAAAAACTTTACTAGTGTGTGCTGCTCCACTGATGATATCTAAATGAGATCATTACTGATAGAACCTAAAGAGGAGAGTCGCTGTGACCTCGCTATACAGGCTTCCTAGAGTCCTAGATAAACCCTAGTGCAGGGAACAGAGTTCCCTCAGGTGCCATTTATTAAGAACGGGTTTTGTAAAATTATCTAAGCATTATTACTATTTGCACCGCCAAATGTTTTCATGGAACAAATAAACTTATATAAATTATCTTTATTACCATTACTTAAATTTGCTCTAATAGGTAACTGTTGTTAAGAAATATGCGTTGCCGCTAGTAAAATATGATGTTCTTTAACAATAGACAATGTTTCCAGACTGACAGACCTGACGTGGAGCGCTGACGGCTGCACGCTGGTCGCCAGCAGCACGGACGGGTTCTGCTCCGCCGTCTCCTTCCGCGAGGGCGAGCTGGGCGAGCCGCTGCCCCCGCAGTGTCCACAGTGTCCCCAAGGTACCCAGCATTGCTAAAGTTATGTTTTTTTTCTCAGCAAGTGACAAGACGGTCAAGTCGCCCAACTGATCAAAAGTGTCAGTTGGGACACTGTCCTAATAAATTTTGTCCGAATCGACAGCAAGTCGATGTTAAGCACCACGCCTGCCCATAACAGATGCAGTGCTACCCTTTAGCGTGGCACTGCACTGCGCTCATAACCCCGAGACGTTAAGTTACTATCGCAAAATGATTTCACTCTCTTGTTCCCACGGAGCGCTCGTGACGTAGCTTGCTAAGTTGTTCTTAACAGACGAAGTTAAGCATTGTTCTGCGTAGTCACCTGTGGCGAGACGACACTCGCCACTCGCTATCCGCTACCGCTCATGGAAGTGTTAACTTGGGCCAGCCCCATACAGTACTGGTTTAGAGTTCGAGCCGCGCCTCCTCCAACCGACCTCATCAAAATCATTATTTATTCTGTTTACAGAACCAATGGAAGTCCAAACAGAAAAGCCACCGGTTGACACGCAAAAACATACCGAACCCACCCCAGCTCCGAAAGAAAAACCCGAGCCCAAATCAACAACTCCCAAAATAGACTCCTACATCAAGTTCAAAGCCCCAGCCAAATCTCCCAAGAAAAACGTCCCTCAGCCAAAAACACCAGTCAAATTCGACGTTCTAGAAGAGGTAGCGATGCCATCTTGGTCCGATAACAGCAACAACGACATCATCCGACCGAAAGAGTCTGAGCAGATGGATATAGACAAACCGGACATCATGATAATCGAAGACAGCGAAGACATCAAGCTGGTTTACGAGGATACGGAAGGTTTAAACTCCGGTGAGCCATCACCAAAGAGTAAATCACCAGAGACGAGTGGAAAGTCTCCAGAAAAGCGCGAGAACGCTTTCTTCAGACAAGCTAAAGTGACGGATGTTAAGACGACGCCGATCCAGTCCGTGCCGAGCCCGAAAGCGCCGCGCCGAGTTAATCTGATTACACTGTCCAGTCCTAAGAATAAGAAAAAACTGTAGAATTTATTGTATAAAAAGAAAATAATTCTATTTTGAAATGGCCTCAAATTGATGGCAAAGTTGTATTATAGTGTTTATTAAACAAATGTTTTAATTTTTATAGTGTTAACCATCACACTAAGGGATTACTAAAGATTATAATATCCCAAAAATTATCTCGCCTCTGATTTGAACCCACAACTACCGCTTGGTACGCGGGTGCTCTACCAATTGAGCTATCGAGTCATATTGCTTAAACGAAATAATCATTGGGATGTCTTCGGCTCGAAGCGCCGATAGCTCAACTTACAGGGGAAACGTTTGCAGTTACCCAAGCCAAATGTTTTTAACGCGTATCTTTTATTTATAGCTGTGCGTTCGTTTCTGAGCCTTGACTCCTGATAGTCTCAACTTGGAGACATGGAAACATAACTGTCGCCGCACACCGGTTACGCGCTACAGCCACAAAACCCCGCCACCGAACCGCAGCTCGTTCATTACTCGCCAGATAGGAATGAGGTGGTCGCTACACGCCACGTGACGTCGCTACACGCCACGAGACGTCGCTACACGCCACGACACGTCGCTTCCCGCTCTTGTGGCCGCCGCAGAGGCAACAGGAAAGAAGGTTCTCTGCTAAAGTAAATAAGTGCAAAACCTTAAATAAAACTCAATTAAAAGTAAACATTTTAATAAATATTTACAATTGCATACCTTATTATCACATTTTAAATAAAAAGTGAGTAAATTATAACAAAATATAGTTGTTTTCAAAAGAAAAGCTAGGATCACCTAGCTGCGTGTACTTGTTCTAGTCCTTGTTTTAGCGGACGCAGATGTCTAGTCTATTTTGAAAATAAAAACACTAAACGAAATGAACAAAATAGTCAATAAAACGAAATTATGTTAATGTCTTAGCATAAGGACCGGTGTTATACAAACGCGGAGAAGAGATGCGAGTAATTGTGTAATTAATTATTGAAAACTTGATTTTAACGCCACAAAACTAAATTCTATTACATCTCCACTCCACAGCTTATGTGCACACTGGACCGAATGGTCGTTGGATAAAAAATCTGATATAAAACTATGCACAAGCTGAACGTTCAATACAAATCTATTATTAAGTGTTCATTTACAATACAAAGTCAGTACATTTATACAAAATGCACCAGTATTGTCAACGAAGACCAAAAATACTCTTATAATAATGACTTTAAACATTTCAAAATATTTGGATTAAAACATAAAGGGGAGATGCTTATATTACTCGAAAGCTCTTCGTCATTTATCACCCATGTTCAAGATGCTCACTTGCCCCTGTCATCTATAGCGCTTGGGAAATTATAGGATAGCCAAAGAAAGGTACAGTCGATAAATGAAGCAAACGTGATAGATTATGAAACAAAAATGATTGTTTTAGTTATATAAGGTCATTCATTATCAACCTGACAAACTTAAGGGATAGGTTCCACACATCAAAAAAAAATATATGTACCTATAACTTTTTTTTATGTATGTGTTGTCTTAAAAAACCCAAGTAAACAAAAAAAAAAACGATTACGTTTTTCCACTCAATTATTATTTATCATTGTTGGGAATCGAGTTAAGCGACGTAATAATTAAATAATCGAGTGTGCGCGCCCCGTAGCGGGTCAAGGACACGCGCAGGTCAAGGACGCGCGGGTTATTGAACCGCGGTTCATTGACGCGCGGGTCACTGACACGTGCCGAGCGCTGCCTTTTCGATTTCTAACATGGATAACTAATTATTAAGCAGAAATACGTAATTTTTTTTAGTACAAGTTTTTTTTTTATGTGTGGAGCCTACCCCTTATGTTTGTCAGGTTGATAATGAATGACCATATATAGGTGCAAATTGGCATTTTGCAGTTTAGATAATGTCTATCCCTTTTATTTTTTTTAGTGACAGAAAGAGAAAAGATAATTTATTATACTTTACCTGTTTCTTGAAAGAGAGCTGAAAACCTGAGTTTTCGATGTGTGCTGTAAACCGTACCGATTTTTAATAGGAAGTTAGAAGATATTTTTGCTCGTATAACTATTGCTATCTACTTCACCTAGTTTATTATAATCTGTACAAACCTACAACATAGTTACAACTAAACTTAGTTTAAATGAGCACTATTTTAGCATGTTCTCTTAATGTTTTAATCGTCTTATTATATTAGTCACAATCGTAATCAATATAACGTAGGAGGTACCTAATACGTGAAATATAAGATTTGTTTCAGATGAAAACATATTTTTCGATTTGATATCACTATTACCAAAAAGTCTGTATTACAAGTCCGTATCTCAATGCAATACGATTTCAATTTAATTTTAAAGTCACAGAAGATAATATATTAGTACTACGTAGCAAGGTGGAAATTCAAGGTAATCTTGACCGAGGATGGCTTTTTAGGAATCGTTTTGACATTCGGCTTTGTAACCTCAAAATGCTCACAAATCGGCGCTTCAAAAATGTAAAACCTATCTAATCTAGAGCCCGTTGGAGCAAACTAAGAGTAGTAGATATCTTTGTGATAGAGCTCGTCCGGGGAAGGACTGCCACCATACCTATTTATGCCGCCAAGCAGTAATGCACGCATTGCTGTGTTCCGGTTAGGGTATGGTTTCCAGTGAAATTACAGGCACTTTCCATCTAACGTCTCAGGGTAGTAACACGCAAATGATATCTATGATGCGTAAGTACATAGGCTACGGTGCTTACCATTAAGTGGGCCGTACTCTTGGTTGCCACTTTAGTGGTATAAAAAAAAAACTACTGGGCAAAGATCCTAATTTTCTTTTTACATTTATCTAGGTTTCAGGTTACAAACATTTTTAGATGTTTGAATATATCTAGGTTTCAAGTTTCAACCTATCTAGGTTACATTATCATAATTAGAGGGGTTAAAAGAGCCACTTTAAATGAATCATTTATCTTCTTGGCACGAATCAGATTAAAATAGCAGCTGTTGGCATTTAATACGGTTTTAATATGGTTTAATTAATAATTTTAAACTTTAATATGGTTTGCGCAATAAACTAAATTATATTTAATTATTATTTACACAAAGTGACCGTGTTAGCCCTCCAGAATCGATTACCGACGAAAAGAAATAATTAAAGACAACAGTGGTGTAATTACTGCATTGTATTTACCACACAGCTGTGTCATTGTATTCGGTATTTACGTATTCAACCAAAACAACATACTATACCATAAAATACGTCTAATATACAACATTCATCACATTTTGAGGTTAAGTATGGATATTGATTTCATTACTTAACCTCAAACTGTAATGAATTATCAAGTTGATTTGAGGCTAAGTACTGAAACAATCTCCATTATGTTATCCTCAAAATGTAATGAATTATCAGAATATACATAAGTGGCTTTGAGGCTTATTTGTCATAACTTAGGTCATAGCCATACCAAATTGCAGATGTGTGTCAACGAATCCTAAAAACATGCGAAATCTTACGCGGCATGATGCGAACGATGATACCCTTATCAAAGATTGCACAGTTTTAACCGCTGCAAATAAGATCAATAGATCTAGGCAAATGTTGCTTATGAACAATGTCTTTGCGTGTGTTAAACTCGTTTTTGCCTAGATCCACCGCTGGGGCCTTACCCTTAAATCCAATGACAATCCAATCCCAGTTTCAATTCAAATCTAATTGACTGCTGCGTTTGTAATTTTGCTCAGTACTAAATCAGACAACTTCAATTACAATCGGATTTTAGTTCCCTCAATATCCACGTTTCACAGTAACTTAGCGCTAGGTTAGCATTCAAGAATATAAGGCTGCGTTTCCACCAGAGATGTGCGAGGATGTGTAGCGAGGAAAGTGTGTTTAGGAACCAATAGAATCACTTAATTAAAACTGTCAGAGCGAGGCTAGGTAAATGAAGTGATTCTATTGGTTCCTAACAAACACCTCCCTCGCTACACATCCTCGCACATCTCTGATGGAAACGCAGCCTAAAATTGCCAACGGATCTCGGCTGTCGTGAAGTTAGCCGCAATGGAGCTCTTTTTATCTACAATCAGCTAACTTCACCGTCATCCGTCGGCAATTTATAGGTGTCATATCCAATACCGATCGATTAGAATAGCGTTGAAGAGTCATCATCATCATGACAGCCTTCTAATGTTCCCACTGTAGGGACACTGCCCTTGATCACACACCTCTATTAGCGACCAATCTCCATTGATCTTTATCTCAAACTGTCCAATAAGACAGTAGAGCTATGGTCAAACTGTCATAATATAAAGTTTGTGATGCAGATCATTGGAAATCGGTCGCTAACAGAGTTACGTGAACAACTCGAGCGAGTGAGTGAGCTGAAGAGTAAGGCCCCTGTAATGTGAAGGGATTGTTTGTGGAAGCTTACGGCTGGGCTAGCTGCGCGCCGCGACTCCGCTCGTCTATCTGTAGAGCCGCGCGAAGTCACGCAGCAACCGCGTCAGTTCTTTCACCTTGTCCGCACTGGAAATTAAACATATAGGTTTAATTATATAGATTGATAAGAATGGTCTTATATGTTAATTATTTTAATGACTTGTGTCCTGTTAAGAAAAATGTCTCACCTGCAGTGTGTCTAACTGTGTCTCAGTATGTTGTGCAGTGTGTCTTATCTATAACGTGTCTCGCCTGCAGTGTGTCTTAGTGTGTCTCACTTGTAGTATGTCTCACATGCAGTAAGCGTTACCTGCAATGTGTTCCAGTTGCAATATGCAACGTGCAAGTTGTAATGTGTATGTGGGCACTGACTGACCTCATAGCCGCCTGGTGGAAGCGGAAGCACTGGTGCGGCGTGGGCAGCGCGCGGCGGTCGCGCGGCAGACGAGCCAGCGCCGGCTGGAGCCAGTCCCGCTGGCTGGCGGCGCGCTGGAAGGCCAGCAGCTCCAGCAGCACCTCCGCCACGTCGCCCAGCATGTACGAGTGCAGGTGCAGCACGCTCGCCTCCAGCAGCGCATGCGTGAGGCGCTCCCCGTGCTCCGCGAGGATGTCGGCGGCGAGGCGCTGCACGGCGGCGCGCTCGGGTCGAGAGGAGCCGGCGGCGCGCGCCAGGTCGTGCAGCAGCTTCATGACGGATGCGTTGGCGTCGCGGTGGTCCAGTGCCGCCGCCACGCACCCGCACACCACCACGCCGCCCACCGCGCCCGACCCCAGGAACTCCAGCGGGATGCGCTGCAGGAACCTGCACAAACATATTACGTACTCGTATATCTGCTCAATTATTATTTATCATTATTGGAAATCGCGTAAATATAAAATATTAGAGCACGCGAGCCCCGGAGCGGTTATAGGGGGTCATTGACACGCGCAGGTCATTGACGCGTGGGTTATTGATACGCACTTAATGGACGTGCCTCTTTGATTTCCAACAAGAATAACTCATAACTGACTAGAGAAACGTAATCCATTTACATGTACTTGTGTTTTTTTTTAATATGTGGAACCAATTCCTTAAGTTTGTCAGGTTAATAATGAATGAGCCTATATATACACTGTGCTTCGGAAAGCACGTTAAGCGGTCGGTCCCGGCTTTTTCAAAATTGTTAGGCCGTGACAGAGAGACTACTCTTGCGGTCAATAAGATATATCATGACAGTTTTTGTAGTTCAGCTTAAATCCGTAAATGCTCTGAACACACCGTGTAACCGGCATAAATTGAACTATGATATTTGTCAGTTGGCCACTGACTCATACGAACTTACTTACTGTAAAATACCACGCCTCCGAAGTGGACGCTGCGAGGATATGCGTCAAGAACGCGTGATGATAAAATGAAATTACCAAGGGCTATTTGTTGTAAATACCCTGCAAGACAGCAATCTGTGCTACATACAGGAAATTATACAGATTTTTTTATAAAACACAACTGCAAATTTGTAGAAATGTTACAATAATAAAACTAGAAAATAGGCCCCTGGTGTATGGATACTAAAATAATTGGCAGTAACTATTTTAGTACAAATAATACTAAAATACTTTGGCTCCAGCGCTCGACGAAGAAACAAGTCTACCAAAGAACAAGTCGATGTGTTCTGATGATGTCCCGTGGAGGGATGAAACACGTGTCGATATTTTTTTCTGTGTGAACTCATTCATTAAAAAGTTTAGCAGAATAGTACTAAGATAAGTTTACCGAAAGTTAAAAAGTTTAGCGGAATAGTACTAAAATAAGTTCGCTTGATTACTAAGATAACTTTTATGAATACTGAGATAAGTTTACCTAAATATTAAGATAAGTTTGCCAGAATACTGAGACAAGTTTACTTATAATACCAATAAGTTTACCTGATGCAAAGCCTGAACAGATCATCGACAGTGTCAGGGTTGTCTCTCAGTCCGTTCTCTTCCTGTAGAAGCTGGAAGGCGCGCGGCATCAGATCTTGCAATAATCCTATCAGTTCCGGGACACATTCTGGTTTCGAGGCTAGTTCGTCTACCTGTAGACAAAATATATATTGTAAGTTCGCTTGCACTGGTGGTCTAGTGGTAGTGACCCACCCTGCTTTCTAATCCTAAGTTCGTGGGTTCGAACTTCGAATCCGGTCGTGCACAAATTTTTAAATTCGAATATATGATGTATGCGCGAGGGCGGGCAGTAGGGCACAGGGTACACTCACCAGCACGCTAGCCAGGTAGAGCAGGCAGGAGTGCGCGTGCAGTGCGTAGAGGCTGCGCATGGCGTGCGCGAGGGCGGGCAGCAGGGGCGCGGCGTGTGCTCCGCAGCAGCGCAGCGCGAACCGCACACAGCGGCACAGCCGCTCCATAGCGCGCCCGTCGCGACCGAACCTGAGGGAAACAGCTCTATCAACCTTTGCCGGAACACTGTTCAGCGTGATTCCCCATACTTTTACTCCGTACTACAGTCTCGACGCCGCGTGATCGTTGAGAGCGTTGGGCGACGACATTACCAGTCGGCTTAGATTAATTTACTGATTTTAGCTTTATTACAGATGCAGTGCCACCCAAAGATTACAGATTTTAAGAGTTTATGTGGCACTGCACTGTGCTTATCACCCCGAGATATTGTTGTTAAATCTCTTTCGCCCAGTAATTTCAGTTGCTACAGTGCCCTTCAAACCTAAACACAGTAATGTTTGCACACTGCTGCTTGGAGATAGAATATCTGACACTGCGGTGGTACCCACCAAGACGGACTCTTGCTGGAGAGTCTTACCACCAGGCATAAGACATCTACATTCCAAATTTCATCACAATCGGTTTAGTCGTCACGGACATACGTGGTAACAAACATACACACACACAGAATTTCGCATTTATAACATTAGTAGGATAGTTATTCGTTTGTTGTATAGTTATTTCAAAGTCTCATTCCGCCGTTGATTTTTAAGCATGTATGAACGCTTAGATCTTTTAAACTACGCAACGGATTTTAATGCGGTGCAATAAATAGTGATTCAAAGATAAAGGTTAACTGTACGTATAACCCTTCAACTTGTCAGTGTCCTTGTTACTTGTACGGATTTCCTCATTTTGGATTTGATAGAGAATTAACCGAATAAACTTGTTTATTCTATTTTGGATCATATCGCAAGTTACATTTCTTATGTTATGTCTAGTATTATGTTATCTGTGGTTAAGTTTTATAAAATTTATATAACACCTGTACCTGATAATAATTATTTTGTTAGTTGAGTGGCTACATAATAAGTGTACTGTGGCATCATATAATTGGAGAAACATCTAGATCTAGTCTGGAAAATGTTATTTTAAACATGTTTTGTGATTTTTTAGTTGGATGCCCTAAATTTAAAAAAAAAAATACATACCTTTCCATAGTATCTCTCAGCACGGGCCAGGCGTCACTGAGCGCGGGCAAAGCGGGGTGTGGTTCAGAGTTCGAGGTGGTGGACTCGGGCACGTCCACGTCTTTAAATAAGGCGGCCAGCCGGTCTAGCCAGACCACTGGGTCTGTGCGAGAGCCTTTTACCGGATCTCCGGTAGACTTGATGGCTTCGTTTAAACCAGTGGTTTGTACGAACGTCGCTTCTCTCATAGCTTGTGACAGCTGAGGAGTGAAGTTGTCTCGTTTTAAACTTGCACTAGCTACTTTCATTAGTGTATTTGTTTATCGAGCTTGTGACTCGTGACTTGATATTACAGAAATACCTACTTTAAATTAATAGCAATTCTTTTGCTAGACACTTGCACTGACAAGTCACAATGCTCGAAGCATTTATGTCAGATCACGTCAAATAAATTGGGTGGGTAATCTGTTTTTAATATTATTTAAAGCCCATTTTCTCATCGGTTTCAAAATGAATTCAATTTTGGTGTTATTCGGTAGATCTACAAAAATTTGTGCAATTTTGATTATGAATTATGATTTGTTGTATAAAAAAGTCAAAAAATTATGCTCAGATTTGTAACCATCCTACTTATTGTATGATCTTAGCAATGTGTATAAGATTCTAGTATTATAGTAAACCCTACTGCCCGGCAAATATGAGCAGCGTAGACAGAAATGGAGAGATAAATGACACCTTTCTAAACAAATGTAAATTCTGTCTACTCTTCCATAGAGAAAGTTGACTACACTGCTCATGCTAGCAAGGCTGACATATTTTAATAATTTTCAACATTATAGGGTACAAATATTGAGCAGGTTCTAAGTACAAAGTATATGTTAGAAATGAAATTTCAAAGTGAATTTATAGTTGGTACTTCAAATTAAATCATAAAATCAATCATAAACTCTATAAATGTTTACAACTGTTAAGGACTTAGTGATTTGTTGATAAAAATAGGTTTAAACACCATACAACCATAGTGCATTGATGTTATGATTTACTACTAGTGATGAACACAAGTAGTGAATAGCCATTCAGATATTTTAAATGTATTTTAATGTCCTAAACCACATAAGTATAGTTGTCAAACGTCAACCATGATTTTTAAATATTAAGTTAAAACACAAGGGGGTTCGATTCCCGATACAAGGTAAATTATGCTGGCTTTTGCTGAAATGGTTGCGTTATTTCATCAATACAAAGTTAATTCTGTGAATGTATTATACAAAGCTATGGGTGAATTTAGGCTGTGAATGATGATGATATAACGCAAACATTTAAGCAATTATACCAAGTGAAGTGCCATGTTACTCGTAATTTGTGATATTAAAGAGTGAAGTCAAGACAATGTTATAACAGTTATTAACTATGATAAACTAAATAAACGCGAGCGTAACTTGCTGAAACCACTCCACGCTTGTTCTCAAGCGCAGAGCAGCTATAAAGGTGGGTATCGACCAAACCGGAGGATTTGTGAAATCAAACAATACTACCGAAGATGTGATCAGAGAGGGTTATATTCTTTGATTTTACAGAGTCCCGCTTAGGTGGATAGCAACCATAAGGGCGCGGTCTCATCTGGCGTCTAGTTTGCGGCTGACTGTTTGCTAGAGTTTGCGCCCGATACTGTTTTAGGGGTACACACGCATTGGGCGTTGTGTCGCGGTAACTTTTCACTCAGGCCGCTTACCGCTAAATGAAAATGAATTTTGAAGCCCTTAGTAGCCGCAGCCAGGCCTTTATTAATATAACATAAAAATGAAATTAAAGTATAAAATAATAAAAGTTCGACAGGATACTAAATTCACAATTCAACAAGAGCATACAGTAATTTAAATGTTTTAACAACCAAGTTACTTTGCGGATATCCATTAAGTATAAGATATTAGATATGTACGTCTTTTTGTTATGTTATAATGTATTTGGCGTTACTTTGAAGAAATCAATTTTATTACGTAATTTACGTCCAGTTAATAATTTAGTTTATTTTTTAAAAGTTACGCATATTATCAGCATAACAGTTCGGTCGATTTGAAACCGTACCAGTCGGAAACTCAAGCAATCGATCAGCCGGCCGGCCCGGACGCACACGAGCGCCGGAGACAGCGGCTTTCTCCACCGAAACGTAGATAAAAACGACGGTAGGCATGATGACAGTAACCAAGAATCACTGAAGTTATGTGTTTACTATATTATTATGAATTACCTTATGAAAAAGCATTCATAGAATATAAAAACCATATTTAATAAATAGTCTCGAGATTGATAATATTTTAATGAAAATAAAACTACAGCAATCCAGCATAAAAGGTCTTGGTCAAACAAAGGCAGAATTTTGAATAGGTTCAATAAGGATTGCTAAAATTATGCATTGAAAGCAGAACTATGACGTTGTTACTACTACGCCGTGACTTGGCCGCGTTTTGGCTTGAATTTTAAAATTCAAATTTAAATCACATTTCTTTACTACTAAACTATAAAATTCCGGAATAACAAGTCATTTTTTGCTTAAAGTCGTCACCTCAGAACACAATAGAACAGTTTTAAGAAATAAGTCATCACGCCTGTTCTTTATTGAACCATCGTCGTTATCCGGTCGGGGGAGGAGGCTCTGCGGGCGCTCGGTGACCCACACCCACCTGGTTGGAGGTGGCAGGGAGGCTACAATAGGAGAGTGCAAGAGTGTAGTGTAACCTGGTGGTGCGGCAGGCTGCCTATGGCGGCGGCCACGGCGCGCATGAGCGTGGAGGAGGTGTGCAGCTCCTCGCAGCGCTGCGCCGCGCCCAGCAGCGCGCCCGCGTGCCCGCCCACGTGCGCGCGGCACGCCTTGCAGATGTTCTGCAACAGACGCACTAGTCTACTGTCTCTGTCCCGCGTGCCGCCCGCTTCCGAGGTGGGATAGAGACGACCCGAGCAACGACGTTCTTCGGGAATCATCCCGGCGGATCATCTTGCACCGATGTGTTTGTTTTTATACCAGAGGTGACAAAGCGTCCGACTCCCTTGATTGATGATAATTGACATATTGTGTTTGAGTTTGACGACTAATCGGCATGTTGCTGATTGTGTATGTAGTAAACATTAAGGCTGATTGTCTCACTGCAATAAAATTTCTCAATTTCTGACAAACGACAGCTAATTTAGTCAGAGTTGAAGCAGAGACGCTTCGCTTGGTCGTCCAATGATGTTAGTGGTAGGTCTAAATCACCAGTAGTAGAGTTCTTTGTGATAAAGCTTGTCCGGGGAAGGACTACCACCATACCTATTTCTGCCGCCAAGCAGTAACGCTCGCATTGCTGTGTTCCGGTTCGAAGGGTATGGTTTTCGGTGAAATTACAGGCACATGAGACTTTCCATCTAAAGTCTCAGGGTGGTAATACGCAAGTGATATCTATGATGTTGCAAGCGTACATAGGCTTGGCTGCCACTTCAAATGAATTTAAAAAAAAAGTTGGAGCAGAGACACTTCGCTTGGTCGTCCAATGATGTCGGTGGTCTACCAACATAATTGGAGCTAGAGTTCACCTGCAGCGCGGTGGCGGCGGATGGCGCGAGGTACTGGTCCCGGGTGGCGCGCAGCAGGAACTCGAGCGCGGGCTCCAGGCAGGCGGGGTGCTTCTCCACCCACTCGCACAGCTCGCCCAGCAGCAGGATGCACATCTTGCGCACCGCTATGTGCGTGCCTTCGGGCGGGATCGACAGGATCGCCTCCACAACCTTCGGGACGCACTCGTATTCCTCCCTGCAAAACAAAGAAATAGCTGTTTTTAGGCAATCACCAATAGTAACTGGATCATTTTTTACCTTGAGTAAAGCAAAGTTTGAATTTTAGACTAGTAGACCCGGCGCGGTTTCACTCGCGTCATTTTTTTCACAATTTATCCATAACTTCTCACCGTTTAAGCTGTCCCTCCAGTAGGTCGTCAAGATAAGATAGCTCCGAGGGTCTACTCTAGCAAATATATCGAAAGCGATATATCGTGACAGTTTTCGTGGTTCAGCTTATGTCAGTGAGTGAATGCACTTAATTTAATCAATTAAACTACGATTTTTGCTACGATTATCGTTTGTCGCTTTCAAGAGTAGACTCGCTGGTCATGCGCTGGTGAGACTGGAGACACTTACGGCAGGATGTTCTTGGCGACGCACTGCATGATGAAGAGCGCCGCCTCCGTGTGCTCCCAGGGCCCGTCGGGGCGTAGCGTCGCAAACATCTGCCGGAACACGCAGCTTGAGCCCACCACGAACACAACGTCCTTTATCAGACCCGACACCTTCTGACGGAACTCCTGCAACAATTTGGCTAGTTGATTGATTCAGGCATTACTTTGCGGAAATTTATTATAAGATAAGAGACGAAAAATCTCTAGTTCTATTCCGCTAAACTTTGTAAAGGAATAGTACTAGATAAATCTTTAGTACTATTACGCTAAACTTTGTATCGGAACAGAACTAGAGATTTTTCATCTATTTAATAGTTATGATTTATTTATTCTGTGTATGAATTTGTGACTCTTAAATAGGCATGACGCAAGATTAAAGCAATCACATTTTAAAATACATATTTAAAAACTAGAATTTCAAAACATGACATGCCTTTTTTAACCAACTTCAAAAGGTTATCAATTCAACTGTATGTTTTTTATGTTTGGTTTTTAAGTTCCAGACTCATAGTGACATTATCTGATAGTGGCATCAGATTTTCGGCCTTACACTGCACTTACATAGAAGTCGTCTCCTTCATCAGGCAGATCTGCAGCAGTGGCCTTATCCGGCTCGCACTGGCAGTGTCTGGCGAGCGCCTCAATCAAACGCTCCACATGAGGTTTGAATGCGTCGTTAAGAGGCATGTAGTCTCGTTGGTAGAGGTCTTCTGATAGCCGATACCAGAGATTAAAAGTTATTGCTGCTACCTGAAATCCAATTATATATTGCTTATAATGTGAATAAAAAACGTGAAATGACGTAGAACTGGGCTAGGGTAATAAACGTCTTGAAGTCAAGATGTCAATGGATAAAGTAATATCAGTGTCAAAAGTGTTGGTGCCAAAATGTACTTATTGGTCTTCTATAAATTTTGGAAGCAAGTTTGTTTTATTTTATGAAAAGATAACATAACTACAGGTAAAAGTAACTGTTTTAATAAACTACAAATTTTTTATTACTGAAAAAGTCAACAACCCACAAAAACTGTATCATGAAAGTGGACCTGCAGGGAAAAGCTAGTTACCTCATAATCATGATGTCCAACACAAACCAGTGCTAGTTCCAAGCTCCTCATAGCAAAGTGTGTGTTGCCACCAGCCGCACAAGCTATGATCTTTTCTAAGAATGCTTCACCCAACTCCGTAAACACCTTTGCATAGTTTGCAGCCTTCTCTTCCTCCTCATGAGCCACGGCCAGGTGGTAACTCTCCTCTAAAGATGCTATACTATCAAACAAAAGCCTTTCTATATTCTCATTATTGTTATTCTCTTCAAGGCAATGCAACAACATACAAACACAATCTGTTGCTGCTTCGTGTAGTGTGTTTATAGAATTGTGATCTCTCAATACTTGCAAACTGAACCCTAGAACTGCATTCTGTGGTATATCTTGTATATTTACAGCTTTCACTTGTATCCAGGAGGTCATACACTTTATTATTTTTAATGCTACATGAGTGTTTTGAGAGTTTGTGATGCTCTCCTTCAAAAACATGGTCACTATTGTAGCATTATTTTTCAGTTCTGCTTTTATTTCTTCTCTCCTGTTTTCTCCCAGTTTCAAACTTGAAGAGTCAATTTCTTGTGGTAGGACTGTCAATATTTCTAAAAGTGCAAAAGCATTCTTGGTCGAGAATGATTTTATGAGATCACAAATGCAATTCTGCCATGTTGGCATCTGTAGGGCTAGGTCTGCTAATGCTAAGCACAGCTGAGTCAGTATAGCAGGACTTGTTTCTTGAGATGTGCGTTCCAAGTGCGTTACGAGGGAATCTCTCAAGGATATGAGCGACTCAGGTGGCAGCTCAGAAAGATTGTGTTGTACCTTTGATCTCATAGTTTGTGCTGCAAAGTAGCAAGAATGTACATCCTTTTTTTCCTGTAGAAGTTCGTGGGCGATCTTCCATGAGTGAATCTGAAATTACCATGATATTAAAACTATGGACCTTCGACCATGTAAAGTAGACACCAGATTCTACATGAATACAAGTTTATTGGCGATAATATAGCTAATAAACTTACAGATTTCTGCATATCCGCCAACCATAACGAAGCCCTTTCTTTTTCACTAGAATTGGGGTTATCATACAACGCGCCGATGGCCTGGTAAACAGTCTCCATTGAGGGGATATCCATGGCGATAAATGTACACTTCGCAGTCTATTCTCAAAATCTCACTTTTGTAACTATTGTCTCATGCGTAAGCATAGTAAAATTAGCAAAAATGTTCTAAAATTATAAACAACAAGCGAGCGAATCTTTCTTGTCGTTCGATTTTGATTGACGAATGACATTTGTGTCAATGACGAACTCACTGCCTGCACTGTAGGGATGGATGATCGATATTTATCGTTTAGCGAGAAAATATCGATGTTTTTACATCGATGTTAAGTGGTAGAAAACATAGATATATCAATGTTACGAGGATGATATCGAAACTGTGACACATCGATAGATTTCACGGAGATTTTTCTCTCCTGTGCACAAGTTGTTTTTTTTTCTTTTGAAACTTCAAAATTTTCACAAAGATTACATGTTTCCGAATCGATGTTTTTGGTTTAATGTTTGCCTTTGGATGTTAATCGTACATCGATACACTCGGATCGATGTCAACATCGATGTTTTCCTAATATCGATCATCCCTACTGCACTGACGGACGGACGGACGGCAGACAGATAGAAACCCACAGACTTGTAGTGTAGAACCATTGTAGAACAATCGTAATCGTAGACAGAGTGTAGTATTCTAAACAAGGAATTTATAACTAAACAACAGTACATATTAGTTCCATGAGTAAATAGTACAGTGTAATTAGCTGTCATGGCGGACCTCTAGTGTTCCCGTATTATGAAACTCAACACAATAAACATATTTCCTTTAGAACTTTGTTTGTCTACTTAAAAATAAAATTGTTTGTTACTGTTGTTCTTATATTTTTTTCAATTTTTTCTATGGTGTTACAAAGACTACGCCACCATGAAATTGGTCCTCTATAATAAATAACACTAAATAAATAAAAACTTAAAACTTGTTAATAAATAGTATGAACAGAAATTATTATTAATAATTTGATTTTATCTAAAGAATAAAAAATATTTATTTAACGCCACACAATTAACATAAAAATAAATAACAATACAAATTAAAACTTAACTATTGTGACGAAAAAAAATACTTTAATTTACATTTTTTTTTTATACAACTGAAGTGGCAACCAAGCGTACGGCCCACAAGATGGTAAGCGGTTACCGCAGCCTGTGGACGCTTGCAATACCAGAGGTATCACTCGCGGCTTGAGGCTAAGATCGAAAGCCTCATGTGCCAGTAATTTCACCGGAAACCATACCCTTCACACCGGAACACAGCAATGCGAGCATTACGGCGGCTAGGCGGCAGTATGGCGGTAGTCCACATACATTTACATTACATTTACATAGATGTAAATGAATTTCAAGCCTGTGGTTCAATACATCGATACTGACATTTTAATGTCATTGTCAAAGTCGAGTCCAAATCTTTCAAAACCAAATCGAAACATCTGTCATCCTTTTTTTGACGTTTGTTGATACCGTGCGATCGGACGTGAAAATGGTTGGTGTTTTTCGTGATTTTTATCGAAATAAATCAATGTAATAAATGTGTGAAATAACAGAAACAACAGTGGAGATTATTAGCCGTGCATTGATTGTACTAGTGCCTTTTGTATTTCAACACCGACTTGGAAATTTCAGGTGAACGTACCCAAACAGCGCAGGACCTACTGCAAAAAATGCAAATGCCACAAAACACACAAGGTCTCACAGTACAAGAAATCTAAGGAAAGGCACGCTGCCCAGGGTAGGAGACGTTACGATCGTAAACAGCAGGGTTATGGTGGCCAGTCAAAACCCATCTTCAAAAAGAAGGTAAACTAACCTCTACCGGTACAAAAATTCGTAAATGTATGTATAAGCATTTAAGCACCTAGAATACATTTGCGCATGATACCACCAGAATCGAACATTACGTAGGTATTGATCAGATCAAAAAATTACAATACTTATATTATCAGCTGTTTGTAAACATTCTTAGCCATTTTCTGTCACTGAATAAAAAATGTCCTCTTTGTATCCTGTGTAATATTAGGTACATATATCAGTTAATAAAGTTATTGAAAGCTGCTATCATAAATTTAGATTGATTTTATTGTCGTGGTGCAAAAGTAATGCTGATAGATTCTCGGTATGTCTTGATTAAAAAGATTTATTTATTACTAGCTGTGTGCCGATTTTATGCAACTACAGGGAAAATATTTTTTCTGAGACAAGAAGTAGCCTATGTGATATTTCAGACATATCTCTGTGTCAAATTGCATTCAGATCTGTCCAGCTATTTTGGTGTGATTGAGTAACAAATATCCATCAATCTATCTAAACTCATCATGACAGCCTTCTAATGTTCCCAGTGCTGGGACACTGGCCTACTCTCCAGCAAGAGTGATCATGTCTTAATCCACCATGTGGACCTATTACGAATTGTAGACGTGTTATAATATTCATGTGATTAATTTAAACATGCTATGATTAACTGTTTATTTTGTTTTAGGCAAAAACCACCAAAAAGATTGTACTTCGTCTGGAATGTGGTGACTGCAAGATCAGGTCCCAGGTAGCACTCAAGCGCTGCAAACACTTTGAGCTTGGAGGTGACAAGAAGAGGAAGGGACAGATGATTCAGTTCTAGACAGGATAAATAAATAAGACTTAACATCTATCTGAGTGTATTATTTCATGGCTATAAAAACCAACCATTTTTATTTTCTAAAGCACACTCAATAGGCTAGAACAGGGTTTTGAATAACTAAATGTTGACATCCAATGCTTTATTAACCAGGAAGTTACTGAACCCTCACTCTGCCATCTGACTTCTAAAAAGGTGTTAAGTGATACTAAACTCATATTACTTAACTGCCTTTTAGAAATCAGACGACAGCACTCTTGTTCATTCATATGAGTCAGTGGCCAACTCTGGTGACAAGAGTTTCTAGGCCGCCCGAAGGCCTCTGTCATGGCCTAATAGACACACGACAGCACTAACTACACTCACGAGCTGCTGAATCGACTCACCCCTACAAAAAGTACAAAGTGTAACTTTTTTCGAAAATTACTTGAGTAATGATACCTACATTATTTTTTAAAGCTTGGTTACTAAGCTTATAAATAACACCAATAATTTTAATTCATTCACTTCTTTTTTAAAATATCGCTAAATCCGTATAAGAATCGAAAATGCGCGCGTCGCAACTTACTTTAAAACCCCCTTCAATCAGTGCATACCCTTAATTATTCGCTTATCAAACGTTGACCTAATCACACCCACGCAAGTTACGATCCCCGATTTACAACCACTATGGATACAACATCAGAAGAAGCTACTCAAGGTGTTGCTATGCTGCAACAGAACCCTAGCTAGCGAAAAGTCGCTCGCCGACTAAATCTGAGCAAATCTGCTGTGACAAGGGTGTACAGAAGAATCCAAGAGACTGGTTCTTACTCTAGGAGGCCAGATACCAGTCAGCGCCTGCTTACTTCTGAGAGAGACGACCGTTTTATCGTTTCGACGAGTCTCAAAAATCACCATCTCACCGGTGTTTCTGTCCAGCAGCAGCTTAGAGAGGTTCGAGGAGTATCTGTAAGTCAATGGACGGTCAGAAGACGATTGAAGGAATCGAACCTCATTCCAAGACGGCCTGCCAGAGGCCCAAAATCGATCACAGCTCATCGACAAGCGCGCCTTGAATTTGCTCGCGAACACGTTGATTAGAGTGCTGAGCAATGGCAGTCAGTCCTGTTCATTGACGAGTGCAGAGTGTGTCTGCATGGCGGTGACAGGAGAGCTCGGGTCTACAGGGGTCCAGGCGAGCGGTTTGCACAGTGCTGTTTTGCCGAAACAGCGCCCTACCGCGGTGGTTCGCGTATGATTTTTGTAGAGGTGAGTCGATTCAGATGCACGCGAGTGTAGTAGGTAGGTATAAAATGTGAATTGGAGAACATTTTTTTGTTTTAACTTGTAATTGTTATAATTTTTAGGCTGGGCAATAATGTTTAGTGAGATCTTTATTTGATTGAAATGTAAATCATAAATAAACTATGAACTAATTAATTATAACGAAAAGCACCGGGTGCTTCATAAATAAAACATCTTTTCCTTATATCTATGGGTACATAATAAAAAATAATGACACCTAGAAATGTACTTGTTCATGATAGACAACAAGCAGCTTACAGGTACTACAATTTCTCAGAACAGTCAAAAGTTTGCAGGCAAATGAGACTTTGTATCAATACTTCTTCTCTAAGATCTCCGCTAAGATCTGTGGGTCTAGGCCTTCAAGTGCACACTTCAACTTGGCTGCTTGCAATGGTACTCCAACCTGTACCATTTTCACGAACCTGTTGTATTCTGGCCTGCTTTCTACAGTACTTTCTGCAGTATTTTGAGTGTCATCAATGGTGACTTCTGTACTTTGAGCAGTGGATGCATTTGGTGCATTAGTATCTGTGTATTGTGGATATTCGTTGATAGGCTCAAGGGCTGGGTCTTCCTTTAATTCTAAATATCCCCCTACCTCTGGTATTGATATGAGCTGTAACATTAATGAGTTTAATAAAATTAAAAGCTGTTTAGGGGTATAGTTTGCACAGCGGATCTAGGCTTCCAGGAAGTTAGCTGTTTGTGATGCGCAAAGACAATTTAGTTTGAAAAAGCTCCATTGCGCATCGAAACGGCTTATTTCACGACGGCCGAGATCAGCTGTGAGAACTATAGGTACTTATTTATTTATTATTACTATGGATCACCAACGAAAGATACACAGGTATACACATTTTTAAATTACAGAGGTACTCAGGTCAGGTGCTCTCTCAATTATTAGAGGAATACATCATGCACAAAAATAAAAGTTGTGAATTCAACTGAAAACCAACTCTTAACATTACTTGAATAAGAAAAATAATAATAATAATAATCTACTTATTTGATATAATTTTATAGTAAGTATAGCTAGCAGAGGGGGAACATTTATAGAATAATTTAGGGGGTTTGGCTTTGATAGATAATGAGTAGGTAGGCAATTCTTGAGAACCCACCTTCGATTCAAGAAGGACCATTGCCGCATCCACTTTATCTAATTTTCTCTCGAACTGCATCAGTTTCTCCTCACAGACTAGCATAAAATTATTTAAACAGTGCACATTCGTCCTCACGCAGTGGTTTACAAATGCTAAGGTTCGCTTTTGCTGCAATGCACCCATCTGAAAGTGTAAATAAATAAAAAAATATTAATTTATATTTTGTCTTTCGCAATACTAATGTGCAGATATTCCATACTCCGGCAGAATCCGCCCCTGAAAGTTCTGGGTTCATTATTATCGCTATACTTTTGTTTGCTCTACTATTGTATCCTTTCTTTTCAAGATTTATTTAGATAATATTTATAATACCAAAATACCCTACACCAACTTTTAATCAGAGAGAATCTAAGCACTACGTTTACATTTTATTTGTACTTTTGATATTACCACACTCAGACAGTTCTAATATGTCTGAGTCCCTAAACGTAGTGCTTATATTCTCATGGTATGACTCTGTAGACTGACCGGAAGACTCTGCCTAAACGTAGTGCTTACATTCTCTTGGGGTCAGTCTTGATTGGTTTGGTTGTTTGTTTGTTTCCAAGAGAATATAAGCCAGATAGCTAATTAAGTTCCTTGATGTAAGCACTACGTTTAGTTTGTTTGTTTGTTTTGTTTAAATAAATTGAAATAACCTCTCGAGTTACTCTTCTGATTAGTAATAAGTATAGGTGCGTGCGACGGAACATTGAAGATATATTATAGCCAAATTATTTTAAATAAAATTAAATTCAACAGAGGAAATGGCAGGAGAAGTTGTAGTAGACGCGTTGCCGTACATCGATCAAGGGTATGATGATCCCGGGGTCAGGGAAGCGGTAAGGCATAAGCTTTTAATAGCTAACCCCTCTGATAAATATTGTTATTCAATTTTTTTGTTGATTTAGTTTACTTATGGCTAAAACAAGACTGCACTAAGTACTTGTATTTTATAGGCTTTGGCGATGGTAGAAGAAGAATGTAGAAGATACAGGCCTACAAAAAACTACTTAGAAAATGCTGGACCCGAACCTAGCACTGCCTTTGAAACAGCTGCGCTTCAGAGAGAAATGGAAAGAGTACAGCAAAGACTGCCTATGGAGCCTTTGTCCATGAAAAGGTAGTCAGAACAGTCAGACATAATGAGTTTATAATATGCAACCTAGAACTATAACAAATAAGTGTTCGAACTAATGAACTAGTTGTAGCTATTAGTAGTAGAGTCAGTAACAGAAGCTCTAATTACAGCTTCTGTTACTGACTATAACAGACTTAGAACTTAGACTTATAGTTCTAGGTTGCATAACATTATTTTGCTATAACGTTTCCTAAACTAGAACTTTTTTTGTTATATTGTCCAGGTTATCTAACTATTTTAAGGTATAAATGAAATATTACATAAGTTATTATAACTCTAAATAGGTACTTTTTATAAATTTCTGGGGTTACTACACCTGGCTGACAGAGCTCTAGAATAGGTAGCGAGGAGCATAGCCACAAGCATTATTCTTATAGTCACCAAACCATGCCAGAATTGACTTGCACCTAATTATACCTACCTAATTGTAATTTGCATAGGTAATAATGATTATTATACGTACTAACATTTTTGGTATGTCACTAATAGTATTCATTGCAACAAAATAGGAAGGTAAGTAAAATAGTAGGTAAATAAAACAAACATCATCATTGCAATGACAATTAAATTTTCAAAGGTACTTAATTAAAACAAATTAACATAGCTAGTTTTAAGTAGGTATAGTGAGTATATATACTGTTATTGCGTTATATTAATGCATAGTTTTAAATAAAGATGAATAAAGATCAATTGCACACAAAAATTCACCTTCTGTGCAAGAGTTTTTATTTTCTAATATTTTATTTATTTGCTGGTTTTTTTGAATGTGCATGTGGCACTTTTCCATTAGCCTCAATTTTTTATCATTGATAAATTGCATTCTTTTGTTATTTCTTTGCTGAAAAAAGTTATGCCATAACACTGTTAGTAATATTGAAATGTATGTATGATAAGCTGTATAGCATATGAATTGTGTTGCTGGTGGTTGTTATAATAAATTGTTTTATGTGTATTATGGTTATAGATTATGGTCCAATTAAAGAAATCACAATTAGTGAAAGTGGTTTCATAATTTTAAGTATATAATTATTAGACCGGTATGCCTAAATTAAGTTATAGCTACTGAAGTTATAGCAAACGCAATTAGTAAATGTGGTTTTATACAAAAACATAGCGCACCCTATAATCATATTATAAATAAATAAATAAATTATCTATTATTACAGATATGAATTGCCACCCCCTCCAGCTGGGCGACTTGGTGAGCCCACAGCCTGGGCCGAGGCCGTAGACAACTCCCACGCCCAGTTGTCACACCAGGCCATACGCGTGCTCAACCTGGAGCTCCAGTTACAATTTGGAACGGAGGCCTGGAGATCTTACTTGAACACACTCCAGAACTTGGTTACAAAGTCTCAGAATTCACATAGTGGGCTAAGGTATGATTTTTATGGCATAATATAATTATACATATGTTTCCACTTGTATCCTACAAGATAGGGAATAGGGCTTCAATGTAAACGATTGTTATAGTTTTAAACACATGCACTCGACCGAATGCCTTCCTTGCCCCGGAACGAATGAATTGCAGGCACGAGCGAAGCAACTCGATGAAGAGTATATATACGCTATAAAATAAAAACCAGTTTCAATACTGTTTTATACTGATCTTAGTGACTACGTTATTTTTTTCTCGAGAATGACTATCTCATTATTGTAGAGGAATATTTCATTTCATTTGATTTATTTCAATAACAATTTTACAATTGTGTCTGAAAATATTATTTAAGCAATCTATAGTATAATAAGAAAAAATAACTATAGACAAAAATAACTTTCCCTCGAACATTCTTCAAGGTTGCCTAGCAACAATTTGAATTTATGCTTTATGAATGCATTATCTATTTTCAGAAAACAAATAGCAGCTGTGAACTGGGAGCGCAAACGTTCGCAAACGGCGAGCGGCGCAAGGCTGCGCGCGCTGCGGCGACGATGGGCTCAGCTCGTCTCCGACAACTACCGCACAGAACGCGCCATTATGCTGCTGGAAACACAGCTGCAAAAGGTGAGCTGCCAGTGCCAGTATTCAATCATATCACAAGGATCAAAATAATCATATTTTATCACAAGGTTGATCCTTGTGATAAAATTATGATAGGTTTCCTAAAGTTTCGGCGAATTCTGCGAATAAATCATTCATTCATTCATTCAGATTTGTATTTTTGTATTTCTGTTTTTAATAAATAAACTATTTATTACATTCTTTCACCATTATAATGTTACAGTATCCTTGAGTAACATAGGCTATATTTTATATCCACTCGTGCGAAGCCGGGACAAGCTGCTAGTAACTACATACATACATAATATCACGCCTGTATTCCATGTGTAGGCAGAGACCATGGATTTTTATTTGCTATAGTCATGACCATATACTTATGCTTGAAGAATGTGATGATTATGATGATGATGATATTTTTCAAATAGAAAAATCAAGTAATAAGTTTGCCAAAGGTTCGCGTTATTTTATAATAATACTATCAACATTAATATTTCAGGCTAGAGGTGAGAAGTCAGCGAATGACGATGGAGAGCCAGCAGACTTGGAATCTATTGAGAACCTGCCTGATAAACTCAACTCCGAAACTGAGAAAGAAGTGCAGAAGAAAATTGAAGATATGTTTGCGGATTAGCGAAGTTATTGTATAAATTTTAGTGGTACCTAGTTTTAAAATAATACAAATTAATTTAAGAAATCGTGGTTTTATTGATAGGCTCATGTACTAGTATTATGTTATCTGTGGCTCATGTATAGTTCTCACAACGGATCTCGGCCGTCGTGAAATTAGCCGTTTCGATGCGCAATGGAGCTTTTTCAAACTAAATTGTCTTTGCGCATCACAAACGGCTAACTTCACGGAAGCCTAGATCCGCTGTGCGAACTATAACAAAGATGCATAGTACATATAAGTAGTGCAGTACTTTCGTCTACCTACAAAAAAACAAAAGATTGAACTCACTAAAGAAATAGTATAGTCATTTGGTTCGAAATATAGTGGCTTCATGGAAAGTTATCCGGAAGTTTTGAAAATTGGTAATATTTTGGTTACATTGGATTTTGATGTGCTCTTTCCGAATTTCGACTTTGCCACCTCACATTTCGCTCGCGCCGCCATATTCGAAAAAGGCGCAAAGCAGTTTTTGACATTGATGATTGATTTGGTTAATGGAGATATTGCCAAAAAAGTGAGGCGCGAGCGACAAAAATACGAGGTAGCAAAGTCGAAGTTCGGAAAGAGCACATCAAAATCCAATGTAAAAAATTTTTTTTCTTGATTGTCATTTGTTTTGTCTGTCTTTGTCGTCTTTGTTTGTCAACCAAACAAACAAACGTCAATTCATTTTTTTATTTGAAAATGGCGGACGATGCATCAAGCAGCAGCAGTTGTGCCGGCAATAATATTGATAACTCGATAAATCAAGATGAGTTGATAATGAAACAGCAGCGGGAGATAGAAAAAGAGGTATTCTAAATATTTGCATACTTTTTTGCCTCCAAGAATTAATGTTATTAGACAAAATAATTCACAGCAGTGACATTCTATTTTTTTGTTTATTTTTGTAGATATCTGAATCTATACCACTCGTTGGCGAACTGGAGCCTTTGTCTTCCCTAGAAAAGGAATATAATGAGGATCCAGTATATCTCCTGAAAGTAAAAGATCTGTCTTCTAAATACAAGCTTATGCGACGGACTCGGCCGGACGGAAACTGCTTCTTTCGGGCATTTTCTTACGCGTATTTAGAGCAATTACTCACTGATAAAAAGGAATATGATAAGTTTTACGAGATTGCAAAGAACTCGAAGGAAATTCTAGTCGCTTTAGGATTTTCACAGTTCACAGTGGAAGACTTCTATGAGACGGTGAGTTTGAGGTTATTGGGTTGTACATAAATACCACAGCCTTTGTTTGTGTTACTTATTAATCAAATGCCTATAATTTTTTAAGTACATCTTTCTAAACACTGCAGATAATTTTCCTTAACTCTTTGTACCCTAGCTAGTTCAACAACTAATGAGTCACTAATTAAATTATGTGACATGTTATTGAGCAAGTATATTTTCTAATCCTCAGCATTTTGTTCAAGTAGTCTTTGGTCCTCTCCACAAAGGATACCTAACCAAGAATTGAAATTGAGTCATTGTAATAAGTATTTGAATGAATAAAACATACCTCAATTTGTAGGGAAAGTACCTACAGATAGGTCACAAAGTATAAGTGAACAATGAGTCGGAACCATTTTATATGTAAACAAGCTCCTACATTTACCTGCTACAAATGTAATAAATATATTGTTTGCAGTTTATGGAAGTAGTTCAGCGGGTAGGTGAGCAAGCCAATGGCTCCCCAGAGAACTTGGAGCCAGTTCGAGATGAGCTCCATGACAAATTTAACAAGCAAGGTTATTCCGACTACATTGTGGTGTATCTTCGTCTGGTAACATCAGGCCAGCTGCAGACTGACCAGGAGTTCTACGAGAACTTTATTGAAGGAACCCGCACTGTTACAGAGTTTTGTAGACAGGTAAAGAATGCTACTTCAATAGATTTTGGGAACTGACTGACTGAAGTGAAACTGAAACTGAAGTTAAACCAACAAAAGTACCATAAAATTAAATTAAATTTTTCTGTGCTAACAAATATTAGCAAACGTACTTCAGGAATCAAACCCACACCTCAACATTGCAGTACAGTCGTTGCTCTTTGCCAAAAAAAATTTACATTACAGCTGAGGTCAGGCCTGAATCTGATTGTTGAATACCTTCACCTTTTCTTCATCAAGTCTGAGATATTAATGTAATTGTATATTTTTTCAGGAAGTGGAACCCATGTACAAGGAGTCTGACCACATTCACATCATAGCACTAAGCAATGCACTGAAGGTGGGTGTCCGTGTCAGATACATGGACCGCGGTCAGGGTAGTGAGGTGAGCAGAATCAATATTCAAGTTCTAAAACCACCGATTTGACGACTGATGTGGCGCAGCGGGTGAAGGTCTGTCTGCGACGCGGAGGTTGCGGGTTTGATTCCCGCATCAGGACAAAAGTTTGCACGATCTCCAAATATTTGTTCCGGGTGTTAAAAATATCTATCTATGTATTGTATTGTATTAAGTATATTAGTCATATAGTACATAACACAAGCTCTGCTTAACTTTGGGTTAGATGATACTGTATGGATTAGATCAAGATAGAATTTGGTGTTTTTAACTATGCCAAAGAAAAAAAAAACTATTTTTAAAAGTGATCAATTAGTGCTAATTTTTGCTCTAAGCACAGAATTACTGCCGCTAAATCTTCGGAGATATTTAGGTAATTCACTGAGGCTTCCAACTTTTTCCAAAAGGCTTCCGACGTTTTGGTTCTGGCGGAACGGCAGCTTCTATGAAACATGAGTTATGCCAAAATTTAGTGCTACTTTGCAAAAATTAGTTATGCCAAAATTGTATATTTTCGTCAAAAAAAATCTATGTAAACTACATACATTTCATTTCCGTACCAGTGAGTCCAAACGTCATCTAGTGGCGTTCACTGATGAAATGTATGACAATACTTAATGAAATGTAAAGGAAAACATCGCGACTAAACCAAGTGTGTCCTCTTTGGACTAGTCTACTCTCGGGCAAGAGTGGGTCAATCCAACATGCAGACCCAATGTGGATTGACACAATTTGTCAATCACTCACTTTGCTCGCGAGTAGGCTAGTGTTTTTTTTTTCAATTTAAAAGTAACAGAGTTCTTTGTGATAGAGCTCGTCCGGGGAAGGACTACCACCATACCTATTTCTGCCGCCAAGCAGTAATACTCGCATTGCTGTGTTCCGGTTCGAAGGGATTGGTTTCAGGTGAAATTACAGCACATGAGACTTTCCATATGTCTCAGGGTTGTAACACGCAAGTGATATCTATGATGTTGCATGTGTGTACATGGGTACGCATGCGATGGGCCGTACGTTTGGTTTTACGCCACTTAAGTGGTTTATAAAAAAAGTTTCCCAGCTGTGGGAACATTAGAAGGCTGTCATGATGATGATTATGTCATGTCTGCAGGTGATGGCGCACGACTTCCCCGAAGGCACGGCGCCGCTGGTCCACTTGCTGTACCGTCCGGGACACTACGATATCTTGTATGCGTGATTGTGTGATCCTTACCTAATAATAAATGTACCAACTTCCAATAACACACGACTTTTATTACTTACTGGCAGTCCCAGCTTCGCACGCACGGGTACAATGAAACCGCACCCGTGTGCAAAGCCGGGGCGGTAGTCGCTAGTAATAAATATAACCTATGTTACTCAGGGATAATGTAGCAGTTTAGTAGTGAAAGAATTTTTGAAATCGGCCCAGTAGTTTTTGAGTTTATTCCTAACAAACAAAAATACTAATCTTTCCTCCATAAAATATTAAGATTTGTTTCTAAAGTTGTTCCTCATGTGTAGGGTTACAAAGAATCTAAAAATTGTGGGTAGATTCTTAAAGCCGTAACACACAGGCAATTTGCGAGCGAGTTCAAAGTGAGGAGAGTGCGCAACGAGTTTGCAGCAAATCCGCACCCCGCCCCAGTTTCACTCGTTGGCGCACTCGCTACTCGCCTCGCAAATCGCTAAGTGTGTAAGTCATTCAACAGAGTGCTTAGCACAAAAAACTTGTTTGACAATCGTAAGCGTAACTGTATCGACCAGCTGTCAATTTGTATGGGGATTAATACAGCGCCTTCTTTATTACGTAAAATTAACTACCAAAAACTCATACAAACTGACAGCTGGACGATACGGTTACACTTACGATTGTCAATAGAGTTTTTCGTGCTATGCACTCAGGACTCTCCAAGTTATTAGGTGAGTCCTATTGAATGATTAACCAGACAAGCACGTATGCACCATTAATGGGGCAATTCAACGGTGCAAATGTAACCTAAGCAGTCAAAGAACAGCCATGAATACAAAAACTCAACAGCTACCAATACACAATGATTGATTCAATAAATAAAACATTTTTTAAAAAAGGGTAATATAATGAGGTTTTCAATGGCTGTGAAATAACTCGGGAATGCTAAAAATTAATGAATACAAAATTAAAAATTAATGAATACAAAATTAAGATCTTATTCTAATCTATCTTATCTGCAGAAGTAAACTCCGTCCATACGTTTTTCTGGTTTCATTCCAGCAAAGAATGTCTTGATATCATGTTCAGTGACTATTTCTTTTTTGTCTTTGAAGCTTTGCAAGAATGTTAGCAGCTTGTCTTTCATTTTGTTGTACTCTGTCAGGGCATCTATTTGTTGGATCCTGCCGAGTGAGCACAGAGCTTCCATTCCTTTCTCATACTGATTTGGTTTACCAGCCGTTCTCTCTTTGCCCAATGTTTCATAAGCAAAGATTGTGTCTTCGAGATCTGTTATAAACAAAACACTCAAATCCTTGTACATTGTAATGCACTCATTGCACTTGCAAAGTTTCTGGCGGAATGATAAAGGCCAAAATGTTGCACCTTTGTACACTTTTTTGACACCTTTTGGTTTAACACATTCAATTTCATTTAGTTTAGGTTTCTTAGTGGAGATAATATCATCTGTAACATCTTCAGTCAACATTTTCCTCTTATTTTCTGTACTAGCTAATTCAGTCACTATATTTTCATTGCTTTCAGATTCAATTTTGTTTGTACTATCAGTTTCCTTTGAATCAATATTTACAGCTTCATCATTTTTACTAATTTCTATAAGTGAACTATCTTCAGGAACTATATTATTTTCTGTTTCTTTGTTAATGTCATTCATTTCTTGATCTTGTGATATTTCAGTGAGTTTGGCTTGGTCAGGGGTATTTTCATTGGTTTCTGCACTTGGACTATCTATTTTAGCTTTTTCATAATCTACTTTGTTAGCATCAGTATCTGTGTCTTGGTATTCAGTTATATTGTTTTCAACAGTTTCCATGTTTTCATACAGTTTTTCAATAACTTCTGAAGCATTTTTTTCATTTGGTGTTTTAGAATCAGTTTCGACAGTACTTTCGTCATTTTGTTTAGGTGGTTCTGATAGATCTTCAGACTCAGAAGATTCTGAATTTTCAGCTGTTTCTCCCGTAGCATCAGCTGTTTTATTTACTAATTCTGCACTACTATCTTCTATTTTCTTTGCCTCACCACACTCTTCTATTTTTTCTTCAGAAGTTGTACTTAGTTCTATTGTTTTTTCTTCTTCAGTTGCTTGTTCTTCTTTTACATCTTCAGAAGTTGTACTTATTTCTATTGTTTTTTCTTCTTCAGTTGCTTGTTCTTTTTTTACATCTTCAGAAGTAGCTTCATTACCTTCTGTATTATTTACAGATGTGGTTTCTGTTTTATCTTCAGAAGTTGTGTCTGGTTTATCTTCAGAACTAACTTCAGTTAATACTGTAGTTGCCTTACCAATCTCATCTGTGTCCATTGCTGTATCAGTAGATTTATTTTCTTCACTGGTTTCTAATGGTTTTTCTGGTTCAACAGTTTCTATCTCTGATTTTTCAGATTCTTCAACCCCTTTGTCCATTGAGCTGGCGTCATCTTTATTATCTCCTGTAGGAGCATCTTCATTTGGTTCTTCGGTGGTACTTGTTTCCATATCATTGCTAGCAGAAGTTTCCTCAATGCCATTAGTTAGTTTATTATCAGTAACACTACCATTTACCATTTTTTCATTGGTAAGTTTGTCATCAGTCTCATTGATATTGTTATCAACTGGATTTGCGTTGACAACATCCACATCATTGCTTTGGTCAATATTGACAGCAAGGTCACTGTAGTCATGAAAAAATACATTTTTTTCCATACATAGCCTGCAGATCATTTCAGAGTACTGGTCACTGGTTGGGACAACAGCATCTAAATGAGTAGCATGCCACCAATCTTCACAAACAATGCATTGGATCATTTCATCATCTAAAGCAGATTCTTGATCATAAGGCTTGTTGCAGATGCAGTAGAGGCCAATAAAGTTTTGGTTGTATACATTTTCATCATTAAGTTCAGGTTTGTTTGGTGTAAATTGGCATGGAGACTTGAACTTTGGATTCCCGCAGTCACATCTAAAGTTCCTTTTTGTGTATAGTTCTACAAGATCATGGTTCTCATGGCAGGTGAGGCTGCAAGCAAGGCAGAAACCTGCTCTCTTTGATGGATCATCTTTGGAATCAGGGCAGCATGTCATGCAGGCGTAAATAGCCTGCCTCTTTATGTAGCCCTGAAAATGAGAAAGTGTTATCATTACCAGTGACCAACCCCAGCTTTGAATGGGTGCTTAAACCAAACATAAACCTTTCTCTTGAATCACATATTGATGAAAACCGTACTAATATCTGTTGCGTAGTTTAAAAGATCTAAGCGTACCTACGTACATAAGAGATCGACGGCGGGAAGCGACATTGTATTTTTGTTCCATTAAATGAATGATATTGAATTTGGTATTGGAATAATTAACTAATTTAACTTTTGGCATCGCCATGTTGTCATCTTTGTGAACAAAGAGTGTGTAGGTAACTGAAAGTAAATTATTAAACCTGGGAGTATGTGCATTCCTTTTCATCGGAGCCACCGAGGACAGCATTGGCGTCGTCTTCAAAATCCTGCTGTTCTTTCAAGACGTCCATCATCGTAACAACTTCTTCGTCACATTCCGCCATTTCTTTATCGACTACTGGAATTTCACCATTTGTGGCCATTGCATTAAAAACTACACTAAATCAGCAGCTTTTTTGAAACCGAGCAATATGCTCAGTGCTTGCTCACAAAGGAAATAATTTCTGTAGGAAAGAAAGCCGGTTACGATGGTGCAGCGCGAAGACTTTTTTTTTCGCTCGAGTCGAGTCTAAGAGAATAAAACCACTACACGTAGTGCTTACATTCTCTTGGCCACTACGTTTGTTTAGCTCGAATCGAATCGAAGACTCCTCGCTCGACTCGAACGGATCCTAGCAATTTACTTACTCTGTGTTTTCAGTCAGTACTGACCCGACAGTGTTTACATTAGGTCAGTAGCGGGTCAGCAATGATTTTTCTCAAATTTGGAGTTAGCACTGACTTTCTTTGCTTTGCTACTGACTGACTCAATGTAAATCATACCTACCTTCGCAGAAAAAATAGCTTTTTTTAGTCAGTTTTTTTTAAAATAATGAATGAATGAATCTCAGAAATGAATAGGTATTAATATTTATATTAGTAACCAAATTAAGTCATAACAAAAAATTTAAAAAATATACATACCAATGAAGTCTTAGCAATATACCTACTATTTTTTATAGAGAAATTGAGAGAATTTATGCACTACGTATAGCACTGGGATATCCGACGTCGTGGGTAGTACTATAGTTATGTTCCTTAGTAGTCTGGATACTTTGACTATATACTTAAAGAAATCTTTGACTGGATAGTTATGTCCCTGGTAGTACTACTCGTAACCAAAATGTCACCAACTGTTTTGTGCCAAAATTATCGAGACAATTTTTTTTTTTTAAATTGGCGTATTTTTCTACATTACCGTGGAATGGCTTTGGCTATGTGGTACTCCATGCCATGCTAGTACTGCCAGCGAATCTCGGCTATTGTAAAGTTAGCCGTTTTGAAAAAAACTCTATTACGTATCAAAACAACGGCTAACTTTTCTATTTTATTTGCTATTCACCTAGCTTTACTTTACAACAGTCATTGCGCCTTTAGTATTGTAGTATAGTTTAGATAAGCATTGAAAGATGGAACTAAAACTCTTCACTCTAGCACAACAAATTATATGACATCCTTGTGACCCGACCGATGTGGCGCGGCGGGCAAAGGTCCGCCTGCGACGCAGGAGGTGGCAGTTTCGATTCCCGCCTCGTAACAAATGTTTGTACGATCTGCAAATATTTGTTTCGGGTGTTCTGGATATTTTCTAATGTATTAATAAATAACTATCTATTTATCTATGTTATTTATTTTTATTTTTTTATTGTACTAAGTACCTGTTACAAATTAAGATTGTTCTTGTCAAATTTGTTATAATGTGGTGTTCAATAAAGTATTTTCTATCTATCTATTTATTGTATTTGAATTAAGTAGTTATATCAGTCATTTAATACTCTTAGCACAAGCTCTGCTTAGCTTGGGGCTAGATGTAAGGATAGTTCGGTTCCTTGGGCTAGATGATGCTGTGTGGATTGTCCAGCATTATTATTACCCTAATTGTGGTCACGATTTTTAAATTAATTTTACGTAAGCACCTGCTTAGGTAGGTAGGTAGGTAGGTGTAGGTAGGTACCAAAGTAGGTTCCTAAGTAGTTGATTAATAAGATTTTAATATTGTTTTATGTAGGTAGGTACCTACCTAATTCTTTATTTTTAGAATAACTACCTACAGCAAGAAAGGAACATCAAGATTCTTGCGTCCATTGCCAACGTACAGAAATCCTGCATCCGGAGTCTTCACCTTGTGGAAAAACATCATGCCAGGCCAGTAGAGGCTCTTCAAATACGCTACGCTGCCAGCCTGCTCCAGGGACAGGTTCCAGCACCCGTTGGGAATATCCTGATCGATGGAGTCCAAGAAATCCATGCTATAGTTGTAATCCTGCCTGGTGAGTAGGTTGGTGTTCCAGCGTTGCTGGGCTGGTCGAATATGGAGGTACGACTTGAGATGCTTTGCTTCAGCAGCTGTTAGACCGTAGAAGTTCGTGTTAATGGCGACATTGCCGTCTGGTTGTTTGATCAGCTGTCCTCTCGCGCAGATCTCAGCCTCGTCGCAGATATTGCTGATGGTAGCTGATAAGCGGCTTTCTTCCTTCATGAACTGGCACCTTTCTGGGTGGTTATCTTCAAGTGCTTCGTCCAGGACTTTAATTTTCAAGGACGGGTCGCCACGGAACGGGAAAGTGGTTAGAAGAGATAGAAGCTTGTATTTCTTCTTGGCTCTGGGTAGCAGACCCCAGAATTTGAAGTCTGTGGTGTAGAAGTACTTTCTGTCAGCCATGGCATCGTTGCCGATCCCAACAGCGATGTGGTAGTCAGCATCCACCGCGTATATCTGCCCCCAGTACTGGACGTGGTTGAAATGGTTCTCCACTTGGAGAAGGGTCATGGAATTTTGTAGCAAAGACATCAGCTCACTTGTAAGCATCATACCATTCACGTTGATGTATTCTTTGTACTCCCATAGCTTATGGACGTTCATTTTCAGGGAATAAGCAACAAAGTCAACTAGAAAATATTGACAGACTTAATGTCATACCTACCTACAGTAGGTAAGTATAGATTAATAAATTATTACAAAAAAAGTTTCCTACCAATACAGACAGACCTCAGTTCAAAATCTCAGTCTGCACAATCAAGGAAGTCAAGGAACATACTAGGTAGGTATCCTTACGGACACGGGTGCTGCTAGCAGGTTCTAAAAATAAAACTAATTTCTCGACGTAAATGCAACACACACAGAAATCACAGACAGAACGCGGGCGCGGGCCCGCGGTAGATCCGCGCGGGTGTTTTTTGTTGTATTTGTACCAAGGAAAAATTTGTACTGACGTCAAGGATGACAACACACTGAACGCGGGCGTAGGTCGGGTGAAGCGCGGCAGCCGCTCCCGTGTTCAGTGTGATGTCATCCTTGTCGTCCATACAAATTAAAACAAAACAACCGCGGCGCATCTGACCCGACCCGCGCCCGACCGATGTTGCGCGTTACAGCGTTTGCTATCGCTGACGATTTTGATAATTGATGCTGTAGAATACCTAGCTCTGTTCTACACACCTAGACTTCCAAATCATTACTAACAATAAATTTACTTACTATCACTTTTTATTATCATTAAAGGTTTATACAAACAAAATAACATCGTCAAGGGCATACAATTTTTTTCCGCAAGGGACATCGTTGTAAATGGAGATGCCATCTCGTGTGACAATTACCGAAGTCAAATATTTGCTGTCCCGGCCCTCTGTCGGTCGTAATTCGTAACTTGACCGTACAGAAAACCACCATGCCGAGATCTTTGTAAGCAACGTTTCTTTTATAAATGGTAGGTCATAGTAAGTTGGTGTCTGAAATAACTAGGCAATTTGCTTATTTCCAAGATTACGCACGATCGTGTTGCTTGTTTGCAGACTCACCGGTCACATATTTTGGGAAAAATATCTGACCCTTCAAAGGTTTAAGAAAGTTGAAAGAGGTAAACAAAAATAAGGTGAGTAGGTGTAGTGTAAGGTCTGCGTTCTCTGTTTTTAGTTCACAGTCTTAGCTGCACTAAGGTATCTAACTGAAGTACCTTTAGCATTTAAACAATCATAAATCATTTAATTTTTACCGTAAGTATTAGCATTTTTGATAAACTAAATTAATTTATTTATATCGTCATGATTTTTTAGTATTGCTACTCGCTGAGAGATGACGCTACTTGCTTACATTATCGGTAAAAGCTCGCTCTTATTCACGTGATATTCACAACATGTAGAGCTTTAAAAAAATGATTGTTTAACTTTTGTATATTATTACAAACTGTGAACATAAGTTCTTAGAGGGGGCGGAGCAGAATACGCTAAAGTTCTAGCCCATTTTTTAAAATTAGGTATGTCTTAGTATTTGAAAATTAGGTTATACCTTCTCAGAAAGATGAGTTTGTCTAAGACAGAACTATATAGGAGTAGGTATAATAAAATAATTGTAAGTTTTAATAATTTCATAATTTCATAATTTCATCTTATCTGACGATGAAACACTTACTGAACGGCAATCGATGTGGCGCGCCGGCACCGGCGGGCGATGGTCCGCTTGCGACGCTGGAAATTGCGGGTTCGATTCCCGCCTTGAAAAAAAAAATTTTTGTACAATCTGTAAATATTTGTTTCGGGACAAGTTCGGCTTTTTTATTTATTTATTTATTTTATTTTTTTATTTTTCTATTTTTATTCATTCAAAATATTCTTAGGTAAATTATTTAATATAGGTATGTTTTAATTTAAGTGAAAGCGTGATTCGTTTCACTCGTATTTTTGAGATGGTGATAACCACTGTTTTCTATTGTTTGCTAACGTGTTCTTCATAGACAACACGTGTTACATTAGCCTCTCGTCGCCACTTGTCTATGGTAGTTGTAAGCGCGATTCGGCACGCGCTAGCCTCTTCATTACGCCGCGTTCGATAATGTTGATCAGCACGTGTCAAGTCATAAAAAAAACAAAAAAGTGGGACGAGGGAGGGAAAATACAAAGTAGTTACTGGAGGAGTACCTACTAGTAAAGGACTTGAGGTAAACGAGTGTGCAGGTGGACGTTTCAACTTTAGAAGAGGTTAAATTCGTTGTTAGAGAAGTTAATTTGCATAAGTTTGAATCGGAAAGATGCTAATAATTTCACCGTACTTATTTCTTTAATTATTTGTCATAATATGGCCGTTACTCACTAGGTTACAAGATAAAAATAATGACGAGCCGAATGAACTACCTAGTTAAAAGCTTAGCCACAAACTCTAGGTACCAGTATCTTGAAACTCTTTCAGATACGCTCTACCCGCAAACTCTATCAGTATCTTGAAACTCTTTCAAAATTTTCATAGAATTTTTCATTCTAGACCGGCACGGCACCATTATTGGATCCGTGATTGCGCAGTCAAAGACATTGAGAGTTTATTTCCTCTAAAGTAAGTTCGTATAAGTCGTCAGTGACGGGTATAGTTTTATTAAAATATCTGATGCAGATAAGTATTATCTTATTACACCTATTTCGGTTTAGGTTCAATGATCAAAGTTGCTTAGTTTTATTACCCCGCAAGGCAGATCAATTCCATCAATATTTCCATTGAAATCCATTCAATCCAACCTCACATTTAATCACAATCAAACAATAACGCCATGTGCTATAAAAACGCGAATTACATCTCAGTGAGTAGCTTTGAAGGGACACCTCGGGGACGAATGAGTGAGCTTCAAAGGCGAGTGTGGAGAAAAAAGCATTCGTATAACCCTAAAACAATAAGGCAGTTCCCACAGCCGCGCCTCGGGCAGGACTGTCCAACCCTTCGTTTTTCTTCATTTTATAGTGTTTAATTGTTTTCGAAAGAGGTTGGCAGTTCGCCCTGGGGCGGTAAGCTACACCGTTGCATCAACATGCTTAATTTGAATGAATTGCTGCAGTTTGTTTTCGGATGTGTGTGCATTGTGTGGGACTAAAAATAACAGTTCTTTTGAAGTTATTGCACGCTGCTTGGTTCCACAAATGGATGATTATTAAATCAGCCTTATAAGAGATTATTTACATGTTGGTGTTTACGTATCTACCTGTAGTTTGTTCGTTCGTATGAGTCAGTGGCCAACTCTGGTGACAGAGTTTCTAGGCCGCCCGAAGGCCTCTGTCATGGCCTAACAACTTTGAAAAAGCCGGGACCGACTGCTTAACGATATCTAAATTATAATTTAATTTTATAGGTACCTGTAGTGATAAAGTACCTACCTCTACCCTTAGCCTCGAGGTACCTACCTACCTATATTATTCGGTAGTTAGTTATAGTTCGCACAGCGGATCTAGGCTTCCGTGAAGTTAGCCGTTTGTGATGCGCGAAGACAATTTAGTTTGAAAAAGCTCCATTGCGCATCGAAACGGCTAATTTCACGACGGCCGAGATCCGTTGTGAGAACTATACTTACGTACTTAGGTACCTACGTAAATATTTTTTCAATTTATTTTATAATCACTCCTCACAATATCAGTTAGGTAGTTATACCTACCTTTCTACGGCTACGACTAAGATTTCAAAACCGTTTCAATCTTATATCAATTAAACTGTGATTAAACTAAAGAATAAAATCCGCTTCGTTTTAATCACCATCGAAAACTCAATAATTATGATGTTGAGAATTCTCACAATTGAATAAAAATTGCAAATATTCGAGTGTTTCCCACAATGCAAGAAAAGGAAAGGTAAAGCCGTGAGCGGTCGAGTGGCGATTCGAAATTCGAACACACGGTGACAAAGGGCGGGAACGAATGGGAATCGCTGGCTCACTGGGTGTTCAATCGCGGGTGAACGTCAAACAGGGGCATAATGGCGCGAATTTCCAGATTAAGGTTATTTGTATTAAACACGTAGCCATTGTGATTGCTCGCATGCTCGGCCGCTCTTTCTGGTGTCGATTATCGATTGTTCAAATTGTTATTAAGATTCACTGGCTTTTGTAGAGTAAGATTTTGCTTAATAAGCCTGAGAAAGAAACGATTCGCTGATTTGGACCACTTTAGATTCGGTTCTTACCTTATGCCTTAGATTAATTGGTTGGGAAAGCACACACCATTGGGTGCCCACTTCTGTTTCTGAATTTATGTAAAATTGTTCATTCATTACCTACTACTACCTATGTCAGCAATTGAAATTAAATAAATATGTAGGTACAGTTGTGTGTGCATGAGAAGCTCAAGTTTAACAATGGAATTGATTGTTCTAATCTCCCCATGTTATTCCAATGGTATAATAAACATAATGGCGAATTATATCATCAATCTCTTCTAGTGTTTTTCGAAAAAACGAATATCCCAGAGAGTCGCGTGCCGAGCAGCGGTTCGCACGCGGTGACCGGTCGATGATAAACGGGTAACTGTGTTGCTAGCGCGAATAATCAGCGCGTGATGGGGTTGCCAGAGAAAATAATTGGCACCCCGCTGCCGGACGCGCGCTAATGTTTTGATAATGACGAGTACCATTGTAGGGATTAATGTTTTTATTTTGGCGATTTGTGTGCTCGTCGGACGCGGGCGAGAACGAATAGCGGGAGTTTAATAAACAAATAAATAATGACGAGGTGGATAAACAGTTACGGAGTGGATCTCAGTGGATCTTGAAAAGAGATTTTATTGGCACTTTCTGAGAACCAAGTGCATTGAGCAAGAAGAGCACTTAGATGAAGACAAAGAGAAGAACGGAACTCGATAGTCCGATGACAATGTAGCAGTCGCAGGACATCGGTGATGATGGTAAAGGATGGTACAGCCGGTACCATCCTTTACCTCCATTACCGATCTCGAGCCTTGTGTGCAAATAAAATAGTACCTACACACAATAAAATAAACAAATACAAAGATGGAGGATCCATCCATCATGGCTATGAAGGTGAAAGATAGTAAACTGAAATATTTTGTCATAAATGCGAGGTCGGTGCACAAAATAATTAGATACTTACCACCAACCTAAGGCAACGGCTTGACATAACGGTAGCGTTCCAGTGGAGTAATGACAAGTCTGACTCGACTTGTTTTGTTTGATCGATTGTTTTGGATCAGTTTGGGCCTTTTCTTTGAAACTTACCTAATAATTACGTACATACCTATCACAATAAATTATTCTCCCAGTGTCCGCTAACTAGTTTCTTATTATAGGTTGATGGAGATGTAGAACAAAAATATTGCCGGTGATGTTATATGGGAGAGTCAACTTTATTTTTGAAAATCAAAATGTTTTTTGTAAAACAAAAATCCAAGCCTAGAATTTTGACAAGAAATTGTTGAACCTAATCCAAGATTTGGAGTGCCTACTCTGCCAAAATGGTGGAAAACTCCAACACAGAAACTATAAAATAAAAAAAGTGCATTCCTTATTTAAAAATACAGTTACGATCAATAAATTGTTCGAAATGAAAACGAAATATTCGTAAAATTCATTTGTTCAATGATCCTTTTAGACCCTTGCGTTGCCGATAGGTAAATTTTGAATCTTTGACACCTTTAGTAGTAGGTACTGTACTACACGTCAAAAGATTTACAGACACACCTACCAAAGTAACTAAACAATGTCTACAAAGGGTGCGGTGACATCTGCGAGCGAGGAGCTCGATCAATTATCGCTATTGTGGAGGTTTACTTCCAATACTTTCATAGCACTTCGCGTTGGTGTCGCCTGTTGAGACAGAGTCCACTGAAAGCGATGCGAGATATCTTATACCATTCGGATTAGACGGATGAATGACGTAGAAAAAGATTTATGAGCACACCCTGGTTTGAAAATTGTTGAGAACAGCATCAAACTTAAAATGAAATAAAAAAAAAATAGAATTAATGTTGAGTGAGACACGGAAAGATGGAGCGAAACTAGTCTAATAGAATATTATTTTATAAATGATTATAGACATGCGAATATAGATCGACCTCTGTGATAGTCAGTGGTAGAATGGGTGAAAAGGAGGGTTCCATTGCTTTTTAAAGACTTTCCGTATCCTCAAATAAACAACGAGGTGTCGAGCGAGATTTTTGTGATGTCTCTAACCTTCTAAAAGATGCTGAAATAATATAGTGTGGGGTAGATAATGCCTATAGCTTTCAGTGAATATCTATCCTAACAACTACGGTACCTATACGAATACCTAATTTGCCATTCAAATTCTATCCTTATCTTTCGAATCTTAAAATCAAATTCGAATTGCAGAGAGCCGTTGACAGGTGCGTTCGGAATCCATCCTACCTCCCACTGCTTGCCAACAATATGTTTCACAAAGCATGGTACAGACACCTCCATTCAGCCACACGTGTCAAATCGTAAAGACTTAATTATATCGTTTATTTGTAGCGTGGGCAGAAGTTTTATTTGCATTGATATCTGAAGCCCTGGAGGCTTGTTGATTGATACAAGGAACAAATTGTTATATTCTGGGATAGGTTTAGAAAGCGATTCTCACGTTTTTATTAGCGTTTCAAATTAATTTATAGAACGGTGCTTCTTTGAAAAGATTTGTAATTAACTACTACTAAAGTCTATATGATGTTTTTTTTAATTCATATAAGTATTCATACACTCTACTATAACTAGGTAGGTACCTATTGCTGCTTATATATAAATCCTAAAGCTCTGGTAATATTACATTTATATGTAGAAAGTTTTTCATTCATAACAATCTATTGTCGGTTGTCTCTAATCCTCTTTGCCGTTCAACGTCCTTTCGAATAGAAATAGCATTATAATCGCAAAAGCCTCGCATTCGGACAATCAAAGAGCAAAAACGTTCAATAACATTAACAAAAATGTAAGGCGATCGTTAGAGCCGCAGAACAGACCCCCCGCTGGCAAATCCGATCGACTTGTCGTTGCGAAAGAAGTGCGAAAAAATAAATAAAAAAAAACAAAACGAACTGGCAGAATGGAATGGACACGAGGCCACGACAGATGCTCAGAAAAAAGTTTTAGGTACGTTCGGAATCTCGTTACTGGCGATTTGCGAGGGTCGATTGTTTTGTAAAGTGGAATCAGTAAAGGGGTGGCATGTGGTGATCAATTTGTTGGAATGTTTTGCATTATTGTTATTGTAGAGCTGTTAATGGGAGTTTTATTAGCTAAATAATCATTATCATCATCATTATCAGCTACTAGCTGTCGCCTGCTACTTCGTTCGCGTGGAACTCGGGAACCGTACTTTTCCGGGATAAAAGTATGCCTATGTTTTATTCCCGTTCATTATCTATTTATGTTTTGAATTTCAGCCAAATCGGTTAAGTGGTTGTCGAGTTAGAGAGGAACAAACATCCAAAAAAGCATCCAAACCTTCGCATTTAAAATATTATTAGTGAGGTATAGTGAGATATGTATATACCCAGTTACCCAGGGCTTGCCTCGCGTGATACATAGTGCCTATTTCCTTCCCACTTTTCAACTATCTCCGTGCCAAATTACATCCTAATTCATTCAACGGTTTAGCTGTAAAAACGTAACAGATAGACAGACAAAGTTACCTACCTACTAAAAGTTAAATATATCGGTCAGTGCTCTATAGTTAACTATAGTTTGAGTTTGAATCCTGAGGCCTTTATTTTAAATGCAATCTCAATCCATCCAATTTCAATTTACTGCTGTCAAATAGGTAGAATGTCATTATATGTCATATTCTAACAATTATTCCAACAAAGACAGTTAATAGAATATGACATTTTTATACTTTTGAGTGCAAAATTCAGCCTTATTTAAAGAGTACAATTTGATAGCAGTAACTTGGGATTGGATCGGAGTGTCATTGGATGCAAGAGTAAGCCCCCCCCGACCCCCTTGGAAGGACAATGTGATAGCAGTTAAAAATTAAAAATAACAGAACATCGTTATGTCAAACAGCACGTGTCGTACGTAGTAAGGTATTCGTGTCTTGTCCAAACGAATGCAATTAGGTACACACGATTTTACGACTGTCTGATACCGTGTTGCAGAGTTTTTATTGTATTGAATCGAGTTTGTACCAAATACTGTGTACAAAGTAATATAAAAGTCGAAATTCAATTAAAAAATAGATGAATATTGTTTGAACTTTAAAGGAAGAAGGCCAGCAAGATTGAAATTAACCTATTTTCACTAATAAAAATGCATAGGTATACCGCGTTTCCTACTCTCTAGTAGGAAGCACTTAGCCGTACTACTTGCTATGTTTTTTTAATGCTTTTTTCTTTAAGATGATCTGCTGGGCCTACCTGCTTCGTAAACAAAGGTTTTTCTACAAAATAGTAGAGAAAAATCACAGCTTTTTTAAGTTTTTCTCTACATTTTCACAGACGTTGTATAACAGTCTAACTGGCGCCCGGCTGCTAGCTCGTTAGGAAAATTATCTTAGTGTCTATTTTAGTTGTTTTTAGCTTATGACGAGGAGTGCTAAATTAAATATCTAGCTCTTTTGATTTGTGGCAAAGGTACTATTTCGTAACCAATATCGGGGGCAAACGGGAACGAGGGCAATCCTGCAAACAAGGAGCAAGGGACGACCCAACGACCATTATTTCTAGAAACTCACCATCTTGAGTCTTACCTTCATCACCACGGAGCTGTCAACAAAACTGTCTTTACGTGCCTCTCAATTACCTGAATAATATTTAAAATCAGCTGCCTCCGTTTTGAAATGAAATAACATTTAAAGGACAATGCTGTGTTAATGGTTTTAAAGTAACTTATTTCAGTAAACTAGAATGCCAGCGGGGAGTTAAACTTTCTATATCCGATGTGGAAATAGTGATTTAGGGTGTGGACGTGTGTGAGCGATTGGCGAGTTTAAGAAAGCTTCATGAAAGCTTTTCTATTCTTATAGAAAGATACAAAAGAAGCTTTTAAAATTAAATAAACATGGTTAGAATATTTTTTAATTTTTTAATAATGGGCATGCTAACGTCATTAAGATCACACCACCACCATTAGATAAAGTTACAGCGGTCTTATGTTGAGTTTGAAAAAAGTTGTTTATGCCTACAAACTCGCTCTTTTCCCACATGGTGGTGGGGTCAGCCTTTTCACAACTCTTCTTCCACTTCGCTCTATCCTCGACATCTTCGTCCGAAACATTGTTTAAGCCTACAATAATTTTATTTAAAAAAAACTGACTTTTTTTTACTACCTATGCTTCATTGCATTGCTTGGCTACTACGATTATAGTTCGCACGGTGGATCTAGGCTTCCGTGAAGTGGTATGTAATTTGATAGTTTAGTTTTAACCATGCCATATTCTGCCTCAGCCATGTAGATAGACTTATTATGAAACAATTTGTTTGTAATCTTACTAAACTGATAATCGTTATTCAAAGAGTTGGAAAATTGCTAGCGGATGATCCGCTGTGTCTCCGTCTGATCCACAACGTCCGCAGGCGAAGCATGCTCAGTTATTTGTTTCACGAGTGTACCGAGCCATTGTGTGCACTTGCTATCCAGGTGCGTCACTACAATGGCGCGCTTAAACTTTCAACGCCACTTGAAATTCGAACACGTACCAAACCTATTTATTTTAAAACAACTGATTGCTACTTCACTCCGATAAATAAAATTGTCCCTACTAGAAGGCAATAAGGTTCTATTTGCCTTGTTACAAATAAAAAATAGTTTTGTTAGTAGTAGTACTCTTAAATTAAATGTTCTTTTTAGCAGTCGTCGAAACCTATAAACAATAGGCTAGGCTTCCTTCAGTTTAAACGATTCTCAAAAAGAGCTTTTCATTATTACATAAACTTTTTAAAATATTTTTCATTGTTTTCAAAATTGAATTTATTTTTTAAAGGTATTTTTCGAGGGCTCTCGCTTTGACAATGGGGATGAAAGTATCTATTCTAAGCCGGAACGGAACGTTATCGAGGGCACGGCTTCCGCTCTCACTCATGTCGCTTCCGCGGTGAAGTGCCAATCCAAGATGGCGACAATATTAATCAATGTTTCAACAACAGCCGAGCCAGCGGCGACGGCTCGAGAGGCTCCTCAAGATGAAACATCTACTTTGCTGAGTAGGATTTTGACAAGTTATTCCTACTTTAGTTAAGTAAATTGGTTTGCTTATTGTCTTTTCTTATTGCCTCAACATTGGATTGGATAGGATGGTGGGTTGTATTTATTTTCCATTCACTTCAAATGAATTAGGATTCAAAATTAAGGATTGGTGGTGGTAAGGCTTCTTCAATCAAGCCTTGCGATTGGCCAACCCAGCTCTATTTCTGCTAGTTAATAATTCTCAAATTTTTTGGGCTTTCGTATCCAGTAGGTACCTAGTTCTGTTTAGGCATACTAAAAGAGTCATTTTCTTGTAGTCCAGTCAGCCAGTCATGTTCAGGACAAGTACCTACTGAAACACTTCACGATTCTCAAGACTTGTCTAGATTAGCTGACCGTTTTATTCCTCAAACTGGTAGTATGTGCTTAGGTGACAAAAATGTAATACTTTTAGCTTTATTTATTTAGCTAAGTACAAATATTTAATTATGTTTGTGTTGAGTGTGTGTGTGGAATGTTTATTTTCCGCCCGAAGCCATTCTAATTGGAACTATAGACGGATGTGGCTTCATTTTATTTGTCTTTTGTTGATCGACAATATATAAAGGGTTTCCTTGACATGAAGTATTTTTAGATAACCATGAAACCCTTTAAACTTGTAGGTTTTTGTATTTTAAATTTAAATACTTCCTACTAACTTTGACGACCGATGTGGCGCAGCGGGTCAAGTCCGCCTGCAACGCGGAGGTTACGGGTTCGATTCCCGCCTCGGGACAATTGTTTGTACGATCTACAAATATTTGTTCCGGGTGTTCTGGGTGTTTTCTATGTATAATAAAAAATATCTATCTATGTATTGTATTAAGTATTATCAGTCATCTACTCATAACACAGCTCTGCTTAACTTGGGGCTAGATGATGCTGTGTGGATTGTTTAGCATTATTTATTTATCCAACCTTAGTCTAGGAAGTGAAATAAATATAATTTATTAGGTATAACACAAGAGCAATGAATACCTACTTATTTAGAAAATAATAACGTAACTAAGTATTTCTTTTTTGATGTCGGTTCACCATCAAAGTGACACTCCAGTCACAAAAACCAAACAATTTGTGAAGTCGCCTTGTTATCGCTGAGTTCGGAAAACGCTTTTCGCGCGATTTTCACGAGACCGATCAAATACCTATAGACAAATGACCGTCGCGAACAGAGACTAACTAAGTTATGCTGAGAGCGAATCACGAAAATGTCGCTGATTTTTAGCAGAGTGCGTTATATTATATATGACGACCAATGTGGCGCGGTGGGCGAAGGTCCGCCTGCGACGCGGAGGTTGCGGGTTCGATTCCCGCCTTGGGACAAATGTTTGTAGGATCTGCAAATATTTGTTCCGGGTGTTCTGGGTATTTTCTATATATAATAAAAAATATCTATGTATTGTATTTTATTTAATATGTACATAATTATATTACATTACAAAATATACAAAATACATATGAAACAGTTGAGCCATCTAAAGACCGTTACAAACGACCTATAGATAGCTCAACTGATCCAAATCACTACCAGTAGGAAGCGTTCCCAACATGCTGGCTGCATTGCCACGTTGAATGGCAATGCTGATACGTTGAGCCAGATATGAACCAGCCTTTGGATCACGCGTCGCTTCGACCAGACGCCCGGAAAGAATTTTGAAAACGCGGTGAGCCCCGGTACCCCACGGACCCAGGGTCTCCACTCCAAAAGGCTCAAATATGTAGGCTCTATCTAGACCGGCATATTTGCGCCTTTTGGTGTTCTCTGCACAATCTGCCGCCGCGCCAGCCCTAACTGATGTCCCCGACAGATGTGATGCGGCTAAGGTGTCGACGCATGTCGCGTCCCACACCAAAGGCCTACCCATCTCCCAAATTTCTTCAATCTGTATTTTATTAAATATATATCAGTCATCTAGTACCCATAATACAGCTCTGTTTAACAGCAGCTTACTTTGGGGCTAGATGATGCTGTGTGGATTGTCCAGCATTATTTATATATTTATTTATTTATTAACTACCAAAATTCCATACAAATTGACAGCTGTACGTTTACGTTTACGATTGTTTTTCGTGTTAGACACTCTGGTCAAATCTTTCCTAATTGTAGTTTTACGTCGTTTTACTAGTCAGTGTCTGGACGTGTCAGAATAAAAATAAAGGCGGTTTTTGATCTCTCTTTTTACTCTAACCACAGAGTAATACTCTAACTTTCCTTCACCTAGTTTGATTGGCACCACACTGAAGCTTTATGATGAAGAGATTTCCCTGATGCAACGTTTGACTATTTGTTTCTATGCTCAGGCTCTGCTGCGTGGTACCCACCCACCAAGATGGACTCTCACTGGAGAGTCCTACCACCATGGTGGCCTATATAGCATCTAATTACACGATTCAAGACAATTGATAGATTCAGGCGTTACTTTGCGGAAATCCATTACAAGATAAAAAACAGACGAAAAATCTCTAGTAGGCTTACTATTCCGCTTAACTTTTTAACTGATGAGGTCACACAGTTACCACTGTTAACCTCATAAGAAAAATATCGACACGTGTTTCATCCCTCCACGGGACATCTTCAGGACCATCGACTTGTTCTCCGGCAGACGTGTTGCTCCGTCGAGCGCTGGAGCCAAAGTCGACTATTCAAGACCAAGAAAAGTCAGTCCGATAATACCTCCGATGCTTTCGTTTCGTTTTCTAGACTATTTCAGCCGAGTCGCGGCGCGATTGGCCCAATTGGGAGAAAAACACGTGCAGCGTTCGTATTTATTTATTTACTTTGTATTTACTGAGCAACAGCAGCGAGCGAGCCTCGGGCGATTTGGCGAAAACTTCGCCATTTTGTCGAATTATTTTTACCTAAAGTTTATTTAAATGAAATGCTGGTGTGGTGTGCGAAACGGACAAAATCTACAACTGACAATTGACCAACTTTTTGATCTGCTTTACGTTTTTTTTAAATTTTTTTATAAGTATAAAAAGAATTGCTGTTCGTTAGGCTCGCTAAAACTTGAACTTGGCTGGACCGGTTTGGCTAAGTTTGCTCTTAAAATATTTATATGTGTGTACGGTGAGAAAAACAACGCTAGTGAAACCTCGCGGGTTAGCTATTAAATCAATATTCTTTATCCTATACCAATATACCTACCACATTGATAACAATGGGTAGGCCATTCTTATAAATGTGGTTTGTCTTAGCTCGTATGTATAAGTAAATAAAATAAATAATAATAAAAAAGGCATTTATTCACATAATAACACATTATTAATAGTATAAACCTACTTATTTAATAGTTTTATTATAATAGTAATAGTAATTATAGTTATAGAAATGGTGGATGTGAATAGGTCGAGGACTTAGACACGCTGTTTTTCAGCCTCGCCTTTGATGAATAAATGTCCGCTGTCGCCACAGATGAGCTCTCAGGAACGATCAACTGATCCAAGGTAGGTAGGTAGTTTGTGTAAAAAATATCTTTTTTTTTTTTTTTTTTTTTATACTACTAAAGTACCAAGCGTACGGCCCACTTGATGGTCAGCAGTTACCGTAGCCTATGTACGCATGCAACATCATAGATATCACTTGCGTGTTACCACCCTGAGACGTTAGATGGTTAGTCTCATGTGCCTGTAATTTCACCGGAAACCATACCCTTCGAACCGGAACACAGGGATGCGAGCATTACTGCTTGGCGGCAGAAATAGGTATGGTGGTAGTCCTTCCCCGGACGAGCTCTATCACAAAGAACTCTATTATAATGCAGGCAGTACTAAACTATTGAACCACGTTCAATGGATTACTGCCTGTATTATAATTGTATATATATTGGATAATCAGGAAAGTCTATGTATATGCAAGTAGTATAAAAAAAGTAGATGTGATGTGAGTAACAAATTCATGTGACGTGTGAGAGATTGAATCTCTCTGGTGTGTTCGCCTGCTTAGGTCCCTACCGAGTATACCTACAGGTAAATCTGTATGTTTCTCCTTTAAGCACAGAGTAGGTATACCAAATCTCCAACAGCCACAAACAAGCAGTCGGAACAGTAATATCGCACGACCGCGGCGCGTGTTTTCAGCACGATTGAGCCAATACCTGAAGCTGGCGTCAAGTCTCCATGATGGCGTAAAAGTGAGGAAACAGCAAGAACTGGGTGGCACTGAACTTGGAACTTTTTAAAGCGGTATATAAGTTTTTTTTATTATTTATTTTTAGTATAGTGTTTTTTTTTTTTTTTATTTGTTTTTTTTCTCTCTCTTTTTTACTACTAAGTACCTCACCATATTTTGAAATTTCTTAAAACTGACTATTTACTTTTGTTCTTGTTAAGCATAACCTAGTTACCCAAATACCGTACGCACTTACTTAGGACATCTTTGCTGTATAATTTAAAATAAGACATCATGGCACATGCTCTGTCCATCTTGGTAACGAGCCGAAGCAGAGCCCTCGCGTCTACAGTGTCGCTCTAACTAAGTTTAACTTAGTTAGAGCGAGGAATCAAAGTATTGACGCTAAACTACAAGTTTTATAATTATTTTAAATCAAAACATGAATAGCAATAAGTAAAACTGCAATGTTACTATGAACAAAGTCATATTATTATTATCTGTACCTGTATTGTATAAGTTTTACAAAATTTGTGTAACCTTTTCTTGGAAATAAATACATTTTTTTTTTTTTTTCTACCCTTAGTAGAAACCTTAGTAAGTAGAGTTAATTTTGCTCTCCCTGTTACTGTGTTATCTCTTCAGATATACGGTAATCAATCTCTAACTGTAATCCGGCTTCCCGCAATTCTTGCCTTGTGCGGGAACCAATGGTAATCTAATTCCATGTTATTGCGTCAGTTAATAAATATTTTGTATTTTTTTGTATTTTTTTGTATACTTATGTATCTTTGTGATAAAGTTCGTCATATCCTATTTCTGCCGCCAAGCAGCAATGTTGCATCGGTTCCGGTTAGAAGGGTACGGTTACCGGTGAAAATAGTTGATACGTTATGAGACTATTAATCTTTGTCTTTGAATGGAAACGCGCATGTGTTATAGTTCGCACAGCGGATCTAGGCTTCCGTGAAGTTAGCCGTTTGTGATGCGCAAAGACAATTTAGTTTGAAAAAGCTCCATTGCGCATCGAAACGGCTAATTTCACTACGGCCGAGATCCGTTGTGAGACCTATACCTCTGGCATAGCAAGCGTTCATAGGCTACGGTTAGCACTTACCATCAGGTAGGCTGTAGGTATGCTGGTTAGCCATCTAACTAGTCTAAATAAAACCCTGAATAAAATAATGGGTCTGTTTCGTTGTTGTGTAAACGTAAAGGAAAATGTTACTTGTCTTTTACACAAATATCTCGTGTTTTAGTAAAATAAGTCTGACAACCATCGACTACTGATTTCGAGGAACAAAGACAAAGTCAAATGAGTTTAATAAAACTCAAAACAAAATGAGTTTATTAAATATAATAAAATCGCAATGATCACTTTGAAACGTCACAAGATAGGTGAATTTACGCCAGTTCCAACTCGCCTATGCTGGACAAGACTGGCAATAATTATACCAGGTGGGTTCCTATCGCTTTTAGGGATTTGCTCTAAATGCCGAGTAGAGCACACTCGTTCAAAGCTGTTTTGTCATTTATATGCCAAAAAAGCAAAAGGAAATACCCTCAAAACAGGCGATGCGTGGTCACACTAGCGCCGTGCTTCGTCGCCGTTCGGCGTGGCCGTGTTTAGGCATGCTCTGACAAATATTTAACAACCAGTAGGTATGTCTGTTATACTGATATTATTTCAGTTTCCTCTGTCATGGGAGGACGGGGAAAATAATGAGCTTACTTTTTACAGTTTTGTCAGATGAGAAATTATTTTTTAATCTAAAAAAATTAATGAAGAAGGAACCTAGGATTTAAAGAAAATTAAGTTGCGTTATGTTCAATAGTCTGCAATAGGTTTAATACCTAATACTATATTATAAATACAGCTGTAATAGTTATAAGGGAAAGAATCAATAAATAAAATAAAAAAATATTAATATTTAATTTTATTTTAATTTTATTTATTTATTTATTTATGTTGTTTCATAGTGATCCTTTTGATTTTATTAATTAAAAAATATATGGATTTGAAATTTAACAGATCGAAGAGAAACCGTTCGAGCCCTGTTACAATGGTACCTAGGAGGGCGATTCTCGTGCCATAGATAAATGGTCACATGTGATATATATCGTCAAAACTGTTAAAAATCTATAGAAACTTTGACAGTTTTGACTATATATATCACATGTGACCATTTATGTATGGTATAGTTCGCACAGCGGATCTAGGCTTCCGGTGAAGTTAGCCGTTTGTGATGCGCAAAGACAATTTAGTTTGAAAAAGCTCCATTGCGCATCGAAACGGCTAATTTCACGACGGCCGAGATCCGTTGTGAGAACTATACAAGAATCGCCCTCTATTCTTACTTAAACGTTACGATGCGCAATGGAGCTTTATGAATTAAATTGTCAATGATGGCCAAATATCCTTCGGTAGGCACTACCATGCAATGGAACCTGACATATTCGAGCAAAACAAAAGGCAAAGGCAATAAAGCACGCGGGGGCGTGGCGGTGGCGAGTGGGCGGCACCCGGACATTGGCGAAAAGCTACTCAGAGGGCCTACTCTAGAAAGCGACACACGATAATTGTGGCAAATTCGTAGCTCAACTTATGTCGGTGATAACTTAGTTCAGAGCATTCACCACCTGAACCACCAGAACTGTCACTGTCAACTGTCACTGTCACTGATATATCGCTTGTCTGCAAGAGCTCAGCTTGAGGCTGCGAATGGCACTGCCATGTATCTAGCTATTATTATGAGACTTGACGAAATACGAATTTGTTTTGCACAAGTTGATGTACCTTTGGGCATATGGGGACGAGCGGGAAGTTTTTCTCCCATTGACCCCGAAATCTGGGGGTCATCGGGAATAACTTATTTTTTGCACTTCGAGTTAGTGTTTAGTAACCTTTTTTCTGGTTAGTCTGCCTGTGTGTCAGTTAGCTGTCGCTTGGTACTAAGCCATTATTCTGAGCGTCGAGTGGTAGAAAGGCTGTCTCAACTATAAGCGCTAACGGTCTATTAGACTACTTACTTGAGACTTACTAGGTAGGCCTTATTACTTCATAGACACAATTTTATTGTAACTCGTTCGTTCGTTCGTATGAGTCAGTGGCCAACTCTGGTGACAGAGTTTCTAGGCCGCCCGAAGGCCTCTGTCATGGCCTAACAACTTTGAAAAAGCCGGGACCGACTGCGTAACGTGCCCTCCGAAGCACGAGAGCGCTCAGTTGAAATTGCCACTGGCGGTCACTTGCTTAACTTCGTTGATCTATTAAGAACAACTTAGCCAGCTACGTCACGAGCGCGTAACTGAAAAATATTAAGTCCAAAGGTTTTGAAGTACGTTACTTACAATATTTTGCTTCTTGATAGTCCTATTTTATTATTCGGAAATAGTCTATTGTATCAGTTGAAAGGAAGAGAATATCACAAACAGACAAATTATTATAGCATTAGTCACATGCAGTATACACTAACAATCATAGACACGCGACCCCCTTAATAGCTTGGCAGTCTGGTTTCAGGAAACTACAACGTGTATACAGACCCAAGTAAATATAATTTTGTCATAACCTTTAATACACAAACATAGACAACCCTACTGGATAAATAAATCCACAAATCCACAGTAGAGGTAAGGTAATAAATGATTATGCCCATGAATTCCGTCTCCAAGGGTGGTCAATACCTAAGTGGCCTAGCTTTTTTATTATTCATTATGTACTAAAATCTTGATGTGGAAACTAAAATCTTGATGGTGAAGTCACATTTCATTTTTGCTGCTGGTTTGAAAAGGAATAGTTTTTTTTATTTTTCGCTTCGTCGGATGAAAAAGTTGAATAAAACTAGGTACCTTACCTACACCCGAAATATGCCTAATCTAAATAATTACCTACTTACAAGAAAATACCTCGTGATGTTGCGTTAAAACCATGCTATATTTCATTAGGAAGGTAGGTACTAATAATAATAATCAATATTTCAACGCCAACTTTATTTTACAATTTGTCAATTTTACAACATAATTTACAACTGAATTAGAACATCTGCTGCGATGTTTAAAAACACCATTAATAATTACTCCAAGCACACACTAAACAACTTCTAAACAACGCGTAAAGAATTACAAAAAACTGTTTACACGCCATGACTGATTTTATTATTTGTTTTTTAACCCTAACCCTATCGCGCATTTGATACTGTAAAAAGCTTAAATGGACTTGACAAGCTAAAACCACCTTAAAACTGCGTGGTGTAGAGCTGTGAGTTGCAGATGGTTTAGTCGGATGTAATGAGCATCGTGGAAGGGAGGGGTTTGGGTATAGGCGGAACCGCCGGGCGTGGCTTGGCGCGCGCGCTCTGCTGGCTCCTTAGTAAGCCGACGGCGGCTCGCGATGCCGCACAACTATGACGCCTCCGCACAGCTTCGCCATCCGCGACCTGCTGCCCGAAGCGTCCTCCCGCTCCCCGTCGCCGTCAGACACGGAGCTCGACGTCACCGGCACAGAAACTCCCCCGCCTGGTTCATCAACGCAAATCGACAAGAAAAACGAAAAACCCGCGTACTCCTACAACGCGCTTATAATGATGGCGATCCGCAGCAGCCCCGAGAAACGACTCACGCTCAACGGAATCTACGAGTACATTATGAAGAACTTTCCGTATTACAAGGAGAACAAGCAAGGCTGGCAGAACTCGATAAGGCATAACCTGAGCTTGAACAAGTGCTTTGTCAAAGTGCCGCGGCATTACGATGATCCGGGGAAGGGAAACTACTGGATGTTGGATCCGTCGTCGGACGACGTCTTCATCGGAGGTACCACTGGCAAGTTGCGGAGGAGGTCTACAGCAGCTTCGAGGTCGAGGTTGGCTGCGTTTAAGCGAGGAGCATTGCTTCATCCAATGTTTGGCAACCCGTACGCTTCTTTAGTGGGATTGTATCCTCCGCTGCTGTCGGTGTATGGACGTTACGCTCTGCCCAGTCCTCTGCTGAGGCTGCCCCCTCCGCCTCCGAACCCTTACCATCAGCTGTACAGGAGGATACACGGGTTGGGTCCCCCGGGCAGCCCGCCGCCCGAGCCGGACCACATGATGAAGCACAGTTGAAAGCGGCTCGCGGAATGTCGCGCATGCCGTGCGCAAGACTGTAGAAAGACTGTGATAGTGAAAGTGTATAGAATGGAAGTTGTATAAAGTGATATTGCTATTTATTATTATCGTAAGATTCAAATGAATTTAATTTAATAAGTTTAATTTAAGTTATAGAATGCAATAAAGGTCGCTCGAGCAGTAGACGTAAATAATGCGGTTATTTTATTGTTTCAAGTGATTTGCTTCTGTAGGCCTAAATATTGAGACTGCTCTGATCTGTCCATAGGTATCCTGATTAATCTGTAGAATGTGCTATGAGGACTCGGTTCAAGAACTTGAGATGTTTAAACACAAAACTATATTTGACGTGTGTTTAAATATAGTTTTGCATAGAGGCCTACTCTACAGGTTCCTATTCAATAACATCAAGAAGTCACATTGTTGGCAGAGCTACAATAATAATTACTCATTGATGATAAAAATAAGAACATGCATTTCTAAGTTTAACCCATCATCTACTTGCCATTAAACTATGTATTAAGTATTGAACTAAGGACATCATGTTTTAATACTGTAATTTTTATGTAGAATAAATCAAATAAAATACCTACAGTCCTTTCTCCCATGGCTGTGCCTAGTTTTATCATAATAAATGCAAAGCAGCAATATATGTATTGAGTAGGTACCTATTATTATTGAGTATTACGTTTATCTTAAAAAACTGGTAATACCTACTTGGTTTGGCTGTCAAATTGGCGATCTTTAGGATTTTTATGAATAAGAAAAGGTGCCCGGCTAACATATGCAATAAAGACAACGGTTTTCATCAGTTACCTCTAAAAAAGTGTAGAGAAATTTAACAACTTTAAAAAAGTAAAATTATTCTCTACATTTCTGTAGAGAAGAGAGAGAAACGTTGACTATGATGCTCAGGGATTATTATGGGATGCACAAAAGTTCTTGGATGACATATTACATAGGTACCTACTTATTATAAAAACACGGCTTGTATCTTTTTTATGAATATTAGATAAATACGGGCACACCTAAAATAATTCTTCTTTCACAGCTGAATCTACTGTGGGCAAATATAACACTTTTTCTTTTCATAATGGTTTTAATATGTACTAAGTACCTACGGTACCTATGTTATTTATACTTACAGTTCACAAAATAATAAAAAATAATTTGGACCGAGCGAGGTTTAATTCGCGCTCATTAGAATCTTGTAATGGTTTGCTTTTCCCAATAAACACATTCTAAACGATGTTGACAGACCATCAAAGTTTTTATAAAGTTCTATTCTCATCTCGTTTGATTCGGCCTGCCATTAGTTTCAAATAAATGTGTTTTTAAATGTCAACCGACGCCAATTAATTACGCAATAGAATATTAAACTGCTCCTAATTCTATCAAAATTCTACCGCGAAGCAATTAACTATTAAAAAAATATTTGTTTTAGCGCAGGTTATTTATAACAATACGGATCGGTATTTGACGCGTTAAATATTGAATCGTAAACGTTAACGAGAGCGGTGTCAGCGTCCAAACAGATCGGTATTTATTTACGAACCTACAGACTGGTTCTGTCTGTGCCACATCGCGGGAAACGGCGGACTGTCAAACTGGAACCCAAGTTACTACTAATTATTATTGTATCATGCTGCTAATGTTATTATACTTACGCCCATTATAGACAAATAGGTAACAAGTCTTTCGCTAAACGCGGCCAATGAAAACATTATTGTCTCTGAGAAACGCAACACTAGTAATCCAGCAAACACGAGCCATCTCTCATCCGACACAAAACATCTTGCACTGAAACTGAAACCATAAACAATAAATCATCCGCCATTTTGTTCCCGCACTTTTTCCCGACCACAGACAATTAGGCGGGTGACAGCACCATAAACAAGGAGCGCGCTAATCCGCGGATTATCGTGAGCGGAGACAAGCGGTGTGCATCCACCATTTCTTGTAAATAATTGTAAATCTATGTCAAAACGCAACGACACGTACATCTGTTAGGGGATTATTGGGCCGAGATTAACCCGTTTTGAGACGTTCGAGTTTATGCGTCGCGATCGGTTTCTAAAGTGACGACTTCCCGCCAAAACCCGCGTTAATCTCACCTTAAATATGTTACGCTTTTGGGAAATACGCTCTAAATAGGGATGGGACTGTTTGTTTTTGTGCGACTAATCCGGTAATGAAAAATAAGTCTTTATTGAGCACACATTTGTTAGATATTAGTCGAACGAAAGATGCATAGTGTCAAACCGAGACATCGCTCTGACTTTTCTGCATTGCATTCAACAATAAAACTACCTTTTTTTTTAATTTACCTACTTGATACTGGAAGATTTGTGGCAAATAAGCCACAGAAGTTGACCAAAGCAAGAATATGATCTCAAATTGCAATTTATAATCTATTTCCTTTTCACACAAAACAGTTTTAAGAGTAGTAGAGTTCTCTGTGATAGAGCTCGTCCGGGGAAGGACTACCACCATACCTATTTCTGCCGCCAAGCAGTAATGCTCGCATTGCTGTGTTCCGGTGTGAAGGATATGGTTTCCGATGATATTACTGGCACATGAGGCTTTCGATCTTAGCCTCAAGGTGGCAACCCGCGAGTGATACCTCTGGTATTGCAAGCGTCCATAGGCTGCGGTAACCGTTTACCATCTTGTAGGCCGTACGCTTGGTTGTCACTTCAGTTGTAAAAAAAAAAGAAACTAATCCGCAAAAGCATATTTCAGCTATTGTACTTTTTTTTTTGAATTCGGACACAAAATGGAACAATTTATTGGGAATATTTACTTATTGTAAATTCTACTTATCTATTGTTGTTTGTCCACATTTTGTTTATTCAGTGTGTTTATTTGCTCACAGTAAGCGAATTAACCCTTTAGGGCGGATGTTTTTCTTACGACATTGTTGGAGTATAATAAAACTTACCAAAATAGTTATGGAAAATAGAAAAGGTACATTTGGACAAAAAAACCTAGTTATTGAAAATATTTCATTCACAATATTTTGAGAATAACAATATTAACAATAAACGTAACGCAAGAAATGAATTAGATTCTTTTATAAATTCGGTCATCTTTGGGACGACCGACGTCGCGTCCGCTCATGTCAAAATCGTGTTGAATTATTTAATTTTATTTACAAAAATCAATCTTAATTTGATTTAATAATAATTTATTTTTAATATGCAGAAGCCCACCATTTTTATTTGTCATTCGTGTTCACGCTCAGATAGGCGACAGACGTATAACCTTCCTAGTGATCGATTTAAATTGGCTAATATAATCAGATACGTTGTGAAAGCCACTACATTGTTTTATTACGCTCAGGAGAGTATTTCCCATAGGTTATGGACACCAGTTACGCGATTACTGTAGTTTAAAGGCTTTTTGTGTCTACCTACAAGAAACTTTTTTCAAAATGGAAAATTTAAAAACAAAGCGGAACATTAAACCTTTTACCGGAGAAAAATACAGTGTTTGGAAGTTTAGAATTCGTGCATTGCTAAGCGAGTTGGACGTGATAAAAGTGATTGACGACGACGAGCCAATAACACGGAACAGTGCATGGGAGAAAAATAATCGGATTGCAAAAAGTGTTATCGTCGAATATTTATCGGACTCCTACCTCGGCTTTGCCAAAGAAGGTAGCACGGCGAAAGAAATTTTGATTAGTTTAGATGCACTGTACGAACGTAAAAGTATTGCGACACAATTGGCGTTACGAAAAAAGTTGTTGTCTTTAAAACTGCAAGGTGACGTCATACTAATAAAACATTTTGCTATTTTTGACGACTTGATAACGGAATTGCTGGCAGCTGGAGCCAAGTTGGAGGAAACCGATAAAGTTGCTCATTTACTGCTCACACTACCCTCAAATTATGATGGTGTGATAACTGCGATCGAAACATTATCTGAAGATAATTTAACTTTGGCGTTTGTAAAAACAAGGCTTTTGGATCATGAAGTGAAATTGAAAAATGAATCTAGTGACACAAGTGCTAAAGTACTGCATGTTGAAAAGAAGAAGAGTGGAAATGATAACAGAAAGAGAAAATATGAAAATTCACAACCGGCAAACAACTTCAACCAAAATAATAAAGCAAAAAGGAAACCTTTTGTAAAGTGTCATCACTGCGGCAGAAAAGGACACATTAAAAACGACTGCTACTATTTTAAAAGGCAGCAACAACAGAAACCTACGGAAAGGACAAGGACGGTCCAGGCTGTTGAAATAAATCAAGCATCCGCATCAAGCGATTTTTCTGGCTTTGCCTTCATGATGGGAGATTACCAAGAGGATGACACTGGAAACAAAATCACATTTTTGTTGGATTCTGGAGCATCTGACCACATCACAAACAGGGCTGATCTATTTATAGATCACACTGACTTGCATACACCGTTAAAAATTTCAATTGCTAAAAATGGTGAATTTATTTCAGCTACTAAAAAGGGAACGCCTCACATTACTAGCGACGTTGGCGTTCAAGGAGTTTTGGAGGACGTGCTCTACTGTCCGGAGGTGCCATACAACCTGCTGTCTGTGTCCAAAATGCAACGAGCTGGGTTGACGGTCATTTTCGATCAGCAAGGAGCCCGGATATGCATGGACGGTAAAACTATCATGCAAGGTATGTTGAAAAACAATTTGATTTCTGTAGACTTTGTGGCATCAGTGAACAAGAGTCAGCCTGTTTCCCAGGTATGCAGTAGTGACAAAAATAATTACAAATTATGGCATGAACGATTTGGTCACATTAGTAAAAATAAATTTTTAGAAATTAAAAATAATAAAATGGTTAACGACACAAACCAAATTGATACAGTCATACCAAATGATGAGTTATGTGAGGCCTGTATAAATGGGAAACAGAGTCGACTGCCGTTCAATCCGGCCAAAGATAAAAGTCATATTAAACGACCTTTATTTATCGTACATTCAGATGTCTGTGGCCCAATCACTCCACCGACTGTTGACAACAAAAATTACTTTGTACTTTTTGTTGATCAATACACTCATTACTGTGTTACGTATCTAATCACACATAAATCAGATGTATTTGCTGCGTTTAAAGATTTCATTGCTAAAAGTGAGGCTAAGTTTAATTTAAAATTAGTCAATTTATATTGCGACAATGGTGGTGAGTATTTATCTACTGAAATGAAAAACTATTGCGTTGAGAAAGGAATCAGCTATCATTTGACAGTTCCGAGAACTCCACAATTGAATGGCGTTTCTGAAAGAATGGTTAGAACCATTACTGAAAAAGCTCGTTCTATGATAAACGGTGCTCAATTAGATAAAGTATTTTGGGGCGATGCAGTTTTAACTGCAGTTTATTTAATTAACTTGACTCCAACAAAAGCTTTAAAACTTTCAAAAACACCATTCGAAATGTGGCACGATAAAAAACCTCAAATCAAATATTTAAAAGTTTTTGGCTCAACGGTTTACGTACATAATAAAACCGGCAAAACTAAATTTGATGATAAATCATGGAAAGGTATACTTTTGGGTTATGAACCAAACGGTTACAAAGTTTGGAACCCTCAATGCGAAAAACATGTGGTTGTCAGAGATGTTATTGTAGACGAGACTAATTTTCTTCGATCCAGGCCTTCTTCGAAGCCTGAAGGGAATATTGAAAATTCTCAAAATAAACCTGATGACGAAATGTCTAAATCAGTGTCAATAAAGTCTCGCAGCTCTGACAATCATAAATCAGATACGCCTAAATCTGATGAACATGTATGTCCTAATAAAATTCGCAAATTAAACCATGATACTCTAAATGAATCGGAACAGGTAGTCGATACGCATACTGATAGTTCTACGACACAAAATGATACAGAAAACACAGATAACCATGAACTTAGAAGGAGTGCTAGGCTTAAAAATCTACCCTCAATATCGTACAATGAAGACGATAATGACTATGACTATTTAATGTGTGCTCAATCTATTTTATGCCGAGTACCAAATTCTTATGAAGAGATCAAAACTCGGGACGATAGATCTCAGTGGGAAAGCGTAATAACAGAAGAGTTAAATTCTCTTCGTGTAAATAAAACTTGGACTTTTGTACTAAGGCCAGAAAACACAAACATTGTAGATTGTAAATGGATTTTTACTATCAAACATGATGAGTTTGGAAAACCTTTCAGATACAAAGCTAGACTAGTAGCTAGGGGTTTTAGTCAAGAATACCTAACAGACTACAATGAAACCTTTGCACCTGTTGCTAGGATAGCTAGTTTCAGATTCATAATTAGTTTTGCTAATCAATTTAATTTATTGGTTCATCATATGGACGTTAAAACCGCCTTTTTAAACGGGGAATTAAAAGAAGATATTTACATGAAAGTCCCTGAAGGTGTACATAATAAAAATAATTATGTTTGTAAATTAAATAAAGCTTTATATGGACTGAAACAGGCAGCTAGATGTTGGTTTGAAGTATTTGAACAAGCTTTAAAAGAAAAAGGTTTTCAAAACTCATCTGTTGATAGGTGTATATATGTGTTAGATAATGGAGATGTGCGTAAAAATGTATATATAGTATTATATGTAGATGATTTGGTAATATCATGCGCAGAAAATGATACAATGAATAACATTAAAAGATATTTAATGAGTAAGTTTGAGATGACTGATTTAAAAGAAATTAAATTATTTCTTGGCATTAAAATTACCAGACATGAAGGTAAAATAACATTAGATCAAAGTGCATACATTAAAACAGTTTTAAGTAAATTTAATATGCATGATTGTAAACCTGTCAGTACCCCCTTAGAAAATAAACTAAATTATGACGCATTAAACTCTGAAGAGAAATATAACGCTCCATGTCGAAACGTTATAGGATGCCTGATGTATATAATGCTATGCACTCGACCAGATTTAAGTACCAGTGTTAATATTTTGAGTAGGTACACAAACAAAAATAATAAAGAACTCTGGCAATGTCTCAAGAGAGTACTTAGATATTTAAAAGGTACAATTGATTTAAAATTGTGCTTTAATAGGTGCGATTATAATAATACTCTATGTGGCTACGTAGATTCAGATTGGGGTGGTAATGATACAAAAGACAGAAAAAGTACAACTGGGTATTTATTTAAGCTCTTTGAACAATGCTCTATAACCTGGAGTACAAAGAAACAAATGTCAGTTGCCGCCTCGTCAACTGAGGCTGAATATATGGCATTGTTTGAAGCTGTTAGGGAAGCGTTATGGCTTAAATCTCTAGCAGTTAGTATAAATATGAACATAGATAAACCTATTATAATTTATGAAGATAATAATGGCTGTATTAGTATTGCAAACAATCCAACTAATCACAAACGCACAAAACATATAGATATTAAATATCATTTTTCTAGGGAGCAAATTGAGAAAAATGTAATAAAATTAAATTACATTCCCACAGGTCAGCAGTTGGCAGACGTTTTGACCAAGCCATTACCTGCAATCACTTTTCAGAAAATGAGAAGCCAAATGGGTTTAGAATAAGTTCATAGATGTTCTGATTTGATTTATCTTGATTTAGATAATTAACATTTAAGTAATAAATGAAATGGTTTGATTAGGGTTTCCTGGGTTTCCCCTAATCCTTAGCAACAAATGTTGGACCATAATGTATTCCCAGCAAACACTAGGAAGTGGATATGTTCTGTTTAGTTTATTTTCTTTGATTTGTATAAAAATTAGAGATTACTTTTTGAGGGGGCGTGTTGAATTATTTAATTTTATTTACAAAAATCAATCTTAATTTGATTTAATAATAATTTATTTTTAATATGCAGAAGCCCACCATTTTTATTTGTCATTCGTGTTCACGCTCAGATAGGCGACAGACGTATAACCTTCCTAGTGATCGATTTAAATTGGCTAATATAATCAGATACGTTGTGAAAGCCACTACATTGTTTTATTACGCTCAGGAGAGTATTTCCCATAAATCGGACACCTTGATTGGTCAATTATTTTCGTTAAAATGTCTTTTATCGAGTTATGGGTGAAAAATTATGTGAAAATAATGTTATTTCTGTAAGGGTTCTGTACGAGACCCAATTATAACGGTTATAATTAAGTAGGTACTTTAGGCACAGAGATATACCTACTACGTTTTGTTTTTGCATTTAGCAAGGAAGTGTGCTGTGTGACAAGATCCGAGGCTAGTATTTCAAGCCAGGACAGTAGGATTAAGCTGTTATGTAAGCTAACTAGTAAGGTTATACTAAAAATAACTCTCCAAAAAAAAACGGATATTAAAACTTATTAAGTTAAGTTTTTTTATCGAGATGGGTAAGTCGTTTGCATGATGTTAAGCTCTACGCCTGACCATAGCTACAGTGACACCCAAAGGTTCCGACCAAACATTCTAAAAATAAAAAAGTCAACTGAAAAAATAAGAAACATACATGGGGTGTTTTCGGATACCCCTGAATCTGGGAAATCTAAATTTTTCTTATTGACATCTATGTTTGGACCACCCTGGATTTTGATAACCTACCTACTGACATTATTAAACTTACATTGATTAGGATGCAAACCTATATCTATTTTTTATTACTTTTACTCATTGTTAATCATGTAACGTCTGGTTCTATTATTATTTTTATCTCTATAATTATAATTAAATGTTGTTAGTATTTAAATTTTAGTGCCCAACAGAATGCATGTACTTGACCTAAGCATAAGTCATAAGTCATAAGTATTTATTGAAAAAATATTTACATGTCTCAATTTAAAATATGATTAAATTATTATTTAATAACTTAATATGTAGGTACACAATAGTTAATAATTCCATAAATTGCTGTAAAAGTAAAATAATCAAATTAATCATTATAAAATTGTCAAAAAGTAAATGAAATAATTATTAAAAGCTACCTTAGAACTAAGCTATAGTACCTAACTACGTACATATTAGCAATCAATCAATGAATATGATTTTAATGGAGGTTTACGAGTTAGTATCGCGACCCTTAGGGTAATAACTTAAAGAAAACGAGTTTGCGCTTATTTATAGAGTTTAATGTATAATTAATATTAGATCTTTCATTTCATCGTCTCTCTCATGTTCATAGAGAATGTCTGAGGATTGATAGTGTTAGAATTAGTTCAAATCGTTAATTATCTACAGTTGCATTTATTTATTTTTTATATCTTTGTTTTTATTATCTACTGTTTTTGAGTTAATTGTGTATTGCGTAGCGCCTTGATGTAATACTGTAATGCTATGTAATTAAAGTTTAAATAAATACTAAATACTAAATAGACCTTTCCAACGTTACACTAGATACTAATATCTGTTCTGTGACTTGGTGTTTTTATTTATTTATAGTGTTATAAAAACTTAACTTATGCTATTGAACATTAACTTAATTCAGTACGTATCTATTGCCTGCTACTTAACTGAAGGGTTTATAGTTTAACGGAACATCTAACACATTACGATGACACATACCTATTCTGAGTTATGAACTGTACTTCTGATGTTGTTGTATAACATTTCACCGGTTTTCTCGGAACCTTTGTTTTGGTAACGTAGTGTTTATATCTGATGTTCTACTCTGGTAGAACATGCCTATGACTGTACCCATTAAGTAGATCAAAAGGATTACGAAAAATACAAGTAGTTGACCAGATAATGGCATAGTGTAATTTTCTGACCAAGTGGTGGCTAAGAGAATCAAGAATCAAGAATAATTAAGTTGTTCGTGTGCGAACTTTAAAATAAACCCTTGTGAAGTAGAATGTTATTGCTTCTATGACAATGGATAATTTTGAGCGCTATTGATTGGGTCCTCAATACAAGGTCATTCATTATCAATCTGACAAACTTAAGGGATAGGTTCCACACATAAAAAAAAAATCTTGTACTTTTTTTTAATTTTCTAAAGTTTTTTACGTAATTCTGCTTAATAATTAGTTATCCTTGTTAGACCTTAAATACGCTTAAGTGGATGGTGTTGACATGCCTTCCGAATTAACAATTCTAGGACATGCAGGTTTCCTTGCGATGTTTTCCTTCACCTTTTGAGTGCAAATTACATTTTTTTCGATAAAATCCATCGGTGTACTTTTTTTTTTACGGCCCACTTGATATGTATGCATGCAACATCATAGATATCATTTGCGTGTTACCACCCTGAGACGTTAGATGGAAAGTCTCATGTGCCTGTAATTTCACCGGCAACCATACCCTTCAAACCGGAACACAGCAATGCTTTACTGCTTGGCGGCAGAAATAGATATTCCAGATTTGAACCTACAACGGAGGCTCGGAAGGCGGGATCACTACCACTAGACCACCAGCGCTCACTCGATGCTTCAGTATACCTAAAATAAATTTTTCGTGAATTTTCAGTGTTTACTGTAAACGCGAACATGAACCAGTAACGGCGGCGTCATCAAACAGCGGCGGCGAGATCAAAGCTCCGATCTACGCGTTTGATGTACTCTACTAGATTGTAAAGATTATTTATTGATTTCTTTATTGGACTAGCTGATGCTCCCGGGTTCGCTTCGATACCTCTATTAGTGATTGTGATGTAAATTGGGCGGTAGAGCACGATTAGGATGTCTTAAATAAAATATATGGTAAGCGGTAGACTGTTCTAATACTGTCACCGCTATTCTGAGACGTAGATAAAGTCTCATGTGCTCACTCATAGAAGATTTTGAAGAAAAAAATGTGGAAGAGAATTTTGTTCAAAGAAAACTTATGTTTTTTTAGTTTCTTTAAAGAAAGCTCATGCTAGCCATACTAGCTGGGTCTTAGGAGCCGTCTGTGGTCCCAACCGTCCCAGAACCCACACAGCATCTGCACTTTGAATATTATTATCTAGTATGGCCTGCGACGCAGAGGTTGCGACCTCGGGTCAAATGTTTGTATGATCTACAAATATTTGTTCCGGGTGTTCTAGGTATTTTCTATACAGAGTCATTCATTATCAACCTGACAAACTTAAGGGATAGGTTCCACACATAAAAAAAAAATATGTGAATTTAAAAAAAAAAATATTTTTTTATGTAGGTCTTGTATAATTGTTTTATTTATCCTATATAATCTACTTATGTATTAAGTATATATCAGTCATCTAGTAGGTACCCATAACACAGCTCTGTTTAACAGCAGTTTACCTTGGGGCTAGATGATGCTGAGTGAATTGTCCAGCATTATTTATTTATTTATTTATTTATACGCATAAAAATATGGTAGTTACAGAAGATGTCACACTAAAATAGAGTTTCACATATTTGTACCAGTTTAACTGATGTGTAAATACAAGTTACATAAGTTACATTTTGTCAAAATAAACATTTACTTTACTTTAGTTTACAATTTACATAATATTAAAATAAATTGTCATTATAGGATTAAAATCATTGCGCTACGCTAGGTGTATTTGTAAAAGCGACACGAACCCTTTTCCAGAAAGTCAGAAAGAGAATAAAAAAACATTTCTTCAACTCTTAACAAAACTTTTTGTCGGGAAGATCTAGAAGTACCTTACCAACTTTTTTTAAATTTATTTTGTTAGTGTCAGCAAGTGATGAGACTGACAAGTCACCCGCCTGATGTATGCAGCACGCCTGACCATAACAGATGCAGTGCCACTCAATACGAATACGAATACGATTAGCCTGTTGTGTCCCACTGCTGGGCAAAGGCCTCCCCTTGATTTCTCCAGTCACTATTTTAAGTTCAGCGTGGCACTGCACTGTCACTAGACACTGTTTAAATCATCTTCAATAGATGCGGTAAAGACCTAGTTTGTGGTGCCAAATCACCTCGATTGGACAAATATAAAGATATTCCAAATATCCATTGCATCTGTTATCCAGACATTAGAAAGTGAAAACCAATACCTAGCTTTACTTCTTTAGTTTTTTTGAATTGGTATTTTTCTTCCCCAAATTAAAGTGCTTTTAGTAAGCAAAATCAGATAAGTGTCATTGTTTGGTGTAATTATAGTATCGCTATTACAGTTTCGAATTACACATTGTTTTTTTGATTTATTTTAAAAATATTTGTACGGAACATTGGAATACAATTGAGGGTAACACGATATTTTCCGTACAGCGATTTAGGGTAATTAGGCGAGTAACGGCCTCGCTCTTGGGGGAGATAGTGGACCAGGTACTTATTGTGTGTTTAAGATGGTTTAGACTTGCATAGAGCACGCAAAAGTCAATACAATTTAATTGTGAGAAAAAAAATACTTACCTACCGATAGTAAAATAAAATCCCACCAAAAACATTTTCGTGTAAAATGTTGCCAAGACGAGGAGACCATTATGAGGGTGATCTAAAGAGAACTCTAGGTACTATGTTTCTTTTTGGATCATTCTCAGCATAAGAGCTTAAGCCGCTACACCCAGCACCTATTTAAATCTTAAGTTCGCTTAATCGCATTGCTGTGTTCCGGTTCGAATGGTATGGTTTCCGGTGAAATTACAGGCACATGAGACTTACCATCTAACGTCTCAGGGTGGTAACACGCAAGTGATATCTATGATGTTGCATGCGTACATAGGCTACGGTAACCGCTGACCATCAAGTGGGCCGTACGCTTGGTTACCACTTTAGTAGTATAAAAAAAAAAAAAAAAGTTATATACCTTGCCTAGTTTTACTAACACATTGTTTTAAATTTTGTTAATAACACACCATGGATTTACGTTGTCCGAAATTTTATTTATTTTTATTTATTACGACTGCACGCAAAAAGTTATCAAATCTTAGAGCCAAGCTTTTAATTCTACACACCCTAATTCCACAAGCTCTAACTTAACAAACTCTACATCTTAGTCAAAATATGTGGCTTGGCCATTTCGCTAGTTGAAAAATCATTTTGTTTTAGGATCAGATAGGTACAAAACCTAATGACTCAAAACAGACATTATTAGTACTACGTAATGAGTGCTAAGAGGTCATATAATTAACACAGTTAACCTCAAAAGAAAAATATTAAAAATTATATCTATAAATTATTTTCTCTTAAACAATAGTTCTTGTAGTTCAAGAGTAAGGCCCCTAAAGGCTCTTAGACGCCTCCAAGATCCAAGAAAGGAAGCTGCCAACAATTGATGTGACATTAACTGTGTCTGAACTGTAGCCCCGGCCAATCAGGCCCGGCTAGAGGTCTAATTAGGCGAGTTAACCTCTGCGCGGGCACAATCTAATTCAATCACCCTCTCTCTAGCTGGTAAGATACTTGAGGATGTCTGGTATTTCATATCAGTAGCTATCAACATATGCTGATGCTGTTTACAATCGTAAGGCTGCGTTTCCACCAGTTTTTTTTATACAACTGAAGTGGCAACCAAGCGTACGGCCCACAAGATGGTAAGCGGTTACCACAGCCTATGGACACTTGCAATACCAGAGGTATCACTCGCGGGTTGCCACATTGAGGCTAAGATCAAAAGCCTCATGTGCCAGTAATTTCACCGGAAACCATAGCCTTCACACCGGAACACAGCAATGCGAGCATTACTGCTTGGCGGCAGAAATAAGTATGGTGGTAGTCCTTCCCCGGGCGAGCTCTATCACAGAGAACTCTACTACTCTCAAAATGAAATTAATTATCAAGAGATAAGCGACGATGTGTAGCGAGGGACGTGTTGGAACCAATAGAATCATTTGATTAAAGCTGTCAAAGCGAGACTAGGTAGGTATAGTTCGCACAGCGGATCTAGGCTTCCGTGAAGTTCGCCGTTTGTGATGCGCAAAGACAATTTAGTTTGAAAAAGCTCCATTGCGCATCGAAACGGCTAATTTCACGACGGCCGAGATCCGTTGTGAGAACTATAAATCAGATTCTATTGGTTCCTAACCGACACATCTCTCGCTACACATCCTCGCACATCTCTGGTGGAAACGCAGCCTAAACGTTAACGTATCTCCTGTACCATACAAATTGACTTCTTCTTCTTCGTTTTGGACTCTGTGGCATATTTGCCATAATTTCGCCAGTGTCAAGTAAATAAGTTTGATTGTCGCATGGCAACGTAAACAAACAAAATTTAGAAAGAAATGGCGGCGTTTCTTTCAAAATTCCCTTGGAATTTCGCGGAATAAGAAATGTCAAATACAAGGGAACTGTCAGTTTACTCGCGGTAGCAGTACCTACCACAGACGCCACAAATTAAAAGAAGAAGTACCTACAATTTACTCGGAGAATAGCGCCTATTCGAGTTTGGTCGAATCCAAACTTATATATGTCAAATATTTATTTCATTTATAACCCGCTGGATTGTCTTTGGCTATCTTGTCAAAACGACATGGGTCTTCCCATTTTAATTATTTTTCTCGTGTTATTTTAAGTTTTATTGCGTAAATTTGGTGGCAGTTTATCCAATTTAACTTGTTTACTTAGCACAAGTGTTAGTAATTGAAATGGCCCCTCCATTTCAATAAATTAATGTTGGTTGATAATTTAGTCAAAGACTTTCCAGGAGAATTTTGAAAGAAAAGTCATCGTTTCTTTCCAAATTTCGTTTGTTTACGTTGCTAAGCGACAATCAAACTAATACACTTGACACTGGCAAAATTGTGGCAAACTAGCCACAGAGGCCATAAAACAAAAGAAGAAGTATAACCCGCTGAAAATAAAAAACCGTTCCCATACAACCTCCGCGTCACTTTCCACACCCCCCTAGTTAATTCTAAAACTCCTTGTAAATTTACCAGGATCGCTGGTAAATTCGCAAGGAGACGTCTGAGTTGTTTGGTTTTCTAGCAGTAATCTCGACCAGCATCTAGTTTTAAAAACTGTTTAGTGACGGTCACGGTGATGGTGACAGAACAGCCGAGTACATTTGTTGGTCAATATTCATAATTGGATGGTTTTGGGTACTCATAGCGATTAGCACCCTCGGACAAGGGGTGCTCAGCATTTGGAGCTTCCAGTCGAAAGGGTCAGTTTACAACGAGTTCTAAACTATACAGTTCTTATTACTTAGTTAATTACTCGGGAGAAACAGATAATCAAATTACCTATCGTACGCTCAGGTGATCTAGGCAGTCATGAAATTAGCCGTTTGTGATGCGCAAAGACAATTTGGTTCGTAAAATCTCTATGGCGCATCATAACAGCTAACTTCACGACTGCCTTTAAATCCATCGACCGTACTTTACCTACAGCTACCTCTTATGATACAGCCTGGTTTTGATGCATGATAATAAGTGATGAGATATGGAATTCCTTCGCCTGAGTGTCAAATTGGCCTGGTGTTAAGCGCCACGCCTGACCACTGGTAACAGTTGCGGCGTCACCAAAAACTTTGCTTTATACAAGACTAGCAGTCCGTCCCAGCTTCGCGAGGGTGCAATGAAACCGCACCCGTGCGAAGCCGGGGCGGGTCGCTAGTAATAAATATAGCCTATGTTACTCAGGAATAACGTAGCATTCTAATGGTGAAATATTTTTTGAATTCGGACCAGTAGTTTTTGAGTTTATTCGTAACAATCAAAAACATAAATCTTTTTTTATAATATATTATTAGTATAGATTTATAGAGATTATGCCATAGGTAGGTATTCGTCCCGCGTAAGTTCGGCCCAGATTGATAAAATATGCTTTCGCCTCATATTGTATGCCGTAAAAGGCCCATAATCCTACTAATATTATAAATGCGATAGTCTGTGTGTGTGAATGTTTGGTACCACGTATCTCCGTGACGATACCGATTAAAATGAAATTTGAAATGTAGATGGCTTAAGTCCTCGAATAACACATAGGCTACTTTTTATAATACTTACACTAATACTTTCTATGTTAGATATAAGTTAAATGCAAGGAAGATACCTTCTGTATCTACCTATCTTATCTTAGTGATGTTTGTCCATCAAATCCGTTGAGTGGGGCGGGGCTCTGGTGTCCTGTAATTACAGGTTTTTACAAACCTTTTCTAGGCACCAGACTCTCAGCAATACAGGTTTACTGGACTTTTGTCTAGATACTAAGCATCAAACTACTGTACCTACTTATTTTAAGACCTAATTGTGAGAGAAAATAAAAATATTTTATTTTTATTATATTTATTATTTATTTATCCCGGAAAAAAGTTACTGTTCCTGTGGGATAGCATAAAAACTGCAAAAACGCGGGTGAAGCCGCGTGGGTCAGCTTGTATAAGATATAATTTTAAGCTCCTTCACCCCGAAACATACTGACGAACAGACAATCTTGAAGTTGAAAAGTAATTTGTTGTGTCAAAGTGATCAGTAGCCTACAGTTGGTGACCCTGCACTGGCCGGCAAAGACCCGCATGCCGACACATCTAATATAGCAATTATAATAACTCAGTCACGCTGTCCGTTTGTACGTCACCACTTACCGTCACCCCACCACCACCCGAGATGTTTTCAATCACTTACTTTTATTAGCTTAAAGTAAAGTAAGGTAAAAAATATATTTATTCAATATCACAAGGATCATTTTGAAACGTCTTAAAGCTAGGTGTATTTACGCCAGTTCCACGCGCCCCAGCCTAGAAGAATCTGGCAACAAACTCGGCTGGGTTCCTAGCTTTTTTTTGATGATCCCTCTTCATCATAAAGCTTCAGTGTGATAATGATGATAATTAGCATTTCGCTTCTCTACAGATCTAATATACCTTGGTTACTTAAAGTGCCTTGTGGAACACGACCACGCTCATAAAGTTAATTAAGTTGAAGTTGATGACAGCGCTAGCGCCAAGATGATAATGTTGGTCAAGTCTTCTATGCAAGTTTCTTTAGACTAATTGATGGATTCAGGCGTTACTTTGCGGAAATACATTACAAGATTCAGGCAATCCATTAAAAGATAAAAAACAGATAAAAAATCTCAGCTTAACTTTTAACCAATGAGGTCACACAGTTAACACAGTTTTTTTTCTTTTTTTTTCTCTTTTTTAGACTATGCTAGATACATAAGTTCTTTACAGTCCCCCATCTGTGTTTCAATTTTGTTCAATTTACCAGTTTACAACTTTCTAATTATCAGTTTTATTTAGAAAAGTTGTCAACAAGCCGTCAAAAATAGTGTGTTAAAGTAACCCTGGATTAACCCTTTGTCTACTAAGGTATGGACGGTTCAGACCCAGACACAATGAAAAATGTATTGTCTAAATTCTGCAGTCTAGTGGTTAAGACTTTGTCAAGCTCAGTAGGCAATTCGTCATCGTTTTTAGATCACATAAAATGTGACCGTCATAAAATGGGGTCGATAATATTTCTTATTTAGAAATACCTATTTGCCTGCTTAAAAATATTTTGTAAAAGTTATGACGTTATCGTAAAAAGTATTTTATGTTCTGTACCCGTAGCACTTGTTCTGCGGGAGATGTAGTGAGAACATCACAAAAATATAATTGTAACTATTTATGTATTTATTTAACCAAATATCTTGTAATGTATAGATCATTACAAGATATTTAGTTATTGCTTGCTTGTTACACTGCTGCTGATCAAATATCTCTCCAAAGTCTAAATAAACCTGTACGTAGATGCGAGGGATCTCTGCTTCAGCTAATACTCAGTTAAATTACAATAAAACTATTGTGAATAAGACTGGGCGATGATTCCCCAACGACGCGATAAGATAAGGAACTTGTGCTAGGGCTACTGGTACCCCAAGTTAGGATTAGTTACAGTGGTCGTCTGGAACAGATCGCTTTAAGGTCACAGGGCTGTCTACTGATCCCCTAATGGTGGTGCAAGTAGGAAGATTGGAGCGGAATTCACACCTCAATGATTTTACTAATATACCTACTTCACTGAGATTATATTATCAACATCATCATAATAATAATTATTATGATGATGGCCGACATTCAGACCGACATTCATATTTTTCGATTCTAATCTCCGTGAATCATTATTTTCGGCTGCAAGGAGAAAAACTTTAATATGTTTCTAAATTCCTCTTGAATTTTTTTCTTAATGGTACACCTTGTTTAGTTGCAAAGTTTCAAAATAGAAATCATCGTCTTTGTTCATTGACATATGAATGCCAAGGAAAGGCAATATTTAGCAAGCATAAAAACAATTTTATTGTCTTAAAATCTAGAACTCTACATAAATATTTACTGAACAAGGGTTTAAATTTCGTAGGCTTATTGTAAATATTATTTCAGATAAAATAAACATTTTTTTCTTATAACAAGTTTCATGTTATAACATCGACGCCGTTATTTGTTTACCTTTTTTGGCAAAGGCCTCTTCCAACTTTTTCCACTCTTCTCTATCTCTCGCTATCCTTATCCACGTGTTCCCTGCTATTTCCTTTAGCTCGTCCTCCCATCTTTTAAACTGTCTTCCTCTCTTCCTTTTGTTGTGTTTTGGGAACCAATCCATCAACGTTCTACTCCATTTCTCCTTTCCCCTTACTCTGTGTCCTGTCCATCTCCATTTCAGTTTCTTTACTTTAAGTGTAACGTCTTCTACTTTTGTGCGTCTTCTTAGTGTTATGTTTTTAGCCTGTGCTTTTGTTAAGCTCCAAGTCTGGCAACTGTATGTTAGAACAGGTAGAATACATGTAGGCTTAAGCTGGTTTAAATAGCTGACTGACTTTGTACCACACCCGATTAACCCTTTCAGCTTCCAGGGGTCAACAGTCGCGGCTCCTCGCCACAGACCGGGTCGGGCAATTAATAACAATCATTTTTATCATCAGATAAATCAATATCAGTTTAAATTAGATTTGGAGACTTGTTTTAGATATCATCTCTACTTGGCAGGTCTCTAGTTTGGTGGCATAGAAGTCAAAGTTAAAATTTTTAGTCCTTATTCATAGAAAACTGTAATTTTAGTGGCTCGCTAATTATTGGCTTTCCTTGTCATTCTTATGTAAATGAAGAAAGTTAATAGATTTGAAAGACATATTAACTAACAAAGGTTTAAAATACGATTATAAATAAGGACCGATCTCTAAAGTGTTTTTAATATCACAAGAATCATTTTGAACTGCTCGTTATAAGTGCGAGTAGCTTAAAAGAATTAGCAGCAAATGCGTCTTGATTTTTAAAATATTTTGGCAATCACATAATTTGTTAGTATTTGAGTGTGTTAACAGCATGTTAAGCAGCGAAGTTCAGCACTGTCACAGAACAGATTTATCAAAATTGTTAGGCCATGACAGAGGCCTTCGGGCGGCCTAGAAACTCTGTCACCAGAGTTGGCCACTGACTCATACGAACGAACAGAACAGATATTAGCACTGTTCCGCGATGTTACCATTTTGATGGGTAGTTCCAACAGAGAGCTTCCGTGCTTCGGAGGGCACGTTAAGCTGTTAAAGTGACGGGTCATGACGACAGAGGCGTTCATGCATAATTATATCTTGATAATCGTAAACCTCTTAAAATTTAATTCAATAAAATCCAAAAAGAAAATTTTTATAGGTAGCCTCTGATTTTTTGGTGTCAACCAGTTATCTGAATTAGGGTCTGCCTCTAGTTTGTGAACTATCTAGTTTGTATCTCTGTGACTGGTTGGACAGTATAAATCTCTGACAAGTACATTTCAGCATAATCCATACGGGTCTGTCGTCTCCAATTGCCTCACAATAACTCCTCAATTGACCATATTGAGCTCCACTAAGGAGTCTATTGTGAGCACCTACTGTTGCCCACTTATCTGTATTCCACCATCCTTTGTGTGCTGCTGAAGATGTGGAATTGGCACTCGTTTGAATGAAGTCATTGACTTACCAGATACGTTTTCCCACCAAATATCAACAAGCTCAAGCAGTCAAGTTGCTCAGCTTAACAAACTCCCAAACGACATACATTTATCAATTGGCAAAAAAAACTTTATTAAACAAAAACTGTCTCAAAAAGCTTAGGTACATCAAATAACCAATTACTCATATGATAAAAAAGCTTGGGACAAATGTGCTCCAACTCTACTCGGCATCCATAACAATAGCAAGGATAATGCCAAAAAAGCGATAGGACCCAGCCGGTGTTGTTGCCAGTTCTTTTACGGCATGGGCGCGTTGGAACTGGCGTAAATTTTACTAGCTAGACGTTTCAAAGTGATCCTTGTGATTTTATTAAATAAAGCATATTCGATTTGATTTGATTTGAGTATTGGGGAAGCAATGAGTGCAAGTTATACTTCTGTATGTGGTTATCGTAGCGTATACCTAAATTAGCTTTAGTTAGCACTTAGTTAGTTAGCGCATTGCTACATCGTTGTGCAAAAACTCTCAATATTTTATTTCTATTATCATAATAAAATATCATTCATCTCAGTTCTCAGTCTTCAGATCTCTGAGCTTTATGCGGGAGGCACTGGGAGGGTCAGAGAGGGCAACGGCTATAAATACGAATTATTCTATTATCTGTCACTCTGTCATAGTTCAGAGTGGACGCTCCATTTGTGAACTAGTGACTTGGAATAAAAGTTGTTATCACAAAAATTGGTTGATTGCTCATTGTGGTAAGTTCGTATGAAACATGTTTTATATGATGTACCTATGTTTTTGCATGTGTATGTTCGTCAAATATAAAAGTATTTTCTTTCTTTCTTTCTTTCTTTCAAACAGTGGCCAACTTTGACGGAGAATAGGCTGCCCGAAGGCCTCCGTCATGGTTATAATATATAAGAACGATATGATATTATGATAAGAGCACTGGCATTGCGTACATAATGTTTTCGAACAGAAAAATCCATTGGTGCACGACCGGGTTTGAACCCACGACCTAGGATCGGAAGGCGGGGTCACTACCACTAGACCACCGGTGCTCACAACCGTGCATAACTTCGTTCATCTCTGTATAAATAACTTAGGCCAGCTACGTCTGCTCTCATTTGGTGTAGAGATTAAAAATCTGCAAATCAATCTTGCGGAATATGGTTTTATTGACCCTACCCTTGCGCAGTGTGAATGCCATGCCACACTTACTCTCTTGTTCTTTGTACCCGGTCACCTGTTCCTTGCTGCCCAGGAGGACCTCAACAAGGCGACCAGTAGACCCATGGAACCAGTAGAATCATCATCATGACAGCCTTCTCATGTTCTCACTGCTGGCCTACTCTCGGGCGAGAGTGGTTGTGTCTGAATCCACCACGCGGACCCAATGCGGATTGGTGGATGGCACATATCTTTTAAATTTTTAGTTCTTGGACATGCCGGTTTCCTTACAAAGTTTCCCTTCACCGTATGAGAGCACTGGAATTGCGCACATAATTTTTTCGAACAGAAATATCCATTGGTGCACTACCGGTTTAGAACCCACGCCCTTAGGATCACCGGTCATTACCACTAGACCACCGGTGCTCATCATCAGTGGTAACTACATACTGCTCCAAAAATATTTGCAAACAAAACGGTTGAAACAACTAAGTTGAAACACGCTAAGAAGTCAACAGTCACAAAATAATTGTCGTATAATTTTGAATATAATCATCCAACCCCCGCGTCGTACGCGTTTCCCTCCCCAAGCCCCTGTAAATTCTCTAATTCTCATCTGGGAAACGTCAGAGTTATTTGGTTCTTTAATTATTGTTTTCATAATAATATTCCACAAACCCCATTGTGTCGCAACAATGTCTAAAATGACCGTGTTTCCAGAATGTGGGAATAGGGACAAATGGAGGCGCTTCGATTCCCATCTTGTAACAATTCCGTTCAATTCTGTTTAATGTCTATTGTGGTTTATTATGCGGGGTGTTTGTCTGTCTGTCGTTTACTTCAGTTGAGGATATTTTGTTGACTAATAGACGTGATGGCGATTTGTTGATCCTGATTTAGCGTTGATTGCATTTAACTGGTATTGATTTATTTCATTTAAGGCGTTATCTTTCCTCAAATTTCTACCTTGACGCTTGCATGGTTTAATTTCATCGTTATTATAATATTATTTCATCGTATCGTTGTTAAAATTACCGTTTAAAATGGCAGCGGCGCGGCGCGGCGCGTTTGCGACAGCGGGGCGGAAAATGTGTTCCATACTTTAATACTTAGGTACATAATTATTTTGTGATGTTTTGTATGAGTGTTACGACCGATGTGGCGCAGCGGGCGCAGGTCCGCCTGCGACGCGGAGGTTGCGGGTGCGATTCCCCCCTCGGGTCAAATGTTTGTACGATCTACAAATATTTGTTCCGGGTGTTCTGGGTATTTTCTATATATACTTATAATAAAAAATATCTATCTATTTATTGTATTATTAAAATTTTTATTAAACAAAATAAAATATGTACATAATTATATTACATTACAAAATATACAAAATACATATGAAACAGTTGAGCCATCTAAAGACCGTTACAAACGACCTATAGATAGCTCAACTGATCCAAATCACTACCATTATTTATTTATTACATCTATTTATTGTATTGTATTAAGTATATATCAGTCATTTAGTACCCATAACACAGCTCTGTTTAACAGCAGCTTACCTTGGGGCTAGATGATGCTGTGTGGATTGTCCAGCATTATTTATTTATTTATAATCACCGTTCAAAACGGCAGCGGCGCGGCGCGGTGGCGACAGCGGGGTGGGAAATTTGTTCCATACTTTAATGGACATAACTGTGAAAGCCAGTCAAAAAAAAAATCTGAATACTTATTTATTTTAGAACAAAAACAATAACAACACAAGAACTACGAGTATAATATCCGCAGAAATCTATAAAACTGTGTTACCTCCGATTATTTATAAAAATAAAATAAAAAATGTATTTATTTCCAAAAAAAGGTTACACAAATTTTGTAAAACTTATACAATATAGGTACAGATAATAATAATATGACTTTGTTCATAGTAACATTGCATATTAGAGATATATATTTATTTATATATATATATATATATATATATTATAGATTATATAGTAATATTACAAGATCTAAATTAATAAACATGGATTGGTTCAAGATAAGTACCTGCAATGTTTTTTTTTTATGTCAGCAAGTGACAAGACAATCAAGGCGCCGCCCACCTGATCTTAAGCATCACGCCTGACTATTACAGATGCAGTGCCACCCAAAGTGTTTGCGTGGCACTGCACTGCGCTTATCACCCCAAAACATTGTTGTTAAATCTTTTGCGCCCAGTAATTTCACTTGCTACAGTGCCCTTCAAACCTAAACACAGTGCAGCTTGCACTCTACTGCTTGGAGGTAGAATATCTGATACTGCGGTGGTACCCACCAACACGAACTCTTACTGAAGAGTCCTATCACCAGCTAAAATTTTAAAACTCTTTCAAAATTTTCACAGATTTTTCTATTCTAGAACGGCACGGCACCATTAGTGGATCCGTGATTACGCAGTCAAAGACATTGAGGTCTATCTGACACTGCGGTGGTATCCACCACGACGGACTCTTGCTGAAGAGTCTTGAGGTTTCTCTCATGTTTTTAACACATCACAAAATGAGTCTCCTAATTACTCACTCATTAAAATTGACCCCGCGTGTTGTCTGTTTATTCGTATTTCCTTCCAACATTGCCCTACCAAGATTGCCTTAATTGCATTAAATGACGAATTTGATCTGTCGGCCCACCGTGGTGTAAGTAGGTAATTGTTGGTTGTTACTATGCTAGTTGTTGCTCTGTGGATGGCTAATCAATAGACATTGAAGACTAGTGATGTGCCCCGTAACTTGGTTCACAAAAGTGGGATTATCTAAAGGGGATTTGTGAACTAAGCCCTCATTGCTTTGTTCTTCTTTGAAGACTTGTTCCGTGACTTGGTTCTCACTGATTTTGTTTCATGCAAACTTCTTCTTTGTATTCAGTATTCAGTATTCAGTACGTTTATTCACAACAGACATGGTACATTTTACATTAGGTGGAAAATATAAAAATATAGAGCTGCATATCTCGCCCGAGTACAGGCACGTGAACATCATAATTATTAAGTACACATTATATTGTCAATATAAAACGCAAGTCACCGATGTAGCTCAAAAAGCTGCAAAGCTTAAGTGGGACTGGGCAGGGCACGTCTGCCGCATGCCGAATGAACTGTGGGCCAAGACTGCCACTGAGTGGAGCCCTGAGACAGTGAGGCGGCGTCGCGGTAGACCACGCAAGCGATGGCGAGACGAACTCAACACCTTCAGTGATCAGTGGAAGGTATTGGCGTTAGACCGCAAAGTCTGGAAAACTCAAAGGGAGGCCTTTGCCCAGCAGTGGGACAGTGCAGGCTGACAACAACAACAACAACAACATTATATTGAAGTTATTAATTCATTTTAAAAAATTGAACACATAAATTTGTAGATTTGTCCTATAACTTGGTTCTCGCTAACTTGGTTTCATACAAACTTTCTCCAGGAGTGGGTTTTCGGAAATGCCTCTGCATATTAAAAGTAAAATACCCTGAAAATTTCGGGTCTCTAGAAATTATCGTTTTGGCACTGTTCCGCGGGGTCATCATTTGGATGGGTGACCGCCCCAGTGGAAATTTCAACTGTGCGCTCCCGTGCTTCGGAGGGCACGTTAAGCAGTCGGCCCCGGCTTTTTCAAAGTTGTTAGGCCATGACAGAGGTGAGTACTTAGGGTGAGTTGCACCATCTAACGTTAACGTCAAATTGTTCAATCGTCGTCGAACAATTTGACGTTATAGTTCTTCTTCTTCTTCTTCTTCTTCGTTTATGGACTCTGCAGCTTATTTGCCACAATTTTGCCAGTGTCAAGTGTATTAGTTTGATTGTCGCTTAGCAACGTAAAGGAACTTTGGAAAGTAATGATGACTTTTCTTTAAAAATTCCCTTGGAAAGTCTTTGACTAAATGACCAACCAACATTACCCCTCCATTTCCGATGTGGCGCAGCGGGCGCAGGTCCGCCTGCGACGCAGAGGTTGCGGGTTCGATTCCCGCCTCGGGATAAATGTTTGTACGATCTACAAATATTTGTTCCGGGTGTTCTGGGTATTTTCTATATATAATAAAAAATATCTATCTATGTATTGTATTGTATTAAATATATATCAGTCTTCTAGTACCCATAATACAGCTCTGTTTAACAGCAGCTTACCTTGGGGCTAGATGATGCTGTGTGGATTGTCTAGCATTATTATTATTATTATTATTATTATTTCAATTACTAACACTTGTGCTAAGTAAACAAGTTAAATTTGATAAACTGCCATCAAAAATTACGCAATAAAACTTAAAATAACACGAGTAAAATAATTAAAATGGCAGGACCCATGTCGTTTTAACAAGATAAGCCAAAGACCTTCCGACGTAATATCAATCAATCAATCAATACATTTATTGCTGTCATATGTATATTATGTAGTTGTTACAGAATAAGTAGTATCACACATGAACCCTGTTATTGCAACATGGAGAAAGGCCGAAGTAGTTAGATAGTGCAACCCTTAGACATGAAACACTAAGTTGAGGCAGCCTAATTCTCATCCTCTTTCATATTTTCCACATTGGTGATCATTCAATTGTTTACACCTTACTTCTGCTACTCTTCACAATTTTGACAGATCGCACCAACACACCGCATTTAGACGATCGAGCATACATCTTCAACTTTGCACTTTATAATCAACTCTAAAGCAATTAATCTAAAGCTGAAAATAGTAGTTAATGACAGATGTTATTTGACGTTTTAAAACAAAAAAGCATCAGGACCATTCCTTTATTAAAAAGCACAAGTGTTAACATTACAGTTTACAATTTAAATTTTATAGTGTTGAGGATAGGGGGTGTTTTAGTGTGAACTAATTGTTTTTGTGAGTGAGAAGTATTTTAAAATCAAAGCAATATAAGTAAAGGGCGCGTGATCCAAAGATCAAAGTGTTTGATCAGACCGCCGACCGATGTGCTCGACCGAGAACTCTTGATCCTTTCAACATTGTCCTAATTTTTATGTTTTTCCAAAAAGGTTAGCATGTTAATTATTATTTAATTTTTCATTTATTAAGACGTGACACTAATCAAAGTACTTATAGGTTTAAGTAGGTCCCGTGTGAATAAAATACACACTGTTGCATACCTACTTGCATACTCCGTCAAGCGAGGGTGCTTGGGTTAAACATTAATTACCGATCGGCCGATAGACCGGATAGTGGTAAGTGATGGTGTTGTCGATGATGGAGCACGCTTGCCTAGAAAGAACCTGTTCACTCTGGCCTTGAAGACTTGAAGGAAGGAAGGAAGGATGATTGTATTCGTCCGGAAAAACAGACCCCGGCAACGAGTTCCATCCATTCGAGATTAAGGAATGGTGTGCAAATGTTGAAGCCTTGTTTCTTTGAAGTGAAAAAGTTGAAGTATTGATTGACTTCATTTGTTCTCCTTCTCGTAGAAGGAGTATTTTATTAAAAAACTAGCCGATCTGCCCCAGCTTCGCACGGGTGAAATGAAACCGCACCCGTGCGAAGCCGGGGCGAGTCGCTAGTAATAAATATAACCTATGTTACTTATGGATAATGTAGCATTCTAATGGTGAAATAATTTTTGAAATCGGACCAGTAGTTTTTGAGTTTATTCATAACAAACAAAAATACAAATCTTCTCTCTTTTTAATATTATTATAGATCATTATAACATTTTATGGATACCAATGGGAAAATTAATTCTCGCTCGTCCCCATGGGTGACAAAACTAGGTGACAGATGGGAATAATCCGTAAGTACAAATGGGGACGAGCGGGGAGTTTTTTTCCCATTGACCCATGGGGGGCGAAATCTGGGGGTCATCAGGAATAACCTCACGCGGTTGTGGTTTTGATGTTTTGGTCAAATGACAATCTAGATAGATTAGATTATGGGCAGAAGACATATCAATATCGCGGTTCACTCGAACAATGCACGAGAAAAGGACTGTTCCATTTATTAGCTATGCTTATAAGAATGGTGTTGGTACTCCCGCGCACTCTGCTCAGCAGCGACGCGACTCTCCCGCATACAGGCGGCAAATCCGTCCACACGCGCCTCGGCGAACATGCCTGAGGTTTTTTATATACAACTGAAGTGGCAACCAAGCGTACGGCTCACAATATGGTAAGCGGTTACCGCAGCCTATGGACGCTTTCAATACCAGAGGTATCACTGGGTTGCCACCTTGAGGCATAGATCGAAAGCCTCATGTGCCAGTAATTTCACCGGAAACAATACCCTTCACACCGGAACACAGAAATGCGAGCATTGCTTTGTTCCGGTTTTTGCTTTGTGGCATGGTGGTGGTGGTGGTAGTACTTCCCCGGACGTGTTCTATCACAAAGAACTCTGCTTTTGATGGTCTTTTAGCAAATACCAAGAGCAGTTCACCCGTGGAACTCTACTGCTTTGATGTGGCCGATGTTTACGCGGAGCGCACGTCTGTGTTCTATTAAACAAACAATTCCCGCCGAAGTCGATGCAGGGCAATGTTATGATTGAAAATAAATTGCACGCATCTGCGGAAAAACGCGGGTATTGTGAAAAACTGGCGAAAACACACGCGATATTGATAGTTATTGCCTCAACCAGCCAGATTCTTCGACGTTTAATTCAGTTCCAAAAGTAGTTTAGTTCCTATCGAGTTTCAGTTTTTACTCAAAAAGTTAAAACATTTGTTGATTGATTGGTGGCTTTAGGTTTTTTTTCCCTCTCGCGCCTTCGTCATCCAATCCGGTCCACATTTCTTTGCAAAGATATCCCACCATCTAATTTTCTAATCTTCATTTTGCCCTCTTGCTTCCTTTTACCTTCCCATGGCGTTCAATCTGCCTCCTTTTTAGTCCACCTGCTGCTTATCTACCTGCATGCGAACATGTTATGCCCAGTTTAATTTCAACTGTCTTATTTAAACCTTGACATAACTTTGGATTGGAACCTTACTGTTTTCGCGGTCTCACTGATTCTGAGCGAGTAACTGTAGGCTACATTGGTGTCAATTTTATTGATGAAATTGTAGCTAAGTTGTAAATGAAACTAACTAAAACGGTTGCCGTCCTTTTCTAGTGAACTAAAATACAAAGGACTGCAATAATTTTAGTTAGTAAAGCTAAGATAATGCTACAGAGGAATCGACATCATTGGCCCACTAGCTCTACGTGGCTCGGCCTCGATGTTTATTACGAGATTGGTTAGTTCCTCCAATGAGCGGTATTGTATGTAAACAAGACTTTTTGGTTACCTCGCATCAATGCTCCAGAAAATAAGAGAACGCGGTTTAGTATTGATTTTATAACTTTTTTAACTGTAAAACACATTAGTTTTCAAATATTGCTAAATCAAGGTTTGACATTTTTTTGTAAAGGTGTTGTTTCACGCAGTATGGAGCCGGGCCTTCGTCTTTTGTAGGGGTCTAGATAGTTAGATAATCATTAGAGAAACCATTGATCACTGTTAAGTAAGTTTATCTTTGTTAAGGAGTGCAACACAATGCAAAACGACATGGTGGGTTTAACAAACAACTAGGTTATTAGGTACTGTCAAAGTCAAGATGCATCACGATCTTTAGCTAATAGCTGTCATACATGGCGGACAAAAAGTGTTCCCGTTTTAGGAAACTTAACACAACAAACATTTTTCTTTTAGAACTTTGTTTGTCTACATAAATATAAAATTGTTTGTTACTAATATTCTTATATTTTTTTCAAATTTTTCTATGGTGGCACAAAGACCTAGGCCACTATGAAATTGGTCCTTTGTGTATAACAAGATTTAAAAACGAATTCGTGTTTATAAATTGAGATGTTCTATAGAGTTCTATAGATCGCTAGTTTCTCACAGTGTACGCCGGGTGCGAGTAAAGTCGGCTCTCTGTACTCTACTTTGAAGTGCTTTCTGGTTATTTACGTACTGTTTGTTTATTTTCTGTTTGCGGTGGCCCAGAACATCGCCTACTTATGAACTGACGCCGACGTTAGGTCATATAATGTAGCTTTGAGTTTAGACTGACAACATGTTGGTTTGTCTACCTTTGGGTCACACGTGTCACTTGGAAACGGTGAAGGCAGACATCGCGGTGACATTAGTACATTGAGCATGTTTTTTCTATGGATTAGGCTTAGCTGAGAGAATGGTGTAGGTTTGTTGCTGGGCAAGCTTCACTACTTCTAATGCCATGACGGAGGCCTTCGGGCGACCTATTAACTCCGTCACTAGAGTTGGCCACTGACTCATACGAACTTACTTACTTACTTTACTACTTCTAAAATCCGTCCCAGGCACTGCATCGCTTCATAATACTAGTAGGGGCAAAAATAGTTAGGATCCTACCATTTCGCAACTAGACGTAGAAAATATCTTCAATTGACGGTAAAGTAAAAAACTTATGTTACTTTTTTACTTTGTAATAGACGGTAAAAAGATTAGTAGAGCATCGTGCAAGGCAAAAGCAAAGCATGCGCAAAAACAGCCGTAAATAATTAAATTACTTGGATTATGGGTATTCAGCTTTTTACGGCTTCAATAGAAACCCAAGAGGTGGCTTTGTCCAATATTGAATTAATTTGATAGCTGCCGCAAAACAACTGCGTAAACGTTATTTTCGCATTAAAGTAAGTCCTTATGAGTCAGTGCTATTTATCCGTAGGGTTTATAAGTCTGTTGCTGTGTCAAACCGTCTCTCTCTTACCTACAGTGCGTACCTTACGTTGGAAAGAGATGGCCTGATTCAATGACAGTTGGACACAGCGACAAGCTTGCATAATAACACTCTGGCGTCTGGTACCACTTTATATTGTTAAGAAGGAAGGCACTACCAGCTTTTTAAGGCTTAGTTCTCTGGGTCAGTTTTCTGATAGTAGGCAGGTACTTATTGGTTTTGAGTTACAAAATTAATAAGTGTTGTAGTAGGTACTTACCTCGATGGCGTGGTGGCGGTGGGCGAGTGGGAAATTACGAGGTCGATTCTTTCTGCGGAAAAAAAGTTAGCATCACCTGAAAGGTGATTTATTAAGGGGATTTCCGAACAAAGCCGATCTGCAAATATTTTCCGGGTCTGAGTGTTGTGGACTTGTGACTATAATAGCTCGCAAGAACCCGGCTGCGCACGGGTGCTTTATCTACATGTAAATCTATCTCTTAAATCACTCTATCAAAAAAAACCGCAACACAATCAGACAGACAGCAAGAAGCGACGTGGTTTTATACTATGTAGTGAAGAAGTTTATTATCACAATTCGTAAAACAGAAACCGAAGTCTATAAAACGCTTCTAAATCATATTTCAAAGTAACTTAAAATAATAATGTTTTTTAATGTATATCTGTGATGTATCGTAAATGTGTCAATACAGGACCGTGCGTAGTGGAATGATGGATGTTTCCACGTGGATATGCAGATCAAAGGATGGCCGGATGTTGGAGAATTCGCGTTCGATGCTCCACTCTGTGCAGATGTCGAGTTTTTCTAACTTAACATAAACAATGCTACGTTAGAAAAAGACATAAAAGCGATAGGAGTGAGAGGCTGGCGGGAGAAACCCCAGAACAGAAGTGGATGGAGATATATAAATAACCAGGCTAAGGCCCACACGCGGTTTAACGCCTAGGATGATGATGAGAGTTTAGATGGCCTAGTATTGGCCCATGACTCATTACGAACGTATTAAACAAAACTCATTCAACGCTTCTATCAAAACAATAAACATAATTCGACTATCTCAAAGTCCAGGAAAGTAACTAACATCCTTGATCACTTGTTAAATAAACCATCCCGAGCCGGAAGGAAGCACACCGGGGTAATTACACCAGGAAGTGGTAAACTTTGGTAAACTGTTTACGCCGCCTTTGATAGCGTTACAGCGGCTGGTGTACTATGTAGTTTACTTTATCTTTTGACGTTTTGTATCGAGTGCGCACTATGAGAGTGCTATGGGCCACACAGAAAAGACTAATGCGAGGTCTCGTTGTCGCGGAAATATGATTTTCCCTTGAAAAGGGGTTTTGGGTTTTTGTGTCAAAATCTCCTCTATACTGAGCTTGGAGCTTTAGAGGGAATTTTGACACTAAAATTCCATCAAAATTAAGGGGTTAAGGGGATTTTCAAAAGGTATTTTGACACTATCTTTCTGGTGGTAGAACTCTTCAGCAAGAGTCCGTCTTGGTGGGTACCACCGCAGTGTCACATATTCTACCTCTAAGCAGTAGTGTCCAAGCATTACTGTGTTTAGGTTAGCAAGTAAAATTACTGGGCGAAAGAGACTTAACAACAATGTTTAGGGTCAATAAGCGCAGTGCAGTGCCACGCAAACACTTAAAAACATTAAGCTTTGGGTAGCACTGCATCTGTTAGAGTCAGGCGTGGTGCTTAACATCAGGCGCCTTGATTGTCTTGTCACTTGCTGACATAAAAAAAACCCTTTCATACAAGATGTTTAAGAACGAGCTATCTACAAAATATGGATTCAAATTGGTTTATGTACGGCTTATTTAACTTCTAACCTATATTATACAATTAAGAAAACTGTGAATCCTAGATTAAGATAAATAAAATAAAAAAATAAAAAAAATAGAGCATAGTCGCGCAAAATATATAGAGTAGACAGAGTGCGGACACTTGGCTACAATTGGCGACGTCGGCGTCGGCGTCGCCAGACCAATGCAATTGTTTGGATACGTAGCCAACGACGTCGCCATGGTGTCGGTGTGTTATCGCTGCAAAAAAGTTTTTTAAGCATCGCTCAATCACAATATTAATATTTATTTGTTGCAGTGTTCCCAGACGCGTGACAGGCGTCAGTTTCCGCGTCAGTGGCCGCGCTACTGACGTCAATGACGTCGACGTCACTTGACAAGGGTAACTCTTCATTCCGCACGACTTCATCAACTTCTATAAAAAAACCTAATCATCAATCCGACTTATTAAAAACTCCGAATGGATTTTGAATATTTGTTTCAATGATGCAGTCACAGGGTGTTCAAGTCATTGATCAGCAATTTTTTTGAACGTTCAAACGTTCTAAACAATGTGTACTTAAATCTTACTTAGGTTTTAATTAACACTATTTATTTAATCGTATGACCTAGTTAGCAGGCGTATCAGTAATTTTTGTTTAGTACTTAAAATATACTAAACAAAAATTACTAAAACTAAAACTAAAAACAATTCACATTGTCAAAAACTTAAAACTAAAATAAAACACTAAATATGTAACTTTATTTTTGATAAATAAATATAAATTTAATAACAATTTATATACTAATAACTTACTTCGCTTCGGTATTTTATAAAGCTAGCTTCCTGCCTGGCTTCGCTCGCGTGGTGCCTACATAGAAAAGTTCCTAGTTCCTTTAATTAAATCGGTAACAAACATCACGACATCCAAACTTTTGCATTTTTTATATTAGTAAGATCTTATACCTACCTACATAAGTATAGCATACGTATTACCTACGTATTTCATAGTAGCATGTCCTAAATACCGAAACACAATAGTTGATTACAAGTCAAGTATTTTGTAGATGGCGCGATAGTCGCACGGAAGTGTTTCATACATTTCATACATAATATTTCCTTGTCACGTTGATGGATCGCTCCACTTCTAATCGCGCTGTTTATCAATATTTTACGTTACATTTGTTTATTTCGAAACGAAGTTAAATATTTATTATCTTGATAAAAAAAATATATAAATCAGGCAAAGAAAATTTTTGTAACAAGTTTAGTAAAATACAAAATGCGAAAAGCTACGACCGTGACAGGACTCGAACCTGCAATCTTCGGATCCGAAGTCCGACGCCTTATCCATTAGGCCACACGGTCCCGTAAATTAGTGTTGAAATTAGAGAACCTTTTCATGTTTAAAAAAGACAGCAGCTACATCATACAATAAGCTATCATTACGCAAAGAGCCTCGGAGAAAGCACCTTTCACCGCACTGGTAAATACGCAAAGTAAACCAAAACAGGACGAAAGGAATGTTGAACGAAATCTCCTTAGACTCTCTGTCTACTTGCTCCTGCGAGAGATTTTAATTAAAACTTTTTTGTGCTATTACACTCGGGGTATCCGAATTTTGCCTTTTTCTGATGTTATTTCGGTTATTTCTTCTACCATTGTCGGGTATCGATCATAACTGCGTTGATGGTAATCTAAATGATGAATAGCTGAAGCTCTGTGATCGACAACCCGTGTAGCATTATCAAAAACTGTTGTTTTTGAACACCTGTCTAAATAAAATATTTTTTCTACATGCCACGCTACGCATGAAGAAATAAAATAAATCATAACTCTACTACTACTATCTACTTACCTACTTTAAATTATGACATCATTGCTAGAGCTCAAACAATGACAATATTCTTGTTAGAAAGAAGCCTTTGAAAGAAGCGTAGTTCTAATGAGAAATGGCTTTAGCCACACTGAATTATAAAAATATGCTAAATATGTATATTTTAACAACAGACTTCTGTATCACAAATAAACCAAATTACAATAGTCGAGTTGGACAATAGAGAGGAACGCAACGCAACGCCTGGTGGGTCGGACGATGCATTAGTTAGCCAAAAACAATGCCGTCTACCTAACCGTATTAGCCATTGACATTCAAATCAGTAGCCGCGCTCGTTTATTTTGAATTTCGAACGAGTTATAAACAAAAGAGGAACAATATGCCAGTTGGAGCAACAGTTAATCTCTGCACAGTGGCGCCGAGGACGCGCGCGCTCATCCGTCAAAATTAGACACCATATTTTTCTAGAGACAATGATGGCAGACACGTTTTTCCCGCTCTGTGACTAACCTCATACGATATGTTAATTCAGTTTATTGAACTATCTAGAGCCGGAAAAAACGTAGATTGTGATTATTTCGTTATTAACAAAATTATTGGGAGTTGTCAAAACATACAAAAACGTCAGATTAAAAGCCGCTAATCACAAATATTAACTCTTATGCAAGCCGACCTAAGATATTAGTTATACCAAGCTAAGCTAAGTAATACACACTACACAAGTGTATGTACGCATTAAAATGAGATGGAGGTTATGGTAAGAATAATTTAATATTTATATATTATAATAATAGTATGTTAAGCAGAGCTAATAATGGAAGGCCTCTGTATCAGATTCGGGAAGGTAACGTTGCGTATGATAAATCAGAATCAAAGTGGACAAGCCTTCAACAACTCGAAACCTGTAAAAACAAATGTGAGAAAGGGAATAAAAAATAAATGAATTAAAGAGTAATGCCTTGTGTTCGTGTCGTGCGACTACAAATCGAGCGCACGCGGCGAATTATTATGCACGTGATATATCGCCGCTGATTGCGAATATAATTGATGTTTTGGAAAAATTGCGAGAAAACATTTAATACTGGTTTTATTGTAGGAAGGTTTAAAGAAGTTTCTGTTTTAAAACATTAAAGCAGTGTGCACATAACGTAAATTCTCGTAAATAGTAGAAAAGTATAATGTAACGTTTGATAAGTTTTTTTCTTATTTAAAATAATCTTGATTGAATGAAAAATAACTATAATTAAAATCAAGAAATTCAATCATGTTATACTCTGAGCCAGGTTACACCCTATGACTTAGGTAATAACACGGCAAAAATGTACTCTTCTGTCATATTCTTCAAAATAAAAAGTCCTTACCGACGTCTACTTATAGAGTTCATAATCAAAGAGCATGCTTCAATAATATTTACTTATCAAAAACAGAACAAAGATGAGGTTCAGTTATTCATTATTTTCACTGCAAGAGTCCTTTTATTACCAACAAATAACAATATATCACTAATAACTTACTGCACAGTAAGCGAAGCGTTGCAAAATGCCTTTGATTTAGCGTTGACGATAATTTTTGACATGACAAATGTCTTTGCTTCACTGTGCGGAGTATTAGTAAATTGAAATTAGTATCTCATTAGGTACTTTTGTAACAGATGGCGCCACTGTACTTTTATATAAGCTTGTCTATTTTTTAGTAGTAAATGAATAAGTAAGTATAAGTAAGTAAGTTGGTATGAGTTGGTGGCCAACTCTGGTGACAGAGTTTTTAGGCCGCCCGAAGGCCTCTGTCATGGCCTAACCACTTTGAAAAAGCCAGGAGCGACTGCTAAGCGTGCCCTCCGAAGCACGGGAGCGCTCAGTTAATTGCCACTGGCGGTCACCAGTGAAAAATAAAAATCTACTGTTTATTTCATCGAACTTTCCAAAATCAATAAATGAACTACTGGGATCATATTGTTTAAAAACAAAAAGCTTTGAACTTCGGCATTTAATTCCATGTGTTCTTCAATTCGTCACGTTTCCCATTCGCTGCGCTACTGCCTACTTGGGTGTCTTCGATAATGAATTTCACGGTGTTAATGCACGTTTTGTGCGCTGTCAATTTCTGCTCTAATATGCCTTTTCATTTCACATTGTGCTACTTTACGACTTCTGTTTTTACCCGAACCTACCTATTGCTCTTTTGGCGAAGTAACAACCATAGCAAGAGAATCTTTTCTTACGGGCGGTAATGCATAGCGTGAAACGAAATAAGGACTGTTGAATCAAATAAAATTTGACTATTGTTTGTAATAGCTTCTGTGCGGGAGATGGTAATGGAATGTATTGGCAAGATCGTCTAGATAATTGGCACAGAGGTATTTTAAATGTCTATTATCTAGATGCAAAAAGATCTTTGGATGTGTGTCTGTTTGATCACATGGATGTTTAATAGCGAGGTGTGAGTCGATAAGTACTATTAAAAAAAATTTTACAATGCAAGCGAAGTTGCGAGGTGATGCCTTGTCTGAAAACAAATATGTAAAAACGTATACTAGAATTAGGTAAACGCATACCTGATTGGAAAAAATGTTGCTAAACCTATTTAAACGATCGTGCTAGACATATTCAGACGCAACGTCATCTTTTAACGCATCTCATTATCCAAAGATGCTGGTTTGTATCCCGTCCGCTTGTTTGAAATACAAGAAGGAAAAAACCCACATTAATAGCGTGATACTAACTACATTTTGAACCTTAGTTTAAAGTTCATTGTGATAATCATAAGCATAATCATTTATTTAACGATACATGGGTTACAGGAGGTGACATCATATTTTTTAAAAGTATGTAGTTAGTATTTTGAATAAATAGGTGTGGTAATCTCCTAGAACAAAAAGCATCTACAACGCAAGCTCATCAATTTAGAGGAAATCACAGCATGGGCTTCAAACTGCCAACTAAATATAAAACTTTCATCATTACATCCGCATTCAAAACAAACAATTACAAACGAAAACATTTCCAAAAATCTGCTTTCGAGTTCCAATTATACCCGTCTGATTTATGTTGCCCCCCAATGGGCTCACTAATAAGCCTCTTTTACCATGCCTTCGCCTCCATTATGCAATGACAGTAGGTACTTTGACTGTGACATTTAGTTTTTTTTATTTAACCGTTGCAAGGGCATACTACTGTTTGGTTTCCGTTCTTACTTTTGTCTATGCGTCTGCCGTTCGTGGAAGACTGCTGGAGAGACATGTGGATCTATTGTCTGCTTCGAGTTGCAGATTTAATGGTACAGCAGCATCAGTTGCAATGTAGCTGCGTAAAATGCATGTTACGTTGCGACAACAGCGACATTTTAGATGTTTAGGTAAAGTGGTATCTAGAGTAGTAGAGTTTTTTGTGATAGAGCTCGTCCGGGAACGTATCTACTGTGAGGCCAAGCAGCAATGCTTGCAATCCGGTGTTTTGCAAGGATAAAATTACTGGTGACTGTCATAAGACGTTTGATCTACGTTTCAGGATGGCAGTGATAGATCTGGTATTTTAAACGTCTATCAGTAAATTTACGGTAACTGCTTACCGTAGGCTGGTATGCTGGCTGTTTTCTTACTGGTTTAAAGTGATGTGATAGTTAAAACTTTGTATTGAAGAAGGGTCGTTTAAGATGGAATTTATTAAAACAGTACCTACCTACCTACATAGCGCACGGCATCAACATCTTACTAAACAAATACCATACACAAACAAATCCTTTTATTGTTAACGTTATTACTGATTAATTTTTAATATGTCTCAGTTTACACTTGTGATCATCGTCGCCAAAACCAGCTTCTTATGAGCTGTTTTCACAATTGTTTTTATGTACCACCTCGACAGACAATTTAGGTATTAACACAAAAATAAACAAGAAAACCAGCCAAAACACTTACAGGCATTTTGGCACTGGGTTACCATCCAAAGAATTTGGAGCTCCTGACTGGTTCCATCTCATGTTACAGACATTTTAGGTGCGAGAGTCGAGACAGACAAGTATTGACCAACATTAAAATGTCGATTAGGTCTACATACCAACCACCACGTGATTGGGATCTACTAACCGACGATTTATAACTTTATTCGCAATCAATGTCGCTTTATATCGAGACTAAAATAAAAGTAACAAACGAGGCATTTTAAAGGGTTATTTAATCGATTTTTCGACTATAATAGCAATAATAGCTAATGTAACTGCATACTTTGGCCGGCAGATGCCGTTATAAATATCTAAAGATAATCAAGCATTGTCTACGGCCTGTCCATTTGCGCCAGATTAATGGCTCCACCAACGGAAGCCAATACTCGAAAAAGTCAAAGTGCCGATTAGATAATTACTGGCAACACTTTGTCGGCATTTAAAAAGTTTCTAGGAATCGGACTCGCATTTCAACAATACTAAACATTAGGCATGCGTATGCGCCGGCTTTGCGAAAAAATCCACAAATAACGTTTCGATCCCGAACAAAAATAATAAAAACATCACAGTCAAAATATATGTTTGCGTTAATAGAAAAAAGTTAAAAGAAACTTTCTGTCTACTTTTGACGGCACCGTCCCACTGTGCGGTGTCACTCTACTTAGAACCCTAGACGGTTGACTTACAGTCCTCGTTGTTTACGAACTGTTGGTGTTGGCTCGTAACGGAGGCGTGGCCGGTCCCAGATGGAAACATTTGCCAATATTATCATGAAAGGACTGAACAGATGAAATAATTTATTTCCCGATGTCGCTTTGTGTCCAAAAATGACTGCTTTTGTTAGTTTTTTCTCGGTCCCTTTGCGCCCCGGTGTGGCGACGTCTCTATCCCTTTACGGCAAAGGATACCGACTTTTGACTTTATAATTCAAAATCGACCTTAACCCCCGAATCGATAATACTAGCTGTTCGGCTCTTGGTGACATGTGCTGTTTCGTTTTTGATAATACTTTGACGTGTTTAGTAGATGCGTGTTGATCACAATAGAATTAGAGTGTCGGTAAGCGATCTGTTATGCAAGCCGCCGGAAGGCTTTGAAGGTAGACGGTGGTTCGATGATTTACGTTATTACTACTGGAGTGAATAGATTCAAGGGAAATACCTTTTAAGTGCTAGAGAAAAGGAGTCGAAAGCGGCTTTTATTGACGATGCATTGACATTACTGAAGGGAAAATTAAAAGCTTTATTAATATAGGTGTCGCTGTAGCTAAGGCTGTTCACCCATCTGATAGACACCAAGTGGACAACCGACACAGAAATGTCTACTTATTGTTCAAATAAAATATAGGCTTACGAAACGTCGTTAGGTAATTCCAGGAGTTAAAATGCAAAATAATGAAGTAAAGTATAATTCCCGGGAGGTTATCTCTCTGGTAATGCATTGTTCATGAACTCGTCGCCAACAAGCCGTGGTGTGCCGAGGTGTGAGATGACAAGCTATTTGTCATCGAGGTACCACTATAGTAAGTAAGTAAGTAAGTAAGACTTCTATTTCAATGTTTAAATTTTGAGTAACAAACATTCATTCATCCAAACATTCGCATTTGCAACTAAGTAAGTAAGTTTTTAAGAGTAGTAGAGTGTAATAGAGCTCGTCCGGGGAAGGACTACCACCATACCTATTTCTGCCGCCAAGCAGTAATGCTCGCATTGCTGTGTTCCGGTTCGAAGGGTATGGTTTCCGGTGAAACTACAGGCACATAAACTTTCCATCTAACGTCTCAGGGTGGTAACATGCAAGTGATATCTATAATGTTGCATGCGTACATAGGCTACGGTAACCGCTGACCTCCAAGTGAGCCGTACGCTTGGTTGCCACTCTAGTGGTATAAAAAAAAAGCAAGTTCGTATGAGTCAGTGGCCAACTCTGGTGACAGAGTTTCTAGGCCGCACGAAGGCCTCTGTCATGGCCGGCTTTTTCAAAGTTTAAAAAGCCGGGAGTCTGTCCCGGCTTTTTAATAATAATAATAAATATAATAATAAATTGTAATACTAGTTACCTACGACCTAAGTAACATTACACAAATTAAATAAATTGTTATTAAGTTTTTACTTGGCATCTTTTTAAAGATTCGAGTTAAGTATTCCCGCGAACTGCACAGTTTTATAGTGCACACTTTTTAGTACTTACACAGTTTTCATTTCCATAACTGCACATAATATTTTTTAATTGCCGTTCGTGGTCTACAAAAAGTACACTTAGTGTCTAGTATAGTTCGCACAGCGGATCTAGGCTTCCGTGAAGTTAGCCGTTGTGATGCGCAAAGACAATTTAGTTTGAAAAAGCTCCATTGCGCATCGAAACGGCTAATTTCACGACGGCCGAGATCCGTTGTGAGAACTATACCTCACCTACTAAGTTCCATCCATCCATCGCTGCATTTGCATTGTCTACCATCTCTGTCGCTCGCAGGACTTTATTCTTTTCTCCAAAACCTTTGAAGCAATAAACTAATTTAAGCCACAACGTTACGCTCGTAACGAGCTTTTACCAATTTTCTGGCTAACCACATACGCCCCACTGTTCTTTATAAAATAACTAATAGATATTTCTTTGTCTCTGATAAATGACGCTTATAACTTTAAATAGGATGAATGCAGCTCGTCAACTCATCGAAACCTCAGTTGAATGCATCTTTAATGTACCATCATCGGTTTACAGCCAGCGACCGAGGCTGACCACCTCGTATGGGGTCTCGGACAATGCTCCAACCACCAACACTGTAAACAATCGACTTATTTATTGTTTTACAGCAGTCATATAACTTCGTCACTCAGAATAAGAGCCTAATAATTCTCAAAATGAACCCGCAATAAACCCATCATGGGCTTGGACAGTGGGTCGGACGAGAGCGCGGGGGACATAAAAGCGCAACGTGCAAGTCGTGCAAGCTCAATAGATTTGGCACGCTCGGGGCCACACCGGCTTGCACGATGAATGTGCGGAAGTCAAAAATCCCTTACAACTTAATAATAACGATAAACACCGGTCCCCTATTTAAATAAATGTTTCGCAACATTAGCGTGGCCATTTTGGCAAAGCTGCGCTTACGCATTTGTACAAACATGACAGATTAGCGGAATGTTTGCGAAACTCATTTATTGCGCTGACGATGATAAATTGGCTGGGATGCTGTAAATATGTTGATTTAATTTTAAGCATAATCTATTATCGGTGTTACTGAAGTATTAAAAGATTTTGTGATCTCTTTGTTTATTCAAGCAGTCGTTTTGTTTACGTTATCAAAATGTACGTTTTGTAATAAATTCGGCTTTTTATTTACACTGTATTCAATAACAATAATATGCTGTACTTTAAACATTTTCGACGCTTTATACTCTTCAAAGACATAGTGCCTACTACCAACTGAAAACGGTCGTTTTACGACGTGATATTTTTTTTTAACCTCAATTTTCTGTTAAATTGGTAATAAATAAATAAATAGTTGCAGTCATTAAACAATTTCTTTTATCAAATTAAATACTTCAACACTTTTAGAGTCTTGAACTTATTCTTATTTGTTGGCTCTATGATCATTGTAGTTTATTTCACGCACTGACATGTAACTTACTTACATTAATTTTATCCAAAGATTTACGACACGTCCGGGCAAATAAACCGTAACGTGCAGATGTCATCGGTTGATTATTAATAATGGTAACGCCGACGTTTACCACAATAACCACTATTGCAATAACAAACACATCTATATGATAAATGATAATATTTTATGGCAATCGCCCTCAATACACGACGCTTATGTCTTTATTTTTGCAAACAGTAAGTTTTATCTAACTTAACCAGCAAAAGTAATCCTTATTTTATAAACAATAGTGTGTAGTTTTGGTTGGTTGTTGTTGCAGCCGTTATAAGTTGAGCATAGGGTCCTAGGGTGTACAAATCGCATTGATGCTGTTCAATCGCACGTAGCAAATTGTCGATATTCGTTCAAGTCATTAATGGAGAGTTTTTGTAAAGACGCGGGACGCCGCCGCGGCACACTATGCGGCGCGCACGCATTTCACTGCTTTTTTTAAAGTCACTCGAGTGTGTGGAACCTCGGTTTTGTGTGAATCGTAAAGCCATGTGCATTAGATATTGTCCGTATAAACTTTTGAATATTTATTATACGTTTTGTGAGCTTTATCTCCATTAAACTTAACCATGTTTTATTTAGGAGACAAGTTTATAAGCGAAATGTCGTCGGAGTAATTTAAGGGTAATAAAGTCTTGAATAACATTACAAGGTATCACCAAAAACTATCAAGCTTGTATTTATGAGAGGAAACAAGCGTGGCAGTTATCGCCTATAAACAACAAGACTTTGAAAATACATTTAGAGACTTAAATTTGAAATCTGATCTCGTCGTCGAGTAATAAATCTCGATTAAATTGAAAACGTCGTGTTCCCACATGTCCTGTGAATTGCAAACATGATCATGCTGTTTTATTCGTCAATATTTTTCTAGCAAACTTCAGTAAGCCTTATGTCAAACCCTTATGGCAGTAACATAAAGTTTAAAATCTCTTGTTTTTAATATGTATAAGTTTGTTGTAGAACCGCACAGTGAGACGCACAAAGGACCAACCCTCATTGTGCGCACAATCGGGCTAATATTTATAGATAATATTGTTACAACATTGCTCGAAACTCACTCCGCTAGTAAATGTAGGGCAACATCTCTAAACAACTGCATCTGCTGATTTTGATTTTGCTGCTACTAAAAGTAAAATTATGACGCTCTTACCTGTCGACATTTTAATTACCTATGTTTTTAAGCTCGTCCTTACCTTCACGGTTACTTGATTCTGTAGTGTTTTGTTATTTTTTTTATCATTAATCTGTTATTTATATTTCTTTGGTTGTAGATAAAAGTACCCGCATCTGATTCAAATACACCGCTTTATTGTATAACGTACTGTTATTTTAGTAAACTGTGTCTATAATTGTCCAACCAAGCATCCAGCCCACCGGCATCGCTAATCCCAACTAAAACACCGGATTTCTCGCATATTTAGTTTCACTGATGTCGAACTAGAGAAGTTTTCAAAATACTCTGAGCCTTCAAACGCGCCGCGAGCGCATGAAAAAGATCGCACGCTACACTGCATGTTTATTGTAAACACACGGCTGTTCCAAACTTGAAATTTTACGGCTAGATTTTTGTTCTTGTTGTGTGGTTGTCCGGGCCACTGTGTGACCTGTTGATCTGCAAAGCAAAGGTTAAAAGAGTTTTTTTATGTTAGCAAGTTACGAGACTTATGTCGTTTGCCTGAAGTTAGACGCCCGCCTAGTTCAGTGATTGTCGAGTTATAGAGGAACAGACATCCATCCAAACAGACATTCAAACTTTCGCATTTATCCGAATCCGGTCGTGCATCGATGGATTTTTCTATTCAAAAAATGTATCTGCGCAATGCCAGTGCTCATACGGTGAAGGAAAACATCGCGAGGAAACCGGCATGTCCAAGAACTAAAAATTCGAAAGACATGTGCCATCCACCATTCCGCATTACAAATATTGATGGTGTCGGAATCGAGTGTAAAAAAAAAAAGTCATTTGGGACACTGTGTCCCAATAAATTTTGTCCGAATCGACAGCAAGCCGGATATACTCTTATCTGTTAGATCGGTGATCGCCAGATATGTTATTATGGGTGTTTTCTCGTGGTCCCTAGGACCACTAGGATGATGATGATAAAAAGACGCAGCATGAGCTTCACCTAGTTCGATTGGCACCACACTGAAGCTTTACGATGAAGAGGGATCATCAAAAAAAAGCTAGGAACCCAGCCGAGTTTGTTGCCAGATTCTTCTAGGCTGGGGCGCGTGGAACTGGCGTAAATTCACCTAGCTTTAAGATGTTTCAAAATGATCCTTGTGATTTTATTGAAATAAATCATTTTTGACTTTGACTTTGACTTTGACAGCATGCCAAAGATAAGGAACAGCTGTCAGTTGAAGTAAAACACCAATTACTAGCAGATAGTTCACAACACAGGGATGGTCGCCGTGTTTTCAGTAAATGTTCGCTAGAACAGTAGAGCCACCCACAGCCTCAATGAAAAAAGTATGGGCCTTACCAAATGTGGTTCCGTATAAGCTAACTTGCGACTAGTAAGTAAGTAAGCTCGTATGAGTCCGTGGCCAACTCTGGTGACAGAGTTTTTAGGCCGCCCGAAGGCCTCTGTCATGGCCCAACAACTTTGGAAAGCCGGGACCGACTGCTTAACGTGCCCTCCGAAGCACGGGACGGGTTAAAGAAGCAGCTAGTTAATTTAAGGAATGAGTACAATGGAGCTGACATCGACGAAAATCGACGCAAAGTTCCCAAAAAAAATGTAGAAAGGAAAAAAAAAAAGAAGCACGGGAGCGCTCAGTTGAACAATATTCTTTTGCATATAAAAATGCATTGCTATGCGTTAGTCTCGCTTAAACTCGACAACGGCTGGACCGATTTGGCTGATATTGGTCTTAAAATATTAGGGAAGTATTAAACGGTGAGAAAATATCAAAAAATAACGCGAGTGAAACCGCGCGGGTCAGATAGTCTTCTATATATATAAAAATAATTGCTGTGAGTTAATCTCGCTAAAACTCGAGAACGGGAGGACAGAATGGCTAAATTTAGTTTTGAAATATTTGTAGAAGTCCAGGTAAGGGAACTGAGAAAATATGGAATAAAACGCAAGTGAAACCGCGCGGGTCAGCTAGTAACTAATAAAATATAAAATAGGTACTTTTTTTTGCATATGCAAACATTTGTCCCGGAACGGTATCGAACTCGCAACCTATGTTGCTCCAACCGGGCACTCACATGAGAGATGCTTGGTCTCCCAAGAGACCAAGAAGAGAGAGAAGATGAGAAAATTTTGAACAATACGCTAACAATCACAATTTTTAATTTCTTTATTCAAAACTTCAACGAATCACTGTAACCTACAATTCAGGCTTATTTAGAGACCTAGTGTGGGGGACAGAGCTACGTCAGGTACTTAAGTCAAAATACAGCAACAATCTGACTCAACAATAAGTAGATACTTTCAACACTACAGTACCATAGCTATTGTCATTGATCACTTACTGTAAACTGATAGTAATAAGAGACTGTTGTACCAAATTACTCTAAGAACTAAATAAATAAATCTTTAAATCTTTATTTACGCAATCTTATTTTGAAGACCGACGTAGAAGTTGCATCATTTTATTGAAAATTCTGCTCTTCTGTTTGTTCAAATTGGTTTTCAGTTAATCTCACGGATCTCTAAAAAGCTATTAAGAGTCTAAAAAGCCGCAACTCTTAGCAAAACGTCTGCTCGTTATCTCGGGCCGAGCTGGGTGGCAGCGCTAGTCAAGTGGCTCGTTAATATGGGTTAACTAGATAAACGCTATAAAATTAATGGTTTTGAATAACACATGTCATGTCTTTTTAATAAGAACACCAAAATATACAATATCTTCAAAATTTATATTCATTAGTTGATTCATAGATTTACAGTCATTTTAGAGGCCTTCGGGCGGCCTAGAAACCCTGTCACCAGAGTTGGCCACTGACTCATACGAACTTACTTAGTCATTTTCGGCCCGCTGGGCATACCTATAAAGTTTAGCGATCATTTAAATACCCATGTAATAGTCTTGTAATATAAATATTACGCGATAAATTCTCGTAAAATTTTCAAGATTTACTATGACTAAAAAACCTATCAAATAATAATATAATAATGTTGGTCAAGCCAGCGTCATCTAGCTCCAAGCTTACCATCATCCAAGCAACTTAATACAATACAATACACAGTTTTTTTTTTTATTATAGAAAATACCCAGAACAAAACAAACATTTGCAGATCGTACAAACATTTGTTACAAGGCGGGAATTTAGCACCCTCCTGCGTCGCAGGCGGACCTTCATCCGCCGCGGCACATCGGTCGTCATGAAGACTTATCAGTTTACCCTCCAAATACCATATAAGGATGACTGGTCGAAAATGCTGCATAGCATTAAGACTTCCTTTTGTAAAATTTTGTTTTTTGTGCAATAAAGAATTAAATACATAAATTAGTATTAATTTATGTCAACCACAAGGTCCTGAAGGATATTGAAGAAAAAGCAGCAGGATTTCAGTTTCAGCGGGAGTTTATTGAGATGCACAGAAATAGCGTAGCGTGGCGTGAGAAGCAAGCAGAAGAAGGAACGAAAAAATACAAGTGACATTCCATTTATCTAGCTGTCTGACAGATGACATTGACATTCATTTCTATTGAGTTTACATGTTACACAACAGGTGCCACGTTTCAAGAAATGTCTAAGTTATTTGGTCTCCTATAAGAATAAATAAACCTCAGTTTTTCTACAAGCAGGCAGTTTTCAAGGCAATTCACGACACCATTTTTCATTTATAACGACTTTATAAGGGTGTTATTTTAAGAAACAAACAAGCTTGTAAGTTCTGGTTAACTTATAATTGACGACCGTCATTTACAGGATGTAGCGGAGCTGTAATAGGATCACACTTCTATTTACTTCTTGTATTCTGTACATTAATTACACACTTACAGCTGAGCCATTTTTTTTTTGTTGGGACTCTCTTTTCCGCATTTGAACTCGATGGTTGGTCCATTATGCGTGGGAACAGCTGAGCCATATAATAACAGTTACAAACGATCATAGCTTAACTGATAGATAAATTGACAGCTATTCAGTATTTATAGACGCGTTAAATTACCTATTTTTACTTAGGTAAACATCCTATATTATACTCTAATCTAAGTTAGTTCTCATACATTACCGACCGCAACATAACAAAATAGGATCTGTCATGAATCGAAAATTCAAATTATTTTAGCCAAGATGCTCTATTTTTTCTACTTTCTAATTTTCACAAGTAAATACACAATTTAAATTACACTATAAATCTGAATCTAACTTAAAACCCCTTAGACCTGCAAACGGCACGGTTTATTATTTTTGATTTGTTTTTTTTCACGAGTAAATACACTGTATAAACTAGTATCTTTTTCAACGGTACTAAGGACACATAGTAGTATCACTTGTACCATTGATGGTACAAATTAATGGTACTATAGACACAAGGCGACTTTTTCATCCGACAGGCAAAAAACAAAAGCTCATTATTATCATAGGTCTAACTTAAATTTCCAACAGATTCTACTAAAGGGAATTTCACTTCCCCGTGGACCAGATGAAATGTGATTAATTGAAAGGTGATCCTCTCAATAAAATGCTCGCTTATAAAATACTACCGTGTCACGTGGACGGCGATGGTTCTCTGAGAACTACCCTTAAGAACACGTGTTAATATTATCGTGTAATTTGTCAGGGCTTTGATGTCGACCTCCCAACATGGCGCGTCGGCTTCGCTTCATCACAAGGTGCTAATGAGTTCAACAACTATTTGTTACTGATGAACAAGGAATTATCAATCAAAGTGCTCGCAAGAGTGGATACCACTTATTTCTGTCGCCAAGCAGTCCTAGTAAGTCATATATGAAGTTCCTGGTGAAATTAAGGCGTGTGAAACTTTCGATTTACGTCTCAGGGTGGCAGAGCGCCAGTATAACTCTGATTTTGCAAGCGTCTTTAAGCTTATCATCAGGTGGAGCGCTCGTGACGTAACTGGCAGAGTTGTTCACGAAGTCCGCGTAGTCATCATTGGGACGGGTGACCGCCTGTGGCAATTTCAACTGAGCGCTCCCTAGCTTCAGAAGGCACGTTAAACAGTCGGTCCCGGAAACCTAGTGCCTAGAAACTCTGTCACCAGAGTTGGCCACTGACTCATATGAACCTACTTAGACACTTACCTATCAGGTGGATCCATACGTATGATTGTCATCTTTGAAGTAGATAAAAAAAACACTGCAGTAGGTAACAGACATTCTGTCTCCAAGCACTGTCTAGTGCCAGTACCTAATGTAGTACACTTTCTTGTTACCTACATGACAAGACTATCAAGACGTTCGCCTGACGTTAAGCACCACGCCTGACCACAACAGTTGCAGTGACTCAGAGAGTTCTGGGATATTGAACCCTATCGCGCTTCAGCTGGACACGCTCACGCCACTAAGGTCGACAACAGTCGGAAAGTGGAAACTTCAAAAGGAAGCGAGTTCACGGGTTAGTTGGTGCAGTAATTGGCGCGGGTGGCAATCCTCACGCCCATGATGGATCGCTTGCCAGGAATGCTGGTGCATTGCTCGGGGGTGCTCGGGCGGAGTTAACAAGGGTGCTATTTCTGGAGTAGCTTCTTGAGAGAACTGTACCTATTACACATAATAACGATTACTTATAAGCAGTTATGAAATCGGTTTTTTGGAAGATATCCTTGTGTCAAGCAAGTGAAATTACTGGGCGAAAGAGACTTAATAACTACGTCTCGGGGTATCGAGCGCAGTGCAGTGCCACGCAGAATTTTAAAACTTAAAATTTAAACTCTAAACTGGTTAAGACCAAACAAAAAGTTTAAGATTTTTGCAATAGTCGTGTTCCTTCTGAACTTCACAGATATCATCGTTGAAAACCCATCATATTCAATTAAGACCACCAGTAACATCAATTTCGCTGAACATTCTGTCGACTTCACAAAAACTGAACGCATCAAATCGTTACCAACTGCTAATGCTTGCTTCAATACCATCTCAGCAGTGATGCGTTCACCGCCAATTAACTCCGCCATGCACCGTCAAGATACTGCTTCCGCTTACGTACCACCTTGGAGTTACATAGCAGTAATTACTGGCTTAGCGGAATTCAATGACAGCATCAAACCTTCCGTCTGGTAGTGATTTGGATCAGTTGAGCTATCTTTAGATCGTTTGTATTGGTCTTTATATGGCTCAACTGTTTCATATATGTATATTTTTAGGTAATGTAATTAAGTAGGTACATCATATATTTTAGTTTGTTATTAAATGGTTTGATTATTAATTTATTTATTATTTATAAAACCTTTTAGAAAAGATATTGAAGAGTGCCTGGCCTGAGGCTGAATCAAAATCAAAACAATCAAACGTCGATATGTTTACCTTTGTGTTTGCCCTCAGGACTTGAGAGCGAATCACGTGAGGCTGGTGTCAAAAACCACAAAAATGCTAGTCACCCGTCATCCGAGTAAAACTTTATTCCCATTTAAGTTAAAGTATACCTGAATACTTTTAGCAACAATGTAGAAGTCGCTTTCTTAAGCGAGAAGAGGGATCATCCAAAAAAAGCTAGTAGTTTAATGCTAGATCCTTCTAGGCAGCGCGTGGAACTGGCGTAAATCCACCGCTTTAAAACATTTCAAAATCCTTGTGATATGATTAAATAAATATACTTTTTACTTTACTATACTTCGTCGCGGCGCGATGGCGAGACGGACGCCCCGGTTAAAAAAGGTATAATTTCTATATTTTTTGTTAATTGACTAATTTTCCTGTCAAACGTCAACCAATAGCAACTTTATCAGCTATATCACTGTCTCCAAGGTCTGGTATCTCAATCCCCAACTCGATGACAGCAAAGATGTCGCATGTGACGGGTGGCTCTCCCTCGACGCGGGTGGCGCGCCAATTAGCGCCGGGGTGAACCGCGCCGCTGAGGGATGCTGATTTGCAACACTTGAGATGATCTGATAACTCTTGTACGAGTATCCAAAGACATTGAGAATAATCAATATATATAATTTTGCCATGGTTTGACTCACAAATCATGGAAAATATCCCGCTTTTAGTGAAAATTATGTTAATAACCATGATATTTTTTAAAACTATAGATAATCAATATAATTATAATAATCAATTCAAACATTACACTGTTTATATTATGCTCGAAGCGAGTATCATTAAAAGTAAAATAGCTAGAATAAATCTGGTAATAGGACTCTTCAGCAAGAGTCCATCTTCGTGGATACCACCGCAGTGCCAGATATTCTACCACCAAGTAGTGTGCAAGCATTAAGTACTGTTTAGGTTTTAAGGGCACTGTATCAAGTGATATTACTGGGCGAAAGAGACTTAACAATAATGTCTCGGGGTGATAAGCGCAAGTGTTGGGTGGCACTGCATCTGTTATAGTCAGGCGTGGTGCTTTAACATTAGGCGGGCGTCTTGATTGTCTTGTCACTTACTGACATAAAAAGAAAAAATAAAGTCATAGATCCTGCAAAATTTATCCATCGGTTAAAAATGCGACCTACAGGCGAGAACAGACTGACTGACGGACAAAAGCATTTTTGGCTGAACATGAAAAAGTGAGTTATCCTACTAATATTACGAGTATAAATGCGAAAGTCTGGTGTGTGTGTGTGTGTGTTTGTTGCCACGTATCTCCGTGACGACTTTACCGATTAGGATGAGATTTGGAATGTAGATAGCTTAAATCCTGGAATAACACATAGACTATATATATATAGCCGTGCGGCTCGTATTCAAATAAAACTATGTTTAAAAATTTACTGGAATTGGGGATCTTATAGCTGCTGTCTGTACCTTGAGTCTCGGACACTTGTCCTTTGTGGGTCACTCACGGGTGAAAACGGACACCGCCTCAAACAGACCCTCAACTAACACAAGAATAAACCCGGTAATAGTGAGCACGGTACATTAGTTCTGTTTATCTCTTTCAATAGTAAAGTATCTACTTTGTAATTCAATATTGTGTGTTTTATCATTCGTAAGTAATTTTATGTTTGTGTTTCTTTGCGTTCATTTGCGGCTGTTTCAAAGTTGTTAGGTCACGACAGAGGCCTTTGGGCGGCCTAGAGACTCTGTCACCGGAATTAGCCACTGACTCATACGAACTTACTTCTTGCGTTCATCATCATATCAGTCAATAGACGTCCACTGCTGGACATAGGCCTCCCCAAAGACAGCTTTTGAGCCTTCACACGGGCTTCTTTCTTTATCTCATTCATTCATTTAATATATTAAATAAAAATTACAAAGTATATTTTCATTTCATTTCATTTCATTTTCATTTATTTATAATTGACTAGCTGACACGCCGCGGTTTCACTAGCGTTATTTTTTTCGCAATTTTTCCATGATTTCTCACCGTTTGAACCTTCCCTGGACTCTTACAAATATTTCAAGACCAAAATTAGCCAAATCGGTCCGGCCGTTCTCGAGTTTCAGCGAGCCTAACGCACAGCAATTAATTTATAATATAATAAGAAGATAAGAAGATCTAAACTTTTTTTATTTAATTCAGATCTTTTAAACTCCGCAATTCGCGGTTTTCATATTGATGAAATGATTGAGGAGGAAGGTTTAAACGGCTAATAAAGCACCATTAAGCACGGGACGGGTCGCTTGTTATTTTATACAACTGAAGTGGCAACCAAGCGTACGGCCCACAAGATGGTAAGCGGTTACCGCAGCCTATGGACGCTTGCAATACCAGAGGTATCACTCGCGGGTTGCCACCTTGAGGCTAAGATCGAAAGCCTCATGTGTCAGTAATTTCACCGGAAAACATACCCTTCACACCGGAACACAGCAATTTATTCAATCAACATAGGATCATCTTAATATTACACAATATTAGGCTAGGACAATTTATTAATTTGCTAACCTAGATTTGACCGTCACTAAATGCACCATACAGCAATGGTTCAAATAGTGATAAGCAGCAAACATCGTCAGAAGGCTGTTGGAGTTGGCCCGAACCCTGCGCACCAGGGTATATCTGGACCATAGACATGAATCTAGTCATGTTTCTACAGTTAATTATGGAACAAGAAGGCATTTTGTTACTTTTGTTCAGACATCAAGCATGGAAAGCGGTTGGGAGTAATGAGGTTACTAACTCGTCTTTTCGGCACGCGAGGTACTATATACACTCACTCGGTCTAACTAGATCCAAGTCTGTGATCTGGACCTAGTTCCCAACAATTTCACCCCAAGTAACGCCACAAAAGAGGGAATTAACTCAACGAATGACGCACTTCACCCCTGTGAGGGTAAGATTATTGCAATCGGAAGAGGGATGCTTAGGATATTATAATTGATACAAGCGAACTCAGGTGTGATCTTGGAATCGCTTTTGAGCGATTCGTTATGGCTCGAGTGGATCAGTTGAGATTCAATATGTATTGTCAATCTATCTCATCTAAAATTAGACTAGTTAAATGCCATTGACTTTATCCGCGTTGAGTTTTTCATAAAAATTAAAAGAAGTTATTTATTTGCTTGAAATTTTTACAATATAATTGATAGATTCAGGCGTTACTTTGCGGAAATCCATTACAAGATAAAAGTAAGCCAAAGTCTTACTTAGTTACTTTGGCTCCAGCGCTCGACGGAGCAACACGTCTGCCGGAGAACAATTCGATGGTCCTGAAGATGTCCCGTGGAGGGATGAAACACTTGTCGATGTTTTTCTTTTGAGGTTAACTGTGGTAACTGTGTGACCTCATCAGTTAAAAGGTTAAGCGGAATAGTACTAGAGATTTTTCGTCTGTTTTTTAACTTGTTTTTACCATAATAAAATGGTTTTACAATAATAAAATTATACCTCACCGCCGATTGCTGCTTGCGTCGAATTATACGAATCGACGACGTGTCAACTAATACAACCCATGTGTCAGTCTGTTTGTCCTGATGTGAGTAAACTTGTTTCACGTGGCATCACTCAGCTCGGTGAAGCAGAACCGTTTCCTTAATAATGAAAGTGATAGTAATTTTTTTACACTCTGAGGACCTTATTGATAAGCTTTTTTAAACCTGCGTTTGCTAATGTCAGATCGCAAGGACCACTTTACTTGACGAGTAATCATCATCATGACAGCCTTCTAATGCTCCCACTGCTGGGACACTGGCCTACTCTCGAGTGAGAGTGATTGGGTCTTACTTAATCCACCTCGCGGACCTAATGCGGATTGATGGATGGCACATGTATTTCGATTTTTTAGTTCTGGGACTTGCCGGTTTCCTCACGATGTTTGCGCATATACATTTTTCAAATAGAAAAATTCATTGGTGCACGACCGGATTCGAATCCACGACCTCAGGATCACTACCACTAGACCACCAGTGCTCTCAAAAAAATATATTAAAACTTGTAAATAAACTCAAATAACATCTCAATAAGGTACAGGTATGTAGAACGAGTTAATTAAGGCGGATCCACACTTGGGATTACGTCGCGGGTCCCGAGTGGCGTGCCGAATCGCACCTGTCTGCACCCTTATGCACCAGCTTATTTATAACTTTATCACGAATGTTTGTATCATTTATTTATTATAACTATAAATAGTTATAACTTAGCTCTCATATCTACATACATTGAAAATTATTGTAAGCTATAAAAAAATAATGAATTTTTATATGTCACAGGTTAAGTTCCTTTAGATTTTAAGTTTTGAATTTGAAATTCGTCAGTAGTCCCCGGCCACCATAATTTTATTGTTTTTAAAACATTTATTTACGAAACGAACTAACCAAATATTTTAATTTGTAGAACATAGTAAAATTTAACATTTTACAACTTTGTTTTTTTTTTACATAACGAACTTTGACTACAATTTCGTAAAGATTATAACATCACAAAATTTTTAATTTGTAATATATATTTTTTTATATAAGTACTTTATAATTTGTAGGTTTTAATAGTTTTTTCTCGCTGACTGTACCATATAAATAAACTCTAAAATATATGAAAAGTCTTCCACTGACTGTGCCTTTAAAAAAAGTCTATTGTCGCTGACTGTACCATAAAAAGGTAGCGGCGCAACTAAACCCTCAAAGAGTAAGGAACTAAATTGAAAGGTTATGAAACACAACACCGCTATGGGCCCACAATTATATCGGATATAATATTAACATTGTGTTAGAAATTATATTAGATTACTCAATTATTTGCGGCTTGGCTTATTAATGCGAATGACGCGCTACTACCGAGCGTAGAGCTAGGAGAAATATAGACATGTCGGTGAATGTTTTTTTTTTTTTGTTTATACAACTGAAGTGGCAACCAAGCGTACGGCCCACAAGATGGTAAGCGGTTACCGCAGCCTATGGACGCTTGCAATACCAGAGGTATCACTCGCGGGTTGCCACCTTGAGGCTAAGATCGAAAGCCTCATGTGCCAGTAATTTCACCGGAAACCATACCCTTCACACCGGAACACAGCAATGCGAGCATTACTGGCGGCAGAAATAGGTATGGCGGTAGTCCTTCCCCGGACGAGCTCTATCACATAGAACTCTACTACTCTTCAAAACCATTTTAAAATAAAAAGAGTGATTTATTCAATAAAATCACAAGGATCACTTTGAAACGTGTACAACTACGTCTACAGCTCCATTTTCAAGCACTTCCGCTATCGCAGGAGTTAAAGATACTGGCCTGTAACGCCAGTAACAACGCGCCTAGCAAAAACACCGGGTTCCTATCGCTTTTTTTGCATGATCCTTGCTATTGTTATGGATGCCAAGTAGAATTGAAGTACATTTGTCCCAAGCTTTTTCATCTTAGAATGTTAGATGTGATAGAAATCATAGAGTGACTACTATATATACCTAGCCAGTTGAAATGGTTTTGACTGCTAATAAAAATTCAACGAAAATCTAACGTAACGAAAATCTACACTGTTTACAAAACTAAATGTGTCAGTAGAAAAAAGTTTGATTCGTAATATTGCCAAATATGAGTTGTGGCCTCCGAACGGCGGGCACAAGAGGACTTAATTATTTGTGTACGTTTATTTTACGCCTAAAATCCGCTGAGAATCTGGCAACAAGCTTGGCTGGGTTGGTTTTATTATGTATTAATAATCATCATGACAGCCTTCTAATGTTCCCACTGTTGGGACACTGGCCTACTCTCAGGCGAGAGTGATTAGGTCTTAATCCACCACGCGGACCCAATGCGGATTGGTGGATGGCACATGTCTTTCGAATTTTTAGTTCTTGGACATGCCGGTTTCCTCACGATGTTTTCCTTCGCCGTATGAGAGCACTGGCATTGCGCACATAAATTTTTCGAAACAGAAAAATCCATAGGTGCACGACCGGGTTTGAACCCACGACCTTAGGATTGGAAGGCGGGGTCACTACCACTAGACCACCAGTGCTGCAATGTATTAATAGGTTGTGTAAATCAAAAGTAATAACTTGGTAAATGATCCGTTCGCTCGCGTGTTCACTCTATGCGCATACGCAACAACAACAAAGCACACAACTTTTTCTTCACACCAAAAGGTGTTATAATTTCAGAGGTAGATACCGTTCAGCATTGTCGGCGAGCTGTCATTAGTGGTTCCGCTGGCAAGCCGCCACGCCCCCGCCACGCCGCGCCGCCGCCTGTAATAAACATATCAACTTCACAGCCCCGCGACGCGAAACAATACGCTTTTTGTCCGCTAATAAGGCATATATTTTGGGCAACAAAAGAATAATGACTGTTCGGATCTTGTGTGAAAATACGCCGACTTTTATCGGTGGTTATTTTCTTTTATTTCATTAAGATGTAGTCTCAAGCGGAAAGTCCGCTCAAACGTGACTCTTTCTTAGGATAATCTATTGACAACTATCGATTTCTGTTTACGTAGATTTGCATTGAAAGCGAAAACAGCGTTGACAAACCACAAAGGGGTTATTATAAGTAATAATGGACGTGTGTCGCAAAAGTTCCTCGGCCACCCACGAGACAGCTAATTATCTCAAAGACAGATGTCGGTGAAAGTGAACGTTTCCTCTCAAAAAATCCTCGAAAACATCAAAACTAAGCGCCGACGGATTACGAGACACGGATCGAGACAACCCTGAAACGCACGCGATAACCCGCTCTATCTCTTTGCATTAACGTTGCATCTACGCTGGTTAATTTCTTAATCTTAAGCAATGTTCTCTGCACATAGTTAAGTATCTATGTTATATCATGGTTGCCTGGAAGAAATCGCTCTTAGTGATAAGGCCGCCCTTTGTACTTTGTTAATGTTTTTTATATTAGTTAATAAGTAATTTTTTGTGTACAATAAAGTGTTCATTCATTCATTCATTCTATATCAAGAGTGGTAAAGTTTGAAATAGCTTGTTTCTCAAGATCGGGTGTTGGTAGAACTTGTGCGTTTTTTCATTGGCGAAACTTGTCAATAGACAATACGTCACGATGACAAAGCGGCTGATCTGTTATTTATTCATGGCGGATTATTTTCAGAGGATTTATTTATTTATCTGTCGGCAAAAGGACAACTCCAAACACGGCACGCATCGGTCCGTAATCACTTTATTCGGGGTCGGAAAGACCCCGAATGTCTTTTTGCTGATCTCGTTTATTCCATATCTTTGTTGGGGTTTAAATTGTCCATGAAGTATTGTTGTTACGGTAATAAGTACTTGAGTCTGTCCGATTTGGACCACCATGACTAGGCTGAGGTTTTGGCAGCTGCTATTCATTCGTATGATGAACTGTCATTTTGTGACATCTGCATTTATGGTGTGGTTCAATTAGACGCTTCTCATTTAGATGTCTTATTTGTTACACTACTTACATCTCAGAGGGAATATACAGGATATTCTAGATGTCTTTGACTTAGATCTACAATATTAAAAACTATTGCTATCTTATCCTAAGATACGACTCTATTGCTGGCAAAGAACTATAAAAATGTTGGTTAGCCTTTACTTTGGTTTTAAGGCGGTCATCCCATTTTAAAAAGCATCAAGACCCGTGACTCGACAGACCATTTAGGAATATATACTTCAAATCGATAGCCGTTCGATGCTTTTAATGAATTAGGTATACGAGTATAAAACATTTAACGAGCGTGAAGAGTAGATATTTGTCAGCGTAGACAAATATCTAGTTACGGTGGCGGTTGTAGAGTCCTTTAACTAACACTTTGAGAGCGTGTAGGTAGAGTAACAACTTGTCAGCGCTAAGTGATTCTATAATGATAATTGAACTAACAACAACTTTGTCGTAATAGTCGAGTCACGTCACGTGCTTCTTAGATGGGAAAACGCCTGAAGCGTAATCTTTCGTTTTATATTTATAGCAATAATCAGTTTTAGTATAGTTTTAATATAAAACATGTTGATCTGCTATAAAGCTAATGAGATGGCCCCAGCTCCGTATATTGTAATAATGAGTACAATATCATATTAATTTTTGTCGCTAAGCGCATCTTGATGTAATCTTTACGTGGGTGGATGTAGGCTGACCATACTGACGTGGAAACTGGGAATGGGGTCCTGCGTAGTCCTACTGCGCATTGAAATTAACTTGGTATTGTTTTTTTTTAAACCACTAAAGTGGCAACCAAGCGTACGGCACTTGATGGTATATCGTATATTTATGACCCACAGAGGCCTTCGGGCGGCTTAAAATATTCTGTCACCAGAGTTGGCCACTGGCACATACTAATTTACTTACTTACTTACTTGATTGTTAAGCGGTTACCGTAGCCTATGTACGCATGCAATAGACATCACTTGCGTGTTACCACCTTGAGACGTTAGATGGAAAGTATAAATAAAAAGCTGTGTGTTAGGCTCGCTAAGACTCGGCAACGGCTGGACCGATTTGCCTAATTTTGGTCTTGAAATGTTTGTAGTAGTCCAGGGAAGTTTTAAACGGTAAGAAGTTATGGGAAAATTGCGAAAGAAATAACGCGAGTGAAACCGCGGCGGGTGAGCTAGTTTGTAAATAAATGTCTATACTTGGAATTATATTAGTCCCGTGGACTAAAAGGATGATGTGAGTGCTGGGCAAGCCTTGAGACTCACACTTAAATATATTTAAATTGAAGGGCACTACAGTGCCCACCAATTTAAATGTGAAATTACTGGGCGAAAGAGACTTAACTTAACTTAATGTCTCGGGGTGATAAGCGCAGTGCAGTGCCACGCAAACACTTGAAAACTTTAAGTTTTGGGTGGCACTGCATCTGTAATAGTCAGGCGTGGTGCTTGACATCAGGTGGGCGCCTTGATTGTTTTGTCACTTGCTGACATAATAAAAAAAAAAACTTTTTTTTTTTTCATAAAATACATCACGTGGCTAAAGCTACTTTAAGTCTCAATGTAACAAATAGTTTTTAATTTGAATATTAGAGGGTAGGTACCTACATATAGATTTGTTTTCAGACTGACGTCGAAAATTAGCAAAAGTATTTTTAAATTAGTTTAATTACTATTGCACAATAATTACATTTGTTGACCAATTAATCATATCTCGTAATGAGCTTGTTATCTGTTCGTAAATAAGAAGTCTATTATAGTTATCATTTCGCACAATATTTATACACAACTCAGACAATAAAATTAATTGTTTTGATTCGATATTTTTGTGGGAACAATAACAAACGAGCTGTGTTATGTAATTTAACAAGTAAATAATGATTTATAGCGATTATAATTTATCAAAAGCACTGGTGGTCTAGTGGTAGTGACCCCGCCTTCAGATCCAAAGGTTTTGGGTTCGAAACCGATTGTGAACCAATAGATTTTTCTGTAAGAAAAAATTATGTGCGAATGCCAGTACTCGTTGAAATATTTTATTACAAAATGTTTTGGTCAACTGTTTAATAGGTTATTTTGTTTATTTTAAATTATTTAGTTTTTATTTTGGCTTTGCAAATAAAATTTATTTAAAAAAAAATATTGGTAGGTACCTACTATTTCAATCATTAAAAAAAAACAACAGTTTCAACGCGACTTTAACACTAGTTAGATTAATATTAAATACATCAACTAAAGTAATATAAATAAATAAATAAATAAATAATGCTGAACAATCCACACAGCCTCATCTAGCCCCAAGGTAAGCTGCTGTTAAACAGAGCTGTATTATGGGTACTAAATGATTGATATATACTTAATACAATACAATACATAGATAGATATTTTTTATTATATATAGAAAATACCCAGAACACCCGGAACAAATATTTGTAGATCGTACAAACATTTGACCCAAGGCGGGAATCGAACCCGCAACCTCCGCGTCGCAGGCGGACCTTCGCCCACCTCGCCACATTGGTCGTCTAATATGAGTATTATTGACTATAGTAGTGTGGTCACCTGAACGCGGTACATCAAAGGGCTGCAAAGGGACACCGCGTGATTACGATAATCGCGCGCCGTCGTCGCCTGTTACTGTCGCCTTATAAATTGAGCTAGAGATGCCATTCACGGAGCGATTTTAAACAGAAGGACCTCATCGCAAGCACGAAACAGCCACAACCACAGCCACACATCCTCTTCTTCTTCTTTTATGGACTCTGTGGCTTATTTGCCACAATTTTGCCAGTGTCAAGTGTATTAGTTTGATTGTCGCATAGCAACGTAAACAAACGAAATTAAGACAAGTACAGTACAAGAGTAGTAGAGTTACTTGTGATAGAGCTCGTCCGGGGAAGGACTACCACCATACCTATTTCTGCCGCCAAGCAGTAATGCTCGCATTGCTGTGTTCCGTTTCGAAGGGTATGGTTTCCGGTGAAATTACAGGCACATTAGACATTCCATCTAACGTCTCAGGGTAACACGCAAATTATATCTATGATGTTGCATGCGTATATAGGCTACGGTAACCGCTTAGCATTAAGTGGGCCGTATGCTTGGTTGCCACTTTAGTGGTATAAAAAAAAACCTCCCGCCACTTTTACTTACCCCACCCCGGTCACGAGTTTGCCGACACCTTTCGGCAACTGAAGCTAAGGGCTATTATGAACGCGTTTGTTTTGGTTTTGTGAACGTGCAGTGCACTCTTCACTACATGCGCGAGCGAAAGCGTGCTATCTCGCTCTTGCGGTAATCGACAATCACACATAGAACGGCACCGTTTACGTACACAAACTATGCAATGATTAGGACGCGTTTGTTTCATACATTTTATTGAAAGTATCCGTTAAAAGTTAAAAACATTAATTTTTTGTTTCGACGTAGCGGTCCTACAAGCGTAGCGTCGTAGCTGTACGTGCTACGCGTAATTTTGCGCTTCGCAGATAGCTGCTTCCAACTTCATCATGACAGCCTTCTAATGTTCCCACTGCTGGGACACTGGCCTACTCTCAGGCGAGAGTGATTGGGTCTTAATCTACCACGCGGACCCAATGCGGATTGGTGGATGGCACATGTCTTTCGAATTTTTAGTTCTTGGACATGCCGGTTTCCTCACGATGTTTTCCTTCACCGTATGAGAGCACTGGCATTGCGCACATAAATTTTTCGAACAGAAAAATCCATTGGTGCACGACCGGGTTTGAACCCACAACCTTAGGATCGGAAGGCGGGATCACTACCACTAGACCACCGGTGCTCTTGGTGCTTCCAACTTATAGACTTGCTAAAACAGTGAGTCTTGCAAGTATTAAGCCGCGTTTACATTATTCTGTCGTAGCGTGTCGTGACGCGTCATAAGCAAATCGTATCTATACATTATGTATGGTTAGAATTACATTATTAAGGCGCAGTGTGTCGTGACGCATTCTGTAAATGTATGGATACGATATACTTATGGCGCGTCACGACACTCCACGATAGAATAATGTAACCCCGGCTTCTTCTTCTTTTAATTTGTGGCGTCTGTGGTAACCCCGGCTTTATGCTCATCATAATAATGTCAACTTCACGTGTAATGTCAACTGTTAATATTAAAAGTGAGAATGTAGCAGAAAGTGTCGCAGCGTGAATGTCCGGCTTAACTTCACGCCAGTTTTATAAAACTGTTCTTTATGCGTTTTATCGAGATTGAAATTAAGATGTTCTAATGTGTTACATTACAAGCCGAGGCTTTTATGCCATCGTATAATGTATTGTGATTTGTGTATGCTTCTCTCGACCCTTGGGATCTTCAGACGTAAGTTATTTCGTATGAGTCAGTGGCCAACTCTGGTGTCAGAGGTTCTCGGCCGCCCAAAGGCCCCCTTTTTTTTTTTTGTGAAAATATATATAGCATGTAAATAAATAAATAATAAATAAATAATGCTGGACAATCCACACAGCATCATCTAGCCCAAGGTAAGCAGCTGTTAAACAGAGCTGTATTATGGGTACTAGATGACTGATATATATTTAATACAATACAATACATAGATAGATATTTTTTTATTATACATAGAAAACACCCAGAACACCCGGAACAAATATTTGCAGATCCTACAAACATTTGTCCCAAGGCGGGAATCGAACCCGCAACCTCCGCGTCGCAGGCGGACCTTCGCCCACCGCGCCACATTGGTCGTCATGTACATTTTATAATTCAAATTTAAAAAAGAAAAATTTTGATTTCTTATAAAGAATCTAACTCGCGCCATTATTGTCGACTATGTAAATGTGAATTAACATTAGCCTTGAATATTTTAGTATTTACCTTGTGGTAGGACTCTTGAGCCGTCCGTTGAGAGTCCGTCTTGGTGGGTAACTGGGTACCACCGCAGTGCCAGATGTTCTGCCTCCTCTCGGGTTGATGAGCGCAGTGCAGTGCCATGATGAACTTAAAAACTTTAAGCTTTGGGTAGCACTGCATTCGTTATGCGGGTGGGTGACGTGACCATCTTGTCACTTTCTGACATGTTATATAAAATAGTAGAGAGCACCGGTGGTCTAGTGGTAGTGACCCCGCCTTCCGATCCTAAGGTCGTGGGTTCAAACCCGGTCGTGCACCAATGGATTTTTCTGTTCGAAAAATTTATGTGCGCAATGCCAGTGCTCTCATACGGTGAAGGAAAACATCGTGAGGAAACCGGCATGTCCAAGAACTAAAAACTCGAAAGACATGTGCCATCCGCCAATCCGCATTGGGTCCGCGTGGTGGATTAAGACCCAATCACTCTCGCCTGAGAGTAGGCCAGTGTCCCAGCAGTGGGAACATTAGAAGGCTGTCATGATGATATAAAATAGTAATAAATTGGCTGTTTTTTGTGTTTAATACACTGAATTACTTACTGCATTTATCAAAAAACGATAATAAATTATATTGCTTACTTTATAGTAAATGTCAATATTTGCAACAATGAGTTATCATTAGCTAGCATGAAGTATACAATATCTATGACTCCTTTCGATAGAGGATTAGCATTGAAGATATCAGCTTTAAAACGATAAATAATAAGACAATACTAGACTATAGCAGTAATGCTCGCATTGCTGTGTTTCGGTTTCGACGACCGATGTGGCGCAGCGGGCGCAGGTCCGCCTGCGACGCAGAGGTTGCGGGTTCGATTCCCGCCTCGGGACAAATGTTTGTACGACCTACAAATATTTGTTCCGGGTGTTCTGGGTATTTCTATATATAATAAAAAAAAAATATCTATCTATGTATTGTAATTGTATTAAATATACGAGTATATCAGTCATCTAGTTACCCATAACACAGCTCTGTTTAACAGCAGCTTACCTGGGGCTAGATGATGCTGTGTGGATTGTCCAGCATTATTTATTTATTTTATTTATTTATTTAAAAAAAAAAAAGGGTATGGTTTCCGGTGAAATTACAGGCACATGAGACTTTCCATCTAACGTCTCAGGTTGGTAACACGCAAGTGATATCTATGGTGTTGCATGCGTACATAGGCTACGGTAACCGCTGACTAGCAGGTGGGCCGTACGCTTGGTTGCCACTTTAGTGGTATAAGAAAAAAAGTGGCAACCAAGCGTACGGCTACAAGATGGTAAGCGGTTACCGTAGCCTATGTACGCATGTAATATCATATCACTTGCGAGTTACCACCCTAAGACGTTTTAAGGAGAGTCTCATGTGCCTGTAATTTCACCGGAAACCATACCCTTCGAACCAGAATACAGCAATGTGAGCATTACTGCTTGGCGGCAGAAATAGGTGTGGTGGTAGTCCTTCCCCGGACGAGCTCTATCACAAAGAACTCTGCTGCTCTAGATTTAGGTACGTGGATTAACACAGACTTCTGTATATCCTGATGTAACGCAAGCAAAACCGCGGGCGACAGCTACAAGTAAATACTTGACTTCTCATTCCCAAACTGATTAACATAGTCCAACTAAATAATCTAATCTAAAGCGCATGAATACATTTTATGAACATTTGAAAATATTTTGAATGAGCAATGTTACCCTTATCAGAGTCTAACCGCATGTTACATTATCTGATACGGTTGGAGTTAAAGTTTATGGTAGGACATGAATTGTCTAGTTTTTGGAGGCAAATTAAAGAATTAATGAAGAGTAGTAGAGTTCTCTGTGATAGAGCTCGTCCGGGGAAGGACTACCGCCATACCTATTTCTGCCGCCAAGCAGTAATGCTCGCATTGCTGTGTTCCGGTGTGAAGGGTATGGTTTCCGGTGAAATTACTGGCACATGAGGCTTTCGATCTTAGCCTCAAGGTGGCAACCCGCGAGTGATACCTCTGGTATTGCAAGCGTCCATAGGCTGCGGTAACCGCTTACCATCTTGTGGGCCGTACGCTTGGTTGCCACTTTAGTTATATAAAAAAAAAAAAAAAAGACATCCAGGTTATAATTATCGGGAAACACAGACTCCGGCAAAGAATTCCACTCCTTGGCGGACTCCTCTGCTGCGGATAATAACCTTTTTCTAAGATGTTTTTTTTTTTTTTTAAATTTATTGAATAAAAAAAAAGGCTTTGTCGCTGAGCGACCACACCGCCTAATCGGTAATATTTACAAAGTTGTTAATTAAACTATAGATACTTAAACTAGGTAACAAGAGAGAAAAAAAAACAAAAAAAAAACTTAACTCTTAAAATAATTATCTACTAAAATATACATGTATTGGGCTACGTCAGACATTGGATCAGCCAACACACTATTAAGAGGTTAGATGTTTTTGTGATTAGTCAATCAACGCAATGCAACGCAATAGTATGTTCTAAAATCTATAATTCAGGGTGTGTTTCTTTGAATAAGTAAAAATGCACAGAGAAAGGAATCCCTAAAATTGAAGCCAGGGCCTTCGGGCGGCCTAAAACATCTGTCAACAGAGTTGGCCACTCGTATGAGTTAGTGTTGAGTTAGTAACTTACTTACTTAACTTACCCGAGAGGACGCAGTGAAAAGTCAGTGCGGGCAAAGTCGCGGAGCGGTCCTCTATTCAGTATTCATTATCATTTATTGCATTATAATATAAGGGTAATACATAATTATGACTCTTCTTCTTCTTATAAATAAAAAAATGATTGCTGTTCGTTACTCATGCTAAAACTCGAGAGCTTAACCGATTTGTCTAATTTTAACTAAATAATTTGCTCATAAAATATTTGCGTAAGTCCAGCGGAGAAAAAAATGAGTCGTTCGTCAACTCACACCATAAATCTTGTCCCAACTGGTGTGAGTTCACGAATTGTAAAATAAACGCTAGCGAACCCGCGCGGGTCAGCTAGTTATAAAAATAACTGAAATTCAAACATAGACAGTAACAAAAACGATGCACTCTACCGCTAATGTGTGGGTTTGTGATGTCGCGCGGATGTCAAAATTATTGTCACCCTATCACCTATCACTCATTCAACATTATACAGTAGCATCTTAAAAATAGAGTAGCAAATAGAACGAACAGTTTCAGTGTTAGGGGTGTGATTTTGATTTTACACTAAAGTTTTGTATTGTGTTGAATAAAAGCGAGAGACCGTAAGGAATTAGTTCACATTGATGTCACTCTATTGTCTGTCTGTCTGTGTCACTTGGACGTTTAAATCAAGTTTCTCTGCATACGAATAAATATTTTATTTTATTTTGTAGTACTGTCACTCTTCTTAATCGTTTTAAGGTATGTTTTTTTTAATTTCAATTGCGTCTGTCACTGCTACATTTGAATAAAACTTCTAATGTCAAAGTAAGTACATACAGGGTCATTCATTATCAACCTGACAAACTTATAGATAGGTTCCACACATAAAAAAAATACTTGTACTTTTTTTTTTTTTTTCTAAACGTAAAATCGTAATTCTGCTTAATTATTAGTTATCCTTGTTAGAAATCGAAAAGGCAGCGCTCGGAACATGTCAGCTCAACCTGACAAACTTAAGGGGTAGGCCCCTTAAGTTTGTCAGGTTGATAATGAATGACCTTATATATTTGGTTTTATCTGCCACAGAAGCCTTAATTATAAGAAAAAAAAAGAGTTAGGCAAATAGTAAAGTCATGCTTGCATTATTAAAAAAAAAATGGCTCCCAGTGATCTATAAAAATCTTTTCAAAACAATTTTGAAACAACGGTATCTTAAATAAAATATGAGTCAACTTTTATTTTCATTAAAGTTAACGAGTTCACGCTCATGTTTATAATAATTTTCAAAAGACCCCAAAATATTTATGACTAGAGATAACTTAATTAGTAATAAGTAGGTGCGAGTGTGACCGCGCTTTTAATTAATCGTCGCGTGTGAAAGGACCATTAGTTTACAATTTCTATGGCTTTTTAAGTGTATCCGGGACAATAATAATTCATTGTTTTGTTTTATAACTTTCTTAAAAATATTTATGAAATCGCATTAGAGAAAAAACTTTAACGTCGATTTAAAAAGTATCATAAAATTGAATCAAGAACAATATTCTGTTTATGAAAAATCTCTCGTCAATATTAAAAAGTTATGAAACAAATCTTCAACCCTAAAATTGAGACAACAATTTTTAATCTACCCTCAGGGCTAAAAAACCCCAGTTAATTCCCCGCAGCTAACTGTTACTATAAAACAGCTACAATGGTACCTACCTAAGCATTATACTAAGCATGTGTGCAAACATAATTCGATCTACATCGGCCCAGATAAGGGTGCGCACAATACGGCTAATTGTGGGGTCTTGAGTTAGGAGAGGAAGCGGTAGCGGGCGCGGTTGTAAATGCAACTAGTCATATGGATGGGTGACCGCCAGTGGTAGTTTTAACTGAGCACTTCCGTTATTTAGGGAGCAAGTTAAGCAGTTGGTCCGGGTTTTTCAAAATATTTTCTCAAGGACTAAAAACTATATTTTTTTAATAGCAAGTTCATGTGAATCAGTGGCCAACTCTAGTGACGGAGTTAATAGTACCCAAAGCCTTCCATCATAACCTCTGAAAAAGTCGGAACCGACTGCTACTCCGAATCACTTTTTTTTCGATGACTTTTTTTTTTTTCTTTTGCAAATACAAATATCTTTATTCGGAACAATAACATATGATAATAAAACATAATGGAAACGATGGTATCTGCAGGAGTGAAACACTGTGTCGCGTGAACTTACTTCAAGTACCGCTACTCCGTCACCAGAGTTCGCCACTGATTTATACGAACTTGTACCGCTGTCGCTTATGATTATAGACCGTCTAACTAAGAATTTATGTATCGTTGTTGCTTATAACTTAGGCCACTCACCTAAATATGATCCGGTAGATCCGTACTGTGAAATACAACATTGACAAATATTTGGCGGCGCGGGGCGCTGCCGCTGCCGAGGGGCGCACGCGCAGCCGTAAGGGAAGAGGACCAACCATTGAGAAGCTTTCTGAGAGGGCAAGGATTTACTGGAAAAACTAACTATCATGTATCGTTGTTTTGTTTTTATTGTTTTCATTCTGTGAATGAGTTTCGGACTTTGCGACAATTAGATAGACATTTTTATTAGAATCAACTTTAATTTTGTGTTTTAGTCTTATCAGTAAATAAACAATATTTTATTCTACACTTACTTATATTATAAATGCGAAAGACTGTGGCTTAAGTTCTAGAATAACACAGACCTTATCTCGGAAAAATTTATTGTTCCTGTGGCATAGCAAAAAAACTGAAAACTGCGGGTGAAACCACGGGGCACAGCTAGTTATGCTACCGGCCAGTAGGTTAGTCACAACATTAAACACATGAAAGTGCAACGATGCACTTTTTCACCTGCACGGTCGGCCGCGTTATCTCGACCGCCCACGCGATCTGTGCCTCACGGCTCGTAGTAATAAGATTTGGATAAGCATTCGTTCAGAGAATAAACTTCGTCTCAGACGTTTCAATCAATTTAATTTGTGAATATTAATTTCGTCAATTTAAGTTTAAATCAAGTTTTTCAATTTGAATGACTTCCTTCGGAGTTACATACATGTTTTGAGACACTTTGCAGACGCGTTAATAAATAATAAAGAATAATTACGTCGTTCAACGGTGACTGGTTCCCGATCGATGAGTCCATAAATAAAAAGCTGTAGCGATGCTCCCGTAGCGCTGGAGACTTCGCGTGTTACTCTAACAGCTTCCTCGTTCCCATCAGAAATAACAACAGATCTCAGTACTTTGATTTCATAACCGATGGACTCACTCAAACGAGTCAAAACATCAGTTTCGTTGTCCAAGAACGCATCTCTGATCGTCACCACTAGTATGTTGCTCTCGTCCAAAAGCCTCACCTAAAAATAAGATAGGTATTTATTTAAAAAATTAACAAGCGAACGTGAGCAATAATAAAGCTTTATAGGTTGTTGATCTCTTGTTAATATGGTTGTAACTAAGCAGATAATACATAAAAAATTATGCATAATACCATTAGTTTTTAAAAACCTAAGTAACGTTCCCGTAACCTTTACTGGCTAGTTATTTTTAAATTAGCCACCAGTGTTGCCCACTGACTCGTACGGACTCTAAATACAAAAACGAAAGTACATATTGTACTAAGTTTGTGAATTCGAATCAGTAAAATGGAGCAATTCCATAGTTTTTTTTTTTTTTTTTTATACAACTGAAGTGGCAACCAAGCGTACGGCCCACAAGATGGTAAGCGGTTACCGCAGCCTATGGACGCTTGCAATACCAGAGGTATATCTCGCGGGTTGCCACCTTGAGGCTAAGATCGAAAGCCTCATGTGCCAGTAATTTCACCGGAAACCATACCCTTCACACCGGAACACAGCAATGCGAGCATTACTGCTTGGCGGCAGAAATAGGTATGGTGGTAGTCCTTCCCCGGACGAGCTCTATCACAGAGAACTCTACTACTTTTGTTTAAATAAATATGTATAATATTTGTCTTTATCTTAATAAAAATAAATAAATCATTCACTCGACAACGATTCGTGTTTTTGCCGAATCGATTTTTTTTACGATTTGCCGTTTTTTTTGACGACGGCAATGGATTCATATGGCCGTGTTCACACAAATCTCGAATTGTAGAAAAATGACATACGAAAAAAATACATTTTTTATTAATTTTTTGACAAATTGCCAATCCCCATGTGAATGAACCGTTTTAATGGTAGTACCTTTAGTACTTCTAATGCCGGTCCCATGTGAATGAGCCGCTATAGTGGTAGTACTTCCCCGAACGAGCTCTATCACAAAGAACTCTACTGCTCTTCCATACATCGTCTACAAAGTCAAATAACTGGTTTATTCTTGGTTAATACAGAGTTCTGCAGAACGAAATTTTATTTAATCGAGACTTATTTAAACATGTCATAACATACCTCTATCCAAAAACCGGTCGCAGTCTTTTGATATGGTAACGCATGTTCAATAAAATTATAATATTTTTTATACTATTTAGTTACGGTCACATAAAGAGTGACTACGTGTGTGTGTGTGTGTAGGCAATAAAAGCTGCGTACACGCACAGTAACGAATATGGCCGCAGAAATATTATTAAAAAACCGGTGAAATGTATTGTTATTAATGAAATAAAAATAATTCACAGTATAAGTATGAGGGGTGGCAACCCTTCGCTGTTTTGTGGTAGAGGCCATGTTGGATAACATTGCCAGCGTGACTAAATGTAGCTTGTGATGACACAAATACGAGAAAAGAAGTAACTTATGTACTTAGATCGGTAGGTAACCATGACTAGCGCAGTGTCACGCAGGACTTAAAAACATTAGTGGGTGACACTGACCATAACGGTCAGTGCGCTTAATATCAGGTGAACGACTGTTAAGTAATTCTGCTAATAAGTCATTTTGCTGTCATAAATGGTATAAAAGGAGTCCTTTTACTTCTACACTGCCTTAGTCTCAGCGTTGTTCACTTCACTTCTTCTTCTTCTTCTTTCGTTTTATGGCCTCTGTGGCTAGTTTGCCACAATTTTGCCAGTGTCAAGTGTTAGTTTGATTGTCGCTTAGCAACGTAAACAAACGAAATTTGGAAAGAAACGATGACTTTTCTTTCAAAATTCTCCTGGAAAGTCTTTGACTAAATTACCAACCAACATTACCCCTCCATTTCAATTACTATCACTTGTGCTAAGTAAACAAGTTAAATTGGATAAACTGCCACCAAATTTACGCAATAAAACCTAAAATAACACGAGAAAAATAATTAAAATGGGAAGACCCATGTCGTTTTGACAAGATAGATAAAGACAATCCCACTTCACTTCACTTCTTTGTCTATGGCGTCTGTGGCTTAGTTGTCACAGTTCTGCCAGTGTCTCAGTCATGCTAGTTTCATAAAACCGAAATGGAGAGTGGAAAAAAAATGACCAGTGGTGATTGGCAGGGTCGGTCGGTAAAAATTTTGAAAACCAAAATGATTTTTCTAAAGGAGTTTCTTCGGTCATTTTGCCGTTACGACATGATCCTCCCATTTTAATTGTTTTTCTTGAGTTACTTTGAGTATTATTGTGTAAATTTGGTGGCAGTTTAACCAATACGACTCGCTTGGCACAAGTGTAAGTGATTGAAATGGAAGGGTGATGTTGGTTTGTAATTTGGTCGAAGATTCTCCTAGAAAATTTTGAAAGGACGCCATCATTTCTTTCAAAATGTTGTTCGTCAAATTCAAAATTCGAACTTGTTCGTTTTTGATGTATACGTCGACACTACTTGACACTGACAATATTGTCTAAACAGACAGACTGCCATTTAAAAAAAAAATGATTTTTAAAGTTGTTATTGTATAATTATGTTACAGCAGGTATGTCGTATGAGTCAGTGTCGAAGTCAGAGTCATAGTAAAAATCTCTTTATTCAATCATATCTGGATCATTTTGAAAAGTCATAAAGCTATATAAGAGTAGTAGAGTTCTTTGTGATAGAGCTCGTCCGGGGAAGGACTACCACCATACCGATTTCTGCCCGCCAAGCAGTAATGCTCGCATTGCTGTGTTCCGGTTCGAAGGGTATGGTTTCCGGTGAAATTACAGGCACATGAGACTTTCCATCTAGCGTCTCAGGGTGGTAACACGCAAGTGATATCTATGATGTTGCATGCGTACATAGGCTACGGTAACCGCTGACCATCAAGTGGGCCGTACGCTTGGTTACCACTTTAGTAGTATAAAAAAAATATATATAGGTGAATTTTACGGTTTTGTGCCTTTGTTTAAAAAGCAAATACTTTCGCGACGTGTTATAACTTTTATATACATGTATAGAGTTAATTGTATTGTAAGAAATTGCTAAGTCATTGCTCCACTTTGCACAACATTACAATTTTGTTATAACTGCACATTCATGTTTCTGCCGCCAAGCAGTAATGCTCGCATTGCTGACAATTGATAGATTCAGGCGTTACTTTGCGGAAATCCATTACAAGATAAAAAACAGACGAAAAATCTCTAGTACTATTCCGCTTAACCTTTTAACTGATGAGGTCACACAGTTAACCTCAAAAGAAAAATATCGACACGTGTTTCATCCCTCCACGGGACATCCTCAGGACCATCGACTTGTTCTCCGGCAGACGTGTTGCTCCGTCGAACTTTGGCTCCAGCGCTCGACGGAGCAACACGTCTGCCGGAGAACAAGTCGATGGTCCTGAGGATGTCCCGTGGAGGGATGAAACACGTGTCGATATTTTTCTTTTGAGGTTAACTGTGTGACCTCATCAGTTAAAAGGTTAAGCGGAATAGTACTAGAGATTTTTCGTCTGTTTTTTATCTCGCATTGCTGTGTTCCGGTTCGAAGGGTAAGGTTTCCGGTGAAATTACTGGCACATGAGGCTTTCGATCTTAGCCTCAAGGTGGCAACCCGCAAGTGATACCTCTGGTATTGCAAGCGTCCATAGGCTGCGGTAACCGCTTACCATCTTGTGGGCCGTACGCTTGGTTGCCACTTCAGTGGTATATAAAAAAAAAAAAAAAAGTGTAAAAAAAAAGTGTAATATAATATTACACTTTTGGTATAACATAATACATTAACGGTTTTATTTGAGAAATCAATTTGCGTGAGCGAGACGACCTATCCATGTGGATTATGGAATGAGCTACAGTCAACAGCATAAATAAATAAAGCAGTAACACGTACCCAATCACTCTCCCTCGAGAGTAGGCCAGTACCTACAGTGGATTAGAAAGATTTTATTAAATTACTAATGCTATACGTAAAACTGAAAAATTACTAGGTAAATAAATTACTTATAAAATGTTTACTTTGCAAAAATGTTGAATGCCTCGACATAATTTATATCACAGACTTACGCCCGAATACTGAACCTCATCTAAATATTTGAGAGTGTTTTAACTGTTTGAGACGTCGTTATCTTTCGAGAAACCTTAAAACATCACCAGTTAAGATTTGATTAGTTGAGTAGTGTTTCAGTATTTAGGTGTTAGAATCGTAACATATATTAGTGCTTGACTGTACAGTTGACAAGTAACATTACACTAGGGTTGTCTGAGCTCTACCGCGGAAACATGGTGATTTATTTAATGGCACGTACACACAGGGCGGTATTGTGCGAACAGACAATGCCTCTAAATTGAGATGTCACATTTGCTACGCATTCTGGTCGGCGATTCGTTCAAATCTGTGGGATCGACAACAAAAACCTTAGTAATAGATAAATAAAGTCAAATACCGCAAGCAAAACTAACTCACACTTATCGTAACCCCCCATCGACTCTACTGCGGACAGAATAAGAATGATAGTCGATCGCGAGAACGGTAGAATCAATTTTGTTTATTTAACCATAAATCATTAGTTTTTCGGTAAGGGTTGCCGCCGATGTGCGCCTACCCTAAAATGGCTATATCGTTTTTGATGCGGTATAACTTATGTTTTATTAACAATAAAAACATGCAATAAATTATGTTTTATTCGACGGTTTATAAGTATTGTGAAAGGGATTTAAAAAAAGTCGTGTTACAAATTAAAATGACTTGCGTTTGTTATAAAAAAGATTGTGAAAAAATCATGTGACAAAATTATGTAAATTAAATAAATTATTGTATTTATCTAGGTGATTAAATCATGAATTATATGATTAGACTCGTGTTGCTGCCAGATGGTAGTGCTTCAGTGATACCTCTGCTACCTACGATGCTGGTTCGAATCCTGTCCGGTGAAAAATTATGAAAAATTATACATTATAAATTGCCTAACTATGGTATTGCAAAACACAGTGCAGCTTGCACACTATGATCCTTGTGATTTTTTCTAGTAAATATTTTTTTTTTCATTTCATTTGAGTTTCATAGTGATCTATGAAACGACTTACAATATAAGTGAATTTACGCATCCAACGCGCCTGCCGACGCCGTAAGTAGAGAGTTAGTTCACAATTTCTAATCGTATTTAATAACCATAATTTAAATCTCTAAAACTCTATAAACACTTCAAGTAACGACCCAATTTACTACTAGTGCTACCAGAAGCACCGTAAGCTCTTTCCATTAAAACATAAACACAGTCTGTACACCATAAACTTTATGAAGAGCCCGAATTCCATCACTAATTTAATCGACTGATTATAGAATCTCGTTAACAAAACGATTCTACGTATGTGCGTCACTAGTGTTGGGACATCACTAGTTTTTGTATCTTAATCGGTACTTATCGATATGGTGCGGGGTAATGTGTTTATTGGTGGTGATGACGCGGTGTGGTGTCGGCGGCGAGCGGTTGCGTTTTATGGTCAGCCCTAAGTTCCCACTTTTGGGACACTTCCTATTCTAGAACGAGTGTCACGACCGTGCTTTAACTTGGGTACTTTGTTAACCTAAGGGTTATTTAACTAAATTATCAGACCCACGGCGGTACCCCACTTGATGGACCGATGAAATTAAAGCGGTCGCAGATCGTTTATCATGGCGCTCTTCTATTGTCTGATATGATGATGACGATGATAATTAGATGGGATATCGATATCGTTTTGATTTTTGAAAAAAACTCAAATAAAAACAATGATTTTGCTATAAAACTTACATTATTTTACTTGCGAAATTAATAATAATATAAATAATAATTATTATTATTTATTTAGACAACTTAGTCCACCATTATAAACTAGTAGCTATAGCATAAAATAAAATTATAATTAAAACTATTGTAAATGGTTATGAAACAGTCAAGAAATGATCAGTTTGAGAGAAAGTGACCATGAAAGGTGTTACCACAAACCTAAAAAATATGAATGAGCAAAAATCGTCAATTCTTTCCGTAAAGACCAACTTTGATCCATAAACTCTAATGTTTAGATGGTAGATAATTAAGATAGCCTTCCAAATTGCCTTAGAACGTCCAAATACGGAATGGAAAACAACTTGGCGGGGTCTGAGACTCAACATACCTGGGCCCTGTACCATAAAACTACTTTGAAGCGCTCGTGGCATAGCTGGCTAAGTTGTTCATAGCAGATCAACGAAGTTTAGTACGTCAGTCACCATTATCTGGTCACCATGAACTGGAAACGAAAAATAGGGCGGGCCCCCACTCGATGGACCGATGTTAAAGCGGTCGCAGGAAGTCAGTGGATGGTGAAGGCTCTAAATCGATCGTCATGGCGGTCTTTGGAGGAGGCCTATGTCCAGTGAACGTCTATCGGATGATATGATGATGATGACATTGTCTTGTCGCTTGACATAAAAAAAAACTTAACAGCCTGATGTCTTGTAATGTTGTGATACAGGGCCCATGTCGCTGTCCGAACCTGCTCCAATAAAAATAACTTGGAGATTGAATGAGGAACAGTATCGCTATGAGCGGTGTTGCCAGGAATTATTAATAATGAAGCCGTGGAACGCATTAGCTACCTACTATGCACGCCACTTTATTGGCCAGATAAAAAGTGGCCATTGTTAGACGGTACGAGAACTTGTTTTGGTTCGTGCAAAGTAATATGGCCTTCCTAGTTACGAAGTATAGAGGTTACCGAATGCCCTTATTGTTATATGGAACCAGGAGAAAATACTTTACTTTCATGTATTCCACTTTGAATCGACGCGTTCATCCGACAAGCAAGAGATAATAAAAAATATTCCTTTTTGAACCTCTCATCACGATGTGCAAGTTTAATTTTTTGTAAAATTAACATTGAAGTAGCAATAGTTTCATATCGGGTGGCAAAATTTTGTCAAACACAGCCACAGAAGCCTTAAAAACATAAGAAAAAGAAGAAAAGAAGAAGATATTACAATACAATCGTCATGATCATTGCTATCCAAAGCTTAATATTAAAGTACAAGTGCTCGTGGCACAGCTGTCTAATTGGTTTTAACAATAACAACAATATTCCGAGAGGTAATCATTCGGATGGGTGACTGCTTGAAGCATTTTCAGTGCTTCCGTGCTTCGGAAGCACGTTGAATAGAGTTCACAGACATCTTTTGGGGGATCTAATTTGGCTGGTGATACCAGAGTTGACCACAAACTCATTATTTTTTTTTATGTCTGCAAGTGACAAGACAATTAAGGCGCTTACCTGGTGTTAAGCACCACGCCTGACTATTACAGATGCAGTGCCACCAAAAGCTAAAAGTTCACCAATCACAATCACCCCGAGACGTTGTTAAGTCTCTTTCAACCAGTAATTTCATTTGCTACAGTGCCCTTCAAACCTAAACACAGTGCAGCTTGCACACTACTGCTTGGAGGTAGAATATATGGCACTGCGGTGGTACCCACCGAGACGGACTCTTGCTGAGAGTCCTACCAGGTGAAATTTTAAATTATATTAGAATACAATGTTAATGCTTTATCGTGTAACAATGGAAACAGGGCCCAGCCCGGCCGCTGCTAATAGCGGCTCCCGTCAACGGTTCGATGCGACAATTAATATTCAAATTAATATGTGTTTGAGACGTTACTCCAAATAGCGCGGTTGTCCACAGGCTGTGTCTGAGCTGTGTCGTAGCTCTGTCGACACACTCGCCCTTTGCACACACCTTGTACCTACAGAGGGCAAGAACCTGACATGAAAATAACTGAGGATATATTATTATGTAACGTTTTTTTTTTGTGAGCTGGTAATACTTTATTCATAGCAGGCAGCTGTGTAACTTATTAGAATTATTTATTAATTTGTATGTTTTTAATTTTATTTTTATTATGTATTAGAGTCTGATAATAAACTAGACTTGCTTAGTTCTGTGAAATACAAGTTTACTATCACACTAATCATCATCATGACAGCCTTCTAATGTTCCCACTGCTGGGACACTGGCCTACTCTCAAGTGAGAGTGGTTGGGTCTTAATCCACCACGCACACTAATACTTTGCACTAATTGTTAAATCTCTGTTTGTTACGTGTAGGACAAATAATTTTTGCATGCCTAGTGTAATTTTGCTTTCAATGTTTGTACGCCAGCTGGCAGAAACAAGAGACGCTTTTTGACAGGAATGTCATTAACTACCGCCTGTACCCTTACATCTAGTTTCGCAAAAAATAAATATTTAATGTCATTTTATTTTAATTTAATTTTCATTTCAATTCATTTCATTGAATTAAAAATGCAAAAATTTGTGTGATTGTATGCTTTGTACGATTTCTGTAGGACAAGTTCACAAGAAGAAGACTTATCTATATTCTTAAAATATTTACAAATATTTAATTTGACTTGCTCTGTATGACAGCCAATGATATAAAATGAATAGAATAGAAAAACATTTTATATAACGCCACACAATAAACATAAAAAAAATAACAAAACAAATGGTTAATAAATAAATCTGAAATCTGAAATCTGAATTGCTGCTAGGTTATCTACACAAAAATAAAAATGAGCAAATTCAAAGCAGATAATTATGTCATCCCTGTTCCTGTGGAAGTCTCCCGTACCTCGTCCAGCACTGCAGTGGTCCGACAGGTACCTCAAATGTAATGTTTACGATACACCCTCTTATTTTAAAGCTAAATGCAAATGCTGTTTTGTTTTCGTATAACGAGATGTGCAATCGCCCTAATATTTTAACGACAAACAAGTATTCCAAAGTTTTTTTTTCTCTTCTTGTATTAGAGACCACAGATAAATGAAATGAAATGAAATGAAATTATTTGATTTAAATGAAATGATTTATTTTGCTAGAAGTACGGTTACATAAGGTCTTATTGTTTACGTAAGTATAAGTGTCACACACTTCACCGTTTAACTCGGCATGCAAAAATACAAATTTAAAATAAAAATACAATTTATAAAGAACACAACGAGAATATAGAATTATTAATTAGTAGTATGTCAAGTTATATAATAATAAAAATGTCAAGCTTTAAAAATTAAATCATTATTTTTCACTATAGTTTTTATTTTATTTGAAAGGTAAGTATTAACTTCAAGTTGAGGATCTTCAGCGCGCTGAGCAGAATAGTTCCTCAAAATGCAGTATGTCGCTCGCTTTCAAAGCTTTTTACAAGTTTGTGTTTGCGAGGTCTTCTGTTTGGAGAACTACCTGTTAAAGTAATGTGTCATTGTTACGCTAAAGTAATGTGTCGCTGTCCCCATTGTAGATAAAGCTTTATTTTTGACTTCCCACTGTCAAAATCATGGGGACATCGGGAACAAACGGTATATTGATAGATTCAGGCGTTACTTTGCGGAAATCCATTACAAGATAAAAAACAGACGAAAAATCTCTAGTAGGTAGGTAGTAGGTAGTAGTGTAGGTAGTAGGGATGAAACACGTGTCGATATTTTTCTTCTGAGGTTAACTGTGGTAACTGTGTGACCTCATCAGTTAAAAGGTTAAGCGGAATAGTACTTGAGATTTTTCGTCTGTTTTTTATCTATTATTAAACGGTATATTCTTCCTTCCCATGTCAAAGGCCCTCTCTAACCACAGATGAAAGAACGGCCACGAAAAGGCGCACCTGTGTAACTCTGCTCTAATAGGGGCGGGCTAATGAGCGTGACTCGCTATAGCCCGCGCCTTTGTTCGCCAGCTCATGACGCGCCCTGTTATTGTGCTACCGACGGATGTGTGGATACGACTTGCTGTCGATTCGAATATTAGTATCTATCTCCTATTATTTTATTCTCCGGGTTTGTCCGACTGTACTACTGACCCGCCACGCTAGCCCTCACTCTAATAGTCCCCTATTAAGCGCGATGAGCTATCTATTTTCATCATTATAGCTTGCCTATCTTTTTGAAAACATGCTTTATTTGATTATATTCGTAAATGCTGAGTAGGTACTGTTAGAGTAAAATTTAAATCCTACAAATAATATAAATGAAAAAGATTAAGAAGAGTAGTAGAGTTCTCTGTGATAGAGCTCGTCCGGGGAAGGACTACCACCATACCTATTTCTGCCGCCAAGCAGTAATGCTCGCATTGATGTGTTCCGGTGTGAAGGGTATGGTTTCCGGTGAAATTACTGGCACATGAGGCTTTTTCGATCTTAGCCTCAAGGTGGCAACCCGCGAGTGATACCTCTGATATTGCAAGCGTCCATAGGCTGCGATAACCGCTTACCATCTTGTGGGCCGTACGCTTGGTTGCCACTTCAGTTGTATAAAAAAAAAAAAAATTGATTAAATAAGAATTAATTTGGATTTTTATATGTTTGTGTTTCAATAATGCTGTAACGCTGTACTGATTTTGATGAATTGGTCAGCGTCAAATTGATAATGAGCGTCTAGAATATTAAAATGATCTGAAAAACTTAAAAGCAATTTGATATAAGCAGTTGGGATCATCAAATTGTTGCAAGCACCCAAGGTGTCCAAAATATCTTACTATTCACTGTTTCATATTTATATGAGCAGTCCAGGGTATTCAAAATGACGTTGACTGTACACAATAGTTGTGCCACAAATTAAGGTAACCGTTACCTTTCCCTCTGAACAAATATAATAACTTTAATGGCTCTAACAATGCTCTACTAAAATACCTCTAATACCCGAGTAAGGTGTTATTCGGCGTCCTATTTACATACATACAATGAAATATTTTTGTCAATCATGCTGCTATTGTGAGCCTATTCAAACAATACTATGTAATTTCAATTCATTTCTAAATTGCAATTTCGTACGGAATGTAATTTTTAATAAATAAATTGATATAATCATAAATTAATATCAGATGGTGGATAAAATCAATGTTTCAACGTTTTGATTTAAAAAATAACACGATTTTGGCTCGAATGCGGAAACGCTACTGTACTAATCAAATTACTTAAGTGATACGTTTCATGTGTTTTTGAAAGATTTCGAGGTTTCAAACGAGTCCCAAACAGTACAAATACAATTATGATTTACAATAAGATACGGTCGGATGAAAAAAAAAATTAGCTAGAACTTTTACGCTCTCAAATATTTAAATGACGTTCCAGTATTTGGGCGTTTTACCAAGTAATGTCATTGCCTGATAGCGTCTTTCTTACGGAAGCGTTATAGCCACAGAAGTACGAGTAGATCTAACCATATCCCTTGCGTAATAGCACTCTAATGACGAAGAAATGTTAACGCTAAATTGAAAGATATTAGGTAGGTACAGTTTTTGGCTTAGAAACTTTCTCTTTACTATTTGTTCTCAAAATAACAAACATTCCCCTTCATCATCATCATGACAGCCTTCTAATGTTCCCACTGCTGGGACACTGGCCTACTCTCAGGCGAGAGTGATTGGGTCTTAATCCACCACGCCGACCCAATGCGGATTGGTGGATGGCACATGTCTTTCGAATTTTTAGTTCTTGGACATGCCGGTTTCCTCTCGATGTTTTCCTTCACCGTATGAGAGCACTGGCATTGCGCACATAAATTTTTCGAACAGAAAAATCCATTGGTGCACGACCGGGTTTGAACCCACGACCTTAGGATCGGAAGGTGGGGTCACTACCACTAGACCACCGGTGCTCTGTGCATTCCCCTTATTATGCAGGTATTGTGTGACGCAGCGACCGCTCCCGCTGCCGCTCCGCTCACCGCTGTCATCAACACGCAGCCTTAGAATCGCTACAGTAAAATAACTATACAATTTTATGACAAAAAACGTAGTTATTTATTTAATTATTGTTTACATAAAACATTTAATTTGTCTCATAAATAATGGCGCGTATTTTTATAGGTGCAGATAACGATGGGTAGGTACTTCCAATAACTTCCTAGTGGCTTATCGTGTAAGTACTTGAATAAACTGTTGGCACGTGTAAGTACAACCGTACTAGTATGAGTTACTTAGATAACGGTTTTTAGCTGTATAAACTCTTGACTTTTTTTGAGGCATGGAACTTTTTGACGACCAATGTGGCGCGGTGGGCGAAGGTCCGCCTGCGACGCAGAGGTTGCGGGTTCGATTCCCGCCTTGGGACAAATGTTTGTAGGATCTGCAAATATTTGTTCCGGGTGTTCTGGGTGTTTTCTATGTATAATCAAAAATATCTATCTATGTATTGTGTTGTATTAAATATATATCAGTCATCTAGTACCCATAATACAGCTCTGTTTAACAGCAGCTTACCTTGGGCTAGATGATGCTGTGTGGATTGTCCAGCGTTATTTATTATTATTTTGCCGGTCAAACACCAAGCTTATTGTGAATAAAAAAAAGATGTTTTCTCAACGGAAGTGTAAAGAAAATTCATAGTAGGTAATCATTTATTGTTTGCAAAACTAGGTAATTTAAAAAATTAGAAAAACTTTGCGTTTCTGACTGACTGCGCAGTCAGTCAGAACATAACAGTTTTCGTCAGTCAAAGAAAAGTCAAAACGTCATTAATTAAGCTTTAATTAGTTAAGTCGCGTTATACCTAGTATTAGGGCGTACATTCTGTAAGTAGGGCGTACTTTTTTTGATTATTCAAGTTGAGAGTTGCATAATCTCCAAAATCAAAAACAAACCACAGTTGTGATTGGAAACATAATATAATATTGCCGCATTACAAAACCTAATATCTAGCATCATTGGAGTAACAATGCAGGCAAAACTACAAAAGAAATAGTATTACTTAGTACAACGTGACTTGTTTCACTATTACTTACAATACATCATTCAAAATACTAATTCGATAAATCGTCGATTTTGTAAAACTTCTATTCAGCGAATGACAGCTCCATTCTATTTAAAAAATATACTTTTATTCATGGCCGTTCTTGAAAATTCGGGATATTCTGAACTTTATGTCGCAGAATCCAAATTGAATTGTATGTCAGCGCGGTAAAGATCATTTTACACTAAGTCCCAGTTCGAAGTAACACAAGTTCTGTAACATTAGTGAATATCGTTATAATAAACCTATCGTATTTCTACTGATAGCATCTCTATGGGGTGACCAAATAATTGATAATCCTATTCAGTGTTTGGGAAATATGGAATAATAGATTTTTTTTCTGTTAAATAAAGTTCTCAAATGACTCAAACGTGTCATCTTCCGTTGCGGTTGTCCTATGTCCGGGTTTTTGATGTACTGTTATTTGTATTGTAGTGATTTGTTTTAAAACAAAATTAAGACCAAAATAATTATTTTCCCTATAAAGGGGAATTCTTCTATTCAGTTATTCTTTTCAATAATTTAGGTATTTTATTGAAAGATTTCACAGAATAGGTAGTAAATAAGAATTACCCTTCAAAGGGGATTTTGTTTTTTTTTTGTGTCAAAATCCCCTTTATACTGAGCTTGACGCTTCAAAAGGGATTTTGACACTAAAATTCCCAAAATCCTCTTCAAAGGGGATTTTCAAGGGGTTTTTGACACTAACCCAAATAAAGTTTTCCAAAACAAAATCAATACTTTTTTTTTTATACAACTGAAGTGGCAACCAAGCGTACGGCCCACAAGATGGTAAGCGGTTACCGCAGCCTATGGACGTTTGCAATACCAGAGGTATCACTCGCGGGTTGCCACCTTGAGGCTAAGATTGAAAGCCTCACGTGCCAGTAATTTCACCGGAAACCATACCCTTTACACCGGAACACAGCAATGCGAGCATTAATGCTTTGCGGCAGAAATAGGTATGGTGGTAGTCCTTCCCCGGGCGAGCTCTATCACAGAGAACTCTACTACTCTAGTATACTTATAATAAAAAAGATATATTAACTCATAGTTTAGTAGATAGATATTTCAAAATGACATTCAGATAAAGGATTCCGTCTCGATCCACTGTTGATTAGATATCGATTTGGAACATGGATCTTAGTTCCGATACTAACGCGGCCTTAGATAGTGTTATCAAGAGGAAGTTGCATAATTAGATAAACGGACGGTAGATTTAAAGATTAGCTTAGCAACCTTACTTAAAAAATAGCAATAATCCTACTTAATTTTATCTTCATGTGTAAATACCTGCTTAGGTATAGTTCGCACAGCGGATCTAGGCTTCCGTGAAGTTAGCCGTTTATGATGCGCAAAGACAATTTAGTTTGAAAAAGCTCCATTGCGCATCGAAACGGCTAATTTCACGACGGCCGAGATCCGTTGTGAGAACTATACGAGAGATCCACTACTAAGGTCGATTCGCTTAAATCCGCAAATCTTGGCAAAAATGAATTTAACAAAATATTTTATGCCTACAGAGGAAATCAACGCCAGATCTGAATAGATCTTAAATTATTCCAAAAAATAAAAAACAGACGAAAAATCTCTAGTACTATTCCGCTTATTTCCGATATTTTTATTTTGAGGTTAACTGTGGTAACTGTGTGACCTCATCAGTTAAAAGGTTAAGCGGAATAGTACTAGAGATTTTTCGTCTGTTTTTTATTTTGTAATGGATATCCGCAAAGTAACGCCTGAATCTATCAGTTATATACCAAAAAATATTAAATTTTACTGAAGATTAGGTGTTTCCTAATCCATAAAATGTTTATGCTTATAACATTTATTTGATTATACCTGATAATACCATTGTAATAAATGACTTTGTGTCTAGTCAGATAATCCTAGATAAATACCTAAAGACAGCGTGAACAGGCGCGGAATTTTCACGCATCTAAATAAACAAATAAATAAATATTCGTGGATATTCTTTGCACAGCATTTTTAGAACATTGTTAACAATTTTATTAATAAACTAGCAGTCCCAGCTTCGCGTGAGTGCAATGAAACCGCACCCGTGCAAAGCCGGGGCGAGTCGCTAGTAATAAATATAGCCTATGTTACTCAGGGATAATGTAGCATTCTAATGGTGAAATAATTTTTGAAATCGGACCAGTAGTTTTTGAGTTTATTCGTTACAAACAAAAATACAAATCTTTCCTCTTTATAATATTAGTATTTTTTTTTTTTTTATTCACAATAAGCTTGCGCTTGACCACTATCTCGCCTGATGTTAAGCGATGATGTGGTCTACGGTGGAGCACGCTTGCCTAAGAGCAACCTATTCACTCGTGACTTGAAGACACCCAGGTTATAAGTATCGGGAAACACAGACTCTGGCAAAGAATTATATAGATATGTCCCAAAGTTTAACAAAACAAACAAACCTAATTACTATTTATAAAAAAAAAAACAAATTGAAAAATACACGTACAAAACACATTATAAAACAGTTGAGCCATCTAAAGCCACCGGTTACAAAAAAAAACAAATTTTGTTAGTTTCCGATAGTAATTAGACCAATTTCATGTTTTTACCTTATTTATTCCAATCGTTGTTTAGAATTATCTTAATAATATTTCCTATAAAGTAGCTATTAGCTAGCACTTAACTTATGGAATCAGTAATGGCTTCATAAAAACCGTTTTACATAAAAACTTTCATAACATTTTAATAGTCAAGTGTTTGTCTGTACGTTGGTTAGACATGAGGTTCTCTCTAACGGTAAAGAATGTAGTTATTTATTTAAGTTATTTAATTTAACGAGAGGTGTGGCACATAACTCTACTTGGAATCCATAACAATAGCAAGGGTCATGCCAAAAAAGCGATAGGAACCCAGCCGGTGTTGTTGCCAGTTCTTTTACGGCATGGGCGCGTTGGAACTGGTGTAAATTTTCCTAGCTTGTAAGACGTTTCAAAGTGATCCTTGTGATTCTACTGAATAAATAATTTTTGATTTTGATTTTGATTTTGAATACAAAGGGAGGCCTAAACCCAGCAGTGGGTGAAATCGGGCTGTGGATGAATTGAAGTATTAAAATGTTAGTTGCAAGAAGGAAAATTGAATTTCTAAATCTAGAGCAACGAAAGTTAAATACTTATGTTGGTAGTGATTCGGTTTTTCCTTTAAAATTGTGTTTGTCCACGTTGCTTAGAGTTCCATAGCAACGTGGGCAAACACAATTGGCATGTAGGTAGGTACGGAATTCATTTTTCAATGTCAATTGGCAATATTTAAAAAAATATGACAGACGCCATGATAACAATAAACAAAAAAAAAAGTTTTTCTCTTTTTGGCATCGCGAACTAAAATGTTTACCATTTCCGCCGTTTCCATTCCAGACCTTTTTTTAAATTAGTAAACTAAACTCTGATGAGAATGTCTGTAAGTAGCTTACTTAGATACAAGTGGAGCCATAGGCAAAAGCTAGTAGTATTTCGAAAAGTAACCATATCTCACGCCAATAACTTGTGCAATCGCTAAAGTAGCGATACCATCTCAAACCCACGGGACAAAAACATGTTTAGTTGAGTGAAAAATAATATGTTTTTAGATTATTATCTCTTTGTCGCGTCGCCCATTGAGAGTAACAAAGTGTCATATTACCATTATTATAATAGGACTAGTTTGGAATAGGCTAAGTATTGTTGTGTTATTCAACTGATTTATGTACTTACGAGCTAACCCGCGCGGCTTCACCCGCGTTTTTGCAGTTTTTATGCTATCCCACAGGAACAGTTTATTTTTCCGGGATAAAAAGAAGCCTATGTGTTATTCCAGGACTTAAGCTATCTACATTCCAAATATCATGCTAATCGGTCAAGTCGTCACGGAGATACGTGGTAACAAACATACACACACACACACACACACACACAGACTTTAGTAATTTTTTTTTATACAACTGAAGTGGCAACCAAGCGTACGGCCCACAAGATGGTAAGGGTTACCGCAGCCTATGGACGCTTGCAATACCAGAGGTATCACTCGCGTGGCAACCCGCGAGGCTAAGATCGAAAGCCTCATGTGCCAGAAATTTCACCGGAAACCATACCCTTCACACCGGAACACAGCAATGCGAGCGTTACTGCTTGGCGGCAGAAATAGGTATGGTGGTAGTCCTTCCCCGGCCGAGCTCTATCACAAAGAACTCTACTACTCTGTTGTTTGTTTTATTTTATTGAACCTGGTATGAAGTTAGACCTATTACATCATTTCTTACAAATTACATACACGTAGATGTAACAACTGGACCGTGACCATCGGATTGAGTCCACGAACGGACAGATGCGGAGATAAACTATCTCATCTGACAGTGACAGGTAACGCACCAGTTTTGACACTTGACCTGCGGTGACCATGAATTTCAAAGGTAATGGAATTTCAACATAATTTTAAAATAACACGTAATTCTTCTTCACTGAACAAATTTTCTTTTCGACCACATAGCTAAAGTAAAGTTTTTAATACGATTAATTGTTAATTATAGTTCGCACAGCGGATCTAGGCTTCCGTGAAGTTAGCCGTTTGTGATGGGCAAAGACAATTTAGTTTGAAAAAGCTATAGCGCGCATCGAAACGGCTAACTTCACGGAAGCCTAGATCCGTTGTGAGAACTATACTAGAAACGTTTACTTAATGCAGTTACCTTTTAGTACACTTTACGAAATACTTTCTGTTAAAAATATCAACTTAAATATTTTTGCTACAAACTTATATTTTTTGAAGACTTTAATTTAATTAAATTTGGAGTGGACCCTAAGTCCGTGGGGTACCGGGGCTCACCGCGTTTTCAAAATTATTTCCGGGCGTCTGGTCGAAGCGACGCGTGATCCAAAGGCTGGTTCATATCTGGCTCAACGTATCAGCATTGCCCTTCAACGTGGCAATGCAGCCAGCATGTTGGGAACGCTTCCGTCTGGTAGTGATTTGGATCAGTTGAGCTATCTATAGGTCGTTTGTAACGGTCTTTAGATGGCTCAACTGTTTCATATGTATTTTGTATATTTTGTAATGTAATGTAATTATATACATATTTTATTTTGTTTAATAATAATTAAATTAAAATAATTATTAATAACAGTTACGTTTCATTCAGTTCGAAGTCATTTTATTGTATAAAGTCGGTCCTAGATTATTATAAAGGCAATGCCACCATAATTGACCTTCTGCCTGCGGTAACCCAAAGCAGATCTATGCTTGACCGCCAACACTTCAAAACACGCCGAAGCCGCCTCTATTTACACACACCAGCCTCACATTCTACCCTGAAGATGCCAGTGATGCCGATATGGAGCTGTCACTGTCAGCTAGATAATTTTGACAGGTTTTTGACAGTTCACGCGCGTTATGCTACTGAAGGAAGTCTTGGTAGCGGCCGCACTGCCGCCGCTCCGCCGCTGCCTGCCACTCATATTTTGTTTTGGTACTTGAACACTTTGTTGGCCGTAACTATTTGAAAGTTATTTTTTATTGTGTTCTCTATTATCATGATCATGGTAATGTTCCCACAGCTGGGACACTGGCTTAGACCATGTAAGACACAGACGCAAGATAGGACAATTTTTGAATTTTGCCAAGCTTTTAAACGTAGGTAGAAATTGTACAGAAACCCCTAAAGAAACAGCTTCGTCTGAATAAGCTTTAGGCTGAAAGTAATCAGTTCTTCGACTGAGTGCCTAAAATCCTTGAAAAATCATCTAAAGGCTCGCAAGTTTAAATGTCTACGTCTCGCAGCGTCGCGTCGTAGCAAGCTACGATCCTAGACAGTGGAGATCTTAAGGAAAAACTAAAAACGTCTGTTAGATAAAAAATAAGAATCATTGTATTGTGATGTGAATAATTATCATTTAGTAATACTTACGAATGGGTATTGTCCAGATGTCGGACCTTGTTTTCAACATTTTGAAAAAATGTAATTTATGAGAACATTTTTAATTAAAAAACTGCTAGATACCTGGATCTCATATAACAAGTTTGGCTTAGTTTGTGGCTAAATAGCGCTGTGTTAGATTTCATATTAAAAAAAATGTATTAATTACCGTTTCAAGAGTACATTTTCAAGGTTATGAAAAATGTGTCTATCTTTAAAAACCATGAAAAGATTAAATCTCAAACAGGCGAGTTTAATGAAAATGACGTTGCATTTTTTAATCTTTCAGATAAAATAACGAAATACGAAGTTATAGTATTTCAAAAATGAATCTTATTTTCATAGACGTAAGGTTTATAATGTTTTTTATAAAAGTATTGCACGATGTTGTGAAATTATGATGAAAAAATTATGTTTATTGCGAAATATTATTGTAGATGTTTAGACGTTTTAAGCCGATAAAGATAGTATCAGCAGGCTTGAACATAATATTATACAACAAAATAAGACCCGCTTTTAGGCGGTTACGATACAATAGAATTATCTTTTACTATGTAATCATTATCAAGTCTGATATTTCATTCAACTTTGGATTCCTAACATGTGGCTATTGTGTGCTAGAAGAGCTGTAGTAGAGCTCAAACTCAAACTCTAACTAATAAAAAAACAAAATATTACAAAATGTTTTTATTTCTTTAACATAATCCATACATTGATTTAAATGTGTATGAGACCTTCATTAAAGTACAACTCAATAATGATTTAAGTATTCAATAAAATCACAGTTTTTTTTACAGCCTGTATATTTTCTCACCGTTTAAACCTTCCCTGAACTTTTACAAACATTTCAAGATCGCTGCGGATAGCGCGCATCGCATCGTGGTAGTGGTACATCACCTGGTAGTAGGACTCTTCAGCAAGAGTCCGTCTTGGTGGGTACCACCACTTTGAAACGTCTTACAACGCGCCCATGTCGTAAAAGAACTGGCAACAACACCGGCTGGGTTCCTACCGCTTCTTTGGCATGACTAAGCTCTTTGTGATAGAATTCGTGCGGTGAAAAAACTACCACGAAATCTATTTCTGCCGCCAAGCAGTAATGCTCACATTGCTATGTTCCGGGTCAAAGGTTGGTTTCCTGTAAAATTACAGGCATATGAGACTTTAGATCTACGTCTCAGGGTGGCAACACATAAATGATATCTCTGATGTTGCAAGCATACATAGGCTACGATAACAGGACAGACGGCGGGAAGTTACTTTGTTGTATGCTATTATTTTATAATCTTTTATCTAAAGGATAAAAAACAGACGAAAAATCTCTAGTACTACTCCGCTTAACCTTTTAACCAATTAGGTCACACAGTTAATACAGTTAACCTCAAAAGAAAAATATCGACACGTGTTTCATCCCTTCACGGGACATCATCAGGACTATCGACTTGTTCTCCGGCAGACGTGTTGCTCCGTCGAGCGCTAGAGCCATGGCTCCAGCGTGTGACCTCATTGGTCAAAAGGTTAAGCGGAGTAGTACTAGTGATTTTTCGTCTGTTTTTTATCTTGTAATAGATTTCCGCAAAAAAACGCCTGAATCTATCAATAAAAAAAATTATTGTAAAATGTCCACTAATATTTTATTTACTAAATGCATATTAATGCCTTACTTACTTACTGCTGTGGCGCAGCGACCCAAAGTGGATCTTGGCCTCCGACACTAGAGTCCGCCAGGCAATTCTGTCCGTCGCTGTTTGCGTCCAGTCGGCGACATTTAGTTCGCGCAGATCTTTTTCAACTTGGTCGCTCCAGCGGTACCTCGGACGACCTATGGGTCTCCGGCCACCTGGGCTACCCGTGTATGCTCGCCTGATTGCTCGATCCTCGCCCGTGTGGACTACATGCCCGAGCCATCGGAATCTGGTAGATTAAAATAATGCCTGAATAAGCAAAACAACCGAGAGCACCGGTGGTCTAGTGGTAGTGACCCCGCCTTCCGATTCTAAGGTCGTGGGTTCAAACCCGGTCGTGCACCAATGTATTTTTCTGTACGAAAAAATGTATGTGTGCAATGCCAGTGCTCTCATACGGTGAAGGAAAACATCGTGAGGAAACCGGCATGTCCAAGAACTAAAAATTCGAAAGACATGTGCCATCCACCAATCCGCATTGGGTCCGCGTGGTGGATTAAGACCCAATCACTCTCACCTGAGAGTGGGCCAGTGTTCCAGCAGTGGGAACATTAGAAGGCTGTCATATATCGGTCATAATATAGTACCTACCTATAATACAAGCTCTGCTTATCTTGGGGCTAGATGATGATGTGTGGATTGACCAGCATTTTTTTTATAGTTCTTATTCCAGTAATAGTTATTTCAGAAGTTGGTCGAATCAGCCTAATATGGGCAAACTTAACCCCCGGACATGTCGCCGTAAGGCGTGTCGGACAGTCATTTGTACATAACCCTTCAATAATACCACTAATATCACCCCCAGGATTTTCTGTAATTACGGTTTTACCTTGAGTATTAATATCTTCGAATTAAAGTGTCGCTCACGACATTATGACAAGCCAATTTTGATTAATTATTTAAGGCTCTGCAATAACTTTGATACCTAGTTATTTTCGAGTAATAGTATCGCGTTGTCATTAACTAATGTCATGAAATTACATATTATTTTGTGCTTTATTTTAACCGATGTCATGGTGGATTTTCTTCGATTATTTGCCGGTACTTTCATTTTTCTCGTGTTATTTTGAGTTGTGTCAATTTGGTGTCAGTTTAACCAATACGACTCGTAGTCTTGGCACAAGTGTAAGATTGAAATCGAAGGGTGATGTTGGTTTGTTATTTGGTCGAAGATTCTCCTAAAAAAATTGGAAAGAACGCAATCTTTCTTTGAAAATCAAAATTCGATCTTGATTCGTTTATTTTTGTATACGTTGGCCAAGTAATTGACGCTGGCAATATTGTCTGAACAGACAGATTGCCAAAACTTTTTTTTTTTTTTTCTTATACATCTGAAGTGGCAACCAACCGTACGGCCCACAAGATGGTAAGCGGTTACCGCAGCCTATGGACGCTTGCAATACCAGAGGTATCACTCGCGGGTTGCCACCTTGAGGCTAAGATCGAAAGCCTCATGTGCCAGTAATTTCACCGGAAACCATACCCTTCACACCGGAACACAGCAATGCGAGCATTACTGCTTGGCGGCAGAAATAGGTATGGTGGTAGTCTTTCCCCGGACGAGCTCTATCACAAAGAACTCTCTACTACTCTTACTAACTTAAAAAAACAAAAAAAAAAGGATTTCATGGTGGTTCTGTTCTTAAAATTGGACCCCTCTATTTATGAACAAAAACTGTCTAATAGATAGATAATGGCCGGGAATAGGACCTAGGCTACTTTTTGTCCCGGAAAAAAGTACAGTTCCCGATTTCTTACAATAAAGAGACAAAATTCGGGTTTTTTTTGGTTTAGTTGCCTCTCCTCTACTCTCTAAGTATATTATGTTTAATATATTATGTTTAAAATCACTCTTTTCAAGGCTTATTGCCAGTCTTTCTACTCGAGCAGCCTCTGGATTAATCATACTCTTCGGGCTGCCAACTCTCTGAGAGTCCAATATAACAACATCTTTAGGATGCTGATGCGGATGCCTCGATTTTGCAGCGCATCTTGCATGTTCGCGGAGGCACGCACGGACGGCTTTCATGCGATTATTCGCAAGAAAGTCGCTTCCCTACGTATGCGTGTTCGAGGCAGCAGTAACAGCATCTTACAGATGATTGTGTCAAGAGCGGATTGCCCAATCCAAACAAAATGGATGCAAATAATGATAGGTTTAGTATAATTGTTATTTTTATTGTTTTCTATTTTTATTTTCTGATAATTTTATGACATTCTGTGTGATTTTTTGATGTTTTATGGTTTTATGATCTGAAATAAAGAATTAATAATAATAACATAGCTTAAAAAAACTTTGTTTAATATCAAAGCTACACACAAAACTATCAAACACAGAAGTCCAGAACCCAACATGTGTACAGTCACAACAGCCCTATAAAACATTGAAAAACATTTTCCATAACTTAATGGCGGTGTATAATTAAGTGATGTTTAAGTGATGAGGGTAATCATCGAACTGCGACCACAACAACCTCTTGATCGGGGTGGGCCGGGGGCCAGCTGGTGGTTCTCAAGGCCCCCTGCGGCCCCTGGAACCTGGCCGCCACTTGCCGAACACATCCGAATAAATCCCAGGCAAGGCTTACATTGACGACTGTATAACTTTCATCCAACTATTAGTACATTCGTATAAGTCTGTGGCCAACTCTGTTATGGCCTTCATCATTCAACAACTTTAAAAAGCCGGGAACGACTGCTTAACGTGCCCTCCGAAGCACGGTAGCGTTTAGTTCAAATTGCCACTGGGCTGTTGGTGGCAGAAATAGGTGTAAAATTGATAAAGCAAAGTACATCTCCGGATGAGTTTATCAAAAAAAAACTTTTCTATAAAATATGAGCTTAAGTATTGCCAGTTTCTACTATTCATTACCAATAAGTTCTAATATCCAACTTTGACCTTATTTTGGAGGTTTAAGGGTTCACTAAGAAACAAGGTCTACTCAATGGATGAACTAGTACAATCAGTCTTTATTATATTTTCATAGAAAACAAGCAATGTATTTACCCAACTCAATAGCTACCTTCGACAGTAACAACTGAAACGGTAGACTTATAGAATATGCAAACGATTAAGTAGTGCGTAATGCTACAGCAAACGACGGAAAACTGTTATTTTGATACCGAGAAGTCGAGGACTGGCATGGTCACAAGTGCCGTGTGGTAACCGACAGCACCACGGAGGCACATGACGTTTGGTGAACGCTTTAGTATTATACAATTATACAGGGTCATTCATTATCAACCTGACAAACTTGAGGGATAGGTTCCACACATAAAAAAATATATATATACCTAAAATGTTTTTTTTTTATGTATATTTTGTCTTAAAAATATCAAGTAAACAAAAAAAAATCGATTACATTTTTCTGCTCAATTATTATTTATCATTGTCGGTAATCGAGTTAAGCGGCGTAATAATGAAATATTCGAGTGTGCGCGCCCAGTAGCGAGTCATTAACACGTAAGGACGCGCGGGTTATTGACCTGCGGTTCATTGACGCGCGGGTCACTGACACGTGCCGAGCGCTTCCTTTTCGATTTCTAACAAGGATAACTAATTATTAAGCAAAATTACTTTTTATTTTTAATATAAAAAAACGTTTAGTTAAAATAATAATTACAAGTATTTTTTTTATGTGTGGAACCTACCCCTTAAGTTTGTCAGGTTGATAATGAATGACCTTATATATTTATAATATATAATATTATATAATTAGTGGATAAAAAAGATGTAGGTAGGGTAGGTATGGTACATATACCTACTTGCTAACAAAATAAAATAAACTATTATTAATTGTTTAATTTTATTACTTACTTTCTCCTTTTATTAATTTTTAGTTTACTGTCTATACAAATATTTAATAATTTTACCTTCTTCTATGAGTCTACAAGTTACTCGAAATAAACAGTTTTTTTTTATTTTTTTTATTAGAGATACAATTCCATATCCTACCACTTTTTGTGACGCCCGCCGGTCGAGAGCAGTCCAGGGAAGGTTTAAACGAGAATATATGTAAAATTGCGAGATAATAACGACTTGCTGTCGATTCGGACAAAATTTATTGGGACACAGTAACGCGAGTGAAACCGCGCGACTCAGCTACTTAATGATAAAAAACAGACGAAAAATCTCTAGTACTATTCCGTCGTCTGTTTTTTATTTTGTAATGGATTTCCGCAAAGTAACGCCTGAATCTATCAATTTACTTAATGATAATAAATTTACGCGTATTTTTAACGTAAATGATAAATATACACGTCACAGCTAAAGTAAGTACGTACCTAAAGTAAATTACGTAATATAGTACATACTTACTCGTTTGTGTATACCTACTACTTATGTTAAGGTACACGTGACTTCTGGGTAGGTTTGTGTTGATAAGCTCTTGAGATAATATTTACTACTCTTTTATGTTTGATAAATAATGTAGTATTAGTATTGTATTAGTATTTAGACTACTCAAAACAAAATAATGATAAAAATAATAATAATAATGCTGGACAATCCACACAGTATTCACCTGGTTTCTACATACAAGTTTATACTTCGTTAGAACGAGGAGCTCAACGTATCCTCCGGTAGCGGGTCATTTCTTACACACAGTAATACATTACTTGTATTGTATAATAATAACTTAACTGCACCTTACCTACCATTGTTAATATGTTTTATTCGTGTACTATGATGACCATTTTGAAATAAACATTTATCTTATCTTAAAGTATGTAGCCCCAAGCTAAGCAGAGCTGTGTTATGAGCACTAGATGACTGATATAAATTTAATACAATGCAGTAGGTACATAGATAGATATTTTTTATTATACATAGAAAACAACCAGAACACCCGAACAAATATTTATAGATCTTTTTTTTATACAACTGAAGTGGCAACCAAGCGTACGGCCCACAAGATGGTAAGCGGTTACCGCAGCCTATGGACACTTGCAATACCAGAGGGATCACTCGCGGATTGCCACCTTGAGGCTAAGATCGAAAGCCTCATGTGCCATTAATTTCACCGGAAACCTTACCCTTCACACCGGAACACAGCAATGCGAGCATTAATGCCAAAAGCATTTTTCGCAAATAATTAAATTTCTCACAAACAAATCTAATAAAATTAGTAAGATTGTAACGTTCCAAGTCGTGTGAAACACTTGTGTGTGCACTGGTATGTTGGAGCACTTCATAGAGCCGTCACCCCCTGTGACGTCATAGATGAATCATGAAGCTCCTCTTAAGCACCTAATACTCAAGCACATGTGAACAAGAGCTAAGGTGGGAACATATGGTGGGAAAGTAAGGAAAGTGGCAATAAGTAATTTCGTATAAGATCGGTCTGTCTAGTACTATAGGAGGACATAGGAGGCCTATATCCAACAGTGGAGCGCTCGTGACGTAGCTTGCTAAGTTGTTCTTAACAGATCAACGAAGTTAAGCACTGTTCCGCGTAAGCAGTATTTGGTGACCGCCAGGCAATTTCAACTGAGCGCTTCCGTGCTTCGAAGGGCACGGTCCCGGCTCTTTCAAAGTTGTTAGGCCATGACAGAGGCCTTCCGGCGGCCTAGAAACTCTGTCACCAGAGTTAGCCACTGACTCATACGAACTTACTTACTAAAAGTAATAACAATTAAATATAAATAAATGGGTAAAATTTGTATATTTTGATTCTAACATTTACAATCTTGCTAAAATAAAAAAGGTGTATCATTATTTCACGACCGCTGTCAAAGTATTCTCTAGGGGAGGCCTATGTTGAAAAAGTCCTATATAATTACAATTTACCATGAAATTCTAAATAATATCCACAACAAAATGTTCCCTTGAAAAGTTATTAAATATTGCGCGTCCCCTCCAAATACGTCGGCGATCAAACCAAAACGTGTACTTAGACAATTGGTATCATCGTGTCAGCTGGCGCTTCGCACGCTCGCCACCCGACTTCAATAACACCATCTAAAGCTATGTCTAAGAAACTGTCCTAACTTGACAAACGTAATTTAGCGTGTCATATTCCAATACTTGTCAATGGGATGTGTGCTACGAATGTGTTGCGAGGGATGTGTGCTATGGATGCGTTGCGAGAAATATGTGCTACGGATGCGTTGCGAGGGGTGTCTCACTCCGCGCGCATCAGGAACGATCCTCTTAGCCCTACACATCCTCGCACCACTCATCCGTGCACCGTTTCACAGCCTCGCTACATATCATCGCACTGCTCAGCGGCCTAGCACATCTCTGGTGGAAACACTCGCATCGTTTCACACCCTCGCTACACATCCTTGCACTGCCCAGCTGCCTCGCACATCTTTTTTTTTTTTTTATACAACTGAAGTAGCAACCAAGCGTACCGCCCACCAGATGGTAAGCGGTTACCGCAGCCTATGGACGCTTGCAATACCATAGGTATCACTCGCGGGTTGCCACCTTGAGGCTAAGATCGAAAGCCTCATGTGCCATTAATTTCACCGGAAACCATACCCTTCACACCGGAACACAGCAATGCGAGCATTACTGCTTGGCGGCAGAAATAGGTATGGATCTCATCTCTAGTGGAAACGCAGCCTAAGGCCCCTGGTTAGTTCTAGCTCGCTTTTGAGCTTTGAAGATTCTGCATACAAGGGCCGGACGAGAACTTGACACTGCGAGACACATCATAAAAAACGCAGAGTATATACGGGCCTTAATCATCTTACAAAAATCTCTGTTATCTATTGTGTCTTTCCAATTTGTCGTCTATGATCATTGATAAGAGTGACAAGGATAGAAAATGCATAACAAACCGCTAAAGTGACAGTTTCTTTGACGAATAAGGGACGTAGATCGCCAGGACGAGACGGTCTATTTGCACACAGCCTTAAATAAACCGAGTTTTACCTTCGTGTAGACCCGCTTAATAATTCAACATCGATCGACCGCTATTTCACTAAGCTTGTCCTTGTCTTACACATCCTCATTCAAATAAACACGATAAACAGTTCGAAATCAGGGAAATTAATTCACCGATTTCATGACGACCAATGTGGCGTGGTGGGCGAATGTCCGCCTGCGACGCAGAGGTTGCGGGTTCGATTCCCGCCTTGGGACAAATGTTTGTAGGATCTGCAAATATTTGTTCCGGGTGTTCTGGGTGTTTTCTATGTATAATAAAAAATCTATCTATGTATTGTATTGTATTAAATATATATCAGTCATCTAGTACCCATAATACAGCTCTGTTTAACAGCAGCTTACCTTGGGCTAGATGATGCTGTGGGGGGGGGGTGGGTTCGTCCGCCAGAAAGGGGCAAAAAGAGGTCTACTGGATATCTCCGCTTTATGAGGTCCGATTTCGATGTTTTTTTTTATTAGACCTATTACATAAGTGAGTATCATAAAAATCCTGACAGTCATAGGTGGTTGTCATACTCAGCCATCATACCGGGCGTTTGTTCCAGTAATGGCAACATTGCCTCAGACACAGACGCCATATATTATAAGAAGAAAAAGTTGTTCCAGCAGCAAAAACGATTCTTCTGTTTGACATAATTTTTTTAAGTGATTTTTACATTATTATCTGTTCTGTGGCGCAAGGCGCAACGTTAAAGCGTGTCGATGATAACGCCGCGTTATAGGTAGAACATGACGGTAACGCAAAACTAACGCATCACTATAGCGCTTTCTATGTGATAGAACCTTTATTCTAAGACATTAATTTAATGAAATTGCACTTCTGTAATTTAAGAAAACAATCTGAAATCCAATTACAAATACAACTGTTATGGCACTTGATTCAAAACGATCTAATAAAGCAATAATATATACAACCTTTTATTACAAAGTTAAATTTAATTTGACCCCTCAACGACCCGCCGTTATAAACCTGTACCAACAGGGCTATAACAAGTCCTTTTGACAATTTTAATCTCGCAGTTTAAAAATTGGATGTCACAGTATCGTGAAACATTACGGCGAACGGAGCGCGCGCAGTAAAATGCGAAGTTTGTGGCGGGATCTCTAATTTTATTGTGTTTAAAATATGCTGTAATTGTGTTATTATAATTTGTTGACGATTTTACAGCTTTTTGTATTGACGGAATAAGTATTTGAGGAAAATTTAACGAAGTACATAATTAACGTTAAACCTCACGATTTTGAAAAGTAACATCAATAACTCACTTTAATCCAGCATAGATTGAATCTACAAATGATTTAAGTTTTAATTTAACTAAACTGGCATTTAAGTAATGGTTATTATAATATGTGTATAGTTCTCACAACGGATCTCGGCCGTCGTGAAGTTAGCCGTTTCGATGCGCAATGGAGCTTTTTCAAACTAAATTGTCTTTGCGCATCACAAACGGCTAACTTCACGGAAGCCTAGATCCGCTGTGCGAACTATACACGTGTGCATTATATAGATACTTTAACATGACAAGGTATGTTTATGGTTTTTTTAGGCAGAAACGGAAAAATAAATCTTTTTTTTTTTTTTTTATACCACTGAAGTGGCAACCAAGCATACGGCCCACTTGATGGTCAGCGGTTACCGTAGCCTATGTACGCATGCAGCATCATAGATATCACTTGCGTGTTACCACCCTGAGACGTTAGATGGGAAGTCTCATGTGCCTGTAATTTCACCGGAAACCATACCCTTCGAACCGGAACACAGCAATGCGAGCATTGCTGCTTGGCGGCAGAAATAGGTATGGTGGTAGTCCTTCCCCGGACGAGCTCTATCACAGAGAACTCTACTACTCTTATCTTAATCATGCATATATTGTCCCGTAGCGAGAATCGAGCCCAGAACCTCGCACTCACCCACTCGTCTCAATTATTGTTTGTGCGTGCGAGTTAACACCTCAGTGATATTTCACGATGTAAAGTGAGTGGGCATATATCGTGGTGTCGCGACACGCTCATGCATAAAATTATTTTGGCCAGAAATCATTAGCGACGCACCGCTGGGCACAGTGCAGGGTACTGGACACCGAGCCTTATTATTGCGTGCTTTTTGCGTCTGTGGGTTTACCAGACTTTGTACTTAGCTATTTTTTTTTTTTTTATTTCAGAATTTACGTTGATGGTCAACTCGTTTGCTTTTTTTTCTTGTAAATAAAAAGTAGGCTGTATCAGTGTATTCTACTTTCATTCGACGCGTTCTTCCGAAAAAATATTCCATTTTCAACCGGCGGCACATGACATCACGATTTCAGTTACCACATTCAACCGATACACAAAATTTTAATTGTACTTTTTATCCCGACCGGTTACGCACCACCCCGGACACTTAATAAAATGTATGAAGAAAACACGTCGCAATAACCACATGCATGGTTTGTGTACGTAAACGTTGCAGTGTATGTGTGTGTCATGGTTGACCCCACCCAATTATAGCAATAGCGAAAAGCACACTTTAGCTCGCGCTTGCATGCGCGCGCTTGGTTCTACACAAAATCAAAATAAACTAGTGCCTTAGCCCTTAGCTTCAGTGCCGGTGAAAGGTGCCGGCAAACTCGCGACTGGGGTGGGGTAAGTATAACTGGTGGGTGGTAGGAAGTGGCCATTGTAGGTAGTACTAATATCTACTCTGTGCCCACAGCCAAGCCCCTTAGTACCGTCTCTGTGTACCTGCCATTGATCGGTAGCAATTACACCGTGTCTAGATGAAGCAGTCTTGTATTATAATAACTGGAATTAAGTTGTAAATAGAAAGCAACATAAAACAGAAAACTAGTTGGTGTATGGCATGGTGTTTTATACTATAATATATAGAGAAGTTTATGCATTACACTCTACATAGTACAAAACTAACTCACTTCTCGTTGTCTGTCCCTTGGTATGTAAGTCGGCTTGTACATTTTACAACGCAACTTTTCATCAAGAGATAGCTGGGTTTGAAATCTAGTTAGTAAATAGTTAGGTAGTCTCGTGTCGCAGTTCACTGCTACTGCTACTCGTAGGCTCCACTGAAAACCAGCGCTACAGACACTTTTAGTATTTTTTTTTATGTCAGCAAGTGACAAGACAATCAAGGCGCCCACCTGATGTTAAGCACCACGCCTGACTATTACAGATGCAGTGCCACCCGAAGCATAAAGTTTTGAAGTGTTTGCGTGGCACTGCACTGCGCTTATCGCCCCGAGACATTGTTGTTAAGTCTCTTTCGCCCAGTAATTTCACTTGCTACAGTGCCCTTCAAACCTAAACACAGTAATGCTTGCACACTACTGCTTGGAGGTAGAATATTTGACACTGTAGAGTGGCTGCCTTTTTTCGTCACAATATAGTTTAGTTTTAATTTGTATTGGTTTTTTATGTTTATTGTGTGGCGCAAAATAAATATTTTCCTATTCTATACATAATATATATATTTTTTTTATACAACTGAAGTGGCAACCAAGCGTACGGCCCACAAGATGGTAAGCGGTTACCGCAGCCTATGCACGCTTGCAATACCAGAGGTATCACTTGCGGGTTGCCACCTTGAGGCTAAGATCGAAAGCTTCATGTGCCAGTAATTTCACCGGAAACCATACCCTTCACACCGGAACACAGCAATGCGAGCATTACTGCTTTGCGGCAGAAATAGGTATGGTGGTATATTTTATAGTTTAAGCTCTAAGAAGAAAAGTATAAGCACATAACAGATATTAGTTCCTGCTACGGTATGGTCGACTCTCCACTCGAAGGACCGAGCGGTCATAGCGCAGGAAATCGGTGGATGGTTCATTCGTTCGAATGAGTCAGTGGCCAACTCTGGTGGCAGAGTTTCTACGCCGCCCGAAGGCCTCTGTCATGGCGTAACAACTTTGAAAAAGCCGGGACCGACTGCTTAACGTGCCCTCCGAAGCACGGGAGCGCTCAGTTGAAATTGCCACTGGCGGTCACCCATCCAAGATGACCCCGCAGAACAGTGCTTTTCGTTGATCTGTTAAGAACAACTTAACCAGCCACGTCACGAGCGCTCCTCGAGCGCGAAGGTGGATGGTGAAAAATGTATATATCCAGCAGTGGACGTCTATCGGCTGATATGATAATGTTAGTTTAAGCACGGTGTGAAGGGTATGGTTTCCGGTGAAATTACTGGCACATGAGGCTTTCGATCTTAGCCTCAATGTGGCAACCTGCGAGTGATACCTCTGGTATTGCAAGTGTCCATAGGCTGCGGTAACCGCTTACCATCTTGTGGGCCGTACGCTTGGTTGCCACTTCAGTTGTATAAAAAAAAAAAAAAGCGCCCGTGCGAAGCCGGGGCTGGTCGCTAGTCACACAAATATTATAAATGCGAAAGTTTGGATGTTTTTTCGTCTATAACTCAAGAACCAATTAATCGATTTGGCTGAAACATAAAACACATTATAAATAACGAGCGGGAATAGAACATAGGCTACTTTTTTTCCGAAAAAAGTGCGGATCCCGAGTTCCACGAGAACTAAGTCGCTGGCCACAGCTAGTTATAATGAGAAGCAACTTTATCTGCAGTGCGCTGGCTGTGATTCTGTTGTAATTGCTACCTGTGAGGAACAGTCCCCCACTGCGCAATAATACATTGCACGGAACATTGAGAGCCGTTTTTTTTTTTTTTTTTTATACAACTGAAGTGGCAACCAAGCTTACGGCCCACAAGATGGCTTACCATCTTGTGGGCCGTAAGCTTGCCGCAGCCTATGGACGCTTGCAATACCAGAGGTATCACTCGCGGGTTGCCACCTTGAGGCATAGATCGAAAGCCTCATGTGCCAGTAATTTCACCGGAAACCATACCCTTCACACCGGAACACAGCAATGCGAGCATTACTGCTTTGCGGCAGAAATAGGTATGGTGGTAGTCCTTCCCCGGACGAGCTCTATCACAGAGAACTCTACTACTCTCATCTCTACGTTTAATAAATAAATAACATTTTAAATAACGTTATTTTTCCTATTTATTAATTCATCCCCGAATATAACACCTCTTTAATAACCATCTGTGTAGTTTATTTGAATCCCAGTCTGTCCCAGCGTGGGTGCAGTAAAACCGTACCCGTGTGAAGCCGGGGCGGGTCGCTAGTAATAAAAATAGCCTATGTTACTCAGGGGCTATGTAGCTTTCTAAAGGTGAAATATTTATTTGAAATCGGACCACCACCATACCTATTTCTGCCGCCAAGCAGTAATGCTCGCATTGCTGTGTTCCGGATCGAAGGGTATGGTTTCCGGTGAAATTACAGGCACATGAGACTTACCATCTAAGGTCTTAGGGTAGTAACACGCAAGTGATATCTATGATGTTGCATGCGTACATAGGCTACGGTAACCGCTGACCATCAAGTGGGCCGTACGCTTGGTTACCACTTTAGTAGTATAAAAAAAAAAAAAAAAAAAACACCGTAGTTTTTGAGTTTATTCGTAACATACAAAAATACAAATCTTCTCTCTTCATAATATCAGTATCGATTAGTACAGAAAATGATAAAGGTTTATTAGTACGTCGTGTATAGTTTCAAAGCCAAAAGCGGGTCTAATAAACAAATAGCTACAAATAGCATAATAGTCTAATACCTAGACGATAAAAAAGCTTGGGACGAATGTGCTCCAACTCTACTTGGAATCCATAACAATAGCAAGGGTCATGCCAAAAAAGCGATAGGAACCCAGCCGGTGTTGTTGCCAGTTCTTTTACGGCATGGGCGCGTTGGAACTGGTGTAAATTTTCCTAGCTTGTAAGACGTTTCAAAGTGATCCTTGTGTTTCTACTGAATAAATAATTTTAAATTTTGATTTTGATTTTGAATAAGTACCTATCTTGTTTGGGTCATTGATACAATTTTAACTAAGATACGAGTACCTACTGCATATATGTTATACCTACGTGCATAGCGATGGATAGGTCTATATTTGACGACCGATGTGGCGCAGCGGGCGCAGGTCCGCCTGCGACGCAGAGGTTGCGGGTTCGATTCCCGCCTCGGAACAAATGTTTGTACGATCTACAAATATTTGTTCCGGGTGTTCTGGGTATTTTCTATATATAATAAAAAAATATCTATCTATGTATTGTATAGTATTAATTATATATCAGTCATCTAGTACCCATAATACAGCTCTGTTTAACAGCAGCTTACTTTGGGGCTAGATGATGCTGTGTGGATTGTCCAGCATTATTTATTTATATACCTAGACTAAAGTACCTGCACCGATCGAACCACCAACTTTAAACTTTAAGCTTAATATTATATAGTTCATAGTAAGTGTTTGCAAGAGTAGTAGAGTTCTCTGTGATAGAGCTCGGCCGGGGAAGGAGTACCGCCATACCTATTTCTGCCGCCAAGCAGTAATGCTCGCATTGCTGTGTTCCGCTGTGAAGGATTTGGTTTCCGGTGAAATTACTGGCACATGAGGCTTTCGATCTTAGCCTCAAGGTGGCAACCCGCGAGATATACCTCTGGTATTGCAAGCGTTCATAGGCTGCGGTAACCGCTTACCATCTTGTGGGCCGTACGCTTGGTTGCCACTTCAGTTGTATTAAAAAAAAAAAAAAGTGAACTGTAAATTTTTCTCATGAGTATAATAAAGTTCTTTAAACAAATAGCTAAAACAAAAAGTTACGTGAATAAAACTCCAAAGTTCTCGCAGCGAGGCAATAAGAAAGCTGTTAACTCCAAGGTCCACTTGTGGTCTAAATAAGGAAGTGGATAATACACACATTGTCATCTTCCTCAGCGCGAGTGATGCTGTGATCTAATTAGCTCAATGAGGGAGCCCCTACTACGATTTTTTTTGGTTATAGACATTTATTTCCTACAAAGAATGTTACATTAACTTGCATGAGAAAAAAAACTTAATTACTTAGTAAGTACTTAAAATATTTTATAAAGCGTATTGAGTGACAAGAAAAAAATACAAAACTTGGGGGTAGACATGACTACTACTTGGGGGTCCCAAGCGACAGACAAAATTTATCAATTGTCAAATTTAAAAACTTAATTAAACAAAATCTGTCTCAAAAAGCTTACTATAAAACAACCGATTACCTAGATGATAAAAAAGCTTGGGACGAATGTGCTCCAACTCTACTTGGAATCCATAACAATAGCAAGGGTCATGCCAAAAAAGCGATAGGAACCCAGCCGGTGTTGTTGCCAGTTCTTTTACGGCATGGGCGCGTTGGAACTGGTGTAAATTTTCCTAGCTTGTAAGACGTTTCAAAGTGATCCTTGTGATTCTACTGAATAAATAATTTTTGATTTTGATTTTGATTTTGATTTTTACGAACTATACTACATTGCGAGCGCACCACGCATTACCCAGATTTTCAAATTCAAATTCATTTTCTTAATACTTTTTTATCTCACTGCTAAGCAAAGGTCTCCCCCAAATCGCTCCAACCATCTCTCTCCTTAGCAATGTCCCATCCTCTTTCGAAGGAGTCGAAGTCATCCCTCCAAAGTCTTCTTGCCTATGTAGGAAGTGGTGTGAAGGCATGTCCCAGCTTTGCACGGTTGCAATGAAACCGCACCCGTGCAAAGTCGGGGCGGGTCGCTAGTAATAGATATAACCTATGTTACTCAGTGATAGTGTAGCAATCTAATGGTAAAATAATTTTCGAAATCGTATCACTAGTTTTTGAGTTTATTCGTAACAAACAAATATACAAATCTTCTCTTTTTATAATATTATTATATATTATTATAGAAAGATGAATAAAATCACAAGGATCATTCTGAAACGTCCTAAAGCTAAGTGAATAGAGCTTTATCGCATGCTGTGATGCCCTAATAATAACGAGAACATTGAGCATAACACCTTGTAGTGAACCTAATCCCTCCATCCCCTTTCTACCACCGGACTAATAGGCGTACGGCAGCGTACCATCCGTATTTGGTCGACATCCCACCATGCCGAACCAAACGCTTTTCATCCTCTTTTCTCATTAACACGAGTAAAGAATGGAATTCGTTGCCGGGGTCTGTTTTTCCGGACCAATACAATTTGGGAGTCTTTAAGGCTAGAGTGAACAGGTTCTTTCTAGGCAAGCGTGCTCCATCATCGACCACACCATCACTTACCATCAGGTGAGGTGGTGGTCAAACGCTTGACTATAATCAATAAAAAAAAATAAAAATAAAACAGAACTATAAACTTCTTTCATCATCATTATAGAAGCCTTCGGACGGTCTAGAAACTCTGTCAGAGTTGCCATTGACTCATACGAACTTACGACCAATGTGGCGCGGTGGGCGAAGGTCCGCCTGCGACGCAGAGGTTGCGGGTTCGATTCCCGCCTTGGGACAAATGTTTGTAGGATCTGCAAATATTTGTTCCGGGTGTTCTGGGTGTTTTCTATGTATAATAAAAAATATCTATCTATGTATTGTATTGTATTAATTATATATCAGTCATCTAGTACCCATAATACAGCTCTGTTTAACAGCAGCTTACCTTGGGCTAGATGATGCTGTGTGGATTGTTCAGCATTATTTATTTATTTATTTATTACTTACTTACGGAGTCGGTCATTTTATTATTATAATGTTGAATTTTACGTAGCTGATTATGGTGCTGATGTGAAACCTATTTTATACCCATTTTCGCAATAGATAATCAAACATTATTATTATCTGAATATAGGATTTAATCGAATAATATTGAACAGGCGAGCGAAGCGAGCAAAGCGTCTCAGTTTCGAGATCGGCTAATAATGCTTTTGGATGTCAGTGTCTGGTCTTTTTGTGTTCTCGCCTACCAACCAATCTGGTTGAAACTTGGTATACAGGTTTTATGACTTTATAGAATTTGATTGTCGTCGGGCATTTATTTTTTTGCGTACTTTCTCCAAAAAGGGACAAAAAGGGGGCTGAATATCTCCGCCTAATGTGATTTGATTTTGATGATTTTTATTTTATATAAAAGGTAAGTATTAACTTTAAGTTTGTCTGATATTTGGTGAAGATCTGATGAGGATCTTCAGCGTGATGAGCAAAATAGTTCCTCAAAATGCAATATGTTGCTCACTTTACAAGATTGTGCTTGCGAGGTCTACTGTTCGGAGAACTGCTAGTAGTAGTATAGTTTAAGGACCCGTATGCAAAGCTGGTTGTCTTCTACTTAATTATTACAAGAGTCCTCATCGGGACAAGCGAAACGATGCACTTTCAGTTCCCTTTTTAATTTTTAAAGGTCCCGTTTCTAAATGAATTTTCTCCAGTTTATCGAGTCTTGTTCGAGAACCCCTGGTTAGGTCCCATTTGTGTATGACACTGGTCGCCCACGCGCGACCCGGCCTATAATTCAATTCCATACCCTCCATACAACATCGTTGCTCGTGCTCTAGAGACGTGGCAATTCTCTAATCATGGCAACAATTTTTATTTATTTTATTAGTAAAGGTAGATATATATCACACTATATCACGCTAATATTATAAATGCGAATGTTTGGATGTTTGTTACTCTATAACTCGACAATCACTGAACTGATTTGGCTGAAATTTAAAACATAGATAAATAATGACCGGGAATAGGACCTATGCTACTTTTTATCCCGGAAAAAGGTACGGTTCCCGAGTTCTAGTAAAAGATAAATCAATGCGGCCTTTTCGTCTCAAATTATTTAAAAAAAAAGCTGTCTATTTAGATGGCGGTAGCTCAACTGGCGAGCCCAAGAGAATGTAAGCACTACGTTTAGCGAGCTATGGTGAATGTGTTGAATATGTATGGTGCTATGGTGAATGGAGAATTCAACATTGGTTGCTCCTGCTGTCACTGTCTGTCATACCTCTGGCTGGTGTCAAAGTCATAGTACGTACTACGTAGTACATTAACTTTGGTCGTACTGGAGTTAAATTATTTTGCCTCGAGCAGGACATGAACCCACAACCTTCCGCTTGACACGAGACGAAACAAAAACGGAGTTACCAACTTTTTTCTTGTTTTGATAACCTTTCCCAGTATGGCAGTAGGGCAGATAGCGCCATCTGTCAAAGCAATCGGAACTTCTTTTTTTTTTTAACCTCGAATCGAATACCTCTCATTTATAACATGTTTATTTGTTTTTAAAGACACACACACAGTTTATAGTGTTGACCACAGAACAGAAAAAACTAGGTGTTGACCATAACACTAGGACAACAAGTTTATATTATCGTAAATTCTGGTGCCTGTAACTTCACCGGAAACCATACCCTTGGAACCGTACACGAGCGAGCATTACTGCTTGGCGGCATAACTAGGTATGGTGGTAGTTCTTACCGGGACGAGCTCTATCACAAATAACTCAACAGTCTTCGTGCTTCCAAGAAATGGTGTGCAAGGCTGACATTTAACTAATTTATCTGTACATTTCCGTAGTGGCAGTTCGTTTCGTTGCGCTGCTAGCTGGCTGGACGAGAAGCATCTTGGAAGCACCTCCCTAGCGCCATTGACCCGAGTGGCCATCAATTATTTAACCTTACTTAAGGTGCGGGTCACAAACACCGCTCCACAATGGACCAATTGAGACCCGTCTCATCTGACTCACAACAATGTCACGAATTTAAAATTTTATTACAGATTTTTTTTACTTAGTTTATTACAATCTAGCCTTACGTTTAGGCTAATGAGTAATTTTAAGTTGACCTAGTCTTATAAAATAAATTTGTTGCTAAGAATGTGTCCATTGGCACTTTTCTTACTGTCTCTATTTATAAAGAGGAAGCACTTTGTTCATGTGTTCATTATTAAATAGTTAACCTACATTCAACATAGTATTAATGCTACGCGTCGCCAAATTCTTACTCAAATAAAGATAAGTTAATGTTATAATTTTTTTTATACCACTAAAGTGGCAACCAAGCGTACGGCCCACTTGATGGTCAGCGGTTACCGTAGCCTATGTACGCGTGCAACCGTATAAAAACGTGTATAAAAATATGTAAACACAAAAACACGTGTAAGAGACATCATAATGCTATTGTCTTAAGTTTTTGCGAGTAGGTAAGTATTCACACTCCCTTATAGTACTTTTGAATTTAAAAAAAAAACAAAGAAATTACCTAGAAATTGTTTTTATCTAACCACAAAGATTGTTCATCTCTAGCGTTTCAGTCAGTTTAGCTAGTATCATCATCATCATCATGACAGCCTTCTAATGTTCCCACTGCTGAGACACCGGCCTACTCTCAGGCGAGAGTGATTAGGTCTTAATCCACTACGCGGACCCAATGCGGATTGGTGGATGGCACATGTCTTTCGAATTTATAGTTCTTGGACATGCCGGTTTCCTCACGATGTTTTCCTTCACCGTAGAGAGCACTGGCATTGCGCACATACATTTTTCGAACAGAAAAATCCATTGGTGCACGACCGGGTTTGAACCCACGACCTAAGGATCGGAAGGCGGGGTCACTACCACTAGACCGCTGGTGCTCTTAGCTAGTATAAGTAGTTTAAACTAATGCTGCAGTTGTTTATAATTTAATATTGTCGTTTGTAACGGTCTTTAGATTAGAGCCACCCGATGTCTGAACTCATTGCTATATTAATGAGGAGTTTTCGATTCGAGATTTAAAAAAAAAGTAGTACCGATTGCTTTGACAGATGGCGCTAGCTGCCCTGCTGCCATACTGGGAAAGGTTATCAAAACAAGAAAAAAGTTGAATTTCTACTCCAGTACGACCAAAAAAGTTAATGTACTACGTAGTACGTACTATGACTTTGACACCAGCCAGACGTATAACAGACAGTGACAGCAGGAGCAACCTATGTTGAATTCCCTACACATTCACCATAGCTCGCCAAACGTAGTGCTTACATTCTCTTGGGCTCGCCAGTTGAGCTACCGCCATCTAAATAGACAGCTTTTTTTTTAATAACTTGAGACGAAAACATCTCATTGTAATAGACGATTGAATATGTATGGCTTGAAGCACAGATTTGGTTTGCTATCGATCGTATACCGTATCCGTACTCAAGTGGTGAACAGTATATTTGCACAAAATTACTTGAACCACCATAGGAAATGGTGGTGGTAGGACTCTTCAGCAAGAGTCCGTCTTGGTGGGTACCACCGCAATGTCAGGTATTCTACCTCCAAGCAGTAGTGTGCAAGCTGCACTGTAGGTCAGCGTTGCCAATTTAGCGACTTTGTCACTAGATTCAGCGACATTTTCGCATGAAAAGCGACATTTTGATGGCTTTTAGCGACAAAAATAATTTAACGACTTTTTTAGCGACTTTTTTATAGTGGTATTTTTTAAATAATTACTGACTTAATAAACGAATATCCATCGTTTTTTTCTGTACATACTAATATGTACTCTATTTCATTGAAATAAGATCCGGTTTTGTTTATTTAGCTTAATTTGTTGCCAACTCAAGAATGAATAAATAAATAATGCTGGACAATTCACACAGAATCATCTAGCCCCAAGGTGCCCAAGGTAAGCTGCTGTTAAACAGAGCTGTATTATGGGTACTAGATGACTGATATATACTTAACATTTGTCCCGAGGCGGGAATCGAACCCGCAACCTCTGTGTCGCAGGCGGACCTGCGTCCGCTGCGCCACATCGGTCGTCTAAGAATGACTAAAAGGCATAGGTATAGTACCTACCGTCAATCATCACTCCTTATAAGAAATCTGATATTGGTCTGTTGCTTTGCTAGCGAAATAACGTAATAGAACATTTGTCTCAAACAAATAACCTTTTGCGTTTTATTAGTGTTTAGTGAGTTACCGATAATGGAATTACCGGTAAAGAAGAAAGTTTATAGCCAAAAGTATAAAAAGGAATGGGAAGATTCTCCTGAATATAAAGGATGGCTGGCTCCTGTACAAGGGAATGATCGCCTTTTTAACCCAAGAAAGTAATTAATTGATAAAAAATCTAGCGAGTTCTAGCGACTTTTTCAATTTTACTCATCTATCGATATCTAGCGACTTTTCACCAGCGTGAGAGCGACATTTACTGTTGTTGAGTTGGCAACGCTGCTGTAGGTTTGAAGTGCACTGTAACAAGTAAAATCACTGGGCGAAAGAGACGTAACAACATTGTCTCGGGATGATAAGCGCAGTGCAGTGCCACGCAAACACTTAAAAACTGTAAGATTTGGGTGGCGCGGCGTGGTGCTTAACATCAGGTGGGCGCCTTGATTGTCTTGTCACTTGCGAACATATAAAAAAATGATACGACCACCGTAATATTCTACCGTCCTACTCTCAAACGTGACTATTTGGCTCGAACCGTATTCATAGAGGTGGCTGTACGTAAGTATAGGTCTCACAACGGATCTCGGCCATAGTGAAATTAGCCGTTTCGATGCGCAATGGAGCTTTTTCAAACTAAATAGTCTTTGCGCATCACAAACGGCTAACTTCACGGAAGCCTAGATCCGCTGTGCGAACTATACAGCACGCAGGTCCTACAGCACTTTTAATTGATACGGCGCCGGACCAAAGGTATTTCATCGTTTATTAGCACCTACTTTAGAACGTGATAATTCGGAAAGACCCAAAGTGATAAGATAATTTTAATCCTTATTTTGTTAACAAAAACAAAGTAAATAATCTATTTACATAAACATATAAAGACTTTGTATAGTTCGCACAGCGGATCTAGGCTTCCGTGAAGTTAGCCGTTTGTGATGCGCAAAGACAATTTAGTTTGAAAAAGCTACAATGCGCATCGAAACGGCTAATTTCACGACGGCCGAGATCCGTTGTGAGAACTTGATCTTGGAGTAGAATTCACACAAACTTACTGAAAATAATACCATAATCTGCGTTGACTTGAGAACCTATTCCGTTTAACGTAGATTAAAAAACACTTTTTTATTATTCTATTTCAACTACGCGCGTGTAAAGACACAGGCGGAAGTATGTTAAAACATATCTATTTTATAACTGCGTACAATATTTTTATAAAATAAGATTAGATATCTATTACAAAACATGTTGAAATTCATAGAGACAATACAAGATAGTTACCTACTAGGTCAGCCAGTATGGAAGCCATCAGGTAAACAGTATCAGTAAATCTGGCTGTGGATAATGATAATCTTATCCTAAGATTACCTTGTGCACGTGTATATAAAATTACAACATTTTAGAGATACGCCAAAAACATTTCAAACTGTGCTCTGATCTGGTTTTGATAATTTCTAAATAGTGGAACGCCCTGCGTCTTTGTCCTGGTTGAGTTTTTATAAAAAATATTTAAAAATTCCTTTCTCCTTCTCTCTCCTTCCTGTAAGAGAAAAAAACCCTCCAAGATTCAGGTTTCCAAGTCCAGTGGTCTAGGTCAGTGTGTCACTAAGCCTTTTATAATGTATTTTCAGGCCTTATTCCAAAAAAGTACTTTAAACCGCTGTTAATAGCTAATTTATCTTTCAAATCTATTATCATCTTTGTTCATTGATTAAGAATGTCAATACTAAGGACAATACTTAGCAAGCCGCTGAAATGACGGTTTTTGTCTGATGACGAGACAGTTGCTTGGCACTGCACTGCGCTCGTCTAGTCACTCTGTTTGGTATTTGCAAAAATACACTGTAAGATTGAATGATTTGTTTAATTAGAGGTATACTTAGTGGTGTGAGAAGTGTTTTGTTTTCGTAAGTAGGTAGGTAGATACTATGAGTATAATATACCTAAATGTAGGTAAGTACAATGTTAACACACAGACTAGACAGATAAGACCGGTGAGATAAACACATTTATTGAGATACAGACAAAACTGCGGATTCATTCATCCGCATTTTATCAGCGTTTGTCGTTTTCAAATATTAGATCTGTTAGATTGGTGAAACCAAAAACTAATTTTACAATTCATTTATTATAACCTAATTCTTTAGAATATTACAATATCGTTGCTGAACATTGATTAGGGCTTTTCCTTAAAAGTTAGATTCATAAAACCACGGACGGAGCTGTTGTCGAAAAAATTAACTGTTTTTTATTTCTTGCTAGAGTTCTTAAATAGGGTTCAAAAAATGTAGTTTACTTCTTTTTTTTTATACAACTGAAGTGGCAACCAAGCGTACGGCCCACAAGATGGTAAGCGGTTACCGCAGCCTATGGAAGCTTGCAATGCCAGAGGTATCACTCGCGGGTTGCCACCTTGAGGCTAAGATCGAAAGCCTCATGTGCCAGTAATTTCACCGGAAACCATACCCTTCACACCGGAACACAGCAATGCGAGCATAACTGCTTGGCGGCAGATATAGGTTATTATATTATTTAATATAAATATTCTTTGTTGTTGTGTTAAAATAAGGATAAGTTAATAGTTATAATAGAGAAAAAATGTTTTATTACAACTAGTATTAGATTATTTGACGACCGATGTGGCGCAGCGGGTGCAGGTCCGCCTGCGACGCAGAGGTTGCGGGTTCGATTCCCGCCTCGGAACAAATGTTTGTACGATCTTCAAATATTTGTTCGGGTGTTCTGGGTGTTTTCTATGTATAATAAAAAGTATCTATCTATGTATGTATTGTATTGTAATAAATATATATCAGTCATCTAGTACCCATAATACAGCTCTGTTTAACAGCAGCTTACCTTGGGGCTAGATGATGCTGTGTGGATTGTCCAGCATTATTTATTTATTTAGATTAGGTACCTAGACATAAAGCGCCTCCTAGTGCAATAATCCTGTGCCCTAACAGGGTCAATGTTTGAAACTACCTACTATTAATAGAAGACCTATTAGCAACATAAAGTGCAATAAAAGAATTGTATTTGTATTTTTAGAAAACTTCAAGCAAAAAAGAATGACCGCAGATTTGTTGCCAGACAATATCGTGAAAACAAAAAAGTTTATTAGAAGCACAAGGATAACTTTGAAAGCTAGATGCATATTTACGCCAGTTCCACGCGCCCCAGTTTAGAAGAATCTGGCAAAAAACTCAGCTGAGTTCCTTAGCCTAAAGTTTTTTATTTCGAAATTCCCTTTTCTTAAAGCTTCATTAGTACGTACACAACTTCCCATTTTTGGCGCAAATATTTCCATAGAAAGGCTACTTATTGTAGTTTTACACAAAAAAATAGTGCTGTCGAAAAGATAATGTTTATCTTCACTATCACAGTTCCGTCTTTATCAATATTTTGTTTCAGCTTAGGTACTTGGTACATTTACTAGATTATAAGAAATTCCAGGTTTTATAGATATAAAACCTGGAAATATTTTATATAATCTAGTAAATTATAATCTAGTAAGTGCAGGCGACGATAAAGTTATGTGGAAACGATTAACATTCGTTCGATTTTAAATAGCTTTATAACGCCATTAATCACATAGCAAACCACAATCAATTTATAATAGTGGCCAAGCGCTCACCAATAAACGGGCTCATGGTGATAAATATCAAGCGCAGTGTCGCGCCCGCGCAGGAGACAACACTAGGCAAAGCATCCACGGAATGGAACAGAGACAGCGAAGCTCAACTCGAGCGGGGAGCTTCCTCTCCCCTCGAGGCGTGGCGCTATGTATGAAAGCTCACTCGCCCATTGGCCGACCAGCGCGCCCCAAGCTGCCAGGCCGGTGCCGCCCAGACAAACTATAAATACCGTCGCCCGCCTCCGCGCACCTCAGTTCACTCGCCGCTCGCAGTGTTAACGCACGTACAGTGCACTCCCATCCGTCACAAGTGCTCACAAGTGTATATCAACATGGTGAAGTTCGAAGGAGATTTTAGTATTAACTCTATACTGATGAACCACGCGGCTTCGAAGCCGCCACCGTCGCCCACGACCTCGTCGACGGGCGCGTCGCACTCCGAGGCTGATCTGAGCGACTCCGAGCTGGACGTCACGGGCACCGAGCCCGTCGACTGCACCAAGCCCAAAGATGGTGATGATGACAAGAAAGACAAGAAGCACGAGAAGCCAGCGTACAGCTACAACGCTCTCATAATGATGGCGATCCGCAACAGCCCGGAAAAGCGACTCACGCTCAACGGAATCTACGAGTACATCATGACGAACTTTCCGTACTACAGGGAAAACCGACAGGGCTGGCAGAACTCTATCCGCCACAACCTCAGCCTGAACAAGTGCTTTGTTAAAGTTCCTCGCCACTACGACGACCCTGGCAAGGGTAACTACTGGATGCTGGACGCTTCGGCTGAAGACGTGTTTATCGGTGGTACGACTGGGAAGCTGCGGCGTCGCTCTGCGCTTAACGGCCGCTCCCGTCTTGCCTGCTTCAAGCGTCCCCTGTTCCCGGGCGCGCCTCTCCCTGGCTCTTACCCGCCAGCCACCTACTCTCAACTGGTAGGCCTCTACTCGCAGTTATTGTACCAGCGGTACGCGCCAATGCAGATGAAGACTCCCCCGGTCGCTCCCAGTGCTGTGCACCCCGCTTTCCGGGGAGAAGCTATGGGGTACGGCAGTTTGCCGTACTCCCCAGCGCTGTACGAGCGCATGCCCTCGGCACCGTTCCTGAGCCAGCAGCAGCTGCTCCAGAACGCGTCCCTAGCGCAGACTTCTGCCATGATGGCGCAGACCTCGCCGCTGCTGCCGCCGTCACCTCCCATGATGCACTCCCCGCCGACCTCTGGCGCCTCCAGCCCCGAGCTGCCCTCGCCGTCTCACCACCCTCTCTCCCCACACATCTACAAGCCCATCACGGTGCTGACGCGGCAGTGACTCCCGCCAGCGACCTGCTAGGCTGAACCAAATACTCTGAGACCGCTTGAGACTTTCGTTTTATCTGTGATTTAGTTTTAGTGTACTGAAGGACCAGTGACGTCGTTGTTACGAGAGGTAATCTTTTTGTGTTGTAATGTATTAGATGACACTGGAAATTGCAATATTAGACGCACTCGTTAGCCTTGATGTCAATAGCATTCCGCTATGCAATAGTGTATCGCTGCTGTTCTGTGTAAATAATTCCAAAGTTGTATATTTATTGATTTAGCGTAAGGATTATAATAAGATAAAAGATTATAATAAACAAATTATTGTTCTCCTTAAACTTTACTTTTATTCCCTTTAGTTTCGAAGAATATTTAACGACTTACCTAGTAGGTTGGAGAAGTCTGATAATAACCTAGTCGATGACACGAATTCTAAGCACAAGCTTGGATTGAAAAATATTTATATAAAAAGACTTCCGAAACAACAGTCCTAAGTATTTATTTATAGATAACAATATTACGATTGTTTGGTTGGGACTTATTTAATAACACGAAAGCAAAACAAAAATGTTTGAGCGACCTTGAAACAACATGATATATAAAGCTTAGATAAGATTTATTGTATAAAACAATTAAATACATCGTCATACGAATCAACAAAAATAAAGATAAATTAATGAAAACATGTAGATTACGACACAACCTTACTAGATATTAGGCCTAAACACACGCGCCACAGTTGTTATGGCAGAGTGTTATCATCATTTAAAGATTATTTGGATTAATTTACAAAACATTTAACGTCATTTTTATCAAGATATACCTAGTACATTCACTTGTAAGTATAATTTAAAAATGAATTTCTGTTCGTAACACACTCTAAAATTCGGGAACTGAAGTAAATCGATTTGGTTAATTTATGTTTTGAAAATATTTGAGTCCAGGGAAAGTTTAACATCATATCATCATCATATCAGCCGATAGACGTCCACTGCTGGACATAGGCCTCCCCCAAAGAGCGCCATGACGACCGATTTTGGGCCTTCACCATCCACCGACTTCCTGCGACCGCTTAAATGTCATCGGTCCATCGAGTGGGGGGCCGTCCTACACTTCGTTTTCCAGTTCGTGGTCGCCACTCAAGAACCTTTATTCCCCAACGGTTATCGGTTCTGCGAGCTATATGGCCTGCCCATTGCCACTTCAACTTACTAATTCTAAGAGCTATGTCGGTGACCTTGGTTCTTCTACGGATTTCCTCATTGCGGATTCGATCGAAAAATTGGGAAAGTTTAACGGGTGAGAAAATATGCAAATAATGCGAGGAAAATACGCAAGGAAAACGCGTGGATCACCTATAAATAAAACAAAATCGCTATTGCTTGAGAAAATAATGTTTAAACATTGTCTTCTAATATAAAAATTAAGTAGAAATTAAATCAATTAACTATAAGGAAAAATGTTAACTGGAAAAGTGTTAATGGGTCGGCATATGACCTGATTAAAAACTATCCGTTGTCCGAAACTAGTTATCTTCTAGCATATCGGGCACTTAGCAAGTACTACGATAGGAAGAGAATTATTGCCACAAATTACTATGACCGTTTGCTTAACTGTGAAGTAGTGAAAAATAAGAGTAGCTCTGAGTTAGAACGACTTCATCAAACCTTCGCATAAAACTTAGCCATCCTGTCTAAGTATAATTTGCCTGACCAGAACTTTATGCTTTTTCAACTAGTTTGGTCAAAGTTAGATCCTTCCACTAGGGAAGCTTTCGAACTTCAGCTGGGGTCAGAAGTCGACATACCCCAGTATGAAGACATCATGTCGTTTATTGAAAAACGTTCTCGTGCGTTACAAAATTGTCAACAGCCGGTTCTTACAAAACCGTCTGCCAGTGAGAACAAGGCCTCATTGATGGTAGCTTCAGAAGGATGTGTGGTGTGTGCAGAGGTAGGCCACAAGATTGATAGCTGCTCGAGCTTCATTAATCAGTCGCCTACTGAAAGGTTCCTAACAGTGAAGGATAAGAAGTTGTGCATACTGTGCTTGAAACCTTCGCATTCGGTAAAAACTTGTTTATCGAATGTGAAGTGTGGCCAGTGCAACTACAGCCATCATTCACTGCTACATTTTGAGCAAGAACCTGAACCAGTAGTCCAGCCTTTAAATCCACAGGTGGCATTGTCTGCATACACCCCACACACAGAGGCATTGTTCTCAACGGCTATTGTTTTGATTAAAAATAAATTTAATAATTTGGTCCGAGCCCGTATCCTGCTTGACAGTGCCAGTGCCTGTAATTTCATAACTAGGTCCTGTGCAAACCGTCTAGGGCTGAAAATAAATTATCGTCGACAGTCTGTGAGCGGTATAGGTCAAGCATCAACTGATACACTCGGATCAGTCTTGTGTGAGTTAGTTCCCACTAATGGGGACTTCTCAAATAAACTTTCGTTGGAGGCCTCCGTACTTCCTACAATTTGTTCAGAAATGCCATCTGAGGAAATTGATACTTTTTCGTGGCATCATATTGATAGGTTAAACCTCGCCGATCCTGAGTTTTACAAACCAGGACCGGTTGACATGCTAGTCAGTGTTAACGTTCTCGCTTCTGCGTTAAGGCCTGGGCTAGTTAAGGGTAGTCCCGGTCAACCCATCGCTATCCCCACTACTTTCGGGTGGATACTGATGGGTGACTGCGCAGTTAACACTGGCCTGTCTCGTTATCGTAGCAACTCTGGAGTTCATAGAAGGAGTTGCTTCTTCGTTTCGAGCCCATCGAGGGACTTAGATCCTATAGACCCGCTCAACCCCGTGGTTACAAAAATAGAGATGCCTTGTGACAATCACAAGGAGACTCATTGTCGTCGAACTGTTGATTGTAGGTTGGCCGTCGCTAAACCTCATCTCGTGGACTTCCCAAAAGTCGCTCTCGATCGGTTTCACATTTTTGAACCGCGTCCTGCAGCGTCATTGGGTTTTTCAACTGACGTGTTGGAGAGTTGTCGTCGAGAAGAAGTTACTTCTTCACCTTCTAACGTCAGTCTACAGGATTTGCGACCTGACTCCGGTTCCACTGCGTCGATTCCGCCTGTGCCTGTGGATAGTGCGGTTGATGACGTAGGTGGGTACCTGAATGTGTCGCTGCCTGGTATCTCGCGGCAAAAGGGCTTATCGGTTTCGGTACCGCTGATCGCCTCCCTTGCTAAAAAAAATCTGCTGTCGATGTCGTTGTTGTTTTCGTTATTATTTTCGTTGTCGTTTTCGTTACTGTCGTTGTCGTTGTTAATGTCGTTATCGCTTTCGTTGTCTCTGTCGTTGTCATTGTCGCTGTCGTTCAACTCATATCGTACCCTTCACACTATGCCGCTTTCGGTTTTGTCGGTGGCGCATGAGTGGATGAAGTCTGGTCCGACACGGTGGTCGGGTCCGAACTGCTGGTTGGGTTTGACATGGTGGTCGGCTCTGACACGGTGGTTGGGTTCGAAATACTGGTTGGGTCGCACATGGTGGTCGGCTCCGGCATGTTGGTTGACATCTCAACTCAGAGCTCATAGCGCTGTGTTTTGAGCCCATGTTCCTTCTTAACCATTAACTATCGTATCGTCAAATGGTTTTATAATAAGTTAGGTTAAATTTATCGTTATATCGTTCTTTCGTTATTTTTCGTTAGTTTAGTTAATTGCGTTAAAATACTGTGTATTTTGGTGGTCGGAATGTTCAGTTTTGGCGCCATCTCTCGATCGAGTTGTAAGCCGCGATCGACGATGGCTGTCACCTGTCAGCTGATTCATGCGACACATTTGAATGAACTGGGTTCAATGACCAGCGACAGCTGATTGGCTTACCCAATTAGTAGCCTAAATTCAAATTTTTCGAAATATCGTTCGGTCAGCAGTTGGTTTGACCTCTAAATTCGACACATTCGTGTAACGGCTTCAAGTGCGTTAACTACTTCATCTGGTTCTCGTAATTTTTCGTATCGTATTGTTTTCGTTTTCGTTTAATTTATCGTAATTTAGTATTGTGTGCAAGCAGTTTCGTTGAGTGCTAGGAAGCAGGAGATTTCGCGCCAGCCCCCACGGTATTTGAGCGTTCGGTATAGGTGTAAGTTGAACCGAAGCTAGTCCAGACAAGTCGGAGGTAATACGAAGCCATACCTTCCCATTCCGTGGGCGCTGTTCCAGGAAGAAGCAGCCAGGTTAGTGAAATCCTTTGCTCCTAACTGCACTCATAATTTGGTTAATTATAGTTTTTTATCGTGTTTAACTTCATAATTGTTTAACGTGTTTCGTATTTAGTTTGTTAGCAAAAAATATTAAATTTACAGTCCACTCCAATCGTACAATATATATTATCTTTTTCTATATTTGATATTTTATAACTGATGTAATGGCGTAATGGCGCAGTGGACTAGTGTCCGGTTGAGTAACAAGAGGTTGTAGGCTCAATTCCCGCTGCGATAAATGATGATTTGCAAATAAATGATCCGGTTTTGGACCTGATCCAGACCAGTACTTACCCGTAGTCCACTTTTTTAGTTCACCTAGGTGTTTCACGGCGACATTTACTTGCCCGTGGTACACCTAGGTGGTATAACAGAACATTATTAGATGTTAGAGGCCTTCGGGCGGCCTAGAAACTCTGTCACCAGAGTTGGCCACTACGAACGAACGAACTGGCTGTGTCCCGCCACTTCGCTTGCGTGGAACTCGGGAACCTTACTTTTTTCCGAGATAAAAAGTAGCCTATGTCCTATTCCCGGTTATTATCTATTTATGTTTAAAATTTCAGCCAAATCGGTTTAGTGGTTGTCGAGTTATAGAGGAACAAACATCCAAACATTCGCATTTATAATATTATAGTGTGATAATTATGTGCTTTATCTTTATAAAGCACATAAGTTAGCAGAACTTTTAAGTCAAGTTAAAATATTTACTAGTACCGAAATACTTTTAACTTAAACCTAATGCTTTAATCTCAACATTAATCTGGAAATCTATTTTCTCAACAGATTTATAAAAGTCCCAATAAATGTTGTCTCGGCAATAATCCTAGGCTTCCGCGCGATCACAATAGAGTCAGGGTAAACAATGCCGGGGAATTACATGGATTACATTCCTCGTTGGATTACTTGACGCTGAGGTTACCATTCCGCCGTTAATACTTTCTGGAAACCAAATATAGAACTGTTAGTTTTACCAGCTTTATTAGTTAATGTTTTAGATACTGTTAGCCTGGATTCTTTCTTTGGTATTCTGTTTTATGTTACTTTTGAGTTAACTATTTATTTTATTATATAATACATTATTCTCATCTGTAACCCAGTCGTATCCACCACTTTGAATCAGTTTATTTATTTTTATTCTTTCAAAATTCTTTCTGGGCGTCTGGTCGAAGCGACGCGTGATCCAAAGGCTGGTTCATATCTGGCTCAACGTATCAGCATTGCCATTCAACGTGGCAATGCAGCCAGCATGTTGGGAACGCTTCCTACTGGTAGTGATTTGGATCAGTTGAGCTATCTATAGGTCGTTTGTAACGGTCTTTAGATGGCTCAACTGTTTCATATGTATTTTGTATATTTTGTAATGTAATATAATTATGTACATATCAGTTTATAAACAACATTACTTCTCGGTTTACAAACTACGGTGAATTTACATTTGCTGCTCGCGCGCTAGCCTAGAAGCATAAAATTAGGCAACAAGCAGGATATTAAAAAAATGGTGCACTTCTCTAAAACGGTACACGATAAGTAGATATCGTATCGTAGCCTAAAGATAAACGCTAGTAATAGCAATAACTCTGCGTGGCCGTCCTGAGTGCGAATTATGAAAAACTAGTCTATAGCTGTCCATTTGTATAGAATATTGGTAATGCATCCTACGCAATAAAAATGCGCTTTAAAAAATCCCTTACAAATTGACAGCTAGACCATACTTATGGTGAGTTGCACCATCTAACGTTAACGTCAAATTGTTCAATCGTCGTCGAACAATTTGACGTTACGGTTAGATGGTGCAACTCACTCTTAATCGTTTACAATTGTCAGACTAGTTTTTCGTGAAACAGTATGGTGGTAGTACCTACTTCATTTGACAAGCTCTATCACAGAGAACTCTACATAATAGGATAGGACCACAGGTAGGACTGTGTCCCGATAATGGGAACATTTATTTTTATTTTATTTAGTTTATTATCAGTTTTTAATGATAATATACTAGTAAACAATGAAGCACCAATAAACACAGCATGAACCAAAGAGTAGGTAGAGTAGCTCTACTCTACTATTTTACTATTTTAATTTTAACAATAATTATGTCGTAAAAGAACTGGCAACAACACCGGCTGGGTTCCTATCGCTTTTTTGGCATGACCCTTGCTATTGTTATGGATGCCAAGTAGAGTTGGAGCACATTCGTCCCAAGCTCTTTTGTCATCTAGGTAATCGGTTGTTTTATAGTAAGCTTTTTGAGACAGTTTTTGTTTAATTAAGTTTTTAAATTTGCCAATTGATAAATTTTGTATGTCCCTTGGGACTTTGTTAAAGAAGCGTACACATTGTGTATAGCATTAGAAAAGTACCAAGATTATAATAAAACTAGCGATTGCCAGCAACTTCATTTGCGTGGATCCCGGGAACCGTCCTTTTTCCCGGATAAGTAGCCTATGTCCGGTGCCCAGTCATTGTCTATCTTCGTTTTAAATTTCAGTCAAATCGGTTCAGTTCAAACAAACGTCCAAACTTTCTCATTACCTATAATATTAGTGTGATTCCAATAAGTGTCTATCAGTGGCCATAGTTAAAAGTTTAATATGTATTTTGTGCCGATGGTTTTCCTAAAAAATATTTTTAAAAATGGTGTAAATTGACCAGCCTTCTCATATTTTCTGAAATAATTCTAGAAGAGATTACTTTTAGAAATTTGTACAGAATAAAGAGTAGTTCTATTTTAGAACTAGGTAAGTAGTGTACGCTTGAGACATAGCTACCCGTTGGCTACCACAAAAACGGTTCCGTTAACAATGGATTTGCAACGTGCTAACATTCATCCTTGCACCATCCATCACTTAGGGCGTGGCGTGATTGATGAGCGGTAGCGGATGGCATAAGCGATACAATATAATGAGCTCTGAATATAATTCAATTGAATGAAAAGGGCAAATAAGTTCTAAGCGCCATAATACTTTTAAGACCTTCTGTAACACTTATTTATGCAAATAAATATCTTGAATCTTGAATCTCTACAAAACTCTTGTCGTAGTTTAGACGCGACCTATAAATTTATTTAAAATCTATAAATTATTTTAGTTCAAATAATTTTTTTAGCACATTAAACACACAAATATGCAATACAAATAATATTATTTATTATGAAACAACATTTATTACGGCCGTTCTGGATATGTGTGTATCAAAAAAAAATTCTAAGCTAGTTGTGCCCCGCGGTTTTACAGTTTTAGTTACAGTATTTTTTTCCGTGACAAAAAAGCATTATGTGCTATTCAAGGCTCTTCTATCTCTGTGCCGAATCGGTTTAGCCGTTCTAGCGTGATTAAGTAACAAACCAATCCATCCATCCATACATCCATCCAAACTATCGCATTTATAATATTAGTGAAATAATAAACCTAACAAAACATAACGACACTGAAAACGCTTCCGCTACACCCCACAACTCAAGCCCCGCCTTAGTTACCTGTGTATTTGAATACAATCAAACAAACAAACAGACAATCACGCACGGTTGTCAGTAGGAAACTATCATTAATCATCCATCATCCCAACCTCAGGGTTCCTGAGACTTTACTGGTTACTATTGTTCTTGGATTGAAACTTTTGACGCGGAAAAGATTTGCTATTAGAAGCAGTATGTATAGTATACTGGATTGATTGATTGCTGGTTGGTGACTATATCTCATTGATCATTGCTCAAATACCACTAGCAAGTAAGTAAAGTAAAAAATATATTTATCGGATATCGCGTGATTCATTTAGTAGTTTTTGATGATTTGAAATTGGTTTGAGATCAACCTTCTTTGTATACTCGAAAAGAGTTTTAATATTCGTAGAGCGGTTTTATTGGCTGTCGTCACTTTGTTGACAGATACCGACCGCGATGCATTCTAACGCATGCTCTGAATTTGGATAAATCTCTGCAATCTTTACTTATTTTGTTGATTTAGTTAACAGAATAATTAATGAAGGTGGTTTTGTGGATCCACTAGATCCACTTGAAGATAAAATATCTCAGCCGCTCTGTGATCCATTACATTTATTCAATATATCACAAGGATCATTTTGAAACGTCCTAAAGCTAGGTGAATTTACGCCAGTTCCACGCGCCCCAGCCTAGAAGAATCTGGCAACAAACTCGGCTGGGTTCCTAGCTTTTTTTTGATGATTCCACTTCATCGTAAAGCTTCACTCTCGGTAACTTAACTCGGGTTATGTAATGTTGTGTGAGCAATGCGAGCAAAGGCCGAGATGCGATTGAATTGCAATCATTGTAGGTAGGTACTCTAAATTCTAAATTCAGAATACCACTATAGTTTAACGTTCACGGTGAACTCTACCCGCATCTGTAATTTTGTGCAAATTTAATGCTATTATATAATATGGCTTAAGCTTTAGCTATAATGGTTAAAGCTATTCAGATAAGATCGCATTTGTCAATCACATTTTAACTGCGATCGAAACCGAGCAATTACTTATTCGATTTGGGCATTTGCGACAGGTTTCGCAATTTCGTTTATAACTCAAATAAGTTTGTTACGTGATTTCTAGTTTGCATAGAATTTTTTAAATATTTTTAAAGGATAAACATCTTATCTTACTAAAAGTTTATATGGTAGAGCTGACTGCAGTGTTTTTACTGTTAGTACCTACTATCTATAATTGACTGTACTTTCGTCAAAGTGGTGATACGTTACTGCAAGAATGTGAGGTTATTTGAATTAACCTGTGACGGCTTTTGAAAGTCATACAAAAGAATAAAGGTAAAATTTTGATTGGTATTTTGAGCAAATACGAGTCAATCATAAAAGTATAAATCAGCTACAGTTGAGGCGTACCTATCTTTTTTTAGCATCAAGTGGGCCATGTTTGTTAAATCTGACGGAAAAAATGAGAGCATACGAGCGACGCGCGAGCAAATTTTGCTATTTGGTAGGTACTCAGTAAATTATTATTATTATTATTTTTTTTATATTTTTTTTTTATAATAAATAATAAATAAATAAATAATGCTGGACAATCCACACAGCATCATCTAGCCCCAAGATAAGCTACTGTTAAACAGAGCTGTGTTATGGTACTAGATGACTGATATATACTTAATACAATACAATACATAGATAGATATTTTTTATTATATATAGAAAATACCCAGAACACCCGGAACAAATATTTGTAGATCGTACAAACATTTGACCCGAGGCGGGAATCGAACCCGCAACCTCCGCGTCGCAGGCGGACCTGCGCCCGCTGCGCCACATCGGTCGTCATTATTAAAACCTTTATTATCCATTGAATGGCATAGTTTTACATAAGTATAATATTTTACACAGTTTCAAAATTAACTAATTTAGATTATAAATTTAGCATGCATATGCATAGTTACGCATCCTTACTTACTAGGTAATTTGTTAGTATACTATATTTATTGTTTTTTTTTTTTTTTTTTGTAAATGTTAGCCTAATGTTTCTTCGATATTTTTTCTCATTAAACAATTTTCAAAAACACATAATTATGGTTTAATTGACTCAGTAAATTATAGAGCACTGCTTCATACCAGAATGCTGGACAGCAAAAAAGACGCACGAACAAAAACTACACGTGAATGAAATGAAAATACTAAGGGGCAGGAGGGGTGACGAGGCTGGACAAAATACGTAATGAGACGAGGAAGCTTTAAGATCGCCCCAATTACAGACAAGCTAACCGAATCGTGCCTTAGATACTACGGACTTAATCTGCCATCTGCCTGAGGAAAGAAGAAGTAGGGGCCGCCCGCCCTCCACCTGGTGCTCTAATATAATAAGACCTCATGAAAGCCCATTTGCCCGAATCGACAACCAAAGACAGACAGTCTTGGCGCAAGATTGTGAGGAGGCCCTTATCCCATTTATCCCAAATAATGGGATAGCGCAAGATTGTGAGGAGGCCAAAATCCCTTATGGACAAAGAATATTTAGTAACTTAGTGCTACTATGTATAACCATGTGCTTGAGTTAACCAAGTTTACTATAATGTTTATTTCAAATCGAATACAATCATAAGTACAAAATACCAGGCAGGCGTCTTGATCGTCTTGTCACTTATTGACTTAAAAAAAAATGTCAGCCAAGGTTATCAAGAAAACATTTATCTAACAACCTATGGCTCAGACAGGTATATCCAATTGCTATTAAACTTCACTCGCAATTGGTCGACCATAGTTTTTAAACAGTTGATCTCTGGGGATGCCTGTCGGTGGGCGATTTACCCCAAAATAGATTTGAGATGACAGTAGCCTGTTGTTTAGTGTGACCACCACGTAGCTCTGCTGGTCACCGTCACATGGTAGACTGATCGCTCTCAAGGGGTTCTAATGGTGGGTGGCATAACACATTCGACATTCATAGATAGATAGATAGAAAACTCTTTATTGTACACCACAAAAGAAAAATAAAAACAAATAAAATAATAATTATATACAATGTTTAACAGTGAAGTACAATGGGCGGCCTTATCGCTGTGAGCGATTTCTTCCAGGCAACCTTTGGATGGACAGAAACTTGTTAGAATGAAATGGGACGGTGCCAAAACAAAAAGAGAAGAATAAATAATTATTTACATAAAGTGCGTAAGATAATAAATTTACTTATACTAAAGTATAATATAATATTTATATATATATATTAATATATAAATATAAAATAATGTATAAAATATATAAATACATATAAGTACATACAAAATATATACATAAATATATACATAAATATATACATAAATAAGTTCCAAAAATGTTAGCATTCATACAAATTCATCGAACAGGATTATTTTCCTAGTTTGGATACAGATAGTCAGATAGTTTTTTTTAAATTTTATTTAATTTTATTTACAAGGACACCCAACACAGGATAACACCTTTTTTTTAAGAGTAGAGTTCTCTATGATAGAGCTCGTCCGGGGAAGGACTACCAAGCCGCCAAGCAGTAATGCTCGCATTGCTGTGTTACGGTTCGAAGGGTATGGTTTCCGGTGAAATTACAGGCACATGAGACTTACCATCTAACGTCTCAGGGTGGTAACACGCAAGCGATATCTATGATGTTGCATGCGTACATAGGCTACGGTAACCGCTGACCATCAAGTGGGCCGTACGCTTGGTTGCCACTTTAGTAGTATAAAAAAAAAAAAAAAAAACCTATATCTGCCGCAAAGCAGTAGGTAATGCTCGCATTGCTGTGTTCCGGTGTGAAGGGTATGGTTTCCGGTGAAATTACTGGCACATGAGGCTTTCGATCTTAGCCTCAAGGTGGCAACCCGCGAATGATACCTCTGGTATTGCAAACGTCCATAGGCTGCGGTAACCGCTTACCATCTTGTGGGCCGTACGCTTGGTTGTCACTTCAGTTGAAAAAAAAAAAAACATACACATAAAAATCTATTCCAAAGGTTTTACACTCTAGTGTTCCCATAATTGTAGGGCATCACAGCATGCGCAGTAATAGCAACCAGACCTTAACAAGACAAAAATTAAAATCTAAAATATTAAAGTTCTTACATAGGTTAACACAACAATAATAAATACTACTTATTATGAACTAACTGAATCAATCAAATTAAGTAAGGGAGGAATTGGTAAAATTAACACAGTCGAGATAGAAGTAAAAGTAGTTAGAAGAATTTTGTATGAGTTTTATTTAATTTATTATATTTATTTCATTTTAGTTTCTTAGGAAAACAAACAGTACTTAAAAGCTAATAACTATTCTAAAGATATAACTAAGGACTATTTACATGTTTCCGCATATTGTGTCTAAAGCTAAACTTGCTTGATAAAAGTGATGAATAATAAAAATTTTAAAACGAACAAAAACGGTAACTTAAATACAGAAAAAAATAAAAATAATAATAATGAAAAATTTACAAACCTAACCTATGACATGCCAAACCAGCAACTAGTCAAAATATTTTTAATTTTGGGTGGTTTATTCACAAAGAGATCAAATTCGGGGATATTAACCAAATTGTTGAACGAAATTACTGCTCTACTAAAGAACGAATTTTGCTTATAATTGGTAGAACTAAATGGTACTGCTAAATGAATTGTGTGTCTCACCGATCTATTTGAGGTTATATTGATCAATGCATTGATTAATTAGTAAAAGTCATGCCAAATCAAAGTGATAGTTATACTTACTTTAATATAAATGCTAAATCAATGTGACTCAGGAAAATAAACGGACAAGTGCGAGCGGGACTGGGCCCCTGAGTGTTCCGTACAACGGTTTTTTATTATACAGCTTGATTTATCGTGGGTATTGACTCGTTTCAAATAAAATAACTGCCCTCATCGGTATGTACTGTATTCCCAAAAAAATCATAGTATACAATATTTTCTTAGTTTAGGGTTATGGCCCTGTGTGAAATTTCCGCAAATATTTATTTATTTATTAAGGAAAACGTAATCAAATCAACTAATCAACATGAACACAAATAAATCGGAATCTCGTCCCAAAATACCTAATTTATTGTTAATTCGAATCGAATGGGAACCTCTTTAAGCAAATCGTTTGTTTTGATGGCTGGTCGTGCGGCCGGTCACGTACGCTGGACCCTAATGATAACGACTGTTTTTATAATTACTGATAATCAGTAGAGATTGCGTAATACGACTTAAACCTAAATAAACAACATTGACAATCACCCAAAATCCCCAACAGACTGAGCTTGAAGCTTCAAAGGGGATTTTGACACTAGTAACTCTTATGAGACTGGAAGGAACATGGAAGCCCACACTCACACACACCCACACCCTCACCTTTACACACACACACCCTCGCCACTCACATAAAACCCACCAAGTGCTTTTCATTTAATTCGGTTATTATTATTATATTTATCTATTTATTATATATATATATATATATTGTATATATATTATATATATATTATATAAACTACAAACTTATTAAATAAAATATGTACATAATTACATTATTATTATTTATTATTATAAACCTGTAGTGTCCCACTGCAGGGCAAAGGCCTCCCTTCTCTCTTTCCATACCTCTCTGTTACCGGCTAGTTGGGACATAATTACATTACATTACAAAATATACAAAATACATATGAAACAGTTGAGCCATCTAAAGACCGTTACAAACGACCTATAGATAGCTCAACTGATCCAAATCACTACCAGTAGGAAGCGTTCCCAACATGGTGGCTGCAAACTTATTGTATTTTTTTTTTTTTTATACAACTGAAGTGGCAACCAAGCGTACGGCCCACAAGATGGTAAGCGGTTACCGCAGCCTATGGACGCTTGCAATACCAGAGGTATCACTCACGGGTTGCCACCTTGAGGCTAAGATCGAAAGCCTCATGTGCCAGTAATTTCACCGGAAACCATACTCTTCACACCGGAACACAGCAATGCGAGCATTACTGCTTGGCGGCAGAAATAGGTATGGTGGTAGTCCTTCCCCAGACGAGCTCTATCACAGAGAACTCTACTACTCTTAACTCTTGTATTGTACTCTACTACTCTTGTATTGTAATATCTACCTACTATCATAGTTTGTTTTAAAGTTGCCATAGCACTACTATATTATTTTATTTTACTGTTGGTCTTACTACTATATTTTACTGTTAATTTGTTGAACTCTTAATTGTTTTTTTTAAGTTTAACATACAACATTATATACACATTGTAACTCTGCTGGTTTACCTAAATAAAGCAAAACAAAATAAAATAAGGTAAGTAAGTAAGTTCGTATGAGTCAGTGACCAACTCTGGTGACAGAGTTTTTAGGCCGCCCGAAGGCCTCTGTCATGGCCTCACAACTAACAGCCGGGACCGACTGCTTAACGACACACATTACGACATGATTTTGACACTGAAACTCCCAAAATCCCCTGGGGATTTTCAAAGGGGATTTTGAGATCTGCTTGCATTGGTTACTTTACTGTAGTGTTACTGTGACCGCGCTACACACTACATCATTATCATGTTAGCTGATGACTAGTAGATATACAATGTAATTAGGTATTACCCAGAACTACATAATATTTACGAGCTGACCCGCGCGGCTTCACCCGCGTTTTTTGCAGTTTTTATGCTATCCCACAAGAACAATCAATTTTTCGGGATAAAATTTGTTATTCCAGGACTTAAGCCACCTACATTCCAAACTTCATCACAATCGGTTAAGTCGTCACGGAGATACGTGGTAACAAACATACACACACTCAGACTTTTGCATTTATAATATTTTGATGAGCGATGTGGCGCAGCGGGCGCAGGTCCGCTTGCGAAGCGGAGGTTGCGGGTTCGATTCCCGCCTCGGGTCAAATGTTTGTACGATCTACAAATATTTGTTCCGGGTGTTCTGGGTATTTTCTATATATAATAAAAAAGATCTATCTATGTATTGTATTGTATTAAGTATATATCAGTCATCTAGTACCCATAATACAGCTCTGTTTAACAGCAGCTTACCTTGGGGCTAGATGATGCTGTGTGGATTTTCCAGCATTTTTTTTATAATATTAGTGTGATGATTAAGCGAGCTTACATAAGCGAAGCTCGATCTTGATTGCACAGCCTTCACGGAAGAGAAATATTTTATACAAACATTTTTCTGCAGCGTGAATCGAATTCGCAACCTCTTGCACCGGCCTACTGCGCCACCGAAGTCGTGGCTACACCGGAGCTTTGGATGATGGATGATGAAGAGGAATCATCGAAAAAGAAGCCATGGAACTCAGCTGAGTTTGTTGCCAGATTCTTCTAGGCTGGCGCGTGGAACTGGCGTAAATTCACCAAGCTTCTACTCGTTTAACAGTGATTCTTGTGATTTTAATAAATAAAAATATTTAGAACTTGAATTTGAGTTTTAATTCGTCACAATCATACCCTATCTCTTATTTTTTTATCTACTTTTTATCTAAATATTTGTTTTATGCGATAAATTCCAAGAAAATAATTAAAAATATGTGTACGGAATCTGCCGTCTGCGGCACGCAATCAAAGCCACGGGCAGCATTTAGTAAGCATAAATGACAAAAACAAGTGGTAAATTAGCCGTTTATATATTGAAAACGATTTCTAACCACTATAGTTTCATCTCTTTAGGCTGGATTCGACCAACTTTTGGTACAACTATTCCGTGGATTAAAAAATGTTAAATACAAGTATACTGTCAGTTTACCAATTTAGTCTGCAAATAGTGCTTGGTCAATTTTAGTCGAATCTAACCTTAGACAAATATAAAAACTACTGTGATGGAAGTGAAATGCGCAGGCGCAGTACGCAGTGGTCGAAGACGCGCTTCTCAGCCGCTGATCAGGATGTGTTCACTTGTGCGCAATTGTTGGCTGGCACTCCGTTAGCGCTAGTTGCGGCACAAGCATCTTAAACTGTGACACCTGCCGATTGCGTAACTCGGTTTCAATCCGATTTCAATCAGCGAACTGTCAATAAGCTGTCACATTCATACAAAATACGTTAGTTTTTGATTGAAATCAAGTGAAATCGATTGCAGCCGAATTACGCAATCAGGAGGCAGATCATCTCATCATCATATCAGCCGGTAGACGTCCACTGCTGGACATAGGTCTCCAAAGAGCGCATGACGACCGATTTTGAGCCTCATCCACCGATTTCCTGCGACTACCCGTCCGGGGAAGAGCTACCGCCATAATACCACCATACCTATTTCACCATATACACAGAGTCATTCATTATCAACATATATACAACAAACATAAGGGATAGGATAGGGTCACTGACACGTGCCGAGCGCTGCTTTTTCGATTTCTAACAAGGATAACAAATTATTTAATTTAACTTAATATAATTTTTAATATAAAAAAAAATGTTTTAAAAAAAAAAGTACAAGTATTATTTTTTTATGTGTGGAACCTATCCCTTAAGTTTGTCAGGTTTATAATGAATGACCTTATATATTTCTTTTATTTCATTTGGACGGGGGGACAGATTGAATATTAGTTTTGAAATAGTTTTATCTCTTCTCTCGTTACTGACAGAGTGACAGATCGCACTTTAAAAAAAAATAGTGCGATCCTTATTGCAAAAAGGGGGACAGATCGCACTATCTGTCCTCTTAAGGAGACAAAACTAGGTGACAAATGTAAATAATCCAGTTTGAGGATAGATAAGGTTAGATAAGAGCGCTATGTTAAATGTTCAAAAATAACTATTTTGTTTTAAAAACAAAAAACGCTGCACCACAACATATTATAGCTCCACATTTGAGAGCCACTGGCCAAGGATATAAAGGTACGTGTCAACAATTGTGTTCCGCGTCACGTTGCCCGCCTGCTTCACAACATCTACTGTGCATAGACTAACTCTTCTAGTAGGGCTGGTCTCTTCCCTTTTTAAACAGCTTAACAAAGAAGTCAATTATATAATAAATTATATAATAATCAATCTAGCCCTAAATTAAGCAAAGCTGGGAATCAGATAAGGTAACTGACACAATGAATTTAATTTTTGTAAATTCATTGTATATAAATCAAACGTAAGGGATAGGTTCCACACATAAAAAAAAATATTTATGTACCTATAATTTTTTTTTATGTATGTTTTGTCTTAAAAATCCCAAGTAAACAAAAAAAAAATCGATTACGTTTTTCCGATCAATTATTATTTATCGTTGTTGGGAATCGAGTTAAGCGACGTTATAATCAAATATTCGAGTGTGCGCGCCCCGTAGCGAATTAAAGACACGCGCAGGTCAAGGACGCGCGGGTTATTGACCCGCGATTCATTGACGCGCGGGTCTCTGAGACGTGCCGAGCGCTGCCTTTTCGATTTCTAACAATGATAACTAACTATTTAGCCGAATTACGTAATTTTTTTTTTAAATATAAAAAAAACGTTAAAAAAAAAAGTACAAGTATTTTTTTTTATATGTGGAACCTACCCCTTAAGTTTGTCAGGTTGATAATGAATGACCTTATAATATATATTTTTTGTAAATACATACTTAGAAACACGCATACACCAGATACACAGATATCATCATAATCATAACATCAACCTATATTATTGCAACCCACTGTCGTGATTATTTCTCCCATTTGGAAGCCAGCTCCCAAATCTAGCGTACCTACTATGAGCCTGTACTAATACTATGAGCATGAGCCTCACCTAGTTCGATTGGCACCACACTGAAGCTTTATGATGAAGAGGGATCATCAAAAAAAAAGCTAGGAACCCAGCCGAGTTTGTTGCCAGATTCTTCTAGGCTGGGGCGCGTGGAACTGGCGTAAATTCACCTAGCTTTAAGACGTTCCAAAATGATCCTTGTGATTTTATTGAAAAAAAACCTTTTTGACTTTGACTTACTTGACGTAGGTCTTGCCTTAAGCGCACCACTGAACCTAATCTTCAGCTTTTCTCACAGATACACAGATACGTATACACAGCCTCACTAAAAACTTATAACACCCCTATTTTCGTCGGGGTTAAAAACATAACATAATACATATATAAACATGAGCACCGGTGGTCTAGTGGTAGTGACCCCGCCTTCCGATCCTAAGGTCGTGGGTTCAAACCCGATCGTGCACCAACGGATTTTTCTGTTCGAAAAATTTATGTGCGCAATGACTCTCATACGGTGAAGGAAAACATCGTGAGGAAACCGGCATGTCCAAGAACTATAAATTCGAAATACATGTGCCATCCACCAATCCGCATTGGGTCCGCGTGGTGGATTAAGACCCAATCACTCTCGCCTGAAAGTAAGTCAGTGTCCCAGCAGTGGGAACATTAGAAGGCTGTCATGATAAAATAAATAAAAAATTAAAAAATTTTTTCCCTTCACAAAAGGTTTCATAAAAACTAGTTGTCTAAGGTATATACTATTTAAGTACTTAATCTAGGTAATCTAAATATAAACCTGTTTTGAGAGGGGCTGGTGCCTAAGTTCAAAAGAACCTGTAATTACAGGTCACCAGGACCTCTCTCCACTGATTGTATAAAATCTTACAATGTTAGGTACCTACTAGCCGTTGAGACTTGGTAAGTGTGAAAAGAAATGATGAAAAACATAGATATAAAACTGTAAGCTCACAGCCCTAGCTACTGTTACAATGCAAAGGAACTGCGTCTGTATGTCTGTGTGTGTTCACGTTGCATCACTGTCGTCCGGATGCAGGCCATCTTCCTTGTTATGTTGTTTATTGTGATCATGTGTGATTTAACAACACTCTTTTACAAATCATAAACTTAATAATACATATTTAATAAAATATTAAATATCTTAAGAGAGTAGAGTTCTTTGTGATAGAGCTCGTCCAGGGAAGGACTACCACCATACTTATTTCTGCCGCCAAGCAGTAATGCTCGCATTCCTGTGTTCCGGTGTGAAGGGTTTGGTTTCCGGTGAAATTACTGGCACATGACGCTTTCGATCTTAGCCTCAAGGTGGCAACCCGTGAGTGATACCTCTGGTATTGCAAGCGTCCAAAGGCTGCGGTAACCGCTTACCATCTTGTGAGCCGTACGCTTGGTTGCCACTTCAGTTGTATAAAAAAAAAACTTCCAATGAAGAACTAACTAATCTACTAATCCGCATTGAGCCCGTGTGGATAGTGTCCCAACCACAGAACTATATTTAAGTAGAATGAGTGAGTGTGTACTTCTCGTGCCGAAAAGACGGGCTAAGTAAGGACTGAGTAACCTCTTTACTCGCCGTGAAACTCTGCTCACAACCGGGGGCGGTATGGGGTGTGCCAGTGCCTAGAATAGGTTTGCTGCGTGCTAATCGATGCTTTTAAATCGTTCATTTTCGCGCGGCTTATGTTTCCCATCACTATTAATAAATAAAATAATACATTTGTGTGTAAAATACAGATACGCAAAATGTTACACGCTCGGTTTCCATACAAAACCAACGAACTTTCATCCTACTTAAATATAGTTCTCTGCTCCCAACAGTAGGAATATTAGAAGGCTGTCATGATGAATGAAGAACCGACTCCGGGTGCGCCAAAATTAGGCTTAACCTGGACTCTTCGGCAAGATGAACTCCGCTGAAGAGCCAACTATTGGTACCACCGGCTTACTGGCACTGCTACAGGGCACTGTAGCAAGTGAAATTACTGGGCGAAAGATACCTAACAACAATGTCTCGGGGTGATAAGCGCGGTGCAGTGCCACGCAAACACTTGAATACTTTAAGCTTTCGGTGGCACTGCATCTGTAATAGTCAGGCGTGGTGCTTAACATCAGGTGGGCGCCTTGATTGTCTTGTCACTTGCTGACATAAAGGTCAGGAGTAGAGCTTAACATGAGAAGTATGACTTAAGCGTCTTGTCCCTTGCTTACTAGTAGTTCTCCGAGGTCTTCTGAAATTGCACAAACTTTTAAAAGGTAATTTTTTACTGCATTTTGAGGGGCTTTTTTGCTCATCACGCTGAAGATCCTCATCAGATCTTCACTAAATGTATGAGAGACCAATTTAAAGTTTTTACCTTTTTTAAAATATAAAAATATACGTCGAAATTGGATCTCCTATGGCGCAGATATCCAGTAGCCCCGTGTTAGCCCTTTTCTAAAAATAATTTAAAAAATAAAAATATATACCTAAAATCTATAAAATTTTAGGACCTGCATACCAAGTTTCAACCAGTTTGATTGAAAAATAAGACCTGTAGGCGATTACAGACTGACTGAAGGACAACAGCATTTTCGGCCCATCTCGAAACTGAGACGCTTCGCTCGCTTGGTCAATACCTCTTATAAATACCTCGTGATATAACAAAGTTTAAAAAACATTCCATAATTGCGCCTATCAAGACATGAGTGTATGTTGTCCGGTGCGCGTGCGCCGGTCGTGACCCGGCCTCAAGCTCGCACATGCCGCACTTGATTAGATTATGTTTCGAGGAAGCTCTAAACTAAGCTGATTATTAAAGATTGTACAAACATTTTCATAGTTATTTCACAGAACAGTGTTAATTGCGATTATCACACTTCACACTAATCAAATCACACTATCACACGTTAATATTAAGATGTATTTATCTAAAGTTTGAATGTTTGTTCGTTTAGATAGAAGTTTGTTCCTCAATAACTCGATAACCACCAAACTGATTTGATTGAAAAAAGCACAGATCCTGACAACAGACAGACCTGTAACAGGACATGGTGCTTTTTTTGCCGGAAAATTTACGGTTCCCGAGTTCCAACTCATGAAAGTTACTACTCTGTTTCTTAAATTAAAGAACTTAAATTAAGAGTAGTAGAGTTCTTTGAGATAGAGCTCGTCCGGAGAAGGACTACCACCATACCTATTTCTGCCGCCAAGCAGTAATGCTCGCATTGTTGTGTTCCGGTGTGAAGGGTATGGTTTACGGCGAAATTACTGGCACATGAGGCTTTCAATTGAGGCTAAGCTCAAGGTGGCAACCCGCGAGTGATACCTCTGGTATTAAGCGTCCATAGGCTACGGTAACCACTTACCATCTTGTAGGCCGTACGCTTGGTTGCCACATCAGTTGTATACAAAAAAAAAACAAGGTTGACTCTAATCTGTGGCTAAGACCATTCTCTAAAATACAATAAGTCTAGGTTGTAAATTACCACAAGTGAATCAACGTATCATACAACTGAAGTGGCAACCAAGCTTACGGCCCACAAGATGGTAAGCGGTTACCGCAGCCTATGGACGCTTGCAATACCAGAGGTATCACTCGCGGGTTGCCACCTTGAGGCTAAGATCGAAAGCCTCATGTGCCAGTAATTTCACCGGAAACCATATCCTTCACACCGGAACACAGCAATGCGAGCATTACTATATCATCATGGAATAAATGTACGCACTGATCGCGATCTGTAAAGATTGCCAGAACAGTCGAGCGCATCAAAAACGACTCATATCAAAATACTACAACAAATAAACCCTCTACTACCTATCTACTAGTCATTATCTATAATATTGCAAGTACAGTATTGTCAAAGGCTTCGAAGAAAATGTCAATTTTGCCATCAATATTTCAACTAGCCGTCAGTCCAACGCCTCATGCTACTGCAGTTACTAATCGATTTTTCGATCCTTTGATCAGCTTAGAAGGGTGGTATTCAGCAGTTATTTGTAAATGTTGGCAGGCCGTGCCGGGCTCACGGTGCTCCATACTTAATGGCTTGCATGGGTAATTGCTGTCAGGCTTCCGGTCCCATCGCAAGTCACATCATAGAATAATATATGAATAGTACTTGCGCATCCAACTAATATGCCGTTGAATAGCCAAGTAGCTGTGTAATTGCAGTTGTTTGGTCAGGATCGATACTGGTGCTTGTATTCAATGGGTCTAGTCTACTAAGTAAGGAAGTTCTTATGAGTCTGTGGCCAACTCTGGTGACAGAGTTTCTAGGCCGCCCAAAAGCCTCTGTCATGGTATGTCATGTCTAGTCTATTGACAGAGAGAAACGTTAATCGTGGCAAATACCGTAGTTCAACTAATTCAGAGCATTCAGACATAAGCTGGACCACGGAATCTGTCACGATTTTGTGTGCAAGAGCTGAGACGTGGTGTATGCGTTTTTCACTCTGGCCGATTTCTTTCTTTATCTCCTACTTTCTTGATTCTACACGAGCTGACCCGTGCGGTTTCACTCGCGTTTTTGCAGTTTTTATGCTATCCCTCAGAAACAGTACATTTTTTCGGCATAAAAAGTAACCTGTGTGTTATTCCAGGACATAAGCCATCTACATTCCAACAGACTCCATACACACAGACTTTCGCACTTATAATATTAGTAGGATTACCACCTTTTTTTTCTTTAATCGCGGAACCAACGCGGATTAGTGGATGGTATATGATTTTCGAATGTTTAGTTATCGGACATGTACCAAATTCGTAGTTTCTGATACATATTTCACAATCAAGTTCTAATTCCCACTGTAAGACACTGGCCTACGACTTAAACTAGACATTAGACATAAAAGCCTTGCCATGGCATTGTAGATAATTCATTGATGCAGGACTCTGAATTCGTAAATCTTAATCTAAATGGTGGGCATCTACGAAAGCTACAAATTAAGAAGTAGTAGAGTTCTTTGTGATAGAGCTCGTCCGGGGAAGGACTACCACTATACCTATTTCTGCCGTAATGTAGCAGTAAAGCTCTCCGCATTGATTGATGTAATTTCACCGGAAACCGGTTTCCAGTGAAATTACAGGCACATGAGGCTTTCCATCTAACGTCTCGAGATGGTAAAGTCAAAAATGATTTATTTCAATAAAATCACAAGGATCATTTTGAAACGTCGTGAATTTACGCCAGTTCCACGCGCTTGTAACATGCCTTGTAACACGCAAGTAATATCTATGATGTTGCAAGCGTACATAGGCTAACCGCTTATCATCAAGTGGGCCGTACGCTTGGTTGCCACTTTAGTGGTATAAAAAAAAGCTCTATATACGCAAAGAAGAGACCCAGATGAGTCAGTAACAAGTTATCGTGCATCAAATTGCCGCATTCAACTCTATAACATCTAATCTCGTATTAACTCTGCATCACCATCTAATTCCTCTTATCTCCTCTCCTCGCAAGCCATCGGGCGACAATACCACTTCACACATACATTAGCACTACAGATCCGATATCACACTAATGTACCAACAAAGGAACATACATAAAAAACTCTAAAGATGTCCTACACATCACGCAACTGACAAATTTTCGACAACAATACACATTGAATGATATAAGGGTTAAATACCTTACAAATATACTTTTAACCGTCGCGTAAATTCAATTTACAAACGATTTAAAACCTTAATCCGTAGTGTATAGAAGCTATGTAGATAATTATCTTGTAAGGATTAGGGGAAGTGTAGAGTTGTTGGTACGCTGTGTGCTATAGAAAAGCGGTGCGTTTGAAGGCAGGTCGGATGTCTCAATCGAAGGCTTTGCGCCCGCGCCGCGGTTACTACCACGTACAACCTTATTCTGGATCCCTTGTGATTTTTTCTTTTTTCTGTTTACAATGGTTTAAGTTATGACGTCCGCAAAATCTATGTTTTTTTTTATACAACTGAAGTGGCAACCAAGCGTACGGCCCAGAAGATGGTAAGCGATTACCGCAGCCTATGGACGCTTGCAATACCAGAGGTATCACTCGTGGGTTGCCACCTTGAGGCTAAGATCAAAAGCCTCATGTGCCAGTAATTTCACCGGAAACCAGATAGTGGTCAAACGTTAGCCTATTCTAAGTAATAAAAAAAAGAAACATACCCTTCATACTGGAACACATGTTTACTTCTTGTATATTTAAATGAATTGCTGTGCGTTAGGCTCGCTAAAACTCGACAACGGCTGGACCAATTTGCCTAATTTTGGTCTTGAAATGTTTGTAGGAGTCCAGGGAAGGTTTAAACGATGAGAAATTATGGAATAATTGCAAAAAAAATAACGCGAGTGAATCCGTGCCTGGTCAGCTAGTACTTTAATACTTATAATAATAATTTAAATAACTACTTACTACCTGCAACGCCCTGACAGGGTTCATGTACTCACTTCTAGCTACATTATTTTAGACCTAAGCTAAATGTACATTGTGCAGAAAAAATGAATATGATTGATTAGATGAATATGAATAATTTTATGTTAGATTTGTTAAGTTCTTGAATTCAGAATAAGTCGCCTGCATACAAACTGTTTGTACAACATAACGCATGCAACAAGGTGTCGTTCCAGAGTTATTGTTTCCAATAAATCACTGGCGTCGTTGACAGGGTTAATTCGGTGACGACAATATTGTACCCTTTACCCTATTCAACGCTAATCACTTTACTTTCAACCTTATGCTGGCTAAATAGAGTTAAAGTTGGAATGTTTAGTGTTAACTTTTGATTTTGATTTTTAAATTAGATTTACTGTATTATGCGGATGTCATTTCTTAAATAACAATGGAGTTTTTATAGAGTCATTAATATGACAATCTTTGTATTATTTTTTAAAAGGTAAGACATCTCAATTATGAGGTTTTACTAGCTTTTACCGTGACTTTACCTGTGATATAAATCAGTATTCAGTATTCAGTATTCAGTATTCAGTATTCAGTATTCAGTATCATTTATTGCATCATGATTATAAGGGTAATATATGTCACAGGTCTTATGTAATATTAAATAATATCAGAGCAGCCAACACATAGCTATGTACCCAGTAAGGGTGTTGCACTATAAAATTGAGTAGGAGCGGACCGAATCAGATAATTAAAAAGTGTTATCCACCAATCGCCATCGCATGACCAATCACTCTCGCTCTGGAGTAGGACAATACCCTAACAGTAAGAACATCAGAAGGCTGTCATGATGATGTAGTAAAAAGATAATCCAAAAGGCTTTTCCTGTCTAAAGATAAAAATTAAAATGAACAAGGAACTAACTGATAAGTTTATTATTTAAAGATTATTCATTTCATATCGCAAAAAGCAATATAGTTTTTTAGCAGATCGACATTTAACCCTTCAGTATCTAAGGTACATATAAAGTACAGTAATCCACCTCGACGCATTCACTAAACCGGAAAACGCAAATTAACAACAAAGACGTAACACATCTGCGCCTCTTCAGCCACCGCTCACCACGCAATTGTGAGCCTTATAACAAGGGCATAGGGAAGTGTGAAGAGACGGCTAAGCAGATTTATTATTGATATAAGATATGTTTAATAAGTGCAAAAGGACGCAGCCATGCGGACCAATCCGGCTTGAGTGTCGTAGGGTTACCATAAACACTTTCACAAACACGACACTTTGCAAATTATTTCTATAATGGCAATTTTTTTTCATACAAAATAAAGCATAAATACTGAAAGGTTGGAAACTAAAGCAATTCTGTAGATATATAAATATTTTTTATTCGTAGACCCAATACGAAAAAAAAGTGTAGAACTGTACTTATAATAAAAATCCGAAAGTTAGAACTGTGTTTGTGTTTAAATCACGCTGTATCGATTTGGATAAAACTTGGAAAAGTAATAGCTCAGGTGGGTAACCGCAAGCTCAAAAGCATTATTGAAACAATTTTAGACTGACATTTCGGCATACAAAAAAAACAGGGTAGGTAATGTTATTTCTATATTGCTATAAGAGCTCGTTGTTACCCCCTGGAGTCTGGACCTAGAGTAGTATCAGGCTTTACTTTCCATCTAGGTTTCACTGACCAGTGAATGGAAGTCTTATAATAATCCAAAAGAAAGACACTCTACAAATATTGCAATACTGATTCATGGGTAATACGTCAGCCGCGGCAACTTTGTAGCGTATCAAACGCAACTTATCGAAAACATACGCCTCTCCAATGTTAACGCACTATTTCACACAACCCCTTCACTATCTTTATGGGGCTCGAAAGGTCTTTCAATAGATTGGTGGAAAGTGAGTGGCTCAGCTCATCAAGTGTTCCGTAAAAAAAAATTTGAAAATACTTTTTTTTTTCCATATTCATATTCAACAACAGGCTGGAACAGGCTGGGAAAATGGCAAGGTAAACTGGAGAGTGTCGGATTGAAGATCAGCAGGACAAAAACAGAACACTTGTTCTGCGACTTCGGTGGTCCATCCAGTTTTATCCCCATTGCCTTAGATGGTGTATTCCTACCAGTCTGTTCCGACTTTCGGTACCTCGGTTCAGTAATACAGAAGGATGGTGAGATTGATCGGGATGTGAAAAGTAGAATAAATGCTGGATGGATGAAATGGCGACAGGTCACAGGAACTACGTGTGATCCAAGAATGCCTCTTAAACTTAAGGGGAAAATTTACAAAACGATCATAAGACCTGTCGTATTGTATGGATCTGAGTGTTGGGCTACCAAGGGAACGGATGAGAAAAGAGTGCATGTGGCGGAGATACGAATGTTAAGATGGATGTGTGGAGTGACGAGAATGGATAAAATAAGGAATGAATACATTAGAGGAAGTCTGAAAGTGGCACCAGTGACGGAGAAAATGAGGAGTAATAGGTTAGCGTGGTATGGGCATGTTATGAGGAGGGATGAATGTCATCTGACAAGAAGAATGTTAGATATGAATGTGGATGGATATATAGGTAGAGGTAGGCCAAAGAAAAGATGGATGGATTGTGTGAAAGATGACATGAGTAAGAAAGGAGTGAGTACTGAGATGACGGGTGATAGAGAGGAATGGAAGAAAGGAACATGTTGTGCCGACCCCACATAACGTGGGAAAAAGGGCAGGAAAATGATGATGATATTCAAATACGTTCTGTCATTCCGCCCAAAGCTTTAACGTTTGAAGAATGTTTCTCGCTAAGGAAGTGTAAAAGATAAGATAAGATAATAATAAGATGTAAAATTGATCTGATCTGTCTGATTGAAGATTGAATCTACATTTCAGAAAAACACTGTCTACGGTTCTTTATTTGTCATTAAAAATACAAGTATTTTTAATGACAAATAAAGAACTTTTAAAAAAACTGTCTATACGGTGCTCAAAAATTGAGATTCCCGGCTGTTTAGATATTTTATTAAAAAAATCTCTAAAGAGTATAAATTATAAAGAGTTGTTTCGTTTAAAACATCAAGGAACTCTAAAAAGGCTTTAAAAAGGATTCATTTACTAAGTGCTCTTACAAGTGGGATCCGGATTAAAAACCAAAAGGATTCATTGTAAAAACTTAAAATATTATGTCTGTTAAAAAATTAAAAGATTATAAAACTGTTTTCACTACATTGGTTTCGTATAGATTTGTATAATGTTCTATGGCTGAGGTAAATATAATCGGATTTTTATAAGTGCTTTTGGGAATCGCAATGCGTTTTTTAATAATTTTCTAAAAGATTTCGATGTTCTTGTAAGTGAACAAAGAGAGTATCAAATGACTTGAAAGATATTTTCTAATCACTTTGAATTATTTTAAAAGTAAGGTAAGTCTTTCGGTGTTTTTGTGTGTTCTCAAATTCTGAATACCCCGGTAGCGGTGGATGAGTGCCAGTTTGAGAAACGAGACGTCGCGTGTTCAATCCCCGCTGCAGGACAAATGTTTGCATGATCTGCAAACACTGGTATCTACTAAAAGAGTACATCACCCTACCTTTCTACGGGAATGCAAAATTTCGTTTCTTTCGTCACTTTTGTACAATAAATTAAACAAATTTATTGGTTCACGGGGAGTTACTTCACTTAACAGTACTACAATAACTTGATTCACTTGTTGTTACTCATTGCTTATTTGTCAACAAAAATGTCGTTAATTAGATCACGTTTAGCCTATTAGTTATAATTAAAAACTAATAAATGTTGAATCATAATAATATTGTTTCGATATGACTAATAAGTATAGTTCGCACAGCGGATCTAGGCTTCCGTGAAGTTAGCTGTTTGTAATGCGCAAAGACAATTTAGTTTGAAAAAGCTCCATTGCGCATCGAAACGGCTAATTTCACGACGGCCGAGATCCGCTGTGAGAACTGTACCTACTACGGCACCTATAGATGGCAAACACTGCGTAAGGAATAACGTGAATTAAGTACAGTCAGACACAAATTCTTGATTAAGCCACGTATATTCATCATGCTAAAATTTAATGTAGGATCAGAGAGCGTAGAGCATAATGTTTAACATTTTGCAGCGTAAAGTTTTAATTAATGATTATCGATACTTATATTTTTATTTAAATTCAAAAATTTACTAGCACTATGGTTCTCATTGATCAAAGAAAATAATCGTTTAAAGCTTATAAATATTTCTAGCGCTGACTGTACAAGATACCGGCAAATAAAAGTTAATCTCTTCATAATGACATTGGACGATGACGGCCGCATGTTTGTATATCGATTAATTAATAAATCGAGTCCGAATCGAGATATCGAGATGCTACGATACACGCCGCCTCTAATTGAGTCAAGCCGCTACAAAAGATAATAACATTACAACTTTCTGTTTTCGAGTGTACAACAGACTCTTACCCAACTTTCAATCTTATTTATAAATCCATAAGGTGCACAACGATTTGAATAATCGCAAATGGTTTGTGGAAGACATAAAAAGATGATCACTAAATGCCAAGCATTTATCTGTCAAAATTAAAAAAGTTATATAGTCTATGGTGTATGGGAATCGATACATTTTTGATTAATGGCGGTTAAAGTAGATTATGTTGGCGAACAACGTAAGATTGATGTGTTTTGTTGTATTTTTTGTCATAAAAGCTAATAATAAATTCGTAACACTATCTCACCCGCATCGGTATAAGGACTTATTGATACACAGTAGGTTGTATCAGATGTGATACACAAAGGTTATTAGCTATTTTATTGCAAAAACTGGCAAATCTTTACCCGTTCGCACCTGTACCAGTTCACACAGAAACCGGCAGATTTGCTAAGAAACCGGTGCTTTTGACACACAAGACCAAAGTAAGGTGATATACATCGCATAATGGCAACACAATTCCTTCGTTTTTCAATTTATTGAGCGGGTGTCAAGTGGGAGTCGTCATTTTATTTGTTCTAATCTTTATCTGGCACTGATTTTTTTCATGCAAAGGAGTTGTTTCACGCAGTATGGAGTCTTTTGCAGGGGTCTAAATAAACATTAAAGAAACCGTTTAACACTGTTTATTTGTTTTATTTTGGCTTCTTTCATAATCTAAAGTAAGTTTATCTTTGTGAAGGAGTGCAACACAATGCGTAACAACATGGCGGGCTTAACGAAAATCTGGGTTATTAGGTCCTGTCAAAGTAAAGATGCGTCACGATCATTGGCTAATTAGCTGTCATGACGGACCTCTTGTGTTCCCGTTTTTGAAAACTCAACACAATAAACATTTTTCTTTTAGAACTTTGTTTGTCTACTTAAAAATAAAATTATATGTTATGTAACTATATGTCTTTTATTTTTTATCAATTTTTCTATGGTGTTACAAAGACCTAGGCCACTATGAAATTGATCCTTTCATTAATTTCGCGAATTAAATTATGAATATCGCCGCCAACGCAATTTGGCTCTACCTACCTCTCGTGTCATCAGAATAACTTTTTTTTTATACCACTAAAGTGTAAGTAAGTGAAACCAAGCATACGGCCCACTTGATGGTAAACGTTACGGCCTATGTACGCATGAACATCATAGATATCACTTTAATTGTAATTTTTTGCCTGTAATTTCACCGGAAACCATGCCCTTCGAACCGGAACACAGCAACGCGAGCATTACTGCTTGGCGGCAGAAATAGGTTCCCCGGACGAGCTCTATCACAAAGAACTAACTGTTTATTACTGTGAATTTATCGCATTATGTTTTCTTAATACTTAAAGCAATGTATAAAAAAACGATTTATCTGCTAAGCCCTGCGCACCGTAAGTGGAAAGAGGAAACTTTGTTAAGCGCATCTCAAAGTCAGCTAACACAGGGTTAATATCCTTAAGTCTGAAAGAGGCTTTTGTGCGTCGTGTTACTGAGAATAAGTTCTGCACGGCGTTAGGTAACTGTATTTAGTTGCGGGTTCACTATGCGTGCTACACCTTAGTCATTGAAAACTACAGTTATTTTATTTACTTTTTTGACGACCGATGTGGCGCAGCGGGCACAGGTCCGCTTGCGACGCGGAGGTTGCGGGTTCGATTCCCGCCTCGGATCAAATGTTTGTGCGATCTACAAATATTTAGAATAATAAATATTAAGTATATCAGTCATCTAGTACCTACCTACCAGAACCATAACACAAGCTCTATTTAGCGCTGTGTGGAGTGTCCAGCATAATTTTAAAAAAAACTTAGTATCAGGGATGCTATAAGGTGGTGAGAGTATTGCATTGAGATGTGATGATGTGCGAGTATCCGTATCTATCACCAATATGGTTAATAACAATAATATAAACTTTTATTCTATTACATAAAAGTATTAATTTTATTTTTTATTTATTTTTGTAGTAAAGTAAATAAAATAATTCTAGAACTGGTAACAAAAATGGCCACAACTCAGCATAAATGCTACGGCAGAACAACTCATGCCGTAGCGCTGATTTTCTGTGGTCACCGGATGTTATTTAAGATGTTTTTTTTTTTTATACAACTGAAGTGGCAACCATGCGTACGGCCCACAAGATGGTAAGCGGTTACCGCAGCCTATGGACGCTTGCAATACCAGAAGTATCACTCGCGGGTTGCCACCTTGAGGCTAAGATCGAAAGCCTCATGTGCCAGTAATTTCACCGGAAACCATACCCTTCACACCGGAACACAGCAATGCGAGCATTACTGCTTGGCGACAGAAATATGATGTCTTTTAATTTGGTTCTTGGAGATGCCGGTTTTCTCAAAAAGTTTTCCTTTGCCAGAAATACCAAAAGCATTGGTGTACCACGACTTTGAACCCACAACTTTATGGAAAGATCACTAACTCTTACACCAGCTTACTCTGTCAAATATAATCGTAGTTCCAGTCAGTATGTACAAATAAATAGTGTTTTTTGTTTGTCGGCGACGAGTGAAGTAGGTTGTTCGCGCGTGGCTGCGCCCGCGCCGGGCTCGCCTATTGATATGTCATTTTGACATTTAAGTCATCCACACGACACACTAGAAAATGGTGCGACAATTATTTAGCAGCACTCTAGTGATGCTAGTATATAATCTATGTTTTATTAGGTTTTCATTAGTTTTTTTTACATAATCAATAAATATTTAATCAAAATTAATTAAGTTTTTTTTGAGTTAACATTAAATTTTTGCATATTAGCGTTTAGTTTGGTACTATAGTGTTATTTGTTAATATCACTCAATTTTGAGTGGTCTCATCATTTATTTTATTTTCATCATTGATTCATTATTTTCATTTATTATGTACCTGGTACATTCATTTTTTTAATTTTACATTATTATCAACAATATTTTATTTATTATGTTTGGTTTTCTACTAGTATTTATACGGTGGCCTAGCGGTCGTAGCGTAGCTATTAGCGCGAGGCAAAGAATCGTTTTTCAATGCAGCCTGTTGCGTTTTTTAACTAAGTACTTGCTGTGTTAAAATAATAGAACCTACAAACAAAACATCATGACAGCCTTCTAATGTTCCCACTGCTGGGACACTGGCCTACTCTCAGGCGAGAGTGATTGGGTCTTAATCCACCACGCGGACCCAATGCGGATTGGTGGATGGCACATGTCTTTCAAATTTATAGTTCTTGGACATGCCGGTTTCCTCACGATGTTTTCCTTCACCGTATGAGCACTGGCATTGCGCACATAAATTTTTCGTAGCGAAAAATCCATTGGTGCACGACCGGATTCGAACCCACGACCTTAGGATCGGAAGGCGGGGTCACTACCACTAAACCACCAGTGCTTGACAAGCAAAACTGTTTAGTTAAATTTATTATTATTACGGGTTGCAATAGATGTAGCACTCTTACTCTGCGCACAGCTGCGTCCAATCACAATATCTCGAGATGCGCGTGAGTGGGACATGGAAACTGTTTTAGCCGATGCTACTCTCACATTGGCTGTGGACAAAGCTTCACATACACTTATTTTGTACAGGGTGTGCTATGACGAGACGATTATGTTTGTCACCTGATGTAAAGTATGATTTACATTGAGTAACAAGATCAGTGCTGCCTCCAAAATCGAGCAAAGTCAGTGCTGACCCGCTACTGAGCTAATGTAAATAGATTTAATAATTATAATATAGTTAATAATAATATAGAGCACCGGTGGTCTAGTGGTAATGACCCCGCCTTCCGATCCTAAGGTCGTGGGTTCAAACCCGGTCGTGCACCAATGGATTTTTCTGTTCGAAAATTGATGTGCGCAATGCCACTGCTCTCATACGGTGAAGGAAAACATCGTGAGGAAACCGGCATGTCCAAGAACTAAAAATTCGAAAGACATGTGCCATCCACCAATCCGCATTGGGTCCGCGTGGTGGATTATGACCCAATCACTCTCGCCTGAGAGTAGGCCAGTGTCCCAGCAGTGGGAACATTAGAAGGCTGTCATGATGAATATAGTTATTTATTCAGACAACTTGTAGTCTTGTTGTCTTGTGTAATTTAGAGTTAGTAAAACGTTGTCGGGTTAATGCTGACCTCAATATTATTTTAGCTTATTTGCTCAGGAGCCGTCTACATCAACCGCCTGTTGGCCGCCATTTCGGAGCGGTTGCGCGTGTAGCATACACCCTGTCCAGGTCCAGGATTTCGCAGTGTAGGTCTGCTACAGGCATAAAAAAACACAAACATTCGATACATAATAGCTATACTTTTCAGTAGAATTGCCAAAGTCTAATTTTTGGCGTGTTTTTTGAAAGTGTTTTTTGGCGTGATCGTCACTTTCAAAATCAAGGTTTTACGTGAAACGGAACAGGGAAAAAAACAAATTCAACACTTTTTTACTTTAAATTAAATTCAAAAATCAAATCCCTGACACGTAAATGTCGTAAAAAAATATGAAAATATTACTATAATATTTTGATCTTGAGGCATGAGACTTTTTGGTCCGACTTTTGGTCATTGTCCTTTGATTGTAAGGGGATTTTCAAATTAAAAGTATAACAATCCCCATCGCAGGGGATATCTAAGGGGATTTGAATAACAAGCCCTCATGAGGCACCTTCTACACGCTCCGAGGTAAAATCATAATCTCCGGTGGCACACCTAACTGCGTCCACATCACAATTCGATTAAGCTTTTTGGATATAACTTTAAATGAATAAGTGGAAAGGGTTAAGATTGGATTGACTCATGATAAGCATGACTTTAGATGCCTCAATCATGCCTTTTTTGTATGTCAGCATGTGAGACTGTCATGCCGTTCGCCTGATGTTAAGCGCCACGCCTGACTATAGGTACAGCTGTAGTGTTATCCATCGTTTAAGTTTAAAGTTCTTTGAGGATTTAAGCATCTTGACTTTTTTTTTTTTAATTTTTTTTTTTTGAAACTCAAGTGTTTTGTCGCGACAAACAGCAATACGCCTCGGGTTATTAACTTCCTTTAAAATTTTTGTTTTTTAATATTACTTATAGGAATATTACTTAACACATAGTCAAAAGATTAGATAGATAGATAGATAGAAAACACTTTATTGCACACCACACATAAAGAAATACAAACATAGGAGTAATATATAACATAAAACTAGTAGCGGAAGTACAATGGGCGGTCTTATCGCTAAGAGCGATCTCTTCCAGACAACCTTAGGATGGACAGGATCGAGGATTATGTACTTATTTTATTTTCAAACTTTAAACTTACATTACATGATCGACATAGCATCACTTTCAGTATGACAAAAATGACAAAAAATGTACAATGCATCATGCAACTATAATTTTGCTGTCATTATGCTAAGCATCCGAGAGCACCGGTGGTCTAGTGGTAGTGACCCCGCCTTCCGATCCGAAGGTCGTGGGTTCAAACCCGGTCGTGCACCAATGGATTTTTCTGTTCGAAAAAATTATGTGCGCAATGCCAGTGCTCTCATACGGTGAAGGAAAACATCGTGAGGAAACCGGCATGTCCAAGAACTAAAAATTCGAAAGACATGTGCCATCCGCCAATCCGCATTGGGTCCGCGTGGTGGATTAAGACCCAATCACTCTCGCCAGAGAGTAGGCCAGTGTCCCAGCAGTGGGAACATTAGAAGGCTGTCATGATGATGATGATGATGCTAAGCATTCATTAGCCTCCTATAGTTTAGCAGCCGAGTCAGCCACATCGCCACAAAGGTCTTGGAAGCGAAAGGAGGATGTCCTAAATCCGCCATGATTATGACAACAACAATATACCTAGTTCTTAAAACTTAGTTAATTCCATTAGTAACTTATTGTTTTGCAATAAGTAGTTACCAGACAAATACTTGCCAGATTATAATCTGATGTAGAGTTACAAATAAAATAGAACTGGCTTTTAAATTATATTATTAGGTTAAATTATGTCAAATAAAATTACTGGGTACAAGAGATTATGAATAGCAACACTAAGCAATACAGCTTTACCGCCTCGAAAAAAATTGCAACGTCTATTAATCAAACATATCATCATGGGTCAGCCCATAATTATTAACTTTTTCCATTGTCAAGAGACTGGCCTACTCTCAAGTGACAGTGATTAGGCTAAACGCTGCGTGAACTTTCTTAAAATGTGCGTTGTGTCGCTAAATAAAATCGGAAAAATGCAGTTTATTCAACGAATGAAACTCAAATAAGATTAGATTTTTTGTTTTTACTTATTACTCATTCCCAAAGCTGCAGCGGGTCAGCGGGAATCAGCTAAATCTTAATCCTAAAAGCAATTAAACTTTCGCAGAACCATACAAACTTTAAAAATATCCATTTCAATCTTACTTGTGCTCAGAATCGCTCAAAAGGATTATAAAGTATTTAGGAATTTATCAAAAAGTCGATACAATTCCAATTGACGCCAGTATTTTGACTATTGTCATTATTTCTGTGTCTATATTGTTACTATTGTCAATCTTTTGTTATTATTTTGCAAACAAAACGACAGAAACTACTTTTTAAAGCGCCTCTAATCCGTTTCCTAGCTCTACAGGTACTTTAACCATAACCAAATACAATAACTGTCGATTATCTTCTTCTAATCATCTTAAGCAACACGTAAGCCTTATACCAAGGTAGTAAGACTCAGTTTAGGGTAGCAGGTTGGAACTCTAAGGTCGAACGGTCAACGAAATGTTTCTAATAATTAGTTATCATCGATCATCGGAGCTTGGCCACATTAATAAAGATATTAAATGCCGTGCATTTTTATTCCGCAAGCTGTTCTAACCCCTACTTGGTGGTGATACAGTTCAGTTTTTGTTGCAGTTCAGTGAGTAGGCGGCATGATCAAAGACGGCGGCATCTGTGGGACATTACGGGTAAAACCAATCATATGACAGGACGATGCAAGATCAAAAAGAATCAAAATGTTTGGCCATTTTTTGAGATTCGTCTTTTTTCGGCAGACAGAGGGTTATACCGTGTATGCAGAGTGGACTGTTTTTTTTTTATGTCACCATCAAATCACGTAGTACTAATATCTGTTCTGTGACCAAATGACGTGATGATAAATTCTATAACTGTGTTGTCACTCAATGCTGTTCTCTGTCCATCCTAAGGTTGTCTGAAAGAGATCGCTCTCAGCGATAAGGCCGCCCATTGTACTTCCGCAACTTTTAGTTTTTAAGCTTTTATTTTCTGTTTTCTATCTATCTATCTATCTATCTATCTATCTATCTATCTATCTATCTATCTATCTATCTATCTATCTATCTATCTATGTTACATTTCAGGCAGTGCACTGCGATCGTCACCTCGAGATATGGGTTAGATTATTTAAGTTTTAATAGGGATCCTTATTTTTATAACAACAAATATAGCCTATGTTACTCAGGGATAATGTAGCATTCAAATACAAATTATACACAAATACAAATCTTCTCTTAAATTTTTTTATTAATAATTAGTTAATTCATTAAGTTTCTTTCACCCAGTGCTGCAGAGTTACAGTGCCTTTCTAACCTTAACACTATAGTATGCTTGCAACTGCTGCTTGGAGACGAAAAATCTGGCACTGCGGTTGAGGTGGTAAACAACCCACCCACCAAAGACGTATTCTTGCTAAATGGTCACATACTGAGGTTGAAAACAGAGTTCTTTGGGTGATATTTCAACTCAGGTCAGACGTGGCGCTTAACACAAGGCAAAAGACGTAATAGTCTCGTCGTTTTTGAATTATACAAATAAAAACTACTACAAAATTAGCACACACGTACGGTGTACGTACGTCATAGAGTTCTCTGTGATAGAGCTCGTCCGGGGAAGGACTACCATACCTATTTCTGCCGCAAAGCAGTAATGCTCGCATTGCTGTGTTCCTTGTGTGAAGGGTATGGTTTCCGGTGAAATTACTGGCACGAGTGATACCTCTGGTATTGCTAGCGTCCATAGGCTGCGGTAACCGCTTACTATCTTGTGGGCCGTACGCTTGGTTGCCACTTCAGTTGTATTAACAAAAAAAAAAGTTATTTAGATAAAATCTTTTGAATTCTTGCGAATTATTTTTACTGTACAAAAGACTTCAACGCGCGTCTACTAACAGGACCGACCTTTTTGTGACATGACTTCCTCCCAAGCTTCTACCATCTATTGAAAACTAGCGACCCGATCCGGCTTCGCACAGGTTATACCATACGTGTGAACCTTCCTCTTCAATCACTCTATTGATAAAAACGGCAAAAAAGCTGTTGCGTGGTTAAAAAAAACCAGACAGGCAGGCAGGCGAAGGTCCGTCTGCGACGCAGGAGATTGCGGGTTCGATTCCCGCCTTGGGACAAATGTTTGTACTATCTGCAAATATTTGTTCCAGGTGTATTTTCACTATTTTCAGGTATTTTCTATGTATAATAAATATGTATAATAACAGAAGGTCAGCTTAGCTTGGGGTTAGATGATGCTGTGTGAATCGTCCAGCAATATTTATTTATTTATTTATACATAGGTACTTACACTGCACTACAAACTATACACTATTCATACAAAAATCATAATTTTAATTTAGCAGCTTTATTGAATTAGGCGTAACGTTTCTTTTTTTTATTATTTTTTTTATTACAACTGAAGTGGCAACCAAGCGTACGGCCCACAAGATGGTAAGCGGTTACCGCAGCCTATGGACGCTTGCAATACCAGAGGTGTCACTCGCGGGTTGCCACCTTGAGGCTAAGATCGAAAGCCTCATGTGCCAGTAATTTCACCGGAAACCATACCCTTCACACCGGAACACAGCAATGCGAGCATTACTGCTTGGCGGCAGAAATAGGTATTCGTAACGTTTCATATCACGCTGAAGCTTTACGCTTAGTAGCTTTTTTATACACACTAGCGGTCAGTCCCGGCTTTGCAAGAGTAGTAGAGTTCTTTGTGATAGAGCTCGTCCGGGGGAAGACTACCACCACACCTATTTCTGCCGCCAAGCAGCAATGCTCGCATGGCTGTGTTCCGGTTCGAAGGGTATGGTTTCCGGTGAAATTACAAGCACTTGAGACTTTCCATCTAACGTCTCAGGGTGGTAACACGCAAGTGATATCTATGATGTTGCATGCGTACATAGGCTACGGTAACCGCTGACCATCAAGTGGGCCGTACACTTCGTTGCTACTTTAGTAGTATAAAAAAAAAGGTGGACATAAAATATAGCTTAAGTTACCCAGGTATAATGTTCTAATGGTGAAAAAAACTGATAATGATGATGATTAATTAGTCAGACACCAGATAATCTGCCATCTAATACTACATTTAAATAAAACTAGCACAGCCATAAAAATGTGTTTCACCCCTGCTACCAGCTGATTCACCTGTCAGTTCAATGTTAGTAAATATTGCATGTTGAGTTTGACTAGAGTATAGTGGCATGTTGGTTACTCATGTTGCTAATGTTGTTTAAAGGGTTCATTAAGTGAATTTTTAGAATTTGATAATATTATAACACTAGAGAGCATATTCAGAAAATTAGACTGGGAAGGAAGGGGTCTAAATATAAATGGCACTTTAATGAACCATCTCCGCTTCGCAGACGATCTGGTATTGTTCGAAGAGAATCCCACAAAATTATAAAAAATGATACAAGAACTAGCTGATGAAAGCAAGAAAGTAGGGCTCGAAATGAATGCCTCTAAGACAAAGTTAATGACAAACTCAACTGAAGTGGAAATAACAGTAAATAAGAAAAGACTAGAGTTTGAAAGTGAATATACATACTTAGGACAAATCATCTCCCCAGAAGACCAGTCAATGAAACAAATAAATAAGAGAATCGCAACAGGATGGAAAAAGTATTGGAGCCTGAAGGAAATTATGAAAAGCAGGGATTTTAGCCTGGCAATAAAAAGAAAAACATTTAATACCTGTATACTGCCGTGCCTTACATATGGGTGTGAAACATGGTCACTTAGCAAAATTCACAGAGATAGACTTCAAAGTTGCCAACGAACGATGGAAAGAAGTATACTAGGTTTGAGGAAAAGCGACAGGATAAACAGCCAAACAATAAGAGCCAAAACAAAGTTAACCGATATACTGGTCAAAATAGATCTGCAAAAATGGCGATGGACCGGACACATGATTCGAAGTAAATATGATAAATGTAGCAAAATTCTAACTAACTGGTACCCAAGGGATGGCAAACGAATAAGGGGGAGACCAAACAAGCGATGGGAGGATGAAATAAAATTAACAGCCAGTCCTTTTTGGCGAAGGGCGGCATCAGACAGACTTCATTGGAAAGAGCTAGAGGAGGCCTTTGCCAATAGGCACACTGAATTAAGAGACCTAATCTAAGCAGCATAACATTTTTCGAAAAAACTTGTACCTAAGAAATTGATTCAGAATAAAGGCATTATTATTATTATTAATATTATAATATGAAGTTGAATAAGTTGACATTTATTTATGTATTTGTTTATTTATGTTTAGACATTCATTAAGGACTTGACATTTTATTTTCTCTGATTATTTGGACATGTGTATTTTAATTTTTCTTTATAATATTTTATTAATATCTTTTGTGTAAAAAAATTAAGAATAATGTAGTATATTTAGTTTTAGTTGTAATTTTAATTAATTTCAAATATGATTTTATTAATTGTTATTGAATAAATGAAATGAAAAAAATGAAATGAAATAATGTGTGACGCAGTCGCTCTCGTCTGGCAGAGATCGCTACTTAGCGATAAGACCGCCCATTGTTATACCTATAGCTAAACTGTTTCTATTATACAAATAAAGTAATTTCTTTCGATCTATTTACATCCTCTAACAGAACCAGCCTCAACAGGGAAACATGAATACGTTTTTTTTTTAATGTCAGCAAGTGACAAGACAATCAAGGCAAGGCGCCACCCTGATGTTAAGCACTACGCCTGACTATTATGCAGTGCCACCCAAAGCTTAAAGTTTTCAAGTGTTTGCGTGGCACTGCACTGCGCTTATCACCCCGAGACATTGCTGTTAAGTCTCTTTCGCCCAGTAATTTTACTTGCTACAGTGCCCTTCAAACCTAAACACCGTGCAGCTTGCACACTACTAAAAAATCACGTGCACGGCCAAATTCGAGCCACAGACCACCTGGGTAGGAAGAGTCGTTCGTCAACTCACACCATAAATCTTGTCCCAACAGGTGTGAGTTGACGAATAGTAAAAAGGCTATACTCCTCGTTCTGCAACTCACACCACTTTTACTTTGGGTGACTTTTAGTACAGTCAACTAAAAAAGTGTTAGTAAAATAATAAAAAGGCATACTTATGTCGGAGCGCTTTCCACAAGCCAACGCGGCATTTTACTTCCTCCCGAACTCTCTAAATCTAATGATATCTAAACCTAATGATATCTAAACCTAATGATATCTAAATCTAATGATATCTAAACCTAATGATATCTAAATCTAATGATATCTAAATCTAATGATATCTAAATCTAATTATATCTAAATGATGCTAGACTATAAGGAAACAGAAAATTTACTGATGGTACATCATCATCATGACAGCCTTCTAATGTTCCCAATATTGGGACACTGGCCTACTCTCGGGCGAGAGTGATTGGGTCTTAAACCACCACGAGGACCCAATGCGGTGGTTGGAAATTGGTGGATGGCACATGTCTTTCGAATTTTAAGTTCTAGGACATGCCGGTTTCCGCACGATGTTTTCCTTCACCGTATGAGAGCACTGGCATTGTGCAAATAAATTTTTCGAACAGAAAAGTCCATTGGTGCACGACCGGGTTTGAACCCGCGAGGTCACTACCACTAGACCACCAGTGCTCTACTGATGGTTACTGGATAATAATACTATATAATAACCAAGAACCCATTACCTACTCAACAAACATACTGGCATCATACTCAAACACACTTGCATTCCTTAACACAACTCACTCATACTCGTTTCTCCTGTGAAACTGAGACTTAGTGTAGGAAATAGAGCTCTAATTGGTAAAATAATATATGCCATCCACCAATTCGCATAGGGTCCGCGTCGTGGATCAAGACCCAATCACTCTTGCTTGAGGGTAGGCCAGTGTCCCAGCAGTGGGAACATTTTCTAATGTTTCGTCCTTCTGATTTCAATTCTTCGTAATCATATTCGATATTTCATCATTTCTGTCTTCATTCAGCCTTCTGGCTGTCATGATGATGATGATGATGGTACAAAAATTATCTACCAATTTATACGTATTAGTACTGTACCGCCAAATACTGTAAAGTTTAATAAAACATTTTACATTTTTCATTTTTTTTCTCGTGATTACATTGTCATATTGATATAGCCCTAACAAGGCACAGCTAAAAACTGCCGCTAATAAGTCCCAATCACTCGTCAGTTTATTTATTGACTTCTTGTGGAGCAGTGCCCCCTTATTCGGAAAGAAGCGCCAGTAACACGACGATACCTGAAAAAGAAGCTAAGCTCAGTAAAATAATTCAAAACAACTGACTCAAATTTTCGGCAATGCAATTCGGAAATATTACCCTCAGAAATAGTACATGTCCTGGGAAGTATTACCATCATATCTACTTCTGCCGCAAAGCAGTAATGCTTGCATTGCTGTGTTCCGGTCTGCCGGTGAAATTACTGGCACATGAGCTTCTAGCTTCTTCGTGAAGACGGGATCGCTGGTACATGTTATATAAGGTCATTCATTATCAACCTGAAAGGCTCTCAGTCATCAACTGAGGAAGCTCTACTGGCTGCTGTCACGAAAGTCCAAACTATCCCTGGACAACAAACTCCTCCTTTACAAATCTATCGTCAAACCAGTCTGGTCCTACGGAGCTGAGCTTTGGGGGACAGCAGCAAACTCTAACCTAGACATTATTCAACGCTTCCAATCGAAAATGTTACGGATGATAGTGAATGCACCATGGTACATTACCAACTGCCAATTACACCGTGACCTGAAAATGCCAACAGTTAAAAAGGAAATAACCGACAAACTCGAATCCTACGCCAAACGAATGGAAATGCATCCGAATGAGCTTGCTAATGTCCTCATGACAAAAACGACAACCTTTAAAAGGATAAAGAGGAGAGCCCCTCAAGACCTTATAATATAGACGAACTCATAATATGGATACGCCACTGGGCCTACTCCATCCATGTCAAAATGCAAGAGGAGGAGACAAAACTCTAGCTCAATGCCCAGAAAGGCAGATTGCAAGAAAAAAAGGAGATTAAAAAAAAAAAAAAAAAAAAAAATTATCAACCTGACAAACTTAAGGGGTAGGTTCCACACAACAAAAAAAAAATACTTGTACTTTTTTTTTTTTTCTAAACGTTTTTTTTTTATAAAATTTAAAAAAAAAAATTACGTAATTCTGCTTCATAATTAGTTATCCTTGTTAGAAATCGAAAAGGCAGCGTTCGGCACGTGTTAGTGACCCGCGCGTCAATGAACTGCGGGTCACTAACCCGCGCGTCCTTGACCTGCGCGTGTCCTTGACCCGCTACGGGGCGCGCACACTCGAATATTTCATTATTACGTCGCTTAACTCAATTCCCAACAATGATAAATAATAATTGAGCGGAAAAACGTAATCGATTTTTTTTTGTTTACTTGTGATTTTTAAGACAAAACATACATAAAAAAAATAAAATATATAGGTACATATATTTTTTAATTTAGGTGTGGAACCTATCCCTTAAGTTTGTCAGGTTGATAATGAATGACCCTGTATAAATAGTTGGCATGGTCCATTGAGATAAATACAAACATTTATATCGACTGCGGGGCTGCGGAGTGATCTCCGATCGCTAACGATGACGCGCGGCCGGATGTGATTGATTCGGTAGACACGAGCAGCGGTGACAGAGCATTGGCTCTCAATAATAAGTACTAAAGTGATTGTCTTTGGCTATCTTGTCAAAACGACATGGGTCTCCCATTTTAATTATTGTTCTCGTGTTATTTTAAGTTTTATTGCGTAAATTTGGTGGCAGTTTATCCAATTTAACTTGTTTACTTAGCACAAGTGTTAGTAATTGAAATGGAGGGGTAATGTTGGTTGGTAATTTAGTCAAAGACTTTCCAGGAGAATTTTGAAAGAAAAGTCATCGTTTCTTTCCAAATTTCGTTTGTTTACGTTGCTAAGCGACAATCAAACTAATACACTTGACATTGGCAAAATTGTGGCAAACTAGCCACAGAGGCCATAAAACAAAAGAAGAAGAAGAAGTACTAAAGTAAGTTTGAATGAGCCAGTGAGCAGGGTTGGGTGCGTTACGTTACGAGAGATGGTTTCGGCAGAATACCAGCGCCTGCTGCTAAAACAGTAGACATTAATCAGTAGACATTAGTCGAGGCCATTTTGCTGCTGTAGTACCATTTTACTGTGTTGTTTCGATTTATGTTTTTATTTTGTATTCCTCCTTTTTTCTCTTAAGTCGGGATACAGTTTTACTCATCCGACAACCAACGCACCGTTTATATAAAAAGTGTATCTATTTGCTACCTACATACCTACATGGTAATAATGTTCATTTTCTCTTCCTTATGTAACCCTCAGTTACTGGTCAGTCACTGTCTTTTGACAGTGACATTTCTAAACACTCAGATCAGTGTGACTGACCTTAGGCTCTCCACAAATTAAAAAGTAAGCAGTATTTCCAGCTGCACTTAACACCTGTGTTTTAACTTATAATATCCCCGGTTAAATCTCAAGCGTTACACTTATCAACCCATTTTATCACCCAAACTACCAGCTAGAACCTAAGTTAATAACAAATAAAATGTACTATGATTGTAGTAATTAGGTACCTATATTTTTTGCACAATAAACTATTTCATTTCATTTCATTTTTCATTTCTCTTTACTGTGTCATGATTTTAAATTGTTTTAGTTTAAATGTATCTATTATTTATATTTATTTTGTATTTATTAAAGGCTGTAATTCAATTATGATGAAATAATTGATAGAACTCATTTTGGTTCATCAACGAATTCAAAGAGGGCACTATTGTTAATTTAGTATTGTAAAGAATACGGGTAAGTAGCGCCAGTAGCGCCACCCGAAATCGACGGAAGATGACAGGCAGGCAGTCTTTGCTCGGCTTTGTCTCGAGAAACAACTTACTGATTGTTCACTAGATTTAAGTTATGAAAGAGAGTGTAAACATTGTATCGGTGTTAAGGAGGTGATATTTATGCTAATTATACGCCGTTCTGTTATAAAAGTGAGTTTTATTATATTTCAGAAGTGCAAAGAATACCACAGATTTATTACCTAGTAAGTAGGTACGTACTCTGTGTGTGACCAGACAGAGAACGAAAAGGAAAAAGGGCCCGCACTGTCTGACTGCTGGGCAAAGTATTTCCATCATTATCTAGGTATGTCTACCGTATTTATTATCACGTTTAATACTTAATGTTATTTTTGTTTTGCAAGAAAGCAGTTTGGTTTTTATTTTTATACGTGCCGCGCGCGACAGATGAGATAAAAGTTGCGCGTAGTTAATAGTGGTGTGTACCAGTTTGAAAAACCGGATAATCACCGGTTAGAACGAGTACCGGAGCCTAATCAGTGTTTATTTTTTTCTTAACTACCGGTTATTTGATTGGTTGCACAACGCGTTCAAATGTGTCAAAATTTTTGAACAAATAATTCCGTAGATAGAGAAAACTTGCTGACTGCTTGGAAAATTCTTTTTCTTTCCTACAAGAAAGAAAAGTTAGGTATAGTACCAAATAGGTATCACAAGGATGATTCGATGCTATAAGTATTTGGTGGTATCGAAATTATGCATCTAGTAAATTTAATGGCTTTGTACGGTGCAGTTTTCAGTAAATTTAAAGTATTTTTTAAAAATTAAGTTAATAACTACTATTTCATAAAATGTTGTTCATCTTATATCATCACTTTGAGCATTGATGATATAAACGATGATTTTGAGCATTTTGACGATTCAGAGAAAAACCGGAGAATCTCCGGTTATTCAATAAAGTTTCCGCATAATCTCCGGAGGCTAGAAGTGCCCCGAAGGAGTGCCTCCGGTAGGTACACACCTATCTAATAGGAAAGAGAGCTGAGAGACACTACCTATGGTAGGTGTATATTTAGTTTTACATTCATTACGCATTCATTAGTCGCCTAGATGAGTCAAATTGCGTTTTGTTGCGTCGTAGCGTAAGAGTTACTATTATTTTAATACTAATAGCTGCACCCTGCGCGTGCGGTGTTATCCGCGGCGATTTGTGCCTGTATCAAATATTTCATATAGGTAGGTACCTATCTACCTACCTACTTACCTAGCTCCGTTTAGTCGTTTGGGCGTGATGCTCCCACAATCAAACACAGAACTGATTATCCTAGGTACTACCTACCTACTAGGTAGTTCTGTGCATGCAAACGTCAAGCTTTTCCATTTTTACTTACCTACTTAGAATATTATTCTAAGCCTGCCTAGTATCACAGCTAGTATGTAGATATATAGTAAATAACTAGTAAATAACCTTGATGCTGATGGCATATATATTATATAGTCGAGAAATAACCTTGATGCTGATGGCATAATATAAATAATAAGAAAGGCTCAGCTCAATGTTTTTATATTTAGGCTATTTTATTTTATCTGTATTATAGGTTATCGATAATACCTACTTACACTTATTACCTACATTACCACTGACTACCTAAAAAAAAGACCCACTTGACAAGGGCTACCTACCTTGGTAGGTAGTACTTTATGTATTATGGGTCTGGGTGCTTGCCTTTCCTCGGTGCCTGCCTAGGTACTTATGTACATACCATTTTATTGTGTACTTTTATAAGCAGGTACCTACGAGTTATACCTATCTATGTAAATACAAGTAGGTACACGTAGTACCTAGTCTACCCCTTATTCATAAAAGATAAAATTACTGTAAATAGTAACTTATTATGTAATTAGTAGGGTAGGTACTTATTAATATCATCTTTCTAAGTACTTACTTAGTTAAATACTTACCTACTTAACATACCTACTTATATATTAATAAGTACCTACCTACATCGAATTTATTAACATTTACTTATGTAGGTACTTATACCAAATTTCATACAAATACATTCAGCCGTTTGAGCGTAGATGAGTATCTACCTATATTACATACAGACAAACTGTTACATAGTTTATAATATTTTAGTAAGACTATGAATAAAGCCTCATACTTAGTTAAAGATAAAACTTAATGAATTCGGAACATTTGCAATTATCATTCGAATTATTATTATTACTTATTATTTTTTAGTCAGAACCTGTTGACTTCACCAGCATCAGTAGTGCAAATTCCTACTGTTTATTGGGGAGCCACATGGTTGAGAAAAGTTGATTATGTGAGTCTCGGACATAGCATAGACAGTGCGTGCCCTGTTTCGTGACCACGTAGTCTTCTGACTATTAGCATCATTTAATATACCAACCTACATATTACGGTGACTTCACCAATACTTAGTTAAAAATAAAACTTAATGAATTCGGAACATTTGCAATTATCATTCGAATTATTATTATTACTTATTATTTTTAGTCAGAACCTGTTGACTTCACCAGCATCAGTAGTGCAAATTCCTACTGTTTATTGGGGAGCCACATGGTTGAGAAAAGTTGATTATGTGAGTCTCGGACATAGCATAGACAGTGCGTGCCCTGTTTCGTGACCACGTAGTCTTCTGACTATTAGCATCATTTAATATACCAACCTACATATTACGGTGACTTCACCAATACTTAGTTAAAAATAAAACTTAATGAATTCGGAACATTTGCAATTATCATTCGAATTATTATTATTACTTATTATTTTTAGTCAGAACCTGTTGACTTCACCAGCATCAGTAGTGCAAATTCCTACTGTTTATTGGGGAGCCACATGGTTGAGAAAAGTTGATTATGTGAGTCTCGGACATAGCATAGACAGTGCGTGCCCTGTTTCGTGACCACGTAGTCTTCTGACTATTAGCATCATTTAGTATACCAACCTACATATTGCGGTGACTTCACCAATATCAGTGGTGCGAATTCCCACTGTTTATTGGGGAGCTAAGTAATTGAGAAACTTTTCTGACATATATGTGAGTCATGGACACAGCATAGACAGTTCGTGCGCGTTTCATGACCACGTGGTCATTTTACTAATAGAGACATTTATAATACCTATGGTGTGCCTTCACCAACGATTATGTGAGTCATGGACACAGCATAGACAGTTCGTGCGTGTTTCGCGTGACCACGTAGTCTTTTGATTATTAAAGCGTACTTACCTACTTGCGGTGACTTTACCAATATTAGTGGTGCGAATTCCCACTGTTTATTGAAGAGCTACGTAATTGATAAACTTTTATATTGACTTATGTGAGTCTCGGACACAGCATACATATTGCGTGCGTGTTTCGCGACCACGTGGTCATTTTAATATTAGATACATTTATAATACCTACTGTGTGCCTTCACCAACGATTATGTGAGTCGCGGACACAGCATAGAAAGTTCGTGCGTGTTTTGTGACCACGTGATCTTCTGTGAAGAATGATACATAATAAATTTGTCTATTATTTACGATCCGAGCCGGCTTCGCACGGATGCTTATACTATAATATAAAGTATCGTCTCGAATCACTCTATCTAATAATAATAACGTTATAAAATCAGTAGCGCAGTTTATAAAATTTAATCGTACCTACCTACCTTCGTACTTACATATTATAAGTAATAAAACAGACGACGGAAAGCGATTTTGTTTATACTATGTATGATGATTTACTGCTTTTAAATAATTAAGTAAGTTCGTGTGAGTAAATAGCCTTTAATGATGGAATTTTATTAATGATTGTTTACCATATGTCATAATTTATCATTTTTGAAAATCCAGAACCGACAGTTTAACTTAATAGGTATCCGTATAATAGGTATATAATATTGGCATATATATATTTTAAGTAACTAGTAAATAGCCCCGTGGTTAGTTAAGAATTAGAAAATATATTATAATCTTTAAATTAGAAAAGTTTATTTTTAATAAAATCATCATCATTTATTTGTATAAGTGTATGTAGGTAGTTTATTATAAAGTAAATGTATTATCAATGTAAGTAACTGTTATTTTTATTGTTCTACATGTTGTTATTTAGTGCACTCCGACCAATTTTTAGAGGCTCCTCTCCATCCAAATGTTGTCTGGAAGAGATCGCTTACTTAGCAATAAGACCGTCCATTGTACATTTTTTGTGTAGTCTTTTATTCTTATATTTTTTGTGTAGTCTTTTATTCTTATTAATCTAGAGTTGTAAGGTGTACATTGTACAATAAAGAGTTTTCATTCATTCATTCATACATTCATTCATCATTATCATTATCATATCAGTCAATAGACGTCCACTTCTGGACATAGGCTAGCTCTCCCCAAAGAGCGCCAGGACGATCGATTTTGATCTTTCACCATCCACCGACTTTCTGCGACCGTTTCGATGTCATCGGTCCATCGATTGGGAGCTGTTCTATACCTGTTCCAGTTCGTAGTCTCTATTCAAGAAGCTTTATTTCTCATTGGTTCTAGGCTTTACGAGCTATATCGTCGGCTCAATGCCACTTTATTTTACGTACCTACTATAAAAGCTATGTCGGTGGCCTTAGTTCTTTCACGAATTTACACTTACTGATTCGATCGCGTAGTGTAACTTCTAGCATGACGATTTCAATTGAGCGTTTTCGTGTTTTTGAGGGCACGTCTAGCTGTTGGTCCCAGTTTTTTTTGTTTAAGTTGATAAAAGATGACAGAGGTTTTCGGGCGGCCTATTAACTTCGTCACCTTATTTTATCCTAACACAGCTCTTTCCATAGTTGGTTGAAAGACTTGTTAATAAGAACAATAGTTAGTTAACAAACAGTCAGTTAACAGTCTCAGTGACATTAAATCATCACGGCAATGATAATAGACTTAGAGCCTTATTCGTAATCTCATTTAAGCCTCGGTTGGCTGATGTGCATTTTTAGTCTGTCATCGTCTTTGTTCATTGACATAGGAATGACAAGGAAAGACAGACTTGGCAAGCAGCAGTTATGACAGTTTTATTTTGTTATGAATTAGGGCAATAAATTATAATTATAAGTAGATCAAATTATAGATAAAAGGTTTATATCGATTAAATATATTAAATGGACAGATTTAAATAAATTAAATAGAAAATTCAATAGGTTATATAAATAGTAAGTTTACGTAAATAGATAAATTAGGATTAAATAGATTCTATAAATGATTACTATTAAATTTATTTAAAAGATGTTAAGTTCTAAGACTACAACAATTAAAAACATTAAATGAGTTAAATTATGTTATAATATCACTGAAATGATCTAATTAAGATTAAAATACATAAATAAATAAAATTGATTAAACCAATTTAGTAAAGTAAATTTTATTTTCAATTAAGTAAATAAATGTAAATAAAATAAATAGATTCGATAGAATAAATAGAGTTTAAAGATCAAAGTTAAAAATTACAGAATGTTAAGAAGTAAATTTGATGATTATAATCAGGAGTGACATTGTAAAGATTTGTTTTAATTTGTTTATAAATATTGTTAATTTAAAGACTAATTTTAAAATGAAGATTACGGATTAAATTTAGGGATTGAATTAGATCAAGGTTAACGATTGAATTTAAAGATCAGATGTGATAATTTAGATTATGAGCTAAATTTAAGCATTGATTTTCTTGAAGATTTAATTTAAAAATCAAATAAGATGATTAAATTTGCAGAGTAATGTTTAAAATTAAATTTGATTGTCAAGTTCAAGGATTAAAATTTGAAGATAAAGCTTAAGGATTAAATTTGAAAATATATTTGAAGAATAAAAGTTTGGAGCTCCAGATTTTGAATTTAAATTTTAAATTTATATAGTAAAATTGTAAGATTATGATATTACTTATAGTTACGTGTACATGTACTTATTTAACTTACTATTAATTAATAGTTATTTACAATTACACATACAGTTGTATTAGAAATTAGTTAAATTTAAAGTTAATTAATTGAAATTAAAATTAAAATTAATTAATTGAAATTAAAATTAAAATTAATTAATTGAAAATAAAATTAAAATTAATTAATTGAAATTAAAATTAATTAATTAAAATTAAAATTAAAGTTAAAATTAATTAATTAAAATTAAAGTTAATTAATTGAAATTAATATTAGTTATCAACATTATTGTAAAAAAAAAAAAAAAAAAAAAAAAAAGCTTCACTACTACGCACCGTGGTGTACGCTGGTGAAGTACTCGCCTGGTTTTATCTATATAATATGTAAAATTATAATTACTTTAGTAGTTTTTAGTAATGCTTGGTTCTCATGAGACCTAAAACATGGAAACCTCTAATATTTACCCTCATATCCAAAACATTTCCTCCTACATACTCTCACACACCCTTTTTGCAAACACCTACATATACACACCCCACCATCACACAACCTCATAATACTACACACATACCCACATTAACCACACACACCCACACACACACTGCTTAACAACATTGTAAAAATATTTTGAGAAAATTATGAGTTTTGTTTGGTTTATTTGGTTTTTGTTTTTGATTTATTATTTTTAATTTGATAGATACTTTTTATTATTATTATTTTTTTTATATAATTTTTGCTCTCCCTGTTACTGTGTCATCTCTTCAGTTATACGGTTATCTCTAATTGTAATCCCGCTTCCCGCGATTCAGGCTCAGCCTTGTGCGGGAACCAATGGTAACCTAATTCCATGTTATTGCGTCAGTTAATAAATATTTTTGTATTTTGTATTTGTATTTGTTTTAATATCTTTTTGTGATATTATGTTCTATAGTTAAATTAAGAGAAATACGAATGTCATGATTCAATTATAACTAAATTGTTAGAAGGTGCGTATTATTTTAGTCTCTCAGAGTATTATATCTCAATTACTTAAATTTTACATACATACTTACATAATTATTAATTATACTTATTAGAAACCTAAGTTATACGTCTATTATGTTATGTTATTTTCATAAGACCTGCTAAACATAATTATTTATTTAGTAATAGTAGAGTAAATTTTTGTAAAACTTTCGTTATACTTGGTTATCTTTGTTTTTTTTTATAATGTAAACAATAACATACACTCAGTATAATATTTAATACTTTATACCTACTATTTACATATCAAGTTGTTATAAATTAGTTACCTACTTAGAGGTAAAGTTATGTGTAGTGCGGTGCGGTGTACGTGCTCCGGGAGAAAGCACGATGTCCGATGGCCGAATGTCATGATTTTAAATTGTTTTAGTTTAAATGTATCTATTATTTATATTTATTTTGTATTTATTAAAGGCTGTAATTCAATTATGATGAAATAATTGATAGAACTCATTTTGGTTCATCAACGAATTCAAAGAGGGCACTATTGTTAATTTAGTATTGTAAAGAATACGGGTAAGTAGCGCCAGTAGCGCCACCCGAAATCGACGGAAGATGACAGGCAGGCAGTCTTTGCTCGGCTTTGTCTCGAGAAACAACTTACTGATTGTTCACTAGATTTAAGTTATGAAAGAGAGTGTAAACATTGTATCGGTGTTAAGGAGGTGATATTTATGCTAATTATACGCCGTTCTGTTATAAAAGTGAGTTTTATTATAACTGTATATTGTATCTTTTGTTTTTAAATGTTTATATGTGTGTTATAGTAGTGAATAAACGTATGTCTATGCCTATGTCTATGTCTAACGTTACGTAGCACAGCCAACAGTCGCGTACCCCTGGCGCGGCAACTCAAACGTGATCACAGATTACATAGTTATTATTAAGGCTCTATAAAAGCTTTGATAGTGCCGACAAAGATCTAAAACAACAAAGTAAGTACTTATATAATTGTAAAAAACTGACTTAACAAATAAACGAGTAATAGTGGGTAAGTAAGTAAGGTAATGCTGTTACCTACTCTTTTTATTCCGTTCCGTCTTCGGCTACTAGAGTACCTGGGTAAGTGTTCGACCGATTCGGCCCAAATGACAATTTCAATTTCTACTCTGCTTCGTTGCTCTATATTATATTGGATTATAATATTATTTTATTCTAATTATAAAATACAAATACAAAATTTATTTATTCAAGAGTAAGAGTAGTAGAGTTCTCTGTGATAGAGCTCGTCCGGGGAAGGACTACCACCATACCTATTTCTGCCGCCAAGCAGTAATGCTCGCATTGCTGTGTTCCGGTGTGATGGGTATGGTTTCCGGTGAAATTACTGGCACATGAGGCTTTCGATCTTAGCCTCAAGGTGGCAACCCGCGAGTGATACCTCTGGTATTGCAAGCGTCCATAGGCTGCGGTAACCGCTTACCATCTTGTGGGCCGTACGCTTAGTTGCCACTTCAGTTATATAAAAAAAAAAAAAAAAAAAAACAAATAAGCATGTTTACAAGTTAATGTGCAGCTCTGCCTTCTGTGTTAGTTTAACATATAAACTGTATTACAGAAAAACAGTGACTTCCCCATAACTGTGTTCACACAAAAGGCTTACGGGTGGTTAGGTCTGAATGTCATAATGTACTGATCTATATAACGTACGTACTTCAAAAAGAACTTTTCCCGAAATGACTGATTTTCTATAGGTCTTCATTATTAAATGTCGGAAATCTGTAAAGCCTGACACAAAAGGTACACTCAGCTACATTATAAACACACTCTCAAGGGCTCTAGGACTTAATCTAATGACTCCTGACCTGGAACTAAAGGTCTCTTGTATCTGAGGACTAGCTTTATTCCATCCAGTCCTACCAGTAGTTCGATAGTCGAACTGTTTGGATGTTTTTTTTTCCAAATTGTTATACTGACGGATCGAACTATTTGGAAACATGGATTTTATTCCAAATAGAACTACTAACCTCCGAAGTACAGTCAGTACAGTCTTGATTGAAACAAATACTAAATTTCTGGCGCTATTAGGCTATTGGCGTATTTATTAGGAACAATGTTTTTATGTATTTTATGGGTTTTAAAAATTAACAACTAAAAATATTATTTGACATGTGAATGTGTTATGTATTTAAATGCAAAATATATTAACCTATGTCGAATATTTATTAATATAACTTAGTTCATTATCGGGTAACTAAATTTAATGTAGAGGTAGCTTTCTGACATTAACTTGGCGTTATTAATACATTATTGGATTGTATTGTATGCGGAGACGTAAGATCGCATTTTTGAACACTTAACTGCCACTTTAGTTTAAAAAATAAATACATTGCGACATAGACTTTAGATCGTTAGCTGTGTTTGCCTTCAAAGAGTAAGCAGGAAAATAAAGAAAAATCATTTATTAATTTGAGTTAGGTACTCACACAAAAAATACCAAGAAAAAATAACAACTAGCTAGTTAAGTATAGTTCGCACAGCGGATCTAGGCTTCCGTGAAGTTAGCCATTTGTGATGCGCAAAGACAATTTAGTTTGAAAAAGCTCCATTGCACATCGAAACGGCTAATTTCACGACGGCCGAGATCCGTTGTGAGAACTATAAGAGTGTTTTATTGAGTTTAGTGCTAAGTGTTGTGAATTACTCATTCATCATCATCATGACAGCCTTCTTATGTTCTCACTGCTGGGACACTGGCCTACTCTCGGGCGAGAGTGATAGGGTCTTAACGCACATAAATTTTTCGAACAGAAAAATCCATAGGTGCACGACCGGGTTTAAACCCATGACCTTAGGATCGGAAGATACCACTAGACCACCGGTGCTCTATTATTATATTTAATATTTATTATTATATTAAATATTTCTCATTGGCAATCCTAAATATAGAAATTAAATTAAATGAGACACATCAGCGAAAGCTGCTCGTCTATTGCTGTGTGGATTGTCCAGCATTATTTATTTATTTATTATTATTTTATTTTTATTATTGAAATAAATAAATACATGTAAAAAAAATTTAGAACCGTTGCACTACTTTTGACGTTTTCGTTTGACACAGTTCACGCCCTGCGGGGGATGATCAATAGGTAGGCGTTCTGTCACGCATTCCGTTACTTATGATAGATCTGCTCTACTGGGGTGCATATCAATTACTATTCGACTTTATGTTGTGTATTTAACGTGTAATGCCCCGCGACTTTGGGTAGCATTGTTATCATACTTTTTTTTATAAGTACTTCAAAGTTGCAACCAAGCGTACGGCCTTCTTGATGGTAAGCGGTTACTGCAGCCAATGTACCCACGCATCATAGATATCACTTGCGTGTACCACCCTGAGACGTTAGATGTAAAGTCTCATGTGCCTGTAATTTCACCGGAAACCATACCCTTCGAACTGGAACACAGCAATGCGAGCATTACTGCTTGGCGGCAGAAATAGGTATGGTGGTAGTCCTTCCCCGGATGAGCTCTATCACAAAGAATCCTACTACTCATGCTGCGTCCTTTATTTATTGAATTGCGGGATTTTCCTTCTTAGCGCACTCCTAAACCCTACTTTAAAAGAAATACACCCTAATTTTAGGTTTCTGGGACCAACTGTAGTTATTTTGAATCTAGATTAGGTAGGACTCATAGTAATAGCTAGGTTGATTCTCAGCCAGTCAGTAATGTAAACGATTTTACATATATTGAGACATTTCATCAATTATATCGATTCAATTCAACTCAACAATCTTCAAGGTACAGATTAATTCTTGAATTTTTTGATTGTGCTTCATTTATTACAAGAATTTTAAAAATGCACTGGTTGTAATAAAAACATTGATCCTTAAAACTCAACGGATCCAATAGAGCTATAACCTACTTGCTAATAAAAAGTTCCTATCTGTATTTTATATCGGTGAGTCAATGGCACTGTTTGGTTACCCTAACAGAAACCTCGAAATTTAAAACAACACGATACAAAACATGAGCCTCCTGTATGTGAGTGATAAGTCGGCGCTATCTTTATTAGATCTGCATAATTTTATTAAAAACGAATAAAGTAATTATGACTTAATATACTTTTGGCGTTGGAGCATAACTTGTTATTATGATGTTCACTGTGTTAGCACCTGCCCTTTTATTAGTTTTGGTGTACCACTCAGCTTGAGCGTACTGTCTATCAAATTTCTAAAATAGTTAGGGGTAAGGCTAGCGTCCACCAAGTCCACTAATAATATCTATGCTTTCACTGAAGTTATTTAGTGAAAATGAAGGCAAATAGCAAATTTTTACTATTTGTTGGTAGGCTAGAATACTCGTATCTATTTTACACACACATTACTGGTTCTGTGCATCTCGTTCAACTTGTTGTCTCGAAGGGTAAGCTGAAAATCAGTGTTTGCTCTTTGAGCATATTATCGCTGAGCTGTATCCTTTTTGTCATACTGCAACACACACAAAAATTTTTTTTTTTCCTTCACTGTATTAATTTTGTATGTGTGTGCTTGAAGTTGCAAATAAATGACTTATCTATCTATCTATCTAAATTGTAATAGTGTATTGCAAATTGTAATACTGTAACCATTTTCACTAAATAACGATTGAAGTACAGTAATTGTCCATTCAACATCTTTAACATCGTATTAGAATTGGGCAGATAAGGATAATTTTTGTTCTTAGGTATTCTGGTTTTCTTACGAGGTTCTCATACCATTTGAGATCAACTGAATGGAAAACACATTGGTGTAGTTTATCGAATGGAAACAGAATTAAACCGCAACTTTAGAACCGGAATTCAAGGACTACGCAACAAGTCAGTCAGTGGCTCCACTGATGTATTTAACTCTAGTAAAACACATAAAAGATAGAACAAAGGGAGAGCAAAAGCTTAATACAATATCAAGACTGTAGATCGCCGCAAATTGATGCGCAGGCGACGCGTGCCTGGCCCCACTCGCGCAGGCGTGCTGGACATTTTACTTACCACCAGAAGTATATTACATAATAAAATACAAGTTTATAATACTACGACCTTGGTGATGGTCGCGATGGCCGGTTGAGAAGCGAGAGGTTGCGGGTTCGATCCCCGCTGCGGAACAAATAATTACATGATCTGCAAATATTTATTTATTCTACGCAGGTGAAAACCTGGCAAAACAATTGAATCTACGAACCGGGTTCGAACCCACGACCTTAGGACCGGAAGGCGATGTCACTACCACTAGGCCGCCAGTGCTCCTTTATTATGAATAATACCGACTATTTTAGTAATTTGAGTATTCGACTGTACAAATACTGCCATTACTTAAAACGAATCTGCCCTTTCCAGAACCTGTCCTTTTTTTTATAAAACTGAAGTGGCAACCAAGCGTACGGCCCATAAGATAGTAAGCGGTTACCGCAGCCTATGGACGCTTGCAATACCAGAGGTATAACTCGCGGGTTGCCACATTAAGGTATAGATTAAAAGCCTCATGTGCCAGTAATTTTACCGGACAGAAAACAGAATCTCAAAAAATATGTTTTAATCAAATCAAAATATGTTTTATTTAGATTACATTTTTTAAAGGGTTTGGGGCTCTTCAGTTAAGTTTTAATGACCTGTGTGAGAAGAGAAGAATCTGCCCTAAACCTAACAAAGGATCTGCAATAGATGTAAGGTTTATGATTATGACGATGAAGCGATGGTATCATGTCAATGTTGCCCACTCCTGGTGAGTCCGTGTGCCAATTGCGTCGAGATTATTCAATCAAGCAGGATGCAGGACTGCTTTCACTGCAGCTGCTGACCCCGCTTCTGAGCAGCTGTCCTATATAGAACTCCCTACATTGTAGCTCGTTCATCATTGCTACCTCTTAGATCAGAGATCAGCTATGGCCTACTAGTAGTTTCAATTGGCTCTATGAAATATTTCTGTTCATTTTTTCATTATAATTTATGAGTGCAAATGTTTGTTTAATAGCTAGTTCGCGACGAAACGGTTAGGTGCACGACCTGGGTATCAAACTCATGACTTTTCTAAAAGGTGTGACCCATTCCAATAGGACTATCATGTAAAATTGTTCACATCATTTTCAATATCAAAAAATATTATACTGTGGTTTATAAGTGCAATTCATGAAATGCTGTTGTTCATATAAAGACTAGTCTACTGCAAACACTTCCTAATTTCCTCTTGGTCTCCTGGCAGCTGGAACCAGAACCTTCGGATATCCTCTGTCAATATATGCTTCTATATCTCTCTCTGATGTCAGTACCCTCTTCGGCATCTTTATAAACGGTAGTTTATGATACTTCACTGGCTTATTCGCGTAGGGTTTTCTAATGATCTCTGGACTTGCTATGACGTGTCTAACTTCATCACTGTCTCCATAGAAACTTCTGCTGTTAGATTTTTTGCAATTATAATGGTACCGTGAGTCACTTCTGTGAGAGAAGGGTATACCTTCATTGAGATTACTTCTAAAAGATGCTTGACTGCATTCGTTCCTCAGGTTCGTTGGAGACGGAACTTTGATTGGAGTTACGGAATAACGATTGGTTATCATATCGCTTATACCTTCGTTGTAAATTAGTCTTCGAGGGTTTATAGCGCAGTTTTTTTTCTTTTTGCATCTGAAGAAGGATTTAATGGAACTGATTCTAGAAGGCTCGATGCATTCTTCTCTGACATCTCTTTCTGGTTCTTGGTGGAAGTTGATTGGAGGGTGATACGCATGTTCACAGCAATGTGAACGTGAGTAGCTCGGATATTCTTCTTGGGGTGGATTCCTTTTTAGGATAGATGCAGGGCAATTTTCTGGATGATAAAGTTGATGAAGCTCCATACTGGCTTGAGTATCTTTGACAGCTATGTCTGAAGCAGTTACAGACACATCTGAGACTCTCGTGGAAGGGACTGGAGTGCATCCGCAACCAACTTCGTTTACTTTTGGAGTCATGGTGTCTCTGTCACAGAACGTCATAATGTTGTCTCGGAAAACTGGTCTGGTAGCATTAGAAGGCGAAACTCTTGAAGGGCACTTTTTCATTGCACAACTTTCACATCTGCAGTTGAATTTTGGTTCTTCTGGTTTTAAAGGCCTCGGTTCAAACCTCATATCAGGCCTCATGTCAGTTCTTAGATTAGCTGGGTTATGTCTCTGGTCAGGCCAGCGGTCAAACTTCTCTTCAGGAATGCCCGGTTCCTCGCCAATGGATGAAGTTTCGACGTAAGGATTCCAGCGAATAGATTGGATGCATGGGTATGTCGGGATGACTAGTCTTCGTCTTGGGAGTAGACCATACCCAACATGGTGAGAGGTGGCAACGCACGCAGGGTCACTGTTCTTGGTGGAACTTTGGAAGTATGCTGTGAAATCTCTGGGAGGAGTGTTGTCAGGTTTGGTGAGCTGCTGGGTCAGTCTGACCCTTGAACACTCTTCGGCTAACTGCTCTGAATTTTGAACACTGAATAAAGTAGGTCTTCGTATAGAATTTGGAGTGTGACCCTCTCCCATTCTACTTCTTCGGTATTTTTTGCTAAAATTGACCGGCTTCTTATTCATGCTGTTTTTATTTACTTTACAATTTTTACGTCACCATACTCTCCACAGTCATTGTCAAAAAGAACACACAAAGAAGTTTGCCCACTCCGCGTCAAACCAAGAAGTATCTAAACAAAATAGTCAGAAACACCGGGCGGAAACACCTAGTTGATCGCGAACCACTTCAATTCATATCCTCGTGACAATATGGGATTGAGTAACATATTTCCTTACATACATACCACATGCACCATGCCATTCAACAATGAACTTTACCTTACGGTCTTACTGCCTTGTTCATCTGCAACCATTATTTTGCGGTACCAACTAATCCATTCCGTCCAAGACGGGCCTCCCCTCCTTCACCCCTCCTGGTGCGAGGGGGAATGATTGGTTCAATTGAGCAGGTCTTATGTCAGAAGGCAGCTGGTAGCAATTGGCGAGTCAAAGATCAGAGGAAGTCAGCAGCACGCGCCAGGCCAGCTGCGACCGGACATCTTTGCCAACATGTTGCGAGAAATTGAGATGATTTTCTTAGAAAGACGATTAGTGATCATGATTAGTTTTCGTGACATCGAACACAAAGTATTTTTCTAGTGAGCTTACATGACTAAGTATTTTGTTGCTTGTAAAGGTATAACGTAGATTCATCTCCAAACAATGATCTACCAGCGCAATATAACCTCATCACGTGTAATTGATATGGAAGCTATTCCATCCCTTATTTTATGGGTCATAAAACTTTTATTCGTTCGATATGTTTATCTTGAAGTAATTTTAATTGCGGCCCACCGCGCGTACGTTGTTTTACGAGTTGTTTAGTTTTTGTCGCCAATAACTTCGACTTATACGACTGACTTATACGATGACTGAATTTGGTGGGTAGTTAATTGTAATTGATTGTTATGTTTTAATCGGTGGTTACTGTACTTATTCGTGTAGTTTTGTCGTTTGGTGGAATTAAAAAAATCATGAAGTAAGATTTAGATATTTATAATGAATCAATTCACAGCTACCTCAGCTTTCTGCGCTAAAGGTTGTGGATTCATTCCACCCAGGACAAACATTCGTGTGATGAACATAGACGTTTGTTCTGTCTGTACATGTATATGCTTAAATAAAACCGAAACTTGAAATTTTCAGCCAAAGTTTTGTCTGGAACCGTGCCGTATTAAGTAATCAAATTATGGTTTTTATTGAGTTTCGTATGGTTCCATAAAGGTCATTATTATCACTCTAAACTAATAAATGTCTCTGGACAAGGCTGTGGTCTAAAACCACAATGACACCCCCAAATTGATGATGGTCGTAATAATTTTTAATGGCAACACTCTGTTTTAAATCCTACTTTCGGGGACTTTAAAACACGTTCCACTTCTTACACTTGTCACAATAATAATATAATTTAATTTTATATTAATATAATTTTCACAATAATATAATTTTATGAATTAATAGGTACTTTTCTGAATCTTGAATGAAAAGGAAAATTCCATCCCACTTTGTCACACATTATTGATCTGTTTTTTTGTAAGTATAAAATAAATTATGGCAAAATATTAATTAATTCGATTAAGTAGGTACTTACTTACGTTAAAATAATGTAACTTGTGTTGAACAAAAATAATTAAAAGACATACTTTTAACACTGTTTTGGGTCCTTTGTGTATCTAAATATCTGGGTTTTGAATTTACACGTAGAGCTGAGAGAAGTAAAGATCAAATTACAATAAAAAAAATTATAAACGTAATGAATGCAATTATTTTCACATTAGTATTAAAAACGACACGCTTCTCAAGAAATTCTAAATTAGAATAGAAGGATTCGAGTAACAACTAATTTCTTAGTCATTTTTTTTAATGATGACATTCTGTCTACTCTGAGAGTAGACAGAATGTCATGAGAGTAGTACTCTCCCTTTGAGAGTTTGTCTTCGGTGTTGCTAGCCAAGCTGAAATGGTATACGATTCTCAGTCCTTGACAGCATGATACTTCCTACCACTCCACATTTTATTTACACTAGCAAGCTTTGTTTGTCTCTTACTGTGTTTTTACGTAATAAAGTTACTGTCCCTTATCGTATGTGACAATCACTGGGGTATAAATTAAGGTAAAATTTAATGCTCCTTTATCACCTGTATTGCCAATAAAGTTAGCTATTAAAATCTTCTGGCTACCTATAAAAGGACATTCACATTCAATAGAATGAAGTCAAAAAAGCAAAGTGTATGCGTGATTCACTCTTTTTTTTTTTGGTTTTAATGGTCTCTGTTCTTGTTCAAATGGTTTGATGTGTGTTGTGTTTGATGATTTTTAACACTTGTAATACCTACAAGTGCAAAGTATTATAAAAACTTTCCTTCTAAACCCAAATTTTACTTTCTCAAATGGTCGTTTTACAATCTAAGCTTTAACAAACGTGTTACAATACAATAATTATATCTAAATGAGTGCATTTTTATAACAAACTGCCTGCATGTTAATCATATTTCGTCTTATTACCAAATGTATAGAATTCAAAATGCAGTAATCAGTTAAACAACGGAGGGTCATTCCGTAACATTTTTCTAACCCTCCGTTGTGTACCCCGACCTTATCACAAGGGTATTAGGGTTGAGATTCGATAAGGTTTGTTGGGTTAGCAGTAGTTTTTGTTAACAAGCGCCCCGCTGGGCCACAAACAAGTCTTTTGTATCATTTCTCCGCACGCCCCTACGTTGTACTCATTAAACATTGTACAATTATTATTGTTATTGCTATTACAACTTAAGTCAACAAATAACGAGACGATCAAGTCGTCCGCATGATGTTAAGCGGCACGTCTGACCATACCAGTTGCTGTGTCACTCAAAGCTTAAAGCTCTGTGTAGCATTACACAGAGCTCACCCCAAGAGCGCTTATTCGCCCAGTAATTTCACTTGCTACAGTGCCCTTCTAAACTAAAAAACAGTAAACAGTAGCACACTGCTTGGGGTGGTTGGGTTGGTTAGTTGAGTGAAACTGCTGTTTTTTTTTTCCATTACTTAGCTGGTACTACTACTGACGACCAATGTGGCGCGGTGGGCGAAGGTCCGCCTGCGACGCAGAGGTTGCGGGTTCGATTCCCGCCTTGGGACAAATGTTTGTAGGATCTATATATCAGTCATCTAGTACCCATAATACAGCTCTGTTTAACAGCAGCTTACCTTGGGCTAGATGATGCTGTGTGGATTGTCCAGCATTATTTTATTTATTTATTTATTTACTTTTTTCTTAGCAAGTACTTGTTAGGTATGAATTATTTAAATAATTAGGGACTCGTAACTCTGTTATTCATAGTCTTACTCTTATCAATCCTATCGATCGTAGCAAGTGGAAATCCGTGGTCGAAATCGTTATGTTACTCTCATCAATATTTCAAAAGAAACTACAGCGTTACTTACTAGAAATTCGAATTTCGAATGCATGGAAGGTAAATATAATTTATAAACAAAGACTAGCTGGTTTGAGTTATCGACTATGGATACCGGTGAAAGTGCAGCCGTATGTTCAACGGAAATCTAAGTAGGTTGTTCCTGTTCCTAGCAGGCGGGGGGGGGGGGGGGGGGGGTTTGGGGTAAACCGATAGAATTATACCTATCGTAAATTAAATACTTTAATGCGTGTATTCCCGATGTCCCCATTAACTTTTAATGAGAATTTAATATAATTATTAAAAACATACCCCTTATCCCCCATTGTCAATGATCTGTTAATGGGGACAGCAACGTTTAAATAAAATATACTTAGATTATAATTAGAGTGGACGCCCCTAAATGGAAAACGACCTCGCGGCAGACCACGGCGAAGATGGAGGGACGAAATTGACTCTTACCTGAAGGACTGGTCCACAGTAGCCCAAAACCGTGATGATTGGAGAGAAGGAAGGGAGGCCTTTGCTCTGCAGTGGGACACTACAGGCTCATAATAATAATAATAATAATTAGATTATAAACACACTGTGTTATTATTCTAAGGTTTAATGAATATTTAGTTCGTTCGTGCTTTGTCTTCTATGCGTTTGCAAAATTAAGTCAGCACGAGTAAAAATGAGCAAATAAAACATTTAAAATCAAAATACTTACTTAGTTACGAATGCTAAGTTGCCTGCCTACATTATTTAAATTTATTTACCTAAACTACCTAGATGTAAACTCCCCTAACACTTGCTTAAACCTCAGTGGTTTTTTAGTGTTAGCTACAAGTTTTTTTGTTAAGTAAGTTTTTTATTACGATAAATAAATTAAAAAAAAAAAAAAAAAGTTGTAAAATCTTGAGAGGTCAGAAATAAACTTGTCTTATAAAATTTAAGGCAGAGGCCATGTCCACATTCTCATAACCTTATTCATTTTGCGTGTCAACTCGGCCTTAGAGTGAAATTCAAAGGTCCTACTAGGATTCAAAATATTTAAGACAAACTCTTTCTTACTGTTAATATTCGTAACGACCTATTTAGTGAAATTTAAAAAGGTTTATTTTATGTCACTGCATCTAAAACAAAGTTAAAATACATTAATAAAATAGCCAATTTGTAACTGTTTCACAGTCCACCATTTTGATAAAACGTCAATATATACTTCATTCTGATTACGATAGCAATAAAAAGCCACTGTTTAGGCCACAATCTTGTTTTCCAATAACAATAAAGCTAATATTCATTTCTCCCGGACGCCATTACACGGAGATTATTATTATGGGAAGACATTTAGTTTTAAAATAAAGATATCGTCATAACAACAAATGTAGATCAGACATTTTAGGACAAAGTAACATTACCGGTTTTTATTCTTGAATCATAGCCGGTGCATACTACTTTTAATAATATTACAAATCGTAGGAAGGTCTCGATCTCGAATAATGAATTAGAAGGTACTACCTACTCAGAGAAATGTCACTTGCAATTGTCTAGGATTATTGTATACCTAATATCTAGTATACCTAAAGTGATCGTGATAATTTTTTGCTAGCGGTCCGTCCCAGCTACGCGCGGGTGCAATTAAACCGTAACCGTGAGAAGCCGGGGCAGGTCTCTAGTAATAAATATAGCCTATGTTACCCAGGGATAATGTAGCATTCTAATGGTAAAAGAAATTTTGAAATCGGACCAGTAGTTTTTTAGTTTATTCGTAACAAACAAAAATACAAATCTTTCTTCTTTATATTGTTATTAATTATTATTATTAGTAGTACTAAGTATAGATTAGTATATTTGTAATACATTAGTATTAGTTAAATAAATAAATAAATAAATAAATAATGCTGGACAATGCACACAGCATCATCTAGCCCCAAAGTAAGCTGCTGTTAAACAGAGCTGTATTATGGGTACTAGATGACTGATATATACTTAATACAATACAATACATAGATAGATATTTTTTTTTATTATACATAGAAAACACCCAGAACACCCGGAACAAATATTTGCAGATCCTACAAACATTTGTCCCAAGGCGGGAATCGAACCCGCAACCTCTGCGTCGCAGGCGGACCTTCGCCCACCGCGCCACATTGGTCGTCTTATTATATATATATTAGTATTATTAGTATTATTATATATATATTATACATAGTATTGAGTTTTAGAACCAAAACTTATCTAAATCCAACTTTATTGGATATCTTTAGTATTCAAAAACGGCATAAATGCTTGTGTCTCATTTCTGGTGCCTTACTCATAAATCCAATGACAATTCCGATCTAATCCCAATTTCTGTTTACTGCTGTCTTTGTTTAATCTTGAAAATAAGGGTGAATTTGGCGCTAGGTTTGCTGTAAAAAGTACGAAATGTCATACTGTTCTGTGGTCTCAACTCAAGGAGATTTGTTCTCATGCTCGCTTTCCTTCTACCTCTCATTCAATAATGCTCTTACAACCTTTCATTTAAATTGTCAGAAAATTCTAATAAACTCACTTAATCTAGCCTTGATATAAAAAATACACAACCATGAAAAAAGCTCAAAGCTCATTAAAATAGACAAAAACATTAAATAATAATAAAATAAATAATAAATAATGCTGGACAATCCACACAGCATCATCTAGCCCACAAGGTAAGCTGCTGTTAAACAGAGCTGTGTTATGGTACTAGATGACTGATATATACTTAATACAATACAATACATAGATAGATATTTTTTATTATATATAGAAAATACCCAGAACACCCGGAACAAATAATTGTAGATCGTTCAAACATTTGACACGAGGCGGGAATCGAACCCGCAACCTCCGCGTCGCAGGCGGACCTGCGCCCGCTGCGCTACATCGGTCGTCAAACAAAAACATATTTTTTTATCAAAATAAAAACATATTTTTTTCTACAATTAAGGCAGGTGTCTCTTTTATTACATTGTTGTAATATTAATGTTTTATTTTGGCAAGACGATGCGGCTTCGTATTTGATTGTCTACAACAGTGTCAAGTTGTAGGCGAAAGCGACTTGTATAAAATAAAACTACTGTTTTACATGAGTAGTAGAGTTCTTTGTGATAGAGCTCGTCCGGGGAAGGACTACCACCATACCTATTTCTGCCGCCAAGCAGTAATGTGAGCATTGCTGTGTTCCGGTTCGAAGGGTATGGTTTCCGGTGAAATTACAGGCACATGAGACTTACCATCTAACGTCTCAGGGTGGTAACACGCAAGTGATATCTATGATGTTGCATGTATACATAGGCTACGGTAACCGCTGACCATCAAGTGGGCCGTACGCTTGGTTACCACTTAAGTATATAAAAAAAATAAAAAATTATTGACATTACACAGATGCCGATATTAGCCCCTAAAATAGATCTAGATATTTGGTCTATTTACAACATTATCATCATTTCAAAGGTCTCTCTGGAAAGAGGGTCTCTGTGAAATCCCCTCATAAGTTTTTGTCCCAAAAAAAATGGAGGTCCCGTTTATCTTTATCTTTACTGATATTATAAAGAGGAAAGATTTGTATTTTTGTATGTTTGTTACGAATAAACTCAACTACTGGTCCTTTAACAATAACTCTTTCACCATTAGAATGCAACATTATCCCTGAGTAACATAGGCTATATTTATTACTAGCGATTTGTCCTGACTTCGCACGGGTGCGGTTTCATTGCACCCGCGCGAAGCTAGGACGACCTGCTAGTAATATTAGAAAGATAGTAAGAAGTACAAATTAAATTTATTCAAAAAGTGACTATTTTCAGTAGCTAATTCTAGGTTGTAAATAACTGCCACCTCGTATTAGTTAACCCGTCTCCGCGTATGGTCTGGGCGGATGGGGCCCGTGACCCGAGTTAGCCAGCGGGGGTCCGCTCCGACCCCGCTCATCAATTACGCCAGCTCTGCCGCGGCATGCCCACATTGCCCACGTCAACAGGTGCCCGATGGGTATGTCATTCCTAACTTTTCAAAAATACCATTCGAAATATCGGGAATTTTCAAATATCTATAATTGAAATGTCAATTCACAAGATGGCCTGGGCTCTGTCATTTTAGATTATTTATATTGTGATTCGCTAATTACAATAAGGTTACACAAGGATACAGCTAAATACAATTAGTTTTGTTATAAAAGCTTACAAAAACGTCAAATTTAATTAAAATTAGGTAACTGCTAATTAAAGTTAACATGTGACATTGAATCTTAGTTTTTAGTTTTCTTACACCTAGGTAGGTAAGGTATCTTTTTGATAATGACCTAATTCTACAATTCCAAAAATATTACATCTATTAGACATGTTGATGTTATAGAAATTTTACTACCTCAAAAGTGTCAATAAGTCATTATCCTCATGCATGATTCATACATATTTTTATTTTTTAAAGAGAAACAGTGTATAAACAGGCTTCAGATTTGCGACAACGAACTTATAGCTTTTTGACAGGTTTTTCTACTTAGCTTGGGAAAACGAAACAAAATTATTGTTGTTCGCTTCACTTGCTATAATTATTGACGCTGTGTCGTTTTAGTTTTAACCAAGTGGGGCTAATAATTAAACCCCACTTGGTTAAAACTAAACCATTAAACCAGATAAGACTCTCGGTCAGCTATTATCGATTTCGTTTTTCGTATCGTTAGAACCGGTGAATAATTTAAAGAAAGTTTCTAAACTGATATAGACTTAGATGGCGGGATGACCTGGACTCATTTGATAAGGATTGGTCCTTTAAAGCACATGACCGTACTATATGGAAGGGGGATGGGGAGGCCTTTGCCCTGCAGTGGGATGATACAGGCTAATAATAATACTAAACTGATATCAAGCAAACAATAGATTTGTTTACTCAATATATGTTTTCGACGGTTAAACAAGGACTATTTCTTGGTATGAAACAGAAGCAGGAATTGAATAGTGTCATACGAAAGCGTGGTATGAGACAGAGCATCACCATACCATAGAATTTAAATTTCTACACACATAAAACTAAATTTAGACAAATAAAACCTAAGCACATCATACATTCAAGTTCCAACTCTTTATAGTCGTAAATCTGCGTCATAAATATTACTTTACAATTGTTTACGCGCTAGTTTAAATAAGACAATGACGTTATTGTGTGACGTTGCAGTGCCCCGTGCCGTGCGGGTCGAAACTATCGCTTTATTGCTTTTTGTTATGCTTTGTGATACTTTAGATATTGTTTCGTGACGTACCTTCTCTGGGCTGGGCTAGACCACTAACTGCTACTAGATCATTCAAAAAATAGAAGGTTGTATGCTCCGGAGTCCCGTATATTTAAACATTTTTTTAACACTATTTCAACGTAAGTTAGTTCATATGAGTCATAGCTATGTCTGTTGACATGACAGTGTCAAAAGGGCTCCTATTTTTGTTGCATGACTTATTCAAATACTTATTTTATGGCCTATCTCGAGATGGACAGACGATAAACTATTAAACCCACTGGCCGAACCTAGATGAGGCTAGCACAGGACTGAGAGAAGTGGCACCTACAAAGGGAGGCCTCGGCCTCTACCCAGCAGTGGGTGATAATGATGACATGATTTTTAGTATCATCTATTATAATTACCTATGGTTTGTATGACTCACATTTTTGGTCGTTGAGTTGTGTGCGATAACTTAGATGCGTTATTTTTTTTAGTTTGTCTGTTTGGACTTGGAACTTTGAATACTTTTAATTACCCAAGGAACTCTGAAAACGAAGTTCCTTCGCACAACGGCTATTAATATTTTACACTCTCTTTATGTTTGCGTCCAAACTTTACAGAGGCCATATATCCACTTTTTTTAAGGAAAGTCTCAGTTTTATGGAGCCTCTGAATGGTCACATTTTCTACAAAACTAATGCACTACAACGGGCCCGTTTAATTTGTTTTGGTTTCGTTCAATTGTTTCTTTGTTTCCCAAATTTATTGTTTTGATTCCAATTTTGTTTCAAATCTGCGGGGGATTGTAGGAAACTGTTGACATCTTGCAAAACTTTTCGAAAAATATATTTTAAAACAAAGTTTTACAAAATATACAAGACTTTGTTTTCTGAATTTAAAGTTGTTTGGTAGATATGTTTTGTTTTGATGAGTGAAATCTTTACTGTTAAGTATGGTCTAGGTACTTACTTAAATTATATTTTGTATTATATACCTACCTATATAATAGTACCTACTTACCTACTCGTGATTAGGTATTCATAAACGGTTTAGCATAATTTTGGTTGGGCTAAAAATAGCCCTGTGTAGATGAAAGGGTTAATTGAAAAAAGTACGATTTTATTTGGAAAATACATTGATCTCTCTACCTATCAATGTATCAGGTTGCTAGTTAAAAACGTATTTCCAAAAATACCCAAATAGTAGGTATAAACAATCAAGATAAATAAACTGCCCCCCTACCATGAACTCTTAGAGCGATTCAAATTAGGACCTAAACTGAATTGTCATAAAATTTTGTACCATGACTTCAATAATAATATTAATTTCATGGTACAACATTTTTTGACAATTAAACAAAATAAAATATGTACATAATTATATTACATTACAAAATATACAAAATACATATGAAACAGTTGAGCCATCTAAAGACCGTTACAAACGACCTATAGATAGCTCAACTGATCCAAATCACTACCAGTAGGAAGCATTCCCAACATGCTTTGACAATTCAGTTTAGGTCCTAATTTGAATCGCTCTAAGAGTTCATGGTAGGGGGGCTGTAGGTAGCACAAAGTCCTGGATCCAATGACCACTGATTGATCGACAACTATCCAAAAAATATCAGATCAATCGCGATCAATTCCAAATGCGATCAGTCAACTGTCATTCGTGGAAGGCGAAGGCAACGCATGATGTCCTCGACTGTTCCTTTGTTCTAGATTTTAAAATTTTTTTTTTCAAGTTAAACAATTGTAAATAACATTAGAAGCCATTGAGGGCCACTGTGCGGACAATGTGGCAAATGGCAACAATGCGCGAGACATAATGACGCACCTCTCACATGGTGTTCTTAAAAAGTATAATTTTAGGTTTAAATAGTCTTAGTTTCAGTGACTATTAATATACAGAGTATTTCGGCATTAGTGCAAAATATTCAAGAAATAATATTTGAGTAGGTTTTAAAAATCTCGAGTACGTACCTATATCGATTAAGTTTATCTGGTCATTATCACCAGATAAACTTATCTGGTCGAGACGGGCAGCGTAAAATATTCAAGCGCGCCATTCGAAAGTTGAATAATAGGCACTGATAGTAAAACTCCTTACAGGTATAACAAAAAGGAAAAATCACTAAGTACAAAAAGTACAAAAGTAAACGTTTTCCGATAGTTGTAATGGAATGGAATCTAATCATGAAACATTTATTTAAAAACTTAGGGTGAGATGGTGCACATCTAACGTTAACGTCAAATGGTTCAATCATCGTCGAACAATTTGACGTTAACGTTAGATGGTGCAACTCACCCTTAGTGAACATAAAAGGAAGGATACGCTTACATCTTATAAACTATGCCACGAATTTAAATGCGGTTTTTATCAATAGATAGAGTAACGTCGTTCAAGGGAAACGTTTATCAAAAATCAAAAATCAAAATCAATTTATTTCAGACAAATGTCTTTATAAACTATAAAATTATATTATAAATGTCTTTATACAAAACTGTTTTTTGATTTATATATTGTAACAATAATTTCTTGCAAATATAAACTTCAAAAGACATCAACCTGTGCATCAAAATAAAAAAAAGTAACTAAGCTCGTTCAAAAACCACGCAGTAGCCCCGCACGGATGACAGATCGCGATCTCCCGCCGAAGTTCCTACTTAAACATTTTCCCGTATTCTTAAAAAAAAAACCAGCCAGCGGGCGACGTGAAACAATAACAAGTAAACACAGCACGAACTCGGAGCACCTACACAATACGCGATAATTCAGAGAAATGAACTCACACTGTTGTTACAATTGTCTTGTCATAATGCCAGCTAATTTATGTGACTCCTACGCAACATTTGCAAAAAAAAAAAAAACATTTTAAAAATGGAGTTCCAATTATAATTATTATGCGACACGTGTCGTTTAATAACTGTCGATAGAATGACTAATTAGATGAGAATAGTCAGCTTTTCTGATTAAAAACCATAATTTATTATTGGAATAATGTTTAGGTTGATCAATTCACATAATGTGCTAGATTCGTAGCTGATGAACTACACTAAATGCTATAGAAGTTTAGAATATTTTTTTTAAATCCCATTTTACAGTGCAAGTTTTTTTTTATGATGCCATCAACAGAAACCTTGCGTGTGGAGAATGTTTGGCAAATAAATCATCCAACCTTAACAAAGTTAGCATAGGCATTTCTCAACTGGCTGAAATATAGATAAATAGGTACATTAAGTACCTACCTACCTACTTACATTAATAACTTCTTTAACTTTATAATTAAATGAACCTTCTTCCCACAAACTTATGCGGACCGTATAAAGACATTCTCTCTGTCCAACGAATCACGGTTTATAAGTCAACAAAATAATATATCTTTATAAAGAGACACTATCGTTTATTTAGTATCATCACATCATGCGTAGGCTAAAGATCAGGCGGACATACAAATATGTGACAGGAAGAAAGATTACGACACTCTATCAAGCGATCTGACGGGTTGAATTCCTACGATTTGTCCCGTCATTGTCCACAAGAGTCGAACAAAGCCGGGTAAAGCGTGTAATGCCGCTTGTAAAATGGTTGTAAAACAATAAACCACCCACTGGCTCGCGACTGCGTGTTTTTTTAATGCGCTTCGTCATTATTGTTGTTTCTGAACGCATCCAATATGCCGTGGCACAAAGCGCGCCAATTCTGACTTTTCAATGCGATCACTGAGCTGAAAAATATCGTTGTTTGGTAAAATTGATCGTTTATTTGGGAAATCGAGTTGACGGAATCATCCAGTTCAATGAGTTTGTTAAAAGCTAAAACGAGCTAACGGCAATGACTTTTGAATTACTTAATTAGAGGATAAAAACTGGGTTGGTAGAGTCACACTACTCAATTGTTTTTTTACTGGCACTACTAAACTATTTACCTAAATACCTACTCACACACAAGTTAGTCCACCAATCACCACTATCTCCACAAAGTAGTGCATAAGGATAAGTTGTACTTACCTATAACTATAACATTTAAAAGTGGTCATTTAGGTAGAGTCGCGATTGTTTTTCATCTAGCACAACAACTCAATTAGGTACCTACTATAAGTAGGAACAACTCTTCAAAATGATGAAAAACATGATTACCATTGAACGTAACTTATTGAATAAAATTTCATTTATCAACTGTCCATAACATTTCTCTAGCTGACTTTATTTCATTTACATTCGCTCCTTGAATAGAATTATCTCTCATAGCATTTTAATTCAAAAGTGTTTAAAAATAAACGTCGATTCGCGCTTGACAACTAAATTAGTTGGACACCTCCACATGTGATCATTTATTTGTTCGATTTAAATTCGCAATCATCTGAGCTCAGCATGAAACTTGTACTTGCGAAGCCTTAAAACTGACAACAGCAAAAACCAACTTAACTATAGTGCACTTACGGTTGAAATCTGTTAGAAACACTAAAAGATTCCAGCCTCATTTTTATTCCAACCTAAACTGAACTCTGTAGTTTGTATATGTAGGTTAGTTATTGTTTGTCCCGCACAAAGAGGAAGGAAGGGAGTAGGTATCTCTCCTTTGAATAAATTGTCCCCGATGTATCCCGCCACGTAATTCACGATACATTTTACACCTCGGTAGCGTCGACGCACATTGGGACTGTAATATTTGAATAAAAATATTGTCAGTAAAAAAGATGGGCTCACTGACACTAACACTGAACTTTTGCTATTTCAGACAACATTAAATTATTAATTTTGGTTACCAAGTAAATACAGCCATTGATAGCTTACGCTAGGAAACAAGAAATAAAATATTTCTTTCTTCATTCAAAACCATAAAATTATGATTGGCTTTACAATGAAAATGGCGCTCATAGTTTTCTTCAGACTTTTTGGCCAAGCTTTGCAGCATAGAGAATTCAAAGTAGTAGGTATTTACGAATACCTTTTAGGCTAAAAAGAAAGTAGGTCACCTACTTAGGTTAAAAATAAACCTACCTATTTAGTAATTATTGATCCAATGTGCGCCCACCATAACCTCATAAGCGGCGTATCAAAAAGGATTATTCGACTGCCATAAATATGGCCTCCAAGATTATAATAATTCGAATAATAACATTAAAATAATAATAATCGTCTGATCCGCCGCCGATGGAGATGTCAAGCCCTTAATAGATTTATCTCCGCTCATACATCAAAATTATAACGTGTTAGTGTTGTGTAAGGAGTTTAGAGTATCGATGATTATCGATCATTAGGCACTCGTTCCGGCTCATAGGCCACATTTACATAGAATACTGCCAGTGCCTGTCTCTGAGAGCTCGCCCATCTACGCGACTTCTTCGCACGAAGCGCAAAAATATACCAACTTAGTTTATAAAACTTCAACCTTTTGTCAAAAACATTTCTGTTATTCAGTATTAAAAATAGGGTTATTTAAAAAGAAGCTGTCTATATAGATGGCGGTAGCTCAACTGGCGAGCCCAAGAGAATGTAAGCACTACATTTGGCGAGCTATGGTGAATGTGTAGGGAATTCAACATTGGTTGCTCCTGCTGTCACTGTCTGTCATACCTCTGGCTGCTGTCAAAGTCATAGTACGTACTAGACATGTGCGCCGATCCCATTTGGACCGGCAGCGGCGTTCGACGTCAAAATCGTCAGCGGCGGCGGCGTAATCGGCGTAATCGGCGTGGGAGGCAAAAATTAAAAAAAAATGTAACCAACTTAGGTCTCTATATTTAAAAAATAACGTAATGTGGCGCACTTTGTTCAAAATCAAGACAAAATTGAGATGTTATGACACAATCAAGTACAAATAACATATTTTTTTATAAATTGTATCTTATATCTTCGTAAAAAAAACTACTTCTTACTCAAAAACCATCCATCGACATTCTACGACGGCCACAATACCATTGATTTATCGAGTTTCATCGAAAACGATAGTGTAACAGTTCGTGGTCTCCTCGAGAGACATATTGTTCCCCAGTGGCTATCGGTTCTGCCAGCCACTGTCAATTGCTAATTCTGAGAATTGCGATTCCAATGACTTTTGATCATCGGCAAATCAAGGATGTATTATACGCCATTGATGTTGATGCCATAGTCGTTCAAGTATAAAAGCGTAAACACACCCTCTAATGCAAAGGTGAACTGTTTCTGAGAATTAACGTCTCTCTGTCTCATTCTCTTTTTGCAAATTTTGATGACGGTTACACAATGGTAGCCTATGGTGAATTAGGCAGAATATTTTTGCATGCGTATGATTGATTAACTTACCTACCTAAAGCTTATCTAGGATGATGATAAACGTATCGGTACACTTTTAACATTATTACACTATTGAAAACATAAACAAAAGGACTTCATTTCATATAATAACTATACGAGTCAAACGGCCGTGCCTCCAGGCGCAATATATTGGCACGCCGATTTCACGCCGATCAAAAGATCGGCGGCGGCGGCGTGCGCCGCGCCGATCGGCGCACACCCCTAGTACGTACTACGTAGTACATTAACTTTGGTCGTACTGGAGTTCAATTATTTTACTTCAAGCAGGACATGAACCACATTTTTCGCTTGACACGAGACGAAACAAAAACGGAGGCTCCAAATTTTTTCTTGTTTTGATAACCTTTCCCATTATGGCAGTAAGGCAGATAGCGCCATCTGTCAAAGCTACCGGAACTACCTTTTTTTTTAAAATCTCGAATCGAAAACATCTCATTCTGGATACGGCTTCTATCAAAATAAAGTCTAAAACTTTTTGAACTAACTCATTTGAGAGTTCATCACTTATGGCACAACCCTCCGTTACGCGTTAGATTATCGGCCGGCGTCGGTCGGCGCCGATATCCATACGATCACCAAGAACCCGCTTTCTAAGTAACTGCGACCAAATGATAAATTATCGATTATAGATGATATCGATTGTATTTTAGAGAGTCCGATGAAAGTGGGTTTATTGGAAATGGATTAGTTTTTGTTACGGTTCTTATTGAGTTGTTTTATTAATTGGTTTCTTTGGTTAGGACCCGACGTCTGTGCTCGAACGGAGCAATCATAGATCACTTGAAACATAGAAGTTTTTTTTTTTATACAACTAAAGTGGCAACTAAGCGTACGGCCCACAAGATGGTAAGCGGTTACCGCAGCCTTTGGGCGCTTGCAATACCATGGTATCACTCGCGGGTTGCCACCTTGAGGCTAAAATCGAAAGCCTCATGTGCCAGTAATTTCACCGGAAATCATACCCTTTACATCGGAACACAGCAATGTGAGCATTACTGCTTGGCGGCAGAAATAGGTATGGTGGTAGTCCTTCCCCGGACGAGCTCTATCACAGAGAACTCTACTACTCATAACTACTAAGGTATTAGTAGGTACACTAGTAGGTACTAAGTACTTACTAATAAGCAGGAGAAATAGAGGCTATGTATTGACAAATTGTTGTCCCAATTATTATGTAAAGTAAAAAAAAAAAAACCGTTTCAAAAATAAAATACCCAAGTTACAGTATCTTTCTTTTAATTACCTACCCTACGTCAACAATAAATAAGACTATGCCTTATTAATCAATCAAGTTTACTTAGTTTAACTCTTAAAATTAGTTTTGTAGATTTTCTTTCTTTAAATAATATGTAAGTATAGGTCTCACGACGGATCTCGGCCGTAGTGAAATTAGCCGTTTCGATGCGCAATGGAGCTTTTTCAAACTAAATTGTCTTTGCGCATCACAAACGGCTAACTTCACGGAAGCCTGGATCCGCTGTGCGAACTATAGGTACTACTAGTATAAGGTGATTTACCTGACTACTAGCTGAAGCAGAGATCCCTCGCATCTACGTACAGGCTCTACTTAGTTAGAGCGAGGAACTCAATGCAACACTGGCACAAAAGTCTTTTCACACAGCATTTTTTACTTACAAGAAACACAATATTTGTTAATATCATATAAAATGTCGTTGTCTAAGACCCTTTTACTAAATAAAGATTTTTGATTTGATTTGAAATCAGGCAAGCTTTTGTGAAATAGCAAGTCTAAAAATAGTTGCCTCAACATTTTCTCTTTCTGCTATTCAGTGATGTTACCTACCTTTATGTTGCCTCAACATTTCCTCTGGCTATTGAAGTGGTGAAAAGCGAGGGGGAACAAGGCAGAGAGAACCTGTAACCTCAGCTGCCTCAGCGACTTCCGGCGAGGGAGGGACGACACGCCCACACAGCCTCGGGGTTGAACTCGACTGCAACCATTATGGACCACATACAGAATAGTTTTATGCAGTAAATTCATGATTAGGCTGAAGCGGCTGAAGAACGGGTGGAGGAGACCTTTTTGATGCTTACCTTTAAGGCCAGCAACGTCCTTTAAAATTAAGATTTTTTACCAATTTAAATTTTAAACACACACACCCGCACTCTCACTCTCACACACAATTAGGTACCTACCTACATTACTAGGTACTCCTGACACCGCTATTTATATTTTTATTATTTTTTGCTTTTGTCTAACTTTATTTTTACGTGACGACCGATGTGGCGCAGCGGGCGCAGGGCCGCCTGCGACGCAGAGGTTGCGGGTTCGATTCCCGCCTCGGAACAAATGTTTGTACGATCTACAAATATTTGTTTCGGGTGTTCTGGGTATTTTCTATATATAATAAAAAATATCTATTTATGTATTGCATTGTATTAAATATATATCAGTCATCTAGTACCCATAACACAGCTCTGTTTAACAGCAGCTTACCTTGGGGCTAGATGATGCTGTGTGGATTGTCCAGCATTATTTATTTATTTATTTATTTATTTTTAAATCTTATTATGAAAGAGCGGGATTCCCTAACACAGGTATTTTTATACTTAAAAGTGGGTCTCCAAACACAATTTTATATATGTATAGATTAAGATAATGAATAAACATTTTATATATGTATAGATAAAGATAATGAATAAACATTTTATATATGTATAGATAAAGATAATGAATAAACATTTTATATATGTATAGATAAAGATAATGAATAAACATTTTGTATTTGTATTTTAAGTTAAAATTAAAAGATAAATATCTTTGTTTTTTATTCCTATAGAATAAATAATTACTGTCCGTATGTGAGTGTCTGTAGATGAGCTTTAAAAATGTATTGCATTAAAAAAAACATAAGTGCAACTTCCAGTTACCTCACAGTTCTTAAATTTGGAATAATTTCAAGACATTTAACGTTTCTTGCGGTCAGTGAATACCTATCTAGCTGAGTCCTTATCTTTTTTGTTATTTAAAAAAAACATAAAATTAAAACGTTTAAAAAACTCCCGATAACCAGTGATTTTATTCTCACTCACCTGTCGAAAATCCCAATCAGAGACTCGATTAAGAACCTCAGCGGTGCGCTCTTTGGCAAAAACAGCGATTCAACTCTTCGTGTAGAGTTACCACGACACCTGACACCCCCGTATTGTGCACAAGCCTTTATCCCACAAATAAGCGGCAATCAGCTCTCAGACTGAGGTAAATAGAACAGGACCTTAAGGCTTTTGTGCGTAGTGTCGGCGGCTCACAACAATGCCGTGTGGTGCAGTTCTGATAGCCAATATTTTTGTGCGGGACGTGTGAATGCGATGAACGTGTAAGCTCTGTTTTTGGCTTTGTATTCACTCTTCTTGTATGTTATTAGGCTCAACCTAACCTACGCTCTGCGCTCAGCAAGTGAAGTTAGTAAGTAGTTATGAGAAAAATAGCTTAGAAAAGAGTTTTTTACGGCCGATGTGGCGCGGCGAGCCTACGACGCGGAAATTTTTAAGATTTAAAGTTTGCGTGGCACTGCACTGCGCTTGTCACCCCGAGACGCAGGTTAAAACTCTTTCGTCCAGTAATTTCACTTGTTACAGTGCCCTTCAAACATAAACCCAGTAGATACCTACATAAAGCTTGGACACCACTGGAAGCAGTGCAAAGAGAACGGTGGTACCCACCAAGATGAACTCTTCCTGAAGAGTCCCACCACTATAGGTGGATGTAGAAATGCTCTAACAAAATAGTGAAAGGTCGACAGGATGTTTCTGTCGTGATTATAAAAATAGAAGATGCAATATTGTGCGTTGGTAAAACATGGTCCTGACACTTCCAATTTGTGTCGAGTGGCAGTTTTTATGCTTGTTAGCGTAACAAGAATCAGACGCCGAAACATTTGTACAAATAGGCGTATCGCGTTTCGCGAGGGAGGGAGAAAGGGACGGAGGACGGTCTCAATGTTGATACCTTTTTAGAAAGTTGAATAATTAGTAAGTAGGTACCTATTAAATTGGATGGTTTTTTTTAAATTTCGTGTTATGTTCCTACTTGTGTTCCTTTCCTACTTATAAGAAACAACTTACTTTTATTGTTTTTAGAAAAGCTGCAAAAATATCAAACTGTGAATTTATTCCAGTTTTAATCTTTACGAATTATTAAATTTAGTAAATTCTAATCAAGTTTCAAGTTTTAATTTTCAAGTTTATTATAAAAATGTAACATTACAGAATAAATATGTAAGGCGTTACATTCATCTTTCTAATGTGTTGATTGCGAGAAATATTTAAAAAAACGCTTTAGCAATATTTTAATAGGTAGGCTACACCGAAGTTAGATTATTATTTTGAGTCACTTTGCAGAATGGTTTGCTGTTTGCTAAACAGCCGTTTATTTGTCGGTGAACATCACACCCACGGCCACGCTATCCAAAATCACCGCGTACCGGTATCACTTTCACTGCAACCGATATACTGTGTATTTATCTAGTTTTTTAAACTGGAATCAAAGAAAGAAAACAGTATTGTAAACAGTAGCGGCTTGTGTTGTGTCGCTGGGTTGGGTTTCACTGCTACGGTGAGGAGACGGGGTGCAAGCGTGTTATGTTAGGATTCAAGAAAACGAATGCCCATAATCCTAAATAAAATCATTTCAGAAGCTTGCTAAGTAAGTACCTACCTATTGACTTTCTAGATAAACAAAGACGATGACAGATTTGAAAACATTAAGCTAACCAGAGGTTTAAAGTAGGGACGGGACGTTTATGAATAAGGCCCAAGTTTTTACCAAAAACTTGGTAATATCTATAAAAAATAAGTATTATTTTTTGGTTCATGTCCCGAATTTATTTGCCTATAGGTTTATCACCTTACAACTTACTGCAAAAAAAATCCATTGCTTTTAGGGGCTAGCAGCGCCATCTAGTAGCAAGTAGTTTAGCATTTTCTCTCGCAACCTATATTATTCGTTAATTGTTCACATCACATGGAAAATGATAAAATGAAATGACTCTCGCGTTAACAAAAATAGGTAGGTTAATATTGTAACTTATTTTAAAAAGACATGCTCCAAACGGAACATACAATTCTCCGACTCTCTTAATGCACTGATGAGATTGATAGTGCCATCTGTTATACAGTAGCGGCACCTTTCGTGAAAATGTAGACTATTATTTATTTATTATTATTATGTATTATTATAAACATGTAGTGTCCCACTGCAGGGCAAAGGCCTCCCTTCTCTCTTTCCATACCTCTCTGTTACCGGCTAGTTGGGACCACTCTTTGAGGTACACATCAAGTTCGTCCCTCCATCTCCTTTTGGGCCATCCACGCGGCCGTCGCCCGTTTGGAACCCAATCTGTGGTAGCTTTTGCCCATTAAATTTAATTTATTATTATTTAGGTAACTATTAGCATCTAATTTTAAATTTAGTTTAAACACCCTTAACTTAAAATGTTCAAAGAAGGTAAAGTTATTTGCACCTTATAAAGATTTACCAGACACCTTCAATTCAAACTATTGAAATCCTAATCTGATTATCCATTCGTGTTAGATAAATTGTTGTTCACGCATACTTTACTCAAAACCAGTCAAGCAAATACTTTCAACACCTTCTCGTGTCCAAAAAAATTATATTTTCCCACGTCAATACAAGTTGAAATGCACTGCCAACATCTACATAAGTAGGTACTACCTCTACCTACCTCTCTCGAAATCAGTGAAGTCGAAATAATTTCAGTGGCTTTTTGACACTTTGCATTGTGTCCATCACCTTGGTCCTTTGTTAGTTGAACTGCAAACACGACATGGTATTCGCTATTCCTTTTGTTGAAATCAATTTAAAAACTCAATTTCAAAAGTTGGTAGTGATTTCTAGTTTAAAACTGTTGAGTTGTAATAATTACAGGTACCTAGGTACCTAATGTACCTACCTATGTACAATAATATGCAGGTACCTAGGTACTGATGAACCTGGATGAGACTAGCACAGGACCGAGAGGTGTGGCACATATAAAGGGAGGCCTATACCCAGCAGTGGGTGAAATCGGGCTGTGGATGGATGATGAGGTACTACCTACTTAAGTAAATAGGTATAGGTACCTACCTATCATTAGGTAGATTGTGGAGTGTGGTGGTGATAGGTAGATTATGTAGGTACTTCTTAAGCCTACCTATCTAGGTAGTTTGTTTCTGAAAGTGTCGCTACATCTGATTCTGTCGGAAGCGTTGATATCAGAACCCTGGGACCTGTGATGAATAAATCTTGATTTTAGGCCATCTTTTAGTAATACATTTGTAATTCCCGAAAACAAATCTTTCAATTTGTTTCAAGTTGAGCCTCCGTCTCTAAATCAGCTTTTAGTTTTCGTTTTGTTATAAATTTGTATGGGCTTGTTTTTTTTTTGTTATGGCTAAATAAATGAATTCCATCAAAATAAACATAGCCTTTATTTTCAGTTAAACATGAACTAGGGTGACCATGTATTTTTGAGTATGTATAATAGTACTTCCAACGGATTAACGGATATCGACCATTTTGTGATACGCAAAGACAATTATTGCGCATCAAAACGGCTAATGTCTATCTACTGGGAGCACGACGCCCGTGGTGAGCGGACTCGCGGCGCTCGCGACCAACAGCACGGCCGCGGCCACGTCCCTGCCGCCGTAGGACTACCACCATACCTATTTCTGCCGCCAAGCAGTAATGCTCGCATTGCTGTTCCGGTTCGAAGGGTATGGTTTTCGGTGAAATTACAGGCACATGAGATTACTCTCTAACTTCTCAGGGTGGTAACACGCAAGTGATATCTATGATATTGCAAGCGTACATAGCTACGGTAACCATCAAGTGGGCCGTAGCTTGGTTAGACTTTATTGGTAATAAATAAAATAAAAAAATAAAAAATACGTCAGCCGCCGACAACCCAGCCGCGTACTGTGCCGGACTGTAGCTCCTAAGCCCAGGGATCAGTGAAGATACCTGGTATGAGTGAGTATTCTGTGCCTGAAGAAGGTTTGTACTAAGTACCTAGACTTATTTAAATAAGCATTCAATAAATAAAACAACAGCACTGACGGATATCATACCTTTACTATGTAATTTAAACATACATAAAAGCTATAAAATGTTTAAATATACACAAACTGTGAACGAATTCTGCTCAACAACACACACTTCTAGATAAAACTCGATACAATCGAGATGCAGTCATGGATCAATTAGGTACAATCTTAAATTATAGGTTTTCTACATTCTATCCACAGAAGTGATACTAGCCCAAAGAGGGTTTTTCTTGTAATGGGCAATTCCACAACAAACAAGCAAACACAGTTATTTTAATGCACCTGTGTGCACCTATCCATAACTGTGGATAGAATAAAGAACAGGACAGATAAATAATTAATTTCAATAATAATTGTTTCATACAATAGAATGGCACTCTATACTAATCAAAATCTAGTAAAATTGCTTCAACCCAGTGCACTTCAAAAATTTTGATCTCACAGAATTCTAGTGTTTTAAACCTTTGAAAGCATACATTACGTTAATTTATTTACTTGATTAATCTATGTACAAGACATTTTATCAATTGATTGGTAAATAATCCACTCACTATCATTTCTTGCAACATTTAGTTGAACTGGGAGTCTGTAAATTGTACATTTTCCTGTCAAACAACTAACTTGTATACAAAATTCAAGAAACGTTATTTGAAACACTAGCTTCCGTAAGATAGGTACAATGCACACCAAAACATTTGCAACATAAATTGTGTTTGAATGGTTAAATAACATATCACATGGGAATTCAGTCTATCTTCGATAATCAGAAAACGTGTCAACCCTACAGTTGTGTATTGGAATTACTTAATTGTTTTGTAAAAAACATAAAATCAAATAAAATACGAGCGATTACGATTACGATTACGCAGCACAACAAATAATATTTGTGATAATTGGTAAAATATACAATTAAATCTAATTTCTAAAATTTTAATTAGTTTGCAAGATATAATACAAGTGCTAATCCACTCAGACATCCAGCTACTTTATACAGACATACTCATTCATCCCGAAGCCATGTTCTCTAGCTATTAACTCTCTAACCTTTAATTTTAGAATAATTTTCCAGCTAAATAGGGGGGCCATTTCATATTGCAAAATGTATAATGACTATTATATTGTCTTCAACTATGTAAATTTTATTTTAATTTCTTGCAATCAGAACAGATCTAGGCTATAATAATTTAGAAGTCAAAGTGCAATTACAATATTTCTCATAATCTAATCAACTATTATGGTTTAGGAAACCGTGTACAGATTCAGACCAGCTGTTAACTTTGCAATATCCAACATAACATATCTACAACACCGATGAGTCCATCATTCAAGTTCACATCAAGCACAGAAATACTTCCTCTGAATAAGAGGCTCACTGTCATCATCACTCTCAGAGAAGCATGCAGCAAAACCACTTCTGTCTTTCAAAGAGTCCCTTTTAGGTGATTGCACATTGTCCATTGACTTCTTAGCGCGCGCTTGCCGCGCGGGCGTGCGTTTCTTCTTGCTCGACTGGGCGAGATCCGCATTGGCCACATTCATGCTCACCATTGAACTGACTGGTTCTGTAGAGTTGCTCACAACCAGAACCGAGTTCTCTCTTTGTAAAACACTCAAACCAATACTCCGACCGCTACGCGTCTTGGAAACTAATTTATCTTCAGGGTTCTCTTTCTTATCAGAGTTATTGAATTCTATGCAGTTATTGTTGCCTTGCCTTTTATTAGCGGTTCGTGTTGCTTCAGCAATATAGCTTGTAGCAGCTGCTTTGTTTCTTTTAGGATATCGAGAGGTGCCACTGCCCTGAGATTGGAATGAGATATTCAGGTTAGCCTTGCTTCGTCGCCCATCTTTTCCCTTGCCTTTAGTGTCCATGAACTTCAACAATGAAGTGCTTTTATCAACTTTAGTTGTCTTGTCATTGTTCTTATTGGTGACTAGGTTGATTAAGTTCTGGGATGAATCAGTACTGCAGTTTAGGATATTGTTTGGCATCCCTGTGTTTACTGATTTGTTGACTGTTACCACCATGTTAGATTCATTCTGAGTTGGTAGTGACTCTTTCACTAGGTTTCGGTTGGATTTACACCTCAGCTTTCTAGGAGTTTTGCTAGACTGAACTTTAGTAGATCTGATGTAATTAGCTGTGAAACCAGAGACATCACTCATGTCATCAAATTGACCATTTTGTGCTTGGGTTTTTGACTTATTTCTAATATTGGAGTTTCTTTTATTGTCCACAGTCTGGTCCCCGCCAGCAAGTAACTCTGACTGCTTTAATTTATCTGTGGGCTTCTCAAAGTTAGCATTGTTGGTAACATGAGCACCGTTTGTTACGTTTGCGTTAAATATTTCATAGGAACTGTTCCAATGGTGATTGACACCCTTGTTGTGCCGGAGACTCCTTCTCAAGTTTACAGCAGTTTTGGGAGTGGAGGTAACAACTTTATTTTTCTTGTGTATAGTTGTTCGGTTGCTTTTCTGTAACTTTGCTTTCTTACGTTTCTCTTGAACAGATGTGTTCTTTATATTGAAATCCACATCAGATCCTATCGAGTCTGACTTACAATCATTCTTGGCAGGCCCTGTTTTGTTTTGAGACTCAAAGTACACATTCTGCTGCCGCTCTGTGGAGACTGATTCATCATCTAACAAAGACAGTTTTCTCTTTTTCTTTTTCTTTGGGGAACGTGTTTCCTCTGTTACGCTGCGGGGCTCCCTCGAACTATGTGCTTTGATCCGTTTTTTGATTGGATTGTCATAGTTCATCAGGCACGGAGCCCGCTTGGTGTGGATCCAATAGGAGATCTCGTCCATCTCGCTCATAAAGGGAGCGGCAGGTGGACGGTGGCCGAGGGCCGGGAGACGAGCTGGTGAAGCAGGTGGCGCGCCAGGCAGCCGAGCGCTGCCCCCCAGTCGCAAGTCACGCGCTCTACGGTGCTGCCCGACGAAGGGCGCAGGTTCCACTGTGGCGCTAAAGACATCACGTCTCCCCGCCGAATCGTCACATTCCATGCACCTGAAAAACCCGAATTTCAAAGTTTAGACACTAACAGATATCTTTTATTTTACTGTTTAAATTTTACTTTACTTACTTCCCAAAACGATTCCAGGATGCTGCGATCTTTCACGGATCTTCAGAAGGACCCCACATTCGTGAAATTACAAGGAAAACCGGGCCGCTGCGTCGGCGTTACTTGGCGGGTTACTGGAAGATTTTTTTTGCAATGCCCGACCAATTTTAGTAAATAGTTGGCAGGTCGCAACGGAGATGATAAAGAGACTTATAATATGTCGATTTTGTAGTTATTTTATAATATTCAAGCACTTCAAATAAATACATCAAAATATCAAGCGAAGGATAAAAAGAGTGAATGAATAAACCCCAATCCACCATCACCACAGCGCAGAGCAGACCCACCCACAGACTATACTATAATAGTATTTTTAAACTGACAACCCTTGTGATATAATTTTTTTTTATTTTGGTTCTGATTTACATTATACCAAGGAATATAAAAACTACGTACTAAACTAGCCTAGGTTTTTATTGTCTGTCACGGCAAGCATAAAGCCTTTCTACGCTAAAAGACGATCGCGATATTTCATTTATTTTATATTATTTCAGAATAATGATTAATACGCCTCAATTAACGCAAGAGCGAGATAGCATGCTTTTGCTCGCGCATGTGGAAAGAGTAAATGCGCCTACACAAAACCAAAATTTAGTCGTGCCAATGGTTAGCTTATCCTAAACATTTAACATGCGAAAGGTACCAGCGAATTTGCGAATTTTGCTCTGTACGTAGCGTAGAAAGTACGTATAAAAATAGTAATAATATCGACAATCGTAATAAGGGGCCTAAAAAATATATATTTAATGATTTTTTATTCCCAATATGTCAATGTCATGTCAATTGTCATTTTTCGCGCCAACCAAACATTTCATTCAGTCAATCAGTCATCAATCATCAAATCTGTAAAGTAAAATCGATAGTGAAAACAAATTTTCAGAATAACGCAGAAAAAACAGTGAATTCTCGTGTTATTTACTTGATAATCCAACTCCCAAACTATGTTATCAACATGAACGGCATCCAGAGTCTCATCGACCGCCAAATCGGCATCTGTAAGTTAAAACTATCAATGTTTACTATGCTTCGCGGTTCCAATCCAAGCGATCGTGGTTTCAATATTTCTGTATCGCAGATTGCAGGTTAAACTACGATAGCGTCCTGAAGAGGTTGGTGGTGGATGCCGAGGAGTCGTTCTACGGGCTGCAGAGAACGGACTCGGTGGCGACGTTCGAGCAAGACCCGCCTATATTCGCGTGTCGTTTTGCAGAGCTCGCCGGCCACGAGCACATCCTCGCGCTCGCCAACGAGGACGGCCGCGTCGCTATACAGGTACGTCGCTATACAATACAGGTACCTTACAGTACAGTTATTTATATTACTGTATTTGATTTTGATTACAGGTATAGTTCGCACAGCGGTTCTAGGCTTCCGTGAAGTTAGCCGTTTGTGATGCGCAAAGACAATTTAGTTTGAAAAAGCTCCATTGCGCATCGAAACGGCTAATTTCACGACGGCAGAGATCCATTGTGAGAACTATATGTCGCTATACAGGTTTGTAGCTATACAGGTATGTTGATACATGAATGTCGCTATACAGGTTCGTCACTATTCAGGTATGTTGCTATACAGGTATGTAGTTCTAAGTTATAAGTATGCTTTATTATAACATAGCTGTACCTACATTTAATTCACTGTATGTCTGTTATTCACTATACAACTCATACACAAACCTCCATAAACCTTACTAGAACGGTACTAAGTCTCTGTTAAATATCACTCCTCTCTAAGTAAGTAATGATCATCTAAAAATTATGAGTAGAGCACCAGTGGTCTAGTGGTAGTGACTAGGGCATCGGAACCGGTTCTTTTTAGCCCCAAGAACCGGGAACAATGCAATGCAAATGCATATTATGGTGAATGAAAACATTGTGAGGAAACCGGGTGGCATGTCCAAGAATTAAAAAATTCCGAAGCCTGCCATCCACCAATCTGCATTTGTTCACATGGTAGATTAAGACAATCACTCTCGTTTGAGAGTATGTTAGTGTCCCACATGTGGGAACATAAGAATAAGATGATGAAATAATTGTGACATTCAGAAAGACTTGACTTCCAAATTAATAAGATTTGATCATAAAATCATAAATCATTTATTTGATTAAAGTAATACATTTTTTTCTATTTCATAAATACAGTTTATCAATGTATTTAATAATATTACGATCTAGCCTTATGTTTAGGATAACGAGTAATTTAATGTTGACCTAGTTTTATAGAATAAAATTATTTGCTTAGAATGTGTCCACAGTGGCACTTTTCTTAATGTCTCTGTTTATTAAGGGGAAGTCACTATGTTCATGTGTTTTAAATAAATAAATGCAGTAAATTGAATAAAAATCTAATAAACCAATATAAATAAAATAATTCTATTTTTTTAAAAGAATTCATGGTTTTTATCAACCCTGCTTCCAGGACACATCATCCAAAACATCAAGTCGCGCTCTAGAAGGGTTCCAGTGCCACAACAATGCTGTCTTTGACCTTGCGTGGATGCCGGGGAAAATGAACTTTGTTACTGCCTCGGGTAAGGGTCCAAATACATTCAACATAGGCATAAGAGTGTTAAGGACTTGAACTAAACCAAGAATCTGTCTTATTTAATTGAATAAGTGAGTGAATAGTGACAGTCAACTATTTTGACAAATGGTTTCCCACCTAGTGTTAACCATCACACTTAGGGAATACTAAAGTTATAATATCCCAAAACTTATTTCACCTCAAGCAGGATTAGAACCCACAACCACCGCTTGATACGCGGGTACTCTACCAATTGAGCTATCGTGACATATCTCGCTTGGACGAAATAATGATTGGGATCTGTAGCACAGTTGTGTATTGTATTGTAAGTTGTGTATTGTCCATTTGCAGGCGACCACACCGCTTGCCTGTGGGACGTCGGCGGAGGCGCGCCGCGGCAGGTGGTCGTGTTCTCGCAGCACACGCGCTCCGTGAAGAGCGCCGTGTTCCGTCCTAGCGAACCCTCCGTGTTCGCCACCGGAGCCCGGGACGGACACATCCTCGTGTGGGACATCCGCGCCGCAGCCCAGCCCTCGGTCGTGCTCAAGCCGGACAACTGCCTCATCAGCTGCCACTCCAGCTTCACCCCCAAGACCCCCGGCTCGCACGGGAAGAGGCCGAGGATCGACCACCGAGCCATCAGCATCACCGGCCTCGTCTTCCAGGACGATCTGACCCTGATCTCGTGCGGGGAGTGCGACGGCAACATCAAAGTATGGGATCTCCGCAAGAACTACAACATCTACAAGCGGGAGCCGCTGCCGAAGCACTCGATCCCGTACTGCGGCAGCTCCACGAGGAACGGCTACTCGAACCTGATCGTGGACGACGCGAGGATGCGGCTGTACGCGAGCTGCATGGACAACGTGATCTACTGCTTCAACATCTCCACGTACAGCGCGAGCCCGGAGCGCCGGTACGTCGGGCACGAGAACGCCACCTTCTACATCAAGACCGCGCTCAGCCCCGACTGCCTCTACCTCGTGAGCGGCAGCAGCGACAAGCGCGCCTACATCTGGAACGTGAAGTGGTCCGCGCCGCTCGTGCAGCTGGAGGGGCACCATGCTGAGGTCACGTGTGCGGCGTGGGGGCCTCGGGGGGGCGGGGGCGCGGGGGGAGCTCTCGTCACCTGCAGCGACGACGCGAGGCACAAGATCTGGCGCATCGGGCGGGAGTTCCCCGAGCCGGACGCCGAGCACGCGGGCAGGGCGGAGGTGGTGCCGAGGACGGACGTCGCCAGCTCCCCGAAGTGGGGGGTCGACCGCACCCCGAGCTCGCTGAAGCGCCGGGCGCCCCCCCTCCCCGGCTCCAGCGGCGCCAAGCAAGCCCGCGCGCGGGACCCCCCGAGGAAGACGAAGAGATGTCTCGCGGACCTCATGAACGCCCGAGACACTGACGACGCGGAGACGATGGTGAAGCGGATGAAGCTGGATCACCTGCCTCCGGTCGAGGAGAAGCTGCTGCCCGCGGGAACCAAGCGGCACCTCGACGCGAGTCCGACGAGGTCGCTCGACTCTCCCGACTGGACCTACATATCACCGAAAGCGGGAACCTCCTTCATGACCCCGACCAAGAACTACGAAGCTCGAAACTGCAAAGTGTTGTCACCCAAGTGTTTGTCTCCCGACAAGTTGTATCGATCGCCGGAATCGACGAAAGTTAGGATCATCGCTTATAGGACGCCGACGAAGGATTTGCCGAACTTCGTGATGAGCGGGGAAGCCCCGCACTTGCGGCTGATGTCTCCGGTGAGGAAGAAGCAGGAGCGCCCGGATTGGCTCACGCAGCTCAGCCGAGACATGAGGAAGGGGGAACTGCCCGAGAGATCCTGTGATAAAAATTTTGGGGAAAAGTCAATAGCCCCGTCTAGTCCTAAGGAGAATATCCCCGCGCGGAGAACTTCGGTTTCTGATAGAACATCCAAATCGAGCAAGAAAGCTCGGACCTTGTTAAAATATTTTAATATCACTACGAAGAAGTAGAATAAAGCTTGTCGTACGCGGCGCAGATGTTAAACATTTTATCGTCGAGTATCAGCAACAGCAATGCGAGCATTACTGCTCTGCCGCCAAGCAGTAATGCTCGCATTGCTGTGTTCCGGTTCGAAGGGTATGGTCACTGGTATAATTACAGGCACATGAGATTTTCGATCTACGTCTCAGGGTGGCAACCCGTGAGTGATACTGAATATATTGCAAGCGCCCATAAGCTGCGGTAACCGCTTACCGTCTTGTGGGCCGTACGCTTGGTTGCAAATTTTGTTGTATAAAAAAAAAGTCTGACACAATCAAATTGATTGAAATTCAGTCAGACATTAAGTTTTTATATGATAATCGCAATGTTCTATAAGTAAGGAAGCCATGTTCCGTTTGTAATACATAGCAGATGTTTTTATGCGCAGATACTCTCAGATAAGATATATTATCTGCGCTATGTGTGACAGGCTTAATTGTAAGTAGAACAAAAATGACTGATATTTATTGTAGTAGGTTCGTTAATTGAACTTTCGGGTTATTTCAATAACTTATCCTCGCCCCTTTATCTTACTAGGGAAAAGTCGAGAAATCCCTCAGAATCTGTACATATATTTAATTCAGATATTATTATTTACATAAGTTTATAAAAGCTATTTTACTTAGGTTGGATTCGACCAAACTTGAATAGGCACTATTTCGAATAATAGTTCACTTCACTTCACTTCTTTGTTTATTGCGTCTGTGGCTTAGTTGTCACAATTCTAGTGTCTCAGTCATGCTAGTTTCATAAAACCGAAATGGAGAGTGGAACAAAAAAACAAATATGACCGGTGATATTGGGAGGGTCGGTCGGTTAATATTTTAAAAACCAGAATGATTTGAAACCACAAACAATACAACACAGAATATAACACTACATAGATTATCAGTAATAGACTAAATAGTTATTTATGGTATAAGTATAGTCAATAGCTATACAAGATAATATTCTGAAGAGGTTTTATATGAAGAGTTCAATATGCGTTAAGCTTATTTTGATTTAATGACATTTTGAGTTGAAGGCGCTCTGTATTAAATCCTTTCTGAAATGAGGACGACTTGCTCCTTGATCGTTTTGCCGTAATGGTCAAATTAATTCATAGACATTATGACAAGGGGACTAACTATCGCTAAGGCCATTTAGCTTCCAGAACCTTCTGATCCGCAATGAATCATTCGCAGGTAAACTGATAGTTTACTTGTATTTCTTACTATTATATTGTACATTTCTTATTCCGCAGAATAGTTAGTCCAGATTTTGGTGGAATCCAACCTTAATGAACTATTGATGTAATAGAGCTCGGGAGCCTTACTCTTGAACGCGATCGGTATTGGACAAGTACCTATTGGAATATGACATTTCGTACTTTTAACAGCAAACCTAACGCCAAATTTAACCTTGTTTTCAAGAGCATAAAAATTTTACAGCAGTAAATAGAAATTGGGATTGGATCGGAATTGTCATTGGATTCGATCGTTATTGGACAATTATTGGAATATGACATTTCGTACTTTTGACAGCTAACTTAGCGCCAAATTCAACCTTGTTTTCAAGAGTGAAAAAATTTGACAGCAGTAAACTGAAATTTGGATTGGATTGGAATTGTCATTAGATTCAAGAGTAAGTCCCCTGGTTAGTATGTAGCTGTGTGTGTCATTATCATGGCACTTCCTAGGTTTGCTCCTGAATCAAATTACGATTTTAAAATAGCTTTAGTTGTATCCAGGTGCTGCATGCATTTGTATGTAAGTTTTTATCATAATATGTAAAAAAATCAGCTTAATTATTTTGTATAAGTAGAGTAGGAATGTAAGCGATAAAATGATGGAATATCATCTCAGTGTTTAGCCATTTTTTTCCTTTTCTTTTGGGACATTTTGAAAAAGATATAGTTTTAAAAATAGGTCCCCCGCAGACAGACAGCCCGAGCCTGCGGTGCAGCCCGTCGACGTGTGAGGCCGCGCATTATTACTTCTACGTCTTGCTAATGATGGCACTTGACATATTTGCTAAATAAGACGCACCGCAGCCGCATCTGTCTGCGCCTTTATTTTAGAGATACGATTATCTGAGAAAGGGATTTTTTTAGAAAAGGACATAGATATTTAGATAGACGCACTGCGTCATACTGGATAATGTGAAAACGCTTTTAGATTTTAGATGGTACTGTAAATCCGTTTAGCATTTAGCCTTTTAATGTCGTATTCGAATATATAAGGTCATTCATTATCAACCTGACAAACTTAAGGGGTAGGTTCCGCACATAAAAAAAAAATACTTATGTATATTTTGTCTTTAAGTTTGTCAGGTTGATAATGAATGACCTTATAAACTGTAGGCTCACCGCTAAGTTAAGTTCCAAGCTTAATCTTAGATCTTAGAATAGAACTCTGGTGATAATTTGAATCATTTGTTACTTTTATAAGGTTCCTAAAGAAATAAAGCTTTGAAGATATTATAAATTTTTATTTTGTAATAGAAAGAAATCTTACGCGCTCAGGGCACGCATATGCAGTATTTTTTCAACAGACGACTGGACTGAGATGACGGTTCTCGCTACCGCGTATATTTGAATAGATTAACTTCCATTTAAAACGGTCCAGCCGTTGGAAACATTGTTTGAGATGTATCGGCTTTATAATTAAATAAATAAATAAATAAATAATGCTGGACAATCCACACAGCATCATCTAGCCCCAAGGTAAGCTGCTGTTAAACAGCTGTATTATGGGGACTAGATGACTGATATATACTTAATACAATACAATACATAGATAGATATTTTTTTATTATATATAGAAAATACCCAGAACACCCGGATCAAATATTTGTAGATCGTACAAACATTTGACCCGAGGCGGGAATCGAACCCGCAACCTCCGCGTCGCAGGCGGACCTGCGCCCGCTGCGCCACATCGGTCGTCAATTGTTATTGAGAATTACTACTGTCTCCTTTCTTCTCAACTTTAACATAATCTAATTCTAACATGACTTCGGCTCTCGGACCCCTTTTGGTTGAAGCACGACTTTTTCCATATTTGGGACTTCCTTTCCCAGTTGTGGACAAATTCTCTCTTGACCTAGAAACCCTAAGGTTCGATACCTTTAGTGGTGATTTGCTTCTGTGCGTTGCGGACTTGGCCCTTCTGCCTACCTCCTTATCATTGTTCAGACAGAAATCATTGTAGAGTTTGACAAAGGAGATCTTTTCTGTGCAAGTTTCTTTGATGATCTCTGACACAGTGTGAGAGGGGCCTGGCTCTTTGGAGAGTCGAGGGGAGACCAGCTTTTTAGATCTTAGCGTTTTTACCGGTTTGGGAGCTCTCTTCTTGATCGGCCGTCTCATTACTATAAGTGAATCCATGGTAGGTAGGTATGTTCGTAAATCTTGGTAATAAAGTTATGTTTAGAAATAAGTAAAATAAGGGAAAAAACTTTGTTGTAAACAACGTCAAAACATGACATTAGTGTCAGAAAACCCCAAAGAAATCGAATCTTTGATGAAAACCTCCGATTAGCATGTTATTTTATTAGTTGACTACCGATGTGGCGCGGCGGGCAAACGACCGCCTGCGACAAAGACGTAGCGGGTTCGATTCCCGCCTTAGACCAAATATTGGTTTCGGGCGTTCTGGGTATTTTCTATGTATAATAAAAAAAAATCTATCTATGTATTGTATTGTATTAAGTATATCAGTCATATAGTACCCATAACACAAGCTCTGCTTAGCTTGGGTGGGGTTAGATGACGCTGTGTGGATTTGTCTAGCATTTTATTTACAGTTGATTCTACAGTCTATTCTACCTACATACACAGACCGGAGCCTTATTCGCTATGACCAAACGCAGGCTCGTTACGATATCTGCGTGGAATCGTCGACGAGCCATATTTAGGGCTCGTCTGACGGTTTTTTCAAGGTCAACTATCAATGCGAAACTATCGCTATTGATACACAGATACGGAAAACTGAATTGACCAAAATATCTACTGAAGTTCGGTGAAACCACAGAAATCGGAATAAGACACTTAATAATAATAATAATAATAATGCTGGACAATCCACGCAGCATCATCTAGCCCCAAGGTAAGCTGCTGTTAAACAGAGCTGTATTATGGGTACTAGATGACTGATATATACTTAATACAATACAATACATAGATAGATATTTTTTATTATACATAGAAAACACCCAGAACACACGGAACAAATATTTGCAGATCCTACAAACATTTGTCCCAAGGCGGGAATCGAACCCGCAACCTCTGCGTCGCAGGCGGACCTTCGCCCACCGCGCCACATTGGTCGTCACTTTTGTATATATTGGTACTTAACTTAAGGTAACCTACTTATTCCGATTTCTGTGGGTGAAACACTCGGGATAATAAAACAGCAATTATAAGATGTGCCGATGCTCACTTTTTATTACGCTTGTTAATATATAAAACATAATATAAATTATACTTTTCAAATATCACCTTTCATGTTTGCAAACAACTGCGAACCTATTTATCTGTTATTTCGTCTCGCATACAATATAAACAGCGAAAACCATATCGATTTATTATTTAGAGTTTAGATCCAGATGCTGTTCTGTTAGTTGTTGCCTCGTAGTGATGTGCTGAACAATACTAACAGAGATATCGATACAATGTCTCGTCAAGCACATCACTACCAGAATTAGTGTTAGAGTAATAATAAACTAGGTCTCTTTACTAATCGTAAAGCTCACCCGTCTCTAATACTGTAGCTATGATCAGCTATGTTCAGTGAACAGGTTTATAACTTTTTGTAGGTACAAAAAGGCCATGATTAAAAGCGTGGTAAGAAAGCAACAAAATTTGACATTGATTGAGATACATTATAGCGTAAAAATAAAGTTTATGGCGATAATCGGTAACTACTGGTTTAGCAAAAAGATCTCTCGCTTGAATCACTTGAAGTTTTCTCAACTTCAAATTACAATGCTATAGGAGAGAAAGGGACAAAACAGTAAAGTAATGCGTGAAGACCTCGGTTATTATTACTCTCGGCTCGCAGTAGATACCTCCACAGGATACAATAACAATGTCAGTAACGATATAATCAATAAACAGCAGAAATAAAAAATAACACGATAAGACGGTTCACTTCGGCGCCGTACAATTTGTTATACCTACTACATCTAGTCTGCGCTTAAACTACACTTAACTCTATGTACTTACATACAGTTTATCAAGCAAATTAAAAAAAGTCTTAGTACTTTTTATCGTATTAATTTGAAAATTTGTTAAATGTCTTCGTAATTCACGTCACTCGCACCACTTTTTACTTTAACACAATACGAGAAAATTAATGTTTAGCCCCGCTATAACACTACAACATAACAAACTATACTACATTACAACCGACCACTTGCCTACAGCGGCGGGCGAGCCAACCCGGGCGCCAGAACCAGTTCATCCCACAACATCTTCAAATAATCAAGATAAGTTCCATTTATTCCAATGAAATAGCGGCCATCACACGTAGGTACTTAGTTTGGATTGGAAAACTTCGAGCTAGTCGTATCGTAACTAGCTGATGTATAATATTGGGTTAATGTCAAAATCCCCTTTGAAGGGGATTTTGGTAATTTTAGTGTCAAAATCCCCATAGGAGATTGATTGATGATCATTACGTTTGGAACCAAACTCCTTATGTCTTCCAAAATTTTAACTGTGATGGGGTCTTTTAACAAAATAAATAAATGTTCTTTTATCCTGATATAAAATAAACATGGTAATATTGTGGATTCTACAAAACTTATTGATAAAACTGTTTCTGCCGCAAATTATAAACGCGATTTTCATATACAACAACGTTGCTTTATCTAGTCTGGATATCAGCAAGGGATTATAATAATGCAACGTTATTTTCACTCAAAGAATCGCGCGAAAACGCACCGCACGGTCGGGGGTCTTAACGGAAAACATATCTGCTTGTAACGGTACGGGAAGCCTTACTATTCCAAAATAACTATAGACTCGGTGACGTCTTCAACTATCACGTTGGTATTGTATCAGTAATGAAACAAGCTAGTTTAAGGAGTTAGTGTAACTGGTTCAGCGGATGAGTTCTGTTTCCAACAAGAGTCGGAGCGTGCGGGCGCGGCGCTGCGCTGCCCGCCGTCAGAACAACTGACACTTCAAATTGGTAAATCATACGTTAATCTAGAAGGAGCCGTGACGGCGCCGTCTGTCCGGGCGCGCTGCCTCTACCGGGACGAACGTAGCGTAACGAACATTCTAGCAATTATGACGAATTTTCGTGCAATTTTCTTGAATAATCGTGCAATTATGTTGAAAATTCGTGCAACCTTGTTAAATATTCTTGCAATCTTGTTGAGTACTCGTGCTATGACAGAGTGCAATATTCGTCGCGGTAGACGGAGCGGCACACCGGACACTTGGCGCGGCGCGACTCGAGATCAAATCAAACGGGCAAACCCGCGCTGAGAAACACACATCAATACAGGGACACAGAAAAAATAACCGGTTTTTATGCAGAGCATCCATCGGTACAGATGTTTGTAATAAAGTAATCAAAAGACCAGCGTGGTTTAATAACCTTGATATCCGTTCGGTTATTTTGTCGCTATCCTTGGATTTTAATTTCATTTCTGAGCGCGAGACGCCCTCTAAAACTTCCGATACAAAACCCCGAAACGTCTCGGTATCAAATCTATATAATCCCGGTAGCGAATCGCGCACGGTACTCAAAATCGGTAAATACTTCGAAAATTTTGGTTTTGCGCGGCCGAGGCCCACGGGCTACAGTTTGTACTTTACACGGTCCCGCGGCAGTGGGGCCCCACATGTCCAGCTGAGACGTCAGGCACGTCCGAGACGTCAGGCACGTCCGAGACGTCAGGCACGTCAGAGACGTCAGGCACGTCAGAGACGTCAGGCACGTCAGAGACGTCAGGCACGTCCCGCGTCCCGCTGGCGTGGCGGGACGCGCTGACGCGACGTTGTCGCACTGCGAGGTCGCGATGCGGAAATGACAATGAGTCCGTCGCGACATTGTCGCGCGACTCGCACGACGGACTCCGCACGGCTGTTCTGAAATTGGAAATATACTGGGTTAAAACGATGCATCGATGGTCCTTCGAGACGAGCAAGAGCCGGCTCAAAGGACTAAAAACGTGTAGGTGTTTTTAATTTTAAGGGTTGATTAGAATTTCTTTTTGTTGGGCGAGTTGTTTTGTAAGTTCAAAACTGCTGAAGAAAATATTACTCGCCATACTATTATTATAGGAGCAGTGTGGATGGTTACCTGTGCTCACCAGTAGCAGGGCAGTGTGGATGGTTACCTGTGCTCACCAGTAGCAGGGCAGTGTGGATGGTTACCTGTGCTCACCAGTAGCAGGGCAGTGTGGATGGTTACCTGTGCTCACCAGTAGCAGGGCAGTGTGGATGGTTACCTGTGCTCACCAGTAGCAGGGCAGTGTGGATGGTTACCTGTGCTCACCAGTAGCAGGGCAGTGTGGATGGTTACCTGTGCTCACCAGTAGCAGGGCAGTGTGGATGGTTACCTGTGCTCACCAGTAGCAGGGCAGTGTGGGTGGTTACCTGTGCTCACCAGTAGCAGGGCAGTGTGGATGGTTACCTGTGCTCACCAGTAGCAGGGCAGTGTGGATGGTTACCTGTGCTCACCAGTAGCAGGGCAGTGTGGATGGTTACCTGTGCTCACCAGTAGCAGGGCAGTGTGGATGGTTACCTGTGCTCACCAGTAGCAGGGCAGTGTGGATGGTTACCTGTGCTCACCAGTAGCAGGGCAGTGTGGATGGTTACCTGTGCTCACCAGTAGCAGGGCAGTGTGGATGGTTACCTGTGCTCACCAGTAGCAGGGCAGTGTGGGTGGTTACCTGTGCTCACCAGTAGCAGGGCAGTGTGGATGGTTACCTGTGCTCACCAGTAGCAGGGCAGTGTGGATGGTTACCTGTGCTCACCAGTAGCAGGGCAGTGTGGGTGGTTACCTGTGCTCACCAGTAGCAGGGCAGTGTGGATGGTTACCTGTGCTCACCAGTAGCAGGGCAGTGTGGATGGTTACCTGTGCTCACCAGTAGCAGGGCAGTGTGGATGGTTACCTGTGCTCACCAGTAGCAGGGCAGTGTGGGTGGTTACCTGTGCTCACCAGTAGCAGGGCAGTGTGGATGGTTACCTGTGCTCACCAGTAGCAGGGCAGTGTGGATGGTTACCTGTGCTCACCAGTAGCAGGGCAGTGTGGATGGTTACCTGTGCTCACCAGTAGCAGGGCAGTGTGGATGGTTACCTGTGCTCACCAGTAGCAGGGCAGTGTGGATGGTTACCTGTGCTCACCAGTAGCAGGGCAGTGTGGATGGTTACCTGTGCTCACCAGTAGCAGGGCAGTGTGGATGGTTACCTGTGCTCACCAGTAGCAGGGCAGTGTGGATGGTTACCTGTGCTCACCAGTAGCAGGGCAGTGTGGATGGTTACCTGTGCTCACCAGTAGCAGGGCAGTGTGGATGGTTACCTGTGCTCACCAGTAGCAGGGCAGTGTGGATGGTTACCTGTGCTCACCAGTAGCAGGGCAGTGTGGATGGTTACCTGTGCTCACCAGTAGCAGGGCAGTGTGGATGGTTACCTGTGCTCACCAGTAGCAGGGCAGTGTGGATGGTTACCTGTGCTCACCAGTAGCAGGGCAGTGTGGATGGTTACCTGTGCTCACCAGTAGCAGGGCAGTGTGGATGGTTACCTGTGCTCACCAGTAGCAGGGCAGTGTGGATGGTTACCTGTGCTCACCAGTAGCAGGGCAGTGTGGATGGTTACCTGTGCTCACCAGCAGAAGACGGAGAGCTCGCCGCCCGCGCCGCCCACCGCGCGCCACGAGCGCACGCCGCCGCCCACCTTCAGCTGCAACACAACGCACCACGTCACGTCACATGTCACGTCACATGTCGGTAAGTTCTTGTCGTGAAGTTAGCCGTTTGTGATATTGAAACGCAAGTATTTGTAATACGCAAAAGCTTCACGGTAGAAGCTGGTGCTTTTGAGACTGTTCCCTCGAGAAAATGATTCACGTCCCAAGTATAGTTCGCACAGCGGATCTAGGCTTCCGTGAAGTTAGCCGTTTGTGATGCGCAAAGACAATTTAGTTTGAAAAAGCTCCATTGCGCATCAAAACGGCTAATTTCACGACGGCCGAGATCCGTTGGATCTAGGCTTCCGTGAAGTTAGCCGTTTGTGATGCGCAAAGACAATTTAGTTTGAAAAAGCTCCATTGCGCATCAAAACGGCTAATTTCACGACGGCCGAGATCCGTTGTGCGAACTATACGTACCTACCACACAAGGTCTGGCGATGGCGGCAGCAAAAACGTTGCCATACCACCGGCAGCCGTATACCCGTATAAGGCAGCCAGCTATGCGAGTCGCCATTCAAGCATGCCGCTCAATGAGACCATTCAGATGCGTTTAGAGATAGACTGGACGCACTTACGCAACATGCAACGCGCTACGACGCCAAATGTATAATTTAGTTTATTAAAATAACATTAGAATCAGTCTTCTAATAGGCCACCCACTCGATGGATTGATGACATTTAAGCGGAAGGAAGTCTGTGACTGCTCTTTGAGGAGGTGCGTGATAGACTTTGTGAGTCATTTTCACTCTAATAATAAAAATGCGAAAATTTGGTAATTTAGATTTTTGAATGTTTTTTCCTCTATAACTCGACAACCACTGAACCGAATTGGCTGAAATTTAAAACATAGATAGATAATAACTTTATCCCGGAAAAAAGTACGGTCCCCGAGATGGTAATTTTATATAAGTACCATATAATTTTTTTTATACAACTGAAGTGGCAACCAAGTGTACGGCCCACAAGATGGTAATCGGTAATCAAAACTAATAAATAATGGTAACTTAATCCAAAATCCTTTGGGATGGTATCAAGCATTAATGCAGCACCTAGATATCTTAGTGCAGCACATTGCAGCTCGCACGCTAAGGTCATTAAACCCACTGATAACAGATAAGGCTATCAAAAGGTACCTTATACCGATATCATGATAACACACCCGGAAATTTAAAAAGTTACGTAAAGTGTTAGGGTTCCGTAGGTTAAATTTAAGTTGTAGAAATCGCAATGTTCTCTGTATTTATGGATAAATTGAAATCACTGGTATGATTTGTATGAGAATGAGAGCTCTTAAAACCTGTTTTCTAACTTTTTTTCTTTTACTAGCTGTTGTCCGCGACTTCGTTCGCGTGGAACTCGGGAGCCGTGTTTTTTTTCGGGACAAAAAGTAGCCTATGTCCTATTCCCGTCACTATCTATTATGTTTTAAATTTCAGCCAAATCGATTCAGTGGTTGTCGAGTTATAGAGGTACAAACATACAATCTTTCACATTTACAATATTAGTGTGAAAGTGTGATTGTTTGATTGAATGCGTGTTTATGTCCAAACTGCCTTAATTGTACCAAACTTTTATTGCCATTTCTATATTGTTTCGACTTTTTTTTTTGATAAGATAACTGCCGTTGTAGCAAAAAGTTATTTAAATCCAGAACTATGTTGACACTGCTTCAATATTGCAGGTGAAATAAATCAAACTCAAGTAGGTATTTAGTAAGTAAACTGAAAATAACGGCACGGGCGGAACCCACAATGCACGCGCCTTACACGAACTTGTCCATTTTTAGTTTTATTATATATATAGAGCTTTGGTAAATATTGTGCAATATTATATGGGATTATAAATTATTTTAGATTAAGTAGGTTATTGTTAATACTTCCCGGTATCTACTTCAATGTTCATTGTAATTACGCTCATTAAAAGTAGTTTTTTGGCAGTAAGTAAGCAATCTGTAATTGTCATTCATCATGACCAGCTATTGTTCCCACTGCTGGAAAACGAACGGTCTAGTCTCGAGCGACAGTGATCGGTCTCAGTGCGGATTGATGGATGGAATTTTTTTTGAATTTTGAATAGTAGAATCGGCCGGCAGAACTATGTGACTGTTGAGTGTATTAATTATATTTTTTATAAGTAAGTACTATTTATTTATTTAACTAGGACGGCGTATAACCAATTGCAATAATTATTAAAATTACTTACAATATTGATAACATATTATTATAATACTTATATTATTTTTATTTAGTTATAACAAAGGCTTATAAGTCGATAGGCAGGTACACTCTATACAGGACATGTACAGACAGGCACACCATATTAGGATATGTTTAAAAGCTAAATCGTGTCAGAGCATTTACGAGGCAAAACAAAGCATCTACAAGATAAGTGCATCAGCCAGCGAACACATCCTCTTGGAGCCTCTGCAAAGTAGGTACTTCGTATTTATTTAATATATTGAAATTTTCCTTGACAGGGTTTTTCATTCATCATCATGACAGCCTTCTAATGTTCCCACTGCTGGGACACTGGCCTACTTTCAAGCTAGAGTGATTGGGTTTTGATCCACCACGCGGACCCAATGCGGATTGGTGGATGGCACAAGTCTTTCGAATTTTTAGTTCTTGGACATGTTGGTTTCCTCACGATGTTTTCTTTCACCGTATGAGAGCACTGGCATTGTGCACATAAATTTTCGTAGCAGTATAGTAAAAATCCATTAGTGCACTACCGGATTCGAACCCACGACCTTGGATCGGAAGGCGGGGTCAATGTCACTAGACCACCGGTGCTCCATTCATTAATAGCGCATAATATTCAAGGAACACACATAAAAAAATATACAATATACTTTACGAACTTTTTTATAAACCTACATTTTGTGTTAAAAATCTCTAGTAAATCGATATAGTTTGTTTAGTCAATTATTATTACTAGTTACGTAGAGTTAGTTAGATAAAACTACTACGAATATTTTTTAATAATTACGCCGCCCGTCTCGATTTCCAACATGACAACTACTAGATAAACATTATCGTATCGTAATAGTTCAGATGTGGTCCTATATACATTTTATCTAAATTGGTTCAATACTTTTTGAATAAATCATAAAAAAACGTGTCAACAACTATCTACCATCTCCTCGTATCACCAAAATCCATCAAAACATATTTTTTTTTAGTTTGAAGTCGGTTCTGTTTTCGAAAAGTTAATTGTTTAAAAAAAATATTGTATAGTTCGCACAGCGGATCTAGGCTTCCGTGAAGTTAGCCGTTTGTGATGCGCAAAGACAATTTAGTTTGAAAAAGCTCCATTGCGCATCGAAACGGCTAATTTCACTACGGCCGAGATCCGTTGTGAGACCTATACTTATTACTTATGTTCTACTAGTCGATCATAGTTCAGTCAGACAGAACCGATAAAATGGATTATTCCCATCTGTCACCTTACTTTGTGTTTTGAGCTTTAATCTTATTTTTCCGCAAAACCGCATCTTCTAGAAAATCAACAAAACTCATAGCAAATATCTTTATATCTATCTTTGCAAAAGCTAGTGCGCAAGTAATACCACGAGCAACAAGTCCGGTCAGGGGTCGCAGACATCTCTCGTCCCCTTCACTCGCGGAGTGGCAAAGCAGGACGGCGATATCTGCTCCATTAATGATGAAGCATTTTGCAGCGATCGGGCTAGGACTAAATACGTTTAGATATTATCCTTCCTATTTGAGATGGTTTGTACGATGTTACTTGATCCAGGGGGTCTACTCTAGCGGACAAAAGGGATATTATATCGTGACATTTGACGACCGATGTGGCTTCGGGCGAAGGTCCGCCTGCAACGCGGAGGACAAATGTTTGTACGATCTGCAAATATTTGTTCCGGGTGTTCTGGGTATTTTCTATGTATAATACAAATATCATCTAGCACCCATAACACAAGCTCTGCTTAGCTTGGGGCTAGATGATGCTGTGTGAATTGTCCAGCATTATTTATTATATTATATATTTATTTTTCGTGGATTATGCGTATGCTCTGAATTTAGTTATCACCGACAAAAGTTCTACGATATTTTCCACTATTATCGTTTTTCACTTTCAAGAGTAAACCTTCAGGTTTATGTATCCGACCAGCCAGCAGGAAGGAAAAATGTTGTACCATGAAATAAATAATTATTTAAGTCATGGTACAAAATTTTTTGACAATTCAGTTTAGGTCCTAATTTGAATCGCTCTAAGAGTTCATGGTATGGGGGCTGGACAATGCTTTGCCTAGTGCTGATGCAGCGTCGAATCACTCATCATCTGGTGATGAGTGGTTCGATGATGCACTGGCACGCGATGAACGCAGAAGATTCGATGGGTTTTAGTCGGTATAAAAGTAACCTGACTGGATAGCGGTAGGTAATACAACGGGACATCATCAATCAAACAGCACGCCAAAGACAATGCAGGGAACGTCCGGTCGTTACCGGAACATTTCTCTATCAATGCTTGTAGTCATAAAACATACTTTTAACGATAACGCACACGCTATGACTTCAAATATCGAATTCGAAATCATTTGCGTAGGTACTGGAAGTTTTTGCAGTAAAGAAATCTAGCAGTCTTTGCTTAATCCCACTGTCCCCATTAACGGGGTCACGGTTAATGGGGACATCGGGAATACACGGCTTCTACAAGTACGGAACCCTCATACGCGAGTCTCGCTCGCACTTGTCTGTTTTATTTGTTAAACATTAATTCAAATGCTTAAATCAATTATTTTTACATCAAGTTTATTCAAAATAAATTGAGATGAGATGTATATTGCCTAAACTGGTTTTGTTTAGAGCCTTACAGCCTTATAGTGTGACCTCTATGGTGTGGTGTGACCTCTATGGTGTGGTGTGACCTCTATGGTGTGGTGTGACTCATTCATAATGATAGATAGATAGATGATAGAAAACACTTTAATGTACATCACACAGAAAACAAGAAAATAAAAGCTTAATAACTAAAAATTGCGGAAGTACAATGGGCGGCCTTATCGTTGACAGCGATCGCTTCAGGCAACCTTAGGATGGACAGAGATAACGAGTACGTTAAGGGGCAGTGACGTTTATAAAAATAAAATGAATATTTTATATTTATAAAAAAGTAATTAACTCTGGTGAGTGGTGACGGAGTTAAGCCTAAATACCTTCGTCATAGCCTGTATAACAGTAATAGCCAGGACAGACAACTTAAGTGCCCTCCGAAGCACTGAATGTATGTGACGATGGGTTGTTTATTTATTTATGTTGATATAACGGGTCTGTTGGTGTGGGAGCTATTCCCGGTGTGATGCTGGGCGGGCGGCCATTGACTGACCTCATTCGAGGGCGGGAACCCTGACCTCGCCCGCTTGCATTACACTGATCGACCTAGCTAACTTGATAACTGAACCTAGCTAACTGCTGGCTAGCAGTTCAGCTCTCTATTTATTTAAATTGAAAGAACTTGACGTAAACTGCTAAGAATGGAATACTGACTCAGTTTCTACGAAAAAAGTCATAATGCGAAAATTGCGCCCCTTTTCGCTTTTCTTTCGGGTCAATTTTATATTTTTAATTCTGTAGAGGCACATGAGACTTACCATCTAACGTTTTAGGGTGGTAACACGCAAGTGATATCTATATTGCATGCGTACATAGGCTAAGGTAACCGCTGACCATCAAGTGGGCCGTACTGTGGCCGTACGCTTGGTTGGTACCACTTTAGTAGTATAAAAAAAAACTTCTTTGTTGAGAATAAGTGTGAGCTTTTGTCTCTTCGGGTACGAGCACATAATGTCTATAACCAATAGTGAGAATGAAATCGGTGGGTGGCCTTTCTAATATGAGAACTTCTAAATGATGTCCGAGTTGAATTAATTGAATTAAAGGCATTTTTATGACCACCCCTTGATTGGTTATTTTTGTTTTTATAGTGCTCACACTAAGGGAATACTAAAGATTATAATATCCCAAGATCGCTATCGGCGCTTCGAGCCCAAGACATCCCAATGATTATTTCGTTCAAGCGAGATATGTCTCAAGTGCGCGGCGCAGCGCCTAGACTCCCTCAGCCTAAAGGTGAGATGGTTACCTGCTGCATCTTGTCAAAGTCGAGCGCGGGGCGGTGGCGGCGCGGCGCGGCGAGGGGCGCGCGGCGGCGGCGGGGCGAGGGAGGCGCCCCCACCGCGCCCCCCGCGCCTCCCGCGCCCCCCGCGCCTCCCGGGCACGTGCGCCGCGGCTTCAGCGCCTCCAGCGGGGGAGACGTGCGGAACCGCACCGGGGTCTCCACCTGGAATTCCATTCGAGAACACATCATCTTTGTGTTGCATGCTTTTCTTATTCTGTGTGTTCTGTGTCTGTTCTCCAGCAGCGGATTACTTACTACCCTTTGTTTGTTCGTAGTTACTACCACAACCCATAACATTTTTATTTCGAATACCGTACTGATTCGATTTTTTTTTTTTTTTTTTATTCATTTCGATTTTGCTTTGGTTGTATCATTTGAAATATTGACGCTGAGGCAAGTTATGTTTACATTACAATAAGAAACATGATGTTCTTCGATTACTATTTTAATATTTCATTATTTCACTCGAAATACCTTTTTTCGCAACAACATAAAAATATTCGACCAGGCGCAGAAAAACGGTGTCAAGACTTGTTTACAAAATGTCACTGTCATTACTCATTAACTACTACACTTCCCTGAATCTAATCGATTACAATATAAATAAATATATGTACATATAACCTAATTATGTATGTATGGGTAATTAGGCTTAGGTACACGTGGAAAGGTGTAAAAATATGATGGGTTTGTTGCAGAAGACGGTTTCTTACTGTTCTCGACGACAGCAGTGAGCGTGACGTTACTGGGGCGAGAACAGTGACGCTGTACTATGTATTAATCCTGTGCCGCTTTGTATGTAGGTACTTTAAATACTACCTATATTTCGCCACCTAGCGGATACCTTCTTTTGTCGTGCCCGGGGCTCATGTTGAACAATTTGTATGTACTGTTAATAACTTTTATACAACATGAATGCAATAAATGATTGAAACTTGATTGAAAGTATGTAGCCAGCGCTTCGCCCCGCAGCACAAGCACACGTGGAACGGCAGGACCGCGGCGCCTACCTTGGTATCGTCATCGTCCGATGACGGCGGCCTGGCCTCCCTGTCGTAGTTGGTGGGCCACTTGCGCTTCTCGGGCGCGGCGGGCGGGGGGGAGGAGGCGCCGCGACGCCGCGACTCGCTCGCGCCGCCGGGCCCGCTCGGGGCGCCGTTTATCACCTGATGGGACACATGGAGCTATGATACTATGATGTGGCGAGGTGGATGCATACAGGTGGACGATATTTTGTTAGAGTCGAGATGAGGGTAGGCGAATTTTCCTAACGCATCAGTAAGTTTTTTCAGTTTTTTTGCAAACTAAACAATAAGTTTTTGTGTTTCTGTTAATTCGTAAACAATTTAAAACAAATTCACTTTTTGTTAAGTCAGTTTGAACATCTAAGATCTAAATTATCAAATTTGATAGGTACTAGTGACTAGTCTTGCATATCTAGCATGTCTCCTTGTAGACCTTACGTACTAACCATACATTCGTAAGTGCCGCTCTCCCGTGAACTTTATTTTCAAGAATTATGTTGCTCAACTGTGAGGTTTTTAAATAGCACATCCCGTAACAGACCCCAGCCTGCCATTAAAGGCTGTACTGCAAAACCAGAGTACGTTGCAAATGTTACTAAAACTGCGGCTCAAGGAAACGCAAAGGGAAGTCAAGACGAGGGAAGAAATGTTAAGAGACGTTGAATATTTCAGAGTTTAATTGCAGGTAGAGTTGGCTGATAAGCCGGATGCACGGGTCCATAATCGCTTCCTTCGCTCCCGAAAGGACTCAAGATTATAGATTCAAGATATTTATTATACTTAGTATGACGTTCGTGAAATCAAAATTGTACAATAGATTCGTTAATTGTCAAGATAATTATAAAGTAAGAGTGGATCATACAAAAACAATGTTACTCCAAAGAAATCGACGCAATATAGGTGATTGTTGGATGGACATTAAAGGACATCATCACACATCGTTCAAACCAACGCGGCGACGCGAAAGCGGACATTGCGAACGCTGTGTTGCCGCGTCGCGGTCGCGTTTGGTGTGCAAGGCGCCATTGCTAACCAATACAGCGTACGCCGCGCGGCTGACGCTTCCGCCCCGCTTCGCTTCTGCTCCGCTTTCGCGTCGCCGTGAGGGTTTGAAAGATCCTTAAAGAAGTCGCAGACAAATCTAGGCTAAAGACCCAGGCTGGCAAAAATTTATTGACCTCGACCATCTCGACATAATTTGCTGACAAAAAAAACAACAGCAAGAGTCCCATGCGAGTTGTATTTTCAAAGATCCCAAACCAATCCAATAAACCCAAAGATGGATCTTATGCAAAAACACCCGGCTTTTTAAAGCCTTGTCCGGCCCGTCCCTTTGTACCTTTCACTGGCTTCTCTGAATGCGGCTCCAGAGCAAGTCGTTTGCACCAAAAAAACCCTCTACGAGTGTAATAGCAGGGCCGGCCACTGCTTTATTATGCATGAACTCACCAGAATACAACGCCTGGCTTTCTGCGTTCATAAACTACATCTGCAGGCGCGTAGAAAGTATATGGTGCTATGGACGTGCCGTTAAAAACAAATATTAGAACCGCACTAATTTACAGGTATCAATTTTCAACCGATCTGGTTAGAACTTGGTACACTGGTTTTATAGAAGTTTTTTGTCGTGGAGATTTTTGGTTCCTCAAAAAAAGGGCAAAAAGAGAGCTTCTGGATATTTCCGCTTTTTGAGGTCTGATTTCAATGATTTTTGTAATTTTGTGATTTTTAAAAGGTACTCTTAAATCATCAAAACAGTTAGGTTGTTAAGGTACCTAATACCTACCGAACCTACTAGGATAATAATAATAATTGCCAATCAAATCGTCAAAGAATTGTTTTCTCTAAAGGTTTCAGTTTACGTAGATTTTAAGAAGCTTTCAGAAATTCCAGCGATTTCCGGATGAAACAGTTTGCAAGGCGAATGACACTTCCGGTGAGATTCTTCCGATTGGAAGGCACAAAAGGACCGAGGGTCTAGTAGGCCAGTAATAGGATTAGCGAATAGTTTTTCTCGGGGCGTTATCTGATCCAGGGATCGGGCACCAGATCTGGATCGCTGGAGGATGTCCGTATCCGCGCGATCTCTCAAGGCTGACCATATCCGTTCCTATGGCGACTGTTAAAGATAACTTGGGAACGATCGATAAGCCGGATGCTACCGCCTTTAACTTTGCTAGCGCATTGGGCTAAATTAGAATGTATCGAGACCTATATTCTATAAGTTAAATTATTCCAGCAGGTCATTTAAAACGAGAACCTTGGTCAAAATAATATCATGTTAGTACAGTATTGCAGATTAAGTAAGTTGGCCAACTCTAGTGAAAGTTTTTAGGTCGCCCGAAGGCCTCTGTCATGGCCTAACAACTTTGAAAAATCCGGGGCTTCCGAAGTTCAGAAGCGTTCAGTTGAAATTGCCACTGGCGGTCACCCATAGTATATACATAACAGCCGATTGATCTCGGCCATCGAGAAGCTTGTGTTTGTGCCGTTTGTGATGCGCAAAAACAATTCAGTTCAAAAAAAGCTCCATTGTGCATCGAAACGACTAACTTTTGTCCACGTCCAAGTGGTTTTATTTGTCATATCATCATCTATCCGCTGCCTCCTCTAGGAATGAGTTAAAAATCGGGAATTTATTTTATTGTACACATTAATAAGAACAAATAATGCTGGACAAAAATAATGCACACAGCATCATCTAGCTCCAAGGTAAGCACAGCTGTGTTATGGGTACTAGATGACTGATATATACTTATTACAATACATAGATAGATATTTTTTATTATACATATATAGAAAATACCCAGAACACCCGGAACAAATATTTGCAGAACGTACAAACATTTGATTATAAGGAACTCCTAGAAATTTCAAGCATCTAGGTCTAGCTAGGACTGATGGTTTTTATAGGTTGAGCGAGTGTGTGTGTGTGGCTGTGCGTTGAACTACGGAATGTTGACTTTGCATTTAGAGCTTCTCTCACACACACGAGTTTTTTTTTTTTTTCATTACCATTTCAAAAATTCATTTTAAAATACTAGCAGAAATATCCAACGTTCTTTACTCAGGGTTGTCAGCTCTGGGTTAGACGGCAGACAGGTTTCACACTTGGCCGCTTCTCAAAGCGATTATTTGCCGTCAGTGTAAGTGTATGTTGTTCCTTACAAAATCTCGTCTACATAACCTACCCATAATTTATTTAACAAGACTACTATTAGATAGTGTCTGTTCTAATAACGTAACTCGTCACACAAGCCGCCATTTAGGTTTGACTTAGGCTATTGGATGTTGAAACTTTATTAAAGAAGACTGGCGAAGTTCTTTGAAGTTGAGCCCCAACTATCATAAGCCTCGTTCATGAACGAAATCAACCAAAATTTGTACAACATCACACTGCAGACAAAATGATACTAAAATGTACCCTCTAAAAGTTAGGAATAAAGAGATATAAAAATAATAAAAATGAGGTTAGGTTGTAACGAATTTTTGATTCCTGTAATAAGCATCAAAATACATTGATTCTAAGACTTGACTCCTAAGACCTCTTCATTAAAATATGACTCTAGAGTAGTTGGGTAATCTAAAATAATCACTGTAAGAACAAACACCACGAAATCTCTGCGTACGCGATTGAGCGAAATCGAAGTAAACAAACACAATGCACACAGTCAGTCTGTCTTTGACATTTTAACACATAATTTGACGTTTGAACATTCCATTACTTTCATTTATTTTATTGCTATTTAAAAAAAAACCTTTCAAAACAAAGCTGGCTATTAATCTATCTTTTCTGTAATAAATCAACAAGACAAGTGTGTGCGTATAATGAAACGTTTCTCATAACAGATAAGTTACACGTTTAGTTTTTGCATCTTTCAAAACGTTTTGTTGTCATCTTACACACATTTTTGATAATAATTTAGATTTTTATTTCCAGCTTTAAAAATCACCAGTTTTTAGGATGAAAGTCTGACATTATAAGAGTATTCATATATTATGTTTTTCACCGTGAACGGTTCCATAAACTATTGGGTCGATTTTCGCCCATCTTCTTTAATTAAATGATTTAATTTATTGGGATCATTTTACCTCAACGGATCATCTATTTACTTTCCCCTACTACGTAAACTATTGACTATTAAACTAAGTGTTGAAACGGAAGTATCGTTAAAAACTGTGAAAACTAAAACAAAAGGAGAGTATGAAATATAAAAAAAGAGTAAAATATTTTCATCTTTTTCCTGTTTAGTCCTAGTTTTGTACGTGTATTCCCGATGTCCCCATGATTTTGACCCCGTTAATGGGGACAGGGGGAAGTCAAAAAATAACTTGTCCCCATTACGCTTTATCTTCAATGGGGACAGTGACACGTTACTTTTAACAGTGCCACTGTCCCCATTGACATTTCGTCTAGTTTTACGTTAAAACGTTTAAAAAGAGTTTTTCAAAAGTCACCGCCGTTATCTTCGCAGAAGTTTTGTAAAACACCGCTTGTTGAAGGAGATATGACATGCCGGAGCATGAACAATGAACATGCAACTACACTTAAGTGCTATCACACGATGTTTTTCCTTCGCTGGAAAGCTATTTCCGTTTCCTTTTTGCAATTAAAAAAGAGCGGAGACAAAAGAATTTGTAAATTGAAGTCAGGCGAAAGATAAACAAATGTTATGCAGCCTGCAGACGCAAAAATGAATAAAACGAGGATTGTTTTGTCTTTTTGGTGGAAAGCGAGACGGCGACGAGCCGACATCTCAAGAAGAATGTGAGAACAGAGTCGTAGCTAGGCCGAGGGATAAGGGGGTATCCTAACCAGAACGACGACGTACGTCATCGTTCTGGTACATTGCGTTACTGTGCAACTGTGTGCAGCGTAGTGACACGCACGTAGTACGCGACTCACACAAGCAACTACAATACAACCTTTCTCGTATTTTATACAAACTACGAAAATTAAGATCTGATACCACTTTTTGATGTTCAAATTCGAATTCAAATATTTTTATTCAATAAAATCTAATTTTGAAACATCTTACAGCTAGGTGAATATACGCCAGTTCCTACGCGCCTCAACCTAGAAGAATCTGGCAACAAACCCTGCTGCGTTTCTAGCTTTTATACTATATACTAAGTATAGCAAGCTTGCCCCGTGAATCAGAGAGGTTAGAACTAGAACGTCTAACGATACGAGATTTTTTTTTTGTTCTCTGTGTGGAAAATCTTCATGAATACCTTAAGAAAGGGGGTTTGTGAAGGTTATGTCGGACTCTTACCGACTAAAAACCACACCGGTGTTCCCTCACACGATTTTGCCGGGGTTACGGGAAATACATTCTTCCGCTAACCCGGCAGCGTTGGTCTAATTTGACCCCGTCTAAGCCAACCCTGGCCTGGGACCTGTAGCTCGAGAGCAATGCAACTGTCTACTGTCAGCGGCTGGAGTACCTACCTGCGGAAAACATTCCAAAAAAGATATGAAAGAAAAGAAAATAAAAAAGGATTTTTCAACCGTTTTGTTTTTACTACATTGTGGGATGAAATCTTAATGCAGGAGAATCCCTAAGCTGCTTAGAACGCAGTGAAACGTGGCGAAGAGTGATGGCGAGCGAAGCGAGCTATTGCAGCGTATGAAACTAAAGTATTATATGAGACACTAGAATATAACGAGCAAGCCTTTTGGCGGAATTCTATATGAAAGTTAAATTACTATCTCAGCTCAGATTCATTACGTTGACTATAAGTTGTAGAATGAGCATAGTACGTCTATGCCACATTCAGTCAACAACATACTTAACTAGAAGTCTGAAGCACGGCTCAGAGCAACCGGGCTTAAACGATGCACTCATTACACTCTGTCACCACAGTTAAGTGTGACTTTATTATATAATACAATACAGGGCGAGTTTTTTGAGAGGCTGGATGGACACAACATTTTTTTTTGGTCGCATTACTTGAGAAGATATGAAATCTTATATAGAGTTGGTACTGTTGTAGATCACCTTTTTCAAATAGGTTTTTTTTTTATATTCATTAATCAATTGTAGAAATAGCTTGATTCTAAAAGATGCATTCACGAGACAGTAAAGACTTATGTGAACAAAGGCATTCCCATAAACAAACAAGCTGTGTGTATTTAGACATCAAGATTATACGAGTAAGTATTATAATCTTGAGCAGCAAATTCTAATTTATAAATGCAAAACATCAGTTGAAGTACTGCAAAGTTCAAACAACACTGTTGCAGTAAACGTTAGACATTGCGAGACCACATACAAGTTAGTCACAGAGCCGAGCAAATAAGCTTATTTAGTTTAGCTAACTTGCACAAACGGTTAAGAGAAGTTGTAGTGTTAATTACAAGATTTGCAGACGAGACTCAATGCAATTTGATGGTGTATCGTCGGAAGTACCTACTCTTTGAGAGCATTGTATAAATACATCATCTATATACGATAGAGAATATACACGTAGGTAGGTATTACTATAAGTAAGTGACGATCAGTAATAAATTTTTGCTATCGTGGTGTAAACTGAAAAAGACGTGCAAAAAGTGTGCAATAAAAAGTGTGCACTAAAAGTGTGTACTAAACTGTGCAGTTCGCGGGAATACCTCGCTTTTACTAGTACTAAGTAGTACTTCATATGAAATAAATACATTTACTTCCTTGTAAGTTTATTTTAGTCGTAAAATTAAATTCTTTACGAAAAATGGTTTGCCAGAAATATTCATGCGAGAATTTCAGGTTCAAGGTAACAGCGTATATCTATCTATACAGTTGGTAATGATGCAAAATTCATTTATTAAACGTTAACTTTAGAACTACTACTATTAGAACTAGTATTTACGTATATACAGTTCGCACAGCGGATCTAGGCTTCCGTGAAGTTAGCCGTTTGTGATGCGCAAAGACAATTTAGTTTGAAAAAGCTCCATTGCGGCTCAACTAGAAGCTCCAACTATACTAAGCAAGCGGAGGCATCGCTTGCTTAGTATAGTTCTCACAACGGTTCGGCGGCCAACGGACCAACGGACGGGCGGTAGCCAGTACGAAATAAATTTGACATCAACACTTTTAAAAATGCCCCGAATGATACGAAAATTAGAAAAAAAGTACAACTGGTAAGTTATAACCCTTTTTTCCAAACACGAATATTAAAAAGATGATTAGACGTAGCAAATGAAGCGGATATAAAGACAAAGGTAATAAGAACAAGGGGTAGGGGGAAGGGGGTATACTGCAATTGGAAGCGTATAGCAAGGGGTGGCGGTGGCGGGTGATGGCCAATTACGACATCAGCTATTCTCAATAGCCTGAAATTGTCCGTCCTTACGTTTACTATTCCCACCCGGGCAGGGCCAGCTTGAGCCCGTAACATATATTATTGTTCTCTAGCTACCCCGTGCGGTTTCACTCGGGTTTTTTTCATCGTTCTGGACTCCCAAGAATATTTTAAGAGCAAAGAAACGCTTTTTAGACAGCAAAAAAGGTGTTTATTCGGTAATTTTGCCAATATAACATGGTTCTCCGATTTTAATTGTTTTCTCGTGTTATTTTAAGTTTTATTGTGCAAATTATGTTGCAGTTTATTCAAATTAAATCGCACAAGTGTAAAATAAAAAACTTTCATTTTAGCGGCTTGCTTAATATTGACCTTGTCAATGAACAAAGACGATGATAGATTTGAAAGACATTAGCTGACAGAGGTTTAGAGTGCGTTTATGAACATGGCTCTAAAAAGATATTGCTATTCCATTGTTTTCGTAGTATGTTCATTATTTCTTTCGTTTACAGTATCTACCTTGGTAATACAAACTGCAATATGCACGAACCTCATACCAGCAAACCCTTACTCCATCCCTGCTCTGTCCTAAGTACCGAGTAAGTTTCTTCGGTAATGCTACATTTCCATTCGCAGCCCTCGACAACGCCCACTCATTATGTTAAACTAGGAGCGCACCCGTGACTTTCCTCGCACAGAGTCATTACCAATAATCCCATAAAAATCTTACAATTCTAATCTAATCTTTGACAAAACAATCACTATAGTTTGTAATAGAGAACAATCCACATAATATTATGTGAAATTGGTAATATCCTTAAATTAGATCGTCCCGGATTTTCGCATGAGCGGATATTTTAGCCGATAACCTAGCGGACACTTTTTTTTTATACTACTGAAGTGGCAACCAAGCGGTCCACAAGATGGTAAGCGTTTACCGCAGCCTATGGACGCTTGCAATACCAGAGGTATCACTCGCGGGTTGCCACCTCGAGGCTAACATTTCATAGCGTTGCCGGTGAATGAATTGAATTCCGCGCGATCCAAATTTTTTGTATTACATTTAAATGTACGCTTTTAATGTTAGTGAATCAGTCAATAACTATAGCCGTCTCATATATTTACATTTTTAGCGCTAGCGCTGGGGTCGCACGGAATGAGAATTATTCACATCCAGTTAGATATTCTGGTAAGCGGCATCGTATGCAACGTCAGGCAAACCCAAGAATCAGATATTCATAAACCAACAACAGTTTTATATGCCTGATTGCACCATTTGGCCTAAAGGTTGGGCTAAATAATGTAAGCTAGTCTTTAGTCAAGTGTGTCTGCCTATATAAACTTGGCCGGTTATTTTGATATAAAAAACTGATGATTTGATATCTTCAGATAGTTCGATTGGCAGTTTGGCTGGCACCGCACTAGAGCTTAAGATAGAAGGATAATACAAAAAAGCAAAGAATCCAGCCGAGTTTGTTGCTAAATTCTTCTAGGCTTTGCCGCTTGGAACTGGCGTAAACTCACCTATCTTATAGAGCTATTTTCAATGTAGACCTGATAATTTTATTAAATAAATTGAAATTTGAATTAAGTATCAGTTGATGCAAATAAAATAAATATGTTAGTCAGGTATAGTTCTCACAACGGATCTCGGCCGTCGTGAAATTAGCCGTTTCGATGCGCAATGGAGCTTTTTCAAACTAAATTATCTTTGCGCATCACAAACGGCTAACTTCACGGAAGCCTAGATCCGCTGTGCGAACTATACACAGTACACACTCTACATAAAAGAAAAAAACCTAAACGACACTATCTTTATGAAAAAGTAGCAATTTGTAAACAAACAACCCTTAATTACATTGGACAAGATAAAAAAAGACAGACATGAAACGCTTGTTTGATCTCTACTACGTACGAGTATCTTAAATTTGCAAGTATTTTAGTCACAATTTGACATTTAAATAATTGAGTCGGCACTTTACTAAGCTCTTAGTTGAATGGCTCCTAAGAAATTAGAGCAATTCTTCTTTCGTCACTTAATCTTCATAAAAGGAAATACTGCTAGTAGCACAGATTAACAGACAGTTAATGGTAGGTACTCCAAATTAAGATTAATACCGAAGCCATGTTCGAAAACATCAAATGACGAAATGTAACGAAACTTCCTACCTACCTACCTAGTACCTACTTGCTTTATACTCTTTTAATAGACAAAGTAATGCAGCAAATAAAAAGAGCTAAAACGGTATTTTGCTAATGAAAATGAGTATTATGAATTTCACCAAAGGCCAATAGATTTTTCAAAAATATCTAGTGGTAAAACTTTATATTGAATTGAAGTGACGCATCTGTAAAGTCATGTTTCGATATCTAATAGCAGCCTAGGCAATGAATAACGTTATAGTCTGTGCGTGAGACCTAGATGCAAGTCGAGAGGCAGATTACACTCACAACTAATTAAAACAGTAATAGTGGCGCGATGGCAAATTGGACTAGGTACTTTGAATAGGTAGCTCTTTTAATTAACGGATCGTTTTATTTTGTACTCACAACTCACAATTTGTGAGTTCTGAGTTTATTAACAAGGATAGAAAACAATATGCAACAAGGGCAACCATTTGTTTCCGTTTTCCTTTGTTAAAGTTTTGACAGTTAGTAATAGATCGCCTTTGCCACACAATTAGGTACCTAAATGCATCACATAATACAATAAAATAGGTTTTTGGTTAGGTCAGCACTACGATCTAGTAAACGAGATTCTTTGACAAAGCAACCACTATAGATTGTTATAGATAAACAATCTACATAACATAATATTATGTGACAATGGTAATATCCATAAATTAGACCATCCCGGATTTTCGCATGAGCGGATATTCTATACGATAGCCTAGCGGGCTAGCGGCTGTGCTAGCGGCTGTGCTAGCGGCTGTGCTAGCGGCTGTGCTAGCGGTCATTTCATGGCGTTGCCGATTCAAGACAATGAAGCGGATTTGAATTTAGCGCGTTTAAAATTTTTGGATTACATTTAAATATACGCTTTTATGTTAGTGAATCAATCAATAACTTTATCCGTCTCATATATTTGCATTTTTAGCGCTCCATGCAACAATGTGGTTACAGAAACGGTGACAGGACCACTCATGGATGCAGTCAGTGGTGAGTGGAATGTTACCTCTAGTTCTTCCTCCGAAGAGTGATGGTCGTACAGATGGTCGGGCTCCGGCTCAGGCAGGAGCCGCGGCGGCGTCGGCGCACACGCGCACGCCTCGCCACCCATGCCTGCTGACAAACAGACAACATTCTATTTAAGAGTAGTAGAGTTCTTTGTTATAGAGCTCGTCCGGGGAAGGTAATAAAAGGGCAAGAAATTTAAATCCTACGTTAGATAAGTAAAGTAATAACAATTTTAATATTAAAAAGGTGATTCATTGAAACATATCGCAAGTAGTTAGAGTTACGCGACACGAACTAGGATAATTATGTTCATTTATATTATGTCATAGTGGAAATAGGTACCTACTGTACGTCGACCTCATTATTTAAAAACATTGTAATTTGTGCAATTTAAGCCTTTAATAGTCGCAATTTTATATTTTAACTAAAATATTCTGAAAATATCCTTAAATTCAGGTCAGTTGTTTGTTTATTCGTTTAGAAAATTTGTCGGTTAAAAGAGTTTCTAAGCAGAGCGGTTTCTTGTGCTAATTTGTATGGGCGACTTATTTTTTGTCGTAAAGATATATAAAAAAAACTAACAACTAGACGGATGTGTCAAGCACGATCACATCAAACATAATCATAGTCTCGCTATTATTAATCTGGGCCTGATAGTACCAGTGTCAAGCTGTGTCATGAACCTTTTTGACTATCAGGGTGATACAATTTAAAAAAAAACTATACTAATATATAGCGGATAATTTCTAAACTTATAAATATATAAATGTAAGTACATAATTATCATCTTATCAAAATTTAAAATCTCAAGTTGCTCCATGACCAAAACATTGTAAGATATTCGCGTGAAACCGGTTCGACGAGTTCCACTCAAGAATACAAACACGGTGCACAAGTTGTACAACAAAACAATGGAGGGAAGGATCACGTGTCTTATGTAAGCTTTCAATATAAAAAAGAAAAAATAACGTTTAGTATAACAAGTTTAGCAGTAGGTGTAATTTGGTTTTGAATATTCAGGAAACAGCGTGTTTGAAGATTAGTATAGCACATACATACCTGAAAGAAACATTACACTAAGAATATAATAGAGCTGGCTGGCACGAATAACCTTAATAAAACTGGGAAATGCATCAGAAGCTTCGCTTCGAGCCTAAAAGACAAAAACCAAAAACCAAAACAGTAAACATACCTAACACGTTTCTGTGAAATCTAATTCCGCCTCACGTGGGCAAACTAAACCCGCCCGGAGGTGGGTGATACATTTAAAAATAACGACAAAAATCGTTAGCCAGGGATTATTTCCATCCGTGGTATAGGACAAATTAAAATAGACGTTGGCCACCGCGCTAACATTCGATCGTAGGCACCACATACGTAGATGTATCTTTACAATCTCTTTATAAACAATGTGCTAATTTTGCTTTTCCAGAACTTATGCAATATTGCATAATGACGCTAAACGCCCTCCGAGAAAGTTCAAAGCTCTGTTTTCGCGTAAGAGACATTACCAAGAAATTCCGAATGAAACGTGTGTCAATACTCAATACCTGTCAGGTCCAGGAGCAGCACAAAAGATAAGGCTCGTTACACATCGACAGAGGGCAACAAACATACAACATGTCCTACAATAGAGCTCCTCTCGTGAATAATTGAAATGCCTCGACTTGACTCGCCTGACGCACAGCTCTCGCTCCAATGTTATCTCACATCTCCAAACGGGTTTGCTCCTGGCGGTTCTCCATCCAGTCTTATTGTACACGTGCAAGGTCGGGATTCCCGTGACAGACGTTGCAAGACGGCGCGGCGTATCATAGCGAGGGTCAGATCAAGATTCAATGCGCTGTTGACGCGAGCAAGTCACGAAACGTCAAACCACTGGGCTATGGCCATAAGTTGCGAGCTCGTAGAGACTGAGTCCGCTCCTGAATTTTTGGCATTGGCATTAAGCATCTGAGAAACACGCGTAATGTGTTCAGTAATCACGGCCGCATGTAGAGCTCCATCCTTACGGTTGCCTTTTTTCAGTTTCATAATTTTCATATCCTTACCTACTTACTTACGAAGCTTTAGCCGCCGAGCCTTTAGTCCCAATTTAGTCTTTTGTACAAATTGTAATAAAAGCAAACTCTTTTTTAACTTTCAAATCACGCACGAGGAAAACGTATAGCGAACGACTTATAAATATACACCAAAGTTCATTTCAAGACAATGTTGCAAATAGAAACATAAAATAAAGCTAGAATTATAAATAAACTTCAGGAAAATTTCTACGTTATCGGCAATAACAATCCATTTGGTAGTAGAAGGAATATACACCAGTATTCAAGTGAATAAAGAACTAATGTAAACATTTACAGATAGAATAATTTAAGTGTCGACTCGTGTTACATTGTAAATGTGATCCTGCGGTAAAATTCGTAAAATGGTCACCCGTCCCAATGCAAATGTGGCCGAGAACATGGCGTCTAGAGCTTAGACACTGAAAGTCACAAGAGTTTCACCTTTATAACATTGAGATAAGAGCCAGCAGACACTTTTGGTTTGGTTGGTACCACACCATGCGCGTGGGCATGAGCGTCGCAGTCTTCTGAATTCAAACAGCAAATACCTAAAGTAGGTAAGTGTGTATACCTACTACACACTTACATTACAACTTCAGACTTGTACAGACAAGTCCTAACAAAAAATAACCATCGTGGCTTAAATGCTACATTACATATTATAACATATTGAATGCTGGATTAAAAAATCTACAACAAAACTGATTGAGGTTGGCTTCATAAGGTTAATAGTAAGGAAGACGATTTTAACAGCGATATTGAAGTTTTAGAACTCGCTATCGTCAGCCAGCATCGCAAAAAAACATTATTCATTTCATTACTCATTGGTCATATTATGAAAGATGGCAGCGGTCAAGTTCAAGAAAAAGGTCATCACCGTTCGTTCAAGCATTGTACTACACAAATAAAGCTTGTAAATCTTTTTTTATGGTCAATTATAGCTTAGAGGTCACACGAATGTGGCAATTCAAATTAAGACCGAACTACTTATTGAAATACGTCTTTATACGACAGTTGTTTTAAAAGGTAGGTATTTGCAATGAGTTGGGAAATCTAATAAGATGTTTAGAATATGTAAATGTGTTCCGACCATAACAATACGCACGTGCTCAACATACGAAACGAATATGTTTACATTTAATTCAATATAACAATCTGAATATAAATGAAAGATCAGACCGCTGCTGGTAGCTGAGGTTTGTAAATTTTCAGAAGAATCATGTGAAATCAAATAGGTACTCTAAAATAATACAAGATGTGAAATTTTCACCGATATTAATTAGTTTTTTCGCATGAATCTATCGTGGTCGTGAGTGATCAAAGCATTTACTTAAATAGAGGTAAGTAGATACAAATACTGAGTACTTATGTTTAATGGTATGATAGCGATCGATCGTTTGAATACAATAGTTCGCTAACAAAATAGTTTGCTTGACAATCCTTGAACCTGATCGATAGCATACAAAATGCCGTTGTACAAAAGTCTCAATGCTGTTATTATTGTGATTTAGGCACACACGTTCAAGGTTGGAGCGTAGCCAATTTGCCACGACGACCAACGACTCCGCCAATCGTACACGCTCGTGATTATGTTATAGTTTTCAGTCTTGCTCTGCTCTTGACGTGAATTATGCTATAAAGTTCGTGCTGAAATCCACACGCCTTTTCTGTGTTTTGATTTATTTTACTAGAACCATTCTTGAGCTTGATTCTCTATATGAAAGTACTGAGAACCACAAGCCCTTCTTAGGTTGTCTAAGTGCTAAGTTCTTCATTTCTCATGCTCAGTAGACCTGCATAAAAGTATTGACAGTATAATATTGATGACTCGCTTTACTTTTTTTACTGTATGTTTTTTCTTTTGTTTTTTCATGATCAGTATTATTAAACTTTACTTATAATTAAAATACCTACAATCTGATTTGATCTTTATTAAAATTTTGCAGCATCTCAACTCGCAGAACTCGTTTCGTAAATCTTTTGTTTTTGACCGTCTACTTTAGCGTGTTTGGCAGGTTTGGCTTCCTGCCTCAGTGCACTTATGGCTTCGGCATTTAAAGTGAAAATAAGCTTTTCAAAGGCATAAACAGCTTGATTACAATTTACAACCAAACCTGTTTCAGACATGGCTGCGAGGGCGTTTACCCACATTTATTCGAAAGGTGTCAAAACCGTGGTTTGCTTTTCCAATTCTGTGGCGATCTTGGAAGTTTTGGTTGGAGAGGTAGCTTTATCAGGCTTTTCCGATTCCATAATTGTTAGTTCAACTTCGGTCACCATATAATAAGTGTGTGTCGGCAGACTGGTGGGCGCATGTGTAATTACGGTGGAGCTGAGCTCACCTTGGCCGCCGCAGCCCGAGCAAGGCCAAGGTCGGCTCTCCCCCTCGCACTACACCCGCGTCACTCCCCCCCTCCCCCACCTGCACGCGCACGCGATTTTTTGCGCAGTGATGTAATCTGTAATTCGGCGCGGGCGCAACATGGCCGCGACGCGCTCGGATAAACATCGAAAACACTTTAAAAGTGTATTTTTTCTCTGCCATACGACTCTAGGTAGTACGGCGGAGTATTTCTCGCAAGACATTAGGATCATTTGCGAGAAATACTCCGCTAAACGGAACGTTGAGCATGTAAAGCAGGATCATCAAGTTCATCTATGCAAAGGCGTTCGATTCTAGAAAACGCTTCTAGTCCTAGTCGAGTGGAAACCTCATTTACATTATTAATAGCTGCTGCAGCGCAGCGACTAGCGACTGTTGCACAGCTGCGCTAAATATGGATTAATTTGATATGTATCGCAATAATTGTTACGAGTTGTAATACCGACGATGTGGAGTCAGGTAGGTACTTATTCGAGATTCTCAAGGTTGTACGCTTTGAATATCTTGTTATAATTAGTGTCCCTTTCTGAGAGCTCGGCTATTAAGATCATAACGCGACGATTTTATCATTATAATAACTATTCGTTTACTCGATGGGATAATGAAAAAATACATTATAATAACATTAACATCTACTAGCTTGGCCTTAATCTAATTTAAAAGACAATCTATATAGATGGGCACGCAAAATACTTCATCTATATATCTTTTGTTATGTATATGAATATGTATATCACGAAATCAATCTAACTGTGAGCCAAGTGAATAAAACAATTATAATAATACTTAAACCTTTACCCCGAAGTGTTTTTTTTTTCATCCTAGCTCACAAATATTATGAACTTTTATTATATTACACAAAGGGCCAGGCATTTATCTTTTATACAGATATTTATATTATACAATAAGTACCTGACTTAAAATAACCTACCAAATTCAAGCAAAATAATGACGAGAACACAACGACCGACTAACAAATCGTCAAGATAGTTAGTATATATTATTATGTACAAACATAGAACGGCTTATTATTTAAAGCTGCAAAGCAAAGTGTGGTGGACATGTGTGCTGATAAGTTGTCATGTGTGACGAAGCTGAGAATCCTATGTTCTGTGGCACTCAAACTGTCATTGATTATTCTGTGGTGTAGGCAAGTGAGGGAGTGTAAAATGGAGAGCAACCGCAAAGCGCAACCACACAAATACATTACGCGAACAATTACATACCAGCTACAACCTTAGGGCCTTGTTCATAACGATGTAAAAACCTCAGTTAGCTATTGTGTATTTCTAATCAAGATTTTTTTTTTCAGATTTCAGTTAATTCACCCATTATAACACAGTTTGCTATACAAGGCAGGAGGGCGATTCTCGTGCCATAGATAAATGGTCACATCGTCACATGTATTGCGTGATGTGATATATTTCGTCAAAACTGTCAAAAATGTATAGAAATTTTGAGTTTTGACGATATATATCACATGTAATTATTTATCTATGCACGAGAATCACCCACCAGGTCATTATATGACACTCCATTAGATAATTATAGTCATCATACATCATTAACACATCTATCATCATATTTGTTCATTGACATAAGAAAGGCAAGAAAAGGCAAAACTTAGGAAACTGCTAAATGATTTATTGAGTTATTTTAAGTCTATATTACTGACACTGTACTAAATGTGACAGCGAAAGTTACATCTTGCTCGACCATGACTAAAGTGTTTCTGAGCAGTTACTTTGAGAACTCGATCTCGGAATTTAACGATTTCTAAATCAAGAAGTAAAAACGTTTTTTTATGTTATTTTTATGAAAAGAAAATGACGACAGATAAGTTCGACCATAACAGTTGCTCGTCACTTCGGGAAATCCCATTCGCTTTGTAACTTGACTTGACTTCCTACAATGCCCTTTGAACGTAAACACGGTAATCTTTGCACATACTCCTTGGAGGCAGAATACCTGGGACTGTGGTGATACCCACCAAAACGGATGTGCAATAATATTTCTGCTTCTCGAATAAAAGTCGATATTTGATTTTCATAGTCTTACAAATAATATACAATAAAATTTCATAGTGTTTACTATCACACTAAAGGTTTTTTAAATCTATTTATTTTTGCCTCAAGCAGGATTTGATCCTTCCGCTGTGGGTTCAAGTCCCTTTTAAACTCAAAAAATATTTGATATATTACAAACTTAAAAATAAACACCGTCAATCGAAACCAAACTTTCAAACTGCATGTACTATTGTTGAAGGCATTTACTACGGAATTTATACATAATATAAGCACTTTGATTTGCATTTCGTCATGAACCCATGCAGCCAGCACGAACTGCACTAAGTACAAGGTTTACTCAAAACCACTCCAATATCTTGAAAGGTCGATCTTTAGTTACATAGCATTGTAATTGTAGAGCAGTTAGCTCTACTAGAGAGCTTGGCTTAGTATGCAGTGCTCGTTATGCCGTGGCTTAAGCGCTGTGTTCTCGGGTTAGCGCGGTCGTGCTTCGCACTCTACTCCACTCGGATTGCCGATACAAGGCGCATTGATTATGATAATCTCTATTTCCTTTCCTGTTTATCTTTAAGGTGTAGTTCTCAAACTTTGTTTGCTCTATCTATAGGATTTAAACCTGGAGATACTCAAAAACTTTACTTTTTTCTCAAGTTTATAATTTACTCTTTGCATTTTCAATTTCTAAAACTGTTCTGGTTACAATTAAATTTCATTTCATTTTCATTTCATTCTTGTTTATTTGTAAAAAAAATTGATGAGACCAAATTGTAACTGTATTTTCTAGTAATTCAAATCCAATTTGTTCCAAGAATAACATCAAACTTCATATCACGTCGCTTTTGCTTATATAATTCACATAAATGACATCCGTGGCTTTATTCAAACGTTCATTAGCTTGGTTGATATTATGAGCTTAGTATGCAACTTGAAATTGTACAATATTGTTAACTTCGTTCCCTGAATCAAATTGATTGGCCCTATTGAAATGTCTGCTCTGTCAACAATATAGCATCTGTATTCTATAAACACATAAACAGGAGGTCGCTATTGATAAATAGACTAGCAGAAACAGTTTTTTCTGTTCTGTGAGCAGAAACTACGGTATAATTTTTGCCTGTTTCCTCTTAGCTCCCTAATTAAAAGTAGTAGTAATACATAAATACGATATGTTAGATGCTCTAAGTAATGAAGATTTTAGTATTGATAGCACAGACTTGGTGCTCGAACATTGCTCCATTAGGCACAATATAGGCGACTGTCAGTCTGCATCTATCTGCAATTTATCAGCGAGCCATCGTGCATCGGCGCGCCGGTAATGCATGAGTTGTGTGAGTGGTGTGCGGTACAGACATAGCTACTATTTAGTTATACAGTTATACTCGTGCATAGAACATCTAGTACATTCTTAATAGTTGGCAAAAGTAATGTAAGTAACAGTAGGGTTTATTTATACTAGATTTACTTCGTAATGGCAGCAGTAGCCAATACCATCTAATCAGGAAGCACAGCAACGCAATATTTCACGAGAGAACGTGCATTTTTTGTTCACATACACGTTCTTTTTGATTTCTTCGTATCTTAATGTATATGCTGAAGGTAGGTTCCATGAAAGACTCTACAAGCAAGTGTAATTCAAAGACTTATTTCCTATATTCAAACATGTGTAAGATATTTGGCTAGACGTAGTGAAAAGTGCTAAGTTGGCAGCTCGAAGAAACGTTTTGGCGACCGGCGCGGCGCGGCGCGGCGCGGGACGCTCGTATTATTTCCGAATGAATGACCGCGCTACAACCGACACACATCTACATACACATAGTTCTACACCGTATCATAGCAAGACGTGCACGTAACATAGTTGTGTAGGCGCATTTTTATAAGCGCTTCTTCCTGCACTCCTTGCCAACTCTGGTGTCTAATAAACGAAATTGAAAATATATCATGCCATTCATCACGATACAAAGGTCGAACGGTGCATGCCTGTTAATTATTGTCACCGTTTTGGCTATGGTTTCTTATGACTAATTTTATTATATGCCGGAAATTCAGAAGCATATGGCCAACAAAATGTGCCTTGATATCTACGAGTTGGTGAGCTAGGTACTCAAGCCCTCAATCTGGATCTGACAAGAAAATAATCGTGGTGTGGGGGCTCGAAAACCACTTGTGCACCTTATCCTATATACTTGTTTCCTGCGTAATTTTGAAAGATGATTTGATTTTTAGGTCTATTTAAGTGTTTTATTGACCGAGCGAGTGAAGCGTTTCAGTTTCGAGATTGCCCAAAAATGATTTTAGTTGTCAGTCAATTTGTCCGGTCAGTTTGTGTTCTCGCCTATAGGTCGCATTTTATAACCAATCTGGTTGAAACTTGGTATACAGGTTCTATGACTTTATAGAAGTTGATTGTCGTCGGGGATTTTTGATAGGGGGCCGTACTTTCTCTAAAAAAGGGTAAAAAAGAGGCTACTGGATATCTCCGTCTAATGTGATTTGATTTTTATGATTTTTATTTTATTTGAAAGGTAAGTATTAAATTTAAGTTTGTCTGATATTTGGTGAAAATCTGTTGAGGATCTTCAGCGTGATGAGCAAAATAGTTCTTCAAAATGCAGTATGTTGCTCACTTTCAAAGCTCACTTTACAAGTTTGTGCTTGCGAGGTCTACTGTTCGGAGAACTGCTAGTTGCCTGGAAGAAATCGCTTTAAGTGATAAGGCCGCCAACTGTACTATATCTACTTGCTACATTTAAATTGATTATGTAATCCTTGTGTACAATAAAGTGTTTATCTATCTATCTATCTATCTGCTAGTGTAAATTGTTGATATTACAAATAAACTGATTTTTATTTTGAAGAAACACTTGGTAGCGAATATGATAAACGTAATCAAACACGTTACATCACAAGCAACGAAAAACCTACAGAATGAGCACCAGAATCAGATTTCATCAAAGAGACAAAGGTAGCCTTAATATTAAGGTACATATTTAAAGCTTTGTACAAATGTGGCAACACCCACGGACATATTATTATGTCTCCCACGTGGAACTAGTCTTACTATTGAGTATTTGACGTACCATACTACAATGATACAATAATTACTAGGGTTGGGCAGTGGGCAGTACGAAGTACGAACTCTACTATGGCCGTGCTTATGACCTTAAGCAACTATTAGTGCCTCCTTGTAAATGGGTAGTCAAATCTATTTGGACTATTTCAAAAGTATCACATGTCTTGATGAATCACGTATGTTAAGACTTCTCTGTCAGATTATTTTTTACGAATAATAAAATGTTTGTTGTTTGATGCAACTGAGTATTTGAATTTATATCCTATCCTTCTTAATTTTCAAGCCAGTGTTGGTTAAAATGTTGTGCCTGAATCTAATCAAAATTGTATGTGATTAAAATAACCCGTTTTGTGAATTTGTGAGAGAATACATCGGATATACACATATATTTATTCAAGCAGACTGAATGTGAACAAATGAATCTCCAAATCCTAATTTCCCTAAAAAGAAGCTACGATCAAAATGATTTTAGGAATACACATGAAAATATAAGTGACACACACATAAACTACATTCAAATTGATCGTTCTATAGCAACTAAGCCTAATATTTCTAATTCCGACTAACCTAACAGAACTTAGAATAAATTTTGACTAATAAGAGAATAAAAATAAATATTAGTCACGAACGTAGCCTTATAGCTCTGTAAATGGACGCTGCCATATCATCTTCAATAGATGTTAGGCCACTGATGATAGGTATTTGTGTGCAGCCTGGCCACACGAGGCATAGGTAGTACAAACGCAGTGTAGCGTGGGCGAACGAGCCGTGCCAAAACTACAGATATCATACCTACCCAGCGTCTCTCAGAGCTTGTTTGTTTGTACTACGAGCTCGGATATTACGAGTGTTAATGTCGACTAGCTAATTGATAGGTTTCTATTCTAATTAAACGATTTCTTTCGTAATAAAATTCCAAAGCCTGAATTGGCTTTGGAATTTTGCGCTTCGCACAAGCCCTAAGGAGACTTAACTACATACAGTCAGTACAGTACACTTCTACTAATAATAACTTCAAGACGAAGCGATGTATATTAAAACGATGCTCTTATTATCAGCCATTATATCTTCAATAATAATATTGATAAGTACCTGCCTATATTATTTACGAAGAAGAGTAAAACATATTTTATAAAGAATCTTATAAAAATGGATCATCAATACGGTACAATAAGTAGGTATACTTACAAAATAACTTACAATGACTCTTTGGTAAGTAATATCGACTTTATGGGTAAGTAAACATTTTGAAGCAGGAAACATAACCATAATATTATGAAAAACGAGCGCAATGTAAGCACAAAAAGATAAAAGGGCACTTACTGATGTCAGTGACGTCATTCCACTTCATGACAACGTCCGTGCAGTATTCACCTGAAAGAGAGACAAATCTGTTACATTGTGCTCTAAATGACACCCATTTATTATTATAGCAGTCAGTAAGTACGCTATTGTATTAAACCCGCATTATACAGTACGCCGGATTTCAATAACGAACTCAATTATGGTTTAGCAATTAAACGATATTTAAAGCTTTTCAGTAAAATATGAGTCGCATTTCGCAACGCGGATGCCCCGCTGAGCTGACAGCTTTATTTTAAAACAAAAATATAAAAGGCAGTAATAGTTCATTGAAAGTCTGCTGCAGACGAATTGCAAGAGTGTTAGGTCCCGTTAAGACTTATTTCGCCGACTCCGTAATTGAATCTTGAATAACAAAAATTAACACATAATGATATATATTTTTTCTCCGCTCTGTGAGAGTGGGAATTTTCACAATAGCTCTTTTAATTAGAATGAAACGTAATGGAAAAATATTAGAGTGAAAAAAAGTGTTGTATTGCATACAATGAATGCTGCAGTGGTCTGCGTTTGACTAACAGTCGGCGCGCACGCTATGTATAAATAGGCGATAGTGATGTGTGAACTTACGGATGCATTGACAGTTTGCATCCAAAGTTATATTATCCTGTTTCACACGGGCATGCATTTCCATTCTAGAATCATATAACACAGATTGTGACAACTTACTTACTAAGCTTTTGACCAAGACCAGAAGAACCAGCCAATCGTAGTACAAAAAATATTGAGGAGTTCAGGAACAGCTATTACTGTCAAATGATAGTGTGAATGATAATTATATAAATGTTAAAGTTACTAAGATCACTGACGTGCTAAGTGCTAAAGTGAAAGGCAGGTACAGATTACGGTGGAACCAGCAGGCATCACTAGTGACTAATGAAACACGCAAGTGCTCGATGGCTTCAATTAAACATTACACAGCACGCATGCTGCCGGACAGACGGACGGACGGACGCCCTACACGAATACTACTATTTGAACAATTGCAATTACATCGATTTAACGGGTAATTGATTTGCATGTTACTTAGTAAAAGAAACGTTAGAAACGCTTATGAATCGAATGTGGATATTTCTTAGGTGAGTACTAAGTTTGGTTAAGTATATTATAGTTATAATTTAAAATAAGCTAGTGATAATGATGAAACTGAACAACTTTATAAAATAAGAAGATAAAGATTACGAATAAACAAAGGCCATCGACCTTGTAAACCAGAAAGAAATCGTTACGAAAGAAATTAAAGTCAAATTCCGCCAGTCATGTAAATTTATCACAACATGTAAGACAATGGGGAGTCTAGTTGGTTTTTACGAGGCCATTCGAGATGAGAGATACAATTAGCCTCTAGTTAGTAAATTACAAGTAAGAATTCAAAACAAATAAAATTACATGTTGATTCAAACCACTGAGCTCACAATTATAGAGCCAGGAAAAACCACACTTACATGGGAAAAAAGAAAGCAGGTAAGTAGTATACAATTCAGCAATGGATAAAAATAAAATAAACTTTGCTTACCTACTATAAATAATAATAAATAATGGGACTGGTTAATATAGAAGTCACAAAGTTCTAGGCTAATGATGATTGATGTTTGAAAGGTAGCAATAACAAACGAAGTTGCAATCAATTTAAAATGCATAGAACTGCAAACACGCAACAATACGGTGATAAACGCAATTGCCCTAGATCTGGTCCTTCGAGTGCTAGCTTATTCGTCAACAATAGCTGAAGCACGCCTCAAGGTCAACATAATATTAGTTTTATTCAATAAAATTACGTACTAGCACCCTAGCCTAGAAGAGCCAGGCAACAAACTCGACTAGGTTTCTAGCTTTTTAAGGTAATCCTTTGAAGCTGCAGTGTGCCAATCGATCTAAAGTGTGGCTTATGCTTCAGCACTACACCACACACTACCATTCCAATCCTACGTCCTTACAACGTACGCTGCGAATGTATAGATAAATGTATGGTATGATCGAATGTATAGATGACAGGATGATAGAAGAGAGCGAAGACTCGCGTCAAAGCATATGCTATATTGCTATATTCAAGTTGTCCATTATCGTAAACGGTCGAACTTCTCGGGGATTTGCCTAATACGATGCTAAATCATTACAAATTAATGAAGCCCAGTTTTGCCCTCGGTGTTCATTGCTTGATTAATTTCTAACAACGGCAGGGAGCCAATTTGTTTGTTAATCACTTCGGCGTTTGTAGAAGTCGGCGAGACTGCCTCGAGCTGTTGAATTTCTTGGAACGAGGAATGAATACCTAAGTGCCGACTTGAGACAAGTTCGAACGTTTTCAAGGAGGCTCATTACACGAGTAGACCTCTAGTTTCGCTTCAATAATATATTTAATGATAGGTAAATCGAAGTTACGGTTACGGTATCTTTGAATTACATATATTAGAAACTTTATTTTTAAATTTTTGGAGTCAGATAAGTACTTAAGAGAATAAAACATCATGGTACCTATCTGAAATTACAAAGCTATCCTACATATTTATAAAACTGCACTGAATTATGAAATGCGGAGAAAGTGCTGATTTATTGTGCGACATTGCCCTGACCTTGAATCTTTATTGGATTCATTCCCAGATTTCGGAGAATAGATTCTATACTGGAGATCGTAAAGTAAAAACTGTTATTTCTCAAGATATTAATCTAGCAGTGTTGGCTTAATCCTTGACTTCCTAGAGCTAGTCTAAGTAAATAGATACCGAAACAAAACTCGGTCAAAAATTTTCCGAGGACGAAAATTTTGATCACAAGCAAAATTTTTATGGATATATTTTTCCAATTTCTCACAGATTTAACAAGATTTAGCTAGCGAGATTATCGGCAATTTTTTCTCTCATGCAAGCGTGCGTCGTGCTGCCGAGGGTGTAGGAGGGGAGGGAGTAACCTTCTCGACCTGGTTTCGGTTCAGAGGTGAACGACCGCGCGATACCTACTGCCTGCACCTAGCCGCTGCCGCTCGCGGTTCTATCTGATAGCGGTGCTAAATGAGATATTGCGGATTTGCATAAGTTCTTTATATCATTGTAATCGCTGAATATAGCGCTCGTTATAATACCTACTATTAGCAATTGTTTTGAGGTTCTCTGTTGATAGAGATCTATATATCTCTGACCCAAATTAAAAATCTTTCAAAGTTATCCGTATCGAAACGAATTGAACTAAAATTCTATCACAATGTCTGTTTTTTTTTAGAGCTTCTGGTAATTGAACTATCTTAGGATCACTGAGAAAATATACATTATGCGGACAGTAATTTAAAAAGCAAATTGAAATCTAAAATCTTTTTAATTGCCTATAATTTTATAGAAAACTGCTCTATAAAGCCAGCTTATGATTATCAAAGTAGGTGTGCCGTGATTGTAGATTAAGTAAACCGCCTTAACAAGCAAGTGGAGTAGAGCTAGAGACTGTCGTTAGTGCACTGGGGACTTGGGGGAGATCTTTGAACCCGACAGATTTTGCATCTCGCGAGTCGTGCGCGTGGCTGTGGCGTCACATGGAGCAATGGGGTATTCAATATTAATATTCCGAGCTGAGCTGAGTTACTCTACGTGGCTGCTAGCTGCCTGACAATAATGTAAACCTCTTTAAGTTGCTCTGTTAGCGGATACGAGAGATCTGTTTATTATTTCAGAGATCAGGGGTCTTACTCTTGAACGGATCGGTATTGGACAAGTATTGGAATATGATATTTTGTGACAACCCAGCACCAAATTCAACCTGGTTTCCAAGAGTAGGTCAAAAATTTGATAGCAGTAAATTATAATTTGGATTGAAATCGGGATTAAGATTTCGTTAAAGAGTAAGTTCCCCAGGGATTGTTAGGACTCTTTAGCATGAGTCCATCTTGGTGAGTAGATATTCTGCCCCCAAGCAGAATATAATAAAATATGTTAGCTCTTGATGACACTGCACATGACGTGGTCTGGTGACTTCAGGTGGACGACTATTATCTAAAATGATCATTACAATTAATGAATCTACGAGTACTAGATGTAGATACACTGACACAAAAAGAAGGTGAACGACATTACCGTCTCATCACTTGAATTTAAAAATAAATGCAGAAAAGTATGAAATAGTACTGACATTAGCTGATGAATACGATAAACGACATGACCTATGCACTGGCGCAGCAATCACCGCTAATGCCAGCGTCATTACGAAAATGAATATTGAAACATAATGTCGCAGCGAGCCAGCGACTATGTGATCCATCCATCACCGGCCATCCGTTGAAATTATTTAAATTACTTTTACGAGCGTGGAAACATTTTTTGCGAGTTTTTCGACGGCGCGGCTACGCCAATTTGTGCTTTTATAACGTTCGCAGTTTCAGCGTCGGACCACACTGTTTTTTTAGGAGGTCAAAAGTCGTATTAAAAAATTTACTATTTGAAATAAAGAGATCGTGGATGGAAGAAAACGAATGCGAATGCTAAAGCAGTGCACCAAAAAAATAAAACGGGATATTTACCATGAATTGGGAATTTATTGATTATTTTACTCACATGCTAAAACTGCGCCGAAATAACGGGAATCCATAAAACACACATGTCATGGTAAATATCCCGTTTTTAGTAAAAAAATATGTTATTTATGTAATAACAATGATAATTTAAAAACGATTTCGAGGGACCTGTCTAGCAAGTATTATGTTTCAATGGTAATCAAGGCAGTTATTTAGGAGCGGACACTCGCAGACGAGACAGTTAGGTATAATAATATTAATAATAAATATAAATGTAGATAATACGTATTGAGAATGGCATGAATACCCAAGCTTTTCAATTATTTCTATGAATGTAATTTTGACTGGCTTCGATATGAATCAGATGAATGAGTATGAATTGAATAAAATCGTTCGATCGTCCTTTGGCATTGGGAGTTCGGCTTCAAAATATTATTCCCGTTATCAAAGCATCTACAATATATGTAGGTATTATATCTGTGATCTATACTCTACTTCATCATTCAAGTATCTAAGAAGAATCTTATAGACCAACCTGTCACGTATACCCACAAAATAAGGGCCACCACTATTTTTCAGCAAAATTTGAATTTTGTGGTGCAAATTAAACTGCAAAGGGTGGTATTAAAGCATCAGTACTTAATCATTAAAAATAAATTTAAAAAATTTGTGATTCCATCAAAAATTAAACGAATAACTATGATTTTGCGATTTTGACGCTCAACACCAATGAAGGAATGAACTTTTAAAGGAGTAAAATGTTAAAAACAGTTATTTTTTGTTTCTTTGGTAATGGGTATGCTCTCCTCCAATGTTTTTTTCGGGGATCAAAAAACCAAACACCTCTTCAAGAGGTTAATCAGCTGTTGCAGGTTGTGCTGTGCATCTACGGAAGATTGTTAGCGCGCTCCCACAGCCTAGAGACAGAGCGTTATGTTAGAACCTCGATAGTTTTTTAGTCGGTATGCCGTCATTCTGGTGAGTCCGACATATCCCCCCGGTTCCCCCGAGCCGAGGGGAATGCGTAAAGCATTTTCCTATCGTAAAAAAAAAGGGTGTGCTGTGCACCATACTCTTATGCTGCTCTGACTCGCCTTTTTAGATAGATAGATATAGCCTTTATTGCTGAAGTCAAAGTCAAAGTCAAAGTTAAAGTATATTTATTGCTAGAAATACATGTACAGATCAGATGGTGGGAAAGATAATAAATGGAAACAATGTATTCTGCCTCTATCAAAGCATGCAATATAGAATAAAACATAACAAATTAAATAAAAAATAAAATAATCAATAGGTAAATGTCAAAAGAGAATTGATGTAAAAAATAAATAAAATAATTAAAAATAGTCGAGCTTCTAGTAAGAGAATAAAATGATATCCCTACAACAACGACCTGACCAACGATTGACGACCGATGTGGAGCAGCGGGCGCAGGTCCGCCTGCGACGCAGAGGTTGCGGGTTCGATTCCCGCCTCGGGACAAATGTTTGTACGACCTACAAATATTTGTTCCGGGTGTTCTGGGTATTACTATATATAATAAAAAAATATCTATCTATATATTGTAATTGTATTAAATATATATCAGTCATCTAGTTACTCATAACACAGCTCTGTTTAACAGCAGCTTACCTGGGGCTAGATGATGCTGTGTGGATTGTCCAGCATTATTTAAATAAAAAAAAAAAAACAAATTAATAGAATTATACAAGATTAAAATAATCATTATCTAATTAATTAAAAAAGTTTTTATCATTTAAAAATTAATTTACGGTGTAATACGTTTTGTGTAATAATATGGTTCTCAACTTCCTTTGAAATATTGAAGATGGCATTTCTCTTAATGTTTGTGGGAGTTTAAAAGGAAAGGAGCCATACAGAAAATGGATTTGACTGAATTACATTTATTTACATTACATGAATCGCCGTTTTACTTTGTCCTCAATATGGTATTGGGTTTAGGTCAGGACTATTGGCAGACCATGGCAAAAACAGGAATATTGGCTTCCTCCACCACACCTGACAGAAGTTCTAAGAGTAGTAGAGTTCTCTGTGATAGAGCTCGTCCGGGGAAGGACTACCACCATACCTATTTCTGCCGCCAAGCAGTAATGCTCGCATTGCTGTGTTCCGGTGTGAAGGGTATGGTTTCCGGTGAAATTACTGGCACATGAGGCTTTCGATCTTAGCCGCGAGTGATACCTCTGGTATTGCAAGCGTTCATAGGCTGCGGTAACCGCTTACCATCTTGTGGGCCGTACGCTTGGTTGCCACTTCAGTTGTATAAAAAAAAAAAAAAAAAGACATTACTTGAATGACAAAAAAAAGCTTTAGCTAAGGATGTAAGATGTTTTATGCCTGGAATAGCCAAGTCAAAGTCAAAAGAGTCAATAAAATAACAAGGAACGTCTTACACACTAGCTATAATTATAGGTGAACTAGCGGCTCGTCCCGGCTTCGCACGGGTGCATATAGATTTAATGCCAGTTCCATAAGAGCCTATGCTGCTGTATTTTATTCAAGTAAGAATACACAAGTTAAAGATTATAAGTAGGTACCTACCTAAAGTGGGTATGTATAACAAAGTTTTCCGTAAACTAGGCATTGGTATAGCACATTATTATCTAGAAAGATTATTCTGTGTTTTTCCAACAATCTAGCTAATTTTTAGCCAAATATGAAAATTCTGTAGATCAAAATGTTTTTTTTCACAAACTCCCATCGTTCCAAACGCCCCAAGATAATGTAATTTATCATAACTCTAATCTGGGTTGTTTTGGGCGCGTTATCGGTCGACATGGCGAGGTTGTTGACCCAAAAACAGCTGATCTACAGCTGCCACTGGGCGTTCCCCATAACTGTATTCTATTGTGTAGGTACTACCAGTACTACGTTGCACTAGCCGTTGCATAGTTTGTCATTTTATACTAGGCTAGATACTACTTGTTTTTGAGATAGTACATTTATGTTGCTTCTCGGGTTATGAATCTGCTACAAAACGTTATCCTCACAGCACGCCACTTCACCTGGTTGTAGGACTCTTCAGCAAGATTTCGTCTTGGTGGGTACCACCACAGTGTCAGATATTCTACCTCCAAGCAGCAGTGTGCCAGCATTACTGTGTTTAGGTTTGAAGGGCACTGTAGCAAGTGAAATTACAGGGCGAAATAGACTTAACAACAATGTCTCGGGGTGATAAGCGCAGTGCAGTGCCACGCAAACACTTAAAAACTTCAAGCTTTGGGTGGCACTGCATCTGTAGTAGTCAGGCCGTCAGGCTTGCTTAACATCAGGTGGGCGCCTTGATTGTCTTGTCTATAAATGCTGACATAAAAAAAACAAAAAAAAACGCTATTTTGTATGTTTGTGTCTGATAACATTATCTTAAACCGGCTTACAGATTTTTGTAATTTGTGAGTAGGTCACCATTTATCACTTAACTTTATTAGATATTTAAAATGCCTTTATTTGAAGACCGGTCTCAGATCCTCGAAAATTCAGTCTGAAAAGTTTTCAATGTTTGTATGATTGTGGCTCAATCACGTCGCGCGTCGTACGGCTGAACCGATTTGAATGAAACTTGATAGTATTCTAGAATTAGATTAGCATTATAGATAGACTACTTTTTACAAAGGTACCACGCGAGCACACCTGCGGGTAGATATACTATTATATAAATAGTTTAAGAATCCTTCTTTGCTAATTCAGATCGATTACAGAGGTCGGTCCAAAAGATGATGAAAATATCCTGAAACAAAGCCGACCAATGTCACGTTACTTTTAACCGTGCCACTGTCCCCATTGAAAATAAAGCGCAATGTGGATAACGGGAAGTTATTTTTTGACTTCTCACTGTCCCCGTTAATTTGGACAAAATCATGGGGACATCGGGAATACACGGACCGTCCCACTAGTCTGTTATAGGATTATTTTCACCAAGAGGTACGGGTATTCTGTTGCAATTGCGCGTGCGCTCATTACAAACGACGACGTGCCTGATTATATTGTCGGTGAGATACCAGTAGTTTGAACAGCTCAAATGTAATTTGTTCTAGCCATAATGGTCGTTCGGGAGTGGCTTTTACCGGTAGTGCTCTGTGTAATTTGAACAAAACTTCAAATTACACAGAGCACTACAGAAAGAAAATTCGCAAACTTATAGCACAAGAACAGATATAGGACCGACCGACTGCTTAAAGTGCCCTCCGAAGCACGGAAACGCTCAGTTTAAATTGCCTCTGGCATCACCCATCCAAATAGTGACTACGCGGCACAGTGCTTAACTTCGTTGCTCTGTTATGTAATGAACGATTAGCCAGCTACGTCACAAGCAGTTCGAAGTTCGAGCGAAAAAGTGGTTAGATAATTACTAACCCTCGTATTTTGGACAAACAATATTTTTATACTTAAGAGGCCTTTCCAAGATTTAGCGATATAATTCATGAAGTTCGCCTGAATATATCTTTATATAGTATAAGTAATAGTGCGCGCGACGAGGAGCGATACATCCTCTCAATAAGCGCTCAGCGCGGTTTGAGGTCGGTGCTTCGATCGATATGATTATAAGTGCGCTAAGGTGTGATGTACCTACTTATCTCTACCTATCGGGAGTTCGATTATTCGACGACCCAAGAACGTGTTATTATTATGCTACCTGAACTGTTGACTAAATTAGCTATAAATAGGTTGGTACTTAGACTTACCTGTATCGGGCTCATTAAACCGCACATTGCGCAATGCCTATTTAAAATTTGTAGGCTGTAGGTAATTATAGCATTTTGAAACGAGTATTTTGTGTATTATTATGCGTACCGCTCTTATCTTCTTGTTTTCATTGTTTTGCTAATAAATCTTTATTTGATATAAAAGATCTAATTACAAAATAAAATATACAAAAAACAGTAAACAAGTAGGTAGGTATAGTATTTAACAACAGTTTTAGGTGTATATTTAGCATTTTCAAAAATCTATACACCTAAAACTGTTGTTAAATACTATAAACTATGTAATTAGAGCACGATCAACAGTAAATTCTTATCATTAATAAATGAAATGATCAGGGAATTAATAAATGAGCATGAATAAATGAACTGATTCAGAATTTCAATTACAAATGAGGGCCTACCACTCTGTATCGCGTCCGTGCTCGCGACTCTACATCCACCAGAGTTGGCCACTGACTCATACGAACTTACTTACTTACTCTACATTCAGGATATTCCGATATCATCATCATGACAGCCTTCTAATGTTCCCACTGCTGGGACACTGGCCTACTCTCAGGCGAGAGTGATTGGGTCTAAATCCACCACGCGGACCCAATGCGGATTGGTGGATGACACATGTCTTTTCGAATTTGTAGTTCTTGGACATGCCGGTTTCCTCACGATGTTTTCCTTCACCGTATGAGAGCACTGGCATTGCGCACATAAATTTTTCGAACAGAAAAATCCATTGTTGCACGACCGGGTTTGAACCCACGACCTTAGGATTGGAAGGCGGGGTCACTACCACTAGACCACCGGTGCTCTTATTCCGATATGCTAGGGATTTTTATTTCATGTACCTACTCGCTACGATGTACGGCGCAATTTTCAGAACTGCATTTTATTATTTCGAAGAACCAGCTGGCTCGATATAAAATAGTAGAGGAGGCAAATACCTAAACATACAAGTAAAGTATAAAAAGAAATACGTGGGTAAATACCTACCTAACTGAAAACAAATGAAAAAATAAAAAATGAACCCTTTCAATAATATCACAATTTTTAACATTTAGAACACTAGGAGATTTTATGACACAAATAAAGGGAAAAGACCCTAAAACTCTCAATCAACTGGTAATCTCGCAGCGTATCTTTTAGATGCGTTCTGACTTCTGACTTATCGAGATTCTCGAAGTCAGAACGCATCTAAAAGATACGCTGCGAGATTACCATTATTATTAATTTCGAGATTTGGAGATTATATACGCATCTTAAAGATACGCACGATACCTATACATATTAAATAAGTATTTAAAACTGTGAAAGTATCGTCCGATACACTATCAGTAACCGAACTGTAAACACACACATATATATAAATACAACACGTTTTGCTTACAGACTTCAAGCAAGTTTTAAAGATTATTTATTATTTTTAGTCATTATTCACGTAAACTTCTTTCACAGAGCTTTTTAGTACGTTCACCAAGCCATAATATATCTATCGATACCTAAAATCGATTTGTAAGCCGATTGCTAAAGGGCCGACGAGATAATTGATGTGATTGTAAATTGATCAATCGTTGTCGTGGACGATCAATCAGCGGCTCAAGCCTAGATACTTATACTTATACTGAATCACAAATCCAATCATAAGTACTTAGATAGTTTAGTTTGAAAGTACCTTAGTGAGTGTAATAAACCAGAAAAAAAATCAATAAGTACGTTAAGTTAACCTTTTATTGATTTAGATATCAAAAAATCAAAAATCAAAAATTATTTATTTCAATAGAATCACAAGGATCACTTTGAAACGTCTTACAAGCTAGGAAAATTTACACCAGTTCCAACGCGCTCATGCCGTAAAAGAACTGGCAACAACACCGGCTGGGTTCCTATCGCTTTTTTGGTATGACCCTTGCTATTGTTATGGATGCCGATAAAGTGCGAACATATAAAAAAAACACTGAAGGGAGTAATGTAAAAGTACATCAAAAGTTAATTAAAACCCTAAAATTATAACGAGGACGAAATCACACAGATAAATAAATAAGGATAGCAAATGGAAAATTGTCCAGTAGCCAAAACAAGAAATCTCGATACTCAAAGTAATGACGGGTTCGTTTGGAAGATACGAAATCCCCCGGCCCCGGGCGCGTGTTGAGTTGCTCATTACCTCAAGTGGCGTCGCGTCGTAAAAACGATATCCGAGCAAAAAGCAAGCAGGACCGGTCTCCCTGACATAACTTGTACCAATATTGCAGAAACTACATCACGAACTGTGACTATACCAGTAAGAACCGTAACTATAGAGCAATCTGTGAAAAACCAGTATCATTTATAGCGTAGATATAATATAGGATACATGATATAGGTTGTATGTGGAGAAATGTTGACGGATATGGCAAATTATCGACAACGACGCTCGCTACGCGGCAACACAATCACAATTTATTGGGAATATCAGTAAAATGGCCGCCGGTAAAAAGCGTACTGTTAACCGGATAATTGCCTTCTAAGAATCAAGCTGCGACACGCCAACGGAAATAAGAACATGATATGAACTAGATAATATGCGCGTTGTTTGAAAAAACTGTTCTTATTTATAAATACCTAATATGTAACATTTATATTCGAAACTACCTGTTGCCCACGACTTCGTACGCATTAGTAAGTACCTACAGATATTTTTTTTATAATATATTTACTTACTTTCTTAGCTGTATCAACTGTGCCATTTTCCACTGGTAACATTTTCCCACTGGTCCACTACCTTAAACGCTATTATTTAAAACATTTTAATAATAAGTATATAAGGACATTCATTATCAACCTGACAAACTTAAGGTGTAGGTTCCACACATAAAAAAAATACTTGTACTTTTTTTTTCTAAACGTTTTTTTATATTTATAAATAAAAATTACGTTATTTTGCTTAATAATTAGTTATCCTTGTTAGAAATCGAAAAGGCAGCGCTCGGCACGAGTCAGTGACCCGCGCGTCAATGAACCGCGGGTCAATAACCCGCGCGTCCTTGACCTGCGCGTGTCCTTGACTCGCTACGGGGCGCGCACACTCGAATATTTCATTATTACGTCGCCTAACTCGATTCCCAACAATGATAAATAATAATTGAGCGGAAAAACGTAATCGATTTTTTTTTTGTTTGGGATTTTTAAGACAAAATATACATAAAAATATATATTTATTTTTATGTGTGGAACCTATGCCTTAAGTTTGTCAGGTTGATAATGAATGACCCTGTATATAATAAGTAGTATAGTAATGCAATTCCAAGCTCAATCGATAGCTGCCATGAAACCGATGAGGTAAACGAGCCAATATCAGACGCTATCAATCTTGATTTCCTGCGACTGTGAAATATCTTCCGAAACGTCAATCAGCACCCGCGAAATATAACGTTGATATTGATACAGAAAGGTTACGTAAAACGACAGAAACAGAGATGGAAAATTATATTGATGAAAAAGTTTGATGAAAACATTTTGTGAAATATAATTATGAATTTGATTTTATTTGCTGAATATAAAAAGTAGGTATGATATAAAATGTGAAAAGTTAGAGGCTGTACTAAAATGTAGGTTAGATAAATACAATAAATTGAGGACATTTATAAATTCTTCTAAAACAAGACTTATGATAAGTTTCTTGAGACAAAAACGCAATATGAGTAGGTAGTAGGACTAGCTGTAAGCATTTTTAGTTAATAATAAAATAAACAGCTTTTGCTGTAAATGTAAATATATCCTCTACACAACAAAACATACGCCAAAGCAAAACACGCAATATGCTGAGAATAGTGTAGGTATAGTAGGTAAGTTAGCAGATGTTGAAGGAGCGGTTACTTTAATTAACAATTTTTAATATTATCATTCAAGTCCAAGGTCACACTTCCAGTTTCAAAATGCATAAAAAACTAAGCCAACATCAAAATATTAGCATGGTATACAAAAATAAATATTGTGCAAATAAACTCTCACGGAGCAAATGTCCACAACGTGGTTATCAGTCGTGTAGGTGGTGTTGAGATTACGCGTCGATTACAGCTGATTCTGCGGGGGTGTGTGGTGTGAAGGGGGATGGGTATGCTGTACCGAGGTGGGATTGGCCAGAAAAGGCATAATCTTGAGAATGGGCCGAGCGATGCGCACGCGGCTCACCAAGTCGATTTTTTATTGTATTCATTTGGATAATGTCTTTCCGCGTGACACACGTCGCATGATAATGGGTTAGAGCGCTGCTGCTCGCATCACTAATCTCTGTTTTCACAAACATTAAATAGAAAATACTACCTACAATACATACTCATCAAGTTACTTTACTTAAATTCACGTAGCTTGTAACAAATTGCAATGTGACCTCTAAAACTATTTTCAATTTGAGTTTATCATGATTGAAATAAATACTTTCTTAGTCATGATTTATAATATTCGCGTAGATAAGCACCTACGATACTGTAATTTGCAAAAATTGCTGCTGATATACTGCTACATTAGTAAATGACACGTTATATAGGCAAGCTTTGAGCTACTCACCACATCTAAAGGGCTTTATACAAGTGACAGTCTAACATTGGAAATTATCACTTGTTGAGGGTCCTTTAGATGAGTGTGGCCGGTGGAACGGACAATAGACTTTCTAGTTGCCGAGAAACGCAATGTAAATTGTGAGAACCTCAATAACAGATAAGTACTAAAGCCAACACTAACCCGAGTTTTCCAATCTACGCAGGATTTAGTAATATCTATCGTGTGTATCTACGAGTATAACGAACACAGCTATATTTATACAGATATATTTAAAAGTATTTAATAAATAGTTCGGGAACTCTTCTTCGTCGTAAGACCATAATAGTGCAAACCTGACCTAACCAGAACCAACAAGTATGATAGATTTATTATTTCTGGTATATAAATAATATTATTGCTATAATTTTCTAGCAGTAACCAAATTATTATACATATTTAGAGCCATCAAAAAAATATATGCAAAGTAGAAGAATCGAGAAGATAACAAGTTACTTTGTGACTATTTTAACTAAATATTTGTTTTCAAACACTGTTCGATTCACTAATAATAGCTTCGACGTGTATTCATTTATCCACATTAAGCTGTTTAATCTTAAGTGGTTTTTGTAATTGTAAAGCCAATATTAGCGAAACTTATAATGTCCTAATAACCAAAGTGCTTGGGTAAATATTTTCTTCTATTTGCGGAATGAGTATATCTACTATAATAGTTGTTATAGGAATGATAACGTTATAATTTGAAGTACTGAAGGAATATCAAAACTATAATAAGAAATCTCTACCTACCAATATTTGGGAAATGGTAGAAGAGATGAGAGAGAATATATATCTCAGAACTCACATTATTTACAAAAAAAGCATATTAATTGAATAGTTGCATGTAAAGTAGATTTAGGATTAAGAGTACATAAGTATATTATCATTTATCTAAATAGAACACTTGATAATTTTTTTAGATCTTTTGAGTTATTAATTCATTCTTTGTAAATAAAACCCTGACCTGATAACTAATGATAAAGTAAGCTGTATTTGTAAGTTTACTTATTTCAATAAATACTAAAGAACAACTGGTAAAATTCTGGAAAAAAATACGTAGAAGATAATATAAAATGGCAGGTGATATCGTATCGAATTTGTTATGTTTGTCTAACTTAATTTTATTGTATGGCCTAGGTAAAGTAAAACATTTACACGGCATTTGACACAATTAAAAAGCATAAACTTAGAAGAATAATCATGCTACAAATGAAAATAAGCTCGAAGTAGGTAAACAATAGTAGATTCTATAATTCTTGTAGAAACTACACGAATTGTTTGCCTACTTCATCTACACTGTAGGTGTAGATCGTAACTAGCTCTTCCACGCGCGGACCCCCCCCCCCCCCCCGCGTTTTCATTCGCGCGTATTTGGGTAGCTTTTCATAAAAACGAAACAAAAATCTCCCCTTGACTGCGTTCTGACCCCTTTTTTATGGGCTACTAGGGCTGTTAACTAATTTTTGAAAATATTAATTCCAAGTTTATACGTAATCCTACCTATACTAAAGGTAAAGTTGTAATCTAGGTACTAGGTTACAGACTTAATTATTTTCTATACTCACTCCTCTTCTAACCCATTTTCAGGGGTCTTAAAATGGTGTTTTAAAATACTTCTAGACCTTTCCAATGAAAATATTTCTAATGTTCTACAGACTTTTGGACCTCTAAATAATTATTAATGTATTTGCTAGGTACAGTTGTAAGACTGAATAACGCTTACGTTAAAAAGAGGAACTAGCAAAGCAAAGTTTGTAAATATTGTGCATTATGTTTTTGTAACATGCGTGTTGTTGTAACTGTTTACGAGTGACAATAGCCCCTTCAGCCGGTCGGACTATTGTCTGTATTGTAACCTCGGCCCCGAACCCTGCACTGCGGACTACAGATCAAACTGTGAGCCAAAAAGGCCATCCACAAACTAGGTATGCGCTATTCAGAATATCACAGTTGAACTTTGCAATGTTTCGACAAAATACCGACTATATTCTGAGTCTAAAGGTTAGTTTGTTTGTATAAAACGAATATACTTTACATACTTACATCGTCTACACATATTTTTTGTGCTTATCACTTTCCTAATAAAATTAATATGGAATTTCCCAGACAAATCTTTTGAGTATACTGGTATACATTATGACCGTATTTTACAACTAAGAGAATACAGATTCAGATCTCGCTGAAATCTCTGAAATAGAATGTATTCATTTTATTCCTTGCTTCAACGAAGATTAATAAAATTAATATGGAATTTCCCAGAAAATCTTTTGAGTATACTGGTATACATTAAGACCGTATTTTACAACTAAGAGAATACAGATTCAGATCTCGCTGAAATCTCTGAAATAGAATGTATTCATTTTATTCCTTACTTCAACGAAGATTTAGGTTACAGAGTGCCAAATATGTATAGTTAACAGCAGCTACGATTGATTTAATCATTCAGAAATTTCAACGACTTGAATAAGGGGTCGTACAATTGTTCAATGGAATTCAAGGGTTGCTGCAAAATTATTGAGCGACGTTTCAAATGTTCAATGTCAAGGATATACGCGCAGCTGGGGCGCACTACATAGCTACTAACTATTGTTAAATCTATGACTGGGGTTCTGAATAACGAGCAGGGGGTTTTGTAGAGTTGTATTCTAAAATGAATAAGCCGTAAGTTATGTTTCATTGATTGATGTCAACTGATTTGGGAAATCAATCAAAATTACATTATGAGTTGTCAATTCCGCATTGAGATTCCGTAAATTTTTGATGAGTTTATCAAACTAAAGCCCATTTCAAATGCTGAATATTACAAAGCTTTTAATTATATATGAGTTAGTTATTACTTTAATGAGTTTCAAAAGTGGAGACATGTTATATTAGAAACCTTAGAGAATTGAGTAAACAACAACATTTCAAGCTTATCCAACATTTGTGTTAGTGAAGCTAATGTTTAGTAGGCCTCTGGGCATTTTCAACATGTACAATATCGTAGGCTGCAGCAAATTAACATTAGTACTCGATTAATTGCGAAATGGGCCTAGACTAGACGAGCTAAACGCAAACCAGCGACTAATGGAATGTCTGTCCCATTACCCACGACACGACTGCGTAGAGATGTGCCAAATAGGGTCTACAGCACGGACGGTAGTGTCAACTGAGTAGCCAGAATAGCCAATCTAGCCAACAACTACTTATTGTAATTAATGTTCACTCCTACAATAAATATGTATAGTAATTTAATCTATCCTCATAGCCAACGCTCTATTCGTTAGTTTAATTCAAAGCTCTGCTCGAAAATGTGTACGTGAGCAGCATATAATTAAGGTATCTTACTACAACACTTGAAGCGCACGAATTAGGTTACAGTGAATGACATTTTCCCTAAAAAGTAGAGCCCTAAAGAGCCGTTACTGTTTGTAGCACTAAGACGTTCTGTCTCTAAAACTGTATGTTCTATGTGTGCGGGTCTATTACTATCTGAGTCTATCCTACGGTATGGTAATATTTTTTGGGAAAATGTCAATCAACTTAAAATTTTATACAGTTATACATACGGGTATAAGACATGATAATAATAACAGATCTGCAATTTCCCGGCACATCACTATGCACGAGCTAATCACGTCGCCGGCATACGAGATAATGCAATACCTGGCTGATATCCGGTTTTTTCCATCATCTCGCTAATATTCCTACATCACATGTACAAATCCGTTTTTGATTGCGAACCACGTTGAGCTGAAACGATTTGCGCTAAAGTACATGAGTGTTACCATTCTACAGATTACATTTTCGCGGAAACTTTAAAATTCAATCTATTTGTTATGTACATATACACATACACTTCAAATATCTTGGCACATGTAACTTTTGCTTTCTCTGTGATATGTTCGAAGTAAGAAAAGTTAAAGTTACTGTTGAATTTACTTTAGAATGCACTTCGTACTCCACGAAGTCTACGCAAACGAATTATAGCGCTCTAGGGGATCAGATTCTTTTGAAACTTTGTCGTTAATAATAACCAGTTGAAAAACCCATTTATATATATATACTTAGGTATCTAATTAATTATTTCCGTGAACTCATTGAATAAAAATAAAGGCAATTTGAATTTACAATCGCAAAGTATTTGGCGAGTAAATTGTAATAGCGTTTGTCACCGTAGTTGCGTCTTACGAATCCACGTTCTACGCTGATTTAATGAATTGGATTCAATGGAAATGCGATGACAAAAACTGTTGCAGGAACTATCCATCTTGCTGACTTATGGCGACCATGATCTCTCCCGGGAAAGGTACGGTTACTCCTCCGAGCATACGTCGATTGAGGCGAGCGTACATCGCAAAAACTTCACGTGCAACTCTCCAAGCGATTTTAAACCCTCCTGTTTTAGCCTTTGGGGTCGGGAATGGTGTGTCAAGTGGTGGGTTAATGGTGGACGGTGCAGTTTTTGTGCAGTCAGTCGCGACATGATGGGATGCGCGGGCGCAGGCAGGGGGCCCATTCACATAGTGATTGTCAATTGATTGTAAAACGCGATTCGGAGATAGGGTTGGTGTTTTTTTAGAGGAGTCGGTTTATTCGATTGATCAACCGTTTTCGAGAGTAGAAGTCGTTCATGCTTGTAAAAACTTCTTAACAAACAGATTAAAACACAGCACCAAACATGCAATTTTCTAGTGGATAACTGGCTAACATTTTGTCAAATTAAGGCTGATTCATTGATGGCTGTTTTTTTCCACTTGGTTTAAAAACTGGCCAAAAAAGGAATTTCCATAATTCAACCGCTTGTGTTAAAACTTGTTTTGAGCTCTACGAGAATAGAAGTTTTACAATATCTCTACCATTATTGAATGTTGTGTCAGTTGACATAACATTATGATAGTTTACTGCCGGCCCTGACCAGGTTCTCTGGATGAAACCACTCGCAAGGGGAAGCGCACCCAATTATAGCCGAGTTTGGAAATATTATGTTTTATTCAATGAAAAATAAATTTATGAGGAAATGAGAGATGCTATGTCTCAGCTAATGTACTTTAATCACCTCTCTCTAGCCTCAATGGTTTGCTGGAAGAAAACTCTTTTTAGGGTTAAGATCTGTCTTTTTTATAAGTTTTTTAATGTATTATTTGGGTACATTAAAGAATAATGTAATAAAACTGTAAAGAGTAATGGCGGACCTCTAGTGTTCCCGTTTTAGAAAACGCAACCCAATAGCATTTTTTCCTATAGAACTTTGTTTGTCTACATAAAAATAAAATTGTATGTTACCTACTGTTAGTCTTATATTTTTTTCCAATTTTTTTAATGGTGTTACAAAAACCTAGGCCACTATGAAATTGGTTTTTTAATAAAACCTTTCGGAAAAATCGATTCAGCAGTTTAGCCTAGGTTTCTGTTGCATTTATTAATGCCAAGTACCAACTAAACAAGTCATCATCATCACTTTTACCTACAGCCTTCAATGACCCCCCCTTCACTGCTGGTATACTAGCCTACTCTCGCTCGAGAGTTTGCGGTCTATTTAAATCTATTAACCAGTTTAACCAAAGACATGTAAAGTCTCATATGCCTGTAATATCACCCACACACTTCGAACCGGTGAACAGCAATAATGTGCACTACTGCTTGGCGGCAGAAATAGAGTTAGCATATCCCATTTCCCTGAACTAGCTCTAGCACAACTATTTTAGAGAAAAGATCTCTCACTGGGTAAAGCTTTAGAAGAGAAAGGTGCTTTTATAAAAGGGCATGAAAAACATTGGTTTACGATTACAACTAATGTAAATTGCAGTTTTCTATTGGAAACTGCTATTAAAGAATTGATGGTGAAAGCTGCGGCCTGGCCTAACTTTTATGTGCGCATTTACTACCGTTCACTCAAATAGAAGGCAAGGGGTAATTAAGTGTTTAAGTTAATGCAAAACAGTTGAAATTACGACAGAACTAATGCCTAGAAAACCTAGAGATCTTTCGGATTGGAAAGTGTGTTAACCTACACTACCTACTTGATGGTTTTTGATACTTTAACAGACTGAATGTATTACAGCTGTAAGTGTACATAATCACAGATGATACAAGTTTTTTTTTATAAAATAAAAAAATGTGTTAGGGTGTCAGATAGAACTTGTTTGTGCGATCTGTCTTCCTAGGCGGACCGAGCTGGGTGACAGATGGGAATAAACCCCTCAGTAGCGCGGTGGGGAAGTGCCCGGTTGAGGGTTTGATACCTTTTACGATCAAATATTTGCATGATCTGCAAATATTTTTGTAAGGTCGGGGTGTTTTGGCAGGTAGCATGGTATAGTACTCGTTTCCGATACCGACGACCTTTTAATCTTTTAAATATAAAAAATAATTGCTGTGCGTTAGGCTCGCTAAAACTCGACAGCGGCTGGACCGATTTGGCTAATTTTGGTCTTGAAATGTCTGTACGAGTCCAGGGAAGGTTTAAACGGTGAAAAATGAAACCGCGCCGGGTCAACTAGTAAATTATAGATACTTACTTGCATTATGGGAAGAAAAAAGACAAATGTTATTGATGCTCTTGAACACTGCAAAAAGCTTATATGGAAATGGGCCGGTCACGTTGCACGCATGAACAATAACAAATGGACAAGAAAAATCACAACATGGCTAGGCCCACCAAATAAAAGAAGTAGAGGAAGACCAAAAGAGAGATGGATAGATGAAATAAAAGAAACAGCTGGCGAGAAATGGATGAAGAAGACAGAAAATAGAGTCAACTAGAGCAAAATGGAGGAGGCCTTTACTCGTTGAGAGGTCCCTATAACTTTGAAATTCTTCGACATATCTTATTTTAAATCAACTTATTTTTTTTGCATGAATTATCCCATTAATTATTTAACAAATGAATTGTAATAATTAAGTTATTAAGGAAATAAATGAGGCTTTATTATTATTATTATTACTTGCATTATGAATAATAGTTGTCAATGTATTTGCCTACGTCACTGGGAAGCCTAGTGTGGTAGAGCATTCCATCCATTCACAGCTGTCTGTTCTGATAGTTAGCTCTAAACATGCTGATTAGAGGTGCGTCGACAAAAATTAGGGACCGTTGACACAGAGTAATACAGAGAAACAGCCTCAAAGAACGCATTTCTGTAGGTACGTCACTACATGCGCAGCGATGTGTGCGTGAGCGTTCACCGACAGGTTCACGTACGAGAGCTAGCGGACGGTTCGGGAGTTTTCGGGTGGCTCCGGCTCAACCGAGCGGACGAAGCGGCAGGGACGCAAGCAGGCCGCGAAGGCTACAAGTATGTTGGCGGGAGCGAGTTACGTAGTATCCGCCACTCAGACTACTAAATTGCAATCTAAGACATTAATCAATTATCTATAAAAATCAAAATGCATGCTGTAATAATAGCAGAAGGAAGAAAAACTTTTCATATTTTACCTATCCAAAAGATCGTTACAGGTAAGTTAAACTATCTACCTACCTACCTTTTTTCGAAATAAAGTAATTTTTCTATAGTAAGTACCTATGTATTAATCTGTATTTATTAATATTTAAAATCTATTTTAACCTACTTCTCATTGTCGTATCGATTCGAACTTTAAGATGCGAAGTATGTAATTCGGATACTTAAACTTAAAATAATTTGATACTATCGAGCTAATCTGCTGATGGAGTCAGGAGTTGCATAGTGGAACTCTTCAATGGCTGCTAGTAAACCCCACGAGTTTGGGCTCATTTATTTTGTTTTGACGAGCCCAATACATTTACCTACCTTTTCAATAAAATTTATTTTATTGTGACAGCCCTACAAGAATAGGCTATTATAAATGACGTTCTTAGGGAGCTGTTTCTCTGTATTACTCTGTGCCGTTGACCCGTGTCAATGATAAGTGTTCTTGAAATTAGCAGTGTCAATGACATCGTTTAGATGTCAATGTCAAAGTTTAGTGTAGTAAAAAATGGACAGGCTGATTCCGCAGTATTTTTTTTTTCAATCTTTGACCATCCTTTATGTTTTCCCACTGCTGGAACACTGGCCTCGAGCGGAATTAATTATTCGCATCTGTCACCCAGTTTTGTTCGCCTAGGGTGACATTTTGGGCTGCTTATAGGTAAGGTACACGAAGACCTAATATGCGGATTGGTAAGTAATGTATCATATGCCATAATACCTACATTATGAGCCTGAGAGAGAACTAAAAACCTACCCTAAGGTACCTACACCTACCACGGTAGGTACCTAACCTACCTACTACCTAGGTTTTTTAATTTTCAGGCATGCTTTCCTCTATAAGATTATTCGAATTAAAACATTCATTGAATAGTTTTATGATCGGGTTCGAATCACGATTAAGAGGTACGAATACAAAGCGTTTTTTTCAATAAATTTACAAATTTTAGGTAAGTACTTACCTACTTACGTAGTTATTTCTCGAAATCGTTTCTTGTATAATATATTTAAAAACCTTTTGTCTGCAAGTTTTTTGATAACAATAGCCGGTGAGCCGAGTCGTGTTCGTGTATCAAAAATACAAGGTCACGCGAGGCACAACAAACAGTTCTATTGAAAGGACAGTTAATAACGACGCCATTCCATAGCGAGGTATAAAGGGCTGCCTGCCCTTGCCCCTGCCTAACTAAAGTAGGGGAGATTGACAGGCGTGCACTGAGGAATTACTTTTGGGGTCCCTAGTTTTATTGTTTTTTTTTAGACCACTAATGTGGCAACCAAGCGTAAGGCCCACTTGATAGTAAGCGGTTACCGTTAGTTTTAAACGCAAGATTGATTGAAAGAAAGAAAAATCATTTATTAACACCTAACTCACACAAAAGAAAAATACATAGAAAAAATAACAACTAGATTTTTTATTTTTTTTTATACAACTGAAGTGGCAACCAAGCGTACGGCCCACAAGATGGTAAGCGGTTACCGCAGCCTATGGACGCTTGCAATACCAGAGGTATCACTCGCGGGTTGCCACCTTGAGGCTAAGATCGAAAGCCTCATGTGCCAGTAATTTCACCGGAAACCATACCCTTCACACCGGAACACAGCAATGCTCACATTACTGCTTGGCGGCAGAAATAGGTATGGTGGTAGTCCTTCCCCGGACGAGCTCTATCACAGAGAACTCTACTACTCTTAAAAGATAGTAATAAAACTAAAAATAATTAAAAATTAAATTATCCTACTTAACTTGTGATGTGTGTGAGTAGGGGTCAAATGGTCCCTGACTCATAAGCTACATCGTACCTACTAGGGAACGATGTAACACTGGTTTTCTGCCAGGGCCTAAGTTGGCCTAAGCCTAAGTTGATTGCAAGATCAGAGAATCACTTGAGCGTTGCCACCTTGGATGTACCTGGACTACCTACCGCACCACCTGCCGAATAAGCATGAGCACTGCTGCACCGTAGGCAACGGTTTACTCTACGGAAACGTTAGAAATATTAGTTTTCTTTAAACAACTGTCATTATTCTCTTTCATAATAATTCTAAGAAACAAAACAAAGCTTTTTTGGCCCTCACGACACAGAATAGATATTAGTACTACGTATAGTTCGCACAGCGGATCTAGGCTTCCGTGAAGTTAGCCGTTTGTGATGCGCAAAGACAATTTAGTTTGAAAAAGCTCCATTGCGCATCGAAACGGCTAATTTCACGACGGCCGAGATCCGTTGTGAGAACTATACTCAAGATACAGGCTTTTTTTTATGTCAGCAAGTGACAAGACAATCAAGGCGCCCGCCTGATGTTAAGCACCACGCCTGACTATTGCAGATGCAGTGCCACCCAAAGCTTAAAGTTTGTATGTGTTTGCGTGGCACTGCACTGCGCTTATCACCCCTTCACCCAGTAATTTCACTTGTTACAGTGCCCTTCAAACCTAAACACAGTGCAGCTTGAAAGCTACTGCTTGGAGGTAGAATATCTGACACTGCGGTGGTACCCACCAAGACGGACTCTTGCTGAAGAGTCCTACCACCATGTAAATCACCAGGAAGATGTGTTCTGTAATGTGTCTCAGTCAATAAAGATTTCATTTTCAAAGCTGCAGCGCAGTGAATAGTGTGACCAAGTGGAACCAGTCCTGAGTACGCGCCGGGGGCGCCCCGGAAGCGGTCGCGGATTGAGACGCGTTATCAGCAGACCAGTAATTTGTGTAACCAATCCTCATTGAACAAGCCACGCTTATCGTAACCCGAGTAAAGTATCCCGCCCGAGCAACCCGAGTAATTGCAACAATTCATTATGCACTCATTTCTAAAAACGGGTGGTTTCACGTACCGGCGATATGTACACTAGTGTCGGTGCCTCGCTTTACCGATAAACCGGTACGACAGAGCAAGTTAAAAATCTTCTTATAAATGAATTGCTGTTCGTTAGTCTCGCTAAAACTCGAGAACGACTGAGGACTGATCTGCCTAATTGTGGTTTTGAAATATTTGTGTGAGTCCAAGGAAGGTTTAAATTAATTAAGAGTTTAAGAGTAGTAGAGTTCTCTGTGATAGATCTCGTCCGGGAAGGACTACCACCATAAGTATTTCTGCCGCAAAGCAGTAATGCTCGCATTGCTGTGTTCCGGTGTGAAGGGTATGGTTTCCGGTGAAATTACTGGCACATGAGGCTTTCGATCTTAGCCTCAAGGTGGCAACCCGCAAGTGATACCTCTGGTATTGCAAGCGTTCATAGGCTGCGGTAACCGCTTACCATCTTGTGGGCCGTACGCTTGGTTGCCACTTCAGTTGTATAAAATAATAATAAAAATAATAATATATTAAATTTATTATATAAACTAGCTTCTGCCAACCGACCACATCACTAACTAGCTATAAGTATAATAATAATTATTATTATAATTGATTGTGGTAAGTTTTATTATACACCTATGGAATTGTGTCTGAAATAAATGATTTTTATTTTATTTTTTAAACGGTGAGAATAATAACGCGAATGAAACCGCGCGGGTCAGCTAGTAAATGATAAGTATAATTCACGATCGTTTGAATTGTAAAATTAATTGAGAACTTGCGAGTACCCGAGGTCGCTGAACGGAGCTCCAATTTCACATGATAACGTGTTATCTGATCTATCCGTAGGTATATCCTACCTGGCGTACAACGATGGAAGCAGGTACCGACTTTGATTACATTTGTGGAAAACAGACGCATTTTTATTATATATATTTAAGTTTTAGCGATAGTTTTAGCCAAATATAGTTTTTTTTTTAGTTTGCTCAAGGTGGCAACTCGCGAGTGATACCTCTGTATTCAAGCGTTCATAGACTGCGGTAACCGCTTACCATCTTGTGGGCCGTACGCTTGGTTGCCACTTCAGTTGTATAAAATAAAAAAAAAATAGTATATAAAAATAATACTTTTAGCTGTGTTCCGCTTTGGGAGGTTGCTGATGTTCATATGGACTTCATCACTTCATCTTTATGTCCTAGACTCAGTTTGATTCATGTTTTCGAAACAAATGCTAAGTATCAAACTTAGATCACAGAACAGAATATTATGTTAGTTTTGAGTTGACAAGACAGTAAAGTAAATAGCCCAGACAGACGGACATAATTTATTTTATTTTTGCATGTCGCTTCCGACGAGGTATGTGAAACATAACCAGTACCGGTTTACCACACAGTTTCCGACCAGGTATGTGAAACATAACCAGTACCGATTTACCACACATTTGATTATTATTTATTTCAGTCAGTAACACTTAAAGACTTTACTTTACGGTGAAATTACTGGCACTTGAGGCTTTCGATCTTAGCCTCAGGGTGGCGACCCGCGAGTGATACCTCTGGTATTGCAAGCTTCCATAAGCTGCGGTAACCGCTTACCATCTTGTGGGCCGTACGCTTGGTTGCCACTTCAGTTGTATTAAAAAAAAAAAAAAATATTTAGATTTTAGAAACAGTTAGCTTATTTTATTGTATTTAGATTACAATTGCACCGTGGCTGGTATGCCATGCCTCCAGTAAGCACACATTGCACAGCAGGCATACAATACAATGTGCTAGTGATATCACCGGGCGCCACCTGAGCTAACAAACCGATGACAGAACTTGCCTTACCACAAGTCAAGGCTGGAATACTTAAAATAATATTGTTATTCATTTTAAAAACGAATGTTTACACGTACCGGTAGGTATATCGGTGAAGAGGCATCGCCACTTCTGTTTCGATTCAATTTCGAGAGTCTTCATTACCGATATTTTTAGACAAAAAGTATAAAAATCCCCTTCGCGGGGGTTTATCTAAGGGGAATTGTGATAAACAAAACCACAATTTTAAGTTAATCTACCAATATACCTTTACAATATTAAATTTAACAATTGATAAATAAAGCATATCAATTAGTTTCGCCACCTTTTCGAATCCCCTAAATGATACGCAGTCAGACCACAGAGTAATAGTCAGACAGCGCAAATGCGTCAATTATTGTCAAATATCATTAATATCTGATTAGCGATGTTTGAACTAAGTTAACCTTGACAACGTGTAGACACAATAATGTATCGCCAAGCTCCAGACGCCCTTGGAGAGGCAGTGGGTGTACTAAGCTTTTTCTTTATAATGATGTACAAAACGATTATTTTCACTTCATTAAATAAGAAAATAACTGTGGAAATTTCTAGTGCCCAAACTGCCCAAACTAAACAAAACTTACTATGGGAACCAGATTACTGATAGTGATGGAATAGGCTGAAGTGTTCAACAGTCAATCACCCTTTTTTCAAACCACTGTTACTATCAAAAAAATATATTATACATATATTATAAAAAAAATATGTATCTGTTTTATTCAATAGGTAGATTAAATGGCTATAAGTTGGCATAAAAAAAGTTAACCTAATTAGAATTACTTTTTTTTATAAATACATACTTATAATAGATAGTATAGTATACGAACACCCAGACCAGGGTAAAAATATTTGCGAACATTTGTACATTAGCGGGGATCGAAACCGTAGTCTTATTTTTTACGGTTTTTTTTCAAAAAATCAGTGGCAAGGCAACGCGTCTTTTTGGCGAAAAAATGATGGCGGCATCCGTGACTCTCCGACTTTCGACAAGACAAGTGGAACCCGTTTCGATAGTAAAGGGTTATCTAGCAAGCCGTTATAGATAGCGAATTAATATCAAAAGTCAAAACACAACAATAACACGCAGATAACGTAATGTTTACCGTACGATTGTTGCCTGTGATACTGCCTCTGCCTATTATGTTTATGGAGATCTACCTGTAGTACTTAGTTTACAATAAACATTGTGATTTTCTAGAGATATTTAAAATTTGCATTTTTTCAAATCAAATCAAATACATTTATTGCTGTCATATGGTACATTATGTAGTTGTTACAGAATAAGTAGTATCACACATGAACCCTGTTATTAGGGTATTGCAACATGGAGAATGGCAGAGGTTTATGCATTCGGTATTTATATTAAAAAAGTAGATAGATAGGTAAGTATGTCATGAATTGAATGATAATGTTGGTACCTAATTTAATTAGTGAATAGACGTCTATTAAACTGTTGTATAGGCTGTATATAAATGCTGTGTAAAGGCTGTGGTGAAGGTGGGGATTTTGATAAACGGGGTTTTTTTTAGATTTTCATGTAATTTTACAATAAAAAATTATAACATAGTAATTTACTATAGAACCCAAACCATGTGCGATCTCCACTGACACGTAACCAAGTTAAATATTAATTCATATATTAATTTTTTGAAATTAAAATTATTAACAGGTAGATATTTCTACTAACTTGTTTAATCTAAGTAGTAGTAGAGTTCTTTGTGATAGAGCTCGTCCGGGGAAGGACTACCACCATACCTATTTCTGCCGCCAAGCAGTAATGCTCGCATTGCTGTGTTCCGGTTCGAAGGGTATGGTTTCCGGTGAAATTACAGGCACATGAGACTTTCCATCTAACGTTTCAGGGTGGTAACACGCAAGTGATATCTATGATGTTGCATGCGTACATAGGCTACGGTAACCGCTGACCATCAAGTGGGCCGTACGCTTGGTCACCACTTTAGTAGTATAAAAAAAAAAAAAAACTACAGAGAAATATAATCAGAGGCCGATTGCGTTGCTAATAGCACCACTAACCTCTACAAGAACGGGTGGTTCGTAATATTTTTGACCCCGAGCGCGGGACTAAGGCATGTAAATGTAATGTTTTAAGAGTAGTAGAGTTCTCTGTGATTGAGCTCGTCCGGGGAAGGACTACCACCATACCTATTTCTGCCGCCTACCCGTACGTGCCGTACCACTATACCTATTTCTAATGCTCGCATTGCTGTGTTCCGGTGTGAAGGGTATGGTTTCCGTTGTAATTACTGGCACATGAGGCTTTCGATCTTAGCCTCAAGGTGGCAACCCGCGAGTGATACCTCTGGTATTGCAAGCGTCCATAGGCTGCGGTAACCGCTTACCATCTTGTGGGCCGTACGCTTGGTTGCCACTTCAGTTGTATAAAAAAAAAAAAAAAAATGTAATCATAAAATTATGTGCAGTGCAGTCACTGAAGGCGAAAGTCCTAAGAGTATATCTAAAGCCTATAGAAAGTTAGCGGGGAATACAGAATACTGAAATAGATCCTATTTTTTGGTAATTGGTACTACAAACATGAAGGGTAGTATTCAAGGAAGCTTGGCAGTACCTATTCGTTTTTCTTAAACAAAGTCAAGTCAAAAAGCTAGTTTCAGCCTGAAATCGAACCAACTTAACTAAACTTAGTTAAAGCATTTATTTGCTTTTACGAATACGATAAGCCCGTTGTGTCTTACAGCTGGGCAAAAGCCTCACATTGATCTCTTTATGTATCTACCTATTTATTTTATTTTATTTAGTCACCTCGGTTTTTTTTATACTTACTTTTTATTTTTCAAAATCAAAATCTTCAAACTATTATTGCAGCTAATTAGGGTATTTTCCGTTTAAATTGTAATAACTTGTAAGTGATTTGCAGCGCTCCCCTATCGTTTAACATAAATCAATGACTTACCATCTTGTTATGTATACAAGCAGAACAATCTAGAGTATTTTAATGCACCGTTTAGATAGAGAAACAACTTCTACACCATTCAAAATAAAATAATACCTGTTTGGTTTTTTTTTTTAATTAAAAAAAAGTTTAGAAAAAAAAGTACAAGTGTTTTTTTATGTGTGGGAACCTATCCCTTAAGTTTGTCAGGTAGATAATGAATGACCTTATATATTTTTTTTTATACAACTGAAGTAACAACCAAGCGTACGGCTCACAAGATGGTAAGCGCCGCAGCCTATGGACGCTTGCAATACCAGAGTTATTCCTCGCGGGTTGCCACCTTGAGGCTAAGATCGAAAGCCTCATGTGTGAGAAATTTCACCGGAAACCATACCCTTCACACCGGAACACAGCAATGCGAGCATTACTGCTTAGCGGCAGACATAGGTATGGTGGTAGTCCTTCCCCGGACGAGCTCTATCACAAAGAACTCTACTACTCTTTTATTAATTAAATGAACCATAAAAACTCTGACACGGCGAAATTTGCGGATTTACCATTCAGGTTGTGCGTTTATTGTCAGTCAATTAGACAGTCAGTCACTCGACTATTATATTGATATGCGAGCGAAATCGCGGGCAAAAGCAAAAGCCACGTTATCTGTGGAAAAATTCAGTAAGCGGTTGCACAGATAGGCGATAAGTAAGTTAAGTGCCTACTTAGGTACTTTATGGACTTATCATAAGGATTTGTGTGTGAGAAGTTGTGTGTCCTTGCAATAAAGTTAGTGAGTTCGTGAGGAGCGGCTAACTCTTTTAACGAAGTTTATAGGCAGCTCAAAGGCCTCCGTTATGGCCTAACTAACTGCTACCTGTGCTGCTACAGCCGAACGAGACCGATAGCTTAATGTGCCCTCCAAAGCATGGAAGCACTCTGTTGAAAATGCCACTGGCAGTCCCATTTGTGACTGAAACGTTTCGAGCGCTTCCAATATAATTCGGTATGTTATTAATTTCTACATTATAACGAGTTTTCGTTTACAAAACAATCGTAGCATGTAGCATGTCTAGTTTGGGAATTAATAGCTTTAGTTATGTTCAGATCAAAGCGGAATATCGTACAGTTTAGTAGCAGAGTAGTAGAGTTCTCTGTGATAGAGCTCGTCCGGGGAAGGACTACCACCATACCTATTTCTGCCGCCAAGCAGTAATGCTCGCATTGCTGTGTTCCGGTGTGAAGGGTATGGTTTCCGGTGAAATTTCTGGCACATGAGGCTTTCGATCTTAGCCTTAAGGTGACCCGTGAGTAATACTTCTTGTATTGCCAGCGTTCATAGGCTGCGGTAACCGCTTACCATCTTGTGGGCCGTACGCTTGGTTGCCACTTCAGTTATATATATAAAAAAAAAAAAAGTTTGCTTAACTTAATGTCCCAGACCTCATGCAGTGCACCGTTGAAGCAGTCAACGTGGCTATTGTAACGTGGCACTAGATAAATACGAGTATTAATTCGACAAAAAAACTAATTTTGATAATTTTGATATCGACACAAAAGAAGAAGTGGTTTTGGCAGTCTTGTATCAGTACAGTAGTCCGGTTAGTTTGTCCGATGATCGGACTGATGAGACTTAGTCGTCTCAAATCCTCGGACTACTGAGACTTTTTGTCCGTTACTGACTGTCAGTCAAAAGGTTTGTTAGTTTTACTTATTATCATCTTCCAACCTAGCTTTCTACCCTAGGTTGGAAGTCTACGGATCTACTTATCCACCCAGATCGAAATTAGTAGGTTAGGTTATGTTAAGTTACTGAAAAACCAGAGACCAGAACGCCAAAAATTTTGTATACAATAGTATAAAAAACGGACAAAAAGTCTCAGTAGTCCGCGGATTTTAATCACCGAACTGATACTGAGACAACAAAGTCTCATCAGTCCGATCATCGGACAAACTAACCGGACTACTGATACTAGAACGTTTTGGCGACGTAATTTCTTCTTCTTCTTTTCTTTTATGGCCTCTGTGGCTAGTTTGCCACAATTTTGCCGTATTACACAACAGTGTCAAGTGTAATATTTTGATTGTCGCTTAGCATCGTAAACAAACGAAATTTGGAAAGAAACGATGACTTTTCTTTCAAAATTCTCTTGGAAAGTCTTTGACTAAATTACCAACCAACATCACCTATCCATTTCAATTACTTACACTTGTGCTAAGTAAACAAATTAAATTGGATAAACTGCCACCAAATTTACGCAATAAAACTTAAAATAACACGAGAAAAATAATTAAAATAGGAAGACCCATGTCGTTTTGATAAAATAGCCAAAGACAATCCGGCGACGTAATTTATATAGGTTATCATGACCTAACAACTGTCATGGACTAGCCCATTAGAATGACAATGACAGCTTGCACCTACTCTATCAAGACGTAAAATGACAAAGAGGTTGACTTTTAAGAAATTTTCCCCGTGTAAAAGCAGCTTTAATAAGGTACACATAAACACAGCTAACTTAGGTAACAGCTACTACTAACAAGCTCTTTGTAAGCACATATTATAGTTTAAGTCTCCGTTGAATGGTTTCACCAACTATGCAGGTACGTTTGGAGTTCGCTAAGTACACGTTTAAGCTGAAACTATTTAGTTTAAATAATATCGAAGTTAGCAATTTATGCTGGAGTAAGTATTACCACATTACTAAATATTTATTGGAGGGTCTAATGGCACCAAATACTTAAAACAATATAGTACAATGTAGCTTACTACTTATTAGAAGGATTTTGCCCAGCAGAGAGACGAAAAAATCCAAACAATTGCTTTCCTGAGGCAACTTTTCGAAAATTTGAATAAGTGGCCAACCCAAAGTTGATTGTGTTGCAGTCAGTCAGTAAGTCAGTTTTGTGTATTTAGATTTTATAACATTTATTGTCAACATAACAGATAGTTAACATAACCGGTTCATGTGTTGAACAGCTAACTAAGTAAGTGAGTAGGTATAGGTATTGTCTAACCAGTAAATAAGTAAATAGAAAGATAACATGACAGATTATGGCAGACGGCGTGACGACAATCCACTGATAATAACAGTTTATGTAAGTTATTTGTTAACACATAACTTGTTAATTTTACCATAGAAAGGAATCTCGTAGCCAAGCGATAGCAAATAAACCAGTTGGAGACGACAAAGGTCGTCGATGTTAATGCTAAGCCTTATCACAAATCTGTGTGTCTTAGTGGTGCATAGCCGGGGCACAGGCCGGGGTAACCAAGTTCCTACAGAAAACAAACGAGGGAAACCGGCTGAAACTAGTCCTTTGTAAAAGCTTTTTTTTATACAACTGAAGTGGCAACCAAGCGTACGACCCACAAGATGGTAAGCGATTACCGCAGCCTATGGACGCTTGCAATACCAGTGGTATCACTCGCGGGTTGCCACCTTGAGGCATTGATCGAAAGCCTCATGTGCTTATAATTTTATCGGAAATCATACCCTTCACACCGGAACACAGCAATGCGAGCATTACTGCTTAGCGGCAGAAATAGGTATGGTGGTAGTTACTTCCCCGGACGAGCTGTATCACAAATACTCTACTACTCTTATTAAAAGATCAATAACTATCCCATTGCCATTTCGTAGAGGCTTGTCAATAAGCCGTGCTATGGTATAATTCTGTTTCTCCCACCGTCAACGCTCCAAGGCCATGACAGAGGCCTCCAGGCGGCCTAGTAACTCTGTCACCAGAGTTGGCCACTGACTCATAATACGAACTTACTTAATTTTTAACGCTCCAAGAGGCGTTAACTCAACTCTTCGTCAACTATTCGCACAATCAACGCACTACGCGTGCAGTACAACAACGCGTTTCGGATGCTGTTAGGGTTGCCGAGATACTGCAGCGCATCGGGCATGTTTGCTGACGCTCAGACCGATGGCTTTCATGCTATCCTCAGAAAGAGAGCTGCCTCGATGTTAAGCTCAGAAAGAGATCCGCGGCAGAACCAACAGCATCTTGCGCTTCGTAGCTGAAAGAGTGGACTGCCCCTTAATGTGGCAGATGATTCAGCTACATAACCAATTTTAATTTCTAGTTTTATATTTTATTCGACGATCTGGATACTTATGAAGGAGAATGGTGGGAGACTCCCAAAGACCGGGACGTATGGAAGACTTTGGGGGAGACCTTTGCCCAGCAGTTTTCTGAATTTCTAAATAATAAAATAAAATACATATAATATTGATTACTAACATGATTTTATTTTACTGTATTAAATTTATTTTATTTTATTTTTACTAACCTAATATGGAAATTTGTCTGGAATAAATTGATTTAGACAACTATGGAAATATTTATCTCAAGCTACTAACAGATCATAGCATAATTGCCTTGGATGGCGTTAGTACAAGCTTGTTGTTGTTCGTAGTACCACGTAGTACCTAAGTCCACGTTTACACTGCGATAGCTGTGTAGTATGTAGTGCAGTGCGCGATCTAATTGCATTAGCAAGGTATTGGATAAGCGTGCGTCGGTCGCCGCGCCGTCTGCCGATGCCGTTTCTAATGTGTGTGTCATGTCACCATGTGACGTAGCCATCATGCTGATCAAGCTTTAAAAATGGAACTGGCATCCCCAGTCTCTAGTCTAGGTTACTTCAATCTACGCAAGAGTAGACAATAGACAACAAAAGAGTACCTTGGTTTGGCCAAATCTCATTTTAGGCCACTTTTATCTTCGCTCAAACGGTGAGAGGAAACAGCGTGATGAAACAGTTAGAATTCTATCAGCAGCGATAAGCTTGCAATTGCAACCTGTAGGTAAGCTGTACGTATGGAATACTAAATGCTGTGCGAAATGTGGATATGTGCCAAATATAATATTTGGAGACCCCTTTCAGACAACCTCAAGGATATCGAGTTTCTGGAGATCCATGAAGATTACTATGTAAATGGTATGAGGATTACCCAGCCCTAGCTATGGAGAGTAGAGCCTAGCCTAGAGTCTATAACTCTGCATAGCTAAACTCTATGTATAGCTAGAGTCTACAAACCTGCACTCTTAAGTTAGGTACAACTCTACATTACAGACAGCTTAAATAACTACCCTTCGGATTACGAAACAGAACCACAAGTCCACCAAATAACATTATTCCGAAGTTACGGACCAAAATTTCGTACCATGAATCACATTAACTCCGCAATCGCATCGGTCTCAAAGACAGCACTTGACAGCAAAATAAATTGTTTGAAACTTCATGGAAGCTAAGTGCTTTGTTTTTCGTTCGGCTCCGCAGTTACGGGCAAGCGTTTTCATGGTAGGCCAGCTGATGTAAATGCCATTAGCGGTCAATCATCCAAATGATGACGGCACTGAACGCCACATAACTTGCTTGATCTATAAAGAGTATAATACGCCATGAGCGCTTCTGTCAGTCAGTAAAGTCAGGTGATTGGTACCGGTGCCTAGGTTCGATGTATGTTTAACTACCCGTGACTTCGTGAAACCCCCTGACGTTCTAATAGGGAGAGTTTAGATTAAAATATAATAGGAATGCCATTTTGTTAAGAGGCCTATAATTTATATCGTTATACCCCCTACTTAGGCACCATAGTACCTACCATTGACAGGTAACTGAGGGTTTTATAATTCTAGGCCTATTTGATGCTTGCAATGGCATCAAGACAACGAAAACACAACGTTTTTATATGGACGACATAATTATTCCTCAAAGAAACTTAAAATGTATTACGAATTATTTATTTTTCAAGCTTCAAGCTTAAATTATTTAAATTAATGATTGAATTTAGGGTTTCCGCTTTGTAGCTCGATAACGTGGTGGTTCTTGGGAATATTTTTATATTTTAGGATTTCCTTTGAACCAAAAGGTACCTGCTTCATATTGAGATAAGAAGATAATTTTATGACCTGAACAAAACATTGATAACTAATTGATCCTAATGTGCCAGAAGTTTCTCGATTGGTGTCTGTCTGTATCACTCACTAGCCAATGAGTGTTTACAAAACATGGCCAATTTCGTGAAGTAATACTGCATGGTTTTATTTTAAACTACACTCGGTAGGTTAGGTACTTCAAGGTACCTATCCTGAGAAATTACACCGTTTACTTTTGCATTGGCAATTAAGCTTTGAGGTGTTCATGTTTATATTTAAGGCTCTAGCACGTCATTAGCTAGTAGCTTAGCTGTGTAGCCTTCAGCAACACATCCCTACAAAAAAACTGGTTTACTTTTTTAAGAGGCCGTCATTGCTGTAAAAACGGAACTAAACGTTTGACTTTGATAGGTTTGCGCAACTTCCCGGGTTTCCGTTCATAAGAAAGCGTAGAGTTTCAATGCATCATCAAAATATGCATCGAGGCGAAGAACTTGTGACCAAATCTGATGACAGAGCTCTAAGACCACCAACGGCCTTAAAATTGCCAAGCTGCATTAATAGCCAGGACTGAAAACTTAACATTCCTACCTAGTAATACTTACTAGGTACCTAGCTACCTACCATCCGAAGCACGGAAGCGCTCAAAAGTGTTATAAATAAATGTCAGCAACGCGGCGGACGGTCCGCGACGTGCCTCGTTCGGAAATGGATTTGCAAACAGATTGGATTTTTGATTTTCCATGTAGGTACCTAAGCGCGCACCTATCCTACGTAATCGGCAAAAACTATCCAATCGGCGTTAATAGTAAATAACGAGTAATTCGTAGTAAAAACGAGAATGATAATGTTACATTATAATAGAGTCCGCAGGTCAGAAGGTCGCCCGTCAAGGTCGCGATGAAAATTAACAAAGAAACGGGCCACATCGGAAAACGGGCGAAGCGGAGCCATCGCTCAAACGCGCCGCGAACAGGAATTACAGGCATAGACAGCGGACAGGTGGGGCATCATTTTCTGGGCGTTTCTCCGCAAAACCAACAATACCAGCTCGGTCAGGCAGGATGCTAATTAGATTCTAATAATACACTATTATCAAACAAATACGCGACGCGTGCTGTCACGTTTTGTTTATATATAAAAATGGCGTTAAACAATAGTCGGGGGCTATCCGTAGAGGTTGCACGGTTTCACGTAAAGCCGCCTGTTATGGTGAAAATGTGAAACGCGAGACCGGCCGGCGAGGGAACTCGCGATAACTCATCCGGCGGAGCGAGGCAAGGTCACAGCTGGAGGTGTGTGTGTGTGTGTGTGTGTGTGGGGGCTCACTCACCGGAGTCGGTGCGGTCGGCCTCGTCGTCGGACTCGGTCCCGGAGTCGCGCTCCTCCACCTGCAACAGACAAGCCCGGCTAGAGTCCGGGAGCTCCTTTGTCCGCGACCAGGCGGCGAGGCGGCCATTTTCTGGCGTGTGCGTGACCTTCGCGCCGCGGCGACACCCACCTTCTCGGAAACGTTCTCCTCATTCAACGAATGCGTCCGCAGCTTGTGCGTCAGGAACTTGAGCATTATTGAGCCTCGCGAGCTCGCGTGCGGCGCGAAGGGGAGCCTGGAGCCGATCCCTCGCCTCGAGCCTACGGGGAGCGTCCCGGGTTCATTTTACGATCTTAACAACGTATCCGCATATCGCGTCCGCGAGCCCGCACGCGACCGTCGCCTTCGACCGCCGGACTACAACTGCTTGTGGATGGAGTAGTCTTGCGTACGACGCGGTCAGCTGAAGTGGGTAGCGCTCATTAATACCGAAGGGAGCTTCGGTCTATCGCGCTAAATACTGCCCCGGGAACGGAAATTTTTTGACTGAATCGTAGCTCGGAGCGAACGCGAGGCGTATCCGTGATCCGCGGCCGGCCGATAAGCTTAAATGTCTGGTAAATCGCTCTCGAAATACACTCGAAATGGACTCGCCCGGCGACCCATTGATGACAAAGAACCGGAACACGCGAAGATCGGCCGCGATTGGACGAAACGTTACAGAATAGGATCGAAATTTAATGCACCGTCTTGCGTCTCGCTCGGTGGGGGCTCGTCTCAGCTATCGGCGCTTGTCGGCCGCGTGTGCGAGCGGGACGCACATACCGACACAGGTTCTTGTTATATAATAGTGGGTTGATAATAAATCGCTGATAAAAAAGTTGCGTATGTAAGAATAGTGTGGACAATCCCTAATTGCATTGCACTACAGACACAGACCACCATATTTTTAGTTAAATTCAATTGTACTTCTGCATTAAACCAAATACGTGAAACAGAATCTGCCCTCAACCGAACAAAGGTATTTACCATATCTTTCTCTTATGTACGATTTACATTGAGTCAGTAGCTTTGCTGATTCCAAATTCGAGAAAATCTGTGCTTAAATTGATTTGGAGTCAGTGAAAAGCTGTCGGGTCAGCACTGACTTCAATATTCTCGCGTACTAACCCTTTGTTAAACAGAGCAAGTCCGTCCTCGAAGTCAGCACTGACTCAATGTAAATCAACTGCTATTCCTATTGCAAAAATCTTGCTTGCATTTAGATATCTACGAAGTTAATATATAAATTCGGAAACAAGGAAACAAGATACTCACACCTAAGTACCTACCTAACTAACTATCAGAGTAAAATTATATAATACCACACTATCATTCTCTTACCGATTTTCTGATTGAACAAATCTGCTCTTGGGAGTATAGTATAGATTTTCATTCCAAATAATAAAGTCACAGTCATATCCTTCCTATTCTTTCATGCATGTAATTTACATCGGTAGTCATAATGACTAGCGACGCCATGTCTGTTACCTGCGATCGTGTGGCTCCGGAGGAACTCGATCTCATCCGAAGCTCACCGATATACGACCGTCTCGCTCGCACACAGCGCGCCAAATTCAAACAAGGATAGGCGGATTTACAAGCATCCAGTTGCTGGCGCCAGCGACTGGATCCGATTAAACTAGCTTTAGGGAAGGGTAGTAATGCAGATGAAAAGATTGAGGGTAACAAATTTTAATGATTTATCAGAGAGCACTACTCTAATTACGGTATTAATAACATTTATCTTTTAAGTAAGTAACTAATTTTAGATTAAACTAAAAATAAATCAGTTGCTATTTACTAAATTATTATTAGAAGTCTTAATTCTAGATCTATGTCGTTTATGAGTGGATATAAAAGAGGATTGCAAGGAAAGACAGTCTCTACAAAAAACTTTAAATTTGTTGTCGAATTAAAAAAATAAGTTTTTTATACATAAATATATACAAATACACTAATTAAAACTATTATGCTATGCCCGCTAATCTTATAATCAGCATAATTAGACTGTAAACGGTTTTACAACGTTATTCACGGCGCGTTTCCGGTAATAGCTGATAAGTATAGCTTTGATTTATATTTGATGGATTTTCGCTTTAGAGAGGAAATCCTGGCGATACCACTATTTTATCTTTGACTAACGGCATTAGGTAAACCAATCTAGAATCTATAATAATGCTGACGCCTTTTGGCGAACAGCTTTTAAAATTTTTAATTTCACATTATTTTATATTTCATAAGTAATTGTATTTCAATATTACCCTTATTCTGCTCATAAATCATTCATTCATTTATGAATGAATTATTTATTCGCAGAATGAGGGTGTTTAAAATAAAGTTTATAATTTTATTGTGTTTCAGCAACTGCATAGGTACTTATGCGACATTTAAATATTGAAATACAATTACTGATGATATATAAATGTATATGAATGTCCGCCTAGACAGGGCTAGGTGACAGATATGCTGTTTTAGGAGTTATGCTTTGGTCCTTCGAACCGGATTAACATTTTGTGGTTATTTAAAAAATAGTTCTAATACCTGCAGCTATTTAAATTGAAAAGTTGTTTAAAATTAGCTGTCTCAGGTTATCATTATCGCACGGAGCCTAGTTTGGAAGAGCAACGACGCCCTGCCGTCATACAGTGTAAACTAGTACGGAGGGTAGTCGCTTGACTGTACAATGGCTTCTTTGCAAACTTACCTCAATAATTTTTGTCATCGTAATGTTAGATGTGCCGTTTTTGCTTGTTTTGTTTTGTTTAGACTATGAACCCTTCAGTTAAGTAGCAGGCAATAGATACATAAGTACTGAATTAAGTTAATGTTAAATAGAATAAGGTAAGTTTGTTTAGCACAAGAAATAAATAACTAAAATAAATAAAATAACTAAAGTAAATAAAATAAATAAAATAAATAAAATAAATAAAATAAATAAAATAAATAAAATAAATAAAATAAAATAAAATAAAATAAAATAAAATAAAATAAATAAATAAATAAATTTTGATTTTTTTATTATCAAATGGAAGACAACGCTAATTTTAAACAACATTTTATTTTGAAAGGCCGCATATATACAAGCTGCCGAACAACAGGGTAGATACAACCTTTCTAATCTATACTAATATAATTAAAAAGAAAGATTTGTAATTTTGTATTTTTGCTTGTTACGAATAAACTCAAAAACTACTGGTCCGATTACAAAAAATATTTCACCATCTAAAATGCTACATTATCCCTGAGTAACATAGGCTATATTTTAAGAACACACATGCGATGACGGGACGAGCCGCTAGTAATATTATAAAACCGTTTACTAACTGACTGACTGTTTGATTAACAAAGAGTTAACGCACAGCTAACTATAGTAATAGCTCTACTGGCAACCAATGTTACGAAGCTCATAAGTAGACATTTCATAAACTTACCTAAAATAAAAATTAATTCTGCTACGCTAAATATTTACATCAAAAGACTTAATCTTATTAATCTACGAGCAACTTACAAACAAACCAACTTACCACCTATACAAAACCACAAATTAAAGACTTATAGCAAACTAAGTGTAGTAGAGTTCTCTGTGATAGAGCTCGTCCGGGGAAGGACTACCACCATACCTATTTCTGCCGCCAAGCAGTAATGCTCGCATTGCTGTGTTCCGGTGCGAAGGGTATGGTTTCCGGTGAAATTACTGGCACATGAGGCTTTCGATCTTAGCCTCAAGGTGGCAACCCGCGAGTGATACCTCTGGTATTGCAAGCGTCTATAGGCTGCAGTAACCGCTTACCATCTTGTGGGCCGTACGCATGGTTGCCACTTCAGTTGTATAAAAAAAAAAACTATTCAACAAAAACTATGGTCAAACTAACTATTTACATTATAGTAAATATAAGTTACAATTGGTTTGACTGATATATGTCAAAAGCAGTTATTAATCTGATCAACCAACCGTAGTAAAATTGTTGTAAACTAGCTTTTCTACTAATTGTTATAATTAATTATATTATTATGACAAAAGCACAACCATAACGGTTAGACTTATACCCTAACTTTATATATCCTATAAGAACTTACTGTTATAATAAATGAGAGGCTCATTAGAACAAAACGTATAAATTCAAGGCTTAACTGTCATAAAATATATAATCTTTGGAATTCAAATGTACTTTTTCGTTGTTGCCTGACTTTTCATAAAAATACAAAAAAATGTTAGGCGTAGTCACCATTTTAATGGGCGACTGCCAGTGGCAATTTAAACTGAGCGCTTCCGTGCTTTGGATAGCATGTTAAGCAGTCGGTCCCGGCTTTTTCAAAGTTGTTAGTTTAAATGTAACGAATCAGGCGAGATGCACTCGGTACGATATTAATTATTATTTTTAAATAAAATCAAAAGGATCATTTTGAATTAAGCTAGTACTAATGCGGGCATAGAAACAGGTGATTCATTCAACCAATCAACGTGCTTAGCTAGAATCTGACGACACGGATTGAATAATCTATCGAAAATATTGCGTTGAATTATTCATTTTGCTGGCTGTTAAGAATCCAACAGTACTACATCTATACTAATATTATAAAAAAAGAAAATTTGTATATTTGTTTGTTACGAAAAAACTCCTAATCCAATTTCAAAAATTCTTTCACCATTAGAAAGCTACATTATCCCATAACATAGGCTATATTTATTACTAGCGATCCGCCCCAGCTTCGCACGGGTGTGGTTTCATTGTAGCAGTGCGAAGCTGAGACGGCTTCTAGTTTATTATAAACTAGGTGTTGCCCGCAACTTCGTTCCCATTCTATGTAGTATTCTAGACTAATCTCTATGCTATGTTCAGATCCGTTCAGTCGTACTATTGTGATGGAGTAACAAACATTCATCCACTCATTTTTCGCATTCATATAATTTTTTTAATGTCAGCAAGTGACAATCAAGGCGCCCACCTGATGTTAAGCACCACGCCTGACTATTACAGATGCAGTGACACCCAAAGCTTAAAGTTTGTAAGTGTTTGCGTGGCACTGCACTGCGCTTATCACCCCGAGACATTGTTGTCTCTTTCGCCTTGTAATTTCACTTGCACATAATAGTAGTAAGATAACATAATTATATAAAAATATATAGTGTGAAGTGTGAATCTTTACCCTACTTGGTATAAACTTTTCGACATTAAACTATTCTTAAATAATTATACGATGGACAAGATCAAGGCATTTCATTATAATTATTATAATAAAATTTACAAACATAACGAGATATAACGTTATTATAGATGGGTAATAACGACTGTATACAGGGTCTTCATTCATTATTAGCGCTTAATATTCAAGGAAAAGGTTCCACACACACACACAGAATATACATGTTACTTATCTTTATTTTATACATATTGTGTTAAAAAATCTCGAGGAAATTGATTAGGTTTATCGGGGTAATTATTAGTTATCATTGTTGGCAATCGAAACGGGCGTCGTAATAACAATATATTCGAGCGCACGCGCCACGCGTAGCGACCATGGGGGGGGTCTCTGACGCGCGGGTCATTGAAACGCGCCGCGCGCTACTTTATCGATTTTCAACAAGGATAACTAATAATTTACCAGATAAACTTTATCGATTTACTCGCGATTTGGAAAATAAAATGTAAAAAAAAACATCTTTCTTTCCTTGAATATTATGCACTGACAATATAAGATCCTGTATATAATAATCCCAATTTTAATAATGTTTTTATTTTTTGTTACGAAATTAACATGTTGTCTTAAAAACAGATAAGAACGAAATACTGACAATAATTTTAATGAATAAAGGTACAGAATAATGTGACTTCACCGGTTTTTGTTTAATTATACTAACACATTTAATTAATAATTAGATATTAGTAAGTGAACACCTGTGTTCTGATTTTAGTGTCTGTCCGTCCGTCTGTTACCACCTAGCTAAACTAATAACATGAGTGGAATTATGTATTATGACGACCGATGTGGAACAAATGTTTGTACGATCTACAAACATTAGTTCTGGGTATTTTCTATATATAATAAAAACATACCTATCTATGTATTGTATTGTATTAAATATATATCAGTCATATAGTACCCATAATACAGCTCTGTTTAACAGCAGCTTACCTTGGGGGCTAGATGATGCTTGTGTGGATTGTCCAGCATTATTTATTTATGATTTTTTAATGAACAAACATGTTAGGATTGTACTTGTGATACGCACGACCGACTAGGACGTTTAAGAATAACGCCATGTATCTTATTAATAAATTAAGATACGTTATCTATACGTACATTATGCTAGGACTTATGTAAACTTTATAAATTACCAGTTTTGTGAACTGCCACAAATTTGTACTTACAATGTAAAAGGCACTTGGGTGAGTTTGTGAGAGTTTAAACCCAATAAATATACACTATCTACACAATACACTATCTACAACTCCCACTGCTGGCCTGGATTCCAGTGCTGGGCAAAGGCTCCCATTCCTGCAGCATTCATTTTACATTTCACACAAACAAATAGTTAAAACTAATTATATTATTAACGGGTATTTACCACTTGAATCTGTCATTTATGCTGACGTTTCGAAGCTATTTAGAAGCTCTTCTGCATGAGCACCACCCGCGACCGCGTTCAACGGTTGCTCGGCGAATACTGACAAATTCAAGTGGTATAGTTCGCACAGCGGATCTAGGCTTTCGTGAAGTTAGCTGTTTATGATGCGCGAAGACAATTTAGTTTGAAAAAGCTCCATTGCGCATCGAAACGGCTAATTTCACGACGGCCGAGATCCGCTGTGAGAACTATAAATAGCCGTTAATAATTTAATACAAACAAGAAAACTCATTTAAAAACCTTTTGTAATATCAGTATGATCAACGATCGCATGCGTTTCCTTCCGAGTCAACAACCATGAGCTCATCCATGAGGTAATCCGGGTTCTCTTTCGCGTACTCCACAAACTCCGCCAGCAGCCGGGTGAAGTTGTCCAGCAGGTGCGAGGGAGAGGGTGAGGGAGAGGGTGAGGGAGAGGACGACAAGTCCCGCAGCAGCAGGGGCGCGGCGGCGGGCAGTGCGTACCGTCGGTAGGGCACTATGCAGGGCAGCGTCTCCGTACCCAACTCTGATATCCTGCAACATTTCAACATTTCAATAGTAGGACCGAGATATATCAACATTCTGGCAACATCCAGTACGGCATCCGAGTAAGGTTTTTAAAACTATCACATAATTTTCACTAAAAACGGGATTTTTGCATGTAAGAGTAGTAGAGTTCTCTGTGATAGAGCTCGTCCGGGGAAGGACTACCACCATACCTATTTCTGCCGCCAAGCAGTAATGCTCGCATTGCTGTGTTTCGGTGCGAAGGGTATGGTTTACGGTGAAATTACTGGCACATGAGGCTGTCGATCTTAGCCTCAAGGTGGCAACCCGCGAGTGATACCTCTGGTATTGCAAGCGTCCATAGGCTGCGGTAACCGCTTACCATCTTGTGGACCGTACGCTGGGTTACCACTTCAGTTGTATAAAAAAAAAAAAAAAAACTCCCATGTAACTGCGCCGAAATATCGGGAAACAATAAAACTAACAAATCATGGTAAATATCCCAATGGAATCAGGCATCCAAGTATCTGATACAATCCTAGATTAAACTTTTAAAACCAATTGGAATTACGTTTTTAAACCCGATGCGGGAAAAATGGTAGACGCCAAAAACCAGAGGCTTATTTAAGAGGCCTTTCCAAGATTTAGCGATATAATTCATAAAGTTCGCCTGAATATATCTTTATATAGTATAAGTAATAGTGCGCGCGACGAGGAACGATACGTCCTCCCTCCATAAGCGCTCTTTGTTTGTTCTTGAGACTTTGTTATTTCATAGAAAACATGGTCGAAAGTTGACTGGAAAATCTCATTTTACGAAACGTGCGTTACTAATTATTTTTTTAATCAGTTGTGTCTTGGGTTAATTAATATTTGTTCTGTTAGCTTAAATTTTAAGGGATAAAGCTTTTATATGTTTTTATTTTCGTTAAAATATCTTTAACACACGAGCCACAATAGTGTTCGAAACTTCACGGGCTACAAGAAAATTCAAGGATTATCAAGGATAGGGCTCTTAACGTAAACTAACTCTGTAACTCTGCACTCTGTTACTTCAAAGTAATTTTTATAAACAATGTTCTGAAATATAAGGTGCAGATTAAAAAAAAACATTCATTTTATAGATTCTGGAAGAGATCGCTTTTAGTGATAAGGCCATTGTTACACTTTTATGAAAATGTTTTTATCCTTTCTGTATTTATTTTTAAGGTGTACAATAAAGAGATATCTATCTATCTATCTATCTATCTATTCTATTATTTTATTTTTTAGATTCATAATCATCATTTAGATTAGCAGAGTAGTTACATCAAATAAGTCCACGGTATTAATACCAGTCTCTACCTGTCCCGGTTTCGCACGGGTGCAATCACTTAAGCATCCGTGCGAAGCCAGGACGGGTTGCTACTAATAGATATAGCCTATGTTACTCAGGGATAATGTAGCATTTTAATGGAGAAATAATTTTTGAAATCGGACCAGTAGTTTTTGAGTTAATTCGTAATAAACAAATCTTCTCTCTTTTTATAATATTAGTGTAGTTGTAGTACTATTGTGGAAATGGGCATGACACATATTAAGAGGTATCGACAAATGGAGCAAAAGAGTTACAGTCTGGTATCCAAGGATAGGGAAAAGAAACAGAGGCAGACAATATAAACGCTGGAAAGACGATATAGAAAGAACAGGAGGAAAACTATGGACAAGGACCGCAAAAGAGAGAGTCAAATGGAAGGAATTGGAGGAGGCCTATGCTGGAAAGCACACAGACACAAACCAAGAAGAGAGTGAATAACTAGTTTTGCTAAAATATACTTAGTTTAGGTTGCATGAAAAATTGGTTAAGTGAAATAGATTTATAAGTTTATGTACAAAAAAATGTGTCTGAAATAAAGGGCTATTATTATTATTATTGTGTTTTTACATTTTTCTACTAGGCTTATAAACGCCGGAAATAACCAGAGCGCACGGGCCTAAGCCAAGTGCGCCTCAGTGCTGGTGGTTCGAACTTCACTAGGACGTTCAGTTTGCAGAAACTTTCTCACTATTCTACATGTATTCAAAATAACAGTTTTCTGTAAAAGAATATAGGTGTCTTTCGGCAAGTCTAAGTGATCTAAAGATTGGAACAGCTGTTTAGGTATAACACCAGTTGATGACAACACAATTGGGACTATGGTAACCTTTTGCAGACGCCACATGCGAGCAACTTCGTTTTTAAGGTCAATGTATTTTGATAATTTCTCTGAGATGGTGTTTTGTAGGTTGTGAGTGTTTGGGACTGCGATATCAATGAGGATTGCTGTGTTATTATTATTAGTACTATTGTTAATATCAGGGAGTAGTAACATGGCTAGCGGAGTAGTCACATTTTAGATCTTGGGGGTCAATAAAAAATGTTTTCTTTCTTTCTTTCTTTCTTTCTTTCTTTCTTCTATTTGTAACAGTAGTTGGGGAGCGACAGAGTTTTAATAAAATAAAACTACAAAATATAGTAATTCGCCTTAAAAGGTTGAACATCTATCAGAGCATCTTGGTTTTCTGATTGGTGCCATCAAACAAAATTGCAGAATTTTAAACCTTAGTGCTAAAATTTGACATTGAAAAGTGACACAATGACGTCACCGCTATCACTGCGTGACTCAGCGCGTTTTGGCGTAAATTTTAAAATTCAAATTTAAATCACGTTTATTTACTACTAAACCATTAATTTCTGGAATAATATGTAATTTTTTGGATAAAGTCGATACTTCTGAATACAATAGTACATATTTTCAAAATCAGTCATTATAAAAAAAAAACATGTATAGCAGGTGGTGTGGGTAGTGGGTAGTGGGTAGTGGGTAGTGGGTAGTGTGTAGTGTGTAGCGTGTACTCACGTGGCGATGTAGTACTTGCGGTAGGCGCGGGTGGAGGGCGTGGGCGCGCGCTCGGCCGTGAGGCGCAGTGCGTACTGCAGCAGCGCGTCTCCGTACTGCGGCACGCGCGGGACCACGCGCCTGCCCACCAGCGGGGGGACCACTGCAGGGAGGAGACATACCTCTGTCACAACTCTACGGCAACATGTAGGAACTAACATGAAAGCCCACATACACACTCACCCTTACACGCCCTCTCACATTCGCACACACCCTCACACACACATCTTCTCACTAGAGTGTTATTTGGTTTAGTTACATGAGTTGTTTCATCTATTAATTAGTGATTGTCGTCAAAATTATAGGTTTTGTATAAATAATATAAATCTGATATTGGCTCTAGGATTTAAAGATAAGAATAAGTAAAAATTTTCAATTAGCTGTAGATTTTGTAATAAAATAAAATAAAACACACACACACTACTGTCACAACTGTAGGACAACACACACACACACACACCACTGTCACAACGGTCACAACTGTAGGGCAACACACACACCACTGTGGGAATACTAAGAGTAGTAAAGTTCTTTGTGAAACACGTCCGGGGAAGTACATAATACATGTAATGTGAACAATGTATGTGTTCCGGTGTGAAGAGTATGGTTTCCGGTGAAATTACTGGCACATGAAGAGCTCTGTCACAAAGAACTCTACTACTCTAGAGAAAGTACTGTCTGTTAGGAACAATTTGGCCAGCTAGTGGTATGCGCTCACGATCCTTGTGATATGATTGAAAGATATTTGAGAGTTTGTCTGTGTGATTCACTCACGCCTGAGAGTGGCGTCGGTGTCTGTCGCGAGGGGCGTGGAGTAGAGGCAGTGCAGTGCAGGGGACTGCACCACCAGCACGGCGACGTCATCGCGCGTCACCAGCGACCGCACCCACTCGGTGGGCGCGCCCGCGAACTGCGCCATCACCTCGGGGCTGTATATATCGAACACCTGCAACGTATACACCTTTATTACTCACAGCTGACTAGTTATTCATAACAGATCAACGAAGTTAAGCACTGTTCCGCGAAATCATCATTTGAATGGGTGACCGCCAGTGGCAATTTCAACCGAGCGGAGGCACGTAAAGCGGTCGGTCTAACTTTTTCAAAGTTTTTAGGCCATGACAGAGGCCTTCGGGCGGCCTAGACTGACTCATATGAACTTATTTACTTATGACAATATAATGAACGACACAAGAAGATGAGCGACACGTATGTGCCTGTAACATAAGGGTGGGTGAGAATGTGTGGTGGGTGTGTGACCTGCCCGTGCACGACGTGCTGCAGGGCTGCCTTCAGCGCGTGCAGGGCGCGCGTCCCAGCCGCGCCCTCGCGCGCGTACAGCACCAGCACGTGCTTGAACGCCGTGCCACCGCCACCTTCTGCCTCGGCTTCCATACCCAGAGACCCGGTCCTAGTACCACATAATGATATATTAATAAACAAAAAATTTTATCTAAGTGAACATTGGTAAGTAACCTGGTGATAGGACACTTCAGCAGGAGTCCGTCTTGGTGTCTACCTCCAAGCGGTAGCGTGCAAAGCAAGCATTACATTGTTGAAGTTTGAAGGGCACTGTAGGAAGTGAAATTACTAGGCGAATAAACTTAAGAGCCCTATCCTTGACAATCCTTGAATTTTCTTGTAGCTCGTGAAAAAACGAACACTATTGTGGCTCGTGTGTTGAAGATATTTTAACGAAAATAAAAACAAAAAAAAAGCTTTATCCCTTAGCCAATGCCGAATTCTCTAGGGAAGGTGGCGTCTTTTTTTTATATTATTTTTTGTCGCGTCCATCAACCAAAGTCAAAGAACTTCATTAATTATATCGCTAAATCTTGGAAAGGCCTCTTAACAAACAATATCTCGGGGTGATAACAAACACTTGTGGCACTGCATCTGTAATAGTCAGGCGTGGTGCTTAACATCAGGCGGGCACCTTGAGTGTCTTGTCACTTGCTGACATAAAAAAAAACATTGCTTATTTAAAAAATAATAATAATACGATCCTGCGATACAACACATTATACTCGTTCAATAAACATGTTGTTTTAAATAGATTTACTTAATCGATACCAACTGGTCTTTTTCAAATCATTCTATTATTCATTTTCGGTTCATTCTAAATTGTATTTTTATTTAAATTTGTATTTTTGCATGCCGAGTTAAACGGTGAAGTGTGTGACACTTATACTTACGTAAACAATAAGACCTTATGTAACCGTACTTCTAGCAAAATAAATCATTTCATTTCAGAACACCTAGCTTATATTAGGTTAGCGATAGAAACACCGAGCCTATTGAAATAAGCTCCGACATGGGTAATGTTTTGTTTTGTTCTGTTAGCTAAAACATCCGTAAAACAGCTTTTAAGACAGTTATCTATACTATTGATTCACTTTCTATACAATAAAGAAACCGGCATGTTCAAAAACTAAAATCTTTATTTTCCTCCTTTATGTTATGCCTACCTAAATTATGTTTTTGTGCGTCAAAACATTAATTAGTATAACCTACACGTAGCTAGGAAAGATTAAACTATTTTTGTTTGGTTTGCACAAAATTAGAGGAAAATAACATATTTTCAACTCATACAGTCGGGGACATTAATTGATAACAATTAAAGATTTTCTAATTATATTTTCCGTGTAAAAAAATTACTTTAGCAAGTCTAAACGTATCTATACGTCTATACGTCAATCATAATGCAAAACCCTGCCGATTATTGTGAGTTTCTGTAATCAATGTAAAATTGTAAAACCCAGATAACCTACCTCGCTATCTCCTGGTAAGCGTGGAAAAAAAAAAATATTAATAACATATTGAGTACTTTTATAGTATGAATAACTCAGTCACTTACTTACTTATAGTTCTCAAAACGGATCTCGGCCGTAGTGAAATTAGCCGTTTCGAAGCGCAATGGAGCTTTTTCAAACTAAATTGTCTTTGCGCATCACAAACGGCTAACTTCACGGAAGCCTAGATCCGCTGTGCGAATTATACTCAACACACTCAATATAAACTTTATACATACATTGTAAATCGGCGTAGGTTTCTCGAATAATCCAAAAAAATAAAATAAAAAAATATTTTAATACAAAATCTAATTCTATAATATTTTTTATATTTATGCAGAAATTGTAGATAAATAACTCACAATCAAAAGTATATTTACAACTTTACACTTCAACGTCATAATGTGGCATCAAAACAGCTAAACATATTTTTAGTAATCATTGTGAGATAGAACATTGGCAAGAGGTCAAAATTGTAGGTATCTTGGTGCTTTAATCGCTAATTGAATTAAATAGATAGTGGGGTAACTTCAATGAGACAAAAGTAAAGGAAAACAGATAAGTAGCCAAACCTACGCAAAAGTAATCCTATCAATAAAATAGCCTATCAAGTACGCATTTAATTAATGTCTAAGAGTAGTAGAGTTCTTTGTGATAGAGCTCGTCCGGGGAAGGACTACCACCTTATTTCTGCCGCCAAGCAGCAATGCTCGCATTGCTGTGTTCCGGTTCGAAGGGTATGGTTTCCGGTGAAATTACAGGCACATGAGGCTTTCCATCTAACGTCTCAGGGTGGTAACACGCAAGTGATATCTATGATGTTGCATGCGTACATAGGCTACGGTAACCGCTGACCATCAAGTGGGCCGTACGCTTGGTTGCCACTTTAGTGGTATAAAAAAAAAAAATGAAATGTGATAACACTTTAAGGTACCTATTACATTAAAGTTACTAATGTACTTAAGTGATGTAGTACCTACCTATAGTTCCAACCTAGATTATAAGTACCTACATTGTAGTGCCCCAACGGGGCTCTTGTTGCGGACAATATTAACTAATAAGACCTATGTACCTACAAACCAACTTGAAGCAATAAATAAATGATATGATATGATATGAAGTAGGTATAATTTACTAGCGACCTGCCCCGGCTTCGCACGGGTGCAATTGAGCACCAGTGCTAAGCCGGAGCCAGTCGCCAGAAATAAATAAAGCCTATGTTACTCAGGGATAATGTGGCATTTAATAGTGAAAGAATTTTTGAATCGGACCAGTAGTTTTTGAGTTTATTCGTAACAAATAAATCTTTCCTTTTTATAATATCAGTATAGATATACAACTAGCAACCCGCCCCGGCTTCGCACCGGTGCTTAAACTATACGTATAAACGATGCTCTTGAACCACTCTATCTATTAATAAAAACCGCGTTATTATCCGATGCGTAGTTAAAAAGATCTAAACGTACAAACGGCGGAAAGAATAGAGAAATTGAGTTATTAAGATGCGTGCAATATAAGTATCTTCGACAATCCTTGTGTTAATCTGTTTTCCTGCTACGAGTACATCCTCGACTCGTCAGAAAAATAACAATAACAATGGACGGCTATAGATAACAATCTATGTGAACCGACTTCTGATCCTCAGTTTGCTATTCATAAAATATAACATGCGCACGAACAAGAAATATGTTTTCGCGTATTCCTCCTCATTTGACGCAGTAACTATATAGTTATGTTATCTGTGACGTAGATTTTTTTTAATACTAAAGTGGCAACCAAGCGTACGGCCCCCTCGATGGTCAGCGGTTACCGTAGCATATGTACTAAGTTGTATCTATCAGATCAACTGAGTTTGCTGAAAGATTCTGGGGCGGCGCGGCGCGACGAACTGGCGTAAATTCACCTAGCTTTATGACATTTCAAAACTGTGTTCAAAAATGTTCCTTGTGATTCTATAATATATTGAATTAAAAAAAAAATACAGCGAAGTTAAGCATTGTTCTGCGTAGTCACTGTTTGGGTGACCGCCAGTGGCAATTTAAATAAAGCGCTTTGGAGTTCACTTTAAGCATTCGGTTCCAGCTTTATTAGGCCATGACGGTCTTCAGAAGGCCTATTGCAGTCACGTCACGCAGCGGGAATCGAACCCGCAACCTTTCGCTCCAACCAGGCTCGCAAACCGCGCCACAGAACCCGTCAAGAAATGATGATTTTCAACTAAGATCTACACGGGGCACCACCATGCATCATGAATTATTTAAAACAGCTATATGCATAATCGCTTTTCAATGTAAGAGGAAAGGTCAAGATCGCTAAACTATTAGCGATATTTCCCTAGTTTACCCGCTAGTTTTATTAAGATCTGAGTACGTATAATCTATACTAATATTACAAAAAGATTTGTTTGTTTGTTTGCATTAAATAGGCACCGGAACTTTTGGATCGATTTGAAATATTATTTTACCGTTAGGAAGCTACACTATCCCCGGGTGATTCATGAAAATAGACTACATTTATGACTAGTTTTCATTGCACCCGAGCAAAGCCGGCTAGTTGCTTATATTTTAGTTTTATTATTTACGTTATAATCTCATGAAAAGAAATGTAAACAACTGTTGAGAATAAATGTACCCTACACATCTGGTATTTACTTATAGTTCTTTATTCTTTATTGTAGGTACACAAATAATACATTAAATTTTTATATAGAAAAGACATATACAAAGGCGAGCTTAACCCTAAAAAGAGTTTTCTTCCAGCAAACCATTGAGGCTAGAGAGAGGTGATTATAGTGGTAGGTACGTGTACAGAAAATAGAAATAGTAATATACCATAAATAAATCAGAAATAGTTCTACAAACATCTATGAAACAAGAAAATAATCACCGAAATCAATTCATAATTATAGGCGGAGAAATGTTGTAACAAACATACAAAACAACATCAGTCGAATTGATAACCGCCTTCTTTTGTGATGTCGGTTAAAATCTAATATACTCTATAACACCGTAATCGGATAATTCCCAAATTCAAAGAACTTTTTGATAAGAATAGTAAATGAGCAGGCGTTACGTTTCTGCGTGGAGATGATTCATAACATAACCGAAAACGCACTGATAGCCAACAACTAACAATGATACTAACGACGACTCACCTATTATTATTTTTAGGAGATTATCAAATTTTTTTATATTTGTTACGCGATTAGATCATCTAGCTCTAAGCTAAGCGGAGCTTGTGTTATGGGTACAACATAATACCTCAGTACCACTTATTATCATAATGTGTCTTATTTTTTTTTTTATACCACTATAGTGGCAACCAAGCATACGGCCCACTTGATGTTCAGCGGTTACCGTAACCTATGTACGCATGAAACATCATAATATCATTTGCGTGTTACCACCCTGAGACGGACGAGCTCTATCACAAAGAACTCTACTACTCTTCCTTGTATGTTTTATTATACATAGAATATATCCGGAATAAATATTCGCCGATCCGACAAACATGTGTTCCAGCGCGGGAATCGAGTCCGCAACCTCGTGTGTGTGTGTGTGTGTGTGTGTGTGTGTGTGTGTGTGGTGTGTGTGTGTGTGTGTGGTGTGTGTGTGTGGTGTGTGTGTGGTGTGTGTGTGGTGTGTGTGTGTGTGTATGTGGTGTGTGTGTGTGTATGTGTGTGTATGTGGTGTGTGTGTGTGTAGACTCACGTGTGCAGCAGGCGGTGCATGAGCTCCTTGCGGCGACGCTTGGCTCTGGCGGAGTGGCACACGAGGCGCGCGCCCGCCGCCACTACCGCCAGCGCGCCGCCCGCGCATGCGCACCACCACGCTACCCCGACCCACGACGCAGTGCCGTCGCGGGACACAACAGATGTCGCGTTGCGCCCTGCAACCAACCAACCAACCACATCACATCGAAACATAATAAATTATATTGCTGAACAATCCACACATCTAGCCCCGAGGTAAGCTGCTGTTAAACGGAGCTGTGTTATGGGTCCTAGATGACTGATATATACTTAATACAATGCAATGCATAGATAGATATTTTTTATTATATATAGAAAATAAAGGGGTGTAAGGAGGCCCAAACAACATCTTTCGGGCTTCAAGCCAACCTCACCTGCAAGCGGTACACCCTGCCGATCAACGAACGAGGCTCTGGCGAAGCACCCGCCAACACGCATTGGACCAGCGTGGCGGGTTATGGTCCAACCCCCCCCCCCCCCCCCCCCCCTTCTAACATGGATAGCACAATAATAACACGGCCCCAAGTGCCCGGCGACCCTAGTAGTTGTGCTGGCGTTGACGGGTGCCATGCCAACTCTAGAGTCAGGGGTGCTAAGAATCTCCGGGTGAGAGCCCACCGTCAGACAACCAAAGCTTATGAAATAAAGGACACTGATATTCTTAACGTATTGACATATAATGTAAAAACTCTTATGAAAGAAGAACGTTTGATAGAAATAGAAAATGCTCTAAAAAATATAAAATGGGACATAGTAGGTCTCGCAGAAGTACGTCGAGTCGGGGAACAGACTATGGAAAGAAACGATAACGTATTCTTCCATTTTGGAGAAACACAAGGACTCCACGGTGTAGGGTTCTTGGTTTCAAAAAAGTGGAAGGAAAACATTATCGAATTCATTGGATACTCCGAAAGAATTGCAGTACTCAAATTCCAACTTACACCTGTGAAGATTTTGACACTTATACAGATCTATGCTCCAACATCAGCACACCCCGACGATGAAGTCGAAGACTTTTATGACCTTTTAGATAAAGCGTATGATGAAAATCGAGGATCTTGGACCGTAATTCTCGGAGATTTTAATGCCAAGGTAGGGCAAGAATCAGATGGCGAGTCAAAAGTTTTGGGACAGTTTGGTCTTGGTAAACGTAATGAGCGAGGAGCTCGCCTAGTTCAATTCGCCTTTGGACAAAATATGTTTACATCTAACAGCTTCTACAATAAAAAACCACAAAGGCGATGGACTTGGGTGTCACCCAACCAAATTATAAAAAATGAAATTGATTTTATATTAACATCAAACAAACGCATTATTAAAGACGTCAGCGTTATTAATAAAATCAAATATGCCTCTGATCATAGACCAGTTCGGGCCAAGATAAAATTTGAATTCAAAATACATAGAACTGCATTATTTGCAAAAAAAAACATTAAACACACAAAGCAAAATCTCGTTCATAATTCTGATAAATTCATGCTAGAACTCACAAACTTCTTCAAAGATCTTCCTGTAGATGAATCAGAAAACACAGAAAAACAATACGAAAATATTGTTAGAGCAGTTCATAGTTGTAGTAAAAACATAAAACCAGTAAAGAAAAGTAAATTTAATATATCAACTAAAACATTACAATTAATTGAAAAACGACTTGAAACCGAAATTGGATCTATAGATTTTAGAAAGTTAGATAAAGAAGTAAAACGTAGTATCAGATATGATTCAAGATCGTTCAACACATTTAGAGTCAAAGCTGCATTGGAAAACAATAGATCTCTAAGATCAGCCAAACAGGGTATCTCAAATAGCAAAACTTGGATTAATAGCCTGCAAGATTGCACCGGAACTAAACATCACGAAAGATCTAAGATTTTGGAGATATGTACTCAATTTTACAAAACGTTGTATTCCGATCCAACAAAAAGCTGTGAACACATCAATTATTCTCATTCAAATGACATCCCATTCATAACAGGCCGCGAAGCCCATAATGCTCTTAAAACAATGCATTATGAGAAAAGCCCTGGAGAGGATGGCGTCACAACAGAGGTCTTAAAAGTAGGAGCCCCCGTATTGCTACCTCATATCACTAATCTTTTTAATGCAATTCTTCACACGGGTAAACTACCTGTAAGGATGTGTCACTCGAACATCGTCCTTCTTCACAAAAAAGGAGATAAGAGTAATATCAGCAACTACCGGCCCATCAGTTTAGTGTCACATCTTTACAAAGCATTTATAAAAGTTATTCAGAACCGCATTGCTAATATACTGGATAGCCACCAACCTCCTGAGCAGGCCGGATTTAGACCTACTTTTTCGACTACTGATCATATTCACACACTCAATCAAATAATTGAAAAACACAACGAGTACAACAAACCATTATATTTGGCTTTTGTGGACTACACAAAAGCTTTTGACAGCGTTAAACATACATCAATATTTTCAGCCTTAGAACAACATCAAATAAACAAAACCTATATCGATTTAATTAAATTAATTTACAGCAATAGTCACGCAGTCATAAAACTAGAGTCAGCCGGTACACAGTTCCCGATACAAAAAGGAGTGAAACAAGGTGACCCGCTTTCTCCCAAACTTTTCACAAGTGTTCTAGAGGAAGTTTTTAAACCTTTGGCAGCCCTATGGGCAACAAAGGGCATTGGAGTCGGCGATCGAAGTCTCACGAATCTCCGGTTTGCCGATGACATTGTGCTTTTTGCCCCAAATGCACATGAATTGCAAGAAATGCTTCAAGACCTCAGCACGGCAAGCCTCAAAGTTGGACTAATGATGAATCGGTCCAAGACTCAAATTATGACCAATAGCACGAAACGTAGGGTCATGGTAGACGGGCAACAAATACACTATGTCGATGAGTACATTTACTTGGGCCAGTTAGCATCCTTCGAAAACAGGCAGGATAAGGAAGTCGACCGCCGGGTCGAAAACGCCTGGAAGAGCTACTGGTCCATGAAAGAGCTACTGAAGGGTAACCTTCCATTGACACTTAAGCGTCAACTCATCGACATGTGTGTTTTGCCCGTCCTAACCTACGGTGCCCAGTCTTGGTCATTGACTGAATCTCAAAAGTCCAAACTTGGGGTTTGCCAAAGAGCGATGGAGCGCAGCATCTTAGGTGTGAAGAGAATCGATAGGATTCGAAACACCTGGCTGCGCTCAAAGACTGGTATCGCTGACGTGGGCAAAAAAGCTGCTAAGCTAAAATGGGATTGGGCGGGTCATGCTGCCCGTATGGAAGAGCATAGATGGGCTAAGGTCGTAACCAAGTGGATCCCGGAAGGTGGAAGACGACGCCGAGGCAGACCAAGAAAGCGCTGGCGTGACGACCTAGACGTCTTCCACAAGGGCTGGCAGGAGATGGCACAGGACCGGGATAAGTGGAGGGATGCAGGGGAGGCCTTTGCTCAGCAGTGGGACAGTATAGGCTAGATAAAAAAAAAAAAAAAAAAATAGAAAATACCCAGAACACCCAAAACAAATATTTGTAAATCGTACGAACATTTGACCCGAGGCAGCAACCAAACCCGCAAACTCCGCGTCGCAGGCAGACCTGCGCCCGCTGCACCACATCGGTCGTCCGTAATCATCCTTACAAAGTATACAGTGAAATCTATCTCTATGTAGGTGAGTACACCTACGCAACAGAATACAATGCGGTTTTGAGCAATACATAGAATAAATCAAAAGTAAAATTTACAGCACCCGAGCGAAGCCGGGGCGGATCCGCTAAAAAGATTATAATTAAATGATATCGCCTCACTGTTTGATACGCGGCTAATAATCTTTAGAAGTATTCTTTTAGTGTAATGGTTATTATAAAACACTCTAAAAACAATAACGATTTGAACGAATTTGACGACCGATGTGGCGCAACGGGCGCAGGTCCGTCTGCGACGCAGAGGTTGCGAGTTCGATTCCCGCCTCGGAACAAATGTTTGTACGATCTACAAATATTTGTTCCGGGTGTTCTGGGTATTTTCTATATATAATAAAAAAATACCTATCTATGTATTGTATTGTATTAAATATATATCAGTCATCTAGTACTCATAATACAGCTCTGTTTAACAGCAGCTTACCTTGGGGCTAGATGATGCTGAGTGGATTGTCCAGCATTATTTATTTATTTATTTATAATAACCAAATGATAAAACATCCTCCAACTCTATTCGGCATCCATAACAGTAGCAAGGGTAATATCGTCAAAAAAGCAATAAAAGCCTAGATGCCAGTTCTTTTACGGCATGGGCGCATCGAAATTGGCGTTTTTCCTAGCTTGTTAAGACTTTTCAAAATGATCCTTGTGATTTTACTAAATAAAACACATTTTACTTTGAAAAACAAACAAGAAATAAAAATGCTTAAACGCCCTTTCTCAGAGATACTCAGACCAGAAACAAATATTAGCGGATCATGCAAACATTTGTCCCCTAACGGAGATCGAACCAGCAACCCCTCACTTTTCAACCACCGCGCCACCGAGGTCGTCAAAAGGAGGTAGGTGTTCTGTTGATAATATTTGTGCTTCAATAAACCAACAATTTCACTTAAATATGCAAACATAGATGCAATGTATCTGTGTCAATGATAGTTACTATTTGATTATTATTCTCAATCCCTCTGCATTAGGTCATTGCCCAGATTGTGGCAAGCCTTCACCAACGCTATAACCAGCCGTCAGACGACTAACCGATTGATCAATCTAGATAACTTTAAGTAGACAATAGGAAGTTTAGACAAAAGTGACACTGACATTTGTTTAAAGAAAGCTTTACATTTCCGCAGATAATTATCCTATCCGTCCCTCTGCTGTCTTCCTAAGGGGACAGTTGGGAAAAAGCTCGACCTGTTCCCTATCTTATCTTTAACAGTGCAACTGTTTACAGCAACTGTCATTCTATTTAGCTGGTGATCAAAGCCAATCATTGCACTTCATCATCACATCCTTGTTTTTTATTGTTTTAAAATCAAAATTTTCTTTATTTCTTAGTTTTATACTGTTAGTTTTGTATTTTGGTGAATTTTTTTAAGATGTATTTTTTAATACTAGTTTTTTCTTACAGTACATACCTAATCGTTAACGCTAAGGCTCCACATTCATTTCTGTTCACTTGCTTATTATTGTTTATGTAATTGAGGAAACTTCACTGGTTTATGTAATATGCTAAGATGTTAAAATAACTGTGTAATAGTACTGTTTGTTTTCCAAATAAAATAAAATAAAAATAAAAAAAACTTATTCCAGTGTTTCTTAGTCCGAGGATAATAAAGTGACCATGACCGTTGCTATAAAAAGATCCTGACATCCCCACTATCTGTTTAATATTCTGTGCCCATTTACAGACAGCATCTTAGCATTTAACGATCGAACAGATCTAAATACAGCATCCATGCGACTGCCGCACAATCTGTGGCGCGGTGAAACGGACCAGTTTATCAAGTAGGCGATATGCAACTCTGTGATTTTAGCCAGCGATTCTTAAAGTGTGTTCCGTAGAAGTCACCAGGATACCGTGAAATTACAAGTGCATTCATCGTCATGCGCGGGTCAGCTAGTTATTGATAATTTCATTCTTCACATAAATAATTAAGTGGTTTTACTTTTAAGATGTTTCTAATAAAAGTTTCTGATATAACAGTGTGTTCGATTTGTAATTTTTGATATGGGGAGAGGGGGGTCTAACACTTTTAGTTGACTGTACCACAGAGTAACATTACTCTGTGACTGTACTAAAATCCACCCAAAGTAAAAGTGGTGTGAGTTGCAGAACGAGGAGTATAGCTTTTTTACGATTCGTCAACTCACACCAGCTAAGACAAGATTTATGGTGCGAGTTGACGAACCACTCAACTAAAATGTGTTTAGTGGTTGTTCCTGAAAAGTTTAGGAGCCCCTGTCCTAAGCAACCAGTATCGAAAGCAGTCCTATGTAACAAGCGCAGCTTTAACTCGCCCGCACGACAGGTAGGGATCTACTTTTAATTACATAATTCAATTGACAGTTCGTTGATTGCGAAAAATAATTTAAAAGACACATTTAAAATATTTTTCGCATGCTGTGTTCATATTTAGAAGGTTGTTAGCACACATAGATATAGAAAAGATTATGGTCTGGAATAGCATTATAGGCTATTTTTTATCCTGGGGTCCCGTGGCATAAAAAACTGTTTATTTAACCGCGGTCTTAGAATAACAACACGGAAAAACGAAGTACGCGCACGCAAATTGTGATCAATTTAGTGAGACTAGTTAGTCTCACTTGGTCAAGCGGCTCGCCATTTATCAATGTGAATTCATCGTGCGCACGTCTCTCACAGTTATTATTTAAAAATGGTGTATTGTGTGGTGAAAGGCTGCTGTAACACCACGTATAATCATTAATCACGTATAACACATAAGCCGCTCACGCAAACAAAACTGTTTTGTGAACACACTTTTGAAAATAATTTTGAATGAACCTATAATCATTCTACGTGTTGTTATTCTAAGACCCTCGGGTATCACCGCGCGGCGCAGATAGTAGGTAAATAAAATAACTTACAGAAATCAAAAGACATGATCTCCTGCTTGGCGAACACGCCACTGATCCAGGGAGCGATGTGCCTCAGTCGTATCGTGTAGCGGCCCAACTCTGGCGCCAAGTCGCATCGGATCGACGTGCGCTCCACAATAGTGCAGTTATCACTCACATACACACACGACTCCTACGAAAGAAAAAAACTGTTTCAGAGAAAGTTGAGAACATTTTTAACTGAAAAATTTTGAACGATAAATCATTTTTTTTTTATGTCAGCAAGTGACAGGACAATCAAGGCGCCCACCTTATATAAGCATCACGCTTGACTATTACAGATGCAGTGCAACCCAAAGCTTAAAGTTTTTAAGTGTTTGCGTGGCACTGCACTGCGCTTATCAGCCCGAGACATTGTTGGTAAATCTCTTTCGCCCAGTAATTTCACTTGCTACAGTGCCCTTCAAACTTAAACACAGTGCAGCTTGCACACTACTGCTTGGAGGTGGAATATCTGACACTGCGGTGGTACCCACCAAAACGAACTCTGCTGAAGAGTCCTACCACCAGGTAAATAAGATCATGCTAGATAATAACATGTAACATAATGTAATGATATTATCTGACAATTAATAATGCAATAATTAGATTAGGTACTTTTAATAGAATATTTCCATTTTTGACTAGACTATATCTAGGTATTTAGTTTAACAATGACATTTTAAATTTAGATAGATAGATAACTCTTTATTATATTACACCATAAATAAAATTAAACTAAAATACAACTAAAATTAACAAAAGTTTGAGGTGATACAATGGGCGGCCTTATCGCTAAGAGCGATCTCTTCCAGGCAACCTTTGGATGGACTGGAATTAAAAGCAGAAATTTATTAGGTATTCAACTCAATATTTTATACACAATATATATATTATGTAAATGATTGTAAATTGAAACATTGCACGCACTAATAGGGTAGAATACATTGAATCAAGAATAATATCTGTAACACCTTTGTACCTACATGTCATCATCACTGGCCTTTACATCTATTACAGATGATTTACGTGGCGGCAGGTTGAGGAACATCCAGAGGTTGAACACTTTTGTTCATGACTAAACAGGCCTATGCGGGAGTGGCAGTATACCTTTTTTTTTTTTTTTTTATACTACTGAAGTGGCAACCAAGCGTACGGCCCACACGATGGTAAGCGGTTACCGCAGCCTATGGACGCTTGTAATACCAGAGGTATCACTCGCGGGTTGCCACCTTGAGGCTAAGATCGAAAGCCTCATGTGCCAGTAATTTCACCGGAAACCATACCCTTCACACCGGAACACAGCAATGCGAGCATTACTGCTTAGCGGGAGAAATAGGTATGGGTATGGTGGTAGTCCTTCCCCGGACGAGCTCTATCACAGAGAACTCTACTACTCTTATACCTACATGTAATTCAGCAATAAATAATACTTTGACTTGTCTTTGAAAGTAAGTTTGTATGAGTCAGTGGCCAACTCTGGTGACAGATTTAGGGCTCTTAAGTCAATAGGCCGAAGGCCTCTGTCATGGCTTAACATTTTGAAAAAGCCGGGAACAAATGCTTAAAGTGCCTTCAGCATGGGTGCACTCAGTTGACTATCACTGACGGTCACCCATCCAAATGGTGACTACGCGGAACAGTGCTTTAACTCGTTGATCTGTTAAGAACACTTAGCCAGCTACGTTACGAGGATAACGAGGACGTAGGATTCTTTAGAAAAATATGTTGTGCTGAGAATGGACCCGTTAAGGGTACGCGGCCCAATAGACGCGTACCTTTAACGTTTTATTATTGACTAGCAGTCCGTCCCAGCTTCGCGCGGGTGCAATGAAACTTCACCCGTGCGAAGCCGGGGCAGGTCGCTAGTAATAAATATAGCCTATATTACTCAGGGATAATGTAGCATTCTAATGGTGAAAGATTTTTTATAATCGGACCAGTAGTTTTTGAGTTTATTCGTAACAAACAAAAAAACAAATCTCTTTATAATATTAGTATAGAAAACTAAAGTACCTACGACGTCACAAAAAGACGCCACGACTCTGCAAGCGTTGTAGCAATCAATGTAGGTACTAACGTTTTTCCTGTTGAGGTGCGGAACCCTAAAAAATATATCATTCTTGTTTTAGGGTTTCATACCTTTCACAACTGGTTTCGACCCACGATCTTAGGATTGGAAGGCAGGGTCACCACTAGACCACCAGTGCTCTTGAGTTAAATAAAAGATTTAATAACTCACCTCATCATTGCAAAGATTAATTTCGTAGACTAAAGGAGGCACTCCTGGATACCAGGTTAGTGATACATAGTTTCTGAAATAATTTGTAAATCACTTTTATGTAACAATATAACAAGAAAAAGTATGCAAATGTATGCTGTAAAAATAAGTAAATAATAAATAATGCTGGGCAATCCGCACAGCATCATCTAGCCCCAAGGTAAGCTGCTGTAAGACAGAGCTGTGTTATGGGTACTAGATGACTGATATATACTTAATACAATACAATACATAGATAGATATTTTTTTATTATATATAGAAAATACCCAGAACACCCGGAACATATATTAGTAGATCGTACAAACATTTGACCTGAGGCGGGAATCGAACCTACACCCTCCGCGTCGCAGGCGGACCTACGCCCGCTGCGCCACATCGGTCGTCGTATGTAAAAATAGGCTGCATTTTTCTCTTAATATAATTTACAGCGGTTATGAGGTTATCAGTGTTTGTTACTATTCAGGGTTTATGTAAATAAAACTATGCCAAAGAAACAACATAATACTTACTCAAAATATTTTAAAACAACTTGAGGCTTATTCTCATGAAAAAACTTCTCTGTATATTGATTTGTGATGTTAAAGTAATAGTAGGTTGGCCGAGATGATTCTTCAACAAATGAGCTGCTAATCGAATAGCAAGCACTGAATATTAAGTCAAACGGAGCCGATATGCAAGCCTGGAATAATGTTTAAAACTTTGAAAAACAAAAATAAAAGTTGTGAATTTGTGATTAAGAAACATAGCTGCAAGTGTAAAATTAGTAAATTCTTAAGCTTAATAATAAAACTTACAGTTTGGTTACCAGTGCAATTGTGTTCGCTGACATACTCATAATTAGTCGAGTGATCTCTTAGAAAACTGATATGCCCTTGTTGGTTTGAGGTATCACATTTATCCAGTGCATCATGAAAAGAAACCTTCAACTTCCATTCCTTGCCAAAATCATTCCTTTTAGAGCATAGCTCTGCGATGTACCGCCCCACATAGCCATCCGCAGGGGTAAACGTCAAGCCAGTGTTGTTGGATTCGCGGCATCTTGGTGAGATCGTGGTTTCTTCATAACCAGTATCCGAGCTCGCCAAGCGAACCAGATAAGTCAGCAAGAATATAGGTAACATCGCGGGGGCGCTTCGCGGAATTATGCAAATATGTAGGTGCATAGCCCGTGTTCATAATATAAACAGCCTAGAATAGAAAGTCGTAAACAGGCTCTTTAGCACCATAACTTAATGGGAACACTTGACACGATATGCACACGACTCGTACCTGAACCTGATGCAGGAAGGTAAAGGTAACGTTCGTTTGTCGACTCCTCAGAGGAAATATCTCAATTTGGTAGACTCAACGAGCGAGAGACGCACATAATTACACACACAATGAGCACCAAACAACTCACATTATTTGATTAGATTTTACGTCCATGCGGCAAAAAATGCATTTATAAAAACAACACGGACGGACGGAATGTTTACTATATAAAATTACTGTACGTGTCGTACGTACGGTACTCTACTTTCCTCACAAATTAAAATTATTCCAAATAAAAATGTAGTACTTTGACTCTGTCTATGTACACTTGACTGACTGACTGACTGATGAGTTGATGACTGACTGAAATAAATAGTGTTGTTGCGATAGCGATATTCTATCGATAGTATATTCTATCGTCGTGGCCTTGAAATCAGTCACACTATCGATGCTCCTGTCAAAACTATACACCCGTGGCAATCGTTTTGAACTTAGTTAATAATATCGATACGATTTTGTAATTTAATTATGTAACTAGATTCCTACCTATACCTACCCACTTTATTTCTGACTTATATTTGTTTTTCTTATTCTAGTGATGTTTAGAGTCAGTTTTCAGTTGAATTCACAATTACTTTTATTTTTGTGCATGATGTGGTCACCTCTAATTGAGAGAGCACCTGACCTGAGTACCTCTGTAATTTAAAAATTTGTATGCCTGTGTATCTTTCGTTGGTGATCCATAATAATAAAATAATAAAATAATAAACGATCGACAGGATACTACTTTTATCTAAGTTCAAAACTATCGCCTTTTTACAAATAATACTATCTATTTATTTATTTATATATCGATAGTATCATGAAATGTCAATAGTTTCGATAGGACTATCGCGCTATCGACTGTTTTTTCAACTTAACCACAGACAGACTAGACTGAACGAGTTACTTAGTATTGTATCTCAATACAAATAAACTATTGAAATCATTTGATTGTTGATCTTAAAAAACACAGATTACCCGATATTGAGACTTTTTCATTATGAAAACTGTCGATACTAAAACTATAGAACGTTCATCAACACTAGTACTGAACTGACCGTGCATGAAATACTGACTGACTGAGATTTATATTTCATTTTGACAGTTCGCTGTCAAATAAGCATCTGTCAGTTAAAGCGCGTAATAATGTTGCCATATTAAGTCATATATCCATGTCAAATTTTTTTTATATTTAAAAAAAAAAAACGTAATTTTGCATAATAATTAGTTATCCTTGTTATAGATGTCGCTTTAGGATTTGCCGAAAACAAAAACTGTCTGGGCGAAAAGAAAAAAATCATAATTACAATACTTCATAATAATTTAATAATTCAATTTCTTACACCTCTAAACCGCAAACACGTCACTGAATACATGTTTAGCTAATATATAACTAAAAACTACCTATCTGCTGAGATAACACTGCATACATTGCCAAGGAGGTTAATCCAACAGCTGACGCGTGGAGTGCACGTAAAGCTAACAGCGCCCAAGCGCTAAGGGAGAAAACGCTACCAATGGCTTCTTCGATCAATGCTCTGTAAGGGGAGAGTGCGAGCATGCCGATCACAATGGGTGTGTGCTGACGGGGCAGGTCAGACCGGGTCCACAACCACACCAGCGCCGCGGTAGAGATGTGCTGCAGCAGAGCCACATTGGACTCTGCGCACGAGCGCACATACAGCCAGTCGAACTCAGAGCCCCGCGCTCCCACCCACAGGAGAACTCCACGAGTTACCACCACCTGAAATCATTTTTATATAGATCATAAAAGAAAAAGAGAGTCTGTTGTATCCTTACATAGTATAAAATGAAGACCTGCCCCTTATTATTTATTTGTTTATAAGAGGATGTTTCTAGCACCAGTGCGAAGCCAGGGCGAGTGCACTAGTTTACAATATTTGTGATGACCTGGGGGAAATGCTGCTAATACAATGAGAACCAAATTAAATTGCATTGTAGGTTATTGACATTTTTGCTGTTCTGAATGTGTCAAAATTCAAACAATTTTATAATTATAATTGGCCCCTGGATTAAAATAAGACCATAATTAGGTGTTTTTTATCCTGGTACCACAGTGAAGCCATGGGCAGCAGCTAGTTATAGTAGTAAAAACCTACCTCAGCGCTGGCCCACCCAATAGCAGATGTGAGGATTTTGGCATGGCCCTTCCCAGGCACAGAGTTCAGGGCAAAGTATAAGCCTATGAGATCCGCCAGGTCTACTGTTGCTTTCAGGATTTCCTGTAGAACACAAAGATAAGTATCCTAATAATATTATAAATTCGATGAAATTTGAAATGTTAGATGGTTAGGCTACTTTTTATCCCGGAAAATTGACAGTTTCTGTGGGATAGTATAGAAACTGAAAAACCGCAGGTGAAGCCACACGGGTCAACTCTATTACATTTAAAATATTTTTTTAGCTAACAAGCGCAACATTATCCTGAGTCAAACACCATTTTTTGATGTTACAACATAGATTTTTGGACACTGTGAAACATACTCTGGATTGTCTGGCAGATGTTTTGTTATTTAATTCTAAATAGGGGAATAAGATCTGCACTTATGAATTGGGGAGTACTGTTCCCTTGCTAACCTCGCACGAGCCAGCCCAACTCATTGAAATATTGGAGGATTTTCGGTTGATATCAGCATTGTTATAGCACCTTTGATGTTGTTGTGGATGATGGCGAGCAAAAGCACTGCAGAGAGTACAATTACTGGACTGAGGGATGTGTCATTTACTTACTAAAAAGATGTTGTATTCCCCAGTGATATGGCTACTGTCGGAGTCAGGGAAGAACGTAGCCAATAGCAGCATTTTGCAGAGCTGTGTGAAGATGTATAGACCACCCGCATAAACACATTTTGAAAATGTGGCATACTCTGATCTGAAATTACACCATAATTAGATTATGTTCATTCTTAATATTTTCAGGTCTTAGTAACCTCCAACTATCTATTAGTTGGAGGTTATATATAAGTTTACTTACATCCCCGAATATTTATACGCCATGTGATAGGGAGCGTAGACTAACGCTAAACAATTACCAAAATGATACAGCGTCATTTTGTAATAATAGTTTTCGAAATAAAAATCCTGAAATCCAAACAGAAACAGTTCTTCTTCTTTTTTTCTTTTATGGCCTCTGTGGCTAGTTTGCCACAATTTTGCCAGTGTCAAGTGTATTAGTTTGATTGTCGCTTAGCAACTTAGACAAACGAAATTTGGAAAGAAACGATGACTTTTCTTTCAAAATTCTCCTGGAAAGTCTTTGACTAAATTACCAACCAACATTACCCCTCTATTTCAATTACTAGCACTTGTGCTAAGTAAACAAGTTAAATTGGATAAACTGCCACCAACTTAAATTATCACGAGAAAAATAATTAAAATGGGAAGACCCATGTCGTTTTGACAAGATAGCCAAAAACCTCAAACCTTAAATCTTGAAAGAAGATGAGCGGAGGATGAAAGATATAATAAAAATTGACGTTGACATTTTTGATTATGTCAATGCAATCTATAATGTTTAATTATCTGTTGGCAACACTGTCATTTTTTCTCTGTTTTGGTTTGAAAGATTTGTAAACAAAACCAACTAAATTCACGAGCAGAGATACAAAATAAAAATAAATGGAGGAACTTGCAACGTGACATTGGCGAAATTGTGGTCCTCTCCACAAAGGCCATCTAACCAAGAATTAAATTGAATTGATTTCTCTCTAACCTACTTTTTACTTTGTTTACTTATTACTACTATTTTACTACCTATAAATGTATTGAATATGCTTTGTTACTTATCATAGTAAATTAGCTTTAGTAATCAATATTTAGTATCTAAAATAATAGTATTCATGTAATGCTTACTGCCCTTTATAGCTTGATTTGTATAAAACTAGATAGGATTGTGGTGAAAATATTTCCATAACCTAGAACAAACAGATAAGTAGTGTACCCAAGTACCTACATAGTTAATATTTTCTTGTTACTATACCTATCTACCTACACACATATAATATTCTGTTCTAAATCTCAATTTTTACTTTCAGCGAAGGGTGGCAAGCTTTACAAAGGGGGTAAAAAGTGTGTTTTTAAAAAGGGGTGAGTTTTTTAACCCTTTCATTTTTGGCACACGCGCAAAAGAGTAAGGGGTTTGTAAGCCAATAGCAAGGCAGGGTTTGAAGATATTTTGAATGTATTTGTCCGCAGAGTTGCTCCGGGCTCAAGCGGAGAGCCCACCGTCACCGTCCCACAGCAGTTGCCTTTTGTAAGGGCTGGTGTGAACCTGTCTCTATATTTAAAGTTATTATTCTACACACATTTGCATTCGCAATATAATGCAAATTCATAAAAATTACATCCATCAAACCATAATTTTAGTTTTTCAAAGTGTTAACTACCGATTGATAATTTTAAAATTTTGAAGGATTACAGTGGGACTTTGTTGGTTTCTTCAATTGGGTAAGTTTATAATTTATAGTACTTACCTACTAACTAGCGACCCGCCCAGGTTTCGCACGGGTGTCTAAGCTACATATATGATGATACATTATATGAGGTGGATTGAGTAGGTAGGTTAGATGCTGTCCATACCTACTCAAATCGTAACAACATGTTCAGTATTTACACATGCTAACTTATAATTAAATTACCTATTCCCGTTCTGCACTATTATGCTAACTTAACAGTAGGTAGGTATAGTTCTCTCGGCGGATCTAGGCTTCCGTGAAGTTAGCCGTATGTAATGCGCAAAGACAATTTAGTTAAAGCTCCATCGCGCATCGTAACGGCTAACATCACGGAAGCCTGGATACGCCGAGAGAACTACACTTATCTAGAAGACACTAATACACATGAATAGACCAAGTGAATGTAATTCTTTTTGGGAAATAAATTTTTAAAACCGAAAACAGTAACTTAAAACTTTTATCTCTTACTCCAACTTAACTCTAAACTATGTACCTAAGTAGATACAGTTAGCAACAAATGCACAAAACACCTAGGTCACAGGTAGAGAGAGTTACCTTCTTAATTAGACCAATGTCCCGGGTTTGAGGAAGCGCTCGTAGCGTAGCTGGTTAAGTTCGAAGATATGCACAGATCCGCGAGGTCTCCAACTAGATGGGTGACCGCTAGTGGCAATTAGTTGTTAGGCTATTGAGGCCTTCGGGCGGCTTAGAAACCTGTCACTAGAGTTAGCCACTGACTCATACGAACTTTTACTTTTACTTTTTTTAGTGACAATTTCAACTGAGCGCTTCCGTGCTTCGGAGTTTGCCATTGACTTATACATACGTCAACTTTTAACTTAGTACTTTTCTCCCAGGTTTTAGGTAGGTAGAGGTAAGTAGGTATTTTCTTAATTCATACTACCTACTTCAGTACCTAACCTATCTATAGTTAGAATTTGGACAGTCCTCCCTCTCGAACGTCCACATGAGTTTTGTTTGTCCAAATTAAGCTGCCGAATAATCTGCTCTTGAAGAGGTTTTTTTTTTATTTATTTTTTATACAACTGAAGTGGCAACAAAGCGTACGGCCCACAAGATGGTAAGCGGTTACCGCAGCCTATGGACGCTTACAATACCAGAAGTATCACTCGCGGGTTGCCACCTTGAGGCTAAGATCGGAAGCCCCATGTGCCAGTAATTTCATCGGAAACCATACCCTTCACACCGGAACACAGCAATGCAAGCATTACTGCTTGGTGGCAGAAATAGGTAAGGTGGTAGTCCTTCCCCGGACGAGCTCTATCACAGAGAACTCTACTACTCTTATCAATCAGCTATTTATATTTGAACCATAAGTAAGAACATTTTGTGGTACCTAACCTACTAACTCCCAACACAGTAGGTACCTACCTACACACCGTACACGGCAGCCCGAGTAGCTAATTATGTACAGCTCGTTCCTCCCTACTCCCTAGCCCTACTTACCTCTATAAAACAAATAAATGATGTCCAATCGCGTTCCCAAATTCACAGCAATTCATATTCGCTAATGTTCATATTCACGTACCGCACGCACGTTTTCGACAAAAAAGAAAATGGAATAAAACTGAAGAGTTCCCTCACGTCATCCCTCCATTAAGTAGGTACCATTGTCCGGCGACAATGGAGTCCGAGTATAAAGAATCGCAGCCATTAGGTAAATTTCCTTATAATTTTTTTCGTGACACCCTCGGGTAAAAAGAAGGAAGAACGCATTTGTCATGCGGAGAGAGTGGAGCGTGGAGCGCCCTACAGATTGAGATCTCGGCCGCGGCGTGAAGACACTTTATTCGCTCTAATCGATTGGGAAATGGGGACAGGTGGTTTAGATCTTGCATTATTCTTTTTTTTTTAAATTTGCTCTATGCCAGTGCTCTCAAACTCAAACGGTGAAGAAAAATATCATGAGATAACCGGAATGTTCAAGAACAGAAAGTTCGTAAGACTGTGCCATACCGATCTGAATTGTTTCTTGGAATCACTCTCAAGAGTAGGCCAGTAGTAGAGATTAGTAAGACCGCTTCAGTAGTCTACTGAATGGTAAGTGGTTACCGTAGTCTATGATGTAGGTAGGTACCTAGGCAATGACAGAGGCCTTCGAGCGGCCTAGAAACTCTGTCACCAGAGCTGGCCACTGACTCATACGAACTTACCGTAGTCTATGGACGCGTGCAGTACCTATCAAAGAGGTATCACTCGTCGTAGTCGTCGATCAAAAGTCTCAAACAGTCTCAAATGCCAGGCCAGAAATGTCACTGGCAACCACGGGTACCCTTCGAACCGGAACAAAAATTCTATCTGAATAAATAAATCTAAATAAAATAAATAAATAATGCTGGACAATCCACACAGCTTCATTTAGCCCCAAGGTAAGCTGCTGTTAAACATAGCTGTATTATGGGTACGTACTAGATGACTGATATATACTTATGCAATACAATACATAGATAGATATTTTTTATTATATATAGAAAATACCCAGAACACCCGGGACAAATATATGTAGATCGTACAAACATTTGACCCGAGGCGGGAATCGAATCCGCAACCTCCGCGTTGCAAGCGGACCTGCGCCCGCTGCGCCACATCGGTCGTCAAATATAAATAAATCTAAATAAAACAATGCAAGTAGATATTGTTGTTGCTTGACATCAGAAATAGGTACCTACTAAATCTCAGGAAATACAAGTAAGTAGGTAGGTACTTTTACCAATAGCTATATCATCAAGATGATCAATTATTATTACATTACCTACCTACATAAGTACAAACTTAGTTCTAAAATAACTTTCATCCAAAAATGTTACGTATCTCCGCTCTTGCAGGCCCGCAATCAATACACAATAATAGCGAAATGATTTCAATTTCTGCGTAGACGAGATGCATTATTCGTCTCACGTACGGTGCAGGCGAGTGTGGCACGCAGATAAGCGACATTCAGACGAAATACCGAAAGTCCACGTTAGCGGAGGCCAGGGGCCTTATCGGAAACGGCTTACGGACCCCAGGCGGCTCCCCAGCGCGACATAGCTCACCGGCCCTCCGCGGCCCTCCGCCGCGGCCGCTGGCGATCGATCTCGATGCAAAACTGCCGATAGGGGAAGTAAAGTTGTTTCTTCCTCGTAATTTTTTTTATTGCATTATCTTGCTACAATCTGAGCAGGTGGCCAGTTTTGCAGCTTCGTAAATGATTGACTAGTCTATTACACCCAGGTACTAGCTGTTCAACTAGGTATTGTTTATTCTGAACATAATTAATATTTTCATAATATTTTTAATTGTTCTGTCTAACAATTACCAATAGCATTTAATTCGTCGAATAATTGTTAGGGCGACTATCCATCAAAGTGGAACGGAGCCAAGTTGAACCAATACAATCGTATCAAAGTTGCGCGAAATTGAGGGATTCATTGTGTACCCACTCGGCCTAATAATGTCTCGTTTACATACCTAGGCAGGTATATGTAATCATCATTGAGTAGGCAGGTAGGTACCTAGTTACCTATTTGGTGTATCAAAATCGCTAAATAACCTTGCAGAGTCTGTTTGTTGGTAGATGTAGATTTTTGCTAGGAGATTTACGTGTAATTACTGCGAGAGGTTGTGGGAGGGTGCAAGATGAATAAATTCGCGTTCGGTTCCAACCTCACCTAGGTACCGAGAGCTTTTGAATTTGTGTTAATCCTTCAATCCTGATGGAACTTAATGTCGGGACCGCGGCTTTAACTTTAAACTTAATACTCTGCTCTGGTTCTACCTAAACCGCAAACTAGGTAAGCCATGTTTATTGCTCCTGCTGAGTTTCCAGCAGGCTAGCAAGTGGTTTATGTCTAGCAGGGACCTGATTCTAGTGATTCTGTCAAGTACCTACCTAGGTACTGGGATGTGTAATACCTAATAACAGATTGGGTAGGTAGTCATCTTAGAAGTTCGCTCTGAAATAAATTCCATTTCCTTATTACCCAGCCCACCCCTCCCCATACCTACCAATTTATTCATAGGCTTCGACGTATTTTTTACTCGGTCATAAATATTAAAGGCGTTTCGTACCACTAAGATTTTCAATTCGACAGTTGCTCGATTCGGATCCCCTTAGATTTTAGGCTTTCTCCTTCCGCGGATTAGAGTGGTTTGATGTATGGCCACGGGCGGCGGTAAATCAAATTTTGATTGGTATTTTCTTTGTGGAAAGTTGGAATCCTCCGCCGGGGACGTCGTGTAACGTGGGTTAACCGATCCCCAGGCGCGCCGCGCGCCGCCCGTCTTATGTGGATTCCACTTCCATCCTATCTACAACACATTCCCAATTTTATTTTGGGATTGACGTGAGCCCGAATTATGTTTTTATTTGTACCTATTAGATTTTACGCTATGTTTAGGAAGTGTTGGCAATGGCAAAGCAGATTTAATTGTGGAACCTGGTAGCACTTACTGGAGAACATACAATCGATAGATCTTGTTTTAATCTAGCTAGTCTAGTGGATATAATTCAATACAAAGCTAACCTTAGAAAACTCGATAAGCTCGGCTTTTCCGAACAAATTTATTCAAAATTCCAGAAATGTATGATATGATCGCGTCATTATCACCACATGTATAGATTGTGTCCGTTAACGGTGCCTTTGAATGTGTCAGTAGGTTCAAGTTTGCTCAGTTAAAATTGAATTTGTTTGGCAAGTCAATTTTAGTAGAAATAACCCTGCATTTCGGGGTAGGCAAGGCAGTAACCGCTCGTGTGATCCAATTGCGGCGAGGAGCCTCAAACGGACGAAATCAAATTCAGCCGCCCTTTAAATATTTGAACTGATGCCCGAGGCGAGATCATATCCTCGAGTGGGGCTCAGCGATATTGCCAATCTTTAAACGAAATAACTAAACATCATAAACCTTTGATAGTTCTTTATTTACTTACTTACTTAGATTATGCCGGTTTAGTCTTACCAATCACAGCAAAAACAATTTTATGTAAATGTTGCCAAGACGAGACCATTGATTCACACTGTCAAAAAGTTATCAGATCACAATATGTAGAGCCAAGCTTCTAACTCTACAAGCCCTCACTTCACAAATTCTACATCTTAGGCCTAATATGTGGCTTGATTGTTTCGCTACTTTAATAATTATTATTTTAGAACAGAAAAGGAATGAACAATGAATATTTTTTTCACCCGACGCCCATGTTAATGTGGCGAAATGGCTAAACCACATGTTAGGACTAAGATGTAGAAGATGTAGAATTTGTAAAGTTATGGCTTGTAGAGTTAGGACGTGTAGAGTTAGAAGCTTGGCTCTACTGTAATCTGATAACTTTTTGGCAGTGTAAGTCAATGGTCTCGTCTTGGCAACATTTTACATGAAAATGTTTTGATGGGATATCACTTATTTTTGTTACCTTCTTAGTTGCCTATGACAAAATTTATCTAGGTATAATCCTTGCGCTTCGCTTGGATCTTCTTACTACCACTACCGCGGCCCCAGAACGACCTATTTGAAATTTTGAATTGAGGCGTTACCATTACGTTTTTATTTTTTTATTTTTTTATTATCTAGGTACCTACGTAAGATCATCTGAATCAGAATGTCTAGTAACGAACATTTCAAATAGCTACGTGATTCAGAGTAAAGTGTATTTCCCTCCCTCGCAGGTACCTGTATCGACTCTTGAAAAGGTTAAGAAAATTTAGTAGCATACGTATAAAATTCAGCGTAACATACCTAGGTGAGGCGGGTCACGGGGGACGCCACCCACCATCGGATAAAAAAAGGATCTCGAGAAATTCTCGACCCTTTTTATACTAAATAGATAGCTAACACGGTCTGAGTGGAGTTTCAATAGATGCTCTCTCGTAGAAAGAAGCGACCTGTAAGGAATCGAGGGGTGCCGTGAGCTACTATACGTACCTACCTATGTAGGTAGGTACATCCACGGTGCGTGTCACACAGTTTTTTCTTTTATTTTTTACGCGTGCCCTCCTCTGAGGGATAAGAGGAATTCTTTTTAAATTGGAAATGTTTTCTAAGAGGATTACGATTTGCGGAGGTGTGCGCCCGCCTTGTCCGGCGTTGGGAATACGGGATCATGTTTCTTAGTGTTTTGTGTTTAACATGCTTAAAACTCGTTTATTATCAAGTGGGATTTATGTTTCGCTAGGCGAGAGGGTCCATTTTCATATCTCTTTGTATCTATGCTGGTGATATTACAAATATTATGTTAGTGAATTGCTGTCTTAGCGAAGCTATTTCACCTAAAACCTAACGCTGAGTCTAGGGCCTATTTCACGATCTTAAAATAACTGGCAGACAAACGACAGTGTCAGTAATATTAGCTAACTAGCAATACATGCTTAGGTTGGTATGAAGAGGTACCTAGGTACCTACACTACATAACATAACGTTCCGAAAAAAGGTAGTTTTTTTTTATACAACTGAAGTGGCAACCAAGCGTACAGCCCACAAGATGGTAAGCGGTTACCGCAGCCTATGGACGCTTGCAATACCAGAGTATCCCTCGCGGGTTGCCACCTTGAGGCTAAGATCGAAAGCCTCATGTGCCAGTAATTTCACCGTCCCCGTCACACCGGAACACAGCAATGCGAGCATTACTGCTTGGTGGCAGAAATAGGTATGGTGGTAGTCCTTCCCCGGACGAGCTCTATCACAAAAAACTCTACTACTCTTTAATACATAGTACTACTTGTTAAGCGTAGAGAACATCGCTGTTTCCGTATGGATTTAGGTATTTGAATAGTAGTTAGATGTCGCGCCAGTCATCGTATTTTTATAAAATCAATTAATAAGTAGGTAAATATACATTTGTCGATTCCTATAAAAAAATATTGACAGGTTACCAATTGAATACGAACACTCCCACGCTACTGCCTAAAGAAAATACAAAAGTAACAATGCAATTGTAAAAATTGGAATGACCGCCACTCACCAACTTGTTAAATATTAAGCTACGGATAAGCTGTCGCAAAAAACTGCAGTTACAATGTGTTTTATATATCAAATAATAACGCTCACATTCCCGTGCAAGAAGTGTAACTATTATCCTAACGCATAATGCATTCCCCAAAATTCATGGACGATCGACATTTGCAATGGGGATTTAGTTTAAATTTTCACATCGCCCCCGACCTACGCTGTAGCACGCATGTGCACAATTTGAGACGGCTTTGTTGAACTTATTGACCATGTTTTGCTGAGAAAGTAACACCCCATATGTCAAATATTTTATACTATAATATCGTGAAATCATTTTGAAATACTTACAGTAGTCTTTGTATTGTTTAGTTTTGTCTAAAAACTTGACATAATAAATATAAAAATATATTCCTTAGCTTAATGTTGAATAAACTTCATAAATTGGACACGGTCTGAGGGAGTTATTATACCTACTACCGAAATAAAATAAAAATGTTTTTTTCCAACAGCAATAGAGGGATTGGGCGATAGAAACCGCGACCGCCCCCAATAATTGAATTTTACACTCGCACACGGTCCTTACTTATTATTGACAGGTGGTCATTTTAGTTTTGAAATATTTAAATACAATAGAATGGAAATAATAATAAGATGTGTGTGATTATTTTCTTTTGAATATTATTTGCCCAATCCACTGACTGTGGCTATAGTCGGTAGGTACAAGTTATTTAAGTAGGAAAGGTTAAGTATAAGTTTTTTGTAACTGGTGATTTTTTCCCACAATTTATTTTTTCTTAAGATTTTATTCGAATAAGCTTTTACCTAAAGCCACACAGATTTATCATACTTAATAAAAAAAAAATTTGGAGCCTACTAAAGAGAAAAACCGGTAAAAGTTACCAGGAAAAACACTTACGTAGGTAATTGAATTTGATTTTGTAAAGCGACAGTCATAATTTCACAACACACGCTGAATAGAACTAAAAAAAAAAATTTTGAAAAAACACGAAAACCGACTTTAAGCTTATAAATGTTTCGGCAGATTGTGGTGATACGCGACGATCGATGTAGCAAATGACACGTTTTTATAATTTATTCCTAGAGTACTGTATAGTTCGCACAGCGGATCTAGGCTTCCGTGAAGTTAGCCGTTTGTGATGCGCAAAGACAATTTAGTTTGAAAAAGCTCCATTGCGCATCGAAACGGCTAATTTAACTACGGCCGAGATCCGTTGTGAGACCTATACTGATATCGATATTTAAATGGGACCTATTCTGAAGGTCTATCTGATGATCTATCAAACAAAAAAAGAACCATCAAAATCAATTAATTATTCATTAATAAAAATCGCGTAACAAACATACAAAAAAAAAACATACAGTCGAATTGATAACTTCCTGCTTTTTGGAAGCCGGCTAATTAATACTACCCACCTACCTGCCTAATATTATGTTTTGTTTATGTAGGTACCTATCTATGGGCGTCTCTATTTTATGAAGAGAGGTGTGTTGTGTACCAAGAGATCCATCTTCATATCAGGTAATATAAGTTCTCTTTATGAACAGAGATCTTATTACCTGAAATAAAGATGTCGTGATTTTCTGAGAATGCCACATCATGTCCAAATTTATTTTGTTTAGTCCTCAGATGTCACACAAGTAATGCGAGGTTTATGCTGTATTAAGATCATTTTACTATTACTGCTACGTCTTGGGAGCTCATAAACTGAGTAACATAATATGGTCATTACAAGTAAAGTAATGCCATCAGCGAAATAACACAACTCTGTCATTATTGAGTTAATAGTGGTTTAAATGTCTAGCTAAAAGGCAGCAACTACCGATATCGACTAAGTATTCATAATGTAATGTATAACCTATTTGTGTGAGTTTGATTTTGTGACGTTGTGTTGGTGGTGATTGGATGGATATTGTTCGTTACTTTAGTCTCAGAAAAATATCAAGTGTTTTCATAAAAACAATAGATAAATATCTATGTACATTTTGTTTTTAGAAAAGCAGCATCAGATGTCACAACTGACAAGTTGCCAAGCCAAACCGCGAATCAAAATCGCGCCTTTTGTGTCTTTGCCTTCGGTCTTACATTGCTTCACAAATGAAATTAAATCAAAATATTAAGTAAGTAAGTAAGTAAGTAAGTAAAAATTTATTGCGAGAAATACATGTAGGTAGTTACAAAGTTTTTTTTGTTTGCATAAATTTGGAAACAATGTATTTTGCCATGTTATGGCATGCAATATTTGTCTATTATGTGTTACATTAATCGTATATAATTATTATCATAAAATTATTTAAAATGTCAGCCTAGAAAAAATATAACCTATACTTATATACCTAGATAATCAAAATAATAATAATAAAAATTAGTTATTAAGTATTTAATATTACATATGAGATTAATTTGTCAAATTAAATAATTTTTTTGTCACTTAGATATTCATCTACTGAATAATAGCATTTGCTTTCCAAAATGGTCTTTAACTTTTTCTGAAACAGTGTTCGCGGTAACTCTCTTAATATTTTCGGAAGTTTATTATATAAAGAAGGAGCCATGCAGAAGACACTGTCATGCATCAAGGTAGTTTTTGAGCTTTGTATGCAGAGTCTACTTTGGTCTCGTCTATTACGAACTACGACGTCAGAAGGTCGACAAAATCGTTCAGGGTTATTCTTAATAAACATCGCCGTTTCGAAAATATACAATGAAGGAACTGTTAAAATTTTGTGCTCTACGAAGTAAAGCTTACATGAGTCAGTCATTTTACGGCGAAACATGGCTCTAATACAGCGTTTCTGATGTTTAAAGACCTTGTCGGGGTCAGTTGAATTACCCCAAAATATTATTCCATATCTTATAATTGATGCTATCAGTCCGTGGTAAGTCATTAGAAGAGTTTCTATATTAACGATTGAAGAGAGTTTGTATAGGATAATACCTATTTTAATTCAAGTCCAAAAAGGTAAACAAACAAATGTCATTGTCAAATGTCAATTTTGTGTATCTCTCTTTAAAAGCAAAACCTTTGGATCGATAATTACTTGTACCTGCGTACTAATCAGAATCAGACCAACTACCTGTTTACCAACAAAGATCAACAGAAACAACACAGGGCCCTTCTATCTATCGACTTCCTTGGTGGCGACTCATTTCATCAACCTAACAAAACTTCTTTAACGCATGATCATCACCATGGTTACCGGAAAAAAGAAAAATGACAAGAACTGTCACTTGGCTCGGAACTAAAAACTTGATATAAAAAGTCATTTTATTTTATGATTTTTCTCTGTAAATATTTTCATCTGCATTTCAATAAATAGCTTACAAAGTCTAAATCTATCTCTACCTATACCAACCCCATAGAACAAACTGGACAAAACGTTAACAGGACAAGAAAACACAACGAGAAATCTTCCGTACATTCGATAAACGAATGAATATGAACCAAATGTGTAATAGCACTGCAAAAGCTTACCATAGGTACCCCAGAATGTGACAAGTAGGTACCATAAAATATTTACCCAAAAAGAATATTGATTTTTTTAAGTATTTGCATAACAAATATGAATATCTGAACAAAACTATGCCTAAATCATATATTTTTATTAGTTTTGAAAACTTGACTATAGAATAAAAAAAAAATTTACTCATTAATTTAGCGTAACATAGTTCCCTATCAAAAAGTAAGTATTTTTTTTCTATGGTATCACCATTGTTTACCTTTTTGGACTTGAATTAAAAACTAGACTATAGATACTTACATTTTTTTAGGGCTACAATTTATATTACCATAATACCTAGTAGGATTTTGGATTTTCGATTAAGTTATAATAACCTGTACCTATAGTTCGCACAGCGGATCAAGGCTTCCGTGAAGTTAGCCGTTTGTGATGCGCAAAGACAATAAACTTAGTTTGAAAAAGCTCCATTGCGCGTCGAAACGGCTAATTTCACTACGGCCGAGATCCGTTGTGAGACCTATACTTAATTAGGACTTGCGTCGTTTCAAGTTTTTCAGGCCAAGATCATTTCGTAAAAGCAATCGCAAAACATCGAACGCGCATATATTCGTCCGCCCTTCGGCAATAAAACAGATACATTATAAATCGTAAGGATAATGTCGGCCATTATGCCCGGAATGCCTGCTCGGCGTGACGTAGTTAAATCTTTTATTGTCTTTTCACGGCAGTATTACATTACTGTTGTTATAATTTTTGCTTACAACACAATAACACGAGACATAAACTTTGTAATGTTGGAAGTTCAGGTTTTATAAAGATTTGTTATAAGTAAGTAGGTAAGTAAAAATAGCAACCTTAACATTCCATTTTTAATAATCTTACGAAGGTAAATGCTAGTTCTGGTAGACAACAAACTTGCCCATTAATATAATATCTAATGAACATTACATGAACTAATGCTCAATAATGATGAATGATCAGCTTATTGACGTCAGATCTCCGGAGAAAGGGTTGTAGTGTCTTCAGTGCATTAACCGTAAGTGATCGATGGCATCTGTTGTCTTCGCGACTTGATAGCACCATTAGCACTGCTGATGAATAAACACCTATCCATGACTTGGCACTTTATTATCGACAGCCCCAAAATATGTGATTTCCGAAAGGGTATTATTATCAGTCACAAATATTGCTTCCTTGACAATATTTAGTTGTATGCCCGAGTCGACCGGCGTGACTCCGCAATGCCAAGAATCAACCTATTCAATTTATTCCATTAACATAAAGTTTCTTTATGAAATTTCCCGCCCAAGCCTCCGTCATGATTAATATTTCAGCCGTGACTGGCTGCGCCCAACCGACCGGAATATTCGCTTATCTTATATTACGCGTACCTAATGCCTACATGCTTGATATTCTTATATTTGACTCGGGAATTTATCCAAGAACGTCCTAATATTATTAAAACTGTATGCCTATGTAATTGTATTCGGTATTATTGTTGCTAAAAGATGAGCACAGAAACGTGAACCGTGGACATCATAGAGCTTCAGTTTATGGTGTACTTATTTTAGAATATTTATATTTGGTAGAGTAGGTACCTTCCTACTAGGGGTGGACAACACAACGCACGCAATCCATTAAAGCTGAGAAAACACTTGAAATTCAGCCGCTCATACAATAAACATCGTGCGAGAGTCGCTCGCTGTGTTTTTGCTCAACGCTGAGACCCGCGGCTTTTTGCCAAAGCTTCTTTCGCAGTTTTTGTCGATGTAGCCAGAGCTGGTTTTTTATCTCACGACTGATGTAATGGCATTGCAATATTAGAGCTTTTAAACATATTACCTAAGTACCTACTACTACACCTGCTCTACCATTTCATCGTTTTACTGTTTAAAAATAATGAACAAAGCAGAGTTTTTATAATTCATACAAAAATCGAGCCTTATTAAGTTAGTTTGAAATATTTAAGTAACTGGCAGTGTAGTGGCAGCTTCGTGACCTCATAGGGTTTGAACCCGGTTGAATATAGGTACATGCACATTCTCAAAAATTACTAATGTGTTCAATGCGAAAAAAACGGCGAACGGCGAAAAAACATCGTGTTAACTGACTTAAAAGACATTGTGCCATCCACAGAAGTAGATACTTCTGTGGTGCCATCTGGTGCCATCCACATAGGAGTGAATTACTTAATCACTCTCACTTGAGAGTAGGCCAGTGTCACAAAAGAAAGAACAATGATGGCTGGCTTATCTACTAGTTTATTACAATTAGTTAAACTTTCTTTGTTATTCTTACTTGCTCTACCTACCTTACAAATAGCTTCGACAAAAAGCTTCCAAATAAGTGCCTATGCGAACCTGTTGACCGTTGCTTCCGAGTAGTTCCGAGTGTTCCGCGATGATCGTTTTAGTTTATCTCCTCGTGTTATTATTCGTATAAAGTGGGGAATATTTTACCGAGCCTGAGCCGTCGTCGGGGGATTTTGAGCGGCGGCAGAAAAAATTGAAGCGTCTTATCTTGCGCGTGTTTTTAACCCACGGTAGCGTACGATGTTTTATGGATGTACGGACGTGACAGTGATCTACGAAGTTTAGAGGCTTGAAGTGGATGGCTAAAGTAGCAAGTATAACGGCTCTCGGTCCTAGCGTTTTATGTATAGTTAAACAAGCTTCGTTTTTGAATGTATAGTTATGGGCCTAGATATCACTTGAGCGGCTCGCTATAGGTAGCTCTGCCGTGTTATTGGGGTCAGCCGTAAGTGCATGTCTACTAGTTTTGAGAAAACGGCGCTTAAAGTTTTCAAAATGTTTTTGTCGATTACGTCTAAGTACATACGAACATGTGCCATCCACCAATCCGCATTGGGTCCGCGTGGTGGATTAAGACCCAATCACTCTCGCCTGAGAGTAGGCCAGTGTCCCAGCAGTGGGAACATTAGAAGGCTGTCATGATCATGACGTCTACATAATAATTTTCTTTTACATCTGAAACAATTGTATTATAGAGAAAATTATGTTGTTTTTATATGTTGAAAAATGTTATCGATGATTATTATTAAGGCCCTTTCAGACAGGTAGGTAGTATGGAGGGAGATACTAAGAAAAATCCTCTATTATTGCACACTGCCGTAGTTGTACAATTATTTATTATCTAAAACTTACTTTAGTGAAAACTGTTTAGGTTAATCCTGTTCTATAATCTAAGCATTACTATTCTCACATGATTTTAAATAATGCTGGACAATCCACACAGCATCATCTAGCCCCAAGGTAAGCTGCTGTTAAACAGAGCTGTATTATGGGTACTAGATGACTGATATATACTTAATACAATACAATACATGCTTAGATAGATATACTGTTAGTTTTCCAAATATGTAAAAATAAAATAATAAAATAAAATGAAGTAGGTACTTTCTTAAACTATTTCGATGGAATATGCGTTCGGAACGCATCCTAAGTAAATGTTTATTCCGTCAACACAATCGGCACTTGCGTGCTGTTGCTACGCTCAATAAAAGCATTTGCATTTAATCGATAGTCCGGTCCTTTGATTTGCAATTCCAGTGTTTCGCACCCCTGGCCCTGCCTCCGTCTGACCCCGCATTGGCAGGGTAACTTAACATTCACGGGATACATCTCCCGTCACACATGCGATGGGAAATATACACGTTGCACTTCCTACCAAGTAACTTTATCAAAGGGATGTTGTGTGTGATAACTTCTGTGCCAGCTATCAATACTTTTATGCTTGAACCCTTGCAATATTTATATAAAAAAATTAAAACACTGCAAGCAAGTGTAGGTAATAGCTATATCATCAGTTTGATCGCAGAACATAACATTCTTATGATGTCCTTTAGGTCTGATAAGTTTAATAAGTTCGAAGTCCTAGTAGTAAAATCCGTGTAAGCCAGGCAGGCGAGCGGCAGCATCGCAGCTACTTTGCTGGACGCCCCAGCCGAGTTGTAATGAATGGCTTTACGAGCTGCAGCTTTACTGCAGCGCCCGCAACCAGCTTGAATAACATAGTCAGCAACAATCTTTCACTGAAAACTTGCTTACTTTGAAGCTTGAAGACGATGACTGGTTGCAGAGTTTGACACAAACGGAAAAGAACTTAGGCGCACTAGATTAATGCAGTTTTATTTCGGTGACTTTCTTATACAAACCGATGTCGTGTGTGAATGAAAATATCCTTCTTTTAAAGGCAATTATTAGCATATTGATGACGGCGGGGGTCCGCGGGCGGTGGTCGGGACCCCGCTGGTAGATAAACATGTCCCGCCGGCCGACTACCATTTATAACTGGTATAAGTGCTCTTCATTTTGCAAAATAAACAAATATTGTTGTGATTTGATAAAGGAATGCCGTCTTGCGTGCACAAAGCGGACCATTTGATAAAACACGATGAAATAAAAGATCGATACTTGATCTTATTAGACACTTGTGAAAACTGGCTTTGCTCGCGTAACTTTGCGTTTTTTAGTCAAGATTTAATAAATATGATTTCAATTTGCTTACTCTGATACTACGTGCAGCAAACGTCGTCGGCAGGTTATCGACGACTTTAATTAGTAGATATCAGATGTAATTAAGCGCGCATGCCTCTCGCCCGACACACCGCGTAGGTAGTAAACCTCCGCGTACAACCGATACATTGCAATACAGAACTCAACGGTATTGGCCGAGATGAAAGAATGTAAGATCTTTCTATGTCTAACTTTGTCCTTATTAGGAAAATTTACGACAGTTTACCTTGTGTGACGTCTTGGCAGATGAATCGCGTTTTACCTGTTATTAAACTGACTGGATATGAAACCAACTCGACGTAGTGCAACTAAATTGTAAATTAATAGTGTCACGATTGGTTGCATCTCTTTATAGGCCGAAAAGCCGGTTACACTTACCTAATAGTGAATTATGATACTTATAATATTTATTTCTCTCTAAACATGTTACATGTAAGAGGTACTTACTTAAATGCGTAAAAAAACACATGAGCAGGTACTAAAAAAATTAAGTATTTTATGTACTTAATTAAGAATTCCTAATTATAATAAATGTTTTTACGGGGACTACGGGTAAGGTGTAGGTTATTAATATACATTATATATATTATATTGTAATAGGACGAAGAAACGAACAATTAAAATGTGTAGATGCGCAATGTTTTTTCCTAGTGCCACCAAAGGCATGTAAGATCGATTGGCCATTTTGATTACAAAAATCCAAATCCACAGGTTGATTTAACGACGGCGATATGCGCACGCGCTTCCGAGAAGCCCCAGCGCTCGTGCAGCGAGACTAATCTGGCCACGCTAGTTAATTTCACGACGTTGATGAGTCTTGCCATTTTCTTGATTTAACACGTACCTAAACCTATTTTATAGCTTGAAACTGAGCTTGGCTTGGTCAAAAAGCCTAATTAAGATTTTAAAAATAAATGTTTTTTTATAGAATTTCTATGGGATATATAGTATATAATATATAATATAATTGCATCTCAACGCAACGGCCTCAGAAATCCACCTGAGTGGCTGTTTGCTTCGTTGCATCGTTGAGGAGAGAGCTGTTTCTACCTACTCCGTATTCAGTCTCAACAAAGGAGAATCTATTATTCAATCATTTGTTTTTGCTTCAAATAGGGTTACAATGTTCAAATATTATTAGGATAAATACCACAAAAAAATTACTTGCAAAAATCAAATTAATAAATTTTAATTTTATCACTGTACTATTTGTAAAAGAATCGAAACGTGTAGGTCCTACCACGGATTTAAAGTCCTACCTACTTCGAATCTACTCTTCTTTATATTACAGACAGATATTTTTATTTTTTATGTAAGTATCATCCAGTCTAAAACAGCACGCACACCCCTCCACCGCGTTTGTCCTAAGTCGATTTGAATGTGACAACAATAGCAATTTTTGGAGTGGAGCGTGCAGTTTTAGACTTGTTCCTGGTCCCTGGCAGGGACAGCTAAACCAGTCTAAGGACTCCCTGCATAGTAGGTACACCTGGCTGTATTGTACCAGCTCTTCGTATGTACAATATAATGATTGCAGCCACCATCTAGTGTTCGTGTTTAAATCAGTCCATTTCCCTAATGTCGATAGGGAATAAGGACGATTAACGTATCGATATCATGCGGCGAGCGGGCCGAGTGATGCGGTCGCGGCGCTTTGTGGCACCGCAGGCCCCGGGAATGGCTAATGAGCTGCTGCTCAGGGCTGTTCCTGCTGCTTCGACTATATTTATATTTTATTGTAGAAATAAATGCTACCACAACACTGATACCTGGTAAGTACAACTCTACGTAATGTATCTTACGCGTCTTGGGTTGGATTCGACCAAACTCGAATAGGCGCTATTCCCCGAGTAAATCGTAGTTATTCGCGAGATAGCGAGTAAACTGACAGTTTTCTTGTATTTATCATTTCTAATTCCGCGAAATAGTTATAACCTCTGTGTAAAAGTTGGTCGAATCCACCCTTAGCACCCCTTAGCCAGAAATTTACTGCTGCGCTACTACAGTAAAGCTCTTCTAGATAATTTGACTTGAACTGAACTGAAATTGAATTATAATGTTACCATAATTAGCACGATCTTATTACATAAATGTTGTCAAAGGACAGCGTCATGTATTCTACTATGGTTTACTGCAACCATCGAATGCCTAGCCCTATTCGTAGTATGGGACTGATCAGTTGATCACTCATTATCATTACCTGCGATACTCTTTGAAGAGCTCTAATTAAGGTGAATGTTGCATTCTCAGCTAAATTCTAGATGATATTTATTGAGAATGTCGCGGATTGGCCGGCCCTGGCTCTTTGCGGCGCCGACGTCACCTGTCATCCATCAGTCTGCGACAACGCGCATGCGCATACCGGCCGCACACATGCGCACACGCACAGCACACTCGCGCCGTAGCGTAAGCAAATTCAATCGTAACGGTACAGCAGCGGAATGCAACAAGACAGTAGCATTCCGATTGGTATCAATGCGAGTCCTACGCTATGACGGACGGTGACAAAAAAGGCTAGACTAGTTAGAATGGCACGCTGGTAATGGTCTGCCCACTGAATGTTTAGGGTAATTTCGTGAATAGCAAGTAGCTGGAACTGTTCGTATATGGTAGCGAAGAGAGGACAAGCAACACCAACGGTTTTGAATTATTAATTAATTCGCTGAAACTAAATCTTTTTCATTTCATTTATTTCATGCTCAATGTATAATGTATTCAGCTTAGGTGTAACTTAATGATAACGCTGAAGGTGAGTACATGGACCCTGTAAGGGCGTTGCAAGTTAGTTATAGGTACCAGTAGTACTTAGTTCTAATAATTATACATCAATGCAATATTTTAAATCTATACTAATTTTAATTATCAATACATCATCATTTTCCTGCCCTTTTTCCCACGTTATGTGGGGTCGGCACAACATGTTCCTTTCTTCCATTCCTCTCTATCACCCGTCATCTCAGTACTCACTCCTTTCTTACTCATGTCATCTTTCACACAATCCATCCATCTTTTCTTTGGCCTACCTCTACCTATATATCCATCCACATTCATATCTAACATTCTTCTTGTCAGATGACATTCATCCCTCCTCATAACATGCCCATACCACGCTAACCTATTACTCCTCATTTTCTCCGTCACTGGTGCCACTTTCAGACTTCCTCTAATGTATTCATTCCTTATTTTATCCATTCTCGTCACTCCACACATCCATCTTAACATTCGCATCTCCGCCACATGCACTCTTTTCTCATCCGTTCCCTTGGTAGCCCAACACTCAGATCCATACAATACGACAGGTCTTATGATCGTTTTGTAAATTTTCCCCTTAAGTTTAAGAGGCATTCTTGGATCACACGTAGTTCCTGTGACCTGTCGCCATTTCATCCATCCAGCATTTATTCTACTTTTCACATCCCGATCAATCTCACCATCCTTCTGTATTACTGAACCGAGGTACCGAAAGTCGGAACAGACTGGTAGGAATACACCATCTAAGGCAATGGGGATAAAACTGGATGAACCACCGAAGTCGCAGAACAAGTGTTCTGTTTTTGTCCTGCTGATCTTCAATCCGACACTCTCCAGTTTACCTTGCCATTTTCCCAGCCTGTTCTGGACCTCAATTGCGTCTTCTCCGACAAGAACAATGTCATCAGCGAACAGCATACACCAGGGTGCCTCCTCCTGTATGTCTGATGTTAATGCATCCATTACCAGGAGGAACAAATAAGGGCTTAAAGCCGATCCCTGATGCAAGCCCACAGCCACATTGAACTCATCGGTAACGCCAGCTTCGGACCGTACATGCGTACTAGCTCGACTGTACATAGCCCGAATAAGCTGCAGGTACTTCCCTGGCACTCCTTTCTCTTTCATTGCCCACCACAGAACCTCCCGGGGTACTCTGTCGTATGCTTCTCCAGGTCAACGAACACCATGTGCAGGTTCCTGTGTGCACGTCTGTACTTTTCGCACAGTTGGCGAAGTGCGAATATGGCATCCGTTGTCCCTCGTCCCGGCATAAACCCGAACTGGTTCTGTGATATTTCACTCTCTTCTCTCATTCGTCTCGCTATAACTTTTTCCCAAATTTTCATACTGTGCGACATGAGCTTTATTCCTCGGTAATTGTTGCAGTCCTGTACATCGCCCTTGTTTTTAAAGATGGGCACCAGCGAACTATTGCACCATTCGTCCGGGATCGTCTCTTCCTGCAACAACTTAGTGAAGAACAAACTCAGCCACCTCCATCCATCTGATTTTAGTAGCTTCCATACTTCCACTGGTATACCATCTGGTCCAACAGCTTTCCCATTTTTCATATTTTGCACAGCTTGTTTAACTTCATTCATACTCACATCTTGAACCAAACCCATATTTACGGGCACATTTTCTAACACTCCACTCCAAATATTCTCTTCATTCATCAACTTTTTAAAATATCCTTTCCAGCGTTCTTTTATGTCGTCATCATTCGTCAAAATCTTGCCTCCGTCATCTTTTATACATTTGATATGTATAATATCTCTTGCATTCTTCTCTCTTTCTCTTGCTATTGGGTACAAGTCTTTTTGTCCACTTGGGCTTTCCAGAGACTGGTACAATTTATCTTGTACCTTGGCCCTTGCAATAGCAACAGCTTTCTTACCTTTCCTTTTACACTCCATATATACTATTCTTTTATTATCTCTCATAACATCGTCTCCACTTTTGTCCCTTTTCCATTCCTTAAACGCATTCTTCTTTTCTTTCAGAATCTTTTGTACCTCCTCATTCCACCACCAAGTATCTTTATCTATTTTACCTTTCCCTTTCGTTTCTCCAAAACATCCTTTGCCACAGTCCTAATACAGGTTGCTATTTCAACCCAACACTCATTTACTGACAGCTCAGACATATCCTTCATTTCTATCATTCTATCTACCACTCGTTTTTGAAATTCTACTGCATACTCACTCTTTTCTATCAAATGCTACTTGATTTTGGGTGGGGGCTTGGTCTTGGTTTTAGTACTCTTAACTTGTAATTTCAGTTCTAATAAAAGTAACCTATGTTGTGAGACTATACTTTCACCCGGTATTACCTTGCAATCCTTTACGGTACCAATTTTTTCTCTTTTTGTTAGAAAGTAATCTATTTGTGTCGTGTGATTACCACTTTTGTAGGTTATCAGATGCTGATCTGATTTTTGGAAAAAGGTGTTAGTAATTGCCAAGTCGAAGGCAGAAACAGCTTGGAGCAAGATCTCACCCCCTTGATTTTTGTTACCGAAGCCCCATCCTCCATGCACTCTTTCATATCCTACGTTCGCTTTTCCCACATGACCATTAAAATCCCCCCCAATGTAGATTTCCTCACTCTCTGGTATACCCATTATCATTAAATCGAAATCTCTCCAAAACTTTTCTTTCACTTCATCATCACATCCAGTCTGTGGTGCGTACACACTTACTATGTTTAAAACTAGATCTTCTAATAATAACTTTACAACTATCATTCTATCATTCATCCTTTTAACATTCGTCACACATTTTTTCAGCTCACTATCTTAAACAATACCTACACCATTTCTTTTACCATCGCTTCCGCAATAATTTTAATTATCAATACACTTATCTAAATAATTACCTACAGTTACATTACGAGACAGTTTAGAATTTATATAGAGACAAAAACGAAATTAAAATGTCATAAATTATAAGGAAATAGGAATACATTTTAAAAAATACGTATGAAAGCATGTCACTAAAATTGTAGAAAAATATATCAAAATATAAAATAATCAGAATGTAGGACCTACTTGCTTAGATGGTCAGTCAGAACTCAAGATAAGTACTTATTACTAGGTGATGTAGTTTAAATAATTAGCTCAGCGTGTCACGTAGGTAGAGGTCCTGGGAAAGTTACAGTTAAGCTGTCAATAATTATTATAAACGAGCTGACCCGCACGGCTTCACCCGCGTTTTTGTTTTTATGCTATCCCACAGGAACAGTAAATTTTTCCTGTATAAAAAGTAACCTGTGTGCCATCTACATTCCAAATTTCATCACAATCGGTTAAGTCGTCACGGAGATACGTGGTAACAAACATACACACACACAGACTTTCGCATTTATAATATTAGTAGGATTATCAATCATATTTTATTAAAGCTATAAGAAGTAATTAACTAGTAGGTAATGTTTATTAATGTATACAGGGTCTTTGATTATTAGTGCGCGATATTCAAGGAATATGTTCCACACGCAAAAAGATACATGTTCTTTTTTGTTATCATTTTGTCTGAAAAATCTCGAGTAAATCGATTACGCTTTTCTGGTCAATTATTAATTATCCTTGATGGAAATCGAAAGGGGAGCGCGTGGCGCATGTCAATGACCCGCGCGTCAATGAACCGCGTGTTAATAACCCGCGCGTCAATGACCTGCGCATGTCAATGACCCCCCTTTAACCGCTACGGGGCTCGCGTACTCGAATATTTTATTATTACGCGATTTCCAATAATAAAAAAAAATAATTGACCAGATATACTTACGTAATCTGGTTTACTCGAGATTTATAAGAGAAAGTATACAAAAAAAAAATAGGAACATTTTTTTTTTTATTTATGTGTGGAACCTGTTCCTTGAATATTGCGCACGAATAATCAAAGACCCTGTATATACACTTGCGTCATGATACATGCGGACATGCGTCATCTGCTCGCGCCTTGACTAGATTTCTTCTCATCGCGTGAGACGAGGTCGTCTCCTCATCAGCATGCTTGGAGCGCGCCGCTCCCAATTGTCTAAATTAGCATACTTTACCAAGCGCCGCCGAATTTCCTTGTAACTTACCATCAAAGCAACACCGACAACTCACCATACAAGGAAAACCCAACCTTAAATTCTGTAACAAAAAGTGTATAATCAAAAAATTTAAAGATGCCGCTCATGTTTCTTGGGGTTATTTTATAAAGAGCCGTGTTGCCGGGCAGCTAAAGTCAGTTATAGGATGCTGAGGAGTTGTTCGAAGTGTGAACTCTGACCTTCGCGTAATGGAGGCAAATTGTGGACGCAAATTCGTCGCATTATGCGGGACACGATATCCCGGGGAACTAGGGACGTGGGACGCGGGATCGATAACGCAAATGAGACATTGATGAGATTGCCCATAACGTTTTTATAAAATAAGGAAAAATTTACCAGTGATTTTGGGGATTTGTGCATACTAATCAATGCTAGAAATTCGATGTAGACTGTACAAACTCCTACATTTAGTTTAGTATGCACCTTTTGTTTGTAGGTAGAGTATTATTTATTTCCGAGGGAATTTTATTTGTAGACACTACCTAGAGTAAACAAAGCAAGTGTTAGTTACGCGTTATATCGTCCGATCATACAACTATGCCCTTTACGTGCTAACAATGCCGTGACTTTCTAGCCGTTTTTTTACCCGTTAAATGCTCCTACTTTCTCCTAATTATTGATGTTAATAAACCTGTCTATCAAAACACGTAACTTAGACCTTGTTGTGCAGGAAATAAGGAAGATAAATATAACCTTTATATCAAGGACAAAGGAAGATGTCTGCAAGTTCGACGCAACTCGTAATTAATATTTCTTGGCATCATTTGTTCGTTGTCTTTAATGTGAGAAATTAAAACCTGTCTTCGATGAGAAGTTAAATTAATAACAAGATGTCGTAAACGCATCGCGCATTCGTGCATCGACGGAATTGTAATTATAAATTTTATAATGCGAGTCGTATTATCGGATATTGCGAAGTGTTGTTTGGAATTACAAAAAAATATTGATTTGCTTTGGATTTGCTATTTGTTTAACCGAGTTCGATTTCATCTGATGTGAGTGCTATGATTAATAGTCTGTAATGTAATCTACCTACAGTCATAGACAAAAACGTCTGTCTGGCCTGCCTTCACCTAATATTACTAATGCGTACTTAAAGTTCTAGAGTGTGCTCAAAAGTTATGAGTACCAAAATAATTATCTAATTTTCATACAAGAGAAGTAACCTCTTGACTTATTATAGTGACTGTACTTCTCAAGCACAAATAAATAAAATACTAGCTGGAGACAATTTAGTTGTGAAGCAATTTCGAAGTAGCTAAAGGTACTGTTTGCTGTTTAAGTTTGCCCCCGGCTCCCTACAGGGGTAGTCGGAGGGGGCTGAGCCTCCGGGCACAATTTAATTACCAAATGGAGCGTTTTTTGTGATCTTTGAGCCGTGTAAACTTGTAACGACGTGCAAAACGATTGCCAGGGCCGTTCTGTACTGTAATGTAGAGTCCTTCATGTAAGTAGCTTTGACTTGGAACCCATAGGAGAGGTTATTGAGAAAGAAACGGGATAAATTAATTATTGCCAACTTACTCTATTGTATGAACTACAAGTAGCTGGTAGTATAATAGGTTTTATGTACCAAGTAAGTTTATAATTTACTTATGTTTTGATAAGAAATATAAAGTACATAACTACCTATATTATATTGTTTGTGGCCAAGTAAGTTTATCAATGGCTGATAGGTCGATACCACTAAAGTGTGTGCTAAAGTTGGGTAGGCTGGTAGTGCACAGGTTGGTTAATTATTACATCTAAGAAGTTGAAAATGCCACGATGATATTACCTTTTTTTTTTTTTTTTTTTTTACGTGGCCAAAAATGCATTTACGCATACCCGCCTGCGGGGGATGCAGTCGGGCTATGTCGGACTCCCCGTCGCAGAAAAACTGCGACGTCCTACCGACTAAAAAAGCCCACGATGTTCCATCGTCCTCGGTTTCTGGCCAGAGCTGCGGGACCGTTCGCAAACTCTCCGTGGCTCTGTCCTCACGATGATGATACCTACCTATAGAAAAGATTCCTACATGTCATCTTAGAGTGATTATTCTTAATGTCTTTTATTATATTATACAGTTTCATGCAACTCAAAACGTTCTCTACCATTCTTGCTCAGAGAAAATCAATTGAAAACGTGCATAATAATCTGTAGCTATAGTTCTCACGGCGGATCTCGACTGTCGTGAAGTTAGCCGTTTCGATGCGCAATGGAGCTTTTTCAAACTAAATTGTCATTGCGCATCACAAACGGTTAACTTCACGGAAGCCTAGATCCGCCGTGCGAACCTTACCTTCCTCTTGTTAGTACTACCTTCGTCCCCTCATCTTTGTACGTCCCTAACAATGGTAATGTAACAAAAACCTTCATTAAACTCGATGTCCAGTCCAGCATGTAAGGCCGGCCTAACTAGCAACACAAACGTCCCTCGTTATTTTAAACAATTCGATAATGACGCCCCCCGGCCCTGCCACAGAATACACACCACTCGCAGCTACACTGATTGTACTACAAAGGACCCTGGACCCTCTAATGAGGTTTTCCACCAGTTTCTCAAATAAAACAACTTTCCGTTGTTTGCCCTAGGCGGTCGCTGTTTGCTTAAAAGTAGTGTTCGATTCGATTCCTCCTCGCAAAACCAAAAGCTTAGTCCAACTTCACTCGCGAAGACAGAAAACACCGGCTAACCACAAAACAACTGCGCTCTACAACTTGGATTTCAATGTTTTGTTGTTGGTACAACATCTCGTCCACATGTATCATTGTAATTAAAAAATAATTGCTTTATTTATAGCGCCGAAACAATTGGCAAAATGAACTCAAGGCTAACTATAAATAGTCAACACATCCAAAGAGTCAATTGCTCTGAAGCTTCTTCTACACAACGTACAAGAAGCTTCAGTATACAAAGTCGGTAGGCACCTTACCTACTGTATGCAAATAGCTAAACAAATGTATCATACTTCCTTAGGTACCTACCTACTTACAATAAGTCTATCTCGCCGCAGACCGTAGACTGATAGAGGCGGTATGCAAATGTTATGCCCATCTGTATGTAGGTATTATTATGTCACTTCATATTCCGCCAGCGAATCAAACGACGCTATTTTGAAGCGCGACTTTAAAATATTCCATGAGTGTGCACTGCGCAAGACCGTACGCAAATCGCGAGCCAATCACGACACTTCCCGTGCCGTATGTAAATGTTCTATTCAAATCAGTTTAAAATCAAAATGTCTTTATTGCGCATGCACGCGACACGGCTTTTTATTGGAGCTTTGCATAAAGGGTTCTTTGCGCGTGGCTGAAAAAAACAGGGGTCGTATCTCAACAAGGGCTGCAACCCTTCCGCAACCCTTTTTGGCTGCAGCTGTTTTTTAGTTGGCACGCGAAGTTGGTGTTTGACGCGTGTTTTGAGATGACGTGCTTTTGTGAAGAGTGTCGTAAAATAGTTTTGAAGTTATAATAAGTCGTGACAATAAAAACGAGAACACCTGGAAAAAAATACATTGTTCGGCGCCCGTCCCGAAATGCAGAAGCATGGAGTAGGTTAGCAGTCTTTTAAAGTTTCATCGTTAGTAATTTTTTTTTAGTTAGTGGTTTATCCTATCGATAAACTATTCTGCCCCAGATAGTTAAAAAGGCGCATGTAACAAAAAGTAAAATATGGGCAGATGCGCCTTTTTTTTCTGATTCCGGCAATATATAACTTCGGAAAAAGTGTTAGATGCGACATTTTAACTATCGGGGGCAGTACTATTCTTGTAGGCAACAGTAACAGCAATCTATTAGATGTGGTTTACATTGCCAAGGTGCGGGCGGGCGCGCCGTGCAAATATGTGCCCTGTCACAATATGACATGAAACTAGCCGGTGGTATCACGTGATGTGACAGTAGGTGACCACCACAAAACACCAGCAATCAGCTAATGCACAATATTGTGTTGCGGGCTTGCGGAAACGCATTTTAGTGGCCTTTTGTTAGTCTACTACATATGTAGTTATCTATGAATGTCCCATCTAAATACCACTAAGTATTCAAGTGGTAATTAAAATAGGTTCCTTTTGTTGAATATTTTAGAGATGTACTAACCGAGAACCTTACTTGAGTGAGTGTAATTAATTAATGGATAAGAAAAAAGCATCGCTTCTGCTATAGCATATAATTTTCGTAGATGAATTTCATGTTTTCCAACTCTGAGTGTCTTATTAACACGGTTACTGGGCAAAGTAGTGTAAGTGTAGTAGAGTTCGTTGTGATAGAGCTCGTCCGGGGAAGGACTACCACCATACCTATTTTTGCTGCCAAGCAGCAATGCTCGTATTGCTGTGTTCCAGTTCGAAGGGTATGGTTTCCGGTGAAATTACAGGCACATGAGACTTTCCATCTAACTTCTCAGGGTGGTAACACGCAAGTGATATCTATGATGTTGCATGCGTACATAGGCTACGGTAACCGCTGACCATCAAGTGGGCCGTACGCTTGGTTGCCACTGTAGTGGTATAAAAAAAAAAAAAAAAGATTGTACGTAATCAAATAAATATTGAACCACAAATACATACGCTATATCTGAGCAAGCACGCACAAATATTGAACCGCGCTAATGTCCCGGTGATCAAATGCTGTCGAAAAGCACAGTTAGTTGAGGAAATGAAATATCCGGGGCTTTGCACCCTGTGCTTGGAACTAAAGATGTAGAGACAGTGCCTAGCCTGACTTTAATCACCAAGAACGTTGCTTAACAGAAAGTTAGACTATAACTGCAGATACTCTACCTTATCAACTTTTGATAAGTACTAGAATCGTTCAACTATAGGGGAGAAAATGACATTGACGTAGTGCTGAAGAATAAAGTTCCAATAGACAATGACCACCAGACAACCCAGTGAGAACTGGTGACATCGCGTGGGAAGTCGCTTGGAGATATCCAGAAGAAACCGTTAGTCACGGATCATTTTCAGGCTGGCATAACACCAGCAATATAATTCTGTGGGCTGATGATAATGATCGCTTTATATAATACTTATATCTACTCACATTGATAGGTTGTTACTGCTATGTCCCTGTGTTTGGCTAGGCATCGGAAATGTCAACGTTTTGCTATAACCGACGGATACAAGGCAAATATCACCGTTTTTTGCGCTATTTGCCTTTACTCGCAATGTTTGCTGAAATGTTTTGCGGTTCGGGTTTCGCGGTGTGAGTTTCACCGATCATTTCTGTGATCACCATTATAGAAATTGCTCTACTTTATTTTAGTAAAAATATTTCATTACAAAAGTCCAATAGGAATTACTTTTCTACTTGTTCTTCGTTGTGTTACCGATTTTTTTTTGACCAAACACGAACAAATATTTAATCGAATCTATCGCTTATAGTACCTAAGCTATTTATTCGCATGTGGTTGTGGTTATAAAGGTAATTTATACCTTGCAGTGAGGCTCATAAAAGTTGTTCTTTACTCATACGGTAGAGTCTAGTATAGTAAATGCGGACTAGAACATACAAGGCAAGTTTGTTGAGGGTTAGGTACATCTACATTATCTGAATAGTTCACAAATTACCACATTAAAACTGAATGGTATCGATTGTTTACCTTTTTATTTAATCAATGTCATTTATACCGAGCCGTCGACAGACAAGCAGACGCCTATTTGCTTTATCGCAGTCTATAGCCCTCATTCGTATTCGCGAGAAACAATAAAATTACACATTCATATACGAAGCTACCTCGCTGTGTGCTCGTTTATTATCCCCCCCCCTCACCCCTGCCCCGGGGGAGACGAGGGGAGCAACCCTTTCTCTCGGGGGTTGCCATCCATCACCGGACGACTAGCGAAATGTATTTTAATCCACTAGCCCGCGCCGTCGACTCGCTTCATGAAACGTGAAAAATGATCCTGATGCCGCAGAATAATAAATAATTTGAACCTAACACATTCAAAGATATCCACACAGTAGGTGCCTAGATGTATTTGTCTGTGTAAAATGTGTTTAGATGGAAATAGTATATAAGATTTAGATAGCAAAACTGTAAATTTCGTAAGATAGTGTCGATTTGTCCCATCTACTCTACATCAGGCAGTTACGAAATGTAACTTCACAAAGGTTTGCAATAGTTAGTTTCTTCTTAAGTCTTCTTATAAGTTACTCGTTGTATTCTAACTTTTACTGCAGTTTGTAAATGCATTATTAATACTACTTTATCCTTCTTTTATATATATTTTATAAGAGTAGTAGAGTTCTCTGTGATAGAGCTCGTCCGGGGAAGGACTACCACCATACCTATTTCTGCCGCCAAGCAGTAATGCTCGCATTGCTGTGTTCCGGTTCGAAGGGTATGGTTTCCGGTGAAATTACTGGCACATGAGGCTTTCGATCTTAGCCTCAAGGTGGCAACCCGCAAGTGATACCTCTGGTATTGCAAGCGTCCATAGGCTGCGGTAACCGCTTACCATCTTGTGGGCCGTACGCTTGGTTGCCACTTCAGTTGTATAAAAAAAAAAAAAACCATTTTACCCTATGACAGTACCTAACCTACCTATTCTCTTAATTCTCTTCACTTTCCCCTGAAATTTTGAGCTCACATAATTCTTCAGTCTGCCTGTCTGAGCGTCTGAGTCAGTTAAACTCGCAGTTCATAAGTTCCCTCGGGAGTCGAGATTTCCTCCCGTTTAGCGCGACCATTAATCATACAAATTGTTGGACGTCACCAGATATTTAAGCTCCAAAAGAGCCAGTCATCGCTAGCTTTTCATTTTAGCAGAAAAACGTTTAACTTTTCATGAATAGGTGACTGATGAAGGCGAAGGCTATACAAATGAACTGAAAAGTCAGATGAAGGAAGCTATGAAAGAGCTGCGAAAGTTTTATTTTATATTTTGAACCTGAGTGAGTGTAGGTATGTTGTAGCGAGTATATTATGTCACAATCGTGATCAGCCTGCTAATGTTCCCACTGTTGGACACTGGCCTACTCTCGAGCGAAGGTGTTATTGTGAATAGGTTCCTCGGCATGCAGACACTTATACTTAGTTATTATGTGTGAGACATTCACAATATGAACACCACGCTTTGGCGAGGTCAGCTTGGGTAGTAACAGTCTGATAAAGACATTGAAATAAAAGTTGAAGACTTTATTCATGTTATTCGAAGGAAGATATGCAATAACCCAGCGGGAGCGCGGCGCGGCGGGTGCGTTTATAATCATGACCCTCGCATAATAATAACATTGAATGTTTTATTGCGAGATATCTGCTGGATTACTAAAACATCTGTCCCGGAAAATTCACTCTCGACGTTTATCGCGTCCTCGAGGGTAGATACGAAAAAACTGCAATAACGCGGTGTCATAACAAAGACGCGCCACCGGCCGATAATACTATGATTAATACGCGACGTTATCTTGAGAGTGCAGGCCTCGCCCGCCCTAAGGAAACCGCACCACCCCCGGTGTAGAAACAGCTCTAGTCGAGCCTTTCTTAGGTCTATTCAGCTGTATGTTGATGGTGGTAGAGGCGAGTTTCGGTCAAAACCCTGTCTGTTTAAGGTATTCTCGAGACCCAACATAAGAGTTACGGATTTCGCATAATGCATATTATATTCGTGAGGGAGGCTCGGAGGGAGCTGGGCTACCGGCGGGGGTGGGCGCCGCGGGGAGTGGGAGGGGAAGGGGGTCCGCGTGACCGCACGTCTCCTGCACGCGACAAGCTCTCGACATTTTTTTATTATTATTGCGCTTCGATGGAATTTATTCCGGCAAGGGTCGGTAATAGAATAGCGGGCACGCTCGTTTGCCCTTTATAGCGATTTTGAATATGATTTTAAATCACATAATGGAGTGTGTGCGCCTTTTTACAGTTATTTTAGGGGTATTTTAGGGTGCCGACATACCTATGAATGTGTACGGCCGTAGTGGAAACTGGGAAATGTAATTAGCGGATGTAATAATTAAGTTTCGCGCGTGGCCGGTCACAGAAATATTAATTGGTCGGCAATAAGCGATGTTAATCTTAGCTTTCAGTAGCAGGTGTGGCGGCGGAGGCATTATCAATTAATTGTGGAGCCATCTCGGTCGCGGGGATGCAGGGGGTGTAATTATACTGCCTCTCCTAACCCCCCCACCCCTACTCGCCCCCTGACTAAGCCGCTGTCATATGCACTAACGTTTATGTTAATAGTTGTTGACTGAGTATTGTGTTATGATTGTGGAAATGCTGTGGTCACACTTCTTTATTTTCATCTTAGAAATTGATTTAATACTAGTTTTTTTTATGTCAGAGAGTGACAAGACAATCAAGGCGCCCACCTGCAGCTTAAAGTTTTTAAGTGTTTGCGTGGCACTACACTGCGCTTATCACTCCGAGACATTGTTGTTAAGTCTCTTTCGCCCAGTAATTTCACTTGCTACAATGTCCTTCAAACCTAAACACAGTAATGCTTGCACACTACTGCTTGGAGGTAGAATATCTGACACTGCGGTGGTACCCACCAAGACGGACTCTTGCTGAAGAGTCCTCACCAGGTTTTCATTGTATCAATGCTCAAGCCTAGAACTATGCTAATACGTCTACTGGCGTACTGAGTGTACGCCTATACAACAGTACAGTATACAACAGTACAGTATACAACAGTACAGTATACAACAGTACAGTATACGCTTAGATTATTTAAAATCATAAGACATTTTATTGTTAATGTATACTGTATTGATTTAGATACAAGGAATATTGAACTTAAGTTTACGAGCTACAGACATAAGTACCTTTGTTTGTATTGTTCCAGAATGAGTGACAATGAAGATGAACAGACAATAGGTATATTAATATACACCAACTAGATTGAAGATGAGAATGAAACCTGCATGTCTGAGAACAAAAAAATCAACATGTGTCATCCACCAATCCGCATTTGATCAAGGGTCACTCTCCATCAAGAGTAGGCCAGTGTCCCAGCACATTAGAAGACTGTCATGATGATGATAGATTGAAGGTCGGCTGTATGTTTTTAAAGCGTGGTTCGTATACTAAGATTTTATACCATCACACCTTTCTCTTTTCATTGTCATTCTGTTTCAGTACTGTGATGTGATACCTATCGTTAAAACCAGAAACAACGAATTGCTGCTAATAGTTTCATGACCTTGTTATAGAATTTAAAATGGTAAGCAAACTCCTACACAGGTAACAAACACTAAACCTAATAGCAACATGAGACTTTTTTTCCAATTATAATTTTCAGCGTAGCGGTGCCTCGAATCGTAGCCGCGTAGCGCTACGCCAGACATCGCTACGACGCTTATCGCTACATCGTTTTACAGTCAGCGGCCTAATGAGTTGTAGTAAGTAATCACTTTGATTTTATTTTTGGTATTGTTCCGTTAACTTGCCTCGCTAATTTTGTATTAAATACTTGAAGTGTACATTATCATATTTTGTACAACGTATTAGATACTCACCTGTGTGAATGACATCCCAATAATACGAGTAATTCAATTTAAATTGTTATTCTACTCTCATCCCGATGAAATATTAATAATCTAAAGAGTTGCCTTTCAATTCCATGCGATTCCTTATAGTTAAGCGGACGTGCACTATACTCGTTCATCTTTTCTTCGCTCTCGGAGTGTGTGTAATGTCGCCTGCCGCTCCTGTGCAAAACGACCATCTTACGGAGAGCCGTCCTTCCGTATTCTGTACCGATTGCTGCCTACAGCTACATTGTGTCGAGGGAGGGAGAGGGCTCGTTTTATACTGGTAATGGATCGTACATATTTCTGCAATTGATTAGGCGGGGGCGGTTGCCATGGCGACGGGCTGCACCGGACCCCCCCCTCACCTCCTGCCTCCTCGGCTGGACCCGCGACACAACTCATTGTGCTGCTAAACTTGCCGTCATATCGGCAGATTTTGTTACAGTTGTGTTCGATTGGAACTTTATCGTGTTGTCACGGTGAATTTTTTTTCATTGTATCTATGAAACATCGTAAAGAACGGGAAAAACGTCCGTAATTGAAGATGTGCCTTTGCAATGTGTGCAAATGATAAATATATTTTATCAAAATCATCTCTAATTGGAAATGAAACGTGTATTAACTATTGAAATAGAGATCAATTGAAACCGACTCTTTAAGCATTATATTGTCATTCATAGAAAACTTTTGTTGTTCATAGAAAAAAATATATATATATTCGCTCATAATGTTATGTTTTTGCTAAAGTATCACTAAAAATTTGGCTTGGTTCGGAAATCCCCTTAATAAATCCCCTGCGAAGAGGATTTCCGAACTTTCTATTCGAACATCCCTATGCAATCATTATGTAAAATGATCAACATACTATCAAACCACTTATTCATACATCTAAAATATCAACAACTATTTTAATTTCTAAACTCTACGGAGTTAAGAAACAGATCCACACACAGATACAGATACAGATCTCAGACTATCCATAAGAAACTGGAACCCAGTAAATTCTCTAGAATGCAATAAAACACGATAAAATCTTGCGAAAGCAGGTATGTAGGAGCGCAGAGATACTTTAATTCCGGTAGATATTTTCAATCTACCCGCAGTTGGCGAATACCTGCCATTAGTTGGCCACGGCAATCGGCGCCGTCGGCCGACGCTATTGAGTTTCAAGTTAATTTCGCCGACGCTAATCCGGAGCCTAATTATTGCCCCTCCCTCCACCCCTGCAGCCTCCCGGCTTAGGTTAATTGATTTCGCTACCACCGGGGTGCGCGTTCACTAGACTTTAGAGCTCTTTACTTTTATATTACATTTACTTGTTCCTTCCAAAAATAAGTGAACGAAATGAATGAATTGATAATTTGTTTATTACCACAATAAGTTTTATAATTAGAGCCGACGACATTCCATTGATTACTTGAGCAAGCGTGAATTGGTAAAGCACCCGCGCATCAAGTTAAAAGTGTGCGTAAGTTTTTTTTAATATCATAAACTTTAGAAATGTATGATAGCTCAGATAAAGAATATAACGAGGAGCTTGAGCACAGTTTTTTGGAAATAAAATCTTCCTAGAGCACTAATGGGTTCGAACAAAGACAGAGACCATCGCAAAACCTTGAGCCTGGTTGACTTGTGGTTTGCTTTTTAATTACTTGCTTTTATTATATTGTTAACTATTTCACTATTATGAGTCTCACCTAGTTTGTCTGGCTTAGCTAGTAGCTTTGTAATGAAATGAGGTCATCGAAAAAAATTACTAATAACCCAGCCGCATTTTGTTACCAGATTCTTATAAGTCCGTGCGTGAAAATAGTGTTTAATATACCTAGCTTGTAAGACATTTCAAACTGGTTTTGAACAAAACTCTATTTAATGTAGATAGAGAATTGTTGCCAATTCATAAAACCTCTTGTACCCAAACTGTACAATATCAAACGGGAAGACAAAAGTGTTTTTATATTATGTTGAAAGCTCTTTAAGCTCGCCTCAGTCTTAATAAATCGGTAACTTGGCATCGATTGCCACTAAAGAGATATTTTATGAACATTTTATTAAGCTTTCCACTGCAGGCAATCCTATGACCCAGCGCAAGGGCATTTAGACTTTTTGAACAAAAAATAAATTTAAAAAAACCGTCATCAAAATAAAAATAAATTTAAAAAAACCGAATCGCTTTAAGTCTCAACTACTCGGAGGACTGCGCTTTATATGTAACGGCTAGCTGAAAAATAATAAAAAAATCTGGTTGGGTACTGTACCACCCTTAGACAAAAATTATTTATGACGAGCTGACCCGCGCGGTTTCACTCACGGTTTTTCAGTATTTATGCTTTAGGTTTTTGGCTCGGGATCGAGACGTCTGGAGGGAATGGGGGGAGGCTTTTGCCCAGCAGTGGGACACCAACGGCTGATATAATAATGCTTTACCAATGGAACAATCAAATTATCCGGAATAAAAAGTAACCTATAAATATGTGTTATTCCAGAACTTAAAGCATATCTCCATTCCGAATTTCGTCACAATCGGTTAGGCCGTCACGGAGATATATGGAAACAAACATTCACACACTTTACCATTTATAATTTAGTAGGATGGTAAAAGCAAAGGCTCAGAATAAAGATTATCGCAAATCTTATGCTCAGCCTATGTGTTGCAAAAGTGGGAAATATAAGCGAGCTTATAATTGTATTTCTATAAAATAGGACCTTCTTTAGGTTTTAAGACATTTCGCTGAAAATAGCAAACGGACCCCTCTAAAGAAGAGGCTTTGATAATAACACCAGACGTGCCATATCGACACGCTTTAAAAAGCACTTAAAACTGATTAGTGCTTTATGGAACATTTAACGTCTCCTGTGACGCCGTAAAGTTAAACTACAATTTTATCACAAAACACAATTTACCAGTAACCGCTCCAGGTGACGGAGAAATTAAGACGCTCCAAGATCATTGATTAACTAAATGTTACTATTACTTTAACAGCCGAAAGTACCAATCTTTTTTAATGTCAGCAAATGACGAGCCACGCCTAGCAGCGCTTCAAAGGGAATTTTGACACTAAAATTCCAAAAATCTCTTTCAAAGGGGATTTTGACACTAACCTAGCCAAAACAGTTGCAGTGACACCCAAAAAAATATTTGTTTTAAAGTTCGTAACGCCGAAACGTAGTTATTAATTTCACTTGCTACAGTACCCTTTAAAGCTAAACACAGTGCAGCTTGCACACTACTGCTTGGAGGTTTTGAGAGTAGTAGAGTTCTTTGTGATAGAGCTCGTCCGGGGAAGGAGTACCACCATACCTATTTCTGCCGCCAAGCAGTAATGTGAGCATTGCTGTGTTCCGGTTTGAAGGGTATGGTTTCCGGTGAAATTACAGGCACATGAGACTTTCCATCTAACGTCTCAGGGTGGTAACACGCGAGTGATATCTATGATGTTGCATGCGGCTACGGTAACCGCTGACCATCAAGTGGGCCGTACGCTTGGTTGCCACTTTAGTGGTATATAAAAAAAAAGGTACTCGTCGAATCGACTTTTGTTAAAGAGTCCTTCCTACCACAAGATGCATCATATTTTTAAAAACCAGATTCTCGATGAATATCTTGATCAGAATCAAAGAGTGCTCCTGTCATCATATCAGCCGATAGACGTCCACTGCTGGATATAGGCCTCCCCCAAAGAGCGCCATGACGACCGATTTTGGGCCTTCACCATCCACCAACTTTCTGCAACCGCTTTAATGTCATCGGTCCATCGAGTGAGGGGCAGTCCTACACTTTATTTTCCAGTACCAATAAATCCAATGCTCGTGTACCAATAAATAAATTAGACTTTTTTCTTGCCACGAGAATCAAACTAGCTCCACATGCCTCTTAGTCAGTCAATCTCCTGACGCGTCGCACCTGCTGGCACTCAAATGTTATTAATTCATCATTCAAACTCAGTTTTGCATAATACTTTCACAGAATTGACATTGTATTGACGAAATAACCAAACATTTGACCAAATACGCCAAATGATGTGCAAACGTTGATCCTATTTATACAAATTTTATTTACATAAAGATCTATCCAGTAACTAAACCACCCTTCATCAAACATTCAAATATTTCAACCCCTTCACGTATTTTACATACCGTTAAAAAACGCCGCCATTCAAAACATTCAAAGTGCTTCGTAGATAATTCTCGCAAGCCTAAGAGCACCCCATAATGCATGTCTCTGCATACATTGCCACGACCGATCGATACCACCCTTGCACCCCTGCACCCTTGCGGAATACATTAGTATTTGCATAAGCTGATGAGAGTGTGCTCATTACGCCGGGGGATGAAATATTTGTTTTGGGGTAGTTTCACGTGTTTTGTGTAGATGGTAGTGACTCATCCGACGAGGATTTGATTTTACTTTTTGGAGTTTATTTTATGGTTGATTATGAAAGATGCGGGACCTCATCATCATGACAGCCTTCTTATGTTCCCGCTGCTGGGACACTGGCCTACTCTTAAGTCATGTCATGTGCAATGCCATCTATGTCTTTATGATGAACATGTCTTTAGGATTTTCAGTTCTTGGACATTTCAATTTCCTCGCGATGTTTTTAGAATATAATAATGCAAAATAATGTACAAATTATTCGAACTAAATTTACTATTATTCTAGTAAAAGTCTATGAAAGCAAAAATGTTTTCAGCAAATCCCAGACAACTATGTACTAATCGTATCATTTGCCGTGCAAAACTATTCATACTAAAGCGAAAACAATTCGCAAAACGACGTCTCGGGCCAAACGAAGCTCATTCCCCTCCTCTCCCCCCCCTTCCCGTGTCCCCCCCCCCTCAGGGTTCGTAATTAACCGGCGCACGGCACTTCGCTCCCTGTTACGGTAGGTCCGGTCTAAGAGACCGATAAGTAGGAAGAAATTGATATTGCCGCTATTCAGCTTTATATTAGCTGAAGGACTTCGCTGAAGGTGTTTTATAAATAGAATGCCTGTACAGTTGATAACATCTACTACTTAAATAACATCTGTTTCCAATACTTGTACTATTTCTTTCGTTATTAGATAAATAGTCCACAGACACAGTAGATACCAAGGAAATAGGAGTAATAATCACTATTTACTACGTTGTAGTATAATTAAGGCCTAAGCTGGAAAGCACACAGACACAAACCAAGAAGAGAGTGAATAACTAGTTTTGCTAAAATATACTTAGTTTAGGTTGCATGAAAAATTGGTTAAGTGAAATAGATTTATAAGTTTATGTACAAAAAAATGTGTCTGAAATAAAGGGCTATTATTGTTATTATTATTATTAGTATAATTTTATGACTGGCATTGATTTGTCTCACTAGTGACTTTCCGGTTTACTTCCGCGGCTTTCTTGTCATAGAGTTTGTTTTATTTATGTCAGCAAGTGTTTAGCAGTGATTTATGTCTCAAAACATAGTTATCAGATCACATTTTCTAGTAATTTCACTAGCTACAGTAATACACACTTAATACAATAATACTAACACACTACTGCTTGGAAGCAGAATACCTGGCACTGCGGTGGTACCCACCAAAACAAACTCTTGCTGAAAAGTCATACCACCTGGTAATGAGCTCTGACTCTCTCCTCATCGAGGGTATCGGGTATTATAACTACAAAAGTCTCGAGTATTTAAACTACAAGTTTTAACTACAAGTTGGCAAGTACACTGAAACAATAATGGTTTCACATTTTGCCCACAAAATGTCTCGTTAGCGATGAAACGTTGACATTTCCCGAACAAAGGTGTTCACGCCGTTTTACCTCCTTTAGCAGAACATTTGACGGCATTTAATAGCTAGGGTAGAATCGGGACGAGTCGGCATCAAACGGTCCCCGAAGTCGGGCCGGGGAACAAACAAAGGCCCAGGAATCCAATTTAAAAGCGTTTACTTCAACCGTGTATTCTTTAGTTGACTAAAGTCGTGATAAGTAATATATTGCTACTTCAATCGAAGCCTCTGGCATTCTGCTTCAGACGTTTTCAAAGGTGTTAAATGTATATCAGCTTCGCAACGCGTCTTCAATTACAATACTTCAATACCGTCTGTTTTGAAAATCTTATTCACTAGTGTTGTTTTATTTTAACAAACAGAATTCCTTGTTTCATTCCATCTTTTTGACCTGAGCTTGCAAAGGTATAAAAAGTCTGAGGTCACTAGGAAAAAAAAATAAAAATCAATGGACCAATAATAATAATAATAATAATGTAAATAATAATGTAGGTATGTGTGCGCTAAATTAGAAAAAAAAAGTTTACAAGATCTTAAATTTAACAGACCTTAAATCGTAAAAAATAATTTAAGGCCTAAAAAAGTCAGGTTGTGAATGATAAATTGTAGATATACCTTAAAATATTAATAACCAATAATTATCTAGAAACCTACTTATTAAATACTTACTAAATCAAAGGAATGAAAAGGTTATAAATCGTGTGCAAAAAACCCCGTTGTTTACCATCTGCTGACTGCACAGTTTCATTTCATACAAAAATGTTTACCATCTGCTGACTGCACAGTTTCATTTCATACAAAAATGTTTACCATCTGCTGACTTCACAGTTTCATTTCATACAAAAATGTTTACCATCTGCTGACTGCACAGTTTCATTTCATACAAAAATGTTTACCATCTGCTGACTGCACAGTTTCATTTCATACAAAAATGTTTACCATCTGCTGACTTCACAGTTTCATTTCATACAAAAATGTTTACCATCTGCTGACTTCACAGTTTCATTTCATACAAAAATGTTTACCATCTGCTGACTGCACAGTTTCATTTCATACAAAAATGTTTACCATCTGCTGACTGCACAGTTTCATTTCATACAAAAATGTTTACCATCTGCTGACTTCACAGTTTCATTTCATACAAAAATGTTTACCATCTGCTGACTTCACAGTTTCATTTCATACAAAAATGTTTACCATCTGCTGACTTCACAGTTTTATTTCATACAAAAATGCTACCAGACAAAACAGCGAGGAAAACTAACATTCGTCGACCATTAAGATCAAGAAAGTAGTTCTTGAACAAAATTTGAAACTTACAAATGTAATGTCGTTACTGTGCACACGACACTTGAAGGCTGTAGGGGTGTAGGGGGAAGGTGGGAGTGGAAGGGGTGGGGGAGGGTGTCTCCCAGCCAATATTATACGGGCGTAGTTAGCGCACTGATATTAAGAATTCCACAGCCGATAGAGCGGGGAGAAGTCTCGCATGGTTTGTTTAAATGCTGCTTTATCTTAACATAGTCTTAAACTAAGTGGCTTTCCGCTTTCTGTCCCTCTGTATGTATGTGTGTATGTACGCTTAGATCTTTTTAACTTCGCAATGCATTTTAATGCGACTTTCAACAATAGATAGCGTGACTCATGAGGAAGGTGTATACGCATAGTTTAAGCTCTCGTGCGAGGCCAGTGCGGGTTATTTTTCCAGTGACTGTCTCTTCCAAAAACGTGCTATGTTCTTAAGTTCTATTTTTTCTAAGTTGAACTTATTTAACAAATAGATACAGCAGTATACTGTGTTAGACACGGATAAATAGTGCTAAACTTTTATTTTGTATTCTCTGCAATACGATCATTTTAATTTAGAAAGCAGTTTAAACTTTTCAAAAGATAAGAAAAAGATAATCTACTTAAAAATGTTTAACTTAAATTGATGAAATTGCGCTTACAACACTACTCAGCAATCCGAGATTGAAGCGAAGGCGCAAAGTTAGTAATTGATTTTTTTTCCGGTCACCTCCCTCGCACCCCGCTCTCCCCTACACTACGAATTAAATTTCGATATAATTACACATAGTTATGTGTACACGGAATTGCGTCTTACGAGAACTTTATATGATGTTCAATACTTTCTGCAAAGTTGCTACTTCAGGTAGGAAGTTCTGCAATTTATAAACGATTTAAAATGGAATTATGTGAGTCGTGTCATGAACATTAGTATTGGCTTCTTCTCAACAATACGAATGCTATAGTATTATATCATGACAGCCTTCTAATGTTCCCACTGTTGGGACACTGGCCTACTCTCGGTATTATAAGGTAACGAAAATAATTTGACTCTACCGTCAAGTGTAAGGTTGTGAGTTCAAGCCCCGCTTAAAAAACTTGTGATTTTTGTAAAACTGTAAACTCAGTATTGGTGTAAAGATGAGGAGTGGATAGGTATTTAATGGGTTCTTAGCCTTAACTATCATTGCTTGTATTTATTACATGCTTGTTCAAGCTATTTAAAAAACGCTTTCGTATCATAAATAATTGTCCGCACACACTCACATTTGAAAAGAAATAACAGACTGTCCGACGACAACCTAAATCAATAGCTTGTGGCTTAAATTCTATAAAATAAACATAACTGCTATAAAATTATCTAAACAAAGGCTAGTATTTTCCAGCCCCTGTGGAGGGTGGGTTCTACCCCCTCTCGACCGCGGCCATTCGTCAGGCTGCGCAGAAATGTTTTCATTTTATTTCATAAATAAAGAGCGGTATTCTCCGGCTGTAATGAGCACGTACTTCGCGTGCCTCGTGTGGTCTCAGCTCTTTGTCAATGTTGTTAGCTCTTTAATTCGTTGCGTTGTTGGTGTACCCACAATGTAAATCTATGCTCTACGAGTGTTTTAAATAACTCAATTCGCAAAGCAGTTCTTAGTTGTGTACCTACTCTACTAATCTTTTAAGAGTAGTAGAGTTCTTTGTGATAGAGCTCGTCCGGGGATGGACTACCACCATACCTATTTCTGCCGCAAAGCAGTAATGTTTGCATTGCTGTGTTCCGGTCCGAAGGGTATGGTTTCCGGTGAAATTACAGGCACATGAGACTTACCATCTACGTCTCAGGGTGGCAACCCGTGAGTGATACTTCTGGTATTACAAGCGTTCATAGGCTGCGGTAACCGCTTACCATCTTGTGGGCCGTACGCTTGGTTGCCACTTCAGTTGTATAAAAAAAAAAAAAACCTTACACAAAAAGCTTAGACAAAAAGCATATACAATCCAACAATCAGAATACTTGTGAGCACAGAAAACCTACGAATTGCGGTTGTAAGGACTACAATAATACTTACATAGTCAATATTCTGAGCAGAATAGAACATACACAATTGACAGGAATGAACCCAGTACCAAGTAATGATCAAAATAATAACAAGCTAAACGTTATCATCTCTGTAGGTAATCGTAAATTTCTTGCATTTTAAACAAAAATGTTTTCAAAGCTGTGCATTTTCCCGGTGTTTGGTATTTGCGTTTAAATTGTAAAATTATTTAACACTTACACATAAATGATTCGTTAAAATTCCGATCCGTCCTTGTATTCCCCGCGGGCCGTGGTTTATTGCCGCCCGCCCACGCCCGCGCCGCCCGCCCTCGCTTTATAATATAATTCTAACTTTTATAGCTCTATCATGTTCATACTTTATTATAAGATAAATTTTATGGCAATTTTCAAATATTCATTCTTTTTTGATGTTATGGTTTTCTGAGATAGTTATTGACCTAGTTTACTTACCAGGGTTGAGAACAAGTTAGCACTTATATTATTATAAGATTCATAGTAGAAGGTATGTGAACAAGGTAGTACCTATATTGCACAGGTTAGGTTACCACATTATTTGTAGAGAAAAGTCTAGTTCTACATAGACCTCCGGCATTATATTATCTCCAGCTACACTCTTTTTACCACGAGAAAGTTCTTAACCAATACTTTTACTCATTCACTCAGATAAAAATGCGAGAAGTAATAATCTACTTCTAATTCGTTTATAGAAGAAGATTTACTTCATAAAATTATCAATCAAAGTTTCTAAGTTGCACAAAATAAGACAGCAAAATTGTAAAAACAATGATATGACTACCTTATATCCATAACCTCATAACTTTAAATAAAAGAAAAAAACATTTTCCCATTAAACACCCCTATTCAAACCGCGTGTTCACTTATTTGAGCCCCATTCAAAGGCGAATGGAAAATGCTAACCCCTCGGCGACTTAGATTACCTTGTAAACAGCTTACTACATTCCACGACGTGCGGCAAGTGTTTAAAATTAGGTCCTTATTCGTGAAGCAGGCACAGCGGGCCTTTCACCCGCCGCCGCACGCCGCGGGCGACGGCCGCGGGTGAAAGGGCCTAGGGTCTGACATATTGCAAACATATTCTCCGCTTGAAATTTATTGTAAATCGCGGCGGGCGAGGGATTTGAATCCGCCCCTCCGTGTCAATAAACCGAATGGACTTTGGGAATTCGCTACATTCGCTCGATGTTTGTGTTGCTGCCTTCGCTTTTTCTTGCGAAAAAATCGAGGGGGTAACCTTCCCCCGCCGCCCGCGCCCCGCGCTGCCTCGGGCGTTTCCGATTTTATTTATCTAAGGTTTTCCATTCCGCCGTAATTGTGTGAGTTGCGAGCTCGATTGTTGCTAAAGCGAATATTTATTTGGTGTTCGTTTGCTTTCCATTTCTGGTGTCCTCCGGCGGGTACCGGGCGGGTGGGAGTAGGCATCTCGTCGGCCGGCGCTCGCTTACTGCGCTATTGTGCCGCAAATTCAATTTGTGGGGACTCAAATCAAATGTTGTCGTAAGAAATGACTTGTCACCGACGACTGACACTATCAAAAAATTGATCGTCGACTCACAAGCGAGTAATCATTCGATACTACAAGCCTCTGTGCCGCACAGATCTGTGTTGCTACTAGATTGTATTGCTTAATAAATCAATCGCTAAAAAAGCCAAAAAAGCCAGAAAAAGTAACAGCGCCGTTAAATCTACATAAAGAAAGGCATTTGCGTGGATGCCGTAAACCAATAACATTAGTACATTGAAACGCGGCAATCAGCATTAGCCGGAATATATTTCGCGTAAATCTTTCACGGCGGCTTTTATGTATATCGTAAAAAACGGGCGAGTGTCCAAGGAGTGAGCTATAAATACAGCTCGTAAAGGACTGTAACGCCTGTACGGAACACTTGTCCGACTCCGACGGGTTTTTAGTGCGGACTCCCTTTACGTCCCGCTGCCGCGCCGGGCCGGTGGGCCGGGCCGGCCAGCGACGCGAATTGCCAGAATTATTACATTTGTTTACCGAGAACACTCGCTTCATTCATTGAGACTTCTTCAAAACAGTTTTCCTTGTATTATTGTGTCGCTTATAATATCTTTCTGCATTTGATTGCCGGTTGTCAAGTGAATTCCGGCTCGAAGGACCTTGATCGATGTATGCCACGTTAATTAATATTATGGTAATAAATACAATTTTTTTTATAGTTTTATGTAGTACGTCACAATTTATCTTCTTGTACCTTTTCCTGGATACGCATATTTGTGCAACTTTTTTATAGAAGAAAAAACATTTTAATATTTCATACGGCATTTCCAAATGTTTTTACAATGGACATGCGTTTTTATTGAGTGGACCCCACTAGCCATGAATGCAGATGATTTGTCACCCCTGCGCGGTACCTACCCCCCTGAGTGGTATAAAGTGACCCCGCACGGTGGCTGTAGGTACCACTGGTGACCCCACGTCATGAGACAGAGTTCTCAGCGTGACACGTTTTGCATCGTCAGCTACGAATGTTTATCTGAATTTATTGTTATGTTTGGGGAGAAAAAGCTGCATTTACATTTCGCGTTTTTTCTTATTTTTATTTATTGTTTTCCTGCATTTTTTTTTTTTTATACAACTGAAGTGACAACCAAGCGTACGGCCCACAAGATGGTAAGCGGTTACCGCAGCCTATGGACGCTTGCAATACCAGAGGTATCACTCGCGGGTTGCCACCTTGAGGCTAAGATCGAAAGCCTCATCTGCCAGTAATTTCACCGGAAACCATACCCTTCACACCGGAACACAGCAATGCGAGCATTACTGCTTGGCGGCAGAAATAGGTATGGTGGTAGCTCTATCACAAAAAATTCTACTACTCTTCCTGCATCCTATAGTTATGCATCATGGGCAGTCTCTTTATGGTCCCAGTGCTGGGTTGCTGACATATTAAGCTCGTTGACCCAATACGTATTGATGGATGTCATGTCTTTTTTGAATTCGTGGACAGATTCAAAAAAGACATCCTACGACTCTGTTATCTAAAACTAGTGGTGCGACCTATACATGAGTAGTGCTCTCACACTTCACTTTCTTCCAGTGCACAGTGAATGTGTGGGAATTAATATGAATTTATTTTATTTTCAGAATTAACAAAACAGTTGCTGACATTTGGTTGGCAGCTTTCTGAAGACACAAGCAACTGAAACAAGACAAAAGAAGGTGAAGTAAAAATACATACTTGTACTGACCAATAACTATGCCTAAGCGATATCATCGAAGCATACTTAAAAGAAACTGATTCTACAACTTAAAATCTTTTAAATTTGGGAGGAAATAAATACGAAAGAATTCACAGTACCAATATTTTATCTTGTAATCGCCAATCCACAACAAACCATAACTTTGTAAGCAATACCCTGTGAATAGGCCATAGCGACAAATGAAAACACCGCAAAAACCATCAGATCAAAACGCCATTTTGTCGCGTTTACCGATATTGACTGCAATGAAAGATACAAGATGGATGTCGAGTCAAAATGGCGTCGCGCGATATCGCCAGAATATCCTAATGCCATAGAGCTTCGATTTAGCTAACAATATCGCAGCGTAGCATACAACTTTGAGAAACTGTCTGGGATATATGGATGAGGTATCTACTGCTGGGGTCGTTTCTACGATCTACTGCAAATGACTATCCACATTGGTTCACATAGAACAGATGTTTCTACAATAGTTGGCTCAAACTGAAGATCTTACAGCACTTTAGAGGACCATCGTCTTCACTTTGTTTAGCAATAATCATTGTAAGCTACCCTAGTCATAGACATCTTATAGTTACCCTAAAAGACTAGCTACAGAGCTAACGCGTTTCACGCTGCCCTTGGATCTAAAAATGCCACATCCATTATCAAATTCTGCCCAGCTCTCGGTCCCGCGATTGGACGCGATTCTCTCTAAGACAAAGTGTGTTATTTCTCGCGGGATTCCTCTATAACCCTCCCCCCACCTTCACAGCGGAGGGGGGTGCTGGGAGGGAATGTATAGTAATATTTTTACGAGCGGTTTTATTGTGAGACACGATAAATTTGTCATCGGATGTCGAGGTACGTCTGTACCGTGTGATTACTTGCTTTTGAAATGTTATATACAAGACAGGTTATGCTCGGTATTTGGCTCATCTTCTGAAAATGCATTTATAATGAAAATTATTGATTGTTTGCGTGAATTTTTTTTTTTAGAATATTTGAGTGACATAGTGACTAGGTTAGTTTGTACGAGCTGTCCCACGCGGCTCCACTCGCGTTTTTGCAGTTTTTATGCTATCCCACAGGAACAGTACATTTTTCCGGGATAAAAAGTAGTGTGTTATTCCAAACTTAAATCATTTTTATTCTAAATTTCATCACAATCGGTAAAGTCGTACGGAGATACGTGGTAACAAACATACACACACCTACACAACCTTTCGCATTCCTAATATTAGTAGGATTAAGAGATGTCAAAGATTAGCATTGGAAAATGCTACACACAAGACATTATTAGTTTTGTATCTACTCATAGAATTGACAATTGTTTTGTTGTGAAAGAGATATGCTTTATTCAAAATAAAGCGTTTTTGGCGTAAATGGCTTATCGGAAAGGAGACCGCCAGTGGCATTTTTATTTGAGCGCTTCCGTGCTTCGTAGAAGACGTTAAATGCGGACCCGGCTTTAACAGCCATGATAGATGCTTTCTGTCGGCCTATAAACTCCATCACCAGAGCTAGATCTGCCCTACGAACTAGCTTACTTTCCCATAGAATTGATAAAGATTTATTTGAAGAATGTATTAATAAGGCTCAGGATCAGTGTATATAATATTATAAATAATACCGGTGAGTGGAAGCTGGCGGTTCCCACACGCGGGCTGGTGTGGGACCGACCACGTGATTACTGCGCGCCGTTTCTTGCGCCAGCGCTGTCGCAGCCACGACGCATGTAGGGTGTCCATCTCTACCTGCCTTTAGTTACCTCTCACACCCACACTGATGTCTCACACTCACACAGAAGTCTCTAGGCTCTCTGAGGGCTAGACTTGTTCTTTAGAACATTACATTGCGTCTAAGTGTATTAGGGTTCTGATAGCAAAAGTTTTAAAAGTGACTATTAAGGATAAAGATAAAGAAGTTTTTTTTTATTATAAAATTGACCTTATTCTAAAATATTTATCTCTAGTCTAACCTAACAGGCTTACAAACATTTAGGTATATCACAATTTAAACAAGTTAAAATAAGAGCGCATGCTGTAGTTAATCATAAAACATTTTTAATTTTATTGCTCTCGCTAACAGTACATTATTTATGCTGTATCATATTACAATACTACATATAGTATAAAACAAAGTCCCTTCGTGTATGCTTAGATCTTTAAAACTGCGCAACGGATTTTTATGCGGTTTTTTTAATAGATGATTCTAAAGGTATCCGTGCGAAGCCAGGGCGGTCGCTAGTGTCATTTAAAAAAATAAAAATGCAGCATTATGTTTTGTAGTGGTTAGTATACATAACAGGTTGCAAGCTTATCAACGTTTTTAAAGAAATTCCAACACATTTAGACACATTTAGTTAAAACCGCTGAATTGCCGTACTGATAAATGGTTCAGTGGCCTTGTGAGCGTGTCCCCGGTTGAGAAGCGTGTTCGATTCCCGCTCGGGACAAATATTGGATGCTCTGTTCGGAATTTGTTCGGGGCTTGAACGTTGTGGTATTGCGCTCGTAGTTTCTTGTACCATAAAATCCTAGTGTCAGGACTAAGTATGTGGGTGTAAAACCTTAATTATATTAAAATATGATCTAACCCACGCGGCTTCCTTTGCGTTTTTGCAGTTTTTATACTATCCCACGGGAACAGTCAATGTTTTCGGGATAAAAGCCTATGTGTTATTCCAGGACTTAAGTCATCTACATTCCAAATTTCATCACAATTGGTTAAGTCGTCACGGATATACGTGGTAACAAACATTCACACACACACCACATACACTTTTTTTTATAATATTAGTAGGATAAAAATATTTTTTTTTAACATTATTAGATACTGCCAAAGACAGAGATGGAATGAATGGATGTATGGAAGGAATTAAGGCGGACCTTTGCTCAGCGTGGGTCGCAACAGGTTAAAAAAACATTGTTAGTACCTACAGAATGGTCACCGTACTTGGAAGTAGAATTCCCACATATTAGCGCTAAAGTAGGCGATAACAAGCGCTGTTACCGTCGACCGGCCGCGTGACGCAGCGGTTCACACGCCCTTCCCTGTATTCCAGCCGCAGACTCCACGCCAGCGCTACGCAGACGCTACGCAGCCGCTACGTCACCGCTACGTGATCGCTACGCAGAAGCTACGCAGCCGCTACGTTGCCGCTACGTTGCCGCTACGTGACCGCTACGTGCGTGCTACGGACCGAAACTTGGCTACTCAACTGTGGGACTTCATCAAAAGAGAATTAAGATCTCATTATAAGCAGTGGTGAATAATGTAGATTGAAATCAAGCTGATGTTGAATTTGTGCATGAATATTAATATTTTGTTGTGAATTTTTCTTTTTTCTTTTTGCCTTTGAAAAGTTTTTTAGAGTATTAGTCAAAGCAGATACGGTGATTATCTAGACCGTAATTACATACCTACTTGATTGAAGTGACTTATTCATAATCATACTATAAACCTCTGTCAGCTAAAAAGGGTTTTCAAATCTGTCATCGTTTTTGCTTACCGAGATGGGAATGAGAAGAAAAGGCAATACTTAGCGAGCTAATATGACAGTTTCTTTGATATGGGTGTTATCGTTTAGTCTTATCGCTAAATATGCGATCTCTTCCAGATCCTAACCAATTGTGATGAAATTACCTAAGGTCACTGATCAAACGCAAGTTACTGAGGCATGCTACAACATATTGGCAGTACCTAACGTACCTACAGGTCGTTATAAGGGAAATATTATGGTGATTTCAGGCTATGCTATAGGTACCTATTTTTTTATTATTATGGAACACGAACGAAAGATTTATTTAAAATATTTACCACTAAAGTGGCATGCAAGCGTACGGCCCACTTGATGGTCAGCGATTACCGTAGCCTATGTACGCTTGCAACATCAGAGATATCATTGTCACCCTGAAACGAAGATCTAAAATCTCATGTGCCTGTTAGTTCATCGGAAACCATACCCTTCGAACCGGAACACAAGAATTTGAGCATTACTGCTTGGCAACAGAAATAGGTATAGTGGTAGCTCTTCCCTGGACGAGCTCTATCACAAAGAACTCTAGTACTCTTCTAGGTTACACAAACAGATACACAGGGTACTCAGGTCAGGTGCTCTTTCAATCAGAGGTGATTAAAGTATTTATAAGTTTATTTTAAAGTTTTTAGTTTATGAACTCTAAAAACTAACTCTTAACTATTTGATTTAAAACAAGTATGGCTTAAAACCTTGCGAATAGAATGAGTAAGTAATAATGAGTAATTGCAAGTGAATAGCTAATCGATGGAGAGCCGGCATCGGACGATACGAGTTGGCAAATATTTGCACAAGCCTCGCTGCATAACAATGCACTCTACTTTAAATAACCACAGGGACTTTGCTGTCCATTGTTTGTGTTCCAATCATTAAGTATTTGATACGACGCTACACGTACTTTTCAGTAAAGATGCGTAATATATCGCAGTTTAAATATTATATGTATGTAGTGTAGGTACCTAATGGTGAACGCGTACATGTAGCATGTAAAGAGTTTTTAATTTATGACGGGATTGTCAAATCTTTCTTCTAAACCATAACAGTATCAGTTTAACCCAAAAATTTAGGTTTAAAAGTTCGACTAGTACCTGAAACATAGTCATAGTCGCTCAGTTATTTCACTGACTACAGTGCCCTTTAAAACTAAACAGTAATGCTTGCACACCTGCTTCTTAGCGGAGTATCTGGCTCTGCGTGTATACCACGCAGAGCCAGATACTCCAGATACTAGGTAAAAAAGTATCCACAGAGCAAAACTTTTGTGTGCTATATATTTTTTATATCACAAACATACGGCTCTCCATTTTTGAAACGGCATTCAACAAAACGAGCATTACTGTAGGTAACTAGTGCATGAATTGTCGAATTATAACATTGGGTCATCACATCAACCTGGAAATGGCAAGTCTATTGAAATTGTTAAGGCTAACGAATTTGGCTATTTCAATTTTGAGGCTGACGAATTTGATAGTGGTAGATTTACTTTGTAAATAGTTAATGGATGTCGATCTACATACGCAGCAGGTAGGTACAGTAGATCGTCCGTGATAATGAGTGGCACAGTTAGCTTTCCTCGCTATTTGCTTACGATAACTTTCTCGATATCGAACACTTATCGAGCTGAGCAAACACTGCAATCATCGACGTAGAACGTAAACCGCGGGTTGCTGACAGTCTTACGGCCTTTCTGAACTACACAACCGGCTTACGAAAATAAATTTAATAGACGTTTATTCCGACAAATTTTTAAAAGCACTAAAACACGCATTCCGCTCATTAAATCCCACTTTATTTTCTTGTCAAAGAAATAAAAGCTTTATTTTAAACACTTTTATTATATATTAATATATTTAAAAATTTGCTTTATCTCTGTTAATTATTATTCAAAAATACCATAATTATTTCATTGTTAAAAAACCGCCTTATTTAAAAACACTATTTATATTTACAAATTGCCTAATCGCTAATTTTAAATTACGTGTTAATTTAAATATTATCAGGCCATGACGGCGGCCTTCGGGCGGCCTATTAACTCTGTCATCAGAGTTGGCCACTAACTCATACGACCTATTTAAACAAAACCGTAGCGTAATTACTGGTATAATTACCGTGGGCTTCCCCCGCAGCCCTCCATCTTATTTTATTAATCTTACTAGCAAGCAATCAGCAAAACTCACTTAGAACAAGTGTAGGTATCCTCGTAAATATAAAAAACACTTTATTAAAAGATCAGTCTGTTTAATACTGCAAAGGACAGGTGTCATTTACGTTCTTTGTCCGCGTTGCGATGGCAGGTAGGTGGTAGTACATATCGCTAGATGCCAAACATCACGCGATCAGTGGGCCCGCCAGTGCTCTCCTCGAAGTGGTATCCCGGACTGTTATATTCCAGAATATTCTGGAACTGGTGGAATTGCTAGTGAAGTGTTCGGTGGTTCGGTGTGACTGCGGCTGGACGAGATGGATTTGAGTCAGGTAGGTGCTAGTGCTTTAACGTAGGGTTTCTAAGGTAGTCAATATAGAGCTTGTTGGGATAGGTCATAGGTGTCAGCTTTCTGTATCTTCGTAGTTAATTACTTATAAGTGTTGTATGGAACGGGGCACAGGTGTGAGGTGATTTTTAATATTTTCTTGTCTACTTGGAAGAAATGGATGAGGAGTAATTTCTACTAGCCAGCGACGCATCCTCTATCTTTGCGTTAACTTTAAAAGTTCAAGCTCTAGGGAGATAATTTTATGGTGGTGTACTAAACTTTAATTCGACGCATTAAACCGATGGTCTTGTTATCCATAACAATAGATCATGAAGACTTATTACAAGCGTAGAGAAAAAACGAATTAAAGTTTACAAGTTCAGTGTGAGAATATGTTAGATATTCCTATGGTGCATGCCACGTGGTCGGTTCTGGTCCGGGGTGTCCCGGCTGCGCCTGCGCCACAGGTGCCGTGCATGCGCATGACCCACATACTTTTTACACCAACAAGCCCACCTGTTATCGAACTGTTTAAACATTGATAGCTGAATATTGATTTCAATGCGAATTTCTCAGAATGTCGCTGTAAACACACCTACTATTATAATGTTTGCACTTTGATAGCCGATTCTTTAGATATGGGTCATCGCTTGAATTCAAGCCGTTATCAATATTCTTGAACAGTGTAAAAATATGCTCTTCTGGCGCCAAGCTTAGTCATAAAATAACTATTTAATAACAGATAGCTTTGAAATATTGAACTACTATTTTACCACTTGTTTTTGTCATTTATGTTGTCGTTTCAATTTTATATCCCAGTATAGGTTCTTTTATGATCAATATCTTTTAAAATAAATTATATTTATATCTGGCTCAACGTATCAGCATTGCCATTCAACGTGGCAATGCAGCCAGCATGTTGGGAACGCTTCCTACTGGTAGTGATTTGGATCAGTTGAGCTATTTATAGGTCGTTTGTAACGGTCTTTAGATGGCTCAACTGTTTCATATGTATTTTGTATATTTTGTAATGTAATGTAATTATGTACATATTTTAATTTGTTTAAAATAAATATAATTTATGCTTTTTAGAGCCATGTACGAGTAGGTACCTAATTATTGTAAATTCTACAATAGAGGTTTGACAAAAGTTGCACAAACATTTAGAACTCTTGTAGGAATTAAATTAATAATGCTGAAATAACTTTCCGATGTACCATAATCTTTGTCATCGATAATTTCTAAATCGATGATTGAAGTATATCAGCTCATGTGTATTGAAGATTGCACAACATTTTTGATTCATTTTCCACCGATAATTTGTAATTTGAATTATCAGTCTACGGAAATAATTTATTTTAAAATATTAACAAGTTAATGGGTTTCTTATCAGTAATTATTTAAAAATAACGCAGTCTTGTTTCTTTATCATCTTTATTGACTTTTGAATAATACTACCTAGATAATGTACAGTCATCAGCAAAACCTAATAAATTAATTACTCATTAACTCAACAGTTACACGCATGGTACGATCTCCACATTCTCTGTCATCGGGTATTAGAATCTACGCGTACCGTGATACCTAAATATTTAAATCGAAACTTATTAGCAAATCATCAGCAAGAATTAGTCCTGTAGCGAGAATCAAACCCGGCACCTCTCGCGTACACGCAGGCACCTACTGCTTCACCACGGTGGTCGTTACCGAATCTGTTACTACACCTGTTTAGCTTCAGTTATTAACGTCCATGTTAGCTACTCGCATCGAGCAGCTAGCCAATCTACGGCTACTTGAAATCTACCATGGTATCCTACTTTGTCCCCTTTAATTAAAAAAAAAGCCTTTATTATTCCTTCATTAAGGTTAAAGTTGAAAGTGGTTAAGGTAACATAATATTATTCTAAAACTTAACTAAGGACCCCTCGGCGGGTATAGGCCTCCTCCAAAAGTTTCAATTTTTTCCTGTCTTTTGCTTCCTTTCTCCATGATTTAGCTGCTATCTCGGCCATCTCGTCCTGCCACCTTACTGTGGTCTACCTCTTTTCCTCTTGCCAATTGTCCCCTTTGCTTGAATCTAATGCATTATGAGTTCATGTTGTGTAGTTGTTGTGCAAATAAGTCTGGCCCAAAATATTAGTCTCCACAGAAATTAGTTATTATTAGTTAAATTAGAAGCGCTCGTAACGTAGGTGGCTAAGTTGTTCTTAGCAAATCAACGAAGTTAAGCACTGTTCCGCGTAGTCATCATTTGGATGGGTGACCGCCAGTGGCAAATTCAACTGAGTGCTCCCGTGCTTCGGAGGGCACGTTAAACAATCGGTCCCGGCTTTTTCAAAGTTGTTAGGCCATGACAGAGGTCTAACAACTAGAAACTCTGTCACCAGAGTTGGCCGCTGACTCATGCGAACTTACTTACTTTAGTTATCCATTTGTCACTCTGGGGCCGTAGATTCTTAGGTTCCTACTGTGTTTTGAACACTTTTTTTTTGCATTTTATTTGCATGGTGAGTATTTCTGCTGGCGACTGTACCTCCGCACATGGGATACCCATTATCAATCACTTATTGCCTTATCATTCACTGTGGCGCTTTAGCGTCGCGGCGTTATATTTTTTCTTTTTTACATATATCTCTTAGATAGCAAACTAGCATGCTGTCATCCTGATGGTAAACAGTACCTAACCGTAGCCTATGGATGCTAGCAAAACTAGAGGTATTACGTGCCCTTCTAAGACGTAGATTAAAAGTCTAATGAACTGGACATAGTAATATCAGCTGGTAGAAAGGGCAGCTTGCATCTTCGCCAAGCACTATACAGTTCTTTGTCGTAAATTCGAACGATAATCTACAAAATAGTCACTTTTGTGCAAAGTGGAGCTGTAATGGATATTGAATAGGGGCCAGCCATTTAGCTAGTGCATCGCATAGTGAAGTTCTTTGTTTATGACGTTAGATGCTTATTTCTGATAGTTCTCATCGCATAATGACATTACACTAGAGTTGACACCTTAAAGCGCCCTAAAAAAGTTTAGTGTCCTAGCGCGACGCTACGACTAGCTTTGTCGTGTACAGAAGTTTGCTTTAGCGCAGCGTTACGACACTATCGCTCTAGAGCAACGCAGTACACGACCGTATTACGGTTTCTATTCGACAAGGCCTTTAGGATATTGTACATATTTAATTATTTGGCGGTAATTCCTTTGCATGTTGATTCCGGCAATTTTACTGCACCCTTTTATTGTTCGTTTAATTTTGATAAGAGTAAATACCTGATCCATAATTAAGATAGCATTTTGTTAACTAAGTTGACACTCCCTACCTCTAGATATTCATCGTAATGTGAGGCAACTGTAGTTTGAGAACGCTGTGCGTCTCAACAAAAGATAAATCAGATAGGACTGTCAATTATAAACCGATAAAAAAATATCTTTGCCTCATACTTTTTCAAATGAAGCATAAAAAGCTTACGAGCCTTCAGCGTGGCAGAGACTACTCATTCTACGCTATTAGCTCTAGAATAATGAACATGTCTTTCATTCATACAAACAACGTAGTCAAATTATGCACTAATTAGAAGAAAAATAAATGTACAAACAAATTAGCCACATATTTAACAAATTGTGTTATCCTGAGTGTAATCTAACAATGAATGCGTGCGCGATCAATCTCTTGCATAATTGCATATTCTGGTCTCATTTCCATATTGTAAGGCTGCTTTATCGAATTAGCAATTTGTTAAGTTAATTGTACGATGATTGATGCGCGATTCCGACCTTCATTCTGATGACGTGAGCTTTCTGAACTGAACTCTTGTAAACAGGCCTTCAACAAACTTAATGCATCTACACCATATTTAAAACAAGCTGTCTGCTATTTACTCCTCGTAGTACTCCTCAAATATATAGTATAAATATTTATAGGTACCACCAAAATTCAATTCATCATCATGGGATTGAAAAGTGGCTTGATACCACTGCAAATAAATAGCTTAACGTAGACCAATCAATTTTGTGCCATGGATAGTACATTTTAAAAGAACATGGAAAACTAATACTGAAGCAAATTATTATTTTCGACGTAATGTAGGTCTAAAACCTAGGCACAGGGGTCTAAAAATAAAGGTTCCTACCTAAATATAGTAGGTTAAATAATTTTTTTAATTTATATTATAACTCATATTGGTACATGAGTACCTAGTACATAATTATCACTAAATACATCGATACTAGTACTCTTATGTAAGCAGCCTAACGCCCAGCATAGATAGCCTACAAAAAATTTGCAATGCCTGAACAGGGCAAATAAGTTCTAAGTGCCATAGTACTTTTAAGACCTTCTGTAACACTTATTTATGCAAATAAATATCTTGAATCTTGAATCTTGAATCTAATGTTGTAGTTTTTTTAGATGCCTGAGGTTTTTTTTTGACCAGCCATAACTCACACTAAACGCAGAGCAGCTAAATGAAATCATAACCGCACAGACACTTGTCTTGACCTAATTGATTAGAGAAAGTTGTTGTTTGACCGGGGTTTAAGATTATGCAAATAGCAACTAGTTGCGACACTAGTTCTAGCCTAGCACTAGTGGGGGTGGGGGGTAGGGGGTGGGCGTGGCTTGTGCAAGAGGCGGCGCGTGCGCATTTCACCGCGCAAGATGAGTGTTGCGCGATGCCGCCGCCGCTCGCGATTGGCGCGCTGGTCGCCGGACGGAGCGATTGAATGGTAATCGCGATGGTGGACTGCAGCGCCCATTGTTCTCGTAATTGCACTGATTGACTCGGGCTTGCAGATTTATGTTGATGCCTAGTTATAAATAGCGAACTAATCAGTGGTTTTGTAAATCAACGTTACTACTGGCGTATTATAGAGTAGTAGAGCTCTTTGTGGTAGAGCTCGTTACCTCTGTGACCTACATCATTACAAATGACGACCTCAATGGTGCAGTGAGCGAGTAGCGGGTTCGATTCCGCTGCGGGACAAATGATTGTATGACCTGCAAATAATAGTTCCGGGTCTGGGTATTTCCATATTCAAATGTGTTACAAAACAAATATATTATAAATAGGTATTCTATCAGTTTTCTGGTTCCCATAGTATAAGCTTTGGTTATATAAGCTTTGGAGAGAGCACCGGTGGTCTAGTGGTAGTGACCCCGCCTTCCGATCCGAAGGTCGTGGGTTCAAACCCGGTCGTGCACCAATGGATTTTTCTGTTCGAAAAATTTATGTGCGCAATGCCAGTGCTCTCATACGGTGAAGGAAAACATCGTGAGGAAACCGGCATGTCCAAGAACTAAAAATTCGAAAGACATGTGCCATCCGTCAATCCGCATTGGGTCCGCGTGGTGGATTAAGACCCAATCACTCTCGCCTGAGAGTAGGCCAGTGTCCCAGCAGTGGGAACATTAGAAGGCTGTCATGATGATGATGAAGCTTTGGTTAGTTTGAGGCTATTTGGAGCTGTGTTAAAATTTCCGCCAATAATTATTTATTTATTAGCTTATAGCACTATTCTCTACTCTTTCACCCAGCAGGCTTTGTGCCATCGATGTCTAACTAGCAAAATAATTTTTCAATTTGAAAATTCGTACTGGGAAACAGTGAAGACGATGACTCAGTCTTTAATCTAATAAGCCAGTGTCATAGTGTTCAAGTGGAGCTTTTTCGTTTATTTTTCTAAAAACAGTTTAACTTGGTTCCCAGTTCATTTAACTGATATTGATCTGATAAACAATTGCAACTGCAGCGGTGCTTGTTATATCATTAATTCAATGTCAATTAATTGGAAAATTAGCTGGTATTCAATTGATATGAATGTGTCGCCTGGCCCTTCAGCCATAAGGAAGTGCAGCTGTCTCACGCGGACAGTTACTGGTGCCAGAGATTACGGTTATAGTGTAATATGCTGTTAATACTTATGTATAAAGTGTTGGCTGCTTAGTAATTTCTTTACAATACATACATTTTATTTCTTCTTCCAAGATAAAAACAGACGAAAAATCTCTAGTACTATTCCGCTTAACCTTTTAACTGATGAGGTCACACAGTTACCACAGTTAACCTCAAAAGAAAAATATCGACACGTGTTTCATCCTTCCACGGGACATCCTCAGGACCATCGACTTGTTCTCCGGCAGACGTGTACATTACGAGCGCTGGAGCCAAAAACTTTGGCTCCAGCGCTCGACGGAGCTTTTTCGTCTGTTTTTTATCTTGTAATGGATTTCCGCAAAGTAACGCCTGAATCTATCAATTTTCTTCTTCCAACATTTATGACAGAAGACGATGCTAAAAACTATTATTTGTACTCTTGTTTAGAAGGTACAGAATCATAGTTATAACAAGCAAGATTAGAATGTAAGTTATTATACAATCAGAATTTATTAGTAAACAACTGTTAAGTTATTTTATTTTATTTTAGCAAGTAACAAAACGGTCAAATCGAGGTTTGTGGGAATTATTAATAAATATATAATAAATAAATAAATAATGCTGGACGATCCACACAGCATCATCTAGCCCCAAGGTAAGCTGCAGTTAAACAGAGCTGTATTATGGGTACTAGATGACTGATATATATTAAATACAATACAATACATAGATAGATATTTTTTTATTATATATAGAAAATACCCAGAACAAATTAATAATGTAATCCACGAAGTTTCCAGAACAGAACCACCTAGATCGTATAAACTTGAGTAGTTTTGTTGCTACTTTTACCATGTTGAACTGCCCTCGTGCAAATGAGCCCTTATTCATCGATCAAGTAACTGATGACATCGGCCGGCTTCTGTGACATTATGGGTTTTTAATTCCATTAACTGGATGCTAATCGATGACCCCCATGGCGCGCCAATAACCATCGATTCGAGCTGCTTACCACTTAATTGAGGATATTTATTGTCTCTCAACTTAGATCGTTATCATATTGAGGATTTAAATATAAGTGAAAGTCCTTACGCTCACGGAAATAAGGTTTAGCTTTGTACCGTTCGCGTTCCTTAGCGACAATGGTGGCTGGTAGTGCTGGTAGTACCAAAATGTACTAAAGTGATTTTAAAGCCTATAATTGAAGAATATGGATACGATTTTTTTTTTTTTTTTTATACAACTGAAGTAGCAACCAAGCGTACGGCCCACAAGATGGTAAGCAGTTACCGCAGCCTATGGACGCTTGCAATACCAGAGGTATCACTCGCGGGTTGCCATCTTGAGGCTAAGATCGAAAGCCTCATGTGCCTGTAATTTCACCGGAAACCATACCCTTCACACCGGAACACAGCAATGCGAGCATTGCTGCTTGGCGGCAGAAATAGGTATGGTGGTATATAGTCCTTCCCCGGACGAGCTCTATCACAAAGAACTCTACTACTCTTACGATAAATGCAGACTAGGTAGGTACTCAGTGCAATGTAAGAGCAATATATATTCCTAAAATTATATTTTAAAATGATTTTAATTTCGTTGTTTATAAAACCACAGTAACATAAATAACAACTTTACCAATAATTATTGACGATATTTTTTATACTTATCCATAAATCCCGTTCATGATCTAAATGCCAAGAACTTGGCGTATCTTTATCGACGGTCTGACAATTATTATTTAATCCGTGTATTCCCAACATCTCCATGATGTTGACCCCATTAATGGGGACAGTGGGAAGTCAAAAAATAACTTCCAGCTATCCCCATTACGCTTTATCCTGAATGGGGACAGTGACACGTTACTTAATTATTTGTAGGCGTATCAAGAAAGTACTTAAAATATACTAAAAAAAATTACTAAAACTAAAAACAAATCAATGAACTAAAGTGACTATGTATTGAGGGGTAATCTAACTAAGTAGGTATTAATTAATTTATTCACTAAGTAGGAATTAGTTACATTTGGTATGTAATTGTTTTAAGGAAATAAACAAATTTCAATACATGGTCAAAAATTTTAAAAAAAATAATCTAAAACTAAAGTAAGTAGTCAATATTTAGGTCCCCCAACCAAGAGATCGTCGGTCTGACATAACGGTCCACTATCAAAATAAATCGTTTCATTCACAAATACAACATGTCATAACAACATGATCATACAATTAAACATTGTGAAATGGCTTTACGCGTGGAATTCCACCGGCCGGCGGTCTCCGAGCCAACGCCCGAAAATGGTAAATTTCCGTCGGATTCCCGGTACGGCGGGTGATCAATTCAAATGAATCGATGTCGGTGTGGCCGCGGCCGGCATTGCTGCGTTTTTGCGCGGGTTCGATTCCGGGAGACCTCCACCGTTGATACTGCTAGGCTAATTACAATTTACTGGATCATTCATAAATAGGCAGGTAGCTAAATGTTTTTTTTTTCTGTTCTCCTTACTAACTCTATACACCTCACATCTTACATTTTAGTACTATGTCAGTCAGTGTTGCTAGTACTTTACTTCCGTTAATGGTGGTCTTATCTATCAGTTTTAGAATAGAATAGAATAGAATTGAAAAATATTTATTTAGCGCCACACAATAAACATAAAAATAACAATACAAATTAAAATTAAACTATTGTGTAACAAATGCAATTTGACCACTATCTCGCCGTGATCTATGATAGTACAGCACGTTTGTCTAAGATTGATTCCCTCGTGGTTTGATCTCTATTCCATTTATTTTTTTATACAACTAAAGTAGCAACCAAGCGTACGGCCCACAAGGTAAGCGGTTACCGCAGCCTATGAACGCTTGCAATACTAGAGGTATCACTCGCGGGATGCCACCTTGAGGCTAAGATCGAAAGCCTCATGTGCCAGTAATTACACCGGAAACCATACCCTTCGAACCGGAACACAGCAATACAAACGTTACTGCTTGACGGCAGAAATAGGTATGGTGGTAGTTCTTCCCCGGACGAGCTTTATCACAAAGAACTCTACTCCTCATCATCCATATTTAATTCATCTCTATCGTACCATAATAACTGTTAGGTAATCAAGGTACTTGTGATCGCGTCGTTATTTCCATGTTAGTCGTTATTGTGTTGTCACTGAGCTCACAATCCATATTTATTTCATTGACGGGTGCTGCAAAAAGTTTCATTGAGTTGAGGGTCTACTCTTGCGGACTAATGCGATAAATCGTGAAACTTTTCGTTATTCAGCTTATGTCCGTGAACGCTCAGAACTAAGGTGTCACCGACATAAGTTGAGCTACGATATTGGCCACGATTATCGTTTGTCGCTTTCTAGAGTAGACCCACTGTTGGCCTGAATACGTCAGGTTTCTTGCCGCGGCCCGAGCCGGAGACACTCTTTGCAGCTTCCCTAAAGGGAGAGGGTCTTTTGACTTGCTTTATACTGCTAAAATTGAAGAAGTATCTCAAGATTTAAAAACTTTACTAGCGAGTTATACAAGTCTTATTTAAATTGCTATAAACAATTTAATAGGCTTAGCTTACGCAGGTTGGCCTCGTTCAAAACTGAGCGTGGTAATTTTCATTTTGTTCTAGATCATGGACTGTTTATATCTAGAACCCTACATTGAAGTTCAGCTGCTTCGCTAGCTGTAATTCTTTTAAAACTTTTAATGTAAAAAATGAGCTAAAAATCAATTGAAAATGATCTAAGAAATGTCAAATAGGTACTGAAATAATAGGCTGGACGTATTAGCCCATTTATAGCAACAGAATAATCATAATTAATCCGAAAATAATGAAATTCAGCTGATAATTGATAGATTCAGGCGTTACTTTGCGGAAATCCATTACAAAATAAAAAACAGACGAAAAATCTCTAGTACTATTCCGCTTAACCTTTTAACTGATGAGGTCACACAGTTACCACAGTTAACCTCAAAAGAAAAATATCGACACGTGTTTCATCCCTCCACGGGACATCCTCAGGACCATCGTTTTGTTCTCCTGCAGACGTGTTGCTCCGTCGATATTTTTCTTTTGAGGTTAACTGTGGTAACTGTGTGACCTCATCAGTTAAAAGGTTAAGCGGAATAGTACTAGAGATTTTTCGTCTGTTTTTTTTATTTTGAAATTCAACTGGTCTTTAAACAAACCTACTTTTGTAAGCTCTACTCACACCACATATCTACACAAAGAAAATAAACCAGAAATATATACGAACAACCCTTACATTGTAAGATGTTATGCAAGTGCATGATGCCTCACATGCACAAATGCATCGTAGTAACAATACATGAAGGTCTTTTCATCTAATTACTATTTGAAGAATCACAAATTAATGACAAAAGTGTATCGGTGGGGTCTGTCTGCGGCCGGGTGACGAGGCGCAGGCGGGCCGCGCGCGTGGGATGCCCGCATACTAAACGCGGCCCACCCGCAACCACATTGCGCAGAACCTGTGTCTTCTGCTATTTAGGGTTTTTCGCCAAACAAACATTTAACTGACTCAAGAATAACACGACAAAAACTTGATGACCAATAGAATATTTACGAGGGCTTACGAAAAAGGAATGATATTATCTTTGGTACTTACTTACTTACTTAGCTGGCTAAGTTGATCTTAACAGATCAACGAAGTTAAGCACTGTTCCGCGTAGTCATCATTTGGATGAGGACCGCCAGTGGCAATTTCCACTGAGCGCTCCCGTGCTTCGGAGGGCACGTTAAGCAGTCGGACCGGCTTTTTCAAAGTGGTTAGGCCATGACAGAGGCCTTCGGGCGGCCAAGAAACTCTGTCACCAGAGTTGGCCACTGACTCATACGAACTTACTACCGGCTTCGTGTCACTAGATTATCTTAAAAAACCTAGCGAAAATGAGTCCGTAAATCTGTCAAAATACTCGTACTACAGGGATACAATTTAAACTTCAAACCAACGATGAGTCGTTCAAAATAAGAATTTATTGTTTCATGATGATGATGCTGATGTCCTCCTTGAAGTATCCGTCAACGGCGAACCCCGTTAGCTCCGGACATGAGAGCGTAGATGACTCGCAAAGACAAGTTTAGTTTTGAAGATCCTGTTACAGGGCGCACAATGCAACTGACCTAGCGAATCGTAAGCGTAAGGAAGGCTTAGGACGGTTCTTATTAAGAAGGCGCTTGTCATCGAGATCTTTCAGTCGATTTAATTCGCAATTTGTCACGGCTTTGTTAACATTATTTTTTTATAAACAGGACTTGGTAAGATCGAACGCTAGCCGACGCCGATGAACACTGTTCCTAGCGTGCATCATACAATGTAAACGCATTTGTAACTTGCGCTAGATTCAAATCAACACTTATATCGCACACAAATCGATCAACGATACAGCATTAACATAAACGATCATAGCTTTCTCTGTATGCCCAACCTCGGACATTATCCACAATTATGTCCAACACAAGTGAAGCATGCACGCGCACGCGCACCGCATGCATAAACAATGCATAGTTGAGACATCAAATAAACAACATTACTGATTTTACTACCATCATTTGAACTGGCATTCGTTTCAATCTTATAAATTTTATGAAATCGTTTTTCACAATCACGCGGCCGTGTGTTGATTGTCAGTCACAGTTGCTATTAGTCCCAGTGACCTGTAAAAAGTCCTTATAATGTTTATTAATAATAATAATAATATAAACGTTTATTTTGTTACATAATTTTTTTTTTGACAAGTATTTAATAATATATTATTAAAATGGCCACCACTCAGCATATGCTACGGCAGAACGATTTCGGCGCCGAGTGCCGACTTTCTCACTTTGCCAACTTTTGCAATATTCAATGTAAGTATTAGCGGAGTGCCGACTTTAAAAAAATCCTATGTATTTGTTCGCTGATTGTCGACTTATTATAAATTTACGTATTTTATGAGTACTTTGCCTACTATTATAAACTTCGTTACTTCTGAAAGCACGATACCGACTGTGGTACAATTAAGTTAAAAAATGTTGGGGGGTTCAAGTAGCGCACACCCGTTACTTCAGTTTTATACTTCCATGGGCACGCTTGTGTAACAACTCATGCCGTAGCGTTGGTTTTCTGTAGTCGCCTAAAAATATGTGAGCGTATAAGCGGTACTGCATACTGCATACACGCAATGCAATACAATGTATAGGGGTGGTATTTTAATCAATCTTAGCCAGATATTATGTTACGAGCACTTGAATGGAGATATTTTTTTAAATTTATATTTTTTTTAGTAAAGCAAACTAGTTTGTTTGGGTCAGTGGCCAATTCTGGAGTTAATAGGCTACTCAAAGTCTCCGTCGTGGCTTTAGTGACTCATTATTTTTGAGTAAAGAGTGAGTGAATAAGTAAGTTCGTGTGAAATAACAAATATGAGATCTATCCTATTTATTTTTGCTATTTTGATGGTGTTGTCATTATGGTGCATGATTGCATTACATTTACCCATGAGTGCTGGTTACCGGGCGCGGCGCGGCGCAGGCGCAGGTGCTTTATGGTTATTAAACTAAATCCAATCAGCCGCGCTGCGCGTGCACACCGAGACGTCTCGAACTAGGGATGGGATATATACGTAATTATTACTGTTCAGGCGAAGCTAGTCAAAAATGCATTATTTCAAAGTGGCTAAAAAAAAGGAAAAAAAAATAGACTAAACGCAAAAGAATCCGCAGGGACGTGTATTTCCGATGTCCCCATTAACCGTTTCCCCGTTAATGGGGACAGTGAGATTTTCATAATATTATTAAAAAACATTCCCGTTGTCCCCATTGTCAATAATCTATTAATGGGGACAGTAACATTTAAATAAAATAATAAAAAATGAGAGGCGTCTGAGTTATATGATCTCAGTGTGTAAAGAGAGCGAGTAAGTTTAAGAGTAGTAGAGTTCTCTGTGATAGAGCTCGTCCGGGGAAGGACTACCACCAAACCTATTTCTGCCGTCAAGCAGTAATGCTCGCATTGCTGTGTTCCGGTGTGAAGGGTATGGTTTCCGGTGTAATTACTGGCACATGAGGCTTTCGATCTTAGCCTCAAGGTGGCAACCCGCGAGTGATACCTCTGGTATTGCAAGCGTCTATAGGCTACGGTAACCGCTTACCACCTTGTGGGCCGTACGCTTGGTTGCCACTTCAGTTGTATAAAAAAAAAAGTCATAATTAGATTATAATCATAGTTAGATTTGAATACAGTTTCAGGATCAAACTAATTATTGAACATAAATTAAATTCTGTCAATTTCGCGATACCAGTCTGTCTCTGACATCAGCTAACTAGCCAGTAGCTAAAGGCAATCTTGACCGATTACATACACGGTGACTCACACGTGAGCACAGGTAGGTAACCACATGCACAAAAGCAATATTGAAACAATGCTTACTGATATTTTGGCATACAAAAAAAAACAGTGTTAAGTTATTTAAATATTGCTATAAGAGCTGGTGGTTCCACCCTGAACAGATATTAGTACTATTTACACAACGGCCACTCACCCCCTCGCACCGGTTTGACTTACCTCACTCCGATCATAAGTTCGTAGGCATTTTCATAGGCGCTAAAGCAAAGGGTTTCTCACACATACAACGGCCATCGTTTACGTACACTATGCATGTGGCGCTATTACCACGCGTATGTTTCATACATTTTATTAAGAATGTCCGGGGTGTGGTGCAAGGTAAAAAATTTCAATCCAATTTACTAGAATCCAAATAAAGTCAGCAATTCATTTTTGATTGAGCAAGAAAAATAGCAGAAGCTTCTAACAAAGGTGACCATTTCCCAGCACTACTATACGTTAGGGATGCGCTTGCGTTGGTTTAATAGTTGCAAGTAGAGTCGCGACCTGCGCCTGCGCGGTGATTACGTAATGACGGGGTGCGGGCAAGTGCAGCTTACTGTCACGGACGTGCAGCAGAGCTCCTGACCTTCGTGGGGAAACCAACTCTTCTCTCAATTTAAATAAGATTAGGTAAGGATTGTTCCAGCTGTTTAATTGAAAGCGTTTTTGAAAGTTTATACAGGTATTTTTTATTAGTGCATAATATTCAAGGAATATGTTCCACACGCACACACATTTTTTTTTATAATGTTGTCTGAAAAATCTTTAGTAAATCGATAAGGTTTTTTTGGTTGATTATAAATTATCCTTGTTGAAAATCGAAAAGGGAGCGTGCGGCGCGTGTCAATGTCCCGCGCGTGTCAATGAAAATCTTTGGCACAGTAGTTTCATTTGCTACAGTGCCAGTGACCTTTAACAATATCCTAAACACAGTTAGTGCACATTGCCGCTTGGCTGCAGGCAAGATATCTGGCACTGCGGTGGCACACACCAAGATGAACTCTTGCGTGAAGTGTTCTACCAGGTACCACCATGTCTTTAGTTCTGTATCGTCGTTTTTTTATTCGCATGTCGCTTTTAATTTTACGTGATACCAAAGACAATGTAATTTGAGGTTGTACGCATAATACTGTTCCCAGAAAAATACATTGCCAACCATAATGCGTTCTGGTTCAGCTCGAATTCCGTTCATCTCCGAGTAAATCACTAAAATAACCAGTTTGCGATGCTAATAAGTATAAGCTTTACGGCGAATGTCTCGGGATAAAGGGCAGGCGGAGGCTGGGAACCTTGCATGTTATTAACAATGTGAGTAATTTAGGAGACATCGCCCGCGCCTGCCCCGCGCTGGCCCCGCGCCGCGCCCGCGCCCAACGTGTTATTATCGGCCGGTGCGGTGGCGAGCTCGGGCCACAGGGCACGCGATCCCAGAAGCATATCTTCCTGGCTGTGCATCTTTTGATACTACGACAGTATACTTTTAACCTTAATTCCTCACGTCATCTTCATTCCTCACGTCACGTCCCGTCACATCAAGTCACGTCACTTGATGCTCTTAGGCGGGCCCTACACCTACAAAAAACAAGTTTGCGCAATACAATTGATTGTTTAGGGTTTTTATTTTTAGCCACAAGTAGCAACACTGTAGCTGCAGCCAAATCTTGGTCTGACATCTTGTTCACTGAACAGTTCCGTTTGCTCCCGCTCACGCGAAAAAGTCGTCAATTAATAATTGATCGTTTGAGTGAGCAGGCCGATTCAATGATATTGCGCATTATAAATATTGTGCAAACTTATTGTAGGTGTAGGGCTCGCCTTAGATGAGTCACCTTACGTTGTTGTCGACCCATCGAGCTTTCGGAAGCTCTAGCTACAAGCTCTACGCTCATTTCTGTTCACTAGCTCCTGTATTATTGTTGATCTAATTAAATAATTTTTGTTTGCCTATGAATGATGCTAACTGTGAAATAGTAATTTAGTTCGGGTAACAAACAGTACATGTCCAAAATACCCTTTTAAAGGGGATTTTGACACTAACCCTATTATTATATCTAATGTTTGTTATCCAAAGCAAAAAACCTGAAAATGTGAACATCAGCCACGTCTTGTGATGCTAGTCGGTTTAAATATGAAAATACAGCCAATTGATGATTTTTTTGATTTTTTTTTTAAATAGCCATGCAAATCGCAATATCCAAAATCTAAATAGTTCTTGTATCGCTAAACTGCAAAGACATTTTCACCTTGCTAAATTAAATACTCGTAGTAGATATTGTAAAAAAATTTAATTCAGCAATAAAGGCTATATCTATCTATATCTATTAGTAAATATTGGGTTAGTGTCGAAATTACATTTGAAGACCCTTTGAAGGGGATTTTAATTTTTTTTGTGTCAAAATCCCCTTTTTTAGCGTCAAGTTTAAAGGGCATTTTGAAACAAAAAAAAACCCAAAATTCCCTTTGAAGGGTAATTTATATTCTACAGATGACAGAGGTCGCTCCAGTTTTGTAAACTTTATAATTTGCATGAGGTTGTTTGAACTGTGTCATTATAGCACGTAAGATGCGCGTACGCAAATCACGGCGGCCGGCCCGCCCCTTGCGCCGGCTAATAACAACCGCGCCACAGCTGCGGCAACAGTCCGCACATTATGCAGCATCGGAATTATCTCAAACTATACACAATTACTGACCCAGACCTGTACCAGGGCCCTGCTCGATAGCGCACTCGTTCGCTTTTTGGGAGATTAAACATTTTAACATTTGGTGATTGGCACAGAACTATATTTAAGTAGAATGAGTGAGTGTATGTACTCTTTACTCGCCGCGAAACTCAGTCCGCTCCCAACTGGGGGCGATGTGGTGCTAGTGCCTAGAATAGGTTTGCTGCGTGCTAATCGATGCTTTTATATAATTTATTTTCGCGCGGCTTATGTTTCCCATCACTATTATAAATTTGTATGTAAAATACAAATTATACGCAAAATGTTGCACGCTGAAATGTTTCTACTTTAATATAGTTCTGAGGTGATTGGCATCTTGATTCTGACACTGGTGCATGGCACATGTCTTTCAAATTCGTAGTTCTTAAACATGTTGGTTTCCTTATAATGTTTTCTTTTACCGTATGAGAGCACTGGCATTAGGCACATCATTATTCGAATAAAAATATATATTGTAGCACGACCTAGTTCAAAACTACGACCCTAAGATGGGAAGGCGGGATCATTACCACCACCACCAGCAGTGCTTTTCACCAGTGATCTCACAAACTTAATTTTTACAATGAATGTAGAGCCACACAACAATATGACTCTGTATCGTTTCGTGGTAGGGAGGAACTTATTCATCGCGCTCATTACAATATTAATCAATGCTTTTACCTCGCCGAGACAAATAAACGAGTTGGGGATATTGTTCATCGACATCGATCGACATGGGCGCACAGCACTAGCGGCGCGCACGGTAATAGTGCGGGGACAGCGAGCTACCTCTGCATTATCGATCATATTTCCCCATGCAAATTATTATACTGAGGGGCCATTATTGTTTATAATTAGGTCAGTGAACGCAATTTGGAGATAAAATGAGAAAACGTGCTTTTACAGACAGTGATTTAATTAGATAGCAACAGATCCTTTTTATTTTAACCATTTGCCTAAAGTAATAAATAATGCATTGTTTTAAGAACACTCCCTGAATTATTTTAATCTCTAGAACTGACTCTCTGTTTTCAGTCAGCCAGTAACGATTTTTTATTAAAAAGATAGTGGATCGCCCCGCGACTTTGTCCGCGTTGACAATACAATACAATAAAATAGTTTTTTAATAACGCCAAGTTACATGTCAGAAAGGTACAATATCTATATTTAGGAATAGTGACCTAAGTTATATTATGTATAAAAATTCGGCAATAATAATTAATAATAATAATTGAGTTTTTTAAACAATCTTCATCTTCCTGCTGCGTCCTCTAGGCGTTGAATTTTGAGAATTCCTTTCTTAGCGCAGCCCTCCGTCGTAAGAGCAATGTACCCATATTTCTATAACTTATAGGCTGAGAGTTGATCTGTCAGTCAGTAACGAAAGCCGTTTATTATAATTTCTGATAATGATGGTAGCTGTAGACAAGGCAGTTGTGTGAATGACCATAGTCGAAGTATCGCTGAACGCAATAAATATTGCAGCAAGCTGCAGTGACACGCGAGATAAGCGCATCGTGACCGCGCCGCGCCGCGCCAGCACTAGGGAAACTACGAACCTGGGTTTTATATCATCATAACAGCCTTCTAATGTTCCCACTGCTGGGACACAGGCGTACTCTGGAGAGAGAGTAGGCCAGTGGTGCACATCATCATCATGACAGCCTTCTAATGTTCCCACTGCTGGGACACTGGCCTATTCTCAGGCGAGAGTGATTGGGTCTTAATCCACCACGCGGACCCAATGCGGATTGGCGGATGGCACATGTCTTTCGAATTTTAGTTCTTGGACATGCCGGTTTCCTCACGATGTTTTCCTTCACCGTATGAGAGCTCTGGCATTGCGCACATAAATTTTTTGAACAGAAAAATCCATTGGTGCACGACCGGGTTTGAACCCACGACCTTCGGATCGGAAGGCGGGGTCACTACCACTAGACCACCGGTGCTCTTTCACAGTGGTGCACATTTCTTTTGAATTTTTTGACTGCCGGATTTCTAACAGTTTTTTCCGTCACCAATGTTTTCAATTGGCACTTTATATAAACATTTTGAATTTTCATGATGGTGGCCACAACACTTGCACACATCAAACACACCCAGCGGTCAAATAGCTAGCCTTCGGGCCCGCTTTCGTTGACTTTGCTAATTGACATAAGACTGACAATATTTAGAGTGCTGCTAAAATGATGATTTCGTGACTGACCCCACACCGGTATTAGACACTACGATTATTATAGAACCACATCTCCAGCCAAAAACATAAGACATAAAATCAACACCCTAGAAGTGGCAGATGCTATACTGTGTCTTACACATTGTGCGCATCATCCCAGCGCAGGCGCACTGTTAAATCACGCGGTTATGAGAAGCGCATCGCGATACTGCGCCTGCGCTGACCCACAGCCGGCGGCGAGGCCAGACAGAGACCTGATACGCTCTCGTCTGCTTTCCGGTATCATGGACCATTTTTATGACGAGGCTAGTTTTATTTTCACAAATAAACGGGATATTTACCATGATTTGTGAGTTTGATTTCCGATATTTCGGCGCAATTACATGCACCATGATCACGGGAGAACATCCCGTTAATAACAATGATACTTAGTTTAAAAACTATAAGGCCAAAACTAGGCAAAGTAAGTCCGTGTAAATCAGTGGCCAACTCCGGTTGACGGAGTTATAGGCCGCCCAAAGGCTTCTGTGATGGCCCAACAACGACTTAACGCTTGCTTAACGATTAACGAAGTGATCTCATTTGAGGCCACATGCACTTGGCTGTGGCTTAAAATGAGCACCTATGGCGGTCACCCTTCCAAATGGCGATTACGCGAAACAGTGCTGACTTCGTTGATCTGGTTATAAACAACTTAGCCAGCTATGCCACGAGCCAAACCTTAGCAAAGACATTCCTAGAGTTTTTTTTAGCATGCGGTTGAATATTGTTTAAGTGGCAACACTATTCATCGGAGTTATTTGTGTGAAGTGGAGCTTGTTTACTTCCGAGTAAGCCTGCACACAGCCAAAAGTGTTTCGTAATCCTTATCTTGCAGTTATTAGTATAATCACAAAAATACAAGATTCATATGAAAATCCTGTCGATAAGAAAGGCCAAAACCAACAAACATTAATGCAGGTCACTTCCAGGAACTATATCTATGCGCAAGCGCCTCGACATAGAAGTTATGGCATATATCAACCTGGTGATAGCTCGACGTCACCTCAATTCAAGCGGTCCAGTATTATTTGAATGAAACATTCATATTGCAACAGTTATTATTCACGTTTGAAATGGCAGCACATCAATTCGAAAAACGTTAATCGTCTCAAGCAAGTGAATGAAATAGTCAACTCGTGACGGGTAGCTTTTTCAGCTTTCGCGGTCTACGCGAATGAATCATCACGTAATGAAAAGTCATCAACCAGATTGGCGCCTGTTTACGACGCCTCCGTTCAGTGACAGCTTATGCTTAAGTCATCAAAGAACGCATGACAGAGTAATCAATCCAAGTCCTAATTAGTTAGTATAATTATGAATATTGTAGTTATGTAAATAATATTTAGTACTTATAAGTTAGAGTTTAACTGTTCAGTCACACAGTCGCTGTAGCTGAAATAGGTCAGGACATCATCATTATGCTTAAGTCCCGATAATGGTTGACAAGGCGGCACCGGGGTACTGAGCTGATGCTATTCGTCTGCGTCAACCTCAAGCCAGCTTACACACGCTATCTTATCATGATCGATATAAACTTACAAGACTTGTGTCTCGTGTAATAGTGCTGTACTTATTCGGCACTGGTTTTTGGTGAATTGTAAACTAACTTGTCAGCTCACGTTCTTTGAGCTGTCATGGGCAATCAGTCCGACATCAGAAGAACAATACCATCTTTAAACACCCACACAGTGAGCTCGGAGTCGATATAGTTCACACTAATCTTTCTAATTTATAAAGTTTGGATGTTTTATGCTTGAGGTAGTAACAAGCCAGAACAACAACAAGAGTAGTAGAATTCTTTGTGATAGAGCTCGTCCGGGGAAGGACTACCACCACACCTATTTCTGCCGCCAAGCAGTAATGCTCGCATTGCTGTGTTCCGGTGTTAAGGGTATGGTTTCCGGTGAAATTACTGGCACATGAGGCTTTCGATCTTAGCCTCAAGGTGGCAACCCGCGAGTGATACCTCTGGTATTGCAAGCGTCCATAGGCTGCGGTAACCGCTTACCATCTTGTGGGCTGTACGCTTGGTTGCCACTTCAGTTGTATGAAACAAAAAAAAAAACAACCTTAAGCAAGGGTTCCATTATTCTGTCGTGGAATGTCGTGACGCGTCATAAGTATATTGTATCCATACATTTACAGAACGCGCCACAGCACACTGCGCTTTACTAATATAATTCTAACCATACAAAATGTATGGATACGATATGCTTATTAGGACGCGTCACGAACACGATACGCCACGACAGAGTAATGTAAACGCGGCTTTACTCTTGAACGCGATCTGTATTGGACAAATATTGGAATATGACATTTCGTAATTTTGACAGCAAACCTAGCGCCAAATTCAACCTTATTTTCAAGAGTACACAAATTTGACAGCAGTAAATAGAAATTGAGATAAGATCGTAAATGTCATTGGATTCAAGAGTAAAGCCGCGGATCTGTATGAAATTTGGCACAGGTTTTGGAACAATTTCATAGTGGCCCAGGTCTTTGTAACACCATAGAAAAATTAGAAAAAAATATAAGATATAGTAACCCACAATGTTTCTAAACAGACAAACAAAGTTCTAAAGGAAAAATATTTATTGTGTTGAGTTTCCTCTGTTTATTGTGAAATGGGAACACTAAAGGTCCGCCATGACTGCTATAATTAGTCAATGATCGTGACGCATCTTGACTTTGACAGTACCTAATAATTAACGAATATACAATAGACGACCGATGTGGCGCAGCGTGCGCAGGTCCGCATGCGACGCAGAGGTTGCGGGTTCGATTCCCGCCTCGGAACAAATGTTTGTACGATCTACAAATATTTGTTCCGGGTGTTCTGGGTATTTTCTATATATAATAAAAAATATCTATCTATGTATTGTATTGTATTAAATATATATCAGTCATCTAGTACCCATAATACAGCTCTGTTTAACAGCAGCTTACTTTGGGGTTAGATGATGCTGTGTGGATTGTCCAGCATTATTATTATTATTATTATTATTATTATTAACCCAGTTGTTCGTTAAATCCGCCATATTGTTTTGCATTGTGTTGCACTCCTTCACATAGATAAACTTACTTTAGATTATGAAAAAGCCTAAATAAAATAAATAAACAGTGTTATATGGTTTCTTATGATTATCTAATTACCTAGACCCCTACAAAAGAGCAGGGCCCGGCTCCATACTACGTGAAACAACTCCTTTAATATAAATTTAAGAATATTTATAAGCTTAAAATCTAGATAATGTCTATGTAGTGTTGCAGATGTCTATAGGCGACGATGACCGCTTTCCATCGGGCGTTTAATATAAATTTAAGAATATTAATAAGCTTAAAATCTAGATAATGTAGTGTTGCAGATGTTTCTAGGCGACGATGACCGCTTTCCATCGGGCGGCTCGTCTGCTTGTTTGTCACCTTATGACATAAAAAAGTGACAAATAGCAAAATAGCAGGCGCAGACTTGATTCAAAGACAAAGCACTGGCAGTTGCTAGTGTAGGCCGCGCAGTGCAGTGTGCCTGTGACTAGGTTGTACTCGTTGTTATAACTCGTGTTGTTCGATGCTATTCACTCTCGTTGTACCTTTTGCGGGCGCGGCGTGGGGCCTCGCGCGCTCAATAAATAAATTTAACTCGATTATCTGCGCGGCGCCGCGGCCGCTCGCTGCTTCGCGAAATGCGAGGGTAATGATAGATATTATGTAACGACAGCTCATAGCAACGATGCAAAATATTGAGATCGTGTTTTCTTGTTTCACCCTTTCATTGTCGGAAGCAATACAACTCTCTTACCTAAGACACGTGCATAGACTTAGTTTATAGCTTCATAAAAATGGACTACATTACCGATATATTTTAAGTACTAACTATTAAAAGGCAATGATTAGTAGGTACTTAATTAAAATACTAACTAGTATCTGTACAGTGTACATGCATAGTTGCGCAAAGGCTCTCATGAGAAAATATTACATAGGTAAACTTATCTAGTAACTCACAGTTCTGTAATTTAAGCCCTACCAGCCTTAGAATTGAACTGACATTGCAGTTGCAATCGGAACTGGAATTTGAATCAAACATTAAAAGTAATTTCTAGAAATGCACGATTTATTTCATCAGTTAGGGGCGAGAGAGCGCTACTCTACTTTTATTGCTTTAATTATTTGTTTGGCTGAGCCTAGGGAAATACTTTATTGTTGATTCTATCGAACTCTGTACGAATATCATTTTGTTGGATTTATTTGTGCACTACCTACTATTAAAAGAGCTCATGGCTCGTGGTGCTACCACTATGTTCCACAAGTATGACCATTTACGATGTGCCGACTATTTCTACAATTTCTTAACAGTTAGTACAGTTACCGTCGTGTCAGCACGTCCTAATAATAGTTTATTTAAATCGCCAATCATTCGAGCCTATTTAAATACTTCCTCGGAAGTCGGCGGGGGCCAACAAAGTAGCCGCCGCAAAAAGTCAACACGGAGTAGGGCTGGCTTGAGTATTGGAAACGCCGGACTAGTCCGGCTAGTCTTTTAAATTTTCGGCTATTTTCTCCTTTTTGGACACGAACTAAGAATGGACGGCAAGACAGCCAGATATTTTTAAATATGCTGGTTTCTTCGCGATGTTTTTCTTCACCGTTTTCAAAGCACTGTCGTTGCGTAGATTTTTAAATAAAAATACTCATTCATGCACAACCAGATTCGACCCCACGCTCATAGGATTGGCAGGCAAAGGCGCTATTACTATACTACTAGTGCTATTTTAACATTAATACTAACTTTCTACAAAAACATCAGCATTCAAACTGAGAAGAGAATAATATGTATAATGAATAGTAATGATGAATTCTTCTAATGTTCCCACTGCTGGGACACTGGCTTACTCTCAAGCGAGAGTGATTGGGTCATAATCCACCACGCGGACCCATTGCGGATTGTTGGAAGAATAATATTACTTATTATTTATTTTAAAATGTTGTCTATAAAAGTCCGGCTAAAGGCCCCGCTGCTGCCGACAGCCCTATTGCAACGAGTTAGAGTGTTTATAGGTATCACCGGGACGCAAATGACTCCGATTATCGCAATTAATGCCGCGTCAATGACGGCAAAAACTATAAAAGGAGCCGCAAAGGGATGCTAGTTTATATGATTAGTAAAAACATTGCATCTGCTTGATTGCGCGGATGCCCCCAACATTTGCTACTTTACAATGTTTACAAATTGACAAGACAATTTTGTGACGGAACGAGATGACTCTTTTGGTTTTACTCTGAGTTTCTACCAAAAAGCTTCGTTATTCGTCACGCTACAATGTAATGTATTCTCAATAGAGTTGGTATGGCGCGCTAGCTGCCAGCAAAAATTCCCATCCCTTTCGATTCCTTCATCTTCAAAGTTTGCAGAAGCTTAAAAACTAGTGCTTGGTAAATAATTGTTGGGTTAATGTTTTATTAAGACTATACGATTCACCGGACAAGAAGCATCACATAATATCTTATAAGATGCCTGCTGGATCATGTTTGTATAAAATCGCCGTCAAAAAAGCTTGTTATAATAATGATATTTATCGTTTCATCTGACCAATCAGAGCTGTCCGACCGGCTGGACGCCGGACGGCGATGGGCGAGGTGGCATTTCCTCGATTATAATGCGTTTAGTTTTTGCTGATGGCAATTACGCAGCATCTGTATGCACGCGGCAGAACGCACCTCCGAGGCAGGCAGCACTGTAACGACGCAGTGCAGGATGCAGACAGACAACTTGAAGGGCTTGAATTATTCACATCACAGTAAATGAGTTCACACGTGAGTCCAGCATGGGAACACCAAACGCCTCTAGTGCGGTGATTACTTCACGAAAAAGTAGAGACCAAAACATGATACAAATCTAGAAAAATCTTGTTTAATAATCAATTTGTATAACTTTAAAATGCTCTTTGCTCTGCTTGTGTTCGAATGCAACACTTCCTTGTGTCACCCACAAGTCCACAACCACTCTGCAGTCGCTCGGTTCAACTGCACTATTAGTTAGATATATAAACTACTTGCAACATAACAACAGAATTTGCGCTTCGCAACAATAAAAACCACTCTCCGGATGCTAAGAGAAAACTAAACTTATGCAAACACTCCAAGCCACGAACGACGAATTCCAGAACTGCCCTCTCGTTTATGCCGTGGTTTTTGCGTGGCGGCTGCGTGCCGGCGGCGTGGGAGCGACGCGAAATCGACGTGGTGTCATCTGCCATTTACATTTCCTTGTGAATATGGACAGCAATTAGTGAAATTAAGATTCAATCTACTGATCATATCTGTGAGAAAGAATCCTGAATTGCTTCGTGGAAGGGGGCCATCTCTGATTATGTAACATTTACTTATCCAAATTAAGCATTGTTTAATGTGGTTGTGACATAAAGTCCATCATATCACGTGCCTACCTCGGTAGCGCGGCTCTTTAGTCAACTCATCCCGCGCGGTAAGCGAGTCAAATGTTTTATGATCTGAATGTCCGGATCTGGGGTTTGTGGTACCAATAAGAACTTATACCAACAACACAGGGAATCATAGTGCGAGCTGAATTCTTAAAAGGATAGATCTTAAAAATGGTGGGCTGATTTTAGACCAAATTCACCCTTCGAAAGAAATAAAACGTTGGTAGATACTGTTAGAAATACCTGTAAGTTGAAGGATCCAAATAAACTAAGCAGAGCTACTAAGCGTAGGTTGATAACGTGATGACATTCTATTAGTGATATGAACGTGATGCCATTAAAATGATATCTGCAAGATATCTTGAAATATCTCGCAGAGACGAGTTTTTGTCTTGGCCAGTTTCCACCTAAGCCTTGTGGCATCCAACGTGGTGTGATGCTGGTGTCAGTAGGTATGCTCTTTGTATCTTTTTCGTGGTTAATGGCCGCTCCATTTCCAGAGGTGTAAGTAACGAGCCAGCCGAGAAACACAATTAAGGATGATTCCGATAATTACTTTCAAACAAGAGGTCAGCAAAAACTTTGCTTTCTCAAAAGCAGTGTCACCTCCATCAATCCGCAATGCAAATAACTTATTGTGCTCCTCAAAAAGTGGATTTGGACCTTCTAAATTGTATTTTGGTCGGTCGCTGCATACGATGAATATTTCATTATCTGTGGCAAAACAGCGGCAGCAGCTCTGCGCGTTTGCATGTTCCCGCGCAGCGCTAAGGCAAAAAGCCACGCATTCAAACGATCTGCCCTTGTTGAGGGCCTCTTGATCCATTCAGGTAGGACAACACTTGCTAAATTACTTGAAAAGGTTTTAAGCCGGTGTTTGGATATGTTTTTGGGTTCCGGCCTGGAAAATGCACGCGTATAATTATACCGTTTTTGTTGCATTGTCTCGTGGTAGAATTTTAAGTTTGTAAATACACAACTTTGGCCAAAGAATGCACTATTTCAGTCCTGACAACAAACCATCTGGCTGACCACCGACTGGATGACAAACTAGAACCTTTGAAACAACGTCATCACTGGCTGGATGATCTTTATTTATAAATGTCCACATCCACACAGAGTTCGATAAAATAGAATGAACCTTGATCATTAGAGTATTCGTAGTCAAACCACTCGTGATCCAACTTTGGCCGTATAACCTCAACCTTGAAACATCAAATCTTGAAACTTGGACCTTGGCCAGTTTTTACGGCACCTGCTTAAATTATTCACCGGGATGATAGACAAGCCTCAAAAGGCTTGCGATCATTAACATATTCAATCGCAGACAAAATGTCCGGAGAGCGGAATGTGCTGAGGCATGTCAAAGGACGAGCCGCAGAAGAGCGTGCAGAAAGCAGGTAATCGGTACCGTACCTACTACTGTGTGAAATTAAATTAAATGAAAAATTAAATGAAATGCTTTTATTTGACACACACAAGTACAAAGAACAGACCGAAGAAAGAACATTTTCTATGGAACAATGAAAATACAGGTAGGTAGAGGCAGGTAACTAAATACATAATTAGTATAAAAAACTATAAGTAGGCATAGGCAGCCACCAACTACTTACCAGAAACCAATCAGTCCAGAATCAGAACCAGAAACCAAAATTACCGGCAGTAAGTCAGGTAATCGCGTGCAGCACCAATTCGGATGGTCAGGAATGGCATATACTTAATAGGTATAAGAAAGCAAATAAGTATATTATAATACTTGTACTCTAGCAGAAAATAAAGTCAGGTTCTAGTGATGATGACATTTTAGTCAACGTTCAGTTTAGGATCTTCTAGTAAGTTTGAGTTTACTGTAGGTGTAGCTGTAGGGCCGTATGCTTGTTTGCAAGTTAAGTGTACAAACTAGTAAAAAGTGAAGTGTTAGGACAGATTTATACCCGCTAGGTACTGAACCGAGTGTTGACTGTTGTCCGCCCGGTTCACGTGTGAATCCAGCCAACGGCACGCAAGAGAAACGCAGCCATTCAAATATCGCTAGTCATGTCTCGGATGCCGCTTACTCGGGATTAAGCGACAAAAATTGCTCAATTTTTTGTCGTTTTCACCTTCAAGACGTAACATCACGGTGACGGTGACATTGGAGCGAAGAAAGTCGTTATGCCGAAATATTTATAATGTGCCTTCTGGAATTATTCTTAATAATGTCTGCTTGTTAGTTTTTGGGCGTTTGAGGATGGAAATTAATAAATTTTATATTATATTGTCTTTGTTGTTTTTGTTAATGCGCTGCAACAATTAAGATAAAATCGACTTCCTGCGACCGCTTTAATGTCATCGGTTCATGATAAGCAAGGCTACAGATTAAAATGAATCTGTTGTCAGTGGCCGAGTCGCTTCCCATGGTGTTTCTCAGATGGGATATCGCCCTCAAACAACATGTCGAAGAGTCTGGTAACCCGACCGCCCTATAAAAGCATGTTAGGCTCATCAATCAAACAGACGACTGACCCGGTAGAGTATACAACATTTTACCTCAGGAGCTCACGACCTTTGGAACTCCAAGTGCGGGAATCAAACCCGCACCTTTCCAGCCAGACACTATAGGTCCCAGAAGTTCTAACCCTTTCTTTCAACAAAGTTCTTATATAGTATTAAGCAGTAGGTAATACCCATCTTTTGTGCTATAATTTAAAGGGTAACTTAGGGGTCAAATATTATTTTATCAGTTTATTTAATAGAACAAAAATAATCTGTAAAAAAAACTCTAGCTCTATAATATTGTATTAGTACGTTTTAAAGAATAGGCAAATATGTGCCAAGAACGTGACCCTAGTCTATGAACCTTTTCTAGGAGTGGTCAACGAATTTGAATAATTTTCTAATAACAATATTTGGCTCAGAGCTTAACTGAGTGTGAGCCTAATGGTATAATCACCTTAATAACCTCCTATGGTTTCGGAAGCTTAATCTAACACAGCATGTCCAATAGTTTCTATCAACTTTGCCACAGAATACGGAATAGTTAGTATGAGCTTTCGACACAGATTATCAAAGAGTTTCTACTGTTTTTGTGTCGGCTAATGTCCTCCCGCGGCGGAACCGCTTGATCTACCCTCATTTATAACAATTATCGCCGAGTATAAACACCGTAGTTAAATTCGGGAACACCTTCATTAATAGAGTTGCCCTGGGCCTCTGTAAAACTAAACAAACCAATTTAAACCCTATTACCTAAAGGGTTAACGCTGTTTTTTCTAGCTTCATACAAACAAACGCTGGTATTTTTATTTTAGACCTTGATTGTATCGAATTTAAGTTGAGTTTGACCTTAAAAGTTTGTTTGATAGAGCTGGCGCTATTAAAAACGCATTAGATAGCTAAGATCGAGTTGTAAATTAGTAGTTGGAGGAATAGGTATTTGTTTATGTTAGATATTAGAATATTATGGGTCATTAAGATGTAAGGTATTTTGGAATGTAGACGTAAACCTATGTAGTGCCGCGGGTAAACTGATTGTTCATAATCTACTATTGTGGGTACCTTCAAGCAGTAGTGTGCAATCATTACTGTGTAGGCACGTATAAGTTTGTAAGAGTAAGAGTTCTTTGTGATCTCGTCCGGGAAAGGACTACCATATTTCTGCCGCCAAGCAGTAATGCTCGCATTGCTGTGTTCCGTTGCGAAGGGTATGGTTTCCGGTGAAATTACAGGCACATGAGACTCCATCTAACGTCTCAGGGTGGAAACACGCAAGTGATATCTATGATGTTGCAAGCGTACATAGGCTACGGTAACCGCTGACCACCAAATGGGCATTTTTGTGGCGCTTGGTTGCCACTCTAGTGGTAAAAAAAAGGCACTGTAGCAAGTGAAATTACGAGACACGTCTCGGGGTGACGAGTGCAGTGCAGTGTCACGCAGAATTTTAAATCTTAATTTTTTTGGAGACTCTGTAGCGGCTATGGTCGGGCGTGGTGGTTACCATTAGGTGAAGGACTTCACCGTCTCGTCAATAATTATTTCCCCTTAATAAATACAGACATTAAGAAAAGTGCAAGTGGACACATTCTTAGCAAATAATTTTATTTTATAAAATAATAATAATCATCCTAGCCGGTTTCGGCTACAGGGACTATATTTTTGACTATATTTATGGGCTTGGGTGTTTAGCCCGCATATGGCTAATATATCCTATCTTTGCGCTAAAAGTTCGACCACAAAGAGCGCATGTTAACGTGCCATTAACAAAATTATAATTTATATTGGCAGGCGGTCTATTTTAGCTTCTAGTTCTCGCCTCCTTCCTTCTTCAAACTCGTTCACTTTGTTTTGAACTTGACGTCTCCACTCAGGTCGTTTTTCAGCGAGAGACTCCCAGTGATGAGGATCTATACAGCATCACTTCATGTGCCTTTTATTTTATAAAGCTAGCTAAACATTAAATTACACATTAGCCTAAACATAAGACTAGATCGTAATATTGCTGTATTTAGCAAATAATACATTGCTAAACTGTATTTAAGAAAAAGAAAAAAAAACTAAAAAGTTTGTGTGACTTCATAAAATGATTTCCAATTACCTAAGCCCCGAGCCACACTCTAGTATCCCCTACTTCCTACTCCTAAGCCTCCTTATACATACGCGCGGCACGGCTCTACCGGTCGCTGACCGATCTCATACATTTTCATACACGTCCATTTCCAGGGCTTCGTTAGAAAAACGCGGCGTCAACGCATCGACGACGCTTTGCTGCCGCACCGTAATTGTGGCGGTTCCCAGCGTAGCCCGTAGCTGAAGTAGAACAGCTGATGGTTCTTCTATGTCAAATTCGAAGCAAGTTAATTTAGTTACGACGACATCGACATTGGAATAATGTTGTCATTATACATTTAGCTATCATAAAAAGTTATAAATTTTCGTTACAAAAGGTCATGTTTACATGGTTTTGCTTATTAGTTTTTTAAACAGTCGGCACAATTATTTTTTTATATCATCATAATAACGACGGCCAAGGTTTTAGCCTGATGAATGCACCACGCTGGACCATGACAGCGGAGTCTGCCAAAACTTCATGTTTTAAGTTTTGTGAGGCACTGCATTCATCACCCCAATATGCATTTTTATTAGCCCAAATACTTCATTTGCTTCAGTGCCTTTTAAGCCTAAATACGGTACTGCTTCGAGGCAGAATATCTGACATTGTGCTGGTACCTATCGAAACGGATTCTTCCTCCACCCTACTACCAGGTAAAAAACATATTTCAAAATATTGTAAAACAGTAGCATGAAGTCCCGTGCTGTGATCTACCCAGCTAGCCTCCATCCCCTATGACATGGCGCGATACGTTAGTGTTTCTGTGAAGCCGTTGGGAACCGATCAATGGCGAGCTCCCGCGGTCCATTCAGCGGCGCCGGCGCATGTCCCGGCCCCGATACCTTGCATTACTGCCCTTAACCGACCGCCAGGAACACTGTATAAGGGCCTGCTTATGAGAAATTATGACACTAGTGGAACGCTCTTGAACTATTGAGACGACAAAGTCTCATCAGTCCGAAGAGTAGTAGAGTTCTTTGTGATAGAGCTCGTCCGGGGAAGGACTACCACCATACCTATTTCTGCCGCCAAGCAGTAATGTGAGCATTGCTGTGTTTCGGTTCGAAGGGTATAGTTTCCGGTGAAATTACAGGCACATGAGACTTTCCATCGTCTCAGGGTGGCAACCCGTGAGTGATACCTCTGGTATTACAAGCGCCCATAGGCTGCGGTAATCGCTTACCATCTTATGGGCCGTACGCTTGGTTGCCACTTTAGTTGTATAAAAAAAAAGAAAAAAATCACCGGACTAACTGACCAGACCACTAGACCTCTGCGACTGTCAGACCGACTTTTTTTATGCAAACTTACGAACTTTTTCAGCGTTCTCTAGGACTTTTATTCCTAGAATGTCGTTCTTAGTGACTTAGTGTTCTTAGTTCTCTTTAAAACATTTAAAGGAACATGAACTAACAAACTAAAAAAGTGCAATCTGTCACCTCGAGGGGACAAAACTAGGTGACAGATGGGAATAATCCAAAATGTCTAGTCTTGGCTGTGCGTTGATTGTCAGTCAGGCAGAGACAACGATTTTATATATAATCTTGTGTTCATCATCAAATCTGTAGAAAAAGCGTGAAAAATCTCTTTAATATATGCAATTATCGGTATTCTCAGAAGGTAGGTAACGCGGGTGCAGTGCATCATTCCCGTCGTATGACGAGAGGCCATGTTGATTCACAAAGTGCAAGTCCTGCCATCAGATATGAGACGCCACAATTATCGAATTGGACAGTAAGCGTATAATATACATACTAATGAGCCCGGCTCCTATCTACGCGCTTCTTGCGACAACTATCTGATTGGAGCAGCGGCATTCTGCTCGAGGACTGCTAATTATTCTGTGGGGTGATTAAACAAGTGCGTTTTTATTCGCCGCAATCAGAACCGGGAACCGGCGCCAGCGCACATTGTGTTAGAAGCTGCTCGCCGGTACTTAGCCTATGCCTGTAATACTAATGAGGAGCGTAAAAAAGTTGCAAAATACGTGAGAAGCTTATCGGGAAGTTCTGTTTAAATGTGGATATAATAGCCGGAGCCTTAGGGTAGGTTGCTTTGAGGTCCTGATATTACCTTATCTCTGAAATACATTCAGAACCTACGCGTGAAATTAGCGAGCCCTAATACTCAAGGATATTAAAAAGCTTTAAGAAATTAAAGCTTGTTTGAGTTGTGCTCTACATTAGGGACACAATTATAGACACACAAAGATAATAAACAAGTTTAATCTTCGTTAGAACGAGGAGTCGAAACTAAGACTGGAATTAAAAGTCTTAAAAAAATTTTTTACACATTACTTTAGCCTCATCATTACTATCTTATATTACATGAAATGTATAATATTGTCCTATGAGACCTTTCTGAAATAAATAATTTATTATTATTTAATTTGGTGGTACTTATAAAGTCGTGAACTCACTCTTGTGAATCAATACTTGATAATGCGTACCTAAAGCACTCGAGAGAAAACTGATCTAAAACTGGATTATCTAGGTTTGTCACATTTCTAAATGCTTACCACAAAAACTCGCTTGACAATCGTAAATGTAAATGTATCGTCCGTCAGTTGTAAAGGAGTTGTTTCTCGATGTATGGAGCCGGGCCTAGGTCCTTTGTAGGGGTCTAGATATATAGATATTCATTAAAGAAACCATTTTAAGCTGTTTATTTAGTTTATTTTAGCTTTCACAATCTTATGTAAGTTTATCTTTGTGAAGGAGTGCAACACAATGCAAAACAACATGGCGGGTTTAACGAACAACTGGGTTATTAGGTACTGTCAAAGTCAAGATGCGTCACGATCATTGGCTAATAGCTGTCATGGCGGACCTCCAGTGTTCCCGTTTTAGGAAACTCAACACAACAAACATTTTTCATATAGAACTTTGTTTGTCTACATAAAAATAAAATTGTATTATAATGTTAGTTTTATATTTTTTTCCAATTTCTCTATGGTGTTACTAAGACCTAGGCCACTATTAAATTGGTTCTTTGTATAGAATTTTTAACAGCGCCTCTTTAGTGTCAGCTGGACGATACGTTTGCGTTTACGATCGTCAAACGGAGTTTTTCGTGCTAAGCACTCTATAAAATGATCTGTATGAGATAGTGCATTTAAAGAATAATTAGGAACATTTGAGAAATAAGTCTTGTAATGCTAAAAACACAACATTGATCCTTCGTCAAACTAATTACATAAATAATTATAATTTGCAATTTTTAATCCCTCGCATCGCAATTTAAATGCTCATCGTCCTAAGGCTCGAATTATTATTTACAGCTAACTGATTATTTCCTTGACATATTTCCATTTAGAAATCGATTATTGCATAAACTAATTAATTTAATTGCAGTTAATGTAACCACATCCAAGATTTGCATAATTTATTACTATTTTACATTGTATTGACTGCAGGTAATCAATTAGAGAATGGTTGATGGATAACCAACTTGGACATGAAACACTTAAAAAAATTAGTCTTGGTATATTGGGGATAAAATGTATTTGCGATTACTTTACGTTTGGCCATGTTATATCATCAAGCACGTCTTACGCTCATTGACCTTTTTACACTGACCTACCTGTCTACAAAATTATTTAGTGCTATTACCTCTAAAAACATGTAAGTCACAAAGTACTAATACCTACTTTGCACATGCTTTTTCTTATAAATTATGTTCCATAGTGTCGGGGTTACTCCCCGTAAGTTAAGTTAAGTAAAGTTAAAGGGTAGGAAATAACCAAACCCAGTGATTGCTAGATGACAACCTTTATTCATAGAATGATTATAATTAAAGTAAATAGACAGAATTATATTTATTACTGACAAAGCTATGACTAAACAATTAAAGTATGTAAATATCACATGTATCTCAGCATATGGCACATTTCAATACATATCAATATTAATAAGTCGCTTATGTATCACGCAAACTAAAGTCGTATGTTAAAAATTTGCAATGACATTTTCTTAATTACCTCAATAAAAACTATTTACATGGCATTATAAGTGATCACGTTTTCCATTGCTGCTGTAGCGAGATGCGCTTGCACGGCTGTGGGAGAGTCTGCGCAATGGTTGGCGCTAGTCGAGTAGCACGCGGAGTGGTGGTGTGCCGTGGTGGCGAGGATCGGTATGTGGTGGTGCGTTCTCACGGCACAGATGCCCATAGCGAGCCGTAAATGCGCCGGCGATTGTTGCCGACTCTGATTTGTCTCATTATTATGCGTCTAGTTGAGCCCATGTCGCGACAACTATTTATGAGATTGTACGCTTTTTGCAGACTCCGGGCTAGTTACGCAGAAATATTGTAATGAGTATTTATTGTAATGAGATGCATGACGAAGTACTCTTAGAGAAGACTATGGCAAGTCTTGCCAACAATATAATAAGGTTTTATGGATCATCGATATATTATGAATCTCTGCAGAGTGTTGCCTCTCTTAATAATTTTCTTTCTACATGAAGTTTCATCTATAAGTTTAACACCACAGCAATTTAAATCTAAAAAACAGACGAAAAATCTCTAGTACTACTCCGCTTAACCTTTTAACCAATAGGGTCACACAGTTAACACAGTTAACCTCAATAGAAAAATATGACACGTGTTTCATCCCTCCACGGGACATCATCAGGACCATCGACTTGTTCTCCGGCAGACGTGTTGCTACGTCGAGCGCTGGAGCCAAAGTCTTTGGCTTTGGTGGACGATACAAAACGATAAAAACCTTTTAAATTAAATGTAATGCTCAATTACATTCAATGATAATTAAGTAGATAACTCAACAAAGTTGATGAACGGTATTTTCCATCGCTGCATAATTTTTAAATGGTACTGAATGTTACGTCTACAGATAAGGCGTTTAGTTATGTTGATCTAGCGTCGTTATGCGCATGCGACGCCTCCGAATGCGAAATTAACGCAAGGCTCGGTGCTGCGTTTCGAACTGTCCCCCGCGGCGCCCGCGCACTGAGAGGAGGTATCCCAGGGGAAGTATGTGATTTGAACTGTGGGACATTAATTAATTAATAGCTTGGATCGTAGATGCTGTTAGCCCTGGTTTTGTATGAGGGGAAAACTAGGTTTTACTACTTATGAAACACCGACGTGACTTGATGAGCAACACAGTAGTACGTTCTATAACTCGACAGCCGTTAGTTATATTTAAACTTATATTTTTTTATTTGACGACCGATGTGGCGCAACGGGCGCAGGTCCGCCTGCGACGCAAAGGTTGCGGGTTCGATTCCCGCCTCGGGACAAATGTTTTTACGATCTACAAATGTTTGTTCCGGGTGTTCTGGGTATTTTTTCTATATATAATAAAAAAATATCTATCTATGTATTGTATTGTATTAAATATATATCAGTCATCTAGTAACCCATAATACAGCTCTGTTTAACAGCAGCTTACCTTGGGGCTAGATGATGCTGTGTGGATTGTCCAGCATTTTTTATTTATTTATTTGAAACCTTAACTTTGCAAGCTTTTGCCATAACGTATTAGTGCAAAGTGTTTGAAAAATGAAAATACAACGAACAGCTATCGATGTGAATATTCCTTTATCGGTTTTGAAAGAGAAAGAGAGAAAGAAAATACATTTATTGACTCCCCAAAGAAAAAATAAAGTGTTGGTGCTTTTCAGATCGAAAAACCACCTAAGAGTTTAGAATAATAACCTTTCATAAAGCCAAAGTTAAGGTAATATCAGAGACATAATAATATAATGGAGTTTCTTCCAAGATAACAGTGTTCGTCTCATTTGGTTCGCAGTAGGTAGTGGGCATGCAGCGAGGGCGGGCGGCGGCGGCGGGCGGTGCAGAGGGCGGCCCGCCACCTGCCGCCGTAATATCCTATTTATGAATAATGTTTTATTCTAACAGCGTGCGACCCCCTCGCCTCACCCCCGCCCAACCAGAATACCAAACAGGGCTGCCAGCTTCTATTTGTATGTTCAGAAGCATCCTCTCAGCTGGACACCTAACTCACTTTACACACAAGCTGGTCTGCTCTTGCTAAAACAAGCTGGTCCGGAAAACTCACCAATTTCAAAGGTTTATTTAATAAAACTGCAAGGTTCATTTGCATCGTTTTCCATGTTACGTAATCTTATTTCAATTTTTTTTCTTACTAAAGTCTAAGAAACAATAACAAAAACAAATTAACAAAATTTATTACTTATAAATAATAAAATTGTTAATTCATTTAGCAATTGTACTTAATCTCAAGGTTGAAGTGGCTGACTACACAGCACAGTTATACAGCTATAATGGTTATAGGTACCACTAACAAATTTAGAATGGTCTGAAACTTGCACTGATATTCAGAGTCGTGTAATGACTTACACGACATCTCACGACCATGGATACCGGCGGTAGCGTCCATGATCTAGCGATTGTTATAGTCGGAATAGACAGGTTAAAGTCAGCTGTAATCTTCTTCTTTATATTTAAAAATGAATTGCTGTGCGTTAGTCTCGCTAAAACTCGAGAACAGCTGGCTAATTTTATTTGGCTAATTTTGCTCTTGAAATGTTTGTAAAAATTCAGGGAATGTACAGCGAGAGTGAAACCGCGCCGGGTATACTAGTTCAATTATATTTTTAATTGTAATTTTATCGTGCAAGAATAAATTATTTCATCAATGGTCTGACAAATTGCCCTCGCCTCAATGTAGAGGACAGTTGAGGATAGTCCACGCAGTATCACTAACCTATCATTATCAAGATCTTAACAATACGACAGATCTAGTAACAATAACATTGTTCGAATCAATCAATCAATCATACTTCCTTCCTGAACAAATCAATTTTTATGCGATGGGCAAATGACCGATTCGGACAAGAGGTGCAGGTTTGACGCCTGCTGATATGCATGATGTGAAAATACTTTTTGACTGACTGAATGAATTTTTTTTGACTGAATGACCTCAGTGTGTGGCACTACGTGGGCATTACATTACAGTACTCCACGTTGTCGACAGAATAATCTGTATTTAGGGTCAGACAAGATTGTGATGGTATATTATTTGATAATAGTAGGTAAATATAAGCTACTAAATATTTTAATAGCGTTCCAGTTTTTGGGCTTAAGGAAGGGGTCTAATTACAAGCATAGATTATGAGATCTATTGATATAGTCTGGTAAATAAGTCGAGACAGCATTGAGCGGCATTTACCGTTGACCATCAATAAAGGTAATAAGATAACAGTTAATGGACATAACGGCAACGCAGTATATTATTTTAAAATAGTACTGTGTAATGTATATAAAAACTAATAGCACATAGTTTTATGAAAGGTTTCAACGTGATCGGATGGCAATATCGAGGCCGTTAAACAATATTAACGGCAATTCTTAGTGGAACTTAAACTCTGGAACTCCTTCCATAAATCCACATTCCAGGTGGTAGCCCTGGCTTCGTTATTGCTTGCTTTGTTTTTGCGAGGAGGGAGGTGGGGAGGGTCTTTAATTAATGGAATAACTCGGGCTCTGTGCTCGAGTCGGCCCCCCTCCCCCCCCCCCCCCCAGGTCTAGTGGGGGCTCGTTACTGCACTCGCGACGTCGGGAAATCTTTAAAATATCGCTCTTAACTAATGTATTTGTTCGATTTATGACGGCGCGAGGTGTGCTCATATTTCAGAGGAATGGCCGCTATCTGCACCGCACCAGAACTAACTCTAGTTTTAAGGCGGAGCTCAAATATTTTAGTTGGGAAGGTGTTTTAAATCTTGAATTTTATGCCACTGGTTAGTTGGAAGAATTGACTTCAAAACTTTTGATAGAAAAACTACTAGCATCAAAGAGATGTAGATCGACAGTTACTTTCAATATGCTGCTCGACATGCGCTGCATTAAACAGCTGTGCAACTATACTGCGGTGTGTATAACTTAGGTACAGGAGGGAAGTTACGAGTCGGAACTAAGTTCCGAGGCGAGGCGGGATGTAGAGCAGAAACTCAATCATCGAACCTAAATCATATAAAACAGTTCCGCGTCCAGAGTCCGGTCCGCACCTTACATTATTATGATTTAGTGTAGCACAGTTGCAGCGCTGCAGACCCCTCCCCCCTCCCGCTAGGAGGGCCGCGGCCGCCGGGGGAGGGGGTGAAGTCAGCCATGGCAGTAATAAACCCAGCAATATTTCACACTTAGCGCGTAATGAGCTCGCGCCCAAATAATTGGATCACGTACATAACTCATTATTACCTCGCTCAGTTCAGAATGTATCATTACTGCCCCCCCCCTCCAGCCCTACCCCCTCTCACCTTCGCGAATACAATAGAAGTTGAAGTTATGAAGTTAGAAGATAGGTGAGATACTTTACTATTCTGTTTGTGCCCGTGGCCCGTGGGCGGTGATATTAAAGTTAGTTTGGGCGGAAACCGATCATTTCAGTTTTTCAGTCGATTGAGTAAGTGGTTTATGTAGGCGAAGAACACAACTTGCAAACTAAAGGTATCCGGGAAAACTGAGCCAGTGATCAGTACGAGTAAATCATTACAAAACAATTTATAAAATAAAAATTGAATGACAATAATAACTGTCATTTGAAGTACCTACCTCGCTACTGAGATGTATAATTATTATTGTCTAAACTAATGACCCATTTACACCACACGATTAATTGCATGCAAGAATTGCCTTGTCAAATATATTTTCAATTCTTGCAGCTATTATTGTGAGGTGTAAATGTCTCTTAGTCCAGTTTGCTATACTTGGCAACTTAAGATAAATACAGATCTAAACATTGTTGTGCTAGCCAATCAATGCATTTTCTATATTCCGAAAATATCCCCATTTCATAAAATATGATTTACAACCTTTTTATTGATTTGAATATAAAAATGCATTGGATGGAAGATGGAAGTAACTTAGAGTTCTTACAATCCTTGAATGTTGGTTCTTTTTAATAATGTTTCGATAAACAGTAATTAAGTGAGCTTGTCGGCGCAGTCATCACCATAGGTAGTGCAGTGTAAGCAGTAGGTATGCCAATGGATCCGTTGTTATAAATTCCGCCAGCAAGTGAGGAAATGCCGACGTAGCAGCGGCGTGTGTGAAGCCGACTTAATTAGCGATAACTTTGGTTTTTGTTGCCTTATTTAATATGTAGATGGCGGTGTTTAGTCCGGTGTCAGTGGGCGAGGCAGTGCGCGGCGCGGGCGCAGCGGGCGGGATAAATCACCGCGCATGCGACGTCACTGCGCGCGCACTGCGCATGCAACTTCCCGCGGATTAGGGACAGGGTTACCAATTATGCATAATTTCTATATCTTGTATGAGTTCTTTGTTATGAACAAACGTAAAATATAACGGGCTTTTATTTTATTCCATGACATGAGAGATCAACAATCCGAACATTTTAAAACTTAAATATTTTTTATTTTCTTTGAAATATATTTTTTAATACGAGTCATAAAATACGGGTGAAATAATAAAAAAAAAATTTGTTCGAAAAGACTACGATACCTACTTATTTATACATTTTCATCACTTTTATAGTTTGTGCTAAAACACTAGACTGTCATAACCTTTCAAAAGCTGTTGTGCAACTTTTTGTGCAGTGTCAAATACTGAGTTCCGAGGTTAATTGGGCATTTCTCGTGCTAGCCCTAGCGGCAGGCGAGCTGCGCGCGCGCACGCAGAGTCGTTCAACTTTAGCATTTAGCCGGCGTTAGCATATTCATGCGAACGCGAGTATAATTTCACCCTTTCTTTGTAATGAGTATGCTAATCGAAGAAAGTTCTCAACTTCTAAAAACTAGTAGCTACTGTAATTGACGGTGGTCGAGGCGAACACTAACTCTTAGCATAAGTAAGTACAAGACTTATAGAACCGTAACTCATAAATTGATCATCATAATTATTAATTTAAAGTTATTTTATGTTTCCGCTGAATTGTCGTCTCTACTTCACGCAATAAAATCCATGCATCTACTTTTACCTAGTTATTTCTAATCCAATATATTATATATTTATATTATAATATACTTAATAGCTGCTGTTGCTTGCGACTTCGTTCGCGCGGATCTCGAGAACCAAATTTATTTCCGGAATAAGAAGCCTATGTTCTATTCCCGGACTTTATCTATATATCTTTTTAATATCAGCCAAATCGGTGTGGTTCTCGAGGAGCAAACATCGATACAAACCATCACATTTATAATATTAGTGTGCTGTGTGATAGTACCTACATAATGCTACATTCGGGAGCTTCAGTTCTATACAACGCTACTGTAATAAGGTTGGTTTTAGCGCGAGTGCCAACCCTGCGCTGCGCCGACAGCTAGTGATGCGCCGACGGTCGGGGGACGCGACGACGGCGCGATGCTATCGTATCTATCGCCAGGGTAGCTTACAATCCATCGATGAACATTCGTCGATAGCGTGAAAACATTACCATAGCTAATTCAAACATACCCTTAATGTTATCTTGATAAACATTCCAAGGTCTAAGTGAAAAAAAAATTAAGCTTATGTTTTAGCTAGCTAGCTAGCTTGGTGAACGTCACATAGCAATACTTTTATAAAAAAAACAAAAACATTAGTACGGTAGAGATAGATGACATTCCAAAAGTTTTTTTATGTTTTTAAATTGGCTCAGTGGAAGCTGAATAGAATAGTGAAATCGCGGTTCAGGTGGATGTCCTCGGGTCTTTTACACGTAGTTCTTTTGGCTGCCTCAACATCATGGCAGCCTTCTCCTGTTCCTATTGCTGGGACACTGGCCTACTCTCAAGCGAGAGTGATTGGGTCCTAATCCACCACGCGCACCTAATGCGGATTGGTGGATGGCACATGTCATTCGGATTTTTAGTTCTTGAACATGCCAGTTTCCTCACGATGTTTTCCTTCACCGTATTCACCTATTCCACTAAGTTCAACTATTAGTTCAACCGTTGAACTAATTGAGCACAGGCATTGCGCAAATAAATTGATCGATTAGAAAAAGAACCCATGGCCTTAGGATTGGAAGCCATCTTGTTTGCAAAAGGTAACAGATCACACGTTTATTTTTTTGAAAAGTGCGATCTGTTACCCTGTCAGTAACGAGAGGAGAGATAAAACTATTTCAAAACTAATATTCAATCTATCCTCCGGTCATTTTAGCATAATAGTGCTACATTTGTATTATATATTAGACTGTTCATTTTACTGGATCTTTATGTCAATGGATTTAAACTATTAAACAGTGTAAAACCAGACTTGTTAAAATCTGCAATTTTAAAGTATAATATGAAAATGAAAAATGAAAAAATATTTATTTGCAACATAAACAGTACACTTAACCTATTACATATTATAATTATAATTATGGCCATATATATATTATATATATATGGCTGTCCACTGGTCGTCACTAACCATTAATGATTTCATTTCATTTTCATTTCATTTATTTATCTTTCGACATGGTACATGCACATACATATCTCAATGTGGGTTTACAGTAATAAAGATAAATAATAATTAAGTACTTACTTATGTCTAATCACATGCATGCATTTCACATTAATGTCATACTTTTATTAAAATAATTTAGTCACGATTCTAATAATAATTGAATTAAAAAATAAATAACAAGATTACACACAGCACAGATATAACAAACAAATGTTTGATTGATTGTTTCAAATGTCATAAAATGTTGCCATATTAACAAAATATGATAATAAAAATGACATCATCATCATCAGAAAAACCTGCAGTTATAATATATAATATATTATACTATACAAGTAGTTGTAATGTAATAACAACTGTCATTTTTAAAAACCAGCTATTTTATTAAAATAAATGGGTTATCATAGTTTTATTTATTGCATACCTCCTTACATTATTCCTGCAAAAAATGGTTCAACAAAGAAAGTCTCACTCATTGACATACAGTTTACTCAATAATTATAATGCACAAAGAAAGGGCAATTACAGCTCGCTAGGCTCCACTTTCTACACCTTCTGACCTGTCTATAAATAGACCGAGTTTGAAAAACCTGGTTTTGCTTCAGGCACTTGGCAGCCATGCACCGGAACTAGTCCCGTTAGGGCCTTGAGGAGACTTTTGACATTTCGCATTACACCTGCCAACACCTTTCATCCTTAACCCTTATCTCTACAGGATAAGGAGTTATATCCCTTGCACTAAATAGTGTTTTGACCAACGGACCATAATGAATGAAAACGAGTAAGTGTGAAAGTCAACGGTATCAGACTTTGCGGTTATTACTCAATGGAGATAAGACGGGCTCGGGTCATTGTGTTTGTGGAGAAAGGTCTGCGGTCTATCATTTATAGAGCATCATTAAAAATAAAAGCAACCTTGTGGTATTGATGATGATATAACTTATGTGCATACCTTTAATAATATAAAGATCAGCGATACGCAACGAAATATATTTCAAAACGAGGAATTCGACAGTGAGATGCGATTGTGTGTCAAGTTAGCTGAAATTTAATAAGACAAACATACATAAGAAATCATAAGAATCCACCAATCCGCATTGGGTCCGCGTGGTGGATTAAGACCCAATCACTCTCGCTTGAGAGTAGGCCAGTGTCCCAGCAGTGGGAACATTAGAAGGCTGTCATGATGATGACATAAGAAATAAGGTAACAGCTTTTTTCTAGGTTTGATATTTTGGTACTCTCCGTATAACAATGCTTTGGTCATTCGCGTCTCGGCGGATTCTACTCCTAATGACCAGCAAGAGTAGTAAAGTTCTTTGTGATAGAGCTCGTCCGGGGGAGAACTACCACCATACCTATTTCTGCCGCAAATCAGTAATGTTTGCATTGCTGTGTCCGAAGGGTATGGTTTCCGGTGAAATTACTGGCACATGAGGCTTTCGATCTACGTCTCAGGGTGGCAACCCGTGAGTGATACCTCTGGTATTGCAAGCGTTCATAGGCTGCGGTAACCGCTTAGCATCTTGTGGGACGTACGCTTGGTTGCCACTTTAGTTGCATAAAAAATAAAAATAATGACGGGTCCACGCTACAGCTCGGACGCTCTCATCCCAGTGGCCGGCGCCGGCGTCCCTACCAGCCACTACGTAGAGCCACAGGTCGTAGAGCACTGAATGCACTGCACAAGCACAGCACCACAGATACTTACACAGTTAGTACGTGCAGCACGGCGTCAATAAGTCATCGCGCACGCATCGCGATGGGCCGCGATCGAGATACCGCGCGGTCACGACCAGAGCTTTATGAAAATATGCTTTCATTTAATTAGTAACGAGCTTTATAACCTTTGAATTTTAAAGTTAATGTAAAATATTATGGTCTAATATTTAAGGTTTCGTTTTTTGGACGTATTTTTTGGATTCTAATCTGAAATTTTAATTTATCTCTATGTTGGTTGTTTAATTATTAATTTATATCATTATTATGGTAAAATGTAGTAGGTAGCTTCTTAGAATAGTAATTTAAATTTTGCATGTCGTTTCCGACGAAGTGTGTGACACAGAAAACCTACCCTATTATCTTGTACCGCTTTACCACACTTCAAGCAAATAAATATATTTCATTTCATTTCATTTCATTTCATTTCATTTCATGCATTGGACGGTTAAGTTTTGGTGTAAATTCTAGTAGAATATAAGGAGTTTGGGCGAGACACGTCAGTAGTTTGCAAAGGGACAGGTTATCACTCGGATTGGCAACGATCTCTGGGCAGGTTGATTAAAGTTTTGGGTGACTTTCTGGTACCTGCTTTTCTAGGCGTACCTATATTGAGAATAGTTTAAGTTTTTACAAATTTCCTAAACCAGTTCCATTTACACGCTCTTTTGAAAAGGCTCCTTTAAAATAAAATGGATCACGATCACACACTAAGTTATTTCTTGTTAAGTACCTAGTACCTAGTGCTTGTATCTTTGTAAATTAAAAGCTCTACCAATTATGATTTCGTAGTGTCGATACAATAAAGTATGGCAGCCTGTTCAGCAGTACCAGTGGAGCCCCTCCACGATGCCATCTCCTCACGATCCTGAGTTACGTGCCCTGCGCCTGCGCCGCTGGACGTCACTAACAATTATCCAATCGCTATTGAGCGCTGCCACTTATCATCGTTAACAGATTTTGATGTAATTTTCTCTAATATGATACCTGTAAGTACTGGTAGAGTTTTATTTTGATAGTAGTTCGATTTGTATAAAAGAGTCAAAGCGTGTATTTCGTTAGTTTTTAGTTCGGTTTAAGTAAATTAGGTCAATAAAAACCCTGATACTGCTACATAGCCTGCATAAGTATTATAATAAACTTATTCTACTTTCAGTCGTTAAGGTAAGTCGTTAAAGGTTGTCTGGTAGAGATCGCTATTTAGCGATAAGGCCGCCCATTGTAATACCTGTTAATAATTAAGATTGTTCTTGTCAAATTTGTTATAATGTGGTGTTCAATAAAGTATTGTCTATCTATCTATCTATCTAAGCGCTTACTGCATAGCGACGTGGAGGCAAAGAGGCGTATGCTCTGGACATTAACTCAGAGAAGCATTCACAGAATATAAGAAAAAGCTCCGTGAGATTTATTATTTTTAAATGCTCACTTGCTGATGTTGAATGACCGCGCATACTCTCCCACAACCCCCCTCCCCTCACCCCCTGGAGGGGTCTCGCATGCACACGCAGCTAAACTACATTCTCGGCCGGCACAAAAACAAGCGTATTTTTAATAGCGATTATGTGTAATGCCTTGTTACGACGACGTCGCGCGTCGTATGATAATGCAATAACTCAGATATGATAGCCCGTACGTCCTGAGATAATCTGTTGAATTTTCCATGCGCAGGACATTGTCGCGGCAAAAAGTGCGGCGTCCGCGATCCTTACATAATCAGAACCGGCGCGGGCCCTACCCTGGCGCTCGCCTGCTGCTCCACATTCCGCAGCTCAGCTTTGATTGGTTATCTGCTGGGTCTTTCTTGATCACTCTTTAGCTAGGTAATTAAGAAGTAACTTCGATAGGCGCTATCTAGAATATGCCTTAGTAGGTACATATAATACGAGCACAGTTGTTCCTAGCTAGCCAGCTTAAACTGTGTCTGGTTTCCCTGAAACCTGTGTTTGATTTCTCTGAAACTTTTGGTGAAAAGCAACGATCCTGGTTTGTTATCAAAAACCTACACCACCTACTTAGTTTGCTTGAGGTTGGAGCTCGAAAACATGAATTTTGGAATCAGTTTATCAACAGTAGGGAGGTCTCTCCGTGTAATGTTACAGTTGCTGATAATCAAGTTTTTACATTCTAGTTTAAAATGTTGCAGTGATTCAGCAAGCGGCATATTAAGGGCGCATCGCACGCGCAAAAAAAGTGGCCCATTCATATGCACAGAGCAGGCTTTGGAGTGCACGGGACAGTTGCGGGGCGGGGGCGGGAGCAGCGCGGTTGCGGCGCGGGCAGTTTTTGCGCTCGCCGGACGTTCCCCGCGTTTTATTTGTAAATTGGGCGACGACGCGCGAGTAACGAGCCAGCGTCATTCTAATGCGCGGCTCTGCGCCCGCGCCCGCTGCAGAACGGCTAGTTTTTGCGCGCGCGCGCATAATTGAATACGAATGCGTACTCGGAACGAATCTAAGCGCTGCGACGCGTAATGAGCGTTATTTATATTGCCCTCGAGGCTCGGGCCGCGAGTCTGCAGCCAGCGCTTTGAATAGTGAAATGCCTTCATGAAACAGATTTCTTGCCGTACACTACACCCGCCGGTTACTGCTGGCACTAATTAACGCTGCGAGTGAGTGCCCCGACTCGCCCCAGCGCGAACTTGGATCTGATGCAGCTTTAATCACGTAATTACACCATGCGTGGCGTGGCGTGGCGTCGGCGTCGCGGAGATTATCTCGTATCGAGAGGATATCGATGCATTGTGCCATTCTCTGAACTTTATGTTACTTAATATACCATAAGTATCACCATTACTTTTACGTTTTATGACCATAACATCATCTCCAGAAATAAATGATTCTTTTATTTTTGATATTTTTTTTTCCTTTCGATAAAACTACACACTCTTAAACACTCTCAAGTGAAACGTATGGTATATATGGTAAGTCAATTATTAACCTTAAATTTTTATAAGGAAAAAAATATTTAGAAAAAACGGTTAGAACAGTTAAAAAAAATGGTGCTAGCTCATATTATTATGTATCGATAAGGGTCTTCTACGAATAATAACGTAAGCTTAAAAATTTACATGTTATAAAACTGACTGCGGACCTGGTGGTAGAACTCTTCAGCAAGAGTCCGTCTTGGTACCCGCAGTGCCAGATATTCTGCCTCCGAGCAGCAGTGTGCAAGCTGCACTGTGTTTAGGTATTTAGGAAATTACTGAGTAACTACGTCTGGGGATGGCGAGCGCAGTGCAGTGCAACGCAGAGCTTTGAAACTTAAAGATTTGTGTGACACTGCAATTGTTACGGTCAGGCGTGACTCTTAAGATCAGGCGAACAATTTGATAGTCTCGTAATTTGTCTGTTTTTTATCTTATGGATTTCCGCAAAGTAACGCCTGAATCTATCAATTATCGTAATTTGCTGACAAATACAAAAAAATGTAAGTGGCACCGGCTGAGGCATGCATCACGGGGCGCGGCTGGCCACTCGCCAACAGACGACAATGCCGTTTATTGGAGGGTGTTACCGATGAGCCCAGTTTTCTTACTCCGACTAGCTGGAACTTATCTACAATAGTCTATGTGTCCACTGTAACAGGTTAGAACATCATAAAGCTCTATTTTTCTGACACTTAAGATACCTATAGGTGATGAATGTGAGACCAGGCTACTTATTATAGTACATCACAACATACCCATTTAAGAGAGTAAAGTAATTTTATCTTTGGACACAGTGGCCAAGGAACAGAACTATCCTTACGGAGCAGTGGCCGGCAGTAATGTTGAGTTTGACGGCTCCTAAATGAGTTAGTATGAGACTTTCATTTCATTAGTGAGGTGGCACGATATCATGCATGAGTGACACAACAACGGGATTGTCTTTGGCTATCTTGTCAGAACAACATGGTTCCTCCCAATTTATTTATTTTTCTCGTGTTATTTTGAGTTTTATTACATAAATTTGATGGCAGTTTATCCAATTTAACTTGTTTACTTAGCACAAGTGTAAGTAATTGAAATGGAGGGGTAATGTTGGTTGGTAATTTAGTCAAAGACTTTCCAGGAGAATTTTGAAAGAAAAGTCATCGTTTCTTTCCAAATTTCGTTTGTTTTCGTTGCTAAGCGACAATCAAACTAATACACTTGACACTGGCAAAATTGTGGCAAACTAGCCACAGAGGCCATAAAACAAAAGAAGAAAAAAGATGAATAACACTAGAAGCTTACATCTGGTAGTAAGTCATACGCTTGGGTATCACAAAAAGAAGCACACGAACCAAGCGCTACTCGCGCGTCATTCACGCGACAGTAGCGTGGCTGCAACGCTCAAGCAAAATCAAACAACTCTGAAGACTGACTCTGAAGGCGCTCTTTTTGGTAGGTAACTTGCGAGAACTGGTGGTTTTAAATACCTAAATGTTAATGAGCAGTATCGCGATGGGTGAAGCGGTGTAATGCGGAGAGTATGCTGTTAATTTATTGCCATATTTTAATTGAGCATCTCGTCGAGGCAGCGCATTCAATGTAAATGCGGGACGAGTAATGGCCTCGGCGTCAATTGAGCGCAGTAGTTCGCTTCTACGGGACACGCCGGTTCACTTTACAAACCTGCGCCGATTTGGTAAAGAGAAGAATCCAGAAGAATTTTGATATACTGGTAATGAGTAATCAGTCTGTTAAAGTGACGACTTCATCCTTATTGTATGTCACCGTTTTGTGTTTTTTTTCTAGAGAGACTCCTTAATTTTTTTTATTTCTAGGAAATTGTGAAATGGTCATGACTCGCCTGAGACGTTGCAGTGTCACCCAGAGGTCTGCGTGGCTCTACACTACGCTTGTAACTTCGAGACATAGAAAGTTTCTTGTGGCCAGTCATTTAATTTGCTTACTACTTACAGTGCCCTTCAAACCCAAAGTCAGGAAGCAGGTACCTACCCTACTGCTTGGAGAATATCTGGCACTACAGTGTGGTTTCCACCAAGATGTATTCAAGCTGAATTTTTTGGTTATTTTATCAAGTTTTTCGTACCGGCATCCAGGTAGACAGGTGCTGATGCCCTGCTTTAACTGTGCATGCGGGTACAGGTGCATGCGCAGGTCAATCGGTGACAAAAACCACTGGGACGGGTCGAGATTCTAGATAACTAGCTCAGAGCATATTCGTAGAACGACTGTAGCTTTACAGTCTGAAGTCTTTGCAGTGATTTTTAGTGCAATTTTTTATAGACTCCTTTTTGAGAATAAGTACATACGTAGTAGTTAGGTTTTGGAGAGTCTTTCCTCGAATTGGGTGGAGGTTGGGGAGGGGAGGACACGAATACACTTAACGAATATAAATCCCGCGTAAAAAGGCTGCGACTGTTTTTTGTCGTTTCTTGTTATGCGCATTCCTCAGTTTTTGCGCAAACGCCGCCGCCGCGCCAGCGAGACGGAGCCGGTTCCGACCGTCCGTCGGAGATGAAGCAGTGGCCTGCCCTGTGCATGCGCATGCGCAGTGCGAATCAACTAGTCTAATAGAAATCAAAACGCATCACATCTATTAGACCAATGTCTCCTAACACCTGCCGTTTCTGGCGCGCTCTTACTTTTTGCACAGATTAAAAAAAAGATGCTTTTTGATTGTTCTTTTGAACAAATAGATCAGCAGGGCTTTTACGTGGTTCTATATCAATCTAGTTCACCATGCGTTAATCAAATTCTGACTCGATTGAGACTGGATCGCAACACAGTTGCGAAATATTAGAGCTCTGCTGGGTTCAACTTTTCCTGTTGAAATGCCGAACCCTGAAAATAAGTATGGGAACTGAGTTGTGAAAGCTGAGTGTATGTGCGCTCGCGCAGGCGGCGGCGGCACATTTGCATGCCGCGGCCAATGAGGCGCGCGGACACGCCCCGCGCCCCGCCCGCGCCCCGCCCGCGCCCCGCCCGCGCCCCTCTCACGCCCAGCCCGCCTGCAGCCCGCCCGGCGCCCGCGTCGCGCCCGCGTGCTGCCGCTAGCTGCACGCCGCCAGCGCCATCGCCATCACTCTCTCTGGTGGGGCTAGACAACATGCCCCCCACACACCTATTGCTGACTGCTGACTCTGACTGACTCATACTACACTGGTATGCACAGTCGTGAGAGGTCGCGTGAGGCTGTTGCTCTCCTTGCCAGAGAAATTATTGAGTAAGCAACTGCTGTCAAGCTAAAAGCAAAATCTATTATATTCTGACACCTAAATATTATCTGTGGTTGAGAAAGTCAAAAAACGTATTCACCTCACGATTAGTCCAACATCCTTCCACGCATGCCAACTTACTCGCATTGGTACCTACGCGTTAAATAAACTAATCTAAAACTTCTAAAGCGTAAAAAAAGTAGTTTCAGAAATGTTCAATAACAAGAAAAACAGATTACAAAGTTGAGAAACCATAATAAAGAAAAACTGTGACATCACACCAGTATAAAGTAATAAAATAAAATAAATAAATAAATAATGCTGGACAATCCACACAGCATCAAAAATCTAGCCCCAAAGTAAGCTGCTGTTAAACAGAGCTGTATTATGGGTACTAGATGACTGATATATATTTAATACAATACAATACATAGATAGATATTTTTTATTATATATAGAAAATACCCAGAACACCCGGAACAAATATATCAAACGGAACAAAGTATCAAAGTTTTGTTTGTTTATATCCTTTGAAATCGTCAATATGAATAAATGATGCAAACAATGACAGCCACAATCTCGGTATTATATCAAATAAAACACACGGGTTGTTTTATGGCGAAACTTGAAGATGTCGTAACATTTGTGTCAGGTGGTTCGCTCCACTAGCATCAAGTGACGCGACGTGACTCGACAGCCAACAACGAATTTCTACATTCATTTAATCGATAGACGTTAATTATTTTTTCATATTTTATGGCGAGCTTGCGTTATCGGTTGGCGAGTCACGTCACTTGGTGTCAATTAGGTGGGCGAACCACCTAAGTGCCAGTCTGTAGACTGCGGAGTGGCGCAAGTGGGTTGCTATGTGCATGTTTATTCAAATGCGATGACCCACTCCTGCGCTGGCAAGTGGCATGCCAGCAATGCTCATGTTTATTTTTATCGATTACCAATAACTTTACGTAAATTATCATATCAGTTAAGAATATTGGTTGGGCTTCTTGCTTAAGCCCTTATCTTTTAAGTGTTATTTTTCTATAACGAGGACAGGGAAGTATTTAGGGCAGATTTTCTGATCTATAGTCAACGTAACCATTGGTCAAAATAGACAGCGAAAGCTTCATTTTCTATTGTATGACGTTATCAAATGACGGACAACGGACCGACGACGGTCCGTTGTTATTTGTTTCAGTGGTTTAAGTTTTCTCAAAACATAAAAATACAGAAGTAAGTGAGCCGCCGCCGTGCCGGGCGCCTAACTTACTTTTGTATTTTTATTAGCACACGGCTTGTGTATTAGCGGAGGAAAAGTAAAATTCAAATTGCAAGAATAGTCATTTGAATTTGGTTTATGCTATGACAATTTGAGATGTCTAGACTAGATAAAGAAAACAAACGAGATAGAGGAATATATTTAACTACTTACATGGCTGCTGACATTAACCTTTAGATTGCACTTTTAACACATAAATTGAGTGACATGTGCCACAAAGTAGTATTGTGATTATTTAAGTAGGTATTTATGTTTAAATATTTATTATTCATTTGTATTCATTTATTCATATGTAGCAAGTTGCACAATTTATTTGTGATCCTATATAAGTACACCCCCAACCATTCTTTTATTTATTTTATTTTCTCTCCATCCAAAGGTTGTCTGGAAGAAATCGCTTTTAAGCGATAAGACCGCCCATTGTACTCGTACTATAAAATGTGTTTTGTTTTTATGTTTTTAATACAGTTAAGGTGTACAATAAAGCATTTTTCATTCATTCATTCATTCAAAGATCTTGCAGGATCCACCAATTTCTTTATGTCAACTAGTAAAAGACAGTCAAGTTTGACTGATGTATGTGACAACATGACACTGCTGCTAGAGCAGTGTCATCCAGTGGAGCGCTCGTGACGTACGCTAGCTTAGTTGTTCTTAACAGATCAACGAAGTTAAGCACTGTTCCGCGTAGTCATCATTTGGATGGGTGACCGCCAGTGGCAATTTCAACTGAGCGCTCCCGTGCATCGGAGGGCACGTTAAGCAGTCGGTCCCGGCTTTTGTAAAGTTGTTAAGCTATGACAGAGGCCTTCGGGCGGCCTAGAAATTCTGTCAGCAGAGTTGGCTACTGACTTATACAAACTTACTTACTAAGTGTCTCGGGGTGACAAGCTCTATGCTGCATAGAGCTTGTCACCCGGAACAGTTGAGTCTCATTCGCCCATTTAACTTGCAGTGGAAATTAATAGATGTTTTCCTTTATTGTTTTTTACGCATAAATATTGTCACAAGCACATAATTTTTTGATAGAAAAATGGACCCAGTAGTGATTCGAACCAATTGGTGGTAAGGTTGTGATCAGTAAAACAAATTAGTCCTTGTTACCATACCAACCCGTCAATTGTAATTGTGTACCAAATAGAGAAGACAGGTGCGATGTTAGTTCGTGACCTCGACCGGTAGCTGTATGGCCTGTGGTAGGACGTGTGACTCTTATTTATTGCTCTGCTGTTAGTAAATCTCATACTCAATACCCAATACTCAATTCATTTAATGCTCTCATATTGTTGGTTCATTTACATTTGTTATATAATAGGTGGTAGTTTCACATATGAACCCTGTAAAAGGGTATGACAACATGGAGATAAGCCGAAGTTTAAATAAGCAGGAAGTAAGTTGATAAATTAAGTAGATAAACAAAAAAGGTTGTTAGCATTAATTCTTAGTAGGTCGAATGCAAATACAACTACAAGTTAGGTATTATTAGTATTATTATTATTTTTAAATTGAATTTATTTTTATTTTTATTATTTATATTACAATTTATATATTTTTAAAAGTAGGTACCTAGCAATAATTTGTGTCGAAGAAGGTAAGTAATTAAATAATGATTTTTAGATTGGTAAAAAAATTAAAGTAAAGTAAACAATATATTTTTCAATAATATCACAAAGATCATTTTGAAACGTCTTAAAGCTAGGTGAATTTACGCCAGTTCCACGCGCCCCAGCCTAGAAGAATCTGGCAACAAACTCTGCTGGGTTCCTAGCTTTTTTTTGATGATCCCTCTTCATGAAAAGTTTCAGTGTGGTGCCAATCGAACTAGGTGAGGCTCTTGCCAAGAATATAAGTAGGTATGTAAATAGTAGTAATAGTTATTCAAATAGGTAGTTATTACAACATACAGTACGAGTACAGCTGGAACATAGACATAGGTACTTACGTAGTACTGATCCTGAACTAGTTTGTCAGGCAGCAGGGATCGAACCCGCAACGTCTCGCCGCTGAACCTGGCACTCAGAAAACGGGCATGATTTTTATTATATTTATTAAAATCCCACTGTTGCCATTAACGGGAACACGGTTAAAGGGGACGTAAGGAATACACGCCTATCGCGATACCGACGTCGTCAACATATCACTTGTTCCTTTGTCGATTGCCAAAGAAAGGCTGTGCTTTTTTTACGATCAATTTGATCTGGAACAGGTATTAACAGACCACGCATACATTTTGTCCCGCAGCGGAAGTCGAACCCGCAACCTCTCGCTTTTAACTCTTTCTCGTGCACCGCGTCAAAAGCCATCAAAAAAAACAGTAAACCACAAAATAATAAATTACAACTTACTTATTTTTTTACACTACGTTGGGAGCGTTCGTGACGTAGCTGGCAAAGTTGTTCTTAACAGATCAACGAAATTAGCAGTGTTCCGCGTAGACATCATTTGGAAGGGTGGCCAGGCCAGTGGCAATTTCAACTGAGCGCTCCCGTGCTTTGGAGGGCACGTTAAGCAGTTGGTCCCGGCTTTTCCAAAGTTGTTAGGTAATGACAGAGGCCTTCGGGCGGCCTAGAAACTCTATCAAAAGAGTTGGCCACTGACTCATACGAATTTACTTACTTACTATGATGAGTTTGACTCAAGTCATAATAGTCACAGATACGTTCAACGCTATCACTTCAGAAATCTGAGCTGTAAGTATAAGTGTCTTATTTCAGAGAGTTTATATTAAAATGGAGTCGTCCCCCGGGAGCCCTCGTGTGCTATTGAATTCACCTTTCCCCTGTAAGCCGAGGCGGGCGCGGGCCGGGCGAGGCGACGTCGAGGGCGCAATATGTTTATGAGTTATGTTTACATCGCGAGACGATGCTATGATGGATGGCCACTGGCGCTGTTGTGGTTTATGTCTAAACGTTTCAACGTTTTATTGGGTTACTTAACTTTGTATACTTTATGCGACCGACGCGACGTTTAGTTTTTTAATTTTAACTGCCAGAACATGGTGTTGATAATGTAATGAAAATAACACAAACGAGTTAGTCTCATAATCCACGTTATTAAATACACTAGATATTCATCTTTCGGTTATCGAGTATAGTTCGCACAGCGGATCTAGGCTTACGTGAAGTTAGCCGTTTGTGATGCGCAAAGACAATTTAGTTTGAAAAAGCTCAATTGCGCTTCGAAACGGCTATTTCACGACGGCCGAGATCCGTTCTGAGAACTATACCTACCGTCTTTACGTCATTATCACGCCTGATGTGAGTAAATAATAATTTTAAGTGTACTTATGCAAACATCAATTTGATGTTGAAGGCTTTTATAAAGATTATAGCCAAACGAGCTTCAACCATAATTGAAATGTATTCAACAGTCAAAAAAAAATAAAATCGAGATGTTTATCATTCAATAAACAGTTTATAGGTTTGTATTACAATGCGGGAACCCTGGCAAAGGGGTGAGCACATGCTGGTCAGCGTGCTGCGGCGGTGATAAGCTGACCCTCGGCCCTCGGGGTCGGGGTCGGGGTCGCGTCCGAGCTGAAGTGAACCTTATCGCGGCGACATGTTGATATGTGCCTCTGCGAGAGACTTTGTAAATCGACTTCTGTCTACTATTTTATTTGACCAAGCTAAGTCAGAGATAATAAAATACGTTATTTTTTTGTTAGCAATTTGAAAGATTGAAAGGTGAATCAAAGTCACTGCGTTTTAAGAAACAACAGTAATACGCATGTACTACTTGAAAAAATGCAAAAATATTTATTTGCAACATAAACAGTTCAGAACACTTAACCTATAACATATTATAATTTTGCTACTATTAACCATAAAACCTGTTTACGTTGATGTGCTTATGACTAAATAGATCTATCTGAAGATCTCCTCACTAGGCAAAGCCTGAATATATACTTGATTGTATTAAGTGCTAATTTGATTAATAAAGTCTGTTGAAATGATTCTTAGTTTTAGCAGTAAAAAAAGCATTATTAGCGTGACCGAAGCTCGCGAGGGTGGCCTGCAAGGAGTGGTATTTCGATATTATCGCGTAGACCAATTTAGAACATGGAATAATAACCTGTATTTAATAATAATAGTCAAGGCATTATTAAATAATAATTGTTTAAAACTCAAACTCCAACAATAAAAATAACTTTGATAAAGCTTGACTTTTATAAAGGATAGTTAAGAGAATGAAGACTTTTTGACTTAAGATTAAGACTAATGAAGTTTAGTTAGAAAGATAGATAGATAACTCTTTATTGCACAACACACAAGAAATAATTAAAAGGTTACACAGATATTACTTAATTAGAGCGAAGTACAATGGGCGGCTTTATCGCTATGAGCGATTTCTTCCAAGCATAGGATAGTTGTGTCTGAGTTATAATTTTATTAAAAAACTAATTATTAAGTTTTAGAAACGACGAACTTATTATTCTTTGTCAGTACTTAAGTTGCCCCAGTATTTGAGATGTAGTAGGTACGTGTCAATTTGATAATCTTTTTCATATAGTCAATTTAATGGTTTAAAGATTTACGAGTATTTTCATTTATGACAACTCTAAAGTAGAAAAGTAAAGTAAAGTAAATATATATTTATTCAATCATATCACAAGGATCATTTTGAAACGTCTTAAGAGGCCTTTCCAAGATTTAGCGATATAATTCATGAAGTTCGCGTTTATGTATCTTTATATAGTAGAAGTAATAGCGCGCGCGACGAGGAGCGATACGTCCTCCCTCCATAAGCGCTCAGCGCGGTTTGAGAGTCGCTGCTTCGATCGATATGATTATAAGTGCGCTAAGGTGTGATTTTAAAAAATTCGTATTAAAAAAAGTTAATGCTATTAGACTATTTTCTTCGTTGTATTTATTTAATAAAAACTTAAACTTTAATTAAGTAGGTGTATTTTTATTGTAAACTCCTTACTTTAGCAGAAATAACAAGCGTAAAATTGGGAAACGTACGCGTTTTTTAGACCGTCTTTTTTCAAAAATATTGAACTAACATGGTATATTTTTCTCTATTCACTTAAATTTTAAAACTGTGATTATTATAATTGCATTTTTGGAAATATGTTAGACTTTGTTATTTCATAGAAAAAATGATCGAAAGTTGATTGGAATTGCTCATTTTACGAAACGTGCGTTACTAATTATTTTTTTAATCAGTTATGTCTTGAGTTAATTAATATTTGCTCTGTTGGCTTAAATTTTAAGGAATAAAGCTTTTATTTGTTTTTATTTTCGTTAAAATATCTTCAACACACGAGCCACAATAGTGTTCGAAACTTCACGGGCTACAAGAAAATTCAAGGATTGTCAAGGATAGGGCTCTTAAAGCTAGGAGAAAAGCAGTTTCACGCGCCCCAGGCTAGAAGAATCTGGCAACAAACTCGGCTGGGTTCCTAGCTTTTTTTTTGATGATCCCTCTTCATCATAAAGCTTCAGTGTGGTGCCAATCGAACTAGGTGAGGCTCATTCCAAGAATATAAGTGACGAAGTTGTAATAAAGTGCGAATGCGCTGTGCTGAGTGCGTGTCGAGCGCCGCGCGCGTATTCGTTCCGCGCGCCGGATTCGACGCGCATTCCGCCCAGGGGTTACTCTTAACGATAAACGAAAGTCGTGCCTAATATCGTAGATCAACGTGTGTTGGTGACAACTAGGTTCAGAGTTCTGAGCCTTCTGATTCTGAGAGTTCAGAGCTTATGTTGGACCACGAAAACTGTCACGATCTATCGTTTTAGTTCGCAAAAGTAGACCACATCTGCCTCATGTGGGACTGATGGACTGATCCTTCCACCACAGCTATAGATGAGTACTGTATGGGCGTCCAGGATCCGCTCAGAGATGAATGAAACCTTCTAGTCATGTCATTCTCGAGTTAGCAATGTTACTGGTAAAGTCGTCAATAGATTACTTTTTTTAATACAAAACATTATTTCTTGGTCTAGTTTAACTCTAGAAAGAATAATATAAACAAACTAGCAACTCTATCTCTTCTAGAAGCAGACTAGTTTGTAGTTTGACAAACAAATAGACTGCATTATCTGATTTTAATATAACAAAATTTAAAAGTAATTTTAGCATATTTTATTTTAGCATATTAGCACGAAGCTCAAATCAAATTAAAGTCGAAGTTGATTGAAATGATTTAAAGTTTTAAGTAGAGTTCTAGACGAGTAGCTTTATTTCAGCTGATAGTCAGCGGCCCAGCAGCAATAATGAAATGAGTCAAAAATGTAATTCCCAGGGTGTTGGTTGCACGGTGTCGGCTCATCGCGGTTCCACATCGAGCGGACGCGAATCGAATGGATCAGCGGCTCTTTTGTCTTACGCATTAAGATGTTTTACGTTCCGCGGTGCTCACAAACGAATGCACATTAAAAGCACTACCGTTAATATTTAATTTGATTATGCGGCGTAATTCTCCGATGCATTGCCATGGGCGATTGCGCTTTGATCCTTGCGTCGTCGCTGCCGTATATACAGGGTCATTAATATTAGCAACCTGACAAACTTAAGGGATAGGTTCTACACTTAAAAAAAATGTATATGTACCTATAATTTTTTTTTTATGTATATTTTGTCTTATAAATCCCAAGTAAACAAAAAAAAATCGTTTACGTTTTTCCGCTCTATTATTATTTATTATTGTTGGGAATCAAGTTATGCGACGTAATAATGAAATATTTGAGTGCGCGTAGCGGGTCAAGGACCCGCGCAGGTCAAGGTCGCGCGGGTTATTGACCCGCGGTTCATTGACGCGCGGGTCACTGACACGTGCCGAGCGCTGCCTTTTCGATTTCTAACAAGGATAACTAATTATTAAGCCGAATTACGTAAATTTTTATTTTAAATATAACAAGTATTTTTTTTTTTATGTGTGGACCCCTATCCTACCCCTTAAGTTTGTCAGGTTGATAATGAATGACCTTATATAACATAATAATACAATGACAAACGTATGTTCGTATTTACGATTCAAGTTTCAAGTTTCAAGTTTATTATAAAAATTTAACATTACAGAATAAATAAATAATGATTTTATTATTAGTATTAAACAAAATAAAATATGTACATAATTACATTACATTACAAAATATACAAAATACATATAAAACAGTTGAGCCATCTAAAGACCGTTACAAACGACCTATAGATAGCTCAACTGATCCAAATCACTACCAGTAACTAAATAAATATAAATAATACGAGTATCTAAGGCGTGACATGTCACGATGTAAAGCGTCAGGACTCAGGAGTGAGGTCGGTCAGGAGCCCAACACTTTTAATCATAACTTCTTTAAATCACGCCTAAGCGTCCATAGGCTGCGGTAACCGCTTACCATCTTGTGGGCCGCACGCTTGGTTGCCACTTTAGTTGTATAAAAAAAAAATATATATATTTACTATTGCTTCAAGTTTTTACTAATTTTAACTAACTAAATCTTATTTAAAAAAAATGAATTGCTGTGCGTTAGTCTCGCAAAAACTCGAGAACGGCTGGACTGATTTGGCTAATTTTGGTCTTGAAATGTTTGTAAAAGTTCAGGGAAGGTTTAACGGTGAGATACAGGGTGTAAAAATTTGCTAATAAAAATATAACACGAGTGAAACCGCGCCTACTACTAGTCTTCAATAAGTTTTAATTTGTTTTGCAAAAATTTTTAATCCTGACGCATATTCGTACAAGCTAGTGTTGTCTGGTGACGTGTCTTCCGATGTATGCGACCTACTGCCCCCCTAGCATGGCGATTTCATCTCTACTCTACAGTAGAATAGACAACATAGTTTCTTGTCTTCTGATTTTCTCTTTCGCGTGAGCATGGCGTTACAGAAGACAAGCCCTAGAAAAAGTTTCTTCGTAGACAAGCTTTCTCTATAGCAACGGGAACGAAACCACCCAAGAGATTAAAAGCACTACGCGAAATCACTCTTTGCGTTCCGTTACTAACAAAACATGACATAAGACTAATAAAATTGGTCCCAATTCCGTAAAACGAAACGTTTTATGTTGACAGTATTCTAGTAATCACATTGACATATAACCATGTGACATGAAGGAATTTTATTCGCGGAGAATAACAGAGAGAATGTAAGCACTACGTGAGAATAAATTGGAAAATTTTCCTCAAATTCATTTTTAATTTTACAATTATTCATAGTTTATTATTTAATAAACAGGGGATAATAATTATGATCTGTTTAAAAAATTTACTAAAAAAACGCAGAGATAAAAGCTTGTCTAGGTCTCAGGAGATGTAGACAGTTTTCGAAGAAATGTTTCTATTCTCGAATGTCAAAAATAGAGAAAGAACGCCGTGCTCACATTTGTAGACTCATCTCTAGGGTAGAATAGAGAAGTTTCTTTCCGCTCATTCTTTCCATCGCCATGCTCGGGACCGATAGAGAAAAATGTAAGTGTAGAGAGTAGAATCATTACTCTCTACACTTACATTTTTCTCTACTCTACCCTAGACAAAATCGTTGTCTACGCTGGGCATGCTAGCCCTGCTGAAGTGTCAATTTAAAATGCTACCAACTTTACTTATTTGGTGGCTTATTGAAATAGTTCGTGCGTCCCTGGTTCTGTGTCAGTACGGTAGCTGGATTTGCAATTTCATAAAAAAATACTAACACAAAACCCATTGCAATAAACGATGCGAAAAATCTATTATTTCTTCCATTACAACAATTTCAGTGCGTGTGACACAAGAAGAGCATGACTGATGCGCATTACGCGGCGGTAGGTGCGCGTGCGCCGATTGACTCCTCACTCGTCACGTGCTCATTACGTCGGGAATCGCGCCGCTAATCGGAAATGAGGTGCGCATGCGCGGGTCCTGTGCTAGAGCCCCACAGTCCCACTGCTCGCAGAACGATATCTTAATATTATTTTTTGACGTCCTCAAAAAATACTAGAGGTCAAGCCGTTTGCCAGATGTTATGCGCTACGCCTGACCATAACAGCTACACAGTGTCACCCAGTTTGAGTTATAAACTTCTGCGTGGCACTGCACTACTGTCGGCACGTAGACGTAGTAATTAAGTCTCTTACACTCAGTAATCTCACTTGCGACAGTGCTTTTCAATGCTAAACACAGTATTTCTTGCACACTACTCCTTGGAGGCCAAAGATTATTTCTTTGTAGGAAGACACTGTGGTGGAACCCACTCTTGGTTAACCCTGCCACCAGGTAAGGCTGTACATAATGTAATGGCAATGTGTTAGTGACCGAGAAGTGTTCCTGCGTGCTGTCTCCTGTGGCACCAGCACTGGGCACTGGGCACTGGGCACTGGGCATGGCCAGGACACGCGTTGGGTCATTATAAGCGCATCAGCGGCGATTGCTCACGGACCATCAGCCGATTTGAATAATTTAGATGGATGATGTTGTACCCAGATAATATGCTCTCACGCTGACACCACGCGGGTGTTGCGCGCGCGATGATTTCATTACTACTGTGGAATTGAATTATTTTATAGGCAATTACTTTTGTTTTTTTTCTGTAATGCAATTTCTTTGTGACAGATTCTTTTGGTACTTTTTTATTATTATTTACATAGAAGTTTTCATCTTCACCATGGAACTAATATGTACTACCGTACATTCCTTGATCTTCAGTAATTACTTAGTGGAGGTTTTGATAGGCTTTTTACGTACTTGCATTGATAAATCTCTCGAAAATTAGTGACTATATTAATCTAAAATAAATTTGGATTATTTTTTTACCAAAAAACCAATTAAGTTTTGAATTTACTCATTCATTTAAGTGACCAGACCACAAAGTGTAACATTAAGGTTAATCATTGATTGAGACAATGAAGACATAATTCTGAATTAACCACAAACTCATCAGGTTATTGCAAACAATTGGAGAAGACAATAAATTAGAGCATGTTTCGTCGCAGATAATCCAATAAAATGAACGAACATCTATACTTATTAGATAAGAATGAGGGTCCGTCTGACCACTAATGACAAAGTTTTTATTTTGTAACAAGGTTAACATGAACTACCGCGAACATTCGACAATCTCGCTGGAAGTAGGTATTCTCTTGTTAGAATATCCAATTATATTTAGAAACTTGTAAGAATTTCGTTCCGAACTGTATGTAGTCCTGTACTACCAACGGTTTATTTGTCTCTTGTAAGACTTTTTGTAAACGTATGATGTCCTATCAGAACTATGAAACCAATTTGTCACAAAATTAAAATAATCTGTAAAAATATTGTAAAAAATTTAAGCGAAAGTGGTTACAAATCTTTTTATACAATAATTAACGGCTGTTATCACTCGTTTTTGTCATTTACTTAAAAGCTCTTCTTCATGAGTAGATACCGTTAGCTTTATGTATTCAGTTCAGAGTCTTCTTCTTCTTTTCTTTTATGGCCTCAGTGGCTAGTTTGCCACAATTTTGCCAGTGTCAAGTGTATTAGTTTGATTGTTGCTTAGCAACGTAAACAAACGAAATTTGGAAAGAAACGATGACTGTTCTTTCAAAATTCTCTTGGAAAGTCTTTGACTAAATTACCAACCAACATCACCCCTCCATTTCAATTACTTACACTTGTGCTAAGTAAACAAGTTAAATTGGATAAACTGCCACCAAATTTACGCAATAAAACTTTAAATAACACGAGAAAAATAATTAAAATGGGAAGACCCATGTCGTTTTGACAAGATAGCCAAAGACAATCCAGTTCAGAGTCAGAAAGATACAAGTTTCTGTTCACTGACTCGTACGTACGTAAATTTGTATGAGTCAGTTATGTAACCTTCAGTTACCTAGCAGTCACTGTCTTTTGACAGTGACATTTCTAGACACTTCAGGTCATTGTGAATGACCGTAGCCTCGCACACGGTATTTCTATTTCTCCAAGCAGTATTTCCAGCTGCAATATTAATTTAGCTTATTGGTTATTGGGAAATTTTGGGATTAAGCCTACATAAATACAATTGCTTTTATTTGTCTCAAAATACTTAGATAATTCGTCAGACATTTAAGTGTATTCATCACGTCTGGCTTTGCCTGCGTGATGAAAATATAAAAATATGATAGTTCGTTGTTGTTTATTCTTGGGAGATTCGGTTTTGGTAGCGGGCCACTCTGGTTCGGTGAGGTCGTTCAGAGTCTTTGAGGCTTCTTTTTCTGTGGTTCCGCGTTCGTGAACAGTCACAAGTTTAGTGAGAATTAACTCCGAGCTGGTGAGTCTGATCTTCAGGGAACCTTCACAAGCTTTCTCTCTATGCCTGCGCTGGCGGCTAAATTGGATTCCTTTATTCTGCACAGAGCCCCTGTATCTGGCCAGCGTGTGACTCCACGTGGCCATTACCTTGCACGGCTTGCAATTCCTTCTGCTTTCATCGGCTGGCTACAGGCCTCCTACAAGCAAGTCACGGGTGAGCTTTCGTACGTTAATTACTAGATTTTTGGGCGCACGCGCCGGCGCCACGTGTCCGTCTTAAGGCTAACTTCTCTTCTTCTCTTCCAGCCAACGGATTAAGTGGGGCCCAGCTCGGGTCTTGCCGCCTTTTTAAGGCTCACGCCTTGCGTCGCCGTCACGCCCAAAAACCCACGCCTTGTGGGTAAGTTACCCTGTTTTCTATGGTTACGATGATAGGAAACGGGCGGGTCCCAGGCTTACAGCCATAAGCTTACCTCGCTTTTCCTTTACAGGTTTTTTTTATACTATCTCTCCTATCCTATGGTTGAGTGTGGTGCTACCACGCCTCTCCTTCGTGCGCGAGTAGCCGGTCCCGGACTCCAGCTCGGGTCTGTCTTCGGCAGGCTGCAGCGGCTGAACGCGGTGTAGGGATCCTTTCTTCCGAGTCCTCCTGCGTCGGGAGCCTGTCGCCTCTCCTGGTACCTCTGTGTCGTTATACTAACCCACACATCCCTTCCGGAACATAAAATCTTCAATCAACCTTAAACTTACATAAACTCACTTCTTAAGCTGATTGCGGTAGATAACTCTGATTATAGGCTGTTCGAACCCCTTTGACCTTTATGCTTTTTTGTAAAGCTACTATTATACTTACTCATAATTTAAGTGACCAATAAGAAATCTGGTCTGGCGCCCACCTTCTTGTATTACCTAAAATTAGACTTGTGTAATAAAGATCTATTTATTTGTAGTTTCCACCTGTGTTTTAACTTATTATAATCTCCATTAAATTTAAAGCGTTACAGTTATTTAGCCCATAGGTCTCGTCTAGTGAAGCATATACCTAGGTACACTTAGTACTGTACCGTAGGTTCTCAAACCATCCACTTAACTCTAAACTAAGATAGGAATACAATATAATTAGATGAGATCCAGTGCATTATCTTCTCGAAGCAGCATAATTTGTAGCGAGATGTAATTCAGGAACAATAAGTGCATGTTTGAGATCATGCTTAGATTATGAACTGCGCCTGCGCTCCACTGCAAGCAAGCGCTATTACTTGGAACCCATTACTACTGCGCTGGTACATACCTACGTATCAGTGAGTTTTTTAAAGGTGCCTGTCACATTTGCCAATGTCAAAGTTTATGGTTCCTAAGTTAATAAGCATCCTGAAGGCAAAACGTGTTGGTATATCATTATTCTGAGGGCAAAACAACAAAACCTGGCAAAACACATCACAGTCAAGTCAGTCAAGTCAGTCAAATAAGTGAAATCTGGCTGTCATCTACGCTGTCATCATTAAAAAAATAGATGGTTTTCAATTTCCTCAAAAAAATGTACGTTTTCGTCAAATTACAATCCAACTTATGAGTGTTACGCCGCATTTCAATAATATACGAATATCTCTTAACTGTCACTAATTTTTCCTATGAAAATTTAAATCGTCCGTTTTATTTTTTACACTGACGAATACCACTATGAAGCATGATCATACATTATAGAAACAATGCATAGTTGCATACCAACACGATGCTCAGATGTTTTAGCAGCTCAATGTGGAAGCTCTCCTGTGATCCTCAGCAAGCCACAGATAGCCACAGTTCCCGAGAGGCGAGCGATGAAGCTAATTTATTAGAAAAGCGATCACGCGCCGTCCATACTTCTAATCGTAACTCATCGATAAACAGGTGCTTACGCCAAACCAGCAGATCGGATAAACTTCGTAATCATTATATAGTTTAGCATACAGCAGTATGTGCTTGGGATTAATTGAGGCTGTAAAGCTCACTAAGTATTAGAAAGAAAGAAACAAAGAAAAGTATTTATTCGACATCATAAATACTTTTCTATTACCTTGTAGTTTACAAATTCAGCACCAAAGTGATTGGGTTTATTCAGGATGTAATAACAAATCACCTTGTTATAAAATTATGGTCTCCCTCTGTTAAACCGACCACCTTAAGTCTCAGATCCTCCATTGTCTTACTGTTTCAACCCTGTCGACATTGAACTTTTGCGAACTAAATCATTTGAGCATCACAAACGGCTAACTTCGCGATGGCCGAAACTGTTGGCAGTAGTATAAGTATACAAGTGTATCCTGGCTTGAATCAAGGAAACTTGCATTGCAATTATTTTGACGCATTGTTGTGCGACTGGCTCTGCACTGCATTTCACACACTGAATCACTGTATTTTCTTTGATTTTCTTTCTCCCGTACACTTTAAAAATATAATGTAAAATTGTAGGTAACTTGTTTTATTTTTATCTAGTAGCGGGCGGTCGACGCTTGCCGTTTGACGATTTAACCCGAGCGAACAAAATGACGCTCGTCCGCGTTATTTTTATTAAACCTTCTTAATTTTATCTTAGATTTTCATAAACTATTTGTATATACGTATGATATATTTAAAATTAAATGTATTTATGTATGTTTTCTATTGATATTTAGTAATACTTCTGTTGCATATTTACTGCCTGACTGAATACGTTTATTTAAGTATTTTATTTTTATTAGGTACTGTATTTACTGGGCTGACATCCGTGCTTCTTTCCTCTAAGTAGGCCCCAACGGAAGACCAGCGCTGGGTAGCTATGCGACCTAGCAAATGCTGAGTTGGAGCCTTTTTGTGGTGACAGCATTTTTGTGTAGATACAACTAAAGCACACGACCTATTCTAACATACTTAGTTTTTAATTTTAGTTTTTGTTTTTTTTGTTACTTTATTAGAATTGTATGTACCTACTCTGTATATTGTATCTACTTATGCTCGTCACAAATAAAACTATTTTCTTTCTTTCTTTCTTTCAATTTGCAACAGTTTGGAAGCGGCAACACTTAGCGCCTAACAGTGCAGTGCCTGGCGCAGTGGTCTCACGCTGCGCAGGCGCAGGCGTAATTATACAATTGCTGCTTCAAAAGTGGTCAGTTCGCGCCCGCGCCGCTGTCGCCGCCGCCTTCCACCACAGTATGTGCACTACAGCACTACAACTTAAGTTCGTACGAGTCAGGGCCAACACTACTCTAAGCCTTGCTAGACTAGACATAGGTGACGGTACTATGACGTTTCCAACTGCAAAATAAAACCTCTCTACCCATCTTCTTGGTCTTGGTCTTGAGCCATTTCTCGCCAAACATTAAAGTCCAGAAAATTTATTTTTCATCTGTGATTCATATCTTATTCATCTGTGATCTGTGAGTTATAATTTTATAGTTAATCTTTACATACGTAAAAAAATCAATAGTAATTATGGTCTGAGTTTGTTTAAAATCTAAACGGAAGCCTAGTTGGTTGTTGAGAACCAGAATATTTATAAAGCACATTAATTATGAAGAGTGTTTAACTTGTGCTACTGTGTGGCTAACAGTAACAACTGTGTGTGGGAAACATCGGTAAAAGCTAGTAATTGGCGTGTCTTGTCTTGTCGCGTCCACTTTGCGCCCAAACAATTACACATTATTGGAATTGGTGCAGGGTGGGGAAACATCAGATCGTGCGCCCGCGCAGCCGATAGATAGGCGGCGCTGATGAACGGGCCATTACTGCAAGTAGTTTCATCTGGAAGCGGTAAAAAGTAAAAAGAAACTGCCATCGTTCACAGAACTGTTGCTTTATAAACTAAGAAAATTTCATACAATCAAACTCAATCAACATTTTAATTTTAATCGTCATTATGGTTGTTCAAAACTATTCCGAAAATTATACGTTCGAATGTTAGATTGCAACGTTTGAAACGTTTGTATGATTGATAATGGTAAAACACACACAAATCACAATATAAAATGCGCTGGCGCCTGTTGTCTGTAGGCAAATTATTTAATTGGCGCCCCTCGCCGGGCTCGCCGGTGCCGAGTGCTGCGAGAGCTGTGGCGCATGCGCACTGTAGTTAGGGGCCATAAATCTACGGCTTCGTCGCGAATTATTCAAAGGAGCCGGCTCTGCGGGAACGAGCTCACAGCTCACCGGCACCGGCGCATGCGCAAGCCGGCTCGGACCCGGGATCGAAAGAGTGGAATATTATTGTATTCTAAGCTGAGGCGTATTTACACCAGTTCCATGCGCCCCAGCTTAGAAACATAAAGCTATAAGACTTTTCAAAATGATCCTTGTGATTTTATTGAATAAAGATATTTTGAATTTCAATTTTTTTTTTCTTTTGACGAGTTAACCTGTTCACTTAACCTATGTATTTAAATTGTACTATATTTTACGTGTTTCACCTATGACAATAAAGATATTTCTAGGCCCATAATTTATCTTAGACTGCAACCTTTTAAAATATATACGCTTCCTGCGCAATGCACAACTTGTAATAAAGTTTTCACACAAAGCGATTTTTGTCAAGCAAAAACATTAGAATAATTTTTCTTCTGTGTTACCAAATACCATGTGCAACCTCCCAGAATCCAGAAATTGTGTTTTTCCATTGTTTTAGTATATAAGGGTAGTTAGTTTTAGTCTCCGAGATTATTCTCGATGTCTTTGGTTTTATTTAAGCGAGTTATGTTAGAAACTCCATCGGGCAGCGGTAGAGCCGCGTCCACGCCAATCTGCGGCGGCCTAGATAACGATGAGTTATGGCGCAGCGCACCGCGACACGGCCCATTGTCCGTGATTAAAATGGGTTTTAGCAATTTGCCTCTTGAAAGAGAACCGCAGCTCTAATTGGGGTACCTACCTACTGGCCGGAATGTTCCCGATCACTCTACCTAGCGCTAGGCAACACTTCTAACGGAATCTAAATTTATAAATATACAGGGCGTCCCACGAACATGCCACATGGAGGGGTAGTACCCATTTTAAAACGGGTGTTTTTACATACCGGTATATCGGTTATGAGGTACCGGTAATATTCTCGAATTATCTTCGAACACAACTTGTTATTCTTGTTTAAAAATAACTTTTCGTAGTCGCGAATGTACTTGATCGGACAAATTTAGGCACAACACCCGCATCACTGCACTTTTCCGTAAATGTCAAGCCACACTCGAGTTTGATACGTTTCGTCCGCGATCCGCGAACCGTTTCACTTTGCCATTTCACTTAGCCATATCTCCAATTTTACATACGATATACCGGTATGTGAAAACACCCGTTTTAAAATTAATGATATAGTTTACGATAGTTTTATTAGTAAAATATAGAGATAAGTTTATTGATGAGTTGGAATGCACTTTATTGTACACTTATCACTCAAAAACAAGTAAATAAAAACAAAAATAGCCAGTGCAAATAGCGGCTCTATCGCCAAAAGCGAACTTTCCAGAGAAGGGATAATTTTAAGGTACCTTTTGAAAAAGATGCCCTAAAAATACTTAAAAGTATTAATTTTGTAATTATTTATAAGTATTTAAGTTTGTTTTGGTGCACTGGTGGTCTAGTGGTAGTGACCCCGCCTTCCAATCCTAAGGTCGTGGGTTCAAACCCGGTCGTGCACCAATGGATTTTTCTGTTCGAAAAATTTATGTGCGCAATGCCAGTGCTCTCATACGGTGAAGGAAAACATCGTGAGGAAACCGGCATGTTCAAGAACTAAAAATTCGAAAGACATGTGCCATCCACCAATCCGCATTGGGTCCGCGTGGTGGATTATGACCCAATCACTCTCGCCTGAGAGTAGGCCAGTGTCCCAGCAGTGGGAACATTAGAAGGCTGTCATGATGTTGGTGGCGAAATAGTATTTATCAGTGGCTCTGGTTGTGTGCATTAATTGCTGTTTCTGAAGGTCGCTTGTTACCCTTCTACGTCCGCACTAAGTGTTCCGTGTTTCACATCATTTTTCCCGCCTGCGTCGCTTCTTTGTCTTAGAGTAGACTATCAGATCTATTCCCGAATAAACAACAATGCTGGCCATTGTTGCGCAACAGACAATGCTCTAGTTACCGCGACTGTCGCTTGATTCATGGGCCCCCGGAGTCCGTTTGTCCTTCCTGGGTCCCAGGGCCCCCGCGAGGATGATGCTTTGGGGGCTCTCACGAAAGCACATAACAAAAAATTTGAAATTTGCCAGACGGAAAAAAGGAAGCTCAATATCACTAAAGTAAAGCCTAAAGAGTTCGAAATCAGACCATCAGAGAACAAACTAAATGAACTAACGTAACAACTAAAATAAAAATAATTAATAAAAAAGTACTAACAGTAACTATGGTACCACAAAACGCAAACAAAGAACAAATATTTGCAGATCACGATAACACTTGACCCGCAGTGGGAATCAAACCCGCGACCTCTCGCTTTTCAACCGGGTATTCGCTCTACCGAGGTTGTCTTGATGTTAATTTTAATACCTGAAAACTTATTTGTTAATAAACTAAAATCACAATGAAACATTTTTAAAACCAGACGTAGAGGGTTAGTGGTGCAGTTGAAAGCACTGTCTAGGAGAGATAGGTTTGGCCCATTTAGGCAAGTTAGTAATTATCAGGTCATTATAAAAATGTAGAAGCTAGGCTGGTTTGTGGAGTCGCATGATGACGCAGCCTCCCTGGATGCGAGCCCGGAGCACGGCCGGGTGTCACTGATAGCGCGTATCGCTGCGCTCGCGCACAATCGAGCCTCTATCGCGCCATCGCCGTGAAATACTCCGCGCATTCTACAATACCCCACTGCAAAACCACCCTAACTGCACCCTCGAAATATACTTAAACCTATACCATAAAGGTCGACATTCCCCTGCTTTGGGTGAAAACGTATCTTGGCAGAGCAATAACGACCTGCGCCCGCGTAATTCACGCCATAGCGTTCATCATGCAAAGTGGCCGCGAACAAAGCTGCAACACATTTCAGACTTTAAGCTAAGGCGATAAAGCTTTATGTGCGTTGATTAGAGAGAGATTTATGTCGCGGGGGAGTTAGTATTTTGTATTGGAATTTGAATTTGCGCAGGCGCAGTGCCGAGTAGTGTTGCCACGGGGTGTTTACAATTATGGGGATTTATGAGATCGTAAGTGCTATTTAACTTTGGTGAAGTTAACAAATCACTTAGATATGTCTGTTTTAAAGGTGAATTGCTCTAACACAATTACCCTCCCGTTTTGCACGGAGCGTTTAATAAAATATAAATTTAACGGATAAATGTCGAAACTCAGAGGGTCTGTCTACTCTTGAAAACGACAAACGATAATTACTGCCGCAAAGCAGTAATGCTCGCATTGCTGTGTTCCGGTGTGAAGGGTATGGTTTCCGGTGAAATTGAGGCTTTCGATCTTTGCGTCAAGGTGGCAACCCGCGAGTGATACCTCTGGTATTGCGGCCATAGGCTGCGGTAACCGTTTACCATCTTGTGGGCCGTACGCTTGGTTGTAACTTCAGTTGTATAAAAAAATCATTTAGCAGTCTGTTAAAAGCCGGTGGTGAAGGTATACACCACTAGCGACGCGATACGCATCGCCTTGTTAGCACTATCTGATGCGCGATGCTGTAATTGGCACGGACCCCCGCGCACGCGCATCCATACGATATCAATATTTCTTTACTGTTTAATGAGACGCCCTCGGACAAAACATGATATTTCACGAATAAACGCAGATATAATGACCCCTGATACTGCGCAAATAGAACAGGACATGAGTCATAATATATAACCAGCTAGCATAATGGAAATCTTCTTCGTAAAACGAATTGAACTAGTGAGTTACAGCAATTTGCTTATTTCAAAAAATTATTAATGTTCGAAGGTTATTTAATTTTGACAACGGTCAAAATTAAATAACGGTCAATGGCCGTGGACTTGAGCTCATGAAAGACGGTAGGCTCCTGCGTCTTGTGATGGAGAGGTCGGTGTCTGCATCACTGCATGCCTCTCGAGACAGATTAGTGAGTGATTAGCCCGCACCGGCACAATGAGCCGCGGCAGCATTAGCATACAATGCGGGCGGACCACAGAACTATATTTAAGTAGAATGAGTGAGTCTATGTGGATTATTCCCATCTGTCACCTAGTTTTGTCCCCTCGAGGTGACAGATCGCACAAAAAAGTGCGATTTGTCACCCTTTTTTCATAAAGGTGACAGATTGCAATTGCGCGTGCCGAAAAGACGGCCTAAGTAAGGGCTCAGTAACCTCTTTACTCGCTGCAAAACTCTGTCTGCTCCTAACCGGAGGCGGTGTGGTGGTGTGGCAGTGGCAGTGGGAGTGCCTATAATCGGTTTGCCGCGTGCTTATCGATGCTTTTAACGCATTTATTTTTGAGCGGCCTAAGTTTCCCATCACTAAATACATTTGTGTGTAAAATACAAATAGGTACGTAAAATGTTACTCGCTCGGTTTCCATACAAATCGATAAACTCTTTCATTCTACTGCGGAGCCGGACGGCCGCAAGATATCTTTGATAATGGATGTATTTTTTTTTATACAACTGAAGTGGCAACCAAGCGTACGGCCCACAAGATGGTAAGCGGTAACCGCAGCCTATGGACGCTTGCAATACCAGAGGTATTACAGAGGCCACCTTGAGGCTAAGATCGAAAGCCTCATGTGCCAGTAATTTCACCGGAAACCATACCCTTCACACCGGAACACAGCAATGCAAGCATTACTGCTTTGCGGCAGAAATAGGTATGGTGGTAGTCTTTCCCCGGACGAGCTCTCACAGAGAACTCTACTACTCTTGTTGTTGCATCAAACGCTGATTATACGTAGCATTTGACTGATGTGTACTTAGTTTAAAATGTTTAAAATTATGTAATAGTCAGGCGTGGCGGGCGCCTTTATTGTTTTGTCACTTGCTGACATAAAAAAAAAATGTTATGAATATGATTTGGTTGTAAAAGTTTATTTTATTTTATTCTTGACTTAAAAACAACCACTTTATGTATTACTAGCTGACCCAGCGCGGTTTCACTCGAGCTATTTTTTTAAACCTTCCTTAAACTCATACAAATGTTTCAAGACCAAAATCAGCCAAATGGGTCCAGCAGTTGTCGAGTTTTAGCGAAACTAACGCACAGCAATTCATTTTATATATATAAAATTTATGTAAATACCATTTTTGATTGTGTTATTTTGTTGTAGAGTTAATTTGTTTAGTTTTGCTGTCAAGTGTAGTTTTATCAATAGCCAAATAAAAGTATACCTTTCGTCTATTAACCAACACTTTTTTAGTTGACTGTACTAAAATGCACCCAAAGTAAAAGCACTGGTGTGAGTATAGCTTATACGATTCGTCAACTCACACCAGTTGGGACAAGATTTATGGTGTCAGTTGACGAACGACTCAACGGTTTTTACATTACCCTGCAGGACAGTTCGTCTACGACTCAGGACCAGTAAGTAAGTTAGTATGAGTCTGTGGTCAACTCCGGTGACGCTAATAGTCGTCCTGAAGGTTTCCGTCATTGGCCGACTTTGAAAAAGCCGGGACTGACTGATTAACGTGCCCTCCGAAGCACGGAAGCACTCAGATGTGTCATTATGTGTGACGTCGTGGATATAATGCATCGTTTTGTTAAGGCTCTTGTTATGTAATAATGTTACTTTTGAGTATTTTTCCTGATTTGTAACCATAATAAATTGTTGCGATCAATTGAGCTTTTATTACCGACCCAAGTTTGAATCAATATCTTGACTAAGTTATTGTATTAGATTGGGATAGTCTGTGGCCTTGTGGACATTGAGAGATAAAAGTGGTTATGACGGTACTAGACGCTATGTTAGTTATACTTATTAATTAAATAAAAAACAGATAAAAATCTCATCTCATTAGTTAGCGGAATAGTTACTAATGATATTTCATCTGTTTTTTATATTCTAATGGATTTCCGCAAAATAACGCAGGAATCTATCAATTAACTTATTAGAGTCAAAAATACTAAACCGCATTATTTCATTAATACCAAAAACATTTTTAATATTCATTGCTTTTCTCGCATAATCTACGAGAGTGTAAACGAGAAGGCATCACGAAAAACTCGTTTGACAATCTTATCTAATCTTATCTTATCTTAATAAACGTATCGTCTATTTGTCAATTTGTATGGAATTTTTTACAGCGCTTTTTTAGTGTAACTTAATTAAAAAGTGTAACTTAAAAATGGTAGAGGGGCTGCCCCCCTACCATGAACTCTTAGAGCGATTCAAATTAGGACCTAAACTGAATGGTCAAAAAATTTTGTACCATGACTTCAATAATTATTAATTTCATGAATATGAAATAATTATGATAATTTTGTACCATGAACTTTTAGATTTCTCTACCATTAAAACTAAGTACTCAAAATCCCATACATATTGACAACTGGACGATACGATTACGTTTATTGAACGAGTTTTTCGTGATCCACTTTCAGTTGTCTACAAAATTCAACGCAAAATTTTACAAGATTTCAAGATCGTAAATGTTTACAATGACAATAAGTTTAAATGAAGTGAATAAAAAAGTCTATTTCGGTCTTCATTGAGACGGCGAGGAGCTGAGAGATCAAAGTGGCGCGCGGGTCTACGGTGGCTGGGAACTGCTAACATAGTACTAATAATTGAAAGATTCAGGCGTTACTTTACGGAAATCCATCATAGATATAAAAATGAATGAATTGCTGTGCGTTAGTCTCGCTAAAACTCGAGAACGGCTGAACCGATTTGGCTTATTCTGGTCTTGAAAATTTTGTAAAAATTTAGGGAAAGTTTAAACGGTGAGAAAATATACAGGGTGTAAAAAATTGCTAAAAAAAAATAACGCGAGTGTAACGGCGCCGGCGCCGGGTCAACTAGTTACAAAATAAAAAACAGATGAAAAATCTTTAGTGCTATTCCGCTTAACCTTTTAACTAATGAGGTCACACAGTTAACACAGTCAATCTCAAAAGAAAAGTATCGACACGTGTTTCATCCCTTCACGGGACATCATCAGGACCATCGACTTGTTCAAGAGAGTATGCGACATGCTCTGTTCTATTACTTTTATATACACACCACCTGATGCACAGTTTCCAGCTAGTAGTACCTACGTAGTCTTTCGAGCCGGACAAGCGTGTAGTATCAGCGCTGGTCCTTCGAGCCGGACAAGTGCTGGGCGACGAAGTTGTTCTACTGAGTGAGTGTGTGTACTATGCTCCTGTATCTCAAGGGCGGCGGTGTCGTGTCTTCATTCAGTAATTAGCGCTCGTTAACGGTTTACGCATGTCATTGTTATGGAGCCGCTCGACCGGGATTACTGCGCCAGCCAATCAGGAGGCGATCTGCAGACCTTGGCCACTCATGAACATTCGTTTGTAGCAACTGTATGCAAACGTGAAACAATGCAGTTACAACTTTGCCTAAAAATGTTATACCGCTGAAGTGACAACCAAGAGTACGGCCCACTTGATGGTAAACGGTCACCGTAGCCTATGTACGCTTGTAACGTCAGATATATCATTGGCGCGTTGCCAAATACCAAACTAGAATAGTACCCATAGAGTTTGGTCGAATCCAACCTACGTGAAATAAAATGTGTTTACCATTCCTAAAATATTTGAACGTATCCAAATAGCTTCACACGTGTGAGTCACGCGCGCGGCTATCGCGCGGGGCCATCGCGCACTGCACGATAGCTCGGCGTCGCCGCCGCGTCACGCCACGCCACGCCACGCCACAGCTGACATCAGTAATCACAACATCACAACAACACATCAGACTATGTGAGAGTTGGGTAAAGTTAGAATGTAGAGTATTTTTGTTGATTGCTTGCTTTTTGAGAGAGCCTAGTTGTGTAGGAAGATTTCGATACCGAGGTGGTTCACGGCTCTTTCTATGGTTTTAATTCTTCTTTCTAATAAATGCTCTGAAAGCAATTGCATATTTTAAATTTTACCTGAATGAGCCGTACAGAGACTTTTCGGTTTTCATACAAAGGGCATAATTTAGCCCTATCGATAATGTAGCTGACATTATCGATAGGACTAAATTATGTCCTACAACCAAAAAATATTCTCATCGCCTCGCATATTTTTAATTTTTGTTTGTAACGATTATCCTCAGAAACTAGGTACTGGTCCGACCACAATTATTTTTCTCCGTTAGAAAGCTACATTATCCCTGAGTAACATAGGCTATATTTTTTGCACCCGTGCGAAGCCAGGACGAGCTGCTAGTTTGTTATATTCAAAAAAGAACTTGAATGAATAGCACAAGTGCTATTCATTCAAGACTAAACTAGACTAAGCTAATAAGATGGTATTCCGCTGACTAGAAGCTTGTGAGAACTTTGCAAAATCCACCACTATGCGCCATAATTATGCCAATTTCCTACCGCTAAGTGTGAGTAATTAACGATGAATAACTTTCTTAGCACAAACACGGCTTTATAAAGCAGTGAGATGTTCCCACGAGATGTCGCGTGAGAATGAATATGCATACGCGGCACGTCGCGCCACTTGACACTCGCAGCTCTATCGGACGGCATCGCTCCTCCGCTGAGAAAGTCGATTCACATCTCAATTTCACGCGGAACTTGTAATCAAATGGACTGACTGACTGACAATACACACTAAACTCTAGAGGCTAATTATGAGGGCGTATCTTTTAAGTGTGCAAGGGTGCGTTAAAAAATGAGTTCCCGAAATCCATGAGAACGAGCGGGAAATATAAATTGTCATAAAAAAGTCAGCACGGACCAAGTATTCCACCAGTAAACTAAGTTCGTGGTAGTGGGTCAGTGGTCAGCTCTGATAACGGAGTTGCTAGACCGCCCGAAGGCCTCTGTCTTGGCTCTTTTTTTTATACAACTAAAGTGACAACCAAGCGTACGGCCCACAAGACAGTAAGCGGTTACCGCAGCCTATGGATGCTTGTAATACCAGAGGTATCATTTGCGGGTTGCCACCTTGAGGCATAGATCAAATAGTCATTAATTTCACCGGAAACTATACCCTTCACACCGGAACACAGCAATGCGAGCATTACTGCTTTGCGGCAGAAATAGGTATGATGGTAGTACTTATCCGGACGTGTTCTATCACAAAGAACTCTGCTACTCTTAAAGGCCTTACAACAGAGAGTGTAACAAAAGAGTTTTCTTACAGCTCATATATAAAACGTCTATCAAATTGTATAAATCGACCCAAAACAATGAATCTCTGCCATAAAGGTCTTCAAAGTAACATCCAAGTGTTCCAATGTAGTTGTAATTTGTGTACTACACTGCACAACGCTAATCTTTCCTGTTGATCGTCCAGAAGCAAAACTGGTCAGCACCGCCACAGCCACCGAGCAGATGCGAGCGGCAGCGCGTCGCCCCCGGCGACTCCTCGCTCGCCGCAAACAATATGCACAGATTATCAGCTCTCTGCAATTTATGTGCTGCTACCGAACGCCTGAAGGCGAAACTTCCTTTATTTTTATATCAACGCTGATGCAGAACCAAAAGGATGAAATTATTCAGAGCTCGTTACAGGAAACTCTCACGTTTCTTTATGCGGTGTCCTGCGTGTCTTTTGATATTAAATTCCTAACGTGCGTTCAACTGACTGGCTATAACACTCGGGCTCTATTAACGGTTGGATTCGACCAAACTCGAATAAGCACTATTCGCAGAGTAAATCGTAGTTATTCGCGAGTAAACTGACAACTTTTTTTTTTTTTTATACAACTGAAGTGGCAACCAAGCGTACGGCCCACAAGATGGTAAGCGGTTACCGCAGCCTATGGACGCTTGCAATACCAGAGGTATCACTCGCGGGTTGCCACCTTGAGGCTAAGATCGAAAGCCTCATGTGCCAGTAATTTCACCGGAAACCATACCCTTTACACCGGAACACAGCAATGCGAGCATTACTGCTTGGCGGCAGAAATAGGTATGGCGGTAGTCCTTCCCCGGACGAGCTCTATCACAGAGAACTCTACTACTCTTAGCAGCTTACTAGTATTAGACAGCTTAGTACAGCTTACTAATATTAGACAATTCTTATTCCGCGGAATAGTTATTCCAAAAGTTGATCGAATCCAGCCTTAGTTGAAGGAATTCCAAACAGTTATCTGTTACCTACAAGTAGAGACTCTATAGAGTGGGAAGCCCAACAGCCAGTCTACAAATTCGTTTGGTTTAATGGATGCTAATAAAAGCTCATTAAAAATGTGCAAGTTGACGCCTCTGCATGTCATGATGACGCCTCTGCAAGCAATAAACATAAACAAAACAAAATAGCTATTAGCTGTAGATTAGCCGTTGAGTTTTTGGAATGGTAGTTTATGTCGCGGTCTGATCGGGCCATTACCGGCGATTTCACGCCATCTGTCGCGCAGCGGCGCATGCGCATGCGGCCGCCATCAGCTGCCTGACGCATGACGTCACGGAAGCGAGGTATGTTATCTCTGCCAAATAAATAAATTCATAGATTATAGTCTAAAAGCCTCTTAGAATTTGTTCAGAATGTAAGTGATCAATGAGCATTTTTCCATCCAAATTATTACCGTGATAAATGCTTCAGTTGATCTGTTAGCAACGAGTAAGAGTGTAAATTCGATCAACTTCTAATAGTACCTACTATTTTGGGAACAATGTAATGAAAGATACAATTACATTTTTCAAATTTATTGTGCGAAGATTTTTATAAATGCCAGCCTAACCTAAATACCGGTGCTTCTTTCTAAATAAAAGAAGATTAGGAACAAAAGTCATGAGACTTATTTGATGTTTTCATAATCCATGATCTTACATAAAGCATTATTTTGAATATAAAGCTATAAGAGGTTGCAGGTAGTAAATGATTTTATTGATTACAGACTGAATGAATTCACCGTAGGTACACCGTAGGTACGGTGTAAGTTTAAATGAAGTTTCAAGTTTGGAGCGTGTTCAATTAGGAGGCAAATTGAATTCGTATGAGTTGACGGTTATGTCGACCATCAACCTGGCTGGCGGCTATTACACAAGTTTCTCACCAAAATTGATTAGATTGTTTAATTTTCATTTGGCAGCGTCGTAAAAACAGCTTTTATTGAACCGAATGAAACTGGCGTAAATAAATTCACCGATAGCTCCCGAAGTTCCCTTCGGTGGCGGAATTAAAAAAGCGGCGTCAATTGCAAAGGCGCCGTTTCGCGACTCTTTAAGTAGTCTATAGGATGGTAGTTTTTTCTGCTGGTATACTTGTATTAGAATTAGTTTCTATTTAAATATCAAAAAAACTTGAAGATAAAATTTATGGCTCATACATTTTTACAAACTGATATTGTTTGGGGATTTCGAGGGAGACCTTTGCCCTGCAGTGGGACGAGGGCTAAAATAATAATAATAAATAAAACAATTAAAGTAATTTTTTTCAAAAGTTAGGCCACGACCAAAGAAGAGGCCTTTGTGTACCCTATTATAAACAGTTATTCTATTCTATTCTATTAGCTTCGTCACCAGAGTGGGCTCATACGAAATTATTTTTTGAATCGCCCTATAGATACGGAAACCGTAATTGAGATGACTTTATTAGCCTGTCTGTCAGCCGCCGGCTTCTGTGCAAGCAGCTATTTAACTAAATGTGCCGGCAATTATTTTTATTGGCAAAATGGTAAATTGCTTGTTTCGTATGTCGCGGGCCCCAACGACACCTCTTAACATTGTGATATTTTACTAATCAAACTATCGTGTATGTCAATCATTTTAAAACGATCAGTGCAAAACGCGTCGCAGAAGAAGAAGGGTGCCGTATCACTCAACCCTGATGAAGACTCTCGAAATCAACTCGAAACAGTATCGGTGTCGGTCAGTGCCTCTTCGACGGTGTTACCGGTACGTGAAAATATTAGTTTTTAAAATGAACAACATAGGTAGTGAGTTTCATGGTTAAAGAAAAAAGTTTAGTTTACATTGTAAGCTCTTATTATTTACAGTATAAGATACAGAGATTGTTAATCAAAGATTGTAAAATATTATTTATGCAAATTTTAGTTTTAAAAGACTTCAACGCGCTTTAAAATTCTACTAAAAATTATTAAAATTAGCTAAATAATTTGGTCAATAATTTTAACTTTTAAGAGTAGTAGAGTTCTTTGTGATAGAGCTCGTCCGGGTAAGGACTACCACCAAACCTATTTCTGCCGCCAAGCAGTGCAAGCAATGCTCGCATTGCTGTGTTCCGGTTCAAAGGGTATGGTTTCCGGTGAAATTACAGGCACATGAGACTTTCCATCTAAAGTCTCAGGGTGGTAACACGCAAGTGATATCTATGATGTTGCATGCGTGCATAGGCTACGGTAACCGCTGATCAAGTGGGCCGTACGCTTGGTTACCACTTTAGTAGTATAAAAAAAAAACTTGTTCTTTGCGCAAATTAATAAAAGCTGTGTCATTTTAGTGTTTTCTTGCAAAAGCTGAAACACGTATTTCGCGAGCTCTGAATTATTTATTGGTAGGTGAGAACATCATAGTTGAGTCACGCACTCGCAGTGATTATCCAGGTAACAATAATGAGTAGTTCTGCATGCAACACCTTCAGAGCTCTGTCGTTTCTGAGTAAACCGGCTCACCTCCCTACAATGTTACCATCGACTTCGAAGGAAATCGATTGGAAAATATTCGATCACTCATTTCGCATTCCCGCCGCGTTTTTACATTTAATCCGCGGACACTACCGCGCTTACATTCAAGACGAGAAAAAATCATTATGTAGAGTTTTGTGGACAATATTGACAATGTCTTGTCCAGCTACCTTTTAGGCAAAAAGCAACCTAATATATACCGAGAGAAGGTGGAAGTTATGTTGAGTGAGACGAGTGTAAGGCTGGTTTTACACGGTGCTTGTAATTCGTGTCACAGAGCGCACAGGTGCGCGGGCCGTGCCCTGCATGGCAGAGCCTATTAACGAATCTAGATGTTAATGCACGATTAAAATGTTGATTTTGAATTACATTAATATAACGAGCCCTATTAGTTTGGGAAAGGAGTTATGGGGTATTTAGCCGAATTCGTAAAGTTATTATCTGTAATTAGTACAGCATGGAGAGGACGCGCGTGACCTGTGTTTTGTGGATGGAAATTATTTTTAAGGATATTAATATACAAGTAAAAACAACGATTTACTTACTTAGCTTTCTACTTCAACGAAAATGCATAATGCGAATAGCATAATGTTTACCAATAAAACTGTTAGACAAAAACATGTTAGAAGTACTTCGTTAGTATAATAAACCGTAGGTAAATAATTATAATAATAAATAAAGCTGGACAATCCACACAGCATCATCTAGCCCCAAGGTAAGCTGCTGTTAAACAGAGCTGTGTTATGGGTACTAGATATGTACTTAATACAATACAATACATAGAAAGATATTTCTTATTAAGTATATAAGGTCATTCATTATCAACCTGACAAACTTAAGGGGTAGGTTCCACACATAAAAAAAAATACTTGTACTTTTTTTTTTCTAAACGTTTTTTTTATATTTAAAAAAAAAATTACGTAATTCTGCTTAATAATTAGTTATCCTTGTTAGAAATAGAAAAGGCAGCCCTCGGCACGTGTCAGTGACCCGCGCGTCAATGAACCGCGGGACAATAACCCGCGCGTCCTTGACCTGCGAGTGTCCTTGACCCGCTACGGGGCGCGCACACTCGAATATTTCATTATTACGTTGCATTACTCGATTCCCAACAATGATAAATAATAATTGAGCGGAAAAACGTAATCGATTTTTTTTGTTTACTTGGGATTTTTAAGACAAAATACTTACACATAAAAAAAAATTATAGGTACATATATATTTTTTTATGTGTGGAACCTATCCCTTAAGTTTGTCAGGTTGATAATGAATGACCCTGTATATAGAAAATACCCAGAACACCCGGAACAAATATTTGTAGATCGTACAAACATTTGTCCCGAGGCGGGAATCGAACCCGCAACCTCTGCTTCGCAGACGGACCTGCGCCAGCTGCGCCACATCGGTATCAAATTAAGAACAATCTGTAATTAATTTCTGTATATATTTGCACAACTTATACCTAGGTAGTAACAATCAACACTCGCACATAAATGATATACTACTGGCATATTAAAACTCTTAGATGCATTTAATTTTCAATCAGTTTTATTATTTGGTCACCTCTACCGAGAAGTGGACACAAGCACTCATACAATACGACGTTATGAATGATTTGGTATTAAATTAATATAACTGTGTGTGCTCTGTGGTCAATGCGACGCGACGCGACGCAACGTGGAGCACATCATTAATTTATAATTTTACTTTCTCTGAACTACCTCTTGCAGGAATCAAGTACCTATTACCTACAGCATGATAACAATCGGTGGGAAAAAATGCTTAATAAGATTAAAATATAATATTTATGAATATAATATTAATAGCCTACATATAATTTGCAATGCCTGAAAAGGGCAAATAAGTTCTAAGTGCCATATTACTTTTAAGACCTTTTGTAACACTTATTTGTGCAAATAAATATCTTGAAATCTTGAATAAGGTGAGATTAGTAAGATATTCTGAAAAATCTAAAGACATGTGCCATCCACCAATCCGCATTGAGTCTGCATAGTGGATGAAGGGGTCTTCATCCACTATGCAGACAGTGATAGGGTTATCACTCTCGTTCGAGAGCAGGTTAGAGCTCCTACTGTAGGAACTGAAGACTGTCATGATGATGAGTACAATATTACAACTGATGGTTTGAAAAAAGGTAGGTGACGGCCATGAATGAAGTGTTTTCTACCAAGTTTTTTCTTCATAGACAGAATCATTTGAAGTAAATTGAATGGGCAAAACTTAATCTGAAGCGTGTGGACTGACAAACGCAGAGCAGTGTCACGCAGTACTTTTAAGCTTAAAGCTTTCGGTGACATTGCAACTGTAATGATCAGGCGTTGCATCGGGCAAACGAATCGACCGTTTCATCATTAGCTATTACTGTTACTTTTCGCCCTCAGGATCCCAGTGTTGGGCAAATGCCCTTAATCCTCCGGCATATGCAATCCTGGGCATTTGTTCACCAACTTTTATCATGTGTCGATCTAATCGCGGCACCTTCTGCATGGTCTGCCGCGACGCCGGCATTTGTTATTATAATTATAAAAAAAACGTTTTTTTTATCGACTTTTTTAACGCTTGAGGCGTCTTAAAAATTAAAATGCCTAACAACGCACAACAATACTGTAACTTGTCACTTGACTCTTCATTCCCGAAGATGATTCCAAATCTCAGTAAAGCTGTTCAAGAAACCATCCATCATGTGTATTATGAGCAATGAGCAGTCGGCTCACGCGCACTACAATAGAGCGGGTGCGCGCGCGCATCGCAAGCAGCGCTTCGGGGAAGGAAGCGACACCTGTGCCTGACGCGTGACGCATCGACATATCGCATTGATATCTACCTAATTTGATTTTATCTATCCATACATTATCTTATTTTAAGTTTTGAGTTTTTAGGTTAGCACTTTAGTTGATGGTCCTTTCTATTTTTTCCCTTAGTGAATGCATAGGGCATTCACATCATTAGAAAAATGTATGGGCCTTCTACGTTAGCGATCGTAGATCTATTACCTCTATGGTTAATTAAATAACCTCAACTCAACAACAAATCAACGACACTTTTTTTTTTTTTTTTTATGTTACTAAAGTGGCAACCAAGCGTACGGCCCACTTGATGGTCAGCGGTTACCGTAGCCTATGTACGCATGCAACATCATAGATATCACTTGCGTGTTACCACCCTGAGACGTTAGATGGAAAGTCTCATGTGCCTGTAATTTCACCGGAAACCATACCCTTCGAACCGGAACACAGCAAAGCGAGCATTGCTGCTTGGCGGCAGAAATAGGTATGGTGGTAGTCCTTCCCCGGACGAGCTCTATCACAAAGAACTCTACTACTCTTATTACTTTTAATCGGAACAAGCACACAAATGACAATTTTTAAGATCTGAAGACGGATGGAGCCGGCTGGCCTCCTCTTCGAGGTCCATACCCTGGATTATTCCCATCTGTCATCTAGTTCCCTTAAGTCTGTTACCCTTTCATCCTCCTGTGGGTCCTGAATATAAGGCGCTAGCATAATTATCAAACAAACAATTCATAACCATCTTTGAACACTTTTTGTCACTTTAGACAACCCTTCAGTTAAGTCTACAAGTTTTTTGGAAGACTAAAATAAAAAACAGACGAAAAATCTCTAATACTATTCCGCTTAACCTTTTAACTGATGAGGTCACACAGTTACCACAGTTAACTTCAAAAGAAAAATATCGACACGTGTTTCATCTCTCCACGGGACATCCTCAGGACCATCGACTTGTTCTCCGGCAGACGTGTTGCTCCGTCGAACGCTGGAGCCAAAGTACTTTGGCAAAAATAATTGATAGATTCAGGCGTTACTTTGCGGAAATCCATTACAAAATAAAAAACAGACAAAAAATCTCTAGTACTATTCCGGTCACCTCCTCAGGACCATCGACTTGTTCTCCGGCAGACGTGTTGCTCCGTCGAGCGCTGAAGCCAAAGTACTTTGGCTGACGACGGAGCAACACGTCTGCCGGAGAACAAGTCGATACTTTGGCTCCAGCGCTCGACGGAGCAACACGTCTTCCGGAGAACAAGTCGATGATCCTGAGGATGTCCCGTGGAGAGATGAAACACGTGTCGATATTTTTCTTTTGAAGTTAACTGTGGTAACTGTGTGACCTCATCAGTTAAAAGGTTAAGCGGAATAGTACTAGAGATTTTTCGTCTGTTTTTTATTTTGTAATGGATTTCCGCAAAGTAACGCCTGAATCTATCAATTATTTTTGGGAGACGCCCAAGGACCGGGAAGAATGGAAAACTTTGGGTATTACCTCAGCAGTGGGACAAAATAGGTTGATAAATAAGTGTACAGCGTCTCCGGCTATAGCAGTTATTAGGTTTTCAAGCGGTAGAGATGCGGCAGGTCGCAGGTTCGATTTCTCTTGCGGGATTTTTTACTTGATCTGCCAAATTTGTTTACCGTTCTAGATGTTGTAGCAGTAGTTCTAGTTTCAGATAGCCGCGGCTCATTAAATCCTAGTGTGGGGTTCCTGGATCAGGTAGCATTACGTTTGTGATTGTTGGGTGCCAAGTTATGGCGGATGTCTTCTGGTGGCGTATTAACTCCATCACCAGAGTTTACCACTGACTCATACGAGCCGTTGGATGTAAAAGTTAACTAGCTCCCGACCGCGACTTTGTTCGCACAGTACTTGAATTAAATGCAGTTTGCAGAGCTGGGCAACATACTGTTGTATTCTAAGTTTGATCAAGACCTGTTCAGTTGTTACGGAGTTGTGTGGAAACAAACAATCGCTCAAACTGCAGCATGTATCAATTAGTGAGATAGAAAAGCTGCAGACTTTTGCAATAACTTCACTGAAATGGTGGTGAGCAATTAGTTGACATGTAAATGCGCGCTGTCAGACGGTGACGGTTACCGTCGCGTGCGCACTCAACGAGCGCGGTTTATAGCCCACATCATCAGCGTTATTCTGTTGCTAGTCAAAATATAACTTGATAACTGAATATTTTTTAACAAAAATAAGTTTTTGACTTTCATTTGCTGATTCAGTCAATTTTAAAATTCAAATCTGTCTATAAAATCACAAGGATCACTTTGAAACGTCATTTATGCAAGTTCCACGGACCCTAGCCTTAAATAATCTACAGCTGTAGATACTTCTAGATATCGGAATAAAATAGAGCTAGGAGCAGATGGAGCTAGGTAGCTCCTAGTTTAAATATTTTTTATATTGTAAACAAAGCTTGATTGTATAATTGCGTCTGATTGATTATTATTTATCTTTGTTTGAACAAAGTGCCTCTAATTAAGTAAGCAAATGATAGATAATGGTGATTCGTTTCTCTGAGAATCATTGTCACGATCTTGCGAGCTCCAAAACTTTTGAAGCAAACTCACGAGAAGAAACTTCTGGAACTCAACCAGAGGAATGCTTGGCTCGAGATGTATTTGCAATCTATATTTAAATGCAAGATGTTTCAAACTTCGTTATAAGCTCATTTACTTGCTCATATTATTGCATGCAGGAATTGCCTTGTTATATGTGAAAGTTACCTACTACTTATGTACAATTAAAATAAGGCTGCTGTAAAAACTGGATCCAGGTTAAACATTAGATGTAATAAAGATTATAATATTCCAGAAATTATCTCGCCTCAAGCGGGATTTGAACCCGCAACGACCGCTTGATACGCGGGTGCTGTACCAATAGAGCTATCGTGACATATCTCGCTTGGACGAAAGACCCGAAGACATCCCCATGATTATTTCGTCCAAGCGTTCAAATCCCGCTTGAGGCAAGATCAGTTTTGGGATATCTTTAGTATTCTCTTAGTGTGATGGTCAACACTATAGTGTGTTTTTATAAAAACAAAAATAACCATTAAAATGTAATGAACATTATACTGCAATTCCTTTTTGTCATACTGCAACAAACCTTTTTTCAATTTTACTGTATTATTTTAGTTACAGCACTATTTCTGTGTATTAATTTTGTATGTGTATGCTTAAAGTTGCTAATAAATAACCTATCTATCTATCAATTCATTTTGGGAGGCTAGTGTTTTTTATCAATAATGTCCCGTTAAAGGACGCGTGGTGCGCGGGCGCAGTCCCGTTAGGCAGGGCGTCGCGTCGCGGCAGTGTGGGGTGACCTTTAGTGACGCGGCCTTGACCGCGCGCCCGCCGCTAACCTTTGCAAGCGTTGTGCTCTGTTACACACATTTAGAGAAGTGTTTTTGTAAACAAACATTTCATTACCTACGTTATGCTTGTTGAAAGTAGTTGATACTAGTTATACGTGTAAGGCCAAGTTTCAAAGAAATCCTCGCAAAATTACAATAATCCTTCGGACCGAACTACCTCGCAAAAAGTGCTGAAAATGAATATAATTATCATATTAATGTGTATAAACCACATGTACGAGTAGTAACGCCAAGTCCTCCACTCATGCTTAAATAATATAATAATTAGGTATAATATGAATTTTCAGCACTTTTTGCTTCGTTAGTTCGGCCCTCGTATTATTATGATAGAACTTCACGTACAAGTAAGTTCGTTTAATCATTAATCATTGACAACGAACAATCACCATCTTCATGACAGCCTTTTTAATGTTCCCACTGCTGGGACAGTGGCCGACTCTCAAGCGAGAGTGATTGGGTGTTAATCCACCACGTGGACCCAATGCGGACTAGTGGATAGCACGTCTTTCGAATTTTAAGTTCTTGGACATAACGGTTTCCTCACGATGTTTTCCTTCACCGTATGAGAGCACTGGCATTGCGCACATAAATCTATTAGACAATAATCAGTCTTTATTTCCTAAAAAACGTCACTTAATTTTTAGGTAAGTACGAGTATGCCTAACCTTTAACAGAGAACAAATATTAGTACTACGAGTAACATAACGTTTTAACAAACATAAAATATTCTAATGGAGTTATACCAAATACAATAAGTTATAATTTTATGTAAATCGTGCGAGAACCAGCAGTATCTATTCAGTGGGTCTACTCTAGAAAGCGACAAACGATAATCGTGGCCAATATTGTAGATCAACATAAGTCGGTGACAACTTCGTTCAGATCATTCACGGACTTAGGCTGAAGAGTAGTAGAGTTTTTTGTGATAAAGCTCGTCCGGGGAAACCACCATACCTATTTCTGCCGCAAAGCAGTAATGCTCGCATTGCTGTGTTCCGGTGTGGGGTATGTTTCCGGTGAAATTACTGGCACATGAGGCTTTCGATCTATGCCTCAAGGTGGCAACCCGCGAGTGATACTATGATATTGCAAGCGTCCATAGGCTGCGGTAACTGCTTACCATCTTGTTGGCCGTACGCTTGGTTGCCACTTCAGAAGAAAAAAAACCACGAAAAGTGTCACGATTTATCGCATTAATCCGCAAGAGTAGACACTCAGGAGTGGCGGTAGGCGGCAGGGGCGAGGGGGGAGTGTTCGGGATTCAGCGAGCGTCAAACCTCGCGCCTCGGTGCGGCGTCTGAAGGGTGCTTTATGCTACCATTCAAATACATATTGCTTCTTACTATTCATACACAAATAGTAGTACATAGTTTTAGTAGATACATCATTCTATAGATGCTTGAATATCTTACATGATGAGTTTTTATTAAGCAAGTAAACATTATTTTTTACAAGAAGTTTCAAGGATAGGTCCTACTACAAGTTATTATGATATCAGATCAGTAGTATAATGAATCAGTAAAAGTATCTCACTTGGAGCTACAGTACTCTTACAGTGTAAATTGACAGTTACTATATAAATAGTACAGTATACAATAATAATATACTTTTTAAAAAACCTGTTAGCATACTTTTAAATTTCCAATAAACCAGTTTGGTAGAAATGCGAAAAGACAGATGGACACCAACCAGTTTTGATAACCCTAAACACAAAAACCATTCCCAGTCGACGTTGAACTGTTCACATATGTATACACAGGATGATGTCAGATTTTCTTTTGCTGCTTAATTTTCGTACTAGCCACAGGAAGCTAGGTTTAGGAAAATGGCTTCCTTATTTGTAATTCATAGGTAGTAGGTTTACCTAATGTGATTTATCATAACTTTATAAGCATGTATGTGTGCTATCGTGGGCATTCGGGCGATGAGCGGAAGACGCGACCCGTTCTTATCGAGCCGCACACTCGCCCCCACCCCCCGCCCCGCGCCGGCGTTCCCGCCCCCGCCCGCGCATTTCCTCGCGCGAATTTACAATGTACGGCCCTGCCTCACACCGCCGCAACCTCCCGCCACACTCTTACAAGCTCACCTCGCGACTGACAAACGACTGTCTACTTTAAATGTAAACTTGTGAGGTTCTATTTCGTTAAGAGGGGAGAGTGAAATGATTACGTAGGTGTGTGTGAGATTTTCTCGCCTGGAAATTCTAATGCGAGGCGCGACTGCGATAAAAAATGAACGGCGGGAAACGTGCATACATTAAGGAGCGAGACGGAGCGAGTGCCTCCGCCCAGTGCTCCAGCCAGGCTCTGCGGCTCTGCTCTGCACTACACATACTTTACACCACTTTATATTTTGAATCCGTCTGAAAGGGTCGGCTATGTGAGATTTCCGTATAAATTATTCACATTATGTATCTATGCAGGCCTGGGAGTCCCTCCCTTACAGCTATTTCACAAACCATGTTCTAAGCGGGTGGTACTATAGAGGCATTTCTCTGTCACCTATGTGACAACATCTTTGACAAGCCAATTTTTTTACAGATATCTCAGTAGTTAGAGAGAAAGAACTGTATGTGTTTTTTGTTTATTCGGCAGATAATGACTTTATATTTTGAAATGTTACTCTAATATTAAAAAAAAACATATATTTATAAATTACGAACCAAACTACTTCTTATCATAAACAGAACCACTACCTGCTCTGCGTCTACAACTATTGTTTACAATGATACAACATCAATTTTCTCCTAATGGCTAATATTAACAACTTTGAACCCAAGCTGCATAATAAAACATTAGTAAAGTCATTGATGTTCCCGTGCCAAGCCGAGCGACCTGACCCTACGTCGCGTCGCATCTTACAAAAGCGCGTCACAGTGCGTGCGCGCGCGCAGCCACAGGTGGCACGGCGCCTTGCTACCCTTCCGCAATGCAGGTGTTAGGCATTAGACGCAAAAACGCACATAAAAAGGCCAAGGCCGCGCATGCGCAACAAAAAACCTACAACCCTTTGTCGCGCGTGTATCGCGCGTTTTTCAAGTTGTAATTACGGCGCTATCTAACGCAGGCGCCCTCTGCCGGAACTAATTACCCGTTAGATTCCCACGCTACTGTATCATTTTCTAACACGTTATTATCATAAATGGTTTTTTTATTATTTGCTTTTGATAGGGGCTAATAATTTTTATTATTTGCTTTTGCCATTTGACATATAATATTTAATTTAAGCTGATTAGTCCTAGATTTCCTACAAAAATGCGAATACCAATGATTATTATTTTTTTTGTTTATAATTATTTCGGTAACTGCTTTGTAGCGTCGATATAACAGGCCATGACAGAGGCTTTCGGGCGGCCTAGAAACTCTGTCACCAGAGTTGGCCACTGACTCATACGAACGAGCGTCGATATAAAATATATTTATGTATTCAAAAGCTTGAATTTTAAATAAGAACTAATAAGAAGCTTAATCTTTGCGCAAATTTTGCTGGATTTACTTTACCAGAGGTAAATTGGCTAATTGGTAATTGCGGCTTGAGCATGCTCTCGTTGTCACTGCATTGTATGAGGACCTATCATCATGAAACAAGCTTCATACGCGTACAACTATCAGCCATGTTACCATGACATTTATCTGCAGATTAGAATATCGTGCTGTAGTTAAGTATTTTTATAGTTATAGAGTTTTATAACTGCTAAACGGATTTAGATGAATGAAACTTTGGATAGATATTGTATTAGAACTGAATTAACACATAGTCTACTTAATCTCAAGCGTGGTGCTCAACATCAGGCGGGCGACATTAAAAAAAACTCGGAAAATTTACATTGTTGCAATGGCGTGACGAATATAGATGATAAATCTCTCACGAGACCGCAGAACAGCTAGTTGCTCACAGTGCTAACTGTGTGTTGACGGTTGTTGCAGAGACGACACGACCCCACGTCCTGGCTGGTGTACCCCGCGTCCCGGCTGCACAGCCTGCTGCGCCGCGCCTGCTCCCCGCCACGCCGCGTCTGCTCCCCGCCGCGCCGAGTCTGCTCCCCGCCACGCCGCGTCTGCTCTCCGCCGCGCCGAGTCTGCACCCCGCCCCGCCAGCGCCACCAGGACCAGACCAGGCCCTCTGTCATCACCGGTGAGTCGGACTACTGCTCCACGAGACCGCTCTATTTCACAAATTCTACTATACAATACAAAATACAAATATCTTTATTCGGAACAATAACATATAAAACTAAAACATAATGGAAACGATGATATCCGCAGGAGTGAAACACTGTGCTGTGTCGTAAATATGAACGCCCTCCTCCTACCTCAACTTTACAGGGTTCCAAAATAATATAATAATATGAGCTTCCTTCCGCGGTCTTTCCGTTGAGCTACAATATGGGCCGCTTTAAGGGAAATATAAAAAGAGTCATCCAGGGCAGGCAACGCATCAACTGTACTTCTGGTGTTGTTGATGTCAATAGGCGACGGTAACCGCTTACCATCAGGCGGGCCGTAAGCCTGTTTGCCTCCAAATGACATAAAATAATAATAATAATAATCTAGGGTTTAAGAATCTAAATCCGGTGGCAGTGTATAACTTAGACCCCATCGTTAAAATGTACGAAATAAGGCTTTAGAGTTGGACAGCCGCACCCAAACCTGAAAAAAAACATGAATATTTATGAAAACAGCAAATATTTATAATTTTCGGATCAACAACCAATAAAAGCTATACAAATTTCATTCGCAGACAAATGTTTTTTTAATTTTTTCTTATGATAATAATCCTTGATACTCGTAAATAGTAGCAAAACTATTTTGCTTTTGTTCTGGAGCTCCTCATTGGTTATTATAATTTGAATGTAGATACTTCTGTGGGTCTAAATGTTCTAATTTGATTTCTAGTCGTTGGTCTATCTCCTTAGTTTATTAGCAAATAATACACCATATTATAATAATGGAGCCATTTTGTAACTTGAGTTACATTCAAATTCTTTGGGGAAAAACTGGGCTAACTTCATGAAGCAAGTTTTCCTCAAGCGGTCAGCAATGTTATCGCGTTTATTATGATAATCCAGATACTTATTATTCTTAATGCGTTTCAAATAAATAAAATAATGAATAAGCCACTTGTGTAATAGGCCTAGGTGATCGCAATATAAAAACGGACTCATATCTAAACGCATTCATTCAAGTTACGCAAAAATTGCCAGTCATTACAAGCTGCTGAATTAATTAGTGTTGCAAGTATTTATGGGTAAGATATATCGATATTCGCATCGAGTCGGACGCGATAAATATCGATAAGAGCAGTGTGTCGCCGCGCGGCCAGCCCTCGGCACTCTTCCAAACGCAACGTTTATTTCATAGCTAATTTATAACGGATGGTGTGTTTCATCTAGTTAGATGTTAGCTCCTAGTAGCTGGTTCAAAATGGCACCAAATAAAACCTTATTGTAAAAGTTCAAAATTGATTTGTTGCTGAGTATAAAGAGATAGTAGAAAAGAGTTTTAAGTCCAGTTTTTTATCAGAAGTCAATCATGCAACTGACAATGCAAAACTGACAGCGACCCCTCAAGTTTCTGTCTTATTTCCTTGCCTGCTCTCGCTGTAAAATTTAAAAGCGGTTTTCCATTGATTGATTAGAGACAGCCAAATTACATTTGGGTCTTGTTTACAACAAAATATATATAATCCGAACTCGAATATTTTACAGCAAAACTAGTTAAAAAAGTAGCTAAACAAACGGCCCAGACGTGTTGTAAAGGTCGTTACACGTCGTCTCGTCACAGACTGATACCTTTTCATCAGCCTCTTTTCAGCTTCTTTTTCTTTGTGTTGTTCTTAGACGTTGTTTTGAAAAGCATTGAAAAGCCACCTATCAAGTCGGTGGTCGATGCAGTTAGTTTTGCGTCAATGCCTTGACTCTTGCCGGGTAGTGAGTTGAGTTCCGGACTCAGCGTGCGTCTGTAGCACACTCGTGCTACAGACGCCATAAACAATGAAATCAAAAGCACTCGAGCCATTGACGACCTGTTGCTTGTGGACTAATACTTGTTATTGCGACTCGTCACCTTCTGACTGGCACATTAACTCTTAATCTAACAAATATTATAAAACTATAATAACAAAAAATGAAGGTGTCTGTCTGCTAGATGGAGGTTTAAATTCAAACTAAATGGTCTTGTTAACTGAGGTCTACTACAAGAGAAAAGACGTTTATTTAAACAGATTATGCATAGTAATAAGAAATATAAACAGTAACTACTAAATATTATAAGAACAAAAATTACAAAAATTACTTACTGAGTAAAATTCTGAAACCCTGCTCAATGACTGTTTGGATTCGCTGTGCTGGAGAAAATCACATGCAATACCTACACTACTGGTGTTAAATTATTTTCAACTGAATTTATGCATCTAAAACTAACTTGAACAGAGCCGTGGAACATTGCTAGCTAAATAAGGACGATACACTACACCGGTATACATTAGCTGGGTGAATGAGTCGGCGATGTTCCTTGAATTATTAATGACTATTAAAACAGGCACAATGTAGACTGCATAAATCGACTTCTTTCAATAAAATAAAATGCATTTTCGATATTTGAATTATTGATGAGAAGCGATTGGTATGACATTTTATTAAAATCCATCTTTAATGTGTCCACTTCTTTTGTTTCTGCTATCACACTGTTTATCTATGCTCCATTCTCTCAATAACATTTTATTTGTTTAAGGTGCTTATTTTCATATTAATAGTTATCTACTGCTACTTTACCCAGCAAACGCTTTACAGATTGTCAGGGACATTACTAACTGAACTTATTTAGAATAACTATAGATGGATTCGTATTAGTAGATACGTTTATAAAATTAACTCGGAACTCATTATATCAATTTCACGTTTTATCTGCAGTACGACATAAACACAGAGATTAGAAAAACTTGCAGACATTTTAAATAAGTCCCACTATGATGGTTCCCGAAGGCAACAAAAGTACAAGTTTTCGCCTTATAGTGTGCAGTTTTTGTTTGGCTAATTGAGCCGTGCGAGCGAGGGTGCGATGAAGCCATTACTCCCAACATGGACCCGCGCCGCCGGCGAGCGCGCTGCTGTGCCGGGGCCGTCTCTCCGGCGACACATTTGGCCACATTAGGCCGCTGTTTGCATGCCTATTATACATACAATCTGTAGAACTAAACTGGATGTCTCAAAATATAATATTACCTCGCTTAAAAATGTGTTTCTTATTATAAATTATGTTAGGTATTCATAGAAGCGCTGCAAGAAAAGTAGGCCTACAGGTATACTTTAGTTACTTTAACATTATTCTACGCTAACTTATATTTAAAGAGTAGCAGAGTTTTTTGTGATAAAACACGTCCGGGGAAGTACTACCACCATACCTATTTCTGCCGCAAATCAGTAATGCTCGCATTGTTGTGTTCCGGTGTGAAGGGTATGGTTTCCGGTGAAATTACTGGCATATGAGGCTTTCGATCTATGCCTCAAGGTGGCAACCCGCGAGTGATACTTCTGCTCTGCTTAAATTATAATAGATTTTTATTTTTACAATGTTAAAAACAGTGTGATCGGTGGGCTACTTAGCTGTAGCAGTTGTTTTATTTCAGGTAATACCTACCAATGTAATTTGACTTATAATATCTATTATCAATAAATGACTATTATGACTATTATGGCCCTGGTATTGCTGCGGTAACCGCTTACCATCTTGTGGGCCGTACGCTTGGTTGCCACTTCAGTTGTATAAAAAAGTTTGTAATTTTACTCATGTAATCATGTATAAACTGTTGGCAAACCTAATAAATAAAATAAAACAAATAAATTGTTTTTGTTTGTTTAAATTAAATAAAATAACAAATTATCACCATGTAAAAACTCTGTCACCAGAGTTGGCCACGGACGAACGACTAACTTACCTTTTTTAGCAAAAGAAAACTATAAATTACTAACACAAGAGATTCCTCTATCTGTTGCAACTCGTCACTGAATAAAGTCACGATATTATAACTTGCTCAACACATTGACCTTTCTTTATAAATATTAACTAATAGTAATGTTAATGTTACCTGCAGAATAAGCAGTAGTCGGTAGCAGCCTCCCGCCTCCCTCGCAGCGAGCCTTTGTGACTGTTCTATGGCATCCTCAGTTTTTGCGGAGTTTTTGTAAGAGCGTTCGTTACCGGCTAAGGCTTCATTTGATAACGAGCGCGTCGAATCGGTACTTCGTATGTGACTGGTATCCCTACTATATTAAAAAGATATCAACTTACGCCTATGGGTACTATAGAAGTTAGTTAATATCTTTTAAACATTTTCTTCTCTCATGTAAGATTTTACCCCAGTTTCTCAAAAGCTCATTAAAATATATCGACAAAAATAGCGTTGAACAACGGTCACCTCATTCTGGATCACAGTGTAGTCTCACTGCGTGCTTCAATCCGTTCCTAGGCAGTTACTACTAACTTCTTATTGGTACAATCGATAAGAAATCCTGAGTCGCACAGTTTTTTTGTCATAAATTCGTACAACAATCATAATCTTAAAATAGAGGTCAAAATAAAACAAAACTTTCCGGAAATCGGTGAAAGTCGTCAATGTGTCATAAATGCCACCAAGCCTTCTGAGGCACCCCAAGGCTAGGGTGCGATTCACAAAACGAACGGCTCGTTTATTCAGCTAAAATGTTGAAGTTTGATAACCTGTGTCAGAGTTAATTTTATTATTACTAGCAACAAAACAGTGGGAAGTAAGTATCTATCAAATATAAATAAGCCTAAGTTTCATTAACCCTATATATCACCCGATGACAGCTCTGTTAAAAACCATCTAAGTCGTCACAAAATCTAAAACATTCATTTTATTCCTTTTTACATCATCAACTCATTGGCTTCGAACAATTAATTATAATTTGATTGAGTTTTACAGTGTGAGTGTTACAATTAATTTAATCTGTGATTAAAATAGAGACTTTTTTTTTAACAACTGAAGTGGCAACCAAGCGTTCGGCCCACAAGATGGTAAGCGGTTACCGCAGCCTATGGACGCTTGCAATACCAAAGGTATCACTCGCGGGTTGCCACCTTGAGGCTAAGATCGAAAGCCTCATGTGCTAGTAATTTCCCCGGAAACCATACCCTTCACACCGGAACACACAGCAATGCGAGCATTACTGTTTGGCGGCAGAAATAGGTATGGTGGTAGTCCTTCCACGGACGAATTCTATCACAGAGAACTCTACTACTTTTAACTGACTGCTGCAAAATTCCGTTCGTGCTACATACGAAAGCTCTACATTATATTTATTGTGAATTTCTTTAAGTACGACACCTTAATGATGCTGGTTATTAAACTTAAGTGCAAATATACACAATGTGTAATGATATTCATCGCAAACTTAAAGGTTCGTATTAATGACATTAATACAGGCGTTTAAGGGACAGGTGTTGCCCCTACCATCGATATTAATCTACATCTGCGTGATCGGTTATCCGTGTTGCTCGTAAATCTGCATGCGTTTTGGCACGCGCGGGGTTCGAGGCGGGGTGGGGGCGGGGGGTGAGTGCGGGCCAGGTGCGGGGGCGGCAGATGTCACTATGACCCATATCTCACCGGCGTTATTACAAAAACGCGATAATCAACCCTCAGTGTATGGGGTTAGGGAGGCTCTGTTGTTGTTTGTCAACCCGCGGGTCAGCCGTCCTCAACGGACAATAGATCTGTCGCATGCAGAGTGCTGTGCGTTAATTGTACCATTTCTATTGATGTAGCTGGCTATTTGAATTGAACTGGAAGATAAATAGGTGAGCAACGAAAATCACGAAACAAAATGGAACATACCAACGTATAGTTTCCAAAAAACAGCAATGCAAACCTGGGTGCAGTGCAAATCAAATACAGCCTATCTAATAACACTATCCTAAAAACTTGTAAATGCAAAGTGTGGACGTTGGTTAATCAGTCACTGTAAATGCCGAACCAATTTCGATGAAATCTAACTACTTTTAATATGAGCTGACTTGACTTATGATTATGACTGACTAATTCATAAATGACCGAAACTAACGGTGAACTTCACGAACCAAAAAACAGCTAAGACTAGAAAACTGAAATAGACAGAGTAACAAAACCAGTAAGTAACAGAGATTTTTTGAAATTCATCACCTAACTAAATAAAAATAATGGAAACGATTGTATGAGAATTTCCCAACACTTGGTCCGATTATCGGACAAACTAACCGTAAACTAACGTGCAATTTGCTTGGATTTGATATAAAAAATACAAAATAATTGGGCAGGTTTTTCAATGTTTCTGGAAAATTTCTTCAGAAAGGGGTAAAATGCGGTATAAAAGTTAATAAAAATGTTAAGATATATGAAACACATGGATTTTATACGGTTGGAACCAAGGCCGCAAGGGTTGGAAACGTATTTCAGGGGTTTTAAAAATCAAAGTTAGCAACATCATTCTGCAAACTGCTCTGAAACTGCTCTACTTGACTTAACATTACTGAATATTAAATTTCTCATTTATCAGTTTTTCATGATTAATGTGCCAAATATAGATAGTTGTACAACGGTTGATGTTAGTACGTTGGCTGTCAACAACATAATGATTAGGGTACAAAACTCTGGCCTCAAAGCTGCATAAAGGAGTTCGCAAACCTTCCGCAAGAAGTCACAGGCAGGTAGATACAGTTAGGGAGAGACACAACTTGCAGGTTTGCAATTACACTGATATAATAATGGTGTAGCGCAGATTATAATAATTATTTTTATAGTACACTATAGTATTTATGTTATGATAGAAAATGAAACTGTTAGACTATTTTTTATTTTTATTTTACCATCTTACATTGATACAATGTTTACAATAAAATATACTTATTCATTTTCTTATAAACATATTATTATTAACCGTTCAACTTTCTGTTTGAAATAAAAATATTTGTATTTGTAAATTGGACCTGGAGTTAGCTACTGTTTTATACACAGGACCTGGAGTTAGCTACTGTTTTATACACAGGACCTGGAGTTAGCTACTGTTTTATACACAGGACCTGGAGTTAGCTACTGTTTTATACACAGGACCTGGAGTTAGCTACTGTTTTATACACAGGACCTGGAGTTAGCTACTGTTTTATACACAGGACCTGGAGTTAGCTACTGTTTTATACACAGGACCTGGAGTTAGCTACTGTTTTATACACAGGACCTGGAGTTAGCTACTGTTTTATACACAGGACCTGGAGTTAGCTACTGTTTTATACACAGGACCTGGAGTTAGCTACTGTTTTATACACAGGACCTGGAGTTAGCTACTGTTTTATACACAGGACCTGGAGTTAGCTACTGTTTTATACACAGGACCTGGAGTTAGCTACTGTTTTATACACAGGACCTGGAGTTAGCTACTGTTTTATACACAGGACCTGGAGTTAGCTACTGTTTTATACACAGGACCTGGAGTTAGCTACTATTTTATACACAGGACCTGGAGTTAGCTACTATTTTATCTCGCAGAGTTCGTGAAAGCTAATGAGCCTTCAGTTTTAGAGCTATATTTGAACAGGTTTCTTTACTTAAGATAGAGTTTTATCACGAAGCATGTCCAGTTTATTTATGACTATTTTAGTATCGGCCCTGTGGTGTTGTACGAAATATCGTATAACTTTATAGGAGCCCTAGGATCCGGGCAATGCTACAACTCATAAAAAAGTGCTTATCACTAAATGGAAACAAAAAGTTACAGAAAAATATTACTTTCTTTCTGAAACCGAGACTTTTTAAAGTGGTCTAATAATTTAATTATCTAAATAATGTTAATGCTTGTTTCCTGGGTTCAGAAGCACGGTCGCGTTGCTATTTTCGGGAGTATAAAAACTGGTCTGTATTTGTTGACTATAATAAACGCTCTCAGCTGTAGCAGTCGTTAGGCCATATCAGAGGCCTTCAGGTGGTATATAAACTTGGTCACCAGCGTTGACTATGACTGATAGAATAGTAACTCACAGTCCGGTGCGCTGTAGTAAACTATAGATCGTACTCTACGTTAATTTGTGAGGGTTTGTTAGAAGGTTCAAGTTCAGACGAATCGTCCCAGCGTGTCATTGACCCCTCGCCGCGAAGCCTCTGACGTAACGACTCGCTCAGCTCTCATAGGTGACTCTACACGTGAACAAGCCTGACTCTTCTATTATAAGCAGGTGTATTTTGCACCTAAAAAAGAGGAGCATTTCCACTCATTTAAATTGTAAAATTTCTGAATCGCTCAGGCTCTCGAATTTCGATTGAGGCACAAAAAGTGGAGTCTGAGAGCGATCGCACCGAGGCGCGAGCGCTCGGCTCGGGTGCTCCCGGAGTGGACGGCGCGGGCCGGAGCGCGGACTCCGGCCGCGGTATGTAAAACGCCTCGCGAGGAAAATCCATAACGGCACGCGGAAAACCCTTTTAATATACGGCACGTAAATAAGAGCGGCGGCGGAGCGCGCGGGGGAGGGCGGCGAAGGCACGCAATTGGTCCGCTAGGGCCCCGCCCCCGCCCGCGCTTAAAAAATCCTTTGCAAAAAGCGGGTGTCGGGCGCCACGCCAGTGTCTCACGGACGCGCTCGCGGGGCGGACGCAGACGACGGCGCGACCACAGTGAGGCGCGCCATGCCCGCGCTCGCGCTGCGCGACCTCTCCGCCCTCGCCCGCGACCAGCTGCAGCAGCCGCTCGACTGCTCCATGCGCCTGCGCGGCCTGCCCGTGCCCGCCTGGCCCGCGCCCCGGCCCAGCCACGGTCAGTACAGTACCACCACCACCACCAGCCAGCACCTCCAGTGATCCTTGTGCATAGTGTGACGGAGGACTTGTTGTCCCGCGATCCCGTGGCGTCTCGGGCTCCGCTTCGCCTCTATTGTCCCGGACCCCTGAGCTCGCGAGCTCTATTTGTTTATTGATAACGTTATTTATTGCCCGATTTGTGAAGACCGGTAGGCGCGTTTAAAATTGTAGTTAATGGATGTTTGAGTGATGAAATATTTTTGTAATCGTCTGGGTAAGTCACAATTCGCTACTGTTGGTTTTAAAAAGTGTTTTGATAAAAAAAAACTTTTCTTTCGTCATTTTAATTCACTGAAAGAACTTTAAGAAAACTGAAAAGCCTTTATGAACTTGTTCTAGCTTTATAATTTACCATTGAATAACAATTAAACAAAACTATTTTCTTTCTTTCTTTCTTTTTTTCAATTTATTGTAGGTACAAAATGTAAAATAGCAGTTTAGCTACAAGTTGCAAACGGCCATAAAGATGCGTTTTGTTATAAAATAATTATAGAAAATCAGTAGGAAGCTCTATAAATGTAGTTTTAGGTGATTACATTGATTCTAATTGATTAAACTTTGGAATAAAAAACACCGTTTCGCATTCATTTGTACTCATTTATTTGTTGAAATGCCAGAAGTCTTGATTTTTGACAGTTTTTTTCTTAGCTATTCAGAAAACTGCGTTCAGAAATCTATACATATTATAATCTCTAGATTAAACTCGCAACCTTTTTTATTAAAAGAATCAATAGGTAGGTACTTAACTCATCTGTAAGAATTTATCAGAGGATGACAGAGTTTATAGCACTGTCCGCCGCCGGTGGTGTCCAAAGAGCTGGCGACGTTACCCCGTTGGAACCGAACCGACTCTGTCTGAAATAGGCACCAGTTCTTTGATCAGAGGCCTCATCCGTCTATTAATTTAATATTTCTTCGAATATGGTCACCGCAGACTTGAAGTTTCAAATAAAGTAGAAGTTAATAAATAAATAATCTTGTTTTTAAATAAGTTAATAATCGAAGAGGCCTTTCCGACTGAATAAACAGAACAGCCCTCCTTCGGTTTTATCTAAGTAATCTATAAATTAATGGCTACGAGGGCTACGAGTCATGTTGCATCGATAACAGTTATTATTTTGATAGGTTAGATTAGGTATGACATCAACATTAAATTTAAATATCCTTATTATTTTGTAGGGGAAGTACCGGCTTGCAAATTGAGATTTTCTACAAAATGCTAGGTAGTTCAATTTTATAATACCTTTCTACTTACCATGACATTTATTTATTTATTTATTGACATGAGTAGTCTAAATAGGTAAACGTACGTTCCATAATTACCCACTACAATTATTTATTATTTATTACAATTTTAAATAAGTATAATTACAATAATTAATATCCAATATGAAGTACCTACATTAATAATAATTATTATCATTACCTAAGTACTTACCTTGTTTAAAATAATAAATCATCAGACCAATATCCTCTTTATCTTTTTAAACTTATTTTGAAGTTTTTTTAATCAAGTCAAACAAAACATTAAAACAAAGATGACAAAATTTAGTATGTTAAAATATTATTGCGGCGGTATTCATTCATTCAACCTAACTAAAAAATTAACTTTTGGCATAACTAAATAAAAAAATAATGTTGTGAACTTGTTCACTTGTTATGATGTACCTATGCGTAGGTAGGTCAGGTATTACACACATCTATATAGGTAGCTTTGTTTTTATTTTACAATATTTTAATACAAACATTAAAAAATAGCAAGAACATTAAAATATCTCTTACAATACAATGTATTAACTTGTAAAAAAATAAATTGCAGAGTTGTTGAGTAGTGTAATAACATGTAATTGGACCATAATCCTTTATCAGGAGTAATGTAGGGTCAGGTGTAATGTCGGCGGGTCGCAGTGTGATTTAGCGCGGGTCGCAGGACGCGGCCTCGCGACTCGAGGAAGGGTTGGGTCCCGGGGGCCTCGCGAGCCCTCCGCAAATAATATTAACTCTCTTTATACGGGCCTTTTGTCACCTCGCCGCCTCTTAGACCCCCACAAGCCATCTGCAAAATGACTCCTTTGAAACTCTTCACTGCACTTCACCTTTTACTGAAGCTTCAATGCTTCGGACTCACTCGCCTCCTCTCCTCGTGTTATTTCACGCCTGCCGCTACCCGTTTACAGTAATTGGAGATATGCTGTGTTATTACCTAAATAATTGTGAGAAATAACGAGAGAAACGTAATAGAGTGGTCGGCGTTGAAAGCGATAAATCGACTTCGAATATTGCGATGTCTTCATCTTTAGGCAATAACTTTATTATTATACGCTGCATTAGCGCATTTGTCAAATTATACTAAAATTACAATAGAATTGTCATAGAATTACCGTGTGCTTAATGATATTCGGGAGGTGTAATAATGTCATCTATGTAAGTAGAAGGTCGGTGATAGAGTCACGCGTCGTTTGGTAGCGTAATAGTAGGTTTAGGCTAGTGTGATGGGTAGGTACTAGATGTGCGAGCAGGTCCAGAGGGCCACAGGGTCTCTGGGACCGCGGTGAACTTTGGCTGACCGCACGCAACCGGCCGCCGCGGTTCAACACCTGCTCCAAAATAATGCCGACAACATAATTGCGCGCCCACCGCATTATTTCAATATCCGATAAACTTGACTCGGGAAACTGATTATTTTACTTATTGAGCAAGCAGTAAGCACCTACCCTACCTACTTACTTGCACGTTTAAATAAAAATAATTCTGTAGCTTGTACTTACCTAGGTAAATTTAATACTTTACTTGTAACTTATTTTTATGCATACTAATTTTAATGATTTATTAAACAACATAAAATCAACAAAAACTTTAAAAACTTGGGTAACGGTGTATGCCACAACCATGAGTTCTAAATTTATTACCGCCGGGAAACATTTATTTGCATTGCCGGTTAGAGGTAAATATAAGATTACTTTCCTAGAAAATTTTAAGTTTGGGCCTCGTAAAAAGCATCATTAACCAAACAACTATTTCGGTACTTAGTACCTAAAGGTAAATGATTGTATTGTTTTGCTCCAAGAACGCTTAAATCTGTCTAACATCTATAAGAAACTATTCTTATATGAACCTTCATATCAATTTAGTTGTAGAATTGTAATTCATTCACAAATATCGCTTGTCACCTAATATAACAATGTCGGCTTGATTCATAGTTTCTACAGAGTATTTTTGGGAAAATACGCAACAATGAGCGATGTTGGCCTAATTAAATGCGAGAGTCGGTTCGAGTTGTGTTGACTCGAGACTAAACCAAACACAGATTACGACGTTCCTCGCAATACAATAAGTAGTTATTCGAGTTAAGGTAGTTTATGGAGCGGCGCGGCAGCGGGGCGGCCGCGAGGCTATCGCGAATATCAGCCGTTGATAGCCCTCTAACAAGCATAATGCATTTGATTTGCCACTAAAACTGTTAATTACGAATATGAAATGCTTTTTGTGTTAGGTTGAATATTATAAAACAACTTCAATCCACGACTCACGAGCGCTAACGGCACAGCCGCTCGCTGAACTAGCTCATTACTCGATTCAAATACTTTTATGTGTAAGCAAAAGTGATTATTAATAGCCTAGTCTGGCAGTGCTAAATATTCTAACAGCAAGTAACATTATTCAAGCTATAGGAACAATAGTTTTAAAGGAGACCTTTTAAAAAAACAAGTTAGGAACGCACTATCCATCCATATAATAAGTAATTCAATAATTTCTTTACGATTACAGTTCTAGCAGTATAATGAGTTATTTTGGAATTTAGATATAGTACCTATGTCATGAGTATTATTCATTTATAAGCATTATTTTTAGTCATCTGTGGTTACCTGCGCTTTTGCAATGTGATTAGGTGTAACTTCAGGTCCAGCATACTCTTGGAATGCTAATAGGTAAAGTGAAATCTTGTCTTGAATTGTTATCCAGCTTGTAATGTAGAGTTGGGCACTGGCTCGTTTAAACCTACGTGTATTAAGTAGAGCTGAAGAACAGGTTGCCCTGGGTTCAGGAGTGAGTTAGTTCTACTGTAGATACATGCAATGTTTACGTTCCTCGTGCGCGGCCGGCTCGGACGCGTCGCGGCCAGCCAGTTGGTTCCAGTATCTATTTCGAGAGTGTTTGTGTCGTGAACTTGTGTCCGTGATCGATTTCCGTATATAGGGCAACTGCTCTCGTTACTGCGTCATGTGCGAAGGTCTGCGTGACCCCGGGAGGGCGGGGGCGGCGCGGCGCGCGGGAGGGGGACAATTAGCCCGGTCAATGACCCCCCAAACCACCCGCTATCCTTTACGTAACGTACACATCCACCTATTGTTGTTGTAAGAACACATTCATGTCTCATGGCTTTCGTCTAGGTGACTCCGGCTGCAACTCTCCTATGACGTTACTGGCAGTATAGCCACAATGAGAAACTTTCAATAAATAGTAACTAGTAGCCACAAAAGTTATAGACTGTTACATAATGTTGCTTAGTGTTGCTCAACAAAAAGTAACTGCGATGTGGATGCACCATTAGGGCTTATCGTTCAACTCATGTTGACAGCCAATTGATGTTTTATTAACATAGTTATGACTGAGTGTACCTAGAACTATTGAGGAAGGACTTTATCACATCCTAAGTGACAGTTATCAATGGTAAATTGATGATAGTTCTTCTTTTTAGCATTTTCGTGGTGACTTTAAATAAGTTAAGCCGTTGGTCGGTCTGTAAAGTTTTATGAAATGCAGGATAAGCATCGCTTGCAAAGCTTTTGTTACAAACTTTTTCTTGTTACTGACCTTGTAACAAGTAAAATGTGATTTTAAGAGTTATATGTGGTAGAGGTCGTCCAGAAAAGTACCGTCTATTTCCGCCACCGAGCAGTACAGCCGTTTTCCGGTTCGAAGGGTATGGGTATTAGAGAATTTACTGGCACTTGCTTGAGACTTTTGACATACGTCTACGTGTCAGAAATGACAAGTTTTTCTTTGATAAACTCGATTTGTTCTGTAAAATGTGCTTTTGCGAGTTTGGTCGAACACTACAATACTCTGCGAATAGTGTTTTTTTATATTACTAAAGAATCACCCAAGCCTACGGCCTGCTTGATGGTCGGGTTACGGTCCATTCAGCGGTCACCCGTAGCCTAGGTACGCTTGCAACAACAGAGATATCACTTATGCGTTGCCACCTCGAGACGTAGACCTGAAGTCATGAGACTTTAATTGCATGGAATTTCCGTAAAATCGAACCGGAACACAGCAATGCGAGCATAACTGCTTGGCGGCAAAACATGCATGGTGGTAGTTCTTTTCCGGACAAGCTCTATCACAAAGAGCTTTAATGTACCCAGCCTTAGTTAGGGTCAATACTTTATGATCTGCTTAAAATTGATGTATTCAGCCAAAACCCGAATTCGCAGAAAATAATTGTCATTCAAGCGTGTCGTCGCCTCTACATCATGCATGCTAAAGATTTCAACGCGTTTCAAACTTAGATTTTCTCATTAAGTATGACAATAATTTATGATAATACTTTTGTAATAAAACGGCTTAACTACCTAACACTGTATCTTATAAAAATGTAAACTAAGTAAATAGCTATTGTAAATTCTAATTTTATTACTCTTGTTTTCATGGTCATTATGTAGGTATGTGTAAGTTTAACTCATTTTTTAACTTTAAACTTAGAGCTTTTCGTTTAGGGTGAAACTCCCTCATAACCTTGGACCCTGTTTGTATTTTATTTAACAAGTGGTTATTGTAAAAAGCCCACACATTATAGCCAACGTGTTAGTTAGTGGATGCGTCCGCGCCTCTCGTTACCATATCATTTGATTGGCGACGTTTCCAGCCTCATTGCAATGCCAGCACGCGCGCACTCGCGCCTCACCCCACATTGATGATAGGTGAAAGCGGGATTCGCTACCCTTCTTAATTTAGTTGTTTTTAACATTGTTTATAACAATATGGTTATTATATTATTAAATGATTTACTTGCCTTCAACGCAGAACGCATTAGAAACATTTATTCAAAGTTTTAGGCACAAAAAGTATTAAATCTAGATTGGTGTGAAAACTATGTAAGTTATGTTTCATGTAGGACATAAACATATTTTTTTGGAATGTGGGTCGAACAAATGGGGCATACGTGGAACAAATATAAAAAGGAGATGCGTCGCTGTCGAGGTGGAACCTAAGCGAAGTTTAGATAAAACGTCAATACATTTTTATTTATTTTTAAAATGTTCTTAGCATTAATATCAGATGCAGTCAGATGATCAAGTGATATGATATATCAGTGCACACGACGACAAGCGAGATCCGGAGGCAGGCGCGGAAGCCGGACGGGACATGTGTCGCTTTACAGTCGAGTGGCTCCCCTCGAAGCCTCCGACACAACTCCAAACCAACTATAACAATAAACGGTTTGTCCTAGAATTTACATTCGCGGCACGAGCGAGCGGGGAGCGCGAGGGGTTCAAATTGGATTTAAACATTGTGAATTACCTTTCTTTGATTCGCGGGTTAGCCAAATGGGGACGATTTATGGAGTGGAGGTCTGCGACGTCCCGGGGGAGCAGCCACGGCGCACTATATCACCCGGCTCGATTTACTGCTGGCACCCGGGACCCGGCGCCCGGCACCCGGCGCCCGGAGCCAGTGCCGCCCGGTAGCGCTGCTGACCGATGGCCACCTGACCCCACTTTAAATAGAAACCATCCCGTTTATTCCCGCGTAATGCGATGCTATCTCTCACACCCCGATAAGGAAATAAGGGTTTCTAATGGAGCGCCCGAAACTTGGCCCTTTGTATAATACAATGGCGAGGGTAACGCGAAACTACAATAAGTAAACGAAACGGAATCTAAAAAGTAATTGTCGAGATAAAAAGGATTGATGTTGAAAATTTCATGTTGATGTTGTTGGAAACTTAACTTTTGTTACTAAAACCATCTCAATGTTCAATATTTATTAATTGATTACAAAATCATTTCATTCGATGAGTGGAGTGTCACATCGCATCGTTGCATGTTATCATCCCTAGTGTTCAGTACCCGTTGAACCTTTTACCTGAAAGCCTGAACTTTTCAAACCAAAACTAGTTGAGTCAGACTCAGAGAGAGACTGAAGCTCTGTAATAAAGTCATAGACACCTGTGCGAGTACGGTGCGTGTTCGCGCGGTACGCATATGGCTAGGTAGCGGTAGGTCCGTCGGTCGTGCAGTGCGGTGCGTGGTGACACCGCGATGGTATCGCGTCGCCGCCGCGATACCATCGCTTCACCGCGCTTACACCGCAATTACCCCGTCATTATAATACCCTCATACTTCGTGCACTTTCTTGCAAGTCGTCCGGCGTTGTTTACGATCACCCACTCTTTTTCTGCAAAAAAGCATCAATAAATTGATCAATCAGTAAATCGAAAAGTAAAAGCTACAGATAGCCGAGTGGGAGGACACGTTTTACACAATTCGAATTTGATAATTGAAAAATGTCCGTGCAATATCATTGTTCATTAAATCTGATGCGGGACTCTATGGGAGCTCGAGTTACACCGCAATGATTAGTCTGCGTTGTCCTATTAGTGTGGTGTGGCTACGTGCGAGCGCAGAGCCGCCCACTGCCGCCGGATTGTTCCCTATGTCCTCAGTCCAACAGTCCGGCTCGCAGGCAGGTCGCGAGTAGTTGCGACGGGCGCTCCACAATGGACGCGCTGTGCTGGCTGACAATGGCCGGCGCAGCTGCAGGGCAGAAGCCGCGGACACGAGCTCATTGTGGACCGCCTCGCTTTAAGCACTTTCATGAGTAGGTGTAGGCACGTCGCTCGATGGATGAAAACATGTGAAATATTACACGACACTGGCAATACCATTGTGTGAATACTGTTTTCAACTTATGAAATTATGCTAGGCATTGATTATAAAGTGTAACAAAATATTTTATCATTTTTGTTTAACTTGTGAATTAAATTATTATGAGGAGTGCTTACCCGTTCGACCCAAGAGTTTTCTAGAGACAACAACCAACACTATATGATTCAATCATAAGCAACATTCATTCATTTTTCAATCATTTCATTTTCAATCATCAACATTCATTTTTAAGAGTAGTAGAGTTCTCTGTGATAGAGCTCGTCCGGGGAAGGACTACCACCATACCTATTACAGCCGCAAAGTAGTAATGCTCGCATTGCTGTGTTCCGGTGTGAAGGGTATGGTTTCCGGTGTAATTACTGGCACATGAGGCTTTCGATCTTAGCCTCAAGGTGGCATCCCGCGAGTGATACCTCTAGTATTGCAAGCGTTCATAGGCTGCGGTAACCGCTTACCATCTTGTGGGCCGTACGCTTGGTTGCCACTTCAGTTGTATAAAAAAAACAGAACCTCTATTTATGATCTAGCTTAGCAAATAAGTGCAATTAGAGAATTGAAGATGATTTAATAACATTACTTACAGTAAACCACAAAGCTGGCGCTCTGTGTCGTGCATTTCCAACTTTCTACAGAAGTCAAAACATTCCTAATACTAATGCTCATATTATATTATTATCTAATTAAATTAATATTGTTACAGTGTCGGCTCGGGGTGACGTCAGCAGCTACTTCAACACACAGATGGTGCTCGACCTTAACGGTGAGTGATAGAGTTTAGTATCGCATGCAACGCCGGTGCCGGCTCATTTGAATACCACGGAAGGTCGAGGAACATCGAGTCATCTAATAGTGTTTTTGTGAGCTCCGTGGTCCGTCCGCGCGCGTGAGAGAGGAGAGCGGCTCCTGGCCCCGAGTCGAGACTCGCACAAGCGTAACTCCGGCCGGAGACAAAACGACGACATAATTAAATTAATTCAAATTCAAAACTGAGCTGCGTTTTTGTGTCCCCCGGCGACACCGAGACATTTCTAATTTTCATTCGGGTACGTTTTTTATCCGCGTTAATTACGAGATGAATGGTTTGGTCGCGGTAAAAACTCGCGCCGCGGCTCCGGACGCTGTTTTTGTGATGCGCGTGCGTCACGCCGCGGCCGGCTATTGTGCGTCGCGCGACACCGTCACGCCGCGACTACGCATTCAAATCGCAACGACAGAGCTGTGTCTGGAGCTTGACTCGCCGATATTATCAAAACAAATAAACTAGTTACACTCAGGCCAATGCCGCTTCAAGATCTATATTGAAAATATCAAAAATGCGAATCTAAAATATAAAATAAAACCGTTTGATACTGACTGACTGTCAAAGCACAACCTAAACCGCCTAAACCTAAGTCCTTGAGCTGAAACTCTAAGGTTGTTTTCCTTGGGCGATCTAGGTAAGTTCATATATACTAGTTTTAGAAAAACTGAACCCTTTTGATAATAAAAGGTTTTCCGTTTTTCCAAAGCTGGACCAAAACTTTATAAAAGCTACTTACGCAATGAAGTATCGGTTCCGGTGATGAACGCTCCGACTCACAAATGTAATGACGAATAGCGCAATGTATTCATGAGATAGACAACGACGTGCCCATCATTATTGTTCTTGCATTTAAAAGCTATCAATTCACTTTCATTTTGGTCAATGATTTGTTAGAGCATAATTTTATTCATGTTGCCGTGTTTACTACTTATTTTAATCACCTACACTTTCTTTACGAGTACCGTACCTACCGGAAACTAATAAACATTTGTATGTATTTACCGAATAAACAAGACAAATTATAAAAATACTAACATATTAATGAGATATCTAAAGTACAGTAGGTAGAGGTAGCCTAACTGATCCATATCACTTCTTACTCCTCCTTACTACAAAATTGCATACTTAATTAAAGCACAAATTAAATTATCACTCACAGTAACTTAACGTGGGACTATATTTACCAAGATACCTAATACCTACTCAAAGTTGTAAATTACCAATTTCCCGAAGATTTTAAGTCAGTGAACTAATTTAACTTTAGTCATTGAACAGGCTTGGATAACTGCAACGTTCAACTGTAGGTGGAGCTATCGGCGCTTCGAACCGAAGCCATTCCAATGATTATTTCGCCCAAGCGAGATATATCTCGATAGTTCAATTGGTAGAGCACCCACATATCAAGCAGTGGTTGCGGGTTCAAATCCCGGTTGAGGCGAAATATTTTTCGGGATATTACATCTTTAGTATTTCCGTAGTGTGTTGGTTGGTTAACTCTGTAAATGGTTAACTCTGTAAAAACAAAAACAGCCAATTTCCTGAATGTGTAAATTGAATGGGAGAAGTGTCCAGTGTTGGTACACGGTGGAGCCGAGCGGCGGCGGCGCGGCGACAGGACTTCACAAAAACAGCTCCCACGGACGATGACGCAGCGCTAGCTCTCGTGACCGGAGAGATCCGTCATCCGACCCACCCCTTTTGATTGTGAATATTGTGATGCAGCCAGCCAGCCACTTCTACGCGGCCCGAGGTACCACCTATATATTCTGAAGATCATTTATTTTATACGATCAATAGTTTAAGGGTTACAGATATGCTAATATACAATTATACGATCATAGGTTAGCAGATATGCTGATGTATTTGGTAGTGACCCTAGCATAAAACGCCTAGCATAAAACACTTTACTTTAAGTATCCGAAAATAAATAAATAATTTCAATTTCAATTTAAATACTTATTTTATTAATTAACAATAATTACTTAAAATTATTTGAAATAACTTAAAATTAGGCTTATTCTAAATAGTAAATTAAACGTGAAAAATAATAATAAATCATTCCTTATAAATTCAATAAAATAAAAATTACAATATCTGATGTCATTAATAAAAAATATGAAATGAATTACAAAATGTAATATCAGTTGAATTAAAATATCGAAATATAAAGTATTTTACTTGGATCAAGTTCTAACTTTGGAAATTAAAGCCGATTTCAGTAAATAATAGCCTTTTTGCAGCACATTTTTTGTAACATTATGACTGTGGATTATGGTTTTTAGATTATTAATTTAATGTTGAAAATTCAACTCTGACTCTCATAAACACAAATTCGACATTTTTGATAAAAACTTTTGTAACTTGCATGACTGCTAGGAAGTTGATGATTATCTTCTATTATCTTATGCATTGAAATATTTTACATAAAAAATCTCGGAAGAAAAAACACCAAATATTTTTTTTATCAGTTCCAAACGTTCCGACATATACTCAAAATAAAAATTTTGGTTGTTTTACAACTGGTACCGAAACTACTGACTACTGGTACCGAATGGTGTGAGTTGCAAAACACATATCTCGAAAAATAAAAAAAATCGGGATACTTCACATGGGGTAATTTTGGATACCCTTGGATATGAGGTATTTCATTTTCTCTTGTTGACGTCTATGTTTGGACCACCCTGTATAGACGATAGATAAAACGTGCAAACGTACAACTGCTACTACTTATGAAGATGATTAAAATATATCAACAAAAGTTTAAGAAAATATCTGTCTGTCCGTATAGATCGAAGATTCATTTCATTATCCATTAAAAAAAATTGGTTGTTGGTAGATATAATTAATTGCTTTTCATCATTGTAGAAAGCTGTTTGATTAGCGTACAAACGGCAGTAGGCATCGTGGCGCGATGCATGCGCACGCGCACATTACCGTAAATCTCGCAATAGCGGGTATTCCTGACGAGGCACGCATGTCGCCACATAGCTGTCTGCAATACCGTATGCTAATGCGACAGGGCACTTACGCACCGTGGCCGGGGCCAGACTGGGGCCGGACCGGGGCCGGGCCGGACGGACGTCGTCGTCAGCATTCTCACTTGTTCGGTGCTAGATCTCACTTCCTTTCACATCATCGTAGGTGTTACTTACAATACACATTAATAGGTAGATATCACCCCCGCGCGAGTTGCTATAACCTTGTCTATGTAGATTACACTTAGCTTAGGTTTCCACACATTATTTAGAGATTTAGTGGACTTTAAAGTCTAATGCCTAGACCAAACGAACATAAAGGAAACTATCTATATTTACATAACTATGAGGCGGACATAAAAGGTACCAGCTCTAAAGCTTTGTACGAAACTATCCATACTGATACCTGCACATGCTTTTCGTTACTTTAGAAATAAGTACCTACACCTAATTATATGATTGTCCTTTCACTGGCTCTCAGCAGGAGACTGTCACTGCAGAGAGAGGTACAATCACAGAGGGCCACTCCTCTCTCTTTCAAACACGCTTCAGTATATTCCAAAACATCCAGACAACCTGGCTATAATTTTTATTTTGTGAAATTTGTTAAAACAAACTACTCTAAAGATTTTGCCCAAGTGTGTTATGCTTTTGTCTAGGCCTAACTTAATTAAATGATCCATTCATTCACATAGATATTTGTCGATGTACAAAGATATAGAAGTCGCCGTGCGTAGTTCTACTGCGGTCGGCCGCAAACCTTATGTTAAATGGATTTGTTTCACCCGAACTACGAGTAATACCGTGTTGGCCCACTTTGATCACTCGGAATCAAATATTTGTAATCTGAGCAAGCGTATAATTTATGTAAACAATTTTTCTCCATAAAGGTAATTGGATTTTTCCGCTGCGAGCCTTGAGTTCATAATTGATAGTACAATTAAATGATATTCAAATGTGAAATTAGATGTAGTACAGTGGTCTTCAATTAGTTATTTATTAGCCACGATTAGCATAATAACGCGCAGGTAACCTACCTACGCAGCCCGCGAGCAGTGCGTGCCGCAATACTTCTAACTGTTTTAAATTAACTATTGCTATTCACAATATTTGAGGTATTTTGAACTTTGATTGATATTTGGGCCTGCTTAGGCGACACAACGTTTCTCAGCATACTAAATCGTGTTTGCCCTTCCACAATATTTGGCAAAGAAATTGCAAATGGTTATGACATGGTGAGGTCGCGCGTGCGTCCCACCTCCAGGACACCGGCTGAATACTGGATAAAGCTGTCATCAATCATTTCGCAAGCGCACACAGCAGCGCTGCTGTACGCCGATACGTACTATATTACGTGATATTAACTCGTAACTGACGACAGAATGAGATATTATCGACAATGTTACTGCAAAAAAAAATATATTAAGAACGTATCGCAAAATACATATTTAATAAATAACATCGTTATGCATTTAGGTGGCCTATCGTCAGATCAAGATCAAACTCTGAAAGCCGAGCAGTTTTTTGATTTACGTATCATTACCATCGTGATGCTACGATCGCCAAATTCCTGAGTCACAAAAACTAGTAGAGATGGAAGCATGCGAAATGGAAGCGCGTTTTTGTGGGCGCACACACATTTGCATGTCGCCTCTACCTGCCCGCATCTGCTGCTTTTTCACCTCGCTGCGAACAATCAGTTCTACTTCTTACGACTGAGAGATCCATTAGTTTTTTGTAACGCGTTAGATAAAGACTTTTTCTACAAGATTTATTGCAAACGTGTGCGATTCCACAATGCGTCGGGCGGTGGCCGGTTCGATGCTGCAGCGCATTTGAAATTTTAAATCGTTTTGTAAACTTATAAGCTACATTTTATTTGTCGTTAAAACGTAGAACCTAACTTTATAACCAATCAAATCGGAGCCGGAGAAGCTTTGAAATATAATTCTCAAGTATTGCTTCAAATACAACGTACAGCTCTACAAGCAGGAGATTGCACATTCTTGTATCTGTGATAAAATCTAATCACCGAGAGCTTGCTTTAGGAATAGCTCAGGGATCGTTTGGACAAACATGTTATTAAGGCAGCGATTGTTAGAAAGGTCCGTCGCATCGTCGGGTGGTTACCTACCAGAGGCTCCTTTCCAAGTTAGACCATTACCCTTCCCGCGCGCTTCGATTGCCTCTAACTATTACCTCACCTATTTGTTCAACAATTCATTTGATATATAAAAACAAGTCGATTGATATTAGCAGCATTTGGCGCCTTTTGTTATTCTTTTTTTTACCGATTAGAACATTGGTAAAGTAAATTTTGTTAGTGCCGTGCAGTGCAAGATACGATATAAAATTACTTTAGAACAACAAAGTAGCAACCAAATGATTTAACATTGGATGATAATGCGTTGATATACCATCTGATGCTATCAAATATGTTTGAATAATGAAAGTGTAAAGTTAAATGAAGCCGGTAAGCCGCTATCTCCTCCCATCGGAGAGTGTAACAATAGCCGATAGACCACAGCTTGTTGTTGAACTAGCAAGCATAGCAAGCATCAGCCATAGAGTCGTAACTCGGCGGTAATGTTGTCGTCGGCGCGCGCATCATATCACCGCAGTCACGAGCACGACCGCGACCCCGCTACGCTCAGTTATTTGTTAGAATCGACAGCCACTAGTCCAGCCAGGTAGGCGGCGGCGGCTCGCCCAAAACCAGATCATGCGAATAGATCAGTGCCCGCCAAACTTTGCTTTTATTTAAAGTTAGAATTTGCCTCTTAACTAATTTAGCAGCATGACAAATTACTACTAGGGTTTGATGATTATCTGGATGATTTTAGCACTATTTATATAAAAAAATATAATAATGAGAAACACTGCCAAAGGTAATTTGCAATGTAGTGTAATAATATGATGCATGGTAAGGGGTGGAGAGCGAACACCGGATGAGCAAAGTGAGGGATGGTCTCGCTACCTGACATTATACTATTTATACTATTGTTGGAAGGATAAAATGTATTTTCCTTGGTTTGATTGCTTGATTACATTTATTACAATACCTTTATCCAATGCTAATAATCAAACGAATAAATAGCCATGTACTTTGTTTACAGATCAAAGATACGCATTACGTTAAGTATATGTACAATAAAACAGTTGAGCCATCTATAGACCGCTACAAAAGATCTGTAGATACTTCAACTGATCCAGATCACTAGCAGACGAAAGCGTTCCTAACATGCTGGCAGCATCTGAGGGTGGTTACCGCCGGCGCCGCGCCGTCGCGTCGTGAGCTTGCCAACATATGGACCAACAAAATAAGCTTTCAGTTTATAATACTTTCCTCAAAGCTGTTCCAGTAGCATGGAAATGATTGCCTTCCAATTATGTGATTTGGCTGTCACGTGAAGCCCGTCCCGGCAGCTCTCGGGCGACACCCGCTTGCGCCTGCGCCAGCCGCATTCCACCGCGACTCGGATTAGCATACGCCATATACGCACCGACTGCGTACGCGCATCGGGACTGCTTTTTCACCTGTTTTTACAGTATTTGCATGTCTGGGAATAGAAACTGTAACTGACGCAGTAGTATCAGAAGCATTGGCCGAATGACGTGTCTTTACATCCTGGCTAGAGTTGGCTTGTGACCGATCATCACAATCTCTAGTATCTCATTTAATCTCATTAATCTCATTTAGGTTGTTTGTCTAACCTGTGTCACGTCTTGGTATAATAAAATGATCACGCTTGTACGCTTATTTGATAACATCATTCGTTCATTTTAAAAACGGGTGTTTTTACGTACCTGTATATCGGTGAAGAGGTACCGACACTATATCGACTCAATTGAAGACGAGAGTCTTCACCAGGGTTGAGTGACACGGCGCGCTTCTACCTCCGCGTCGCGATATGCAGTGCATATCGCGTTGATATAGTTCTCGATAGTTTAATTTGTAAAACAACATTCATTATTTTCGTGTTTTGGCATTCATTTTTATCTTTTGCCACAATTGATGGGTCACCTGCAATTTCCCCATTATCTGTCTCCACACTTATCTGGGCTTTGTGATCTCCGGCGGGGCGGGCGGGGAGGCACCAGGTACCTGCGGGAAGCTGCGCGAACGCACAAAAACTGATTTATCCTTGACCGCGCATGCGCGGTGGTGTGAGCTCGCCTATCCCGCCTGCTCCTCTAATTGGCATGCCTATGCAAGTCATACTTCTACTATGCATACCTAATTAGGCATCTGACAAACAAAAACGCACGTCTTGTAATGTTAAGTAAATTCATTAAAAGTGTCTGGATTGAAAACCTGCTTTTTTATAGCCATTGTTTTTTGAGTGTCTGTAAAAATATCTTATGTTAATTGCAAATGCAAAACACATCATTACATGCCACCTTTCTGTTCCATTGTATCTACGTCCAGTTTCCAAGTGCCAAGTTCTTAATTTTGCAATTAAGCTAAGTATTATGAAGTTGTTACGCTCAATAAAATGTTATTGCTCGCTTTTAACGAAACTATGAATGAACAAAGGGGGTGCAGTCTATATATAAATGTAACGGTGCAAACTGTACTCCCGCGCATCGCAGAGCCACTTGCACCTGTCACTCACGCACGCATGTCCACGCTATTGTGAATACTTACCACAGAGCCGCTTCTCTCTCTCGTTTCTCTAAACCTCAGAGCAAATATATTCTAATGCTTGTACTCAAAACCACCTAGTCAGAGCTATCGGGATAAATTTACTCATGCGATGAGGTAAAATACTATAAATTACTTTATTAGTTTTTGTTAAATACAAAAATAAAGCTATCCCCATATCTTTTGTTATAAAACTATCTTCCAAGTTGGTAATTTGCTAAACACTCCGGTGCTTTTCACGTTTCTTCTGTACTCAGGTAGAAGAGCGTTATTTTATACAAAAGGTCGATGATTGATCTTCGGTTTCCAAACGGACAAAAAGCTTCCGCGCAAAAAATCGCGCCGTATGCAAATGTATTGTTGTAGCTAGATTCAACTTCGTGCTAGAGGATATTCAACTTTAATTTGAGAACGGGATGGAAGAATTTGGTTATTTGTGTCGGGCGGTGTGGCGGCGCACATGCAAACCTTTTTCATACCGGCTCGGATTTAAGACGTGGAGTAATCTACGATCTACGTAGCTCGTAAATTACGCTATTCACAGTGTCTGGGTGCGCACGCTGCGCCGTCCGCACTGCGCATGCGCGGGGACAGACCAGACCCGCATTCTATATTCTAAGAAAACACATTAAAATCGGTGATCGATGACTAGAAGTAACGATTTCTCACAAAAACTGCTTTTTAGCAGTTTAAATGCAGTTAATTTTGTTTCCCTAGCAAATATTTATGTTTTAATTTATTATTGTTATTTTATAATCTGTATATCGCAGCCGTCTGCGTCTGCGCCACGTCAGACACGACATTAAACTTAATGCCGTAGAACGAGAACTCTAAGGTGTAAATACGCGGTGTGTGCTCACAACGGCCAGCCGACGCCAGCGCAAATATTTTATTATATATTAATTTACAGCGAAAATATTTGCATATTTTCATTGTAACAGTCTCTAGTTGGTTTCCGAGATGAGAAGAAAATGAAGGCTTCTGTGCGCGCGCTGAATCTTGCATTAGGTAATGTAGATCTCGCTGATAACTCCGCCGCTCATAAAATGCTAAATAAACCATGTTGCTAATGACTAATGTTGGAGTCATTTTACAAAATGATTAAATTATCCTTTTCTGCAGCACTGCGCATGTTCTCATGCTCGGTGGTACTGAAAGCATCGCCAACAATTAAATATTACTTATACTAAATGAAATACTTAAAATGCGAAAGTCAATCTGTCGGTCTGTCTTGAACGTTTTCACGGCTAAACAGCAAAACCACTTTAAATGGTATTTGGTATGGAGATATTATTAAGTGTGTTATAGTCTACGGAAGAATGTAAGCAAACTTGTATACACGCACTTTACGTGAGCGAAGTCGCAGGCAGCAGCTAGTTAAAATACAAAAGAAAGGCACGGTTATTAAGTTTACCAATCCTGATATATACATATATGTATTTAGGTTTTCTTAATTTGACGGAGATTGAAGTAATACTTGTGGGTAAATGATGGCGGATCACTGACTAGACTATCATGATGGTTAACACGATGAATTTTATTGTTTTATATCTATCTTGAAGTAATCTTGTCGGCGAGTCGGTACTTTGCTAGTGAGACTCATGTTTGTAGACAGTGACGTCAGACCACTGGCACAGCCACTGGTGCTCGTACGCGGGGATCATTCTCTCCTCACTGAAGTAACGCTTCAGCTGAGCCAGCAGCACCAGAGATATAACCGCGGTGGCCCGTTAGCTGCGCTGCTTCGCTGACGGCTCGCGGCGAGGGCTCCGGGGTAATTACAGCAAAGGTCGCCTGCCACCCTCCGCACCACTGCTCCACTGCGGTCCCGTTAGCCGGGGGAAGGGTGCGGGGAGTAATCATTGACATTTAGCTTTTTGCGCAAGCAAGGGGTGAATAATGCAGCGGGACCCTAGACGCAGACAGGTCTAGGGGCTGCGGTGGGAGTGCGGGCTGGGGGTGAGCGCGAGCTCGGTCCATTCATCGCGGCGCCGCCTGACAAGACGACATGGACTTCGGTGAGAACTCATATTTATTGCTCCGATATTAGAATAACACTCGCGGGTAAAGGTCACGGCGTGTTTGCCGAAATGTCAGAATCATAATTTACTCGGGAATCCGTAACGAGACCGCGGCTTAATTACCAGCGATGCCGCTATCGCGTGTTCCACGTCCTGCCCACCCCCCCCCCCCCTCCCTCCGCACCTACCCCGCAACCCCTCACCGAAATCGCTAAAATGTTTATGAAGGTCTTCGCACAACTCCACTTACTTTTTTAATTTGTATTGGTTTCCACGGAGCGGGCCCGCGCTGCGCCCGCGACGGACACTAACAGTATTTGCGATGAATTCGTTTTACGATCAAAGCCTTGTTCAATATTTTTTTGACAAACGGTACTCATTGTGCGGAGAAAGCGATAGTCCTAAAACATTTGGACCGCGACAAAAACCAACTTTCTAATTTATTGTTCGAGTGTTGAAGGAACCGTTTAAAAAAGGAAGAACAAAAAGATAAAAAATGGCACAAGGCTGCGCGGGCGCAGAGCCGCACTAACGGTTGGCACAACAATAACAACTGTTTGTTTACGACTGCTGTAAAAGAAAGTCCATTCATTTGCATCCCGAGCGTTATTTCCTAATTACAATACAATGTCATTGTTCTATTTAAATATTTAATTACCGTATACAAAATCTTGATTACAAAGCAAGCAAGTTGAACAATTTGCTAATTATCGTACATTTTTTATTTCAAATTATGCAATGAATATTTTAAGAAAAATGTCTTTGTGTCGTGGATAAGAAGCGACCTTTAGATCGAGGAGCGATTCCTTCGTAATGTGGAGACTGCTCTCTGAGGGATCGTTTGGAGTGCGATGTGCACGTGACGCACGTGACGCAACGTGACGCGACGCGACGCGCTAGTGAACCACCCGACTGGGCTCACCGGCGCCGCCCGCTCCCACCCGATATCGGCCCCGCGCCCAGAGCCAGCTGACACTGAAGGGTCAAACATTCTCAAACTTCATGAACTCTTTATAGGCACGTTCTACACTCTATTGGTTCTACTCTACATACATTTCTACTTAGTTTAGCAAAAGTTAATCAACAAGTTTAGAAATTATTTAATATTTTATTGTGAAACTCAACCACACCATATTTCAACTGAAACACCAATAATATTGCAGCGATTGCAACTGGCTTGTGGCTTCCATGCGAGAGACGTCGCTGCTCTCCCACTGGTTAAATAGTGACCTGAATAATTAACCTTATTATTATTCGCTTGCATTTTATGCTTTCTTGTGAATTGTAGAAGCAAAAAGTACTTTCAAGCAATTGCTGTGTCAAGGGGTGGCTCGGGGTGACCTTTCGAGACCCGTTAGTCACCTGCCGCACGTTACGGTCCCGCTACTTGCTATTACATCCACCATCCACCACCCACCATCCATAGTTGAACAAACAAATGCCAAGATGCCGCCAAGTCTTTGAAATCACGATATTAAACTCTACCTACAAATATTTTATTTTACCTGAGGTCAGCACATTTTCTTTTATTTTCTAATAATTCATAAAAGTAAATTATTCCAATTCAATATGCGAGAGCCAATAAAAACAAAAGTGTATTTCGGTTCGATTCCAATCTGTACGTAAGTAGGTTTTACATTATTTTCACCTCGAAGCAATCTCATTCAGATCGCATTATAATATCCCGATGATTACCAACATCAGATCGAACGAACGAACGGTACCAACCAATATAGATATGACTGTCGGTGTAGCATAGGTACCGTCGCGGCGGGAACCACGTAACGCGACATAGAAACACATTTAAAGCGCGTCACCGACGTGACGCGACACGACGCAACGCCTGCTACTGGCGAGTGGAGAATCTAGTAGCGCTCGGATAAAGCTGTAGATAAACCTATATACATGTAAATGTTATCGTGGTGTGCAAGCGCTAAATGTATGCAGAATACTCAATCTAGCTAGACGTTCGATTCCCGTAAATAAGTTCGGCGTGGTGTGTCTCGGGCCCGGCACCGGCTCCCACGCGCGACGTGCCCGGCCCCCGACGTGCACTCACTTAGCCTACGTGCCCACTGCTCCCAGCATGCAAGCTGCTACAATTCCTAGCCTCCCGTGAGAATATCAGGATACCGCATTTTAAACACAAAAACATGATGAATTAGCTGCTGAATTTAAAATGATCCACTTCATGCAAACCGACATCAGATAAGAGAAGTAACACATCGTAACCAAATAGTCTCAGATTAGCAAAAACACGTGTATAAAAATTACTAACAGGAAAATGTGAGCAGTATTCGATTAAAATGTTTTTGTGGCGCGCTTTATGCAGAGTATACAGCGAGACGTTTCGCTAAGTGTTGATCGGCGTCGACGTCTCGGCGTCTCCCAAGAGGAGTGCGGCGGCGGCGTCTGCGGCGCGGCGCGATGTTGCGCAAGCGACAGCCGCTTTGTCTCCCGCGACAATGGCCGCGCTGCGCCGCGACAATGAGCGCGCGATGCGCAGCGCCGATTATTATAATTCTTTCCTTTGAATTTTATAATATACTTTTCTTTAATCGGCATCGAACCGAGAGATAATTTAAGAATTCCATTACGGAGTCGTGACGCGCGCGCGGCGCGGCCCGCTCCGATCCCGATCAGATTAGCGTTTATAAATTATCGAGCCTTTATGAAAGTTCACTTCGAACGACCTGATAAATAATGGGCCTTCGCAATTAGCGATGCAGGAGTAACGGCATCGGTGGCGATATCTCGCGGGTGACTGACATGTGTTGATATTTGAGTGCGCGTGCGCAGCGCACCTGCCCCGCCCGCGCCGGGTCAAGGACGAGCCGCGTGCACTCTTTGTGCATTTGTTTGCGGTCAACTCGCCGGAGATCCAGCTTAATGGCGGGACGTGATCTGATCACAGGCGGCGCGTTCACGTCGACCGAGCGAGCTCCCAGTGCGGCCGAGTCCTTAACTCCTTCAAATTTCACATCGAATTATATTATTAAAAGCGAAAGGGTTTCTTGTTTTACGTCAAAGTTTTCCTCGTTTCTAATATTCACTGCAGCTAAATGTGTTCGGAAGTTCTCGTTAGCACTCGGAGGAAACACTTGATTTACTTAGTGTCGGAATGTCGCGCGACTCAGGCGGAGTGGAGCGCGGCGCCGCGTGCGACTTCACAATTTGCCATTTCCTCGAGTGGGAGCTTCTGCGTGACGAGACACTGTCGCCGTACGAATACTCATCATTCTAATATACCCAAGTCTCTCGACCGCTAATGAAATAATAGCTTCGCCGCAATAATGTGTCAATGCGAGGCGAGTGTATAAAGCACCTTAGCGGAACCTCTCGTAAATATCGAGAACTGTCCGACCGGCCGTCTGTCTGTCCGCCGCCGTCCGGGGAATTAAGTTTTCCACTTCCGAAGGGGTTCCTGAGTAATGTCGCTATTTGCACGCGGGAGATTTACTGCCCTTAAACTTTACTACTTTTACGAACCGTTTATGCATATTGTAGAGATCGTACAGATGTAGATATAGTCCAACTGGATGCGTCTTCGCCATGCTGTCTACACCAAATATTTACAAAATACAATATACACAAAGTAGAGATCGCTGTTTTCAATCCGGATGTACTGGTCATGCTATAATAAAATATTCGTAGTTACAGCAATATTATTATGAGAGCACGAGCTGACCAGCAGCGCGGTTTCACCCGCGGTGTTTCAGTTTTTGTGCTTTAGAACCATTTTTACGGGTAAAAAAATAGTATATGTGTTATTTCAAAACTTAAACCATCTACAAACAACATCACAATCGGTTACGTTGTCACGGAGATGCGTGATATTTACACACAGACTTTCGCATTTATAATATATAAGTAGGATTTCATGCATAGTATGATACACTAAGGCTGCTCCGGAGACGTAGCCCGTGCTTAACACTGCCATTATAGCAATAAGCACGCCCGCAGCTGATCTTCGATAGCGCCGCCACAGAATAGCGCAGAGTGGGTGCTGTGCAGTCTGCAGTGCAGTGCAGTGCTGCTGTACTGTAGCTCCTGGCGGCTGCTCTGCAAGTGCTCTGTGCTCTGTGCATTACATACGTGACTCTCTAGTTTAGCCAGAAGTTGTCTAGTAAAAATTGTATTCTTTATTTTTGTTATTATTTCGGATATTCAAAAATGTAGAGTTCCATTTTTAACTGTAAAAAATAAATTCAAAGTTATTAAAGTTCTATAGTAAAAAATGGTTTTTGAGCCTTCCGATGCCTGCAGTAACGCCTGAAGATATTATCACTCAAAGCATAGTCATTGTGACGCTTAACTTTGGCTGAACTACGAGTAGATGAGTACGTCCGAGCTTAATAACTTCCAGTAAGTACTTAAACTGTAATGTATGCTAATTCCCGTAATGAGAGCTCTGTCTTGTTTGCGTATAAATTAACGAAACACAATTAAGCCCGTGTTCGGTGTCTCGATGACGGATAACATGCAAATCAGTCATGAAGAGGCAGGGTCGTCGTCAGGACTCGTGTTCTGAGAACGATGGCTTTCGTTTTTTTTTTTTTATACAACTGAAGTAGCAACCAAGCGTACGGCCCACAAGATGGTAAGCGGTTACCGCAGCCTATGGACGCTTGCAATACCAGAGGTACCACTCGCGGGTTGCCAGATCTTGAGGCTAAGATCGAAAGCCTCATGTGCCAGTAATTTCACCAGAAACCATACCCTTCACACCGGAACACAGCAATGCGAGCATTACTGCTTGGCGGCAGAAATAGGTATGGTGGTAGTCCTTCCCCGAGCTCTATCACAGAGAACTCTACTACTCTATTACTTTAGTTTCTGGTGAACAAACAGCCTATACGAGTATGTCCCCACTCTCACTCCCCAGTCCAATGCAATGCGGTATTTTTTTCCATAAATCCCCTTCAAAGGGGATTTTCAAAGGGGATTTTGACACTAACCCTGTTTTTTGTTAGTTTAATGTTCAGTTTAAGCCGGCAATTTTAGTAAATGGTTACATATATATTCGGAACATGTTTTTGTAAAGCTCTGAACAACGGGCGTTGTAAACTGTAAGGTAGGCAATACTCTGTAGCTTCCGGGCCCCTGTTCCTCCGTCCCCGAGCTCGCAGTCCGGCCCATGCCCACGAAGCCTCATTTCCATGTCTTTACGATCCGGGTTTTAATTACCAAGCATTATCTTATTCAAAATTAGTTTTTATGATTATCTTCGTACCCGCGCATTATTCTGACAAACGCGTTATATTCATTGGAGTTCAACGTAATTGTTTCTCCGCTATAAATATTCTTACAAATGTTACTTTATCTATTAGATAAATAAACTAGCTTGGATTTGTTATTATAAAATTTGCTTCATTATTTTAAAGCCAGCTCTCTTTTCTTAGTTTTTCTTTTATACAACAATATATAATAGCTAGGAAATAGATATAGAGCTAGATAAGTACTAGAGAATGGTGTCAATGTTCATAGTACATAGATTTTTTATGCCTGCAAATAACGAGACGGTCAAGTCGCAGCTGCAGTGTCACCCAAGTTCTGCGTGGCACTGCACTGCGCTAGTCACCCCGAGACGTAGTTGTTAAGTCTAAGGTAAAGCATCGGGCTGGACATTCTTTAATTTAACCTCATTGACCTCAACTACAAAAGGTATTAAATAAATTAGAATATTCAAAACATAACTCAAGAATGAAACTCGAACAGATTAAAACAGTCATAAAGTGTAGGCTGAGTGCACACTATCGCACGGATCGGCTCGACTTTAATTGGTGATGTGAGCTCCCCTTTAATTTGTTAACTTGTTGATGTTATCTGACGGGTTTTGACGTGGCTGTCTGTACGACATCAGACGTCACTCGGACACGGTAGCTCTCCTCTGTGCCTGCTGAGCGATCTGAGCATGCATCCAAATAATTAAGTATTTCTATAACTCCTAACGTTTTATCTACATATTGTGTAGCAACACGTTGATGTCTTCGGGTATAAGATTGATCATCATTCATAATGTCACATAATTACATGCATGACAGAGTTTTTAAATAACCTGTCTCAAAAAAGTTCTGCCGAGTTCTATCAAATGTAGATGTATAGATAAAGTAACACATTCATGTAGTGCAGTATTCATGTAGTGCAGTATTCATGTAGTGCAGTATTCACGGGACATTTAAATCCAGATTAACAGATACAGTGCAACGGATACAGTGCAAGTGGACGGCGTCATCGCTTAAAGCGATTTCTTCCAAACATGTTATCCATGCAAACATTGAGCTCGGTTCAAATTTGCTGTCATCATGACGTTACAAACGAACGTGCCTGCCCACATGCGTACGAGTATGTGGTCACAAGTCACAACATAACACATACTCACTGGTACAATAATTATTACGTTGACGCTTTACGCATTCATTCAGCAATATGTATTTTGTAATATCTCATTACTCGTAGCATCTGTTGCGCCGGGCTACTGGACTCATCATTCTCATCATCATCATATTCAGCCAGTACACGTCCACTGCTGGACATAGGCCTCCCCTAAAAAGTGCCATGACGCCCGACCTTAACCCTTCACCATCCACCGATTCCTTGCGACCTCTTTATTGTCATAGCTCCCTCGAGAGTTCTCAGTTCGCTACAGGACTTTCATCGTCTTAGGTTAGGTACCTACTGTCGACTAGAGAACATGCTTCTTTTTTTCGGTAAAAATTGATTTAGCCCGAAGTCCACCCAAAGAATGATTAAACCAAACATTAGATAGATAGTCCTTTAAAAAAACAAAGTTATCTCAGAGTGTATTTTTTTTTATACCATTAAAATGGCAACCAAGCGTACGGCCCACTTGATGTGGTCAGCGGTTACCGTAGCCTATGTACGCGTGCAACATTATAGATATCACTTGCGTGTTACCACCCTGTATAACAATATCTAAAAATAAAATATAGAATATTCCGCAGAATAGATTATCGTAGTCATTTTGTATAAATTATTTTTATTGTTCTATTTGCGTTTCTAATAAAAAAAATTGCTTTGTTTAATTTTATAATTAGTGATAGAATAAAATTATAAAATATACTAAACGACTAATTATACTTTCATTAGTTTTATTAACAATAATAAACCTCTATTTTTATGTATTTAGTGAATAGCACTGACAGTTGTTAGAACGCTCGCTTTACTTTAACAAGCCTGGATCAGATAAGTTAAATTATCCATCTCGTAGGTCGATGCCTTGTACATTTAAGTTTATAAAAGGTGCCTACACCTACTGTGTAATATTTGTTACTTTAATAATGCTACTGAAGACACAAATTATTACGATGAGATGATTAGCATTAAACAAATGATGATCGCGAGTGTTTCCTGCGAAGTGCTTACCGCGTGCGCGTGCGCATCCAGTGGAACCAGACCTCATTACCGCTAACTGCACTTGACATCACACCGCACCCCAACTGGCTACCTGTCGCACGCATACCTACCTACCACCTACCTACCACCTACCTACCACCTACCTACCACACCACACCACGACTCTCCCTACGCTACGCACCATACCTATGGCACTGAGCATTGTATTATACTTACTTGCGATCTCACCTGCATTTAAACGGCTATTCATCCTACAGGAACATTGTGCCAGACTATAATCTATGCCCGTACGAAATTTGATACAGAACCGTTCAGCCGTTCTGGCGTGATACTTCGCTACAAACATACGAACATACAAACTTACCACCTTTTAATATTAGTAAGATTCCGCCCTTGGATTTGCATCACCCAACAAACTACTAAAAACTTACATCCAGTTTGTCTATCAATCGATAAGTTGTTCAAAGCTATAGCCGTTATTATTATTGTTTGTAAATGAGCTTCTAGATTAGAAGTAGGTACTTTAGCTACTAGCTGCTGATGCTACTAGCTATTGCAGCAGGCTTGTTTTATGCGTTATGTTTTGTATAGTTATTTTATAGAGCAATTAGTTAAAGGCAGTAGCTGCGCTGTAGTGCTGTAGATCGCAATCATCTTGAAATGAATAGCAGCAAGACAGAAAGGTCAGTCCACCTGCAGGCGTCACGTGGCGTGGTGTGCTACAGTGCAGTGGCCTGGCTGCCCCTTGCACTGTACCCCGGCCGGTGGCTCAGGTGGCTCATGTTCCGACTAACTGTTCTGGATCAGATAGCGCACATTTTGAATATAATTATACAAACACAACATAATACATTATAGTTATTATAATTACATAAAATTATAATCACATGTTTAGTTGTAATTTAAAACAATTTCATAATGTTATAATTTCTGTTTGTTAAGAGCCAGAAATAATTGTTATTTGGTGGTTGGTTATGGAAGAGTTATTGCAGTACCTAGGTACCTACCAACATGAAGGAGGAGCCAAGTCTGTAACTGCATGTGGCCGTTCTGTTGTGAAGTGTGGATAGCACCACAGAGTTATAGTACCTACCTACTGCATGGAGGTACACTAGATACCTAGCACAATGTAATGAGAAACTAAACTGTGTGCGGTCGTTGACCCGCTCGGATGGACAGCTCAGTGATTCGTCAAGTTTTTGCAGCAACTCATTACCGAGCCGTGTGACGACTCGTTACTTAATATTCTAATTAGCTTAATTCAGCCAATCTTGCAAATTGCGAAGCGCTCACGGCAACCGATTCCAAATTGTTTTCTTAATTTACTCCAAATTATTATGCTCAACCGTAGGTAATAAAGTAGGTTTATTTATAAACCACAAAAACGCAGACTTACTGTGAATATCAAATGAGTAAAACTAATAGTGGACGTTTGAAAACGTTCAAATTGTTCACAATCATGTTTTCTGTTCGCGAACTGTGAAGTTATATCGCGGAATAAACATACCATAATTACTATGGAGTGTGATATCATGGGCACTCAACCAGTGTGTCACAGACCGTGCACACACACAGGGATGCACCAGCACACAGATACAATTAGCTGCACCATTATGCAATCCATTTTTAAATAAACAATTTTGCAAGCTACTTTTAATCTTGGACTTTAGTCTTTACACCCGTTTGGGTGAGTAGAGTCAAGTCGCTCGCCGCTCTCTGACACAGGCTCTAAAGCGTGTGATATCGTCACACAGAGAGAGTACTGCGGGCTTGCGTTCACGCCACGTCTCGACCAGTTCTAGTGGAAAATTGCCTCCACTGAGGGAGTCTCCGCCGCTCCGAGGTCACTCTTGTGTGCATTCCGGCGCGATAAGCAATGTCCTGCATAATACATGGTTTTCTTAGATATTCATAGAAAATAAAAATAGAAAGATCAGCAAAGTCACACTAAAATAGCAAGTTATGAAAATATAATATTTTCATTTTATTGCGAAAAATACTACCTCCTGTTTCATTATTAAGTTTTGTGTTATCAAGTTCAATATCTACGTCAGCCCTCTTCCCTCTCTCAACAAATTGATATACGGTGAGACTCTACTGGTCTTCTTTGGTGTGCAAATCAGCCAATTCAGGAGCCGTCCCGCAGCCGTGCCGCAGCCGGTCCGCACATTCCGAGGCGAGTGTTATTCCGCTTATCTGAATTTTAAATTCATTCCCTCGCATCCCCCGTCCGCCGCGGGCCGGGGGAGGGGGTGAATTCCTAGCGGTCCGCCAACTCGCCCGTAAAAACCCAATCAAGCGATGAGGCGATCGTGATGCGCCTGTTGACACACGAGTTCACTAGCGACACTAGCGACACTAGCGACACTAGCGACACTAGCAGCCCGCGACCACGCCGCGACGACACAAATAACACAAAGCCGTTCGGTCAGTTGTCGTTTCAAACTACCGAACTAAAATTATCGTGATTAAAGTTTTTCTTTGGATCGGTGATTTGCGGCGCGCCGGTCACGACACTGTTATTTAAATTCAGTTGATCAGCATCCACGTTGATCACGTCACGCCACGCCACGCCACGCCACGCCAATGCTTACAAGTTTATCTATACAACCTATTAATTTATCAAACATTTCATAGAAATCGATTTGTTACTAGGACCACCTGATTTTGAACAAAAAATAAAGATTAAACTCCAAAAATGATCAGACGATTAAAATGCAAAGGCAAAATGGATTTGCCAACGGATTGAAGAAATAGCTAAGATTATTATGAAATATCAGTAAAGGTGGGTTTGTGTTAAAATATCATTTGAAAATCCCCTTTAAAGGGGTTTATGCGTACTATAAGGTGCGGTTGGTTCTTATTAGAACAATTCCAGTAAAACACCAAGACTACTTATTAGAAAATCGACATTGTTAAAGTTAAAAAATGTTTAATGCAGTCAGTAGGTAGGGCATCTAAATTTTCCCACGAGACCATACACATCCATACCGTAATTACTATATTCAAAGAAGTCCCGAATATTAATCAAATTGAATAATGAGCAATTTAGACGCAACTGACTCCATTACGCGTTACGTGGCGGTCGACACGACACGACAGTAATTGTGCTACCGGCCGCGGCATCCGTCCGCTGCTGCCGCCCCGCGCCGCACAGTGGATCGAAAATGGCCTTTCCATAGACATAGAACTTTTTTTTTGTAAACTTGCTTTTTTTTATTGGAAACCAACACAGAACCTTATTAGAAGCCCTAACTTTATCATATTTATGCACTTCTCGCGTATATGATGCAGTAAAGATTTTTCGAACTAAATAATGTATGGAGAAAAACATGAAAATCGATATTTTTCGGCTCTCGTGCGAGTGCCCGTTATTTCGTCTGGTATGAATAATGTCCATATTTTTTACTATTTTTTGACATATAGTACATACAGCGCACTCGATGGACTTCAGGTGAAAAAAATTTTTTTTTAATTATTTTGCATTTTACTCATTATCCAAATTACATTAATATCCTAAATATAATATTTCAACTCGCCTCATTATTGTTACAGTTTTAATGCAATATTTCACCTACTTTACTTTATAAATTGCCTGTTAACCCCTTATTTTATGGTTGTGTATTCTTTTTTTAAATGTACAAGGGGTCATTAAGTTAGGTAATAGGTACTCGACTTCATCATTGTTACAAATTTTACTGCGGAGGATTACCTACTTATCTTTATCTACCTGCTAACCCGTCACTAAATGTAATGATAGTTATCTATTCTAAGAATCCTTTATAAATGCTTTAAGCATAAGTGCTTACTCTTGGTAAATTTGTTGTTGTCATTTTCTTAAAACAAAAAAAACTATGATAAGTAATAAAAAATTAAAAAAGTTAAAAAATAATTAAAAATTTGAAATAAACGGTTTTTAACAAATTTTTAATTACAAGTTACAAATTACTAAACAAATCATTGTTTTTAAAAGAAACACGTAATAAGTACAAACTACAAAGTCAACAAAACAATTTACACATAATATATATTAATTTATTCTTTAGACTAAACACATATTTTTCTTATAATAATTATGTACCTACAAGTATAAAGTTCAAACAATTACACCGTATTAAAAAGACACATCCATATCAGAATCTGTGTCTGAACCCGTGTCTTCTGGATCAATGTTACTTACATCTATGAATTCTGTTTCAAAGTGTTCTGTATTAATAGATATAAGACCTAAAGCTGCGGAACTTAACTCTTTCCTCCGTGCTGCATTGAGTACAGGTCTTGTGGACGAAATATAGGGTTCTGATGAAAGAAGCAGCATATTTAAAATATCCTGATTATTATAAATTCTGCTAGTCTTCCGAGCATGATACTCCCTGTATTTGCGAAAGTCTTTTTTTCTAGCCTCTGAGGCTTCTTTGGATAGTTTACCGATGGGCACAATCGATACATTGGCTATGTCAGCACCATGTATAAGAACCTTATGAACGGTTGCTGACATATAGTACCAATTGTACAGTTCGGTGTACTTCTCCGCAGTCTTTCGGGCGTATTCCTTGAATTTTTCCGTGTTTATATTTTCACCCGATGATATGACTTGCAGTATGACTGCAAATCTGCGTATAAGCTCTTCATCAAGCTCAGTTATAGCTGCGGTTTTTTCAGGGAACTCGAAAAACTTTCTCGCCGTCTTCCCATCATTGGTTGTTCCCGATCTTTGCTTAACTACATCAATTAATAAACCTGTTTCTTTTCTGAACTTTGCTTGAATTTCTTTTTTCTTTTCTTCCAGTATTCGCTTATTTTCTTCTCCTCTTACGGACCACGTCTTTAAATCTTGTCTGTAGGCTTTGTGCAATAGGCATTCCATGCAGTTTATGCGAGCGTGCAGTGAAGATATTCCGAACTTATATAGATCGGTGGCAACTTCTCTTCTTATAACTGATTCCAAATTATTCATTTGAGAAGGTTTTGCCAAGCACAAATAGCACGTTACAGGTGAGGTCGCTTCTGAAAGATAGGTGCATACCTTCCCATCTATCATGGTCATTATTAGATTGTGAGTAATTTGGTTTGTATCGCATTGAGTGTTACTCAGGGATCGTATTTCTTCTTCCATTGCGGACAGCTGTTCTTGTACAACCAATTTAGACTCTTTTATGAAGAGAAACTGTACAGGACGACAATATAACGCCGAATTAGGTTTCTTATTTTCCCATATTACTTCATTTCCAGCAGTAAGTTTTAGCGGGACCAAAGTGGTCATGAAAATTGATTCGTCACTTATTCCATCTCTTTCGAAACTTTGTTTGTATGTGCTCTGACTTGAGGCACCATCGAATCCCCATTTCGATATTAAATTCATTGATTTGTTTGTTATCTCTTCAGGTAAACTTTTTATTATTCTTGTAACTGTTATATCAAGTAGTGCTTGAAGAGCTACTTTGGCCATCGTATCAGTAACAGTGATTGCGTCTTTCGGAGGCAAGCAATCCATCTTAGCTTGCTGGACTTTGTAATATGATGGATACAAATTTTGAATGCCTTCTTGAATGGCAGATTCTCTCAACGTAATATACTGCCACTTTGATAATTTAAGTGACAGCAATAGGCCAAGTGCTTTGGTAGGGGTGAAAGCACACTTATTTTTATCTTTTGCTTGTTTAACGATTTTTTCCGCCTCTTCTGGGTTCTTTATAATATGATCTATGGCTGCTGCCAAAACATCTTTGCCCTCATGTTTCATGTTAGCTATTAAAGCAAAGGCCAATTCCGAACTGTCTCGGCCTTTATAATTGAAATCGTCAATCCTTCGTATTTTTTGTTTTGTTCCAAGGTCTGTGAAAGGTTTGCGCGGACTTGGAGTTGTTCTCGTTGATGTTCCAACAGTTGATGTACTTGTAGAGGGTAAAAACAATTCGCCAGCTTCACTTGTCTCTTCAGTTGCAGTAAATAACACTTGCGGTCGTATATTTTCACGTACACAAGTTGGCCACTCGATGTTCTGTTTCAACCAATCTGTATAGTGTTTTTTGAATGTTTCTGTGTTACATTTCGCAGATTTCCATCTTTTTATCACAGACTGACTAAATCTTCGACAGAATTCTTGGAGAATGTCTTCATCTTCATCAGACAAACTCAAATTCAACTGAAGTTTAACGCTTTCTAACAGTTTTAAATAGTTTCCAAGCTTGCCAGACTGCTTTAGAATAACAAATAGATCCAGATTGGTTATCGCACTTTGTTTCTCCATTTTTAACTCGAAAGTTCGCAATGCTTTACTTAGGGAAGTTTTAATATAACTAAAAATATTCAGTACCTACCCTCCTTATTTATACTAACTTCATACCGGCTAACGACTTCTAGATAAAGCTAGACAATGACAATTGTTAATTAAGTGCCTACCTAATTTCCATCATTGTTTTAAGAAAATGACAATAAATTAACCAAAAGTAAGCACTTGTGCTTAAAGCATTTATAAAGGATTCTTAGAATAGATAACTACCATTACATTAGTGACGGGTTAGCAGGTAGATAGAGATAAGTAGGTAATCCTGCGCAGTAAATTTGTAACAATGATAAAGTCCTATTACCTATTACCTAACTTAATGACCCCTTGTACATTTAATCCCTTATTTTATGGTGGTTTTATGATATTTAGCCGTTAAAGCCTACACCTATTGTGTATTCTTTTTTTTACAGTTTATTTATAAAGTATGGTAGGTGAAATATTGCATTAAAACTGTAACAATAATGAGGCGAGTTGAAATATTATATTTAGGTCGCAATGTAATTTGGATAATGAGTAAAATGCAAAATAATTAAAAAAAAATTTTTTTCACCTGAAGTCCATCGAGTGCGCTGTATGTACTATATGTCAAAAAATAGTAAAAAATATGGACATTATTCGTACCAGACGAAATAACGGGCACTCGCACGAGAGCCGAAAAATATCGATTTTCATGTTTTTCTCCATACATTATTTAGTTCGAAAAATCTTTACTGCATCATATACGCGAGAAGTGCATAAATATGATAAAGTTAGGGCTTCTAATAAGGTTCTGTGTTGGTTTCCAATAAAAAAAAGCAAGTTTACAAAAAAAAAGTTCTATGTCTATGGAAAGGCCATTTTCGATCCACTGTGCGCCGCCGTGCGCTGCCCTTCTCGGAATATACTCAACTTTCAATAAAATTCTAACAAGAAACGATTAAGTGCATTTTGATATTTTTAAACTACTGTAATAGGATCTAAATGGAAAATAACTCTATTAGATTCGTCCCCTGCACTAATAAGGCCACCTCTCCTTAAGTTTAAATTGGAAGCTTCAAAATGTAAGAGAAAGAGGTTCCCACAGACGGTATCATTATGAGCAACATGGTGTTTTGTTAATGCTAATACTTTATCGACGGCACCAACTGGTGCGTCATGTGATTTAATATTCACGGCTACCGTGCGCCGCCGCCCGGCCGGCTGAGACTGTCGCCCGGTAGCGCGACAGGCGAGCGACGCGACGCGACGCCCGCGACCGACGCGACCGACGCGACCGGTCGCGATCGCGTGAGAACCTCCAGTCATCGTCGGGCTCCCGTCCTCTCTACTCTATTATTTTGATGATTGTTCTTCTCTCGTGACTCAAACCAAATATCGTCATAACATACTAATTGAATCGAGATCTTCGTATTCGTCTATGAGAAAGTCCAATAGCTATTATTTAATTTATAACATGTAGCTTACGTTTTTTTGTTTACTAGTAGTACTAATAGAGGCATGATATTAATTGATATACGCTGTTCACACATAAATACATTGTGGTTTTAGGGCTAATAAAAATATCAAAATAAATCAAATCAAAGTGGTAGTCCTGCTACACATCACACAGAAGAAAGTATTATTTGGAAGCGAGGCCGGGTCCGCAACCAGAACGCAACCCTCTCAAGTTCGCAAAACAGTTTTGATTGATGTTATTTTTAAATACAGTTTAAGATAGATATTTGGTTTCTCCAGACCTACGCAACATTTTCCTTGCTCCCGAATAAACTTGTGTTGCATTGTGTGCTTTATTATATTATGTTGTTCGGATTATGATTTGGCATTATTTTGATAGACATTTTAGGCAGTACAAAATAAATGTACTACTGAAAAGTGCGACATCGATAAAGCAATGCGGTGGACTTAAATAAACGTGTGCGTTCAATGTTTTGATTAGTCATAAACTGGTTCTTAGTCTCGCAGCATAGAGGTGGGCACGTAGCGGGGCCGGGCGCGCCCCGGGGAGTCGCCCCAGCTAGCGGCTTCTACAGTGTGCTTCACTTACAGCGATGTGAGTATTAGCATGTCGCATGCCGCGCGGCACGACTACTGCACTCATCAAATTGTAATCATTTTAGGTGAGACTAGTTAGTCTTATTTGGTCAAGCGGCTCGCCATTCATCAATGTAAAGTCATTGTGAGCACGTCTCGCACAATTATAATTTAAAAATTGTGTATTGTGTGGTGAAAGGCTGCTCTAACACCACGTATATAATCATGAATTACGTATAACCGTATAATATATGAGCCGCTCCCGCAAACATCAATTGTTTTGTGAACACACTTGAAAATATTTTATAATGAAACTATCATTCTATGTGTTGTTATTCTAAACATATGATACCCAACCAAATGTAAATAGACAAAATGAAAAGTAAATTTATGTTTATAAACGAGCTTCTAATAGGATAATGTTATTACACTTTAAAACAGTCTCACTAAACTGACTGCAGTTAAATAAGTCCGGTCGTGACAGACTGGCGTTTCTCTGAAGAATTAATGGAAATGAAATGTCTAGTTGGTTTTTTGTCGCAGAGAAATAGTCCGACGGCCTCGCGGCCTCGCCCAGAGGGTCATTCCGCTATTTATCTTGCGGAGTTTAGGGCTTAACCCGACTCAAGCGATTAACTTTAACGGAAAGTTGACTGATACTTTTTTGCAGCAAGTTTTAACAGTTCCTCTGCAGTAATTTAGTTTTTGCAATATTTAGAAAGTTCCTATGATTTTCTAAAGATAATTATTATTTTCCAACCAGAAAAAACTAATTCTGTATATAAAACTTTCACATGGCTTTTAATATTGTCTCTTACCGAAAACCAATACCGTATTTCTTCATCTAACCAAACTGTTTTTTGCCCTCCGGGAAGGAAGCTTTAAAAGCTTTACGGAGGACAAAATCATTTTAGTGAGACAAAGAAGTACGGTATTGGTTTTCGGTTAGAGACAATTCCAATCAGAAGTTAAAAATGCAATTAACTGTAATGATGTCGGTGTTGGCTAGTTGTAGTATGGTATGACATTTCCTCCGTCGGCTTTGGCACGCCAACGGCCGCTTTGTAAAGGTCATCTTCCTAATTCATAATTCCTACCACTCGAGGGTACCACTTTTACTATTCATGACGTATTGATTTGTTTTGTATGTTTTGTTTTGTTAGTTTAGCTCTCGGTATTTTTGTCTTTTAGTTTGAGGAATCCACTTTAACTATCGTTGGTACCTTTTTAGAACATAAAATAAATAATTGTCAACAGAGAACAGTTAAACTGCAAACAGGCAGGTATAATAGTGGTGACAGTAATATGGAAGCCACGTCCGGCAGTAACGAGTCCATCACCTGCGCACGCGCATCGACTAATTATTCGCGTTCACATGCAAATGCCCGCGCCATTGTTTGCGCAATCACTTCCCATTCCCGGCGCGTGTAAACATCTTCCGAGGTTAGGGAAATACACATTTTATGTCTTATAGATAGAGCTGTTTTCTGATCGATAGGTGTTTGTTGTTTTTGTGTTACGTCTAGGTGGTAATTAGTAGGAGGCGCGTCGCGGGGGCGCGGGCGGGTGTCAGGGGGAGGGGGGCATGACGCAGGGATGCAATTAAACGCAGTGAGATGCACGAAGACGCCATCGCACAATCGCCTAGTTAGGGCACTTTGTAAACACGCACCCCGTCAATAAAGCAGCTAATTATCAACATTGTGGAGGCTGGATTAGTGGGCGCGCCATCGAAGCGTTGCCAAGCGAGCCTCCATTCAATGCACGGCTTCCGACACGGAAATGTTATTCGTTCCACTCTCTAATTAGAATCTTAAAAGTTGTCAATAACTCCACCAGTAGAATCGTATTTGATTGACGTATCATATATTTATTTTAAAAACGGGTGTTTTCACGTATCGGTATATCGGTGAAGAGGTACCGACACTGTTTCGACTCAATTTCGAGAGTCTTCATCAGGGTTGAGTGACACGGCGCGCGTCTTCCTCCGCGTCGCGATATGCATTGAGCAATGATATAGTTCCCGATAGTTTTATTAGTAAGGTAAGATAAGTTGTTCTGTGCTGATTGTTGTGGCCTATAGACACAGCGCTCTTCTCGAGAACTGCTACTGACTTCTTCTTGTATGGTAAATGTAGTACCTAGTCACGTCGGTGGTGCAGTTAGTAGAAGCCGCCTTGTCTACTGTAGTGTCGGGTCACAGCAATGCGCGTGCGCGGCGCGTGCGTGCGGATGTTGTAATGCATTACTTTAATTACATTATTAGAATGCGCAGTGCCATGCAGCCTGGCATTCAGATGCAAGGAGATAACGCTCCCTGTCTACTCCTTTACAACATACAACATAAGGGTAAGATTTGATCCCACGAATTTCAACGTCACCTCAAATCTAAAGGCTCAGTATGGATACATGTGGGACTTTACACGTTTGGTAGTGAGTCGAACTTGTAGACACGAGGGTAAAGCGCAGACTTTAACGTGGTTACGTTAATAGTTTAGGCGACCACAGAAAACCAGAGCTACGGCATGAGTGGTTCTTCTGACGTAGTATATGCTGAGTGGTGGCCATTTTTGTTACCAATTGTAATATTATTAACAATTGTTGTCAAAAAAAAACTATGTAACAGAATAAACGCGTTTATTATTATTATTATGAATACAGTATGTCATGTTGTTTTCATCATGTTGTTTTTTTTTTTATACAACTGAAGTGGCAATCAAGCGTACGGCCCACAAGATGAAGAAGATAACCTAGCTACTAGCACTAGCTATATTTTTTTTTCTAGATGAGTTTATATGAAACCTACATTTCAAGTATTTATTTCAACGAGTATATTATATATCCCTATAAATGCGCTCATGCACAATCCGCGGTGCGTCTTGTCGCGGCGGGCGCGCGGCGGGGCGCAGGCGCAGGCGCAGGCGCAGGCGCTGCTTGCTTTGATCACGAGATGCGCGCTCACTCATTAGTCGGTAGAAGGCTAGAAGCCCTCCCCTGGAGATTGCTCCACGCGGGTATTACTCATTGCATCTAAGGACCGCTGAAGCTCCCATCGATCTAGCTACACTAACATCTAGGTTTGCTGTTATTCAATTCAAATAATAAACTCAAAATACACCGTAATTTTATAGTTAAGTATAAGGTTTTTTTTTTTTTTTTATACAACTGAAGTGGCAACCAAGCGTACGGCCCACGAGATGGTAAGCGGTTACCGCAGCCTATGGACGCTTGCAATACCAGAGGTATCACTTGCGGGTTGCCACCTTGAGGCTAAGATCGAAAGCCTCATGTGCCAGTAATTTCACCGGAAACCATACCCTTCACGTCGGAACACAGCAATGCGAGCATTACTGCTTGGCGGCAGAAATAGGTATGGTGGTAGTCCTTCCCCGGACGAGCTCTATGGAATGTGTGCAGTTAGATTTTTTGCCATAAAAGATTCTTAGTTCGTTTTATGATACTTAAATTATTTTTACTATATTTTATATTGTATAATTGTATATATATATAAATATTATAAAGAGAGAAGATTTGTATGTTTGTATTTTTGTTTGTTACGAATAAACCCAACAACTACTGGCTCGATTTCTAAAATTCCTTCACCATTAGAATGCTACATTATCCCTAAGCAACATAGGCTATATTTTATTTTAGAAAATAATAGGGATTCCTACTAAAACTTCAATAATGTAACCCAAGGTGTAAAATAAATTGCCATAAAATGTCTTTCATCGCATGCGCTGCGGAAACTATTGATGATAGATGTTCTACAATATTAAAGAACATATTGATGTCCACAAAAATCGGTACCATACGTCCAACTATCGTAGTTATGAAACTATAACTACTTTTTTACATTTTATAAGTTGATAGAAATGCTGAAAAGATTCATAAACTGAAGCAGCAAACTCATGCGCAATGCGAGAGTCAGCAGCACAGCAGCGCTCTCCCGGAGCGCGCCTCCGCCTCCGCCCGGCGCCGGCGGCGCTCTACCCTATGGAGGTTGCTCATCTTGTAATGAGCTGTTTTACATCACAGCAGTATCACTGTTTGTCTCACTGTTTCAATTATATTGGAAAGAGAACATCATGCACATTATAACAATTAAACACAGGTTTTTGATACGTAACGCGCGCACCACACAATGTTGATTTTAAATTTAAATAAAATTGCATTTTCAGTACTTAGTTCCAAGATAAACTTATTAAAAAAACAAATTATTACACTAATAATATAAATGCGAAAGTTTGAATGTTTGTTTGGGTGATAGTTTCTCTATAACTCGACAGCCACTGAACCGATTTGGTTGAAATTTAAAACATAAATAGATAATGACCGGGAATAGAACTTTTTATCCCGAAAAAAGTACGGTTCCCGAGTTCCACGCGGATGAGTTCGCTGGGGACAGCAAGCAATTAATATAATTACTTGAAAACCATATTCAAAGTATAAGTGCATGTAACCATGTAGGTTTTAACAGTAACTTGAGCCGATGGACAAGACAAATGGCAAACGAAGGCCAGCTCGACCAAGGAAACGATGGACTGACGAGTTGACTACTTCATAAAAACCGCTGAAAAACAGTAAATGAAATAAGCGGAAAACAGAAAAATATCATAAAATCTGGAGGACCTAATAAAGGATCCCTAACTATTAATTAGAAAACAAAAAACAAAAAGGAAAGGAAATATAAAAAGGCTATAATAACAATAATAATGTAATAGCATTTAACATTACAGCACTTTGCACAAGACGATTAACGTCCTTACTCCTTACTCGCCGTTTTGGCACATTCATTGATATTCATGCGCTTTCAAATAAGGCTGGTGATCGAGATAAGATCCGATAACATCTACCTGCAGTGTGCACGCATGCCGGAGACAGAGTGAGAGAGAGCTACCGGCTACGCTGCGCCCGCGCCGCATGCGTGTGCGCAACGTGCTAAGCCATACAAAAGATTTCAACGCACGACTAACGAGACATCATATTTCCGCATCCATGTCTTATTTAATGAGATTCTGAATACATTAGAAATATAAATGTATCAAAATGGCATCAAACTATCAGTTGATTTTCATGTTGGTTTTACAGCCACCTAGTTTATATTTATCGTATTATCACTAATCATTACCCTTTCTCTTTACAGGTAAGTAACACAAGTTGACGACAAGCCCCCAGCACTCGGTAATGTACTAGCTACTTATAGATTACCTACTTTACTGAACTGAAATTAAAAGAATGCGAGTTATCCAAATTAAATCGCAAATTAAATATTACGAATGACGTTTTCGTTATTTTTAGTAGCTAGGTACTGATCAGAATAAGTTTTATAAACGCGGCTGGTTGCGGAGGCCTCCACGGCACGGGCTCGTTGTAACAATACCAGAGGTGATCAACCTCAGCAATTACTAAATTAAGATAACAAATTAAAGCGATCGAGCACAATACAAGCTTTGTCTAGCGCTGCCAGACCCCGGAGTGCTTCTACTGTCGACGAGATGAACAGATCTCACAATAATAATGTCGATGCAATTGTTCAAATATTCAAAGGCACCTCCTACTATGTACATTGAAATTAAATGCTCTGGTGTGATGAGTGTGTGCTGAGTGTGGACAAGTTATGCATGACAGGTCAACCATGCTGTTAGTTTCCCCTCCTAGATAGGTTTTTTCTTCGGCCAGCACTGATGCTTGCCACTCGCCACTCGCCACTCGCCAGTCGCCACTCACCACTCGCTATCGCAGCGACAGATGAATGCCTCGCGCGTCGCGCACGCACGCTATGAGATCGCGCTGTTGTTGCATAATTTTGGCACAAGTGAGTGTTTTACTTAAACCCTGATCTTTTCAGAAAATTATATACGAGTAACCTTGACGTAAATTGGCACAATTTGAAGATACACTAAACTTTGGTTGAGCATTAGTTACTATAGTTTAGTACATATTAATTTTGGTGGTGGTTTACAAATGTTAGTCGGGCAGCGGAGCGGGTGCGCCGCCGACAGTAATTGATTGACGCGGGAGAGCGGCGCGCGCGCACGCGCAGTGGCGGCGCGCACAAAGCGGATAATATCTTCATAAATCGATATTTCCACCGCTAATAAAGCGATATTAATTATCTAGTATTCAAATCTCGGATGTTGAGCATTCGTGCAGCGCTCGTGACCGTGCCCCGCTGCCCCCGCGCCCCCGCGCCCCCGCGCCCAGCGCCCCCGCGCCTCCCGCCGCGCTCATCCCGCTCGATTAATAATCGCGGTCGATGGCTTCGGCCCGATTATTGGATACTTGTCGAGCTCGTGCGGTCGCCGATCAGGAGTCGATTACAGCCGCATCGACCGTTGTACGCCGCCCGCGCCTGCGCCTGCGCCCGCGTCACCAACACATCCGCCGCGCGCAGGCCAGGCTGTGCGATGCCTGGCCTGTCTGCTGATAGTTATTGTCGTCTCCTCTGTGATTGCTTACTCTATGAGGACTCACGTACTATAACAAGTTGTAGCTGTAACATCACACTGATGTCGATTCTGTTCTAACATTTTCTAAACTAAGTACTAAGTAACTAAAATGGTTGCCGTCCTTTTCTAATTAATTAAAATACAAAGGACAGCGATAATTTAAGCTAGCTAAGTTTAGAAAATGCTACAACAGGATCGACACCACTATTACACTATTACGTCACACTATCACACTAATATTACCTCACCTTATTCATATTAAACCATTATTCGTGAGAACCTCTAATTGGCTCTCTGTTGCTAAAGGATGTCTAATTAACTGTAATAAAGCTGTTGGTTTTCCAAAAAAAAAAAAAAATATGATAAAAATGCGAAAGTCTGGATGTTTAGATGTTTGGACGTTTGTTACTCTATAACTCGACAACCACTGAACCGATTTGTCTTAAATTTAAAACATCGATAGATAATGATCGGAAATAGGACACAGGTTACTTTTCATCTCGAAAAATATTCTGTTTACTGTTCCGCGTGAACTAACTCGCAGACGACAGCTAGTGACTCTATTATATTAAAAATTGAACTTACACCTCTTAAGTGATGGCACTTACATAATTAAATTAAATGTTAGATGCGTAACTCCCTTAAAGATTACCACTCAATAAATACTATTGAACAAGTTTAAAAGTGCATTCTCATTTGAGACACTTCTAACGACCCCTTTACAAAGCTTATATATTTTATGGAATCCAGCGATTTGAAAAGTCTTTCTAAAATTATAATTGGAGTGCGCTTTTTCGGGAATATCTCTAAAACACGGCATTGTATGAAAAAATAACACTAGCTATAGCATGAAAACAGTGCCTAGTGGTAACCTACTACGAGTAAGTTGTGCATATTTGTACACAAAATGCAAGTATTTATCTATTGATATTGGTTACTACACTCACATTTTTATGTAAAAGTTTCTAATCAAAAAATATTATTGCTCTGTTGACGAATTTCATTCAGATAAAAATTGACATCATAATGCAATATTAATTTTTAATAAATTGGACCTTACTTCTTTATTTTTCGTATTTTTGACTTTTAGTTATTTACCGTGGACTCTTATTTGTATACCGGACGTTGAAATTGATTATATTTTAGGGATTTCTAATTAAAATGAGCTTAATGTAAATAAATTATGTTAGTATTAAATAATGAAATTATAATCTTATTATAAATAATATGTTGCAGCGTCCTTCAGGGTTCAAGTACTTATCTACCATTATATAAAATGTATTAATGAACACCTTATGCAACCAAATGTACATGTGAGCAATGAGAAAATGAAATATGAAATATAAAATAATAATAAACGGTTAGAAAATCCAATAAAAATACAATATTGTAACCGCACAAGTAATCTATCAAGCTCAACACGTTTGCTTTGTAAACCGACTACGTGTTTACTGAACGTATAAAACTCATATTTTCGTTTGACAGGACTGCTTCTGGGACAGCCTTTTGCAGAGATTGTACAATCTTTTTTTATAAATATTATATTATGTGCGATTTGACCAAAATAATGTTCAGAACAAAATGTGCAGAACAAAATTATGTTCGCAACAATTTGTTCTTGCGAGTCCACCAGAACAAACATTTCTGAACATTTGTTCGCAACAATTTATGTGCAGAACATTTATTTCTTGTGAGTCCACCAGTTTAGATGTTCAGAATATATTGTTCAGCGCAGTTCACAACTCTGATGGAATCGCACCATTACGATAATGGAGATTCAATTTGGCTGCATTTTAGTAAAACATTAGTACACAAGATATAGTTGAATGTTGCTGTAATATTAAACAATTATAGTCTACTGATTACAAACATCAAGAAGACCTGTTCTTATGAAGCTTTAAATGCTATTCTCCGAGTTACACGTTTACTGGGAACCGTTAATGATTGCGTATGCGCACACGACATGTAAATGTGTGTGAGCGGTGCACTGGTGTGCGTGCTCTACTGTATGCGCCTGTACAGCACGGTGTGTGGTTGTCGAGTAATTTAGCCACTATTACGGCGTGTTTAATTGTCAGACATGCGATGCGCCTGCGCACTGCGGCGACTCCCGTTACTGCAGCGCGCTACAGACTCTACTGACAATTATTGTTGCTGTGTTTTAGTGGCTTGTAGTTCTTTCATCAATACAGCCTATCATCATCAGAGTCTTCAAACTTTAGTAGTACTTATCTACTGCAAAATTGTAGTAGGCTTCGACTTACAGACTTATGATGTCTCGCACTAATTTCGCTCGGTCAGAAACAGACCGGTGTCACTGCACTGGCTCTAATGTTGTAATTAGTGTAATTCGCGATGCTGGTGGCCGCTTCCTTCCGTCACTGTCAGTCCAAAACGACACGCACACAGCGTGGCAGCCGTGGAGAGTGAGTTCACCAACCACAACCTCTGAGTTAATAAGTATAGATCACTTAATAATATTGTTGCATCAAATGATGCAACCATATTATTAAGTGCATCGGTGCACGTGTTCCGTTCTAACTAAAACAAAAAATAACTGAACTAAAGTATTTTTTCTTGATTATTATATCTGTACAAGCTATGCTATTTCATATTGAACGTCCTCAGGCACAACAGGCAAGACTATAGGAAAACCGAACGGAACTACCGCTAGAGAATCATTCTCTCATAAACAATAGGAATCCGTTTATTTAGTAAATAATACATTTATGAGCGGAGCCGACGCGGGTCGGGTGTCGTACCGGAGAGCTAGCTGCGCGTGCGCAGGTGGCGCGGAAGTGACCCCGGTGCATAACACTCATTATTAAATTAGTTGTTCATTCTGTATTGAATGTGTTTGTATATCCGACTCACGCACTTACTCGTAATCAGTACTCACTCAATGGAAAGTTGGTGTCGTCTCACGAGAACAAACTCTGCTCTCGGCTCTACTCTAGGCACTGGACTGGACAGTGCTAATAGGTAGTGATGGGACATCCTGGCATGGTCCTCAACAAGCTGGTCAATCGGAATGTGCGCCGCGCCGCGCCTCCGCCGCCTCGTTGAGCGGTAATGGAGGACGCGCAGGTTGGCACAATATTGCCGACTAGAGCCCTCTCGAGGGTGTCTAGCGAGGTGCGGGAGGAGGGAGCGGTAACTTCGTTAGCTGAATATGCACTACAATCTACGGCGGAATCGAATTTGCGCCCTCATCGGACCCGAGCCGAGTGGTCGAGTGGCCTTTTAAAGGGCTGGAGATGGATTATTTGTGAAGTGGCTCCTTTGAAATCTTTAACGCGTTAAAACGGAGGTAATCTCGTCCGGCCCTCGCCCTCCCCCGCACCCCGCGCCGCCCCGCGAGCCGCGCTCTGCAAACAGCCCGCAGCCTTCGTTTTGTTTACCTAATCATTTTATTGAGCCCCCCCGCGAGCCCGCGCCCCCGCCCGCGCTGGGGGGCAGGCAGGCAGGCAGGCAGGCAGGCAGGCAGGCAGCACGTACATGCACGCTCGGTGCACGCTGGGTGCCGCCGTCGCGACGCCGCGACAGATGTCGCAAGCAACCCTTCCCGCCTCCTGTACTACAAGCCGCTATTAGATTTATCGCGAAAAAAATCTCTGAGAAAACTCGATCGCAAGCTGCGACGCAATTTTTACATTTTTTACCCCAAAATGTGTGTCAGAGGGGAGCGGCGGCGGGGGGCGCGCGGGGCGAGGGGCGAGGGCGACAGGTCCCGAGACGCGCAGAAATCCGTTTTTTAGCGCAATTGGAAGGAAGCACAATGGGTGACCCACTTCCCCGTGGGAAGGAATAACGACCGCGTCTCCGCGATTATACAATAAAAAATGCATTACCCCACATTTTTTAAAAATGTGTAAAAAGCGCGACGCGAATGCTTTGTGCGACGGGATATTGAAATCGCAGACTCGGAAGGGTGAGATTTATGTCTAAAATAACGGTTTTTTGGCAAAAAACGGCGGAATCAGCTGCAGCCTGCAGAGCCAAAGCCAACAAACCCTCCTGAGCGTGGAGTGCTGGTGACCCACTTACCAACTTCTAGAACTTTCTCACGATACAACAAACCGTTAGTTAGCTCATTATCTAACCCCAGGGTTAACTAATCTGAGAGTAGGTGATATAACATTAATAAATACAAAATGGTTTAGAAAATAATTTCCACCTATATATAAAAAAAGCATCTTAAAAAGTCCTGCGAGGGACAAACGACAGAGGGTGGACGAGGACGACATCATTATACTCAACGACACTCGATCTGCAAGTTCTAAGTTGCTTTTCCGTCCAGCGAGTCGTGAACGACGCTCATACACCTTCTGCGACAACACCATTCATTACACCATCACTCATTTACAAACGTGTTTAGTCTTATCACCAAGGTTCACTTTATTAAAAACGGGTATAGTCTTTGTCCAAGACATAAATATCCGTTTTTAATAAAGTAAGACTATGGATATGAAACCACTTCCTAAAGGACCCGGCAATAGACCGACAACACCTCAACAAGCGGTTCAGTAATATATTTTTCAACACACTTGCTTATAAAGTGGCTCTATGGTCATCGCAATTAGGCACAGAATGACACTCATAATCAAACTATGACTTTTTCATTGCTATAACTCACTAGTGAGTTATAGATTTTTTTTTATTATGAGTTTTTTTTGTTATTTTATTCACAAGTGTGTTGAAAAACGTCGTATGATACACGTGTGTGTTGATGATTTCCGTCCTCGGCTATCTTAATCACCAATGTTACACACTAGTACCATAATGTACTATTGTTTAAACCTTACTGTTGCAACGCACTATAATCATTATCTTACCGGCATCGTCTTGCTCCGGGGCAAGAGACGTTGGACGAGCCAATCTTGTGGAGATGATATCATATACCTTTAAGTGGTGATCGACAAAATCTAAAAAGTACTTAAAAACCTCTTCCTTTTTTAAGTAAGCTAAGAAGTACATTATTGACACTAGACCTTTTGAACGTCGAAAGCGATCATAAGTTTTTGGAAGTTTATGCATTTAGGGAGACATTTCCATATAAATTACAATAATGCTTAAAAGAGTGCTGATTCATCGTGATGAATCTGTATTCAGAGCCGACCGGCGCAGCTGCCGACTCACTGTGCTTAGCATTATTTATATAAATACATTTTAAATTTTGCGACTTAAAATATTTATGTAAAAACTAAAAGTGAAAAGGAGTTGTTTTAGCCTTTAGGACGAGACCGGGGATTCGTAACGAGTTACTAATAGCTAGTAACAACATTTTGTAAATGTGTATAAATTTGAATTGATGGGTTCCTTCCTATCAGGCATAGCTTGGGTTGTAGAACCTACTCGTAGCTATTTGTGCTGAAGGTCTGAATTGAAATAACTAAATTTGTCTAATATTTTTATGGCTTTTTTATTTTGTTTGCCCAGCAGTGGGGAAAATATTATCTAATAAATACATTTATTTGGTCCTGCCCGATGTTGTTCATATCTTTTTGTTTGTCTGTCGGTCGCATGGGTTCCGATCAGTCGGATCAATCCTCTTACTACATAACTAATACTTATATAGTGATGATAGACAGATAAGGTTGAGTTTCTCGCTCGCTTTTGTGTTGCATGTATGAACATGAAAATAATAATAATTGCGTTTATTATTCCGTTTCAACATTATAGTTTAGCACACTTCGTTCAAATATTTTTTGCGCACAAGGTTATTGAATCAGAGTTATTATTTTTCAGGCCTTTGCAGGTGTTATGTCGACGAGACGAGTATCGATAAGGCAGCCATTTTATGTCAATATCCTTAGAGATCATTAAAAAAACAGACACTGATTTTTTGCCCGCATCCTCTTTGCTGAGTCGATAGGAACAGACTTTAATTTTACAATAAAGTACTCTTTCTGCTTTGTGTGCATAATTATAAAGTTTAGTTGAGCTTACGTGTAATGAATACCGGTCGAGAGGTGCGAGGTGTCGCGTGTCGGGAGCTGGTCCGACAGCACTCGCGGCCGATGCGTGTGTGCGTCATCTATGTAAATGTGCTCGTCTGTAGTCGGGAGGCGGCCGGCGGTATGCAAACGAGCGCGAGGGCGGGGCCGCGACCTAAAAAACCGCCTCTCGCGACCCCTTCGCCCGCACCCCGCACCCCGCACCCCGCGCCCCGCACCCCGCGCCCCGCAACGGAAATCACTAAAAAACATCCGCAATCTGTCCGCGCGCGACACAAAGCGAGGCGAAGGGTTGTTCAGCGGTGCGCGCGCGCACGCTACCCCCCACCCCTCGCAACCCTTCGGCGCGGAGTGCACGTGCTGCGTGTAACACGTAAGTAGGTAGGAACTGCACTCGTACATATGAAGGGATAGCTTTTCACTTTTGCCGGCGCCGCCGCCGTATTCCGCGCGAAACAATGCCAACAATGAACGTTATTGTATGAACAATTTTGGTATTATTATGAGCTGCAGCAAAAAATCGAAGCCAGGTGAATGCGTTGCGAACGCAGAGGTTTTTGTCCGCTCTGGTGTTTTATGTCAATCGACTCTATATAATATAAAACAGAATAAATGCATTTATGTTTAAATTATATTAGCATCTTAAAGCCGATACCAGGTCGGTTGCTTCATTTAAGACATTTAAAATTGTAATATCATGTAGTCTATAGGTACCTACTACCTTACCCACCTACCCTACTAATTATCACTAAAACAGAACTAGAACTCTACTGAAGATTTTACAGTCGTTTTTACTTTTTCTTTTTACATGAGCCGGAATTAAAAAGTATTCGTTTAACATCGACATCGCACACTGCGCCCCTCTACGACTGTGTACTTGTGTTCAAACTGAAGAATGCGATTTGTTTGTGTTTGGCGCGTGCTTCCTCAGATCAAAGAGCTCCTCCGAGGAGGAAATGTTTAGACGCGCGAGTGAGCACCGCCGCGCCCCGGCCAGGGACTACTTGTATTGGATTTGCGGAGGATTGGCGAGTGAAGCCGCGCGTGACGATAGCGCGGCCGCAGGCGGGGGCGCAGGAGGGGTGGGAGGGGGACGCTACATTTGAATGCCGTTTGATCTCGAGCAACCCTCGAGCTGTCATCAACAGACAGATTGATCTACCCCGCTCTACTCACTGTCTACTCACGAGAAGGTCATACGTTCAATTCACTTCGGTCACGCACGAGACACACAGGACCAAGTAACAAACATCACAATGGAAAAGTTAAGTTACATAAAGTTTTGTATAGAAAGTTCAGTTTTATAGTAAGTATTTCCTGAACCACCTCCTGTTAAAAACCAATCAGTAACCAACTAGCAAACTACTTGTATCCCATAATCCCATCATTGACGTCGATTGCAACGCTTTCTAGTATTCTAAAAGATATAGCTCTGCGCAACGACACTGAGGCTCTGCGGGCGAACCTTGCTGGAGTGATCGGAAACCATTCAACTAATTAATATTCATCCAGAAACCGTCTTTACACTAAACAAAGTCACCCTCATCCTTTCTCACCAATAGTTTGAGTTATAATAAATTAATATAAAAATTGGAAGATGTTGGGAGAGGCCTTTGTCAAACTTGAAAAAACAAAATACGGTTGGCGATATGATAGTATAAACGTAATTAATTAAAAAAAACTGGTATTATAATAATTATCTGAGTAAAGGCTTATATTATTATTATTATTGGTATAATGTGAACCGCAGTGAAAGTATATCGACACGCGTCGATGATGGCGACGCCGAACTATCGGCCTCCGTGGTACATATATATTATACTGGATACATCGCATGTGATTATAGCAATTTATAATGTTTATTCGGTCGCGATATAAATATAGGCCATAACGAGGTGCATGTCGGCCCGCATCGGGAGATATGGCGGCGCGTGCGCGTGCGCGACACTTTGTTCTATTAAACGGAGTTAAACACGGGTGAAGGGTTGCGCGCGTGCCGCGGATTGTCACCCCTGCCCCCGCCCCCGCGCCCCCGCATGCGCCCCCGGCAGCTGCGCAGCCTGCGCACGCGCAGCCTGCACCATTCAGACTATACTTTCTATGGTTCCGAGTTCGATTTCACTATCTCGTTATCTGCGAAACGGAATTTAAAGGCGATTTGTTGCACATGACGTTTCCAATTGCAGAATAATTTATACCCTTTTATATTAACTGATGCGATCGCTTTTAATGCTCGTTAAAGCTTATTTATAGAGAACGACAAATCGAGTAATTGTGGTGTCGGAGCCAAAAGTAACCCTTTTACTCAGCTAGAATAATATTAAAATATTTTATGAGTCGTGTCTTTTAGAATTCTATCGTGTTGCCACAAATAAGTTATTTTAACCGAACCGTACATCAGTAGCAAGTAGCGTATATTAATTTGTTTTCATATCGGTTGCGACTCCCTAAAGAGTGTAAAGTTGATTTGAAATATATTAGAGATTGATCGTGTCGTCTCGTGGGACACTCATATAAATATAACTGTGAGTGAGCGAGTGAGTGCTTGTCTCGGACAAACAATCAGTCGGCCCCGGGTCGCTCCCCGACGCCGGCGGCCCGCGGCGCTGCTCATATTGTACTGTTTGCATTCTGTTTGAGTGTTTACATACCTACCTACATTACAAGGAAATTCGTACATTGTATTCGAAACACTTATAATTTACAAAAAGGTTTGCAAACAAACGGGAAAGTCACGGCAGGACTGATAATATCGAAGTTGTAAATTATTCCTAAGTCGCTATGCTGTTGCATAACTCTATCGTAACAATAAAAAATAATCTTTTGAATCATTGATATAAAGCGTGGCTTAGCTTTGATTTGAAATGGAATATATATTTATTATCCGTTTCAAATATTAATGGTCATTTTATGTGACATTTGCGCATTATATTTATTATAAATGCGGGCCGCATCAGCTCGGCTCGTTGCCGCCCCAGCCCAGCCCGGGCGCGGCTCGAAGCAATCTCGCCGCCATCATTCATCATAGCGCTTTAAATTAAAAGCGTCACCGTGCTGTCCCGCGACGGCATCATTTACAAACGCAGTCATGACCCTCATAAATCAGCGAGCATGTGCCGCGAGCGCGACAACCCTTTGCTGCTCTCCCCGCTGCCCCCGCTGCCCCCGTGCCCCCGTGCCCCCGCTACCCGCGCAACCCGCGACTTCGTTTTTTACCTATCGCCGGCGCCGCGGCGCGAAGGGCGGTGCTTTACATGCCATCTACATATCATTTACATACGGAGCGGGCCAATGCCGCCGCCGTTGGCTGGCGCTGCTCGCCGCCACAAAGGGTTACCTTTCACCGTGCCTCTCACCGCATAGCATGCATGACGACATGCGACATTAATGACGACTAGTATTTACAACATCGCCATGAGAAAGAGATGGTTATTTATATGAGATGATAATAGTTGATTACATGTCATCTATTTTATAAAACGGATCAAACGAAACGAATCATCCGTTTGCGAAAGTCTGTGTGTGTGTGTGTGTGAATGTTTGTTAGCACGTATCCCCGCGACGACTTTACTGTTTGTGATGAAATATATTATAATAGAAGGTAGATGGCTTAAGTCTTGGAATAGCACCTTACTTTTTATCCAGGAAAACAATACTGTTCCTGTGGGGTAACATAAATACTACAAAACGCCGGTGAAGCCGCGCGGCTCAGCTCGTTATTAATAAATAGGTAGTCTATAAGAGGCCTGTTAACAAGCTACGAGAATTACATCTTGCTGGCAATATTGTATTGTTGCAATTTCAGTGTGCAATACATGCACTCTAGCCGGCTAGACATTGAACACCTTGCTCACTCAGTACTGTAAAATATCTAGGCAATATCGCTAGGCTTGAGCTTGCAAAATTGCGGCAATTGTTGCACTGTGTTGAGCAATATATTATCGGCAACTTGGTGGCTATATAATTGCAGCAAGAATTTATCAAAAAACGAGCTGTTTATGAGTTTCTTAAATATCAATTGAATACTTGATCCAAGATCAATAAACACACCCATAGCACGTAGTACGGCATACATGGTGTTAGGGCTATTTCAAACCTTGGCATTGGCGTGCTAAATTCACTCTCTATAAATTAACAAATCTAACTAGTTAAAGTTTTTATTTAAGTGTAATTGTATAATGAACTTGAAAAAGAATGTTATTTCTAGAAGGTCCTCGATGTAGAGTTGATTCGGGTCAAGTGAAGATGTGCTTGAGGGGATGCGTGTTCGGAGCAAGGGCGACTCAGCTAACTATATTCAATCGTTGCAATACTGACTGACTGACAATCTACGGTCAGTCATAAAGAGGGCTCTTTAGTCAACACATCCCGCTCGAACTTATCCCGCGGGATCAGTTGACTTTATGAATATTTTGAATCGGGTAACTGATTCCATTGATACATTTTATGATCTGTATAGACACGTAAAAAAGTATTTCAACATTAACAATGCAACAATAAAAATAAAAAAGTCAACGTGGCTAAAAAAGACGCGGGCTTGTTTCTCTCCTGCCAGCTTGTTTTGCATATCTAGTATTTATTACTGTGATAGTGTTCATTCGATAAAAATTAAAGCATATCCAGTTCTTATGAAACAATTTCATATGCCAAGACAGCATGAATATGAATGATATAATGATGTTTGGGCACATTTTGATTGAATTTTAGGTAAATTCAAACAAAATTACCAATAATATTTTCTCAGTCTGAGATCCGATGCGATGGTTGAACAAACAAAATGGATCCATCCAAAAGGTTGCTCAACTTGAAATAAAACTTTTGGATTCGCGCATGAATAAGCGATTAGTTCCTGCAGTAGTGCGAGGGGCCCCGGCTCAGCCGCCGCGCGACCGGCTTCGGCTTCTACACGGCTTTACTGCTTCTTGCCGGACTCAAAGTTATCAACCGTCTAAATGAGGACTCGCACCGTTCGAACGCTAATTAATAAACATTTCAGCGCTGTTTGTGTGAAATATTTTAAAGTATTGCCTAATTAAATTGAAAAGTCTATGCCTCGGTGTGGAGGTTCTCTCCCTCGCAACCCCCTCCCCTCCCTGAGTCCCCCCAAGCCGCGCCGCCGTGACACTTGCCAATAGTATTAATACGCATTAGCACGATATCTGGCCGCGTCCATCCGTACTCAGGGCTGGGCGGGCTCGCTGCCCTGCTGCATACACTGCTGCCTTAGTCTCTAGCTGATTCCAGCTGAACGAGTGAGCTGACCTTTTCCGAGTCACAATATTTTAAACCTGCTGTTTCTGATCGTTTAAACCGTTTCTAGATGGTGAATATTTCGCGTTCTTCTGCTAAAATTTGTTACGAAATCTTTAGTATACTTACGACAAATATTTAGTACTTTTATTTAAGCTAAGTCAGCGGCAGCAAAATTAATTTAGATTTATCTAAGTATTTGTTTAAAGAAATACGCATTCCATTAGTATACATACCTATAAGACGGCTCATAGTTTCATTGCACTTTTATTTTTGTTCATGATTTACGTGGAGGCAACCCTACCCAACCCAGCCTACCTAGCCAATGGAGATGCAAATAGTCATACCTATAGGTGTGAATAGCTCTTGCATCCAGACTCCTTGTCTTAAAAGACGCGTGAGTGGGGGGCGTGGGGATGGCAGGGGGGGGGGGGGGGGGAGGGCAGTGGCAGGAGGGGGTGGGGGGAGGGTGCAGCTGCAGTAGCTATTGATTAGCGCAATCAGCGACACCCTGCTCCCGCCGCCGCCGGCCGCCATCTATATGCAGCGTTCGAGCTCTTGGGACTCTCTTTAGATCTCGCTAGATCCTCCTCGGTGATTTGCGGCAGCTTCATGACCAAGTTAAGTCAGAAGTGATCTAAAAAAGCAGTGTGTCACAAACAAGTTGAGTTAGACGAAATAAGAGATCACAAGTTATTCATACCAAAGCTCAATAAAGTTTCAAACTCATCGTATCTTATATTTGGAGTTGCGAGATACAAATGATATCTTTATTTTTATGGTCTACTTAGCAAATATGTAAATGAGTTTAAACTTTGCTATTGTAGTGACCCCTGCGATTGCTCGGCTCGGGCTATGGGCTATGTACCAGCTAACGGGATTAGGGGCGAGCAGGGGCGCAACCCTTCCGAGACAAACGCGCCGTGAAAATGAGCTCATTCAAAATGCAAATAGTAGGCTAATCCAACATGGCGACCCCCGGCTGGCGCAGGCGCAAGCGGCGATCGCATCTTATCGCGAATTAGCTGCACCCCTGATGTAGCGCGAAATTGAAAACTATTCATCAAAAATTCAGTTCGTTACTACTTGCACAAACGTTCTGTTCAAGAACATCTTACAAGGCAACTAAACTCTGCCATGTGACTGACTATCGGACAGGCTGGCATTCAAGAAATGTTCTCTTTACGGAAGTGTAGACAAATATGACATTGAAATTTATACTACGAAAACTTTCATTTTGTTCTACAGTTCCAAAGAAAAGCCCATAGACATTATTTATTTACGGTTCATGCTAGGAGATTAGGTACGTAGGTACTATAATACTTACGTTAAAAAATCAATATTAATATGGTTTATTTTTATAGCTGTAACTTTTTACTTTTTACATTACTAAAGCCGAACACATTTGTGCCTGCCAGTACTTTTCATTAAAATTGTTTCGAATAAAACTGATCGTACCCAAACCAATTCGGGTGAGAACGGACCGGGTCAATACGGGACTGGGGGCTAACAAAACTAACCCTAACTTTTTAGTGAATAATTAATTATAATTACAAAGACATCTGAGACTATTTTAGCTGTTTCTTGCGTTTGATTGTAAAGTCACGACTGTTCGATATTTATTATTTGTTAATATCAAAAGTATTCAGTGATTCAGTATTAATTTATTTAATGCAGTCATTATGTTACATGGTTAGGTGTTAGTTGAGGAACATAATGAACCCTATTTAAGGTACAGCAACAGTTTGGAGTAGAGGCGGACCGATGTTTATAGATTTAATTATTATACAAATTATAAGGATATACATATAGTACAGTATATTGTTTTCCAAAAAAACAATGTATCTAAATAGTTAGAGCATCCTGTTAGTTTCGGGTTCAAATGCCGCCTGAGTTATTATATTTTTGTTAAGTTTTTGTTGATATTTAAATTTCTTGTGGTAAGAAGCAACAATTAAAAAAAATATTGAAAATATTATTGTATCTTTTGTTATTTTGTTATTCAAAAAGCAAAATGACCTTTGTTATGCAGTAGGTAGGTACGAGTAGGTACGTACGGGTATATTTAGGGTTAAATGAGAATGCAAACATTTGCTAATTCAAAATGGCGGTGCGCAACCCTCCTCTCTGTCCGATTGTGGAGATTACTCTTAGTGATTACCAACCTAAGGAAAAGTTCCTACACTTTAAAAACTGGGGAAAAAGAAACTGAAACATAAAATAATCGGTTTTAAGTATATTTTGAAATGCTTTTGTTATTTAAGTATCAAAAAATATCCATTATATTTTATCCATCCTCAAGGGTAAAACCATTTCAAACGAAATCATTATATACTTTTAAACTCACCTTAAAGAAAACTCTTTTATCATCTCAAGTAATTTCATCCTGAAAATGCTTCCCGCTAGATCAAGATGGTGAATGCCTTTCACTTTTCGTTTCACTTTCCGTTTTGCCGACACGTGTCAGATCCTGGGCGGGTTAGTTGTATGTATCTACTTATGTGTTCTTATTTACTAACTTATTTACATTTAATTATATATATATATTTGTGTAGCAATCCTATTTATTTGTATTTTATGTATATAAAAAATATGTACTTACCTACCTATTTAATGCTTTTTCTACCGTATATTTTTAATAAACAATAATTTCATGTACCCTATGTACCTATACTTGCCTTGTCGTGATGTGAGGTCAAACTTTTGTTATTCTGGCTTAGTCTGAAAACCAGCGTTGCCCTGTCTTGTACAAGGTAGCATCAAGCTGAGACTAGGCCATTTTGACCACACATCACAGAGCGTTTTTTGTTTCTTAGGTGCTTAGTATATTTAATAATATGTGTATTATAATTATGTTAGTTGCTTATTTTACTTATCTAGTGTCAGTATCTATGTCTATGTACCTAACATTAAGTTTATTATTTGTATGAGTATTGTGTTTCAATCGTTCTGTGTGTATCAAATAAATGTATTTCATTTCATTTCATTTCATTTCATTTATTCAAATGAACCAAGGACCAACTCTAAGGTAAAGTTATAGATAAAGATAAAAATATAGATAAATTTATTTGTTCCATAAAAACATTTAGCGGTGCAGATAGAAATATTGCTTAAATAATAAGATTTAACAAAACCCGTCCTTAATAGCACCTGACGGAACTCTGTTCCCCGCACTAGGACTCTGGTGAGCCTGTTTAGCGAGGAGTCGCTGTGACTCTCCTCTTCTCTCTCCATTAATAATAGTCTCGTTTAGATATCACCAGTGGAGCAGCACACACTAGTTTTAAGTAACGAAAGGTAAGAAATATACAAGAACATAAATGTAAAAGTATTTAAAATTTAAAGGAAACATCAATTGATGTCTTCCTTTCCTATGTGTATGTAAGGTATCGGTACACCTTCCTGTAAGGTATCGGTACACCTTCCTGTAAGGTATCGGTACACCTTCCTGTAAGAAACATCGAAATCGGTTAATTCAGTAGAAAGTTATGAGTGGTAGAATCGGTCAATAAATATATACATTCTGTGGGTCAACAATCAAACAACAATCTCTTCTATTTCTAAACTTAGGTGTGAATCATTTATTTTCAAGTTTATAAAAATGCCTACTTTGATAGACCGACTATGTAATAAAAGAAAATCATGAAAATTAGACTACTCAATAAAAGTTATGAGATTTTACATAAAATATCTAATGCTTGTAACGGCATGTGCGTCAACTTCAAGAAAATCCACCATTTTTCGTCGCTTAAAAACTGCATCTTTATAATTAAATTTTTATTAAATATTTTGTAATTAAATAAAATTACATTTTCACACACTCCGACATCAGAGTTGGCCACTGACGAACTGCCAACTTGCACACTAATCCCACTAATGTTACATAATAAGCGATAGTTTGGATGTTTGGTTGTTTGTTACTCGATCACGTGATCACGTCGCTACCTACAAACACTTATAACAATATTTATATTGAAACCTAAAATAAGTTTACTACTTTCGCTTGGAAATTATGTTCTAAATAACGTAAGATGTAATATTCTATAAAAAAAACTCTTCCAATGACCGAGACAATCTGTTTGCAAACTTAACAGCTCTTCACCTTCAATCCACTCATAACTCGAAATAAATTGCCACCCAATAAGATTGTCGCATTCAATAAACGTTCCGTAAATAGGGCGTTGGAGGGCACTTACTGATCGCCGGCGTCGGCACGCGGCCTAGCACAGGGCAGCGCAACCCTTAACTCGACAAATCTTTAATTAAATATCTTGGTCCGGGGGTCACTCGACCCCGGCCCCGGCCCCGCGACACTCCGCGACATCACTCGCTAAATACAGAAATCACTGTTCATAAAAAGTCCATAAGAACGGCAGAACACGTGGGGTCGAGTCTCCCCCGCGCCGCACTACGAGCTACGCGCTGACCGCTACGCGCTACGCCTCGTAGCACTCTCATGAACCCGCTACGTGTTGTTTATATTATCTATATAATGTCATGTTAATTTTATTATTATAACAACAAACCATGTTTCGTCTAAGGAATCGCAGCAAGAGGCAAATGCTTTGCTAGAAATAGCACAGAATATATGAGTTGCCCGAAGATGCAACTATTACAATCGCACGACCGAATGACCCACCTTTATTTTATTTATTTAGGAGAAATGTATTATAGTAAATCATTGGTTTGGCTTTGTTGTACTTTAATATTGTTTTTAGATTCCAATTCTACTTTAAATTCGCTGGGAACATTAAAATATTCATTGTTTGTTGAGCAAAGCGGGCGCGGGTCTTCGGCTGTTACGTAAACATGGGATTCAGTCTCGAGGAGTTCACAAAGAGAGCGCGCATTTTTTATTCAAAGTAGCAATATGTGGCGCCTAAACCAACACCGCACTTGCGTAATGCATGCCGCGGCGAGCTGCCGGCCCAGGTCCGGCGCGGGGACGGCGCGGCTCCGGCCCGGGCCGGGGGTGGCATTACACTTTCATCAGCGGCCGCTGTTTGCGCACATTACCATCACAAAGATACGGGTGAGTGTCTGAGCACATTCCGCAGTCGACAGCTCACGGCTCACTGTGAGCTCACAGTCACCGCACTCGAGCACACGCTCACTCCACCAATGTTCACAATCTAAAGAGTTCCAATCATGAGGAGCAGACCCACAACAACAACAACAAACACGCTCTAATTAACGTTGATGTTTTCACAATCAAGCTAGGCGATTGTGTGCGTCGTATCGCAGTAAAATTATTTTATAATATTTACGATTATTCCATAATTTTGGCATCGTACTTTGTTTGTAAAATGACGCTGGAGGAGTTACTCAACATTGAGATGGTTGGGGCGGCGGCGTGTCTATATTATAATGTAATGTGATGCTGAACCCGCGACCTGCATGTCGTTATCCCTCCACTACGCTTCAAAGACGAAAGTAAACGGAGCCTTTCATGTTGACCGAAAGGACTTTCTATTCAAAGGCAAAGGAGTTTTCATTTCATTGAGACGTTCGAAGCGATCTAAATAATGGAGTGTGGAAACTAAACAAATGTGGCTGTTTCCAGGAGATACAAGTGAATGTACTTGAATATGAGATGCTACAAACGTTAATAAAAGCTTGGAAAAATAATAGAAAACTTAGAGATATATTATCTGAACATGTTTAGTTATAAGCATCAAGGACTAAAGTGTTTGTTTCCTTTTAGAAATGCGTTAGGCATCATAGTAAGATACGATGAAGTAAGCCTCGCTTGTCAGAGACGAGGCCGCGCCGGGAGCGGAGGCTGCGGGAGAGCGAGAGTTCATCGCATGCTGTCGGTCGGTTGTTACTTGTAATGTCGCACTAACGACGACATTTGGGCTCAAATCCTACGTTTTTTTCGTGAATCAAACCCGGTATCGGAATTCGCGCATCGGTTAGCCGAACCCGTCGCTCCCCTTTCCTATAAAAAATAAACAGCTTTTAAACTCGATCCGTTCGGCGAAAGCGCAAAAAAACTATAGCCAGGTAAAAGAACGGGTCGCGAAAAAAATTCACTAAGGGCGGAAAAAGAAACGGATTCAGACAAAAAAGTTTGTAAAATTTTTAATTCAACGGTTGAGTCGAAGGAGGGGGTTGCGAGTTGCGAGGGGCGAACCCGGGGCCGCGAGCCAGGCTCAGAGCCAGAGCTGTGGCGTCCGCGCGCCGACACGCACGCACTCGAGCCGACCGCCGCGAGCGCGCACATTGCTGTTCCTCTGAGCCGCGCGACGCGAGCCCCCGCGCACGCACAGACATGGTGCTCTCCGCATGCGTACGCGCTACCACGCGCGCTTACTGCACTTCCTACCGTGAGTACCACTCTTTTGATACAAATACCTAGCAGTTTTCAGCATCATGCACCGATACTTTATATATGAGAGCAGATAACAATATAATTAACTTGTTAGTTTACTGACTAATCATTTACAGATAAGTAGTACTTTGCAGTCTTCAATACTTTTTTACACATAATAATAGTTAATACATGAAATCTGGAAAATAGTTCGAGGTGAACTCGTTTTACAAGTGATGATGAAGTTATATGTTTTAATATAGAATATAATACTAAGCAATAACAATATTGATGAAAATAATAGCACTAGAGCTCTGTAATGTTGGTCTGGTGGCTCTTGGTGACGTCTTGGTGATCTTGGTCTTGCGCACTATTCATTTTAACTTGCTCTCACTCACTCGATACTAGTAACAAGACCCGAAGGAGTGTGATTCAGTCTGCAAGCTAGACAACATTTAGTTCAAGCAAAAATAAGATACTGTTTTTTCTTCGATGCTCTGCTTCGATTTTTATATTTTACTGATCTCAAATTACATTAAATTAAAAGAAACGAATGCATTCTCGTTCGTTCTATATTTGTAAACAGGTGCTGAGTTATCACAGCTTACTTATTTACCTTACTTTGCTATTCATAGTATTATGTGTAAAAAAACAACTACAGAAAAGAGGAGGCACTTCTTACATAATCCTTGAATATGACAGAATTCGTGGCAGTTTACGACTAGTTGTATTTGCTATATTTGTGGATTCTGTTGTACGAAACTGACTTTATATTTTTTATGAAATCTATAATACAGAAGTAAGAAATATTGGTCAAATTTTTTACGCTTTATTATAAAGTAAAAATAATTACCAATATTTCTTCCGCTTTTTGGCGGTACACAAACCCAACCCAGAAGCATGATTTCAATTTCTCTTGTCAGTAGTAAATATAAGTATAGTATAACTTTTACAGCTACCTACTCGTTGAAGGTATTCTTCCTACTAATATTATAAATGCGAAAGTCTGTGTGTGTGAATATTTGATCATTTGAAATTAATGTAGACTATGAATGTCTACACAAAGCACTACTCAAACCATCTACATTGTAAATAGATGGTTTAAGTTCTGAAATAATACAGACCAATTTTTATCCCGGCATAAACTGTTACTTTGGTACTTATAGAATAAAAACTGAAAAAACCGCGGGGCACAACTAGTAGCTTATAAACCCTTGAACAGGCCAAATAGATTCGCCGAACTTTTATGAAAGATTGTTTTTAGTAACATTCAATTTAGAGTAAATATATTTTAATTCGGGTACCTGCCTGCGCGCGGATTGAGTTTCGGTAATTGTATACGATTCTACCCGAATCCGTATAAAAAAGGATTAGATAATCCACACCCGCACAAACTCAGCAACTGCTGTTTTTTAGATTAAAACATTTCGATTCACCTCCACGTCTTATTTCTTTAAGCAAAATGTACCCTTTTAGACGAAACGCAAAAAAACATTTCGCCGGTATGACATTTCAATAAACTTGCCTAAAAACTAGCACAATGCGTTTTAGTTTTTTAACCAAATCATCGAGTTTTTGTATGAATGCATCCTTTCAGTCGGCGGATATTTGAATAAGGCTGTATTTGCGAGCACGCAAATCTTTTTTATCCGCAACAAGGAGATTATGCAACGCTGATCCACAGGTACACGCACCCTACGCCCCCGAGCACAGAGCCCGTGCCCAGAGCCGATCTGAGGCCGTTCCCACGAACGCTTTATATAGCGACTGGACCTATTCTACTTTATAATCCAAATCCACTGCCAGTGCCAGTGCCAGTGCCACGGTGTCTTTGAATATTTACAGCAAAGTACAATGAACTCGCATTATCTTGATATTCGTTCGTAACCACGTAGCGGATGCGTAGCACGCTCGTAGACAGTCTACGACATAGACTACTATTTCATTTATTTTTATCTATATTTTTTTAATGTATATATAATTATTTGTATTGTTATATTGTAAAAATAGTTTGAGTTGGTCGCCGCGGTGTCGACGGACGCTTGCAAATCCAATTAATTCGGCTTCTGATCGTAATCCCGTTACCCGAGTACGTCGCTCGCTGCCCACAACACCTTTACTAATTCAAATTAATTCAATTAGTTGCCTACTTATGCTATCAACAATAAACTAAGTTAAAACCAAAGTAGACAATTTAAGAATAAACAAAAATATATACCTACCACTTAAGTTTTAAACAAGCATACGGCTCTCATAATGCTAAGCGATTTTACCGTAGCTTATGGACGCTTGCAATGTCAGAGATTGCTTGCGCCATCTTGAGAGTGAGACGCAGAACAAATTCTGGTTTTACTGGTTGGCGGTTGAAATAGATTTGGTGGTATATTATGCACTTTATTTAACTAAATAAATATAATATATGATAATTTAAATTAATATGACACGATAAATACGTTATTATAAACAAACTCGAAAAGCAAGGTGTAAGTTTAGAACACAATGAACCCTTTGGTGGAACACTATGGTTATTTTTGTTTTTATAGTTTTAAACCATCACGCTAAGGGAACACTAAAGATTATAATCCCAATAATGATTTCAACCTTCCACTTGATAGGCGGGTGCTCTACCAGTCTACCAAATGTTCCCAATATCTGTCACTGCGGCGGTGCCGGTGTGCCCACCAAGAAAAACCCTCGCTGAAGAGTTCTATTTTCAAGTAATCTGTCTGTGGCAACCAGCTTTATCTGAGTACAGGTGTGAAGCTGCAGTCAGAGAGTAGGAAGATATAATGATAAGGCATGCTATTCTAATGAAAAATGTATAAAAGTGGATGTCTTTTATTGTTTCAGAAGAGTCTGGGGAACTCATCAAGTCGCCTTCGCCGCCGCCCAGCCATGGTGAGTGCACCCTTGCTCTGCTTCTCTCTGTACTCCTACGGTTCTGCCCGCAGATATTACAGTCGTGATGTGCTACTCACTCTTACAACATTCATTTGTTCTAAGAAGGCGCGTACGCATTAATACCTGCCATCGAACTAATCTACATCTCTTACCTTGCTATGTTCAATATTATCGTTGCGTCTCGCTAATAATAGACTAATTGACTAAATTGGTTCTTAGTGTACCTTAATATCTATTATACACCAAAAATCTATTATTTTAAAATAGATCGTTTAGTTACAGTATTTATTTTCATTTCTAAAAAAAAAAACATTCAAATTTTCATCAGAAACACTCAAGTCTGTCATGACTTCTTGAATGACGTCACGCCATGCGAAACGAAGCTGTTTGCCTATAGAGATTGTAAGATTTTTCTAATTAAAAATGAATTTCTCGTATTACAAATACTGTGTAGTGCCCCAATGTAATAGCACAAGCATATAAACGTCAAACGAATTAATTGTCTAAGTTCCAAACAATCGACAAACACGTAAAAAGTGGCTAACACTAAGTGGCAAGAAGGAATGGTGCTCAATGTTTATTTACTAATTATGACTGTTTCCCCGCAACAGAAACATGCAAAAAACGAGTTAATAATGTCAAATAACCCGTTTTGTTCTATGAAAACGTCAACCGTGACTTCTGAATGGCGTTTACTGTCACGTGATTTATTTTCTAAAAATAACAATAATGCTGGCAAATATTTTCACTCTTTTGAATTTGGCGCTAGGTTTGCACTCAAAAGTACGAAATGTCATATTCCAATACTTGTCCAATACCGCTCGCGTTCAAGAGAAGCCCTCGGAAAAGTGCTTGTGATCAGATTAAAATTATTTATAATTTTTGCTTTATACTTTTAAATGGAGTCTGGAGGGAATGGGAGAGGCCTTTGCCCAGCAGTGGGACACCAACGGCTGATATAATAATAATTAAAATAATAATAATAATTTTTAAATGTGACCTTCTGTCAACCAGCTTTTAACTTATAGCTTTTAACTTTTAACCAGAATTGTAGCTCGTACAACATTTTAATAGTAAAAGTAGTAATAGTAAAAGTAGAGTATATTTGAAGAACTAAAATAGACTGAAAACAGTTTTAGATACAAAGTTCTTCCAAACTTGAATCGTATTGTAACCATCCCATCGTTAGCATGGGTAACCATCCCATCGTTAAACAATTAGCGATACAAAACAAAATATTCGTCTGGTGAGCTGGAGGCTGAGCTCTGAGCTCTGTGCTCTGTGCTCGGAGCAGGAAGCACTCGGAAGCAAACACGAGGCGCGTCGTCGGTAGGACGAGTAGGACGAGTAGGACGAGTAGGACGAGTAGTAGTGCGTCGTCAGGTAAGTACATGCGTACAATTATCCTATGTTGTGGAGCGGCGAGCGTAGCGGCGGCGTGTGCTATAATTACATGCTAATGAGATGTTATCTCGAAACTTAATTAATTTTCTTCATAATTATTAGGAACATTACTAAGCATTGATAAGAGCTACTGATAGTGTCATAACCGAGTTATTCATAGACAATAATTTTACCATAATTACACAGGCAAGAACACACAAACAAACATTCACTACTCTCAACAACAGGCTACATCAATCACGAACCCATTCACTTTCTCGTGCGGTTAAAAGGTTCCTGCACTATAACCAATTAATTGAGGGTTACGTCTTAGCCGAAGGAGATACAATAGCACCCCATGCTCGGGCTGGGCACACGCGCTCGCGAAAGGAAAGGATTACACCTAGCGTGCGCGTGCGCCGCACGTTCCGCGACGTTACCTGCGCCGACTCGCAGCACCTTCAGTGCACCCTTCCGCGCCCTCTCTCCGTGTCTCCCGTCCGTGGCCTGTGCGTGCGTCTGCGCCGCATTGTTTCTCTCAGCATTGTGTCCGTAGCCGTGCTGTACCTAACCTACAGTATGTTTGAACATACATCTGTCGATACCAACCGAGCCGAGTCAAGCTGCTACCTATCAAAATACATCGAGTCATTTTATAACTTGTTAGATACTTTTTATAGGATATTTTATAATGAGTGCACAATATTCAAGGAGTATGTTCGACACACAAAAAAAATATATGTACCTTTTTACAATGTACGATTTACTCGAGACTTTTCAGATAAGATGTGCCAATTTTTTTTGTGTGTAGAACATAATATTCCATAAATATTATGCATTAATAATAAAATAAAATAATAATAATAAAAGAGCACCGGTGGTCTAGTGGTAGTGACCCCGCCTTCCGATCCGAAGGTCGTGGGTTCAAACCCGGTCGTGCACCAATGGATTTTTCTGTTCGAAAAATTTATGTGCGCAATGCCAGTGCTCTCATACGGTGAAGGAAAACATCGTGAGGAAACCGGCATGTCCAAGAACTAAAAATTCGAAAGACATGTGCCATCCGCCAATCCGCATTGGGTCCGCGTGGTGGATTAAGACCTAATCACTCTCGCCTGAGAGTAGGCCAGTGTCCCAGCAGTGGGAACATTAGACAGCCTTCTAACTGTCATGATGATGAATAATAAAATACCCTGTATACAGGGTATTTTATTATTCATCATCATGACAGCCTTCTAATGTTCCCACTGCTGGGACTGTTTCCAAATTCAATGTAACAAATGACATGAAATCCGCTATTGTACTGTCAATTGTTATATTATTATTATTATTATATTATTATTATATATTAGTATATTATTATTATATTGCTAATGTTATTTTTATCAATTATTTATATTCTTATGTTTCCTTTTTTTTATATTTTTACTCTTGACATTCTAATCTGAAATTTTAATTTATCTCTATGTTGGTTGTTTAATTATTAATTTATATCATTATTATAGTAAAATTTAGTAGGTAGCTTCTTAGAATAGTAATTTAAATTTTGCATGTCGTTTCCTACTACTGACCATCTCCACTCCATTAATCAAATAATAGAAAAACACATAGAGTTTAAAATCCCATTATATTTAGCATTTATAGATTACTCTAAAGCCTTTGACAGCGTTACCCACAGCTCAATATTTACCGCCCTGAAAAATCAAAATATCAACAGCACTTATATTCAACTTTTACAAAACATATACAGCAATAGTACTGCAGCTATTAAAATTCACTCAGTAGGACCAACCTTTCCAATCCAAAATAGAGTCAAACAAGGCGACCCGTTATCGCCCAAGTTATTTACCGCCACGCTTGAGGAAGTATTCAGGAAACTGGCAGCTGAATGGGCAGAAATGGGAATTGTCGTCGGAGAGCGAAAGCTAACAAATCTTCGCTTTGCCGACGACATCGTTTTATTCTCGTCTTCAGCGTCTGAGCTGACAAAAATGCTAAATGATCTAAGCAAGGCAAGCCTCGAAGTCGGATTGAAGATGAACATGTCAAAGACTAAGCTGATGACTAATAGCTCAAAACGTAAGATATCCGTGGGTGATGTGGAGATTGCATACGTCAATGACTACATATACCTTGGCCAGATAGTCTCCTTCCAGGCGAGACAAGAAAAAGAAGTTGCTAGACGCACTGAAAACGCCTGGAGGAGCTATTGGGCCATGAAGGACCTAATGAAGGGCGATTTACCATTGTCCTTAAAACGCAAACTCATGGACGTGTGCATTCTCCCCATCCTCACTTATGGCTCTCAGACTTGGTCTTTGACTGCGAAACAGAGGTCCGATCTTGAGGTTTGCCAACGAGCAATGGAGCGCAGTATTCTCGGCGTCAAACTAACTGACCGTATCCGCAACACCACATTGCGCTCCAAAACTCGAATCGCAGACGTCACTCAAAAAGCTGCCAGATTGAAATGGAACTGGGCCGGGCACGTTTGCCGCATGTCCAATGATCTCTGGGCAAAGTTAACAACGGAGTGGGCCCCCAACAACGGAAGACGACATCGTGGCAGACCCAGGCTGTATACCCAACCATGTTCTACGAATTATAGGCAGAACTCATTCTTTGTACGAACCGGCAATCTCTTCAACACTAACTATTCAATGTATGTAGACTTATTTGAAGCAAGGCTAAACTTTTTCAAAAAGTTAATAGCACAAAATTTCTTTACATGAGTTTATATGGCTTATTAGCATCATGATGATCTTCATGACCTTTTTCAATTGGAATAGTGAGTGACTCCCATGTATTCTTAGGTTTCCATTTTTCTGTTAGGTAGGTACCTATTAATTATGTGATCATTGTTTTTCTTATTCATTTTTTCTAAAAATTATTAAGTGTTAAAACCTACTAAGTGTTATAATTAGTGGACAACTAAAACCTTGTTAAGTATAAGTGAACTATTAGTGAAAACTGTTTAGGTTAATCCTGTTCTATATTGTAAGCATTACCATTCTCACATTATATAAACTGTTAGTTTTCCAAACATGTAAAAATAAAATAAAATAAAATAAAATAAAATAAAATAAAATAAAATAAAATAACTGACATCATACATTCTGATTATTTTTTATTTTGATATATTTCTAATATTATTATTTTTATTTTGATATATTTTTCTACAATTTTAGTGACATGATTTCATGCGTATTTTTAAAAATGTATTTCTATTTCCTTATAATTTATGACATTTTAATTTCGTTTTTGTCACTATTTAAATTCTAAACTTCTGCGCGTACGTCCGATTCCATTGATGTTCGAAGTGAAGGCGCAACAATCCATTTTGCTAAGAGTGTTCAATTTCTTGGAGTTCATATTGATCAATTTTTAAACTGGAAAAATGAGTTAGAGTCCATTGAAAATTAGTTCAGCTTGTTATGCACTCAGAAGCCTGAGAGATGAGGTAGGTGTCTCATAGCTTAAAATAGTTTACTACGCTCTCGTAGAATCAAAATTAAGATGTAGTATTAGGTTCTGGGGAAACAGCTATGAATATAATATGCACAAAGCGTTTGTCATACAGAAAAGAGCCATTCGAACCATAGTGCGAATCCCACAGTGGGAATCTTGTAAAGTGCATTTCCAGAGTCTTCATATTTTGACAGTTCCTAGCCTATATATTTTAGTACTACTGATGGACATTGTTAAACATCCATTTAAATATGAATCTGGGGAACAAAGAATAAGTAGACTAAATACAAGACGAAAAGATGTTGAGGCACCTCTATGCCTCTATTCAACTCACTACCTACTGACATGAAGATCATCGAAAGTCCTTACAGTATTAGAGTTTAGACATTCATTACGGACTTGACATTTTATTTTCTCTGATTATTTGGACATGTGTATTTTAATATTTCTTTATAATATTTTGTTAATTTCTTTTAAGTAAAAAATTTTGAATACAATTACAAAAAAAATACTAAAATATTTATTAACTGACGCAATAACATGGAATAAGGTTACCATAGGTTCCCGCACAAGGCTGAGCCTGAATCGCGGGAAGCCGGATTACAATTAGAGATAACCGTATAACTGGAGAGATGACACAGTAACAGGGAGAACAAAAATTATATAAAATAATAATAATAATAATAATAAGTATCTATCAAATTAATAATGAAAAGAATAATGTAGTATATTTAATTTTAGTTGTAATTTTAATTAATTTCAAATACGATTTTATTAATTGTTATTGAATAAATGAAATGAAATGAAAAATGAAATAAACTGTCTCGTAATGTAACTGTAGGTAATTATTTAGATAAGTGTATTGATCATTAAAATTAGTATAGATAGATATAGATAGTATAAATTAAAATATTGCATTGATGTCTAATTACATAAATTAAAAGAAGAAGAAGATGTCTAATTATTAGAACTAAGTAATCTACTGGTACCTATAACTAACTTGCAACGCCCTTACAGGGTCCATGTACTCACCTACAGCATTATCATTAAGTTACACCTAAGCTGAATACATTGTACATTGAGCATGAAATAAATGAAATGAAATAATATAAGTTTCCAAAACCAGAAACCCGGAGATGAATCAAATAAGGCAAAGTAAAATATTGAATCGCTTGTACAATTTAACTTTATTATCAAAAATCGCTGAAGAAAAAACCAGGACCGGTACTAATGCGCAATGAGCGTCAAAAATGATGTATAGTCTCTGGTCGCATTTACATACAATATCCGGAGCGTCCCGCGTCACGCGGCCGCCCCGCCTCGCTCCCGCGCCCGCGCCGCCTGTCTGCTGCTGGCGCTCGAGGGTGAACGAACACGCTTTATTACGATTAACGCTTTATTTATCAAATTGTTGGTGCATTTGACCATTGACACACCACTATATTAGGATAACTCGAGTAAGAGGTAGGTTAGTATGAGTTAGTGAACATCTCAGCTGTTTTTAAAATACCCAAAAGCTCCCCAGTCCCTCTGGTTTGTTTGCTTTAAACACGCCGCCGTAAATGCTGCACTGATTTTAATAAAACGAAACTGAATAATTACGGATTTAGTGTGAATAACGAAGAGCCAACTCTTAAAGGAAAACCGCGTGAGCGTAGCCGTTGGTGTTATTAGCATACCTAGATAAGCAATTTCTGTTAAGTATAAAATCCTTATTGGGGGTCTACTTAAAAAATCAGATGAAAAAAATCCGAATCAACATAGTGTAACTTTAAAGCAACCTAAACGAACTGTAACATGTTGTCTGTTTGCTCTTGAGACAAAAATAACATTATATCGTATGCATTTTAAAAGATCACAGCTAGAGAAGTTCTCTACACTATCACAGCACTATCGTCAGTTACTAAAATAGTTTCATTTTGATTTTAATTTATTTATTTAATATTATTTCCAATGAGAAATACACAACACTTAGCACTAAACTTAATATAATATAAAAACATTCCGTGTGCTCACTCTTTGAAGGCAAACCACAGGCAGGTTTATATTACAACTAGCTGCTGCCCGCGACTTCGTTTGCGTGGAACTCGGGAATAGTACTTTTCCAGAATAAAAAGAAGCATAATATGTCCTATTCCCGGTCCGGTATTTCGGCCAAATTGGTTAAGCGGATGTCGAGTTATAGAGGAACGAACAAATATCCAAACATTTAAACAAACTCCCAAACATTTAAACAAACTCCCAAACATTTAAACAAACTTCCAAACTTTCGCATATACTATATTAGTGTGATTAGTGTCATAACTCATAATCTTACTTAAATTTCCAGACGGGTCGGCGAGCGGCGAGGGCGAGATCAGCGGGGACGAGCGCCCCCCCTCTCCTCCGCGCGCACCCTCCGCCCCCTTACCGCACCCCGCGCACCCCACGCACCCCGCGCACCCCGCGCACCCCAACCATCTGCCCACCGCCAGCGCTGCTGCCACCGCTGCCGTCTTCGTGAGTACCCCCTACAGCCTCAACTATCCTACTCTACCGCTCACTAATAACTTACTAGTACTGCAAACGCTATTTCAAAAGATGTATTTGGTAAAGCATGAGGTACCGCTCGTGGTGCCGCTCTGATGTTCCGGGTGTGTGTGTGTTCCAGAGCGCAGCGGGCGCGGGCAGCGCGCTGGCGCAGCTGCAGCACCTGCTGCTCACGCAGCACGGCGCGCACTCGCTGTTGCTGCACACGCAGGTAAGGCGCCTCCCCCTCCTCTTCCCCCTCCCCCTCCCGCCTCCCCCTCCCCTCCGCGGCTAGAGCTCCTTCCTGACGCTATTCTTGTGTGCAGGTGCAGCAGGCGGTGGCGCAGGCGGCGGCGCAGCAGCTGCAGCAGCTGCAGGCGCGCGCGGCGCCCGCCAGATCTACCACAGGTAGGTTTCTTTCTTTTCTCTTCGAGGTATCTCGCTCCCGAGAGTGAGCTCCTCGCTTCGGAGTTGACCTCTAGATGCGGCGGTTCATCGCGCCGAAATTAAACAATCGCAGAACAAATCATCACTCACTAGCGAAACTTCCTACGCCTCCGTCTGCGCGTTCTAAGTAACGTATTTCCAATTCGCAGAGGGTCGGTCGCCGCCCCCCGGCTCGCCCCCGGGCGCGTTCCTGACGCCGCTGACGCCGGGCCCGGGGCGCGCGCGCTCGCCTCCGCAGGCGCGTACGCCTTTACACGCGCATGCGCACAAACCACGTGCGCTGGAGCCTGCCGCAGACGACACGGCGGACCTGGAGGAGCTCGAGCACTTCGCGAAGACCTTCAAGCAGCGCCGCATCAAGCTCGGTGAGTGCCCGCTGCCGGGCTGCCCGGCTGTCCGGCTGCCCCGGGTACCGCCGAGCGTACTCCGACTCACACTCACCTTCCTCCGCAGGGTTCACGCAGGGCGACGTCGGACTCGCGATGGGCAAGCTGTACGGTAACGACTTCTCGCAGACGACGATCTCGCGATTCGAGGCGCTCAACCTAAGCTTCAAGAACATGTGCAAGCTGAAACCGCTGCTGCAGAAGTGGCTCGAGGACGCGGACTCGTCGCTTGCGGGTGGGGGCGGCCCCGGGGGCGGGGGTGGCCCCGGGGGCCCGGGCGGACTGGGCGGGGGGCTCGCGGAGGCTGTCGGGCGGCGCCGCAAGAAGCGCACCTCTATCGAGTCGGGCGTGCGCGTGGCGCTCGAGAAGGCGTTCCTGCACAACCCGAAACCCACCAGCGAGGAGATCGCGGCGCTCGCCGACGCGCTCTGCATGGAGAAGGAGGTGGTGCGAGTCTGGTTCTGCAACCGACGGCAGAAGGTACGTCTCACCCCTTCCTCCGGCAGAACCGACCGCGAGGCACGCCATAGAGGGCACGACTCCATCGAGCAGATTTTGTTTTGCTGATCCGCTGATCGCAGCGACTCCTTACGAGACGCACCAGATCTACTGCTTTAATATAAAAACAATTAGCCAAATTGGAGTTATTCATGCGCCGTAGTAAAAAAATATTAAACATACATGCTGCTTTTCTAAAAGTCCTTAAATAAAAACTCCCCTGCAAACATGCTTTTAACCTTAGTTTAAGAGGATTTTCTACCTTCAGGAGGCAGTGTCGTAGTACGAATACCTGTTCTGTGGTAGTGTGTTAAAAAGTTTGAAATTTATATATCTAGAGCTATGCTTCATCATCATCATCATCATCCACAGCAAAACTGCGTGGTAATAGCCTTAGTTTTTAGTAACTGCTTTAGTTTTTTTTTTATGTCAGCAAGTGACAAGACAATCAAGGCGCTCACCTGAGGTTAAGCACCACGCCTGACTATTACAGATGCAGTGCCACCCAAAGCTTAAAGTTTTTAAGTATTTGCGTGGCACTGCATTGCGCTTATCACCCCGAGACATTGTTGTTAGGTCTCTTTCGCCCAGTAATTACACTTGCTACAGTGCCCTTCAAACTTAAACACAGTGCAGCTTGCACACTACTGCTTGGAGGTAGAATATCGGACACTGCGGTGGTACCCACCAAGACGGACTCTTGCTGAAGAGTCTTACTACCAGGTTGTGGCATCTATGCGATCCTGCGCTATTCTGATTCACTTACGGCCCGCGACTTTGACTATGTCATCTATATCTATACCCTCTCGCCAATGTGACGACCAATGTTTTTATTTGAAATGTATTTTCCGTTTGCAGGAGAAGCGCATCAACCCACCGAGCGGCGAGATGGGGTCGCTGAGCGGCGCCATGAGCTCCATGAGCTCGATGAGCTCCATGAGTTCCATGAGCTCCATGAGCTCCATGAGCCCCATGGGCTCGATGGGCGGCGCGGTGGGCGGCAGCGGAGCGCTGCTGCCGGCGCACGCAGCGGCGCTGCACGCGCACGCTGCTGCGCAGGCGCACGCACAGCAGGTGCAGGCGCACGCGCAGCAAGTGCAGGCGCACGCGCAGCAGGTGCAGGCGCTGCAGCCGCTGGCGCTGCTGGCGCGCGCGCCGCACCGCGACTGACGTATACATATCGGAGAGTTGTATTGTACCGGCCGCGTGACGGCGGCCGAGCGTGTGCAGACTGAGCGTTGAGTGTATATAGGGCCCCGCGCCGCGACCGGCGACCGATCGATCGACGGACAGGTCGCCGGTCGCCGGTCGCCGGTCGCGAGCCGCGGGCTGTAGCGGTAAGTTATATGTAGTTCTAACGTGAAATTATTTATGTCGGGCGCGGCGGCGACGGTCGCTTGTACAGAGCTCATATCACGCGCCCGGCGAGCGTGCGAGGTGGATGTGTAGAAAACTATCTGTATATTACGATAAAACATGATAGAGACTCGATGCTGACTTTTATTTTCCCTTCCTGTCGCCTGCTACGAGTGGGTTGTCTATACTCTCAGAGGCTGCTGAACTCCTGAACGTGAAAATCCACAAATTCCGAAGCAACCGCTCTGCAGTGCAGCAACCAAGCTACGCTATCAAAGTGTGATAATGTGTTCAGGGATTGTATGATCTGACCCCTTGATCTCCTTTTCATCTATGGACAAGCAAATGTAAATGTACCTAGTAATCGTAGGTTGCCTGTATTAGGTATTACCCATTTGCACCAAAAAACGCACATTTCAATTCTACATTCTTAGTGTGAACAGATAGGAAGGAATACACTTGACTGCCGTCGCTAGTTTTGAACTACTCGTACATATTGGTCTTACACAGGCCAGAATTAATAGGTATATTTTGGACCACCATCCTCAGTCGGCAATAACGTTTTTTTACCACGAAACAAGATCGAAATAGCCACATAAAAAGATTTATCTATTCTATAAAGATAACGATTCGGACCCTAGTAACATTTTTGGTTGGCATTATGTTGAAACACAATACCTCTGTTAGATTTGGGCTGACGCGAGCACCGGTGGTCTAGTGGTAGTGACCCCGCCTTCCGATCCTAAGATCGTGGGTTTAAACCCGGTCGTGCAACAATGGATTATTCTGTTCGCAAAATTTATGTGCGCAATGCCAGTGCTCTCATACGGTGAAGGAAAACATCGCGAGGAAACCGGCATGTCCAAAAACTAAAAATTCGAAAGACATGTGCCATGCACCAATCCGCATTGGGTCCGCGTGGTGGATTAAGACTCAATCACTCTCGCCTGAGAGTAGGCTAGTGTCCCAGCAGTGGGAACATTACAAGGCTGTCATGATGATACACTAGTCGCGCAGTTTCAGTTTACGGGTCGAGCTTGCAAGTTGCAACTGATTGCCCACGTCGTAGCCTACAAATTGCCAACTATAGGAATGCGGTCAGGTATTGGTTTTTTGTTTGATTGGTATTTATATTGATTGGTTAGTTCTAATGTAGGTACCTAAACAATTACTTATTTTTGTAAAACATGTCTACCGAAACTGCACCGAGAAGTACAAAAAGATGGGTAAGACCAAATAGGATTTCACAAGTACCTACAGGTACAAGTACAGGTACAAGTACAGGTACAAGTACAGGTACAAGTACAGGTACAAGTACAGGTGGGTAACCACAAGCTCTAAAGCAATATTGTAGATTGTAATGTTAGATTGACATTTCGGCATACAAAAAAACAGTGTTGCTTTAGGAGCTTGTGGTTACCCCCCCCAGGTCAGACCAAGCGCCACCTCATAATTACGTGGTTTGCGGCCAAATAGTTTGGATGTAGATCAGTTTTCAGATAAAATAGAGCCAAGGCTACGCATAACTATCTTTCTAGACACTAATAAGCAAACACCTTACTCTACTCTGCCACTCAGTTTAGTTGTCAGCGCCATCTATGATTTGACTGAGCAACTAAATAGAAAACCACCTTGGTTGCTAGTTGTCTGTTTCCTGAGTTTGAAATATTCAGTGGTACGACAGACAACTTGTCGTACCACTGAATATTTCAAAGTCTGCATTATTATCTATGGTCGTATTGGAAATCAAAACAGACTAGCGTCTGTTTTGATTTCCAATTCCGAGGAGGTACTTTTCTTAGTTTTATGGCGGGTCCTGAACGAAGCTCAATCCTACACCAAAAAGCAAACCAATGAGGAAGGAATTTATAATTTACGTAGTTTATATTCCTTTTAATTGGATAATTCCTTGCCAATCAGAGACAAGCTTGATTTTCTCAACAGATATTTCCTATCCCATTAGGACTGACAACCCAGCATGATTGATGATGACAGCAGATGAGAAGAAAACAAAAATTATTAAAAGACAGACCAATCAGTGCCATCTATCGAGGCTATCGGACTTTTTTTTTATATCGCTCAACAAAAAAACCACTCATTGGTTCGCAAAAAGTATGCAAGTAAATTAATTTATTTAAGTAGTACCTAAGTATTCGGTTTTAGTTTTGCTGTCAAATGAACTAAGTCAAATCAACTAACAACTAATCAAATAAGTCAAAATCAACTCTTGAAATCCATTAGACGCCACAAATTAAAAGAAGAACCCAGTTAAAGATTATAATATCCCAAAAATTATTTTGCCTCAAGCGGGATTTTAGTATTCCCCTAGTGTGATGGTTAACACTATAAAAACAAAAATAGCCAAAAGAACCCAGTTTTTTCTTAGTTTTGGCAGCGAACGTGAAACAAATGCAAATTACTTAATATTTGGCCTAATTTCTTTGAATAAGTTCTTATTATCTAATTCATGTTTTCATTTCCACATCTGACACTAGCCTATTCTCAAGCGAGAGTGATCATTGGTGCACAACCAGGTTCAAACCCACGAACATAAGCTGCGAAGCGAAGGTACTACTACACCACTATGCTCTTAGGTACCACCTACCAATCTACTACTACTAATTACTAAGTAGGTAAGGTACATAAATAATACTCGCAGTAGGTACCTGAGTAAATATTTCCGGTCGTAAATTAGGTAGGTATGTTGATATTGTGACAATGAGCTGCAATTGTAGTGTGGGTGCCGATTAATTAACGGTAAGGTTACCGCTCGGTGCCGGCTCTCGCCCGGCTCTCGCCCGGCTCTCGCCCGGCTCTCGCCCGGCTCACGCAATCCTTCACAATAACAAACAAACAAGACGGCTTCTTATAGACGACCAATGTGGCGCGGTGGGCGATGGTCCGCCTGCGACGCAGAGGTTGCGGGTTCGATTCCCGCCTTGGGACAAATGTTTGTAGGATCTGCAATTATTTGTTCCGGGTGTTCTGGGTGTTTTCTATGTATAATAAAAAATATCTATCTATGTATTGTATTGTATTAAATATATTATATCAGTCATCTAGTACCCATAATACAGCTCTGTTTAACAGCAGCTTACCTTGGGCTAGATGATGCTGTGTGGATTGTCCAGCATTATTATTATTATTATTCTTATGAGATGCTTCTCTGATAGTGCAGTCTTACTTTAATAAGTAAGTAGGCTGACTCAAGTGACTGTCCACCGCTTCCTGTCGAGTGCGCCAAGCAAGGCTCCGCGCCCCACACACACATGCTGTTAAGGAAAATGTTATCTGTGATATGGATAGTATTCAGATGGAAGCGATACATTTTTAAATAATAATACCTAGGTTCTGAGCTCTATCTAGCTGGGTCGATGAATCGACTGAAAGTAGACTCTAATGAATCAGGCTATAGGAACCGCGCTCCATTTTTATTGTGATATCAAACGCATAATGATCTATTCAACATGGCCGACTTACGCCAGATCTCGACTCCAAGAACTCCCTTCTGTTGCCTTCTGACCATGGAAATGGACAGGTGGGTAACCACAAGCTCAAAAACAATATTGAAATAATGTTACATTGACATTTCTGCATACAAAAAAACAGTATAGGTAATATTATTATAATATTGCTGTAAGAGCTTGTGATTACCACCAGGTAAACCCATGTAGTACGACCTTATGGTGGCGCCTCACATGGGCTTATGACTTGGTTCCAACGCTGGCTACGAATAGAATGGCCAATAATTGCAACCAAGATTGCGGTCTCATATGGGCTCCAATATAATTGGGCAAACACTCATGCCAAGAGCATTGGAAGGCTGGACGTTCGAGCAGGTATCATTTATTCATCAAATTTATTGCTAGCAAGTCATGTCAGACAGGACACTTTTCGCTCTGGCTACTTACGCCCAAGCATTGAGCACATATTATTATTATTTATCTAGTCAAAGGAAAAAAAAGCCAAGAAAAAGGCGATTCTGGATGATAAAAATGCACGTAGGTACTGATGCAACCAATGTGTGGATCGAGAAGTGACGTTGGACCCAAGTTGCCCCCTCGCCTACACACTTCACTCCCCTCGCCTTTGAACTTGTACAAAAAACCGACATCGGGTTGACGTTGGCTATTGGACTCAATGTTCCGTTTATATCCAACAATGTTCCAAGATCGATCCTCACATTGGTGTGTTGGATCCAACAGTATAACTTGGAGCCAACATAGCCCATGTAAGGCGCCGGCATTAGGTAAGCAACTGAGTAGGAATACCTATGACTAGGTGACAGATGGGAATAATCCATACTTTCTAAACGTTGGTTCCAGGCTGAATCGAGGTTAGGCTGAACTGAACTGATTTACGAATACTTACCTACTAAAAATTAAACTGGTACCTAAGTACCTAAGTAAGTTCATATGAGTCAGTGGCCAACTCTGGTGACAGAGTTTCTAGGCCGCCCGAAGACCTCTGTCATGGCCTGGTAGAGTTGTACCTACTGGTAAAGCTTAGTAAGGACCAGCCCGGTCAACCAACAACATGAGTGCCTCGGCGCCGGCGCGCCGGCATTCAGTTGAGAAAATAGAGAACCATTTCATCATTTAATAGGTGACCTCCAGTGGCAAATTCAGTGGGTGAAAAACGAGCGCAGTGAAGTGCCACCAAGAACTTTTGAGTGACACTGCAAACTTGATCGTTTCGTAATATTTCATGACATAAAATAAAACCTAGTCAACAAACAGGGAACCATAAAAAATAGGGTTACGTACAAGAGTGTGTCAAGGTCTCAGGAATGCAAGCAAAAATCACACATCTTATAAATTGAGCAAACGGCGGCAGTTGTTTGCTCTGGCTGAACTGAAAGTAGTGGAGTCAGCGGCCTCAGCACGCCGCGTCGCCAGCGCCAGTTGTACCAGTAGGTAGTCTAGTCGCCACTCACTCGGTATCAGCGTTATTATCAGTGCGCGATTAGATACCGCGGCGAGCGCGCGTCTGCCAGACTCCACTCTGAACCGCGCAGTGCAGTGTCCGTGCAGTCTGCAGACTGCACCCGCGAGCGCGAGCTGAGCAGAGAGACGCGAGCTCGAGCCATGAGGAGCAAGGACCGCCTCGCCGAGCTGCAGCGCGTGAGTACCTACTCGCCCGGCGCCGACGACACTCCACATCTCATCGCCCTCCCTCCTCCGCTCACATTCTACTATTGCCGTTTTTTATTTGGAAACTGTTGATGCAGAAGACCGGCTATCTAGCACTGAGTTATCTTCGACTAGCAGCCGCCCGCGGCTTCCAATTCTTACCTAGTCCAAAAAAGTAAAAGTAGCAAGGTTAGGTTCCAATTCTTACAATTTCCGTTTAGCGGCTACAGAGTTGAATGGAAACAACGATCACACAATAATCATTTGTGTGCTAAATTATTATCAAGTACCTACTTAAAACATAAAACTGTTTACTTAGGTTAATCCTGTTCTAATAGCATTACCATTCTCACGTTATAATAAGCTCACATGATTTAGGCTGTTAGTTTTCCAAATATGTAAAAATAATAATAAAATAGGTAAAACCTAAAATTAAAAATGTTATATCTATAAAATTTTGTTAAAAATAATTTCATTTGTGTGTTCTATCAGCATAATATGTTTTTCGAAACAAACTTTGCCATTGATTTTGCAAAACTGATGTTTTTTTTGTTAATGTGGTCTCTGATCTAATGTGATGATAGAAAACTCGAAAGTGGCCAGATATTGACGACCATACAGTAGGTAGGTAACCTAGGTACAGCTAGATCATAATCAATTATGGTTTTGCATAATAACCTAAGTAAAAACCAGAAAGTTAGTAGGGTACTAGGTATGTAATGCATACAATATGTAGGTATACATTGCTTTGCTACCTAGTACTTACCTACCTACTTTTTTAATGTAATTGTGCCTTATTATTTAATTTCAATGATGTCTACTTATACTACTTAGCTACCTATCTATAAAATTCTTAAGTATTTCAGTTAGGTATTATATTATTGTGTCGAGCAAGGTGCGATCATTATGACCGTGACATCACTGTCGCTCGTAGGTACGGTAATACATAAGTAATATTTAAAGTACACACACACACAGACCGCGTTCGTCGTCGTACCCTAAAGTAGGTAGGTATAGGTACCTACCTTCTGTTGTGTAACTGACCGTCATTCTTGGAGCTTAGAGCCGCTTATCACATTTATATAGACAGATGCATGCTTACTTTACAGGTATATTTACCTATGTAGGTAGGTACCTACTTAAGTGAAAGCCATGCGCTGCATCCTATCTGAGGAATTCGTTTCATTCTCAGAGCAATAACAAACAAAAATGAGTAACTCATCGGATGAGCAGCAGCCGAGTGGTAGAGAGGCGACAGCTCTGGCGTTGTATGAGATGAGAGGTTTCCGCTCGGCTGTGCCTGTAAGGAACTGGGTCAGAGGCGAGCGGCCGCCGCGCGCGCATCTTCGCACCAGATGACTCACTAATTGCTCTTTCCATCGCCACTGAGCCGGGCCGCTGTATAAACACTAGTAGCTAGCTTTTAGTGTTTATACTACATCATGACAGCCTATTAATGTTCCCAATACTAGGACACAGGCCTACTCTCAAGCGAGAGTGACTGGGTCTTAATCAACCACGCGGACCCGATGCGGTGTAGTGAAGGCACAAGTCTTACCAGTTTTTAGTTCATGGACATGTCGCTTTTCCGCGATGTCCTTACCGTTTGAGATCAGTGGCTGGCATTGCTTCCATATTTTTTCAAAAAAATCCATTGATGCACAACCGGTTTCGAAGCCACGACATTAGGATCAGAAAGCGGGGTCACCACTGCCAGATCATCGCACCGGGGCGCCGCCGGCGCTCTTACTATTGACGGTTTTTTTTTAAACTTATCCCTAAAAGAGTTACAATGTCAAAGTAGGACGGGGGATGGACTTGGTCCGGAAATCCCCTTAGTGAATCTCCTGCGAATGGGATTTCCGGACTTTTTATCCGCAAATCCCCTTACAATCGAATGATAGACAAAGTCGCGGGGAGCACCGCTAGTAAAATGTAGTGCAGCGTGTGTGTAGTAGTGAAGTGCGCGGCTCGCTTTACACCTGATGTGATGACACACACAACCCTGTCAGTGAGTCAGCACTTTCAGTCCGAGCGTCGACCCGCGCCCGCGCCCGCGCCCGCGCCCGCGCTACCAATACCTAGTAGGTAAACACAAGTCACTAATTAAACGCAAAATAGTTGCTGATTATATAATGTTCACAAAGACATTAGAATACTCAGTGTTCATTTTTTTTTTGCCATACTGACCTACAAACTACAAAGCATGGTCTACCGCTGGACCTAGAAACTTCAAACTTGGAGGGACTCGCAGCGGGACGATGAAGTTTGTATAAAAATACTCAACTGGACAATGTCTACCCAGGGATCTAACACGGTTCAATTTAAATGATCTCTACCTACCTAGGTATATCTTGTATGTTTGTAAAAAAATACTCTGAAATCTGAAAAAAGAAACATGAATGGTAAAAAATGTAAATACCTACTTACGTAAAATTAGTATTTCGCCATATTCAGCATGATGTCTGTGAGTTCGCTCAGGCTGTTGTTGGTGGTTCCAGATGTCGGAGAGCGCGGTGTACGGCGACACGGTGGAGCTGGCGCCGCCCGCGCCCGGCCCCCACCAGGCCGACATCGACGCCATCTTACAGCAGGTACCGCATGCTGCCCACCTGTACCTACTACAGGCTATGCCGCCCTTCCCGGACCTACAGCGCTCTCTGCATGCATTCTCGTCACCGAGAATCAGAAACTTGAAGAAACCCTTTCACTGCACTAGTTACTGTAATTCCAACCACATCGCGTGGTCATCGATCTAAAGACAAAGGCACTCGTTACGGTGAACGAACGAACGTAATCATAGTGGTCGCTCCTGAAAATGTCTCCGACCTTCATGTCGGGGGAACAAACGGCGGAACAAACAATAAAAAAAAAAAAAAACTAAACATAGTGGTCATAAAATGCGACACGGTTTGTAGCGTAGGTTTATAGCGGCGCACAACGAACCCATTGGGTAAAAATTGCGCTAATTGCGCCGCTCTGGCGGCAGACCGCCCCGGCCGCCCGCGATACGAACATAATACATATCAGGTACCAGGTACCGGTGTCGGGCCGGTGCCGGGCCGGTGCCGGTCGAGGCCGGAGCCAGCAGGACACACCGCTCCGCTGCCTACGATACAGTCGAATAGCACAAGTGTCACGCGATGCTAAGAATTCATAGAATACATTTTTTACATCTGTAACTTTTCTAATGTTGCCTGAAATAAAGTTTATTGTATCGTATTGCTATCGCCGTCGGTCGGCACTGATCCCGGGGAACCATCAAGAGCGAAATCATCAAATCGCACTTTACCGTGTTTTGCAGGTGGACCGCATGCGAGGCTGGATCCACGAGATGAACGACAACACGCAGCTGATGCGGCGCCTGCACGCCGACCCCACCTTCCACGGCAACAAACGTCGGTACCCGTCCCCCTCGCCCCCTCTCGTCCTCCGCCTGCTTGGGCCCGCAGTAACCGCGCGCTCGCTCTAGATCTGCAGGCGCAGCTGGAGGGTGCTGCGGCGCGCTGCACCGGCGCGGGGCGGCAGGTGTGCGACGCGCTGCGGCAGCTGGAGGGCGCGGTGTCTGCGCAGACGCACGTGCGGGCGCGCATCGCGCGGCTGCAGTACGCGGCCACGCGCCAGCTGTACGCCGACGCGCTGGAGCGCCACCGCGCCGCGCTCGACGCGCTGCGCGGGGAGCGCCGGGACCTGCTGCACGACCAGCTCCGGCTAAGTGAGACCATAGTGCCGGACCCTACGACCGCACGAAACCGCACCCTGAGCGTGGATGCTGCGGTTTCCTCCGGTCGCATTCCTTCGCGCTTGGCTCCAGATATAAATAAAAAATAAAAAAGATTTTATTTCGGACAACATGAACCCATAGTGTGTTAGTAACAAAATTTAAAACAATGTGTTAGTAGTAGAGAAACATAAAAACTAAGTAGGTGCTGGGTGTAGAAGCTTATGCTTGTATGCTGAGGATGATCCAAAAAGAAACATAACTAGAGTTCTCTTTAGGTTTAGACCCTCAACGCAAGGCACTTCCATAGCGGTGATGTGAACCTGTCCGCTATGGTCTTCAGGATGCTATTGTGGCTACCCCGCGTTCTGCCGATCAGGGATACAGTTTTTTTGCGAATGATGGCTTGAAAGCCATCAGTGTGGAACAGCGCAAACATCCCTGATGCACTACAAAACCGTGGCAGCCCCAACAGCATCCTAAAGATATTATCATATTGAACACGCAGGGCATCTAGCGACCTTTTGGTGTATTTGACCCACAGATTTCCCGTGTAGAAGCTCTGACAATATGCCTTAAAAAGCGTGATCTTCACCTCATCGGTACACCGGGAGAATCTGCGTGCCAACATGTTGCCTCAGACCGCTAGAGCCCTACGCTCTCTCTCAATATCGCCATCATCTTTAAGGTCGTCAGTAATTAAATGCCCCAGATATTTAAATTTAGTAACGCGATTAACGTTCAAGCCATCTAGGGTAATGTGGAGTGTGTTATCTGGGCATTTACCGGCAGCCTTAAAGACCATGTACTGACTCTTCTTTACATTATATACAAGTCCATGCTCAGCAGCATAGGACTCACAGACCTTTATTAGCTCTCTGAGACCTCCGACCGTCGGGCTCAGCAGCACCATGTCATCCGCGTAGCTTATATTATTAATGCTGACGTCATCAACATCCATCCGACATCCGACACGCATGCTGCTCAGCTCCACGATAAGATCATTTACATATAAGTTGAAGAGCTTGGGGGATGTTAACCCCCCTTGTCTCACCCCGCTCTCCAGCCTATATGCTTCAGATAGAACATTGGCCCATCTTACACGGTTGGTTTGGTTGGTATACCAATATTTGAAAATATTTAGTGCGCCTGCCGGTACTCCTCCTAACTTTCTCCAAAGCACATCGTATGACACTAAGTCAAACGCTTTAGAGAGGTCATGAAAACAGGCATATACCGGCGTCCTACGCTCAGTATAGTACTGGACTGTATGCTTCAGACTTAAAATTGCGCCTTCAGTAGAGAGTCCAGATCGAAATCCAAACTGAGCGTCATGTAGAGTTATGTACTTATCTAATAGCGAATCAAGCATACCGTCCAATACTTTAGCAATGATTGTTGCAAGAGAAATAGTCCGGTAGTTCCCCTTATCCGAAATGTCTCCGGTCCTGTTCTTTACGATGGGCACGTAATATAACTCTGAATTTTTTAAAATCTTTTAGTTTTACTAGGACGTTATCGATGCGATCTTATAATTTTAAAGTTACAAAATATATCACACTATACACTTGGTTACCTCCCAACTATACACTTGGTTACCTCCCAACTATACACTTGGTTACCTCCCAAATTCGTTTATTTTTCAGCAAATCTCACCATAACCGAGGAGGAATGCGAAAGTCTCCTGGACTCGAAGAACATTTCCCTGTTCGTGGACAACGTGAGTGTGTGCGACTGGCGCGGCACTGAGCACCGAGTGCACTGACCCCGGCCCCGGGCCTGGCTTGCAGGTGCGGGCGGACACTGCGGCGGCGCGGCTGGCGCTGCGCGAGGCGGAGACGCGGCGCGACGAGCTGGCGCGGGTGGAGCGCGCGCTGCAGGACGTGCGTGACCTGTTCCTGCAGCTCGCGCACCTCGTCGCCTCGCAGGTACTCCCCTCCTCCCCTCCTCCCCCTCCAGTCCGCCTGGCGCCAGGTGCTAATGTGTGTGTTGTTGCAGCAAGAGCGGGTGGACAGCGTGGAGTACTACGCGCTGCAGGCGACGGAGCACGTGGAGACCGGCCAGCACCAGCTGCTGAAGGGCACCGTCTCCCGGAAGAAAGCCAAGAAGGTATTCTTGCGTTCCGCAAGCATCGCTTCAAAAATTAAATAATTACTTTAAGTTTCTGAGCGCGGCTTCGCTCGCGTGGTTTAGGATCTCATATTGAAAGTTGAGTACTTTACACTCATTAGTTAGAGCGTGCAAGCCTGTTGCGTCCATATTCAGCAGTCTTCATCTCGCGTGCGTGTTGTGATGCCCAGCTCATTCCTACCGGGCCGGGATACATACATACGTAAGATCAACATACCACGCTACATGCTACTTACGTCTAAAGAGCAGTAAACTTAATTAGCAAAATGTCTATGTAGCAAAACGTCCAACTATCAGATGACCTGTTAACTGTATTCTGAGCTCTAGTGGCTCTAGACCCACCCCAAACAATTTTTATCATTTTCACACAGGAAATTTCTTTTTTGTTCCAGAAAAAATGGAGTCTTTTAATCTGTCTCTCGGCGGGTTTCCTCGTAGTACTGCTCGTACTCGTGTTCACGTGACGTGCCGCACCGTGCCTCGTGCCTCGTGCCTTGTGCCGCGCCACACTGTGCCATGTTTTACTAACCTGAAACAGTTTTTTTTTATTAATTTATAATACTGATGTGTGCAATATAACATGAACGCTATAAAACTCAAAATGTTAACCAACCACCACATTGAGGGAAAACCTAAGTACCAATAAATGGCATGAGTTTCATGCCTCGCCTTAGTCGAAACAAGGATTTTGAAAACTATATTATTCCTGTATTATGGTAATTTATCATAAGTTGACTTTAAAAAACCAATAACCTAATAATAGCGCAATGCGACACTTCTAGTCAATAAACTACAGTAAATTTAGTCATTGAACAGGATGGACAAGTGCAACGTTTCCCTTGGAGGTGAAGTTCGACCGGCGCCGGCGCCGGCGATTCAAGCCTCTATAAAGTTCAAAGCAGTGAGGTAACATTTCTTATTTGCAAATGACGAGTCCACTCTTTTGCCCGATGTGAGGCGCCACGCCTGACTAGAAACTGTTGCAGTATCTACCGAAAGCTTTAACTTTAAAGTTCTACGTGGCATTTAAAATTCTACGTAGCACTGCTCTGCTCTGTTTACCCCGTGACATGGTTGTTCAAAATATCATTCGCATAGTAATTTCAGTAACGCTAGCTACTTTAACATATTATCTACTGACGGTGACATTCAGCAAGACGGATAAGTGTCAAAATCCCTTTTGAAGCTTCAAGCTCAGTTTAAAGAAAATTTTGACACAAAAAAATCCCGAAATCTCCTTTGACGGGAAAGTCTCATTTACTATTCTGTGAAATCTTTAAATAAATTACCTAGATTATTGAATTACCTGATTAAAATAATTCCCATTAGGATAGAAAATCATTATTTTGGTACTAATCTAATCTTTCAACAAAATACTATAAATTTACTAAAAGACGGACTCTGGATGAAGAGTCTTACTACCAGATATGCTGTTTTTAGTATATAGGATTTATGTGTTCCTGATTCTTCAAGACAAATCATTTAGTATCTAAAGTAGATACCTACTCATTTTGAGAATGTTGGCTATTAGCTATGTGTAACAGATCTTTTCGTTGTGTCGAATAAAATAAATGTTGTGAGTAAATCAAAAAGCGTCTTATTTGCAAGTCCGGATTCGACCTACTTCTGGAACAACTGTTCCGTACAATAAGAAATGTCAAATATAAGTAAACTGTCTTACTTTTTTTTATTTAACATTCGCAACACAATTTTATTAATTCTGTTTTAAAAATGTTGTCTTGTCTAATTATGTCTTAATTTATTTTTGTGTTGACACATTTAAAATTGCTCCATGAGCTCGGTTTCGCTACGATGCTGCTAGTGGTGGTGCTCGTGGGCGTGAAAAAGAAGAAGAAGAGAAATTAGTTTGTCTAGAAAAATCTTTTTCGGTTTTTGCCGTCGACCAAAGTGCGATTCGTAAACAAAATAGTTAAATATCAACTTTTTTGCTCACGAAAACGAAACTTTGCGATAGGGGGCGCAACCGGCGCGACAAATAGCGAATTTAAGTACACACAGAAACTATAAATTTAGAAAAAATAGATTTTTAATAGCCAAAATTAACAAAATATGTATAAAATCGAAATAAATTTGCTTAAAAAGTCAAAAAATCACGTTTTTTTTTTTTTTTTTTTTTTTTTTATAATAACGTGGGTCCTATTAATGTAGATTCGCACAGTGGGCACTGAGACGCTTAAAATGATAGGTCGCACGCGACTTTATGTGAACATATTAGGTTAGGTTAGGTTAGGTTAGGTTAGGTTCTTTCTCTGCCAAGCGTGGTTGAGGCCATGTTGGCAGATGAAACGGCGTGGAGGGCCGTGGCCTCTTTCTGTGAGACCGTAATGGTTCGGAAAGAGGCCACTGAGCGAGATCGGGAGAGAGCCGATCCCGCTCGGAGAAGGCGGCGGCGGGGTGACGGCAACGGCCGCCCCGCACTGCCTGCCCCATAAGGGGCCAAGCGGTATCCCCTGCCGAGCAGGGGAACTTTCGGGTTCGTGGGCGGTCTAGAGTGAGGGCTCTGGTCGTCCGTTTTCAGCGAACCCGGGAAGGGCGGTAGCACAGGGGTGGCCCTGTGCTGCCGCAGCACGGCGAGGTGCTGGGGCTGACTTTTGTTAGCCCCGGGAAGTGCTTTGAGCGCGATGCGGGAGGGGCACCACTGATAGCCCTAGGGGACCGTGGAGCCCCTCGGCATGCATCGAGGCTGGCCACCGGGGATGGTTTAGTGAGTCGTCGAGTCCGACAACCTCACACACCCCCGTCGTACCCTTATGCGACGGGATGTCTGGATGCAGATTCCTCCCCGTAAACAAAAAAAAAAAAAAAAAAAAAGGTTAGGTTAGGTTAGGTTGGGGTGGGGTCAGACGGGGTGCCCGCTCTCAACACAACCCGCCGGGAGGGTCTTTGGCAACAGGTGCGGGGGCACCTGTTGTCCAGTAGCGAGACCTCCCGAGGAGACGATGAGCTTCTGCGCTCATCGCATATGAGGAGGTCCGTCCATTCCATCGGGGCGGACGTGGGCCACAGGCGAAGCCAGGCGGACTGTTGAGTTACCGCCGGCTTCGTCTTTGCTCAACAGTGGCGGGAATAGTGAGTTTTTTAGTGGGTATACCTCTACTACAGAGGGGAGTCCCACATACCCCGTCTGTGCCCCCCGGCCGGGCGGGGATGCGTAATGCATTTTCCTCACTTAAAAAAAAAAAAAAAAAAAAAAAGGTTGGGGTGGGGTCAGACTACATGTCTGTCCCGGACAACCGGCTTCCGGTGAGGTTCTGGAGGAAGAAGCCTCCTACTTCTAAAAGAGCTAGAAGTAGTGAATCCGACTCGGACCGTCCACGGAGTCCTCACCATGAGAACCCAAAAGCAATGACGACTCGTTCAAAGCGCGGTCGCGGCAGGCCACCAACAACGGGCCAGTATGTCGGTATGGCTAAAGCCAAGGCCGACTTCGTTGCCGCCGAGCGTCAGGCGATGGAGTTAGAGGCGGAGAAGGCAGCGGTGGCAGCAACGCCGAAGGCGCGTGCTGATACTGCCACCAATTACTTGGGTGCCGTGGCCTCTTGGGGCCCGTCAAGGGAGGCCTCAGCCGTCGCCCTATCTACTCGGGTGAAGGAGAGCCTGACGACCATCGAGATGGTCGGTAACAAGTCGGGCAACCTTAAGGGCACTTTCCAAAGTGCCCTAAAAAAGTCCGCGGAGGTGCTGCGGGAGGTGTTTGAGGAGTTGGCCTCTCGAACACCTTCCGATGAAGTAGCCAGGCTACAGGCAGAGAACGCCGTGCTCAAGGGTCAGCTGGACCAAATAAGTGCACAGATGGCCGAGCTTAGGGCCGAGGTAAGGGGCAGCAGGGAGTGCGCTGCTCCTTCCCCAGCCTTTGAAGAGCTGGGGCGTGATCTTCGAGCCTCTTTGGCCAAAATGGATGCTCGGCTTGATAGCCTGGAGGTGGACGGGCGGCTTTTGCCCGAAAAACGCCACCGCCCACCACTGGCAGCAGATAAGCCGCGTGAGGTCTCGCCAGTCCTAACTCCGACGGCGAGAAAGGCACCGGTGGAGAAGCCTGCCCCCACTTCGTATGCGGGGGCGACAAAAAAGACGCCAGTGGCAAAAGCTGCCTCTGGAGAGAAAGGGAGAAGGGGCAAAGCACCTGCACCCGCCCCGGCGGCCCCCACCCCGGCTGCCCCTGCTCCGGCAAGCACAAATAGCCAGGCTCAGGACAAGGAGGAAGGATGGCAAAAAGTGGGCCCGCGCCGCAATAGGCAGCGGAAGGACCCGGCTGACAGGGCGCCAAGGCCAACAGCACCTAACAAGCCAGAGGCACCCAAACAGGCTGCGGCTAAAAAAAACAAGGCTCCAAAGCTGCGTGCCCGCCGCTCAGCTGCAGTTGTTATAGCGCTGCAGCAGGGAGCAGAGGAGAAAGGACGAGCGTACGGGGAGGTGATCGCTGAGGCCAAGTCGAAGCTCAACTTGGAGGAGCTCGGGATCACCTCCGTACGCTTTCGGCAAGCGGCGACTGGGGCTCGCATCTTAGAGGTCCCAGGAGCAACAAGTGGAGGTAAAGCTGACTTGCTGGCTGAGAAGCTCCGGGGGCTTTTCGCTGTGGAAGAAGTGAAGGTCTCTAGGCCGGTGACTTTGGTCGATCTCCGGGTAACCGGTCTAGATGACTCGGTCACCCCAGAGGAGCTGGTGGCTGCGGTCGCCAAAACTGGAGAATGTTCGCCGGACAATGTTAAGTCTGGCGAGATACGGAGAGGTCCTGGTGGCGCAGGCACGGCACTTGTAAAGTGCCCCGTCGCGGCTGCCAAAAAAGTAGTAGCTGGACGTTTCCGGGTCGGATGGGTGTCAGTTGGGGTGAAAATCCTTGACCCTCTCCCCCTCCGGTGCTTCCGGTGTTTCGCACTGGGCCACATCGGGGCCAAGTGCTCGTCGGAGATTGATCGTAGTCTTAACTGCAGGTGCTGCGATCAGGTGGGCCATAAGGTCCGGGAGTGCTCCGCCACGCCCCACTGCTCCGTCTGTGAGGCAGCTGGGAAAAAGGCGGACCACCTCGCTGGGGGCAAGGCATGTGCCAAGCCCCCAACTAAAAAGGCAGCGAAGAAGGCAGCGGCAAAGGCCAGAAAGGCCAAGCCGCCGCCTGCAAACCCGCCCCAGGTGGGTGACGAGGAGGATTCCATGGAGGTCCAATAGTTATGGACCTCCGATTCCTGCAGGGGCCTCAACCACTCCGCCGCGGCCCAGGACCTATTGGTCCAGGCCATGGCGGAGTGGCAGGTTCATCTAGCGGTTGCCGCCGAGCCGTATCGCGTCCCGACCCGTTCGGATTGGGTCGGGGACCGTGATGGCTTGGTGGCAGTCATTCAGCGTTGCGCGGTGGATCCTGCCCCACTTACTATAATAAATAGAGGTGGGGGCTTTGTGGTGGTCAAGATCGGTGAGCTGGTCGTGATTGGAGTTTATTTCTCGCCCAATCGACCGCTCGCCGAATTCGAGAGATATCTCGAGTTGGTGGGGGTCGCTGTGGGCCAGAGTGCTCCCGGTCCGGTTGTCGTCCTTGGGGACCTCAATGCCAAGTCTGGGGCTTGGGGTTCCGCGACGACGGACCCTAGAGGGAGAGTGCTGGAAGAGTGGCTGGTGGAGTGCGGTTTGTCCATCCTCAACCGCGGCACAGTAGACACGTGCGTGCGTCAAAATGGGGGGTCAGTCGTGGATGTTTCTTTCGCGACCCCAATAATTGCACGCCGTGTCCAGGGGTGGCAGGTTCTGGAGAATGAAGAGACGCTGTCAGACCACCGTTACATAACGTTCAGCGTCTCCAGATCGTCTCCGGCCACCCCAAGCGCCCCGAGCCAGCCACGACTGGACGGCCCACGCTGGGCGATAAAGCGCCTGAACAAAGAATTGCTGCAAGAGGCGGCTCTTGTTCAAGCGTGGCTGCCGGAACCACCACTGGTGGATGTGGACGGGGATGCGGCTCGGATCTGCGAGGCCATGACGCAGGTGTGTGACGCTGCGATGCCTCGTGCTAGAGCCCCTCCGTCCAAACATGGACTCTACTGGTGGAACGAGGAGATCGCCCGGCTCCGCCGCTCGTGCGTTGAGAGGCGCCGCAACTTCCAGCGGTTTCGGAGGCGCCGAAACCGCGACGAAGAGGAGGAGGATCGGCTGTACGCCACGTACAGGGAAGTGGCGGTGGAACTCCGCCTTGCCATTAGCCGTTCCAAGGCAGCGGCGTGGGAGGAGTTGCTGGAGACGTTGGAGAGGGATCCATGGGGTAGGCCGTACAAGTTAGTACGGCAAAAGCTCCGTCCTTGGACTCCTCCAATCTCCAGCAGTCTTGAGCCAGAGGTCCTTCAAAGGGTGGTCGAGGCACTGTTCCCAGAAATGGGAACGGACTTTGTGCCTCCTGCCATGGCGCCTCCAGCGCAGGAGGTGAGAGACTCGGGCACTGAGGACGTGCCCGAGGTCTCAGTAGCGGAGGTGGGTGCGGCCGTGTTACGCATTAAGGGCAAAAACACGGCCCCAGGACCCGATGGCATTCCTTGTCGCGCTTGGGTCCTGGCCCTTGGCGGGGAGCAGGGTGCTCTAGAGCCCCAAGTAAGGGCTCTTTATAGTAGGTGTGTGCGGGAAGGTGTTTTCCCGCACCGTTGGAAGGAGGGCCGTTTGGTTCTCATCCGTAAAGAGGGACGGCCGGCCGTTGACCCGTCAGGTTATCGGCCCATAGTCTTGTTAGATGAGGTGGGGAAGCTGCTGGAGAGGGTGATAGCCAACCGCCTCATCGAACACATGGGAGTTGTGGGTCCGAATTTGTCGGACGCCCAATTCGGATTTCGCTGGGGCCGGTCGACGATAGACGCGATCGGCCGCCTGCGGGATATGGCGGAAGTGGAAGTGTCGAGGGGTGGGCTGTTGTTAGCTGTCTCGTTGGATATCAAGAATGCCTTCAACAGTCTGCCGTGGTCGACTATCATGGAGGCACTCCGATATCATGGGGTGCCCCCATACTTGAAGAGACTGGTGGGAAGCTACCTATCGGATAGGGCGGTAGTGTTTCCCACCAGAGATGGAACGGGCGGTCGCCGGCGCATGTCGCGTGGTGTTCCCCAGGGGTCCGTTCTTGGGCCCCTGCTGTGGAACATAGGATACGATCACGTCCTACGCTGCGCAAACCTGCGAGGCGTGGGCGTGATCTGCTATGCCGACGACACCCTTGTGACGGCCCGGGGTTCTGATCTCCGGTCCGCCTTGGTGTTGGCCACCGCTGGTGTCGCAGCGGTGGTTTCGCGAATTAAGCGGCTAGGGCTGGAGGTGGCCCTCCACAAGTCAGAGGCCATCTCTTTTCACGGGCCTCGGCGGAGACCACCTGCCGGCACAAATATTGTGGTCGGGGGAACATCAATCCCAGTCGGGACGACGTTGAAGTACCTCGGCGTCGTCCTCGACAGCAGGTGGGACTTCGGCGTCCACCTGGAGCGCCTAGTCCCGAAGTTGGTGAGCACGGCGGGTGCTCTTGGCCGCCTGCTCCCTAACCTGGGAGGAGGAGATGTGAGTTGCCGCCGTCTGTATATGATGGTGGTTCGATCGATGGCCCTTTATGGGGCCCCGATCTGGGCGGGGTCCCTAAAGAACCGCCACAAGGCCCTTCTGCACCAGGCGCAGAGGGTTATGGCGGTTCGGATCATAAGGGGTTATCGGACCATCTCCCATGGGGTGGCCTGCGCCCTTGCGGGGTCCCTTCCGTGGGAACTTGAGGCCGAGGTTCAATCCTCGGTCTATTGGCGACGGGCAAATGCTCGAATAGAAGGTGAGCGCCCCGCACCCGACGAAGTGGTGCGGTGGCGCATGGACGCCCAGGAAGTGGCTCTGGGCGAATGGCGGCGGCAATTAGAGGGACTGAGCGCTACTAGTGCGGGGTCCCGACGCCGAGTATTGGAGGGTGTCCTTCCCATTTTGGAGGAATGGGTGAGACGGGAGTGGGGGTCAATGTCTTTCCGGCTCACACAGGTTCTCTCAGGGCATGGTTGCTTTGGGAGATACCTGTGCAATGTAGCCGGAAAAGAGATGACCCGGGAATGCCACCACTGTGGCTGTGTGGAGGATACCGCACAGCACACGGTGGAGGTATGCCCTGCATGGGCTGGGCCGCGGGCAGTTTTAACTGTGGCTCTAGGAGGAGGAGACCTCTCGCTGCCGACCGTCATGGAGAAGATGGTCGGCAGTGAGAGTAACTGGAAGGAGATGCTTGCCTTCTGCGAGGACGTGATGTCGCAGAAGGAAGCCGCGGAGCGCGAGAGAGAGCGAGACCCGCTCTCTCAACGGCTCCATCGTGGGCGGGGCGGGCGAGCCAGACGGGGTGCCCGCTCTCAACACAACCCGCCGGGAGGGTCTCGGGCGACAGGTGCGGGGGCACCTGTTGTCCAGTAGCGAGGCCTCCCGAGGAGACGATGAGCTTCTGCGCTCATCGCATATGAGGAGGTCCGCCCATTCCATCGGGGCGGACATGGGCCACAGACGAAGCCAGGCGGACTGTTGAGTTACCGCCGGCTTCGTCTATGCTCAACAAGTGGCGGGAATAGTGAGTTTTTTAGTGGGTATACCTCTACTACAGAGGGGAGTCCCACATACCCCGTCTGTGCCCCCCGGCCGGGCGGGGATGCGTAATGCATTTTCCTCACTTAAAAAAAAAAAAAAAAAAAAAGGTTGGGGTGGGGTGCTCTCCAGGTTACCTTCTCGTGTGCCTATGGTTGCTTGTCCCTTTCGGACCTGAGTTGTGTCCGCTGCCACACGGACTCACGCAGCTCACCGGGGGGAACGGATTTACCATAGGACGGTGCGCCCTGTTAAGTCCGACAACAACTTCCGTACCCTCATACGTGATCTTGTTGTCGGATAACTAAAAACCTGGAACCGGGATGGAGCTTCTCCACGTGTGCTTCTGATCAGCAGAACGCGCAGTGGATGAAGCTGGGACGTGCTGGTGTGCATTACCCAGTTGCTAGGTGGCAAAGGACTTCTCGCTTCCTTTGCCAGCTTCCGACTGCAGGGGCTCATGGGGTCGGGTGGACTTCCGTGAGACCGAGTAATCTTGAGGGCTAATGGCGGTCGGATTGCAACCTAACATGTAATCTGATTGCTATTTTGGACCTCGAGAGGGGCGGTGACACTCTGCGAGGAAGTGTTTCCGTGTGCGCCCAGCAGGCGAGGAGAGATATCTCCCTTGCCAGCGTTCGGCCGCTTGGTATGCGCTGGGTCGAAAGGCTTTAGTGCGATTAAGCGGCGGAGTAGATAGGGGCTTCTCCGCACATTCCCTTCGGGGTTTGTTGTGGTCGAAGCGGGGACGTGTCGGGTCTATGTATCCAACACTTGGTTTTGCTTTGTTGAAAGACCTAGCGGAATTGAGTGTTCTTGGGGTCCGAGGGGGCGATCCGATTTGATCTTCCCGGTTAAGTCTGATCGCCATCTCGGCACCCAAGATGGACGGCGCATCTTGCGAGTAGATGTCGCCGAATACACTCGGCTGGATGGGAGATTTAATCTCCCGGCCAACGTCCGGCCGCTTGGTATGCGCTGGGTCGAAAGGCTTTTGTGCGACTAAGCGGCGGAAGAGATGGGGGCTTCTTCACACACTCCCGACCATCAGGGGGTGTTGTTGTTGAAGCGGGGACGTGTCGGGTCAATGAATCTAACACTTAGTTTTGCTTTGTTGAAAGACCTAGCGGAATTGAGTGTTCTTGGGGTCCGAGGGAGCGATCCGATTTGTGTCAATCATTTCTGATCGCCATCTCGGCACCCAAGATGGACGGCGAACCTTTTGATCAGGTGTCGCCGAATTCACCCGACTATCACTGAGGAGATGAGATCTCCTAACCAGTGGTCCGGCCCCTCGGTATGCGCTGGGTCGAAAGACTTTTGTGCGACCGAGTGGTGCCTTGGGTTTGTGAGCGGCCGGAGTGAGGGCTCCCGGTCACTCGTGTACATACAAACCCAGGGAGGGCGGCAGTAACATAGTTGCGTGTTCCTGCCGTCGCATCCGAGGATGTGCCGGAGTGGCTTGCCACTCCCGGGATGGGCTGCGGCCGCAGCAAGTTTGTGAGAGGGGAACCCCAGAGATCCTAGGAGTTCGGGGATCCCTTTGACCCAAACGAGGCTGGCAACCGAGGAGGTTTAGTGAGTCGTCCGTCGTTTTTTAGTCGGACAACCTCACACACCCCTGTTCGCACCCTCATGCGAAAGGATGTCTGTTTGCAGATTACTCCTCGTTAATAAAAAAAAAAAAAAAAAAAGGTTAGGTTAGGTTAGGTTAGGTTAGGTTAGGTTAGGTTAGGTTAGGTTTCTCGGGGGACCACGGGAAGGAGTTCGCCGCCTGTACGCGGGGGTGGTGCGATCGATGGCTCTCTACGGAGCACCCGTCTGGTCCCACAGACTAGCGGGTGTTAGGCGCTACAGGTTGCTGTATAGCAGCTTGCAGCGTCCTATGGCCATCAGGATCGCACGGGGGTATCGTACGATATCCCTAGAGGCGGCAACAATCCTGGCGCGGTTCCCGCCCCTCGACATCTTGGCGGAGACTGACGCGCGTGTGTACGTTCGTCTCCGACATGATGACGGGAGCGGAATCGCGCCTTGTGAAGTGCGAGTGCAAGAGCGCCGGCGTGCGTTTGTTAGGTGGCGCGAACGGCTCGAGGAGCCGCGGAGTTCGCGCCAGCGCATCGTCGGCGCAATTGCACCCAACCTCGAAGCCTGGCTGGGAAGGGAGCACGGCAACGTCACCTATCGACTTACTCAGGTACTCACCGGACATGGATGCTTCGGTGAGTACCTGAGTAGGATCGGTCGCGAGTCGACACCACAATGTCACCATTGTGGGTGGGACCGAGATTCCGCGCAGCACACGCTGGAGCAGTGCTCAGCGTGGTGCCTGGAGCGCGGGATCTTGGTCACCAGGATCGGGCAGGATCTTTCTCTGCCAAGCGTGGTTGAGGCCATGTTGGCAGATGAAACGGCGTGGAGGGCCGTGGCCTCTTTCTGTGAGACCGTAATGGTTCGGAAAGAGGCCGCTGAGCGAGATCGGGAGAGAGCCGATCCCGCTCGGAGAAGGCGGCGGCGGGGTGACGGCAACGGCCGCCCCGCACTGCCTGCCCCATAAGGGGCCAAGCGGTATCCCCTGCCGAGCAGGGGAACTTTCGGGTTCGTGGGCGGTCTAGAGTAAGGGCTCTGGTCGTCCGTTTACAGCGAACCCGGGAAGGGCGGTAGTACAGGGGTGGCCCTGTGCTGCCGCAGCACTGCGAGGTGCTGGGGCTGACTTTTGTTAGCCCCGGGAAGTGCTTGGAGCGCGATGCGAGAGGGGCACCACTGACAGCCCTAGGGGACCGTGGAGCCCCTTGGCATGCATCGAGGCTGGCCACCGGGGATGGTTTAGTGAGTCGTCGAGTCCGACAACCTCACACACCCCCGTCGTACCCTTATGCGACGGGATGTCTGGATGCAGATTCCTCCCCGTTAACAAAAAAAAAAAAAAAAAAAAAAAAAGGTTAGGTTAGGTTAGGTTAGGTTAGGTTAGGTTCCCCCCCAATGGGTTCTGCCTTGTCGTGGCGGGGGGGCTCAGTAGTCGTAGTGGTACGATGAAGCGAAAGGAACCCGAGGAGGCTCGAACGGCGCCCTGGAGAGTCCGGGTAGCGGCGTTGCGAGTATAGGCAGCCTTGAATGGCTGCGGGACTCGGTCGGCGTCTCAGCCATATGCTGAGTAGCGGCGACGCGAGTTAGGGAGGAAAGGCAAGGAAGGACTTGCTTTCCGGTTAACCCTCGCCTGGCGCCCTGGATAGTCTGGGTAGCGGCAGGTGAGTCGAGAGAGCTTCTCTGCGTGTCCCTATGATCAGCATAGGGCAGAGTGGATCGAAGCGAGAGGAGTCGCTCATGGTGCTCATGAGGTGACTTTCAAGGAGGGGCTCTGCCGGCGTCCTGGACAGTCCGGGTAGCGGCGGTACGAGTCGAGGCGGCCTTGATTGGCTGCGGAGCTCGGTCGGCGTCTCGGCCTCATGCTGAGTAGCGGTGACGCGAGTTGGGGACGTACTGGGCGTGCACTTACACTGCCGTTCAGTAGGCATCGGAGTGTGTCTCCGTTGTCAGCGTCCACAAATCGGAACCCTGTAACTGGTGCGGATCACGTCTCGTGACAGGAGCAGGACCGAGGATCTTGGCTTTACCGCCCGGATCGCGAGGAAGAAAACCTCTATAAAAAATTACCCCAAGGTAGTGCGGCGGCGCAGCGCGAGACCTGAATGGCTGGCGGGTTAGTCAGTTCCTACTGCGTTCCTCGCCAGGGTACCTGCCGACCCCCTGTGCGAGTTACGTTAGGCTTCCCTTTGGCTACAGAGGGCTCTGGCCAGGGTGACTTCTAGTTCCCTCATACTCGTGGGATTCAATATGGATAACTTAAATAAAAACCAAACAAATGATGTAGAAGGTGGTGATCGTCAAGATTACAGTGTGGTGAGGCGAAGTGCGCGCAAGTGTACTGTCGCTCTCGAGAGGACGTCGAGCGTTGAGGATCTGCTTGTCAGGTCCAGATCCGTCGACTTGTCGGAGTCGGACTCAGACGTAAGTCTGCTGTCCGTTTCCTCCAGGGCCTCGGTGTCATCCGTGGCTCGTGTACAGAGGAAGAGGTTGAGAGGTGAAGACGCTGCGGGAGAGGCTGCTCCTTCTCCTAAGGCGCAACTAACCCAGCGTGGAAGAGGTCGTCCGCCAACAACTGGCGAGTACGTAGGCTTGGCCAAAGCCAAAGCTTTGCTAAGCAAAGCCCAGGCCGAGGCCCTAAAGCAGGACGCGGAAAATGAAATGGCCAATGAGGCGAGACGCAAGAAGGAGACAGCAAACGCTGTCCTCCGCGGCCTTGGAGTCACTGCAGCTCAACCTGACGTTGAGGACCAGGACCTCGGTAGGCTGGTTGAAGAGTCTTTGGCGACTATAGTAAAAGTCGCCAAGACCTCGAGTAGTTTAAAGGGCACGTATGTAAAGGCCCTTAATGAAGCAGCGGAGATAATAAAGGTTTCCGTTGCAGAGATGCGGGCTCGCACGGTGCCCGAAGAGTTGGCCCGGTTGGAGGCGGCCAACTCGAAGCTGATGAGAGAGCTGCGGGAGATGCGGAAGGAGCTGACAGAGCTCCGAGCCGCTCAACCGCAGCCGGCTCAGGATGCAGCCTCAATGGAGAATGTGATGCGGGCAGTCATGGTGCAGGTGGGCACCATGATAGATGCCCGCTTCGAAGGAGTTCAGGAGAGGCTCCTTCCTGAAAAAAGGATTAGACCACCCCTTGCTGCGGATATCCGCAGGGAGGAGAGAGCGGCTGCTGGCACTAGCCAGAAGGAAAGTCCTTCTGTGCAGCCTGCCTCCCAGCCCAAAAAGGACAAGGGCAAAGGAAAGGGGAAGTCGTCTGCAGCTGCCAAAAGCAGCGACAAGGTGGCCCCACCTGCCCCCCCCCCACCACCATCGGCTCAGGAGGAGCCCTGGACCGAGGTGGTAAAGCAAGGAGCGCGGCCGAGGACCCGGAAGCCGAAGTCGGCGACGGCCCCGACCGAGCGGTCAAGGGCCGCCCCGTCGAAGTCGAAACCGGCTAAGCAGACGCGCCCGCAGGCGCCTAAGCCGAAGGTGGTTAAGATCCACCCCCAGCGCACCGCAGCCGTGGTAATCACGCTGCTGCCGGGGGCAGAAGAGAAAGGGCTGAGCTACGCCAATGTGCTCTCAAAAGCGAAGGCTGGCGTAGATCTCGGCGCGATGGGTCTGCCACCGATGAGGATGCGGGTTGCAGCCACAGGTGCCCGAATCTTGGAGATTCCAGGCGCGGAGAAGGCTGAGAAGGCGGACTCCCTGGCTGAAAAGCTAAGGGAGGTGTTCCAGGGGGCGGAGGAACAAATCCGCGTCTCGAGGCCGGTCACCACTGCGGACATGAGAGTGACTGGACTCGACGACTCCGTCAGCCTCGAGGAACTGACGGAATGTTTGGCGAAGGCCGGAGGATGTCCCATTTCGGACTTTAAAGTCGGAAATATTAATAAGGGTGCTGCAGAAATGGGTGCTGCTTTTGTGCGGTGCCCTGCGACGGCAGCCAAAAAAATAGTGGCAGGAGGCAGACTCTTGGTGGGCTGGGTAGCGGCGCAGGTTAAAATCCTGGACGCTCGCCCACGCCGCTGTTTCCGTTGCCTCGCATTGGGCCATGTCAGGGCCCAATGCAAATCGGAGGTGGACCGCAGCGAGGAGTGTTATCGCTGCGGTCAAAAGGGCCATAAGGCCAGCGGTTGTTCGGCCGCCCCGTACTGCACGCTATGTGCAGCAGCGGGCAAGGCGGCCAATCACCTCTCCGGGGGCAAGGTGTGTGCCAAGCCCCCGTCTAAGAAAGAGGCGCGTAGGGGCAAAGCTGCGACTGAGGCTAAGGCCAAGTCGCAGCCAACCCGCTCCACACCGGAGCAGGTGGACAGCATGGAGGTCTAAGTATGGGTCACACCCGTACTTACCTCCAGACGAATTTAAACCACTCTGCCAGGGCTCAGGATATTTTTCTCCAGAGCCTGGCAGAGCGACTTATACAGGTGGCCGTGATCGCCGAGCCTTACCGGGTCCCGCCCAGAACAGACTGGGTTGGGGACCTGGACGGCTTGGTTGCGATCACCACCCAGTCTCCTGCTCAATCCCCACCCCTTGAAGGGGTGGTGAGAGGAAGGGGATTTGTGGCGGCTCGAATCGGCGGGACGATGGTTGTGGGGGTTTATTTCTCCCCCAACAGGGTTCTCGCCGAGTTCGAGAGCTTTCTGGACGAGGTAGGGACCCTGGTCGGCCAAAGCCGTCCGAGTCCAGTCATAGTCCTTGGAGACCTCAACGCCAAGTCCACGGTGTGGGGGTCTTCAAGGACGGATGCAAGAGGAGAGGCCCTCAGCGACTGGCTGGTGGGTGCAGGGCTCTGTGTGCTTAACCGCGGGTCCGTGGACACGTGCGTGCGGCATTCGGGGGGGTCAGTGATTGATGTCACTTTCGCCACCCCCGAACTCGCAGTGCGTGTCCGAGACTGGGAGGTGTTAATGGACGAGACGCTATCCGATCACCGGTACATCCGGTTTAGCGTCTCGTCCACGTTGATGGACCCAGGACTGCGGGCTCCAAGAGTGGTCGGACGGCGTTGGGCGCTTAACCGCCTGGATTCAGAGCTGCTGAAAGAGGCTGCCTTGGTCCAGGCGTGGAATGCCCCACCCCCGGAACCAGTAGACCTGGACGCGGAGGCTGATGGCTTATGTGAGGCAATGGCGCACGTGTGCGATGCGGCTATGCCACGTGCGAGGCCTCCAAAAGCCAAGCGCCAGGTCTACTGGTGGAACGAGGAGATTGGAGAGCTCCGCCGGCAGTGTCAGGCGAAGCGACGCCGCTACCAGCGGTACCGTAGGAGAAGGCGCCGGGACACGGAAGAGCAGGACAGCCTCTATGCCGTCTATAGAGAGGCGAGTACTGCTCTCCGCGTTGCCATCAGCCAGGCAAAGGCGGATGCCTGGCAAGAGCTTCTGGCGTCACTAGAGAGGGACCCATGGGGCCGGCCGTACAAATGGGCGAGGCAAAAGCTTCGTCCATGGGCCCCCCCAATCACCAGCAGCATGGAGCCGGTGGTTCTCCAGCGGGTGGTAGAGGGATTGTTCCCTGGTAGTCCAGGGAACGAGTTCGTCCCTCCCACCGTGGCAGTGATGGAGAATGAGCCAGATGCGGAGGAGGTGCCTGAAATCTCTCAAGTGGAGCTTGGTGTGGCGGTCCTCCGGATGAGGGCCCGAAATGCGGCACCAGGACCAGACGGGATCCCCGGGCGCGCTTGGGCCCTTGTGCAACAGGAGCTGGACGACCGAATAAGGGCCGTGCTTGATCGCAGTTTGAGAGAGGGACGGTTCCCTAGGCGGTGGAAGTCGGGGCGGCTCGTTCTTTTGAGAAAGGAAGGGCGCCCCGCAGACGAGCCAGCGGGATACCGTCCAATAGTTCTGCTGGACGAAGCTGGAAAGCTTTTGGAGCGTGTGGTGGTTGCCCGACTCGTCAACCACCTTGAGTTCGTTGGCCCAGACCTGTCGGGCAACCAGTTCGGGTTTCGGAGGGGTCGCTCAACGGTAGATGCCATATCTTACGTTCGCGACCTCTCCGAGAAAGCTTGTGGCAGTGGTGGGGTGTTGATTGCGGTGTCGTTAGACATTGCAAACGCATTCAACACCCTACCGTGGAGTACAATTTTGGGGGCACTGGGGCACCATAGGGTGCCGAGGTACCTCCAAAGGCTTGTCGGGGACTACCTCTCTGAGAGAGAGGTATGTTTCCCGACCAAAGAGGGCGAAGGTCGCAGCCCGATGACGCGTGGCGTGCCACAGGGGTCTGTTTTGGGCCCTACCCTGTGGAACGTTGGGTACGACTGGGTCCTGCGAGGCGCTAACCTTCGTGGCGTCGACGTAGTTTGCTACGCTGATGACACGTTGGTTACCGCTCGAGGACGGACGTTTAGGGAAGCGTCAATCCTGGCCACTGCCGGAGTCGCGGCAGTAGTGACCAGGATCCGGAGGTTGGGGCTGGAGGTGGCGCTCCACAAGTCCGAGGCCATCTGCTTTCATGGTCCCCGGAGAGCGCCACCTGCAGACTCAAGGATAACGGTTGGTGGAACTTCCATCGCTGTTGGGTCGACGCTGAAATATCTCGGCGTCGTACTCGACAGTAGATGGAAGTTCAGGGAACACCTAGAGAGGTTGACCCCGAGGCTTGTGGGGACGGCGGCTGCGCTGAGCCGCCTCCTTCCAAACCTCGGTGGTGGGCAGAGGAGCTGCCGCCACCTTTACATGGCGGTAGTTCGCTCCATGGCCCTTTATGCGGCCCCTATATGGGCCGGTACCCTGGGCCCTAGGGAGGTTGCCCGACTCCATGGGAGCCAAAGAGTTATGGCGGTTAGAGTGTGCAGGGGGTACCGCACACTATCGCATGAGGTAGCGTGTCTACTGGCAGGCTCCCTCCCGTGGGACCTGGAGGCCGAGGTCCTGTCCTCCGTGTACTGGCGCAGGGCGCAGGCACGGGAGGAGGATCTTCGGCCTGTACCACAGGAGGTGGAGCAGTGGCGGAAGGACGCCAGAGACGTCGCTCTTGAGTCTTGGAGCCGGCGTATTGCGGTGGACCGAAGGAGGGGTGCCGGGGCTGCTCGATTTATCGAGGCAGTCCGGCCCCTTCTTAACGAGTGGGTCAACCGCGATCATGGAGGGCTCTCCTTCCGACTCACCCAGGTCCTCTCGGGGCACGGGTGCTTCGGGAGGTACCTGCATAATGTTGCACGTAGGGAAGCCACACCGGTGTGCCACCAGTGTGGCTGCGTGGAAGAGACGGCGCAGCACGTACTGGAAGTGTGTCCAGGGGCGGAAGAGGCGCGGCTGGTTTTAGTCGCAGTCGTAGGAAGTGACCTCTCGTTGCCGAACATCCTAGCTAGGATGGTCGTCGACGAGGGGTCTTGGAAGGCAGTGGCCTCGTTTTGCGAGCACGTTGTGGCGCAGAGAGAGGCAGAGGAGCGGGATAGAGAAAGAGACCCTCTTTCTCTCCCGCTTCGGAGAGAGAGGAGACGTGGGCGAGCCAGGCGGGTTCGCTCTCCGTCTCTTACTGGAGAGCCTGGAGTGGTAGGTGTGGGGACACCCACCACTCCTCACCACTAGGTGAAATGGCCCTCACGAGCGGGCGACGCGCTAATGTTCCGGCGCGTCGTCAGGAGGTGGGTCCGCAAGGCGGACGTCGGTGGACAGAGCCACGGAGAGTTTGCGAACGGTCCCGCAGCTCTGTCCAGAAACCGAGGACGATGGAACATCGTGGGCTTTTTTAGTCGGTAGGACGTCGCAGTTTTTCTGCGACGGAGAGTCCGACATAGCCCGTCTGCATCCCCCGCAGACGGGTATGCGTAAATGCATTTTTGCCCACGTAAAAAAAAAAAAAAAAAAAAAAAAAAAGGTTAGGTTAGGTTAGGTTAGGTTAGGTTAGGTTAGGTTAGGTTAGGTTAGGTTAGGTTAGGTTAGGTTAGGTTAGGTTAGGTTAGGTTAGGTTCCCCCCCATGGGTTCTGCCTTGTTGCGGCGGGGGGGCTCAGTAGTCGTAGTGGTACGATGAAGCGAAAGGAACCCGAGGAGGCTCGAACGGCGCCCTGGAGAGTCCGGGTAGCGGCGTTGCGAGTATAGGCAGCCTTGAATGGCTGCGGGACTCGGTCGGCGTCTCAGCCTTATGCTGAGTAGCGGCGACGCGAGTTGGGGAGGAAAAGCAAGGAAGGACTTGCTTTCCGGTTAACCCTCGCCTGGCGCCCTGGATAGTCCGGGTAGCGGCAGGTGAGTCGAGAGAGCTTCTCTGCGTGTCCCTATGATCAGCATAGGGCAGAGTGGATCGAAGCGAGAGGAGTCGCTCATGGTGCTCATGAGGTGACTTTCAAGGAGGGGCTCTGCCGGCGTCCTGGACAGTCCGGGTAGCGGCGGTACGAGTCGAGGCGGCCTTGATTGGCTGCGGAGCTCGGTCGGCGTCTCGGCCTCATGCTGAGTAGCGGTGACGCGAGTTGGGGACGTACTGGGCGTGCACTTACACTGCCGTTCAGTAGGCATCGGAGTGTGTCTCCGGTGTCAGCGTCCACAAATCGGAACCCTGTAACTGGTGCGGATCACGTCTCGTGACAGAAGCAGGACCGAGGATCTTGGCTTTACCGCCCGGATCGCGAGGAAGAAAACCTCTATAAAAAATTACCCCAAGGTAGTGCGGCGGCGCAGCGCGAGACCTGAATGGCTGGCGGGTTAGTCAGTTCCTACTGCGTTCCTCGCCAGGGTACCTGCCGACCCCCTGTGCGAGTTACGTTAGGCTTCCCTTTGGCTACAGAGGGCTCTGGCCAGGGTGACTTTTAGTTCCCTCATACTCGTGGGATTTATTATGGATAATATTACAAATAAAAACAAAACTGACGTAGAAGGTGGTGACCGAGAAGGTCAGAGTGTGGTGAGGCAAAGCACGCGCAAGTGTGCTGTTGCTCTAGAGAGAGTGTCGAGCATGGAGGATCTGCTTGCCAGATCCAAATCTGTCGACTTGTCGGAGACGGACTCAGACGTAAGTCTGCAGTCCGTTTCTTCCCGGGCCTCGGTGTCATCCGTGGCTCGTGTACGGAGAAAGAGGTTGAGAGGTGAAGACGCCGCGGGAGAGACTGCTTCTTCTCCTAAGGCGCAACTTACCCAGCGTGGAAGAGGTCGTCCGCCAACAACTGGCGAGTACGTTGGCCTGGCCAATGCCAAAGCTTTGCTAAGCAAAGCCCAGGCTGAGGCCCTCAAGCAAGAGGCAGAGCTTGAGATGGCCAGAGAGGCGAACCGCAAGAAGGAGACAGCAAACGCTGTCCTTCGCGGCCTAGGAGGCACTTCAGCTCAGCCTGAAGACGAGGGCAACCTCGGGAGGCTAGTTGAAGAGTCTCTGGCGACAATAATAAAAGTCGCCAAGACCTCGAGCAGTTTGAAGGGCACATACGTGAAAGCCCTTAATGAAGCAGCGGAAGTCATTAAGACTTCCGTTGCTGAGATGCGCACCCGTACGGTGCCTGAGGAGTTGGCCCGGTTGGAGGCGGCCAACACGAAGCTGATGAGCGAGCTGCGCGAGATGCGGAAGGAGCTGACAGAGCTCCGAGCCGCTCGACCGCAGCCGGCTCAAGACGCAGCATCCCTGCAGGATGTGATGCGGGCAGTCATGGTGCAGGTGGGCACCATGATAGATGCCCGTTTCGAAGGAGTTCAGGAGAGGCTCCTTCCTGAAAAAAGGATTAGGCCACCCCTTGCTGCGGATATCCGCAGGGAGGAGAGAGCGGCTGCTGGCACTAGCCAGAAGGAAATTCCTTCTGCGCAGCCTGCCTCCCAGCCGAAAAAGGACAAGGGAAAAGGAAAGGGGAAGTCGTCTGCAGCCGCCAAAAGCAGCGACAAGGTGGCCCCACCTGCCCACGTCCCACCACCATCGGCTCCGGAGGAGCCCTGGACCGAGGTGGTAAAGCGAGGAGCGCGACCGAGGACCCGGAAGCCGAAGTCGGCGACGGTCCCGACCGAGCGGTCAAAGACCGCTCCGAAACCGGTCAAGCAGACGCGCCCGCAGGCGCCTAAGCCTAAGACGGTTAAAATTCACCCCCAGCGCACCGCAGCCGTAGTAATTACGCTGCTGCCGGGGGCAGAAGAGAAAGGACTGAGCTACGCGAACGTGCTCACTAAGGCAAAGGCTAGCGTAGACCTTAGCGCAATGGGTCTGCCACCGATGAGGATGCGGGTTGCAGCCACCGGCGCCCGAATCCTCGAGATTCCCGGCGCGGAGAAGGCCGAGAAGGCAGACTCCCTGGCCAAAAAGCTAAGGGAGGTGTTCCAGGGGGCGGAGGAGCAAATCCGCGTCTCGAGGCCGGTCACCACTGCTGACATGAGGGTGACCGGACTCGACGATTCCGTCAGCGTGGAGGAGCTGACGGAATGTTTGGCTAAGGCCGGAGGGTGCCCTGCGTCGGACCTTAAAGTTGCCGACATAAGAAAGGGTACAGCAGAAATGGGCGCCGCTTTTGTGCGGTGCCCTGCGACGGCAGCCAAGAAGATAGTGGCAGGAGGCCGACTCTTGGTGGGCTGGGTAGCGGCACAGGTTAAAATCCTGGACGCTCGCCCACGCCGCTGTTTCCGTTGCCTTGCATTGGGCCATGTCAGGGCCCAATGCAAATCGGAGGTGGACCGCAGCGAGGAGTGTTATCGCTGCGGTCAAAAGGGCCATAAAGCCAGCGGTTGTTCGGCCGCCCCGTACTGCACGCTATGTGCAGCAGCGGGCAAGGCGGCCAATCACCTCTCCGGGGGCAAGGTGTGTGCCAAGCCCCCGTCTAAGAAAGAGGCGCGTAGGGGCAAAGCTGCGACTGAGGCTAAGGCCAAGTCGCAGCCAACCCGCTCCACACCGGAGCAGGTGGACAGCATGGAGGTCTAAGTATGGGTCACACCCGTACTTACCTCCAGGCGAATTTAAACCACTCTGCCAGGGCTCAGGATATTTTTCTCCAGAGCCTGGCAGAGCGACTTATACAGGTGGCCGTGATCGCTGAGCCTTACCGGGTCCCGCCCAGAACAGACTGGGTTGGGGACCTGGACGGCTTGGTTGCGATCACCACCCAGTCTCCTGCTCAATCCCCACCCCTTGAAGGGGTGGTGAGAGGAAGGGGATTTGTGGCGGCTCGAATCGGCGGGACGATGGTTGTGGGGGTTTATTTCTCCCCCAACAGGGTTCTCGCCGAGTTCGAGAGCTTTCTGGACGAGGTAGGGACCCTGGTCGGCCAAAGCCGTCCGAGTCCAGTCATAGTCCTTGGAGACCTCAACGCCAAGTCCACGGTGTGGGGGTCTTCAAGGACGGATGCAAGAGGAGAGGCCCTGAGCGACTGGCTGGTGGGTGCAGGGCTCTGTGTGCTTAACCGCGGGTCCGTGGACACGTGCGTGCGGCATTCGGGGGGGTCAGTGATTGATGTCACTTTCGCCACCCCCGAACTCGCAGTGCGTGTCCAAGACTGGGAGGTGTTAATGGACGAGACGCTATCCGATCACCGGTACATCCGGTTTAGCGTCTCGTCCACGTTGATGGACCCAGGACTGCGGGCTCCAAGAGTGGTCGGACGGCGTTGGGCGCTTAACCGCCTGGATTCAGAGCTGCTGAAAGAGGCTGCCTTGGTCCAGGCGTGGAATGCCCCACCCCCGGAACCAGTAGACCTGGATGCGGAGGCTGATGGCTTGTGTGAGGCAATGGCGCACGTGTGCGACGCGGCTATGCCACGTGCGAGGCCTCCAAAAGCCAAGCGCCAGGTCTACTGGTGGAACGAGGAGATTGGAGAGCTCCGCCGGCAGTGTCAGGCGAAGCGACGCCGCTACCAGCGGTACCGTAGGAGAAGGCGCCGGGACACGGAAGAGCAGGACAGCCTCTATGCTGTCTATAGAGAGGCGAGTACTGCTCTCCGCGTTGCCATCAGCCAGGCAAAGGCGGATGCCTGGCAAGAGCTTCTGGCGTCACTAGAGAGGGACCCATGGGGCCGGCCGTACAAATGGGCGAGGCAAAAGCTTCGTCCATGGGCCCCCCCAATCACCAGCAGCATGGAGCCGGTGGTTCTCCAGCGGGTGGTAGAGGGATTGTTCCCTGGTAGTCCAGGGAACGAGTTCGTCCCTCCCACCGTGGCGGTGATGGAGAATGAGCCAGAGGAAGAGGAGGTGCCTGAAATCTCTCAATTGGAGCTTGGTGTGGCGGTCCTCCGGATGAGGGCCCGAAACGCGGCACCAGGACCAGACGGGATCCCCGGGCGCACTTGGGCCCTTGTGCAAAAGGAGCTGGACGACCGAATAAGGGCCGTGTTTGATCGCAGTTTGAGAGAGGGACGGTTCCCTAGGCGGTGGAAGTCGGGGCGGCTCGTTCTTTTGAGAAAGGAAGGGCGCCCCGCAGACGAGCCAGCGGGATACCGTCCAATAGTTCTGCTGGACGAAGCTGGAAAGCTTTTGGAGCGTGTGGTTGTTGCCCGACTCGTCAACCACCTTGAGTTCGTTGGCCCAGACCTGTCGGGCAACCAGTTCGGGTTTCGGAGGGGTCGCTCAACGGTAGATGCCATATCTTACGTTCGCGACCTCTCCGAGAAAGCTTGTGGCAGTGGTGGGGTGTTGATTGCGGTGTCGTTAGACATTGCAAACGCATTCAACACCCTACCGTGGAGTACAATTTTGGGGGCACTGGGGCACCATAGGGTGCCAAGGTACCTCCAAAGGCTTGTCGGGGACTACCTCTCTGAGAGAGAGGTATGTTTCCCGACCAAAGAGGGCGAAGGTCGCAGCCCGATGACGCGTGGCGTGCCACAGGGGTCTGTTTTGGGCCCTACCCTGTGGAACGTTGGGTACGACTGGGTCCTGCGAGGCGCTAACCTTCGTGGCGTCGACGTAGTTTGCTACGCTGACGACACGTTGGTTACCGCTCGAGGACGGACGTTTAGGGAAGCGTCAATCCTGGCCACTGCCGGAGTCGCGGCAGTAGTGACCAGGATCCGGAGGTTGGGGCTGGAGGTGGCGCTCCACAAGTCCGAGGCCATCTGCTTTCATGGTCCCCGGAGAGCGCCACCTGCAGACTCAAGGATAACGGTTGGTGGAACTTCCATCGCTGTTGGGTCGACGCTGAAATATCTCGGCGTCGTACTCGACAGTAGATGGAAGTTCAGGGAACACCTCGAGAGGTTGACCCCGAGGCTTGTGGGGACGGCGGCTGCGCTGAGCCGCCTCCTTCCAAACCTCGGTGGTGGGCAGAGGAGCTGCCGCCACCTTTACATGGCGGTAGTTCGCTCAATGGCCCTTTATGCGGCCCCTATATGGGCCGGTACCCTGGGCCCTAGGGAGGTTGCCCGACTCCATGGGAGCCAAAAAGTTATGGCGGTTAGAGTGTGCAGGGGGTACCGCACACTATCGCATGAGGTGGCGTGTCTACTGGCAGGCTCCCTCCCGTGGGACCTGGAGGCCGAGGTCCTGTCCTCCGTGTACTGGCGCAGGGCGCAGGCACGGGAGGAGGACTTTCGGCCTGTTCTGCAGGAGGTGGAGCAGTGGAGGAAGGAATTTAGAGACGTCGCTCTAGAGTCATGGAGCCGGCGGATTGCGGTGGACCGAAGGAGGGGTGCCGGGGCTGCTCGATTTATCGAGGCAGTCCGGCCCCTTCTTACCGAGTGGGTCAACCGCGAGCATGGAGGGCTGTCCTTCCGACTCACCCAGGTCCTCTCAGGGCACGGGTGTTTCGGGAGGTACTTGTACAGTGTGGTACGTAGGGAAGAAACACCGGTGTGCCACCAGTGTGGCTGCGTGGAGGAGACGGCGCAGCACGTACTGGAAGAGTGTCCAGGGGCGGAGGAGGCGCGGCTAAGTCTGGTCGCAGCCGTAGGAGGAGACCTCTCCTTACCGAACATCCTAGCTAGGATGGTCGGTGACGAGAGGTCATGGAAGGCAGTGGCCTCATTTTGCGAAGCCGTAATGTCGCAACGTGAAAGTGAGGAGCGGGATAGAGAAAGAGACCTTCTTTCTCTCCCGCTTCGGAGAGAGCGGAGACGTGGGCGAGCCAGGCGGGTTCGCTCTCCGTCTCTCACTGGAGAGCCTGGAGTAGTGGATGTGGGGACACCCGCTACTCCTCACCACTAGGTGAAATGGCCCTCACGAGCGGGCGACGCGCTAATGTTCCGGCGCGTCGTCAGGAGGTGGGTCCGCAAGGCGGACGTCGGTGGACAGAGCCACGGAGAGTTTGCGAACGGTCCCGCAGCTCTGTCCATAAACCGAGGACGATGGAACATCGTGGGCTTTTTTAGTCGGTAGGACGTCGCAGTTTTTTCTGCGACGGGGAGTCCGACATAACTCGTCTGCATCCCCCGCAGACGGGTATGCGTAAATGCATTTTTGCCCACGTAAAAAAAAAAAAAAAAAAAAAAAAAGGTTAGGTTAGGTTCCCCCCCAATGGGTTCTGCCTTGTCGTGGCGGGGGGGCTCAGTAGTCGTAGTGGTACGATGAAGCGAAAGGAACCCGAGGAGGCTCGAACGGCGCCCTGGAGAGTCCGGGTAGCGGCGTTGCGAGTATAGGCAGCCTTGAATGGCTGCGGGACTCGGTCGGCGTCTCAGCCATATGCTGAGTAGCGGCGACGCGAGTTAGGGAGGAAAGGCAAGGAAGGACTTGCTTTCCGGTTAACCCTCGCCTGGCGCCCTGGATAGTCTGGGTAGCGGCAGGTGAGTCGAGAGAGCTTCTCTGCGTGTCCCTATGATCAGCATAGGGCAGAGTGGATCGAAGCGAGAGGAGTCGCTCATGGTGCTCATGAGGTGACTTTCAAGGAGGGGCTCTGCCGGCGTCCTGGACAGTCCGGGTAGCGGCGGTACGAGTCGAGGCGGCCTTGATTGGCTGCGGAGCTCGGTCGGCGTCTCGGCCTCATGCTGAGTAGCGGTGACGCGAGTTGGGGACGTACTGGGCGTGCACTTACACTGCCGTTCAGTAGGCATCGGAGTGTGTCTCCGTTGTCAGCGTCCACAAATCGGAACCCTGTAACTGGTGCGGATCACGTCTCGTGACAGGAGCAGGACCGAGGATCTTGGCTTTACCGCCCGGATCGCGAGGAAGAAAACCTCTATAAAAAATTACCCCAAGGTAGTGCGGCGGCGCAGCGCGAGACCTGAATGGCTGGCGGGTTAGTCAGTTCCTACTGCGTTCCTCGCCAGGGTACCTGCCGACCCCCTGTGCGAGTTACGTTAGGCTTCCCTTTGGCTACAGAGGGCTCTGGCCAGGGTGACTTCTAGTTCCCTCATACTCGTGGGATTCAATATGGATAACTTAAATAAAAACCAAACAAATGATGTAGAAGGTGGTGATCGTCAAGATTACAGTGTGGTGAGGCGAAGTGCGCGCAAGTGTACTGTCGCTCTCGAGAGGACGTCGAGCGTTGAGGATCTGCTTGTCAGGTCCAGATCCGTCGACTTGTCGGAGTCGGACTCAGACGTAAGTCTGCTGTCCGTTTCCTCCAGGGCCTCGGTGTCATCCGTGGCTCGTGTACAGAGGAAGAGGTTGAGAGGTGAAGACGCTGCGGGAGAGGCTGCTCCTTCTCCTAAGGCGCAACTAACCCAGCGTGGAAGAGGTCGTCCGCCAACAACTGGCGAGTACGTAGGCTTGGCCAAAGCCAAAGCTTTGCTAAGCAAAGCCCAGGCCGAGGCCCTAAAGCAGGACGCGGAAAATGAAATGGCCAATGAGGCGAGACGCAAGAAGGAGACAGCAAACGCTGTCCTCCGCGGCCTTGGAGTCACTGCAGCTCAACCTGACGTTGAGGACCAGGACCTCGGTAGGCTGGTTGAAGAGTCTTTGGCGACTATAGTAAAAGTCGCCAAGACCTCGAGTAGTTTAAAGGGCACGTATGTAAAGGCCCTTAATGAAGCAGCGGAGATAATAAAGGTTTCCGTTGCAGAGATGCGGGCTCGCACGGTGCCCGAAGAGTTGGCCCGGTTGGAGGCGGCCAACTCGAAGCTGATGAGAGAGCTGCGGGAGATGCGGAAGGAGCTGACAGAGCTCCGAGCCGCTCAACCGCAGCCGGCTCAGGATGCAGCCTCAATGGAGAATGTGATGCGGGCAGTCATGGTGCAGGTGGGCACCATGATAGATGCCCGCTTCGAAGGAGTTCAGGAGAGGCTCCTTCCTGAAAAAAGGATTAGACCACCCCTTGCTGCGGATATCCGCAGGGAGGAGAGAGCGGCTGCTGGCACTAGCCAGAAGGAAAGTCCTTCTGTGCAGCCTGCCTCCCAGCCCAAAAAGGACAAGGGCAAAGGAAAGGGGAAGTCGTCTGCAGCTGCCAAAAGCAGCGACAAGGTGGCCCCACCTGCCCCCCCCCCACCACCATCGGCTCAGGAGGAGCCCTGGACCGAGGTGGTAAAGCAAGGAGCGCGGCCGAGGACCCGGAAGCCGAAGTCGGCGACGGCCCCGACCGAGCGGTCAAGGGCCGCCCCGTCGAAGTCGAAACCGGCTAAGCAGACGCGCCCGCAGGCGCCTAAGCCGAAGGTGGTTAAGATCCACCCCCAGCGCACCGCAGCCGTGGTAATCACGCTGCTGCCGGGGGCAGAAGAGAAAGGGCTGAGCTACGCCAATGTGCTCTCAAAAGCGAAGGCTGGCGTAGATCTCGGCGCGATGGGTCTGCCACCGATGAGGATGCGGGTTGCAGCCACAGGTGCCCGAATCTTGGAGATTCCAGGCGCGGAGAAGGCTGAGAAGGCGGACTCCCTGGCTGAAAAGCTAAGGGAGGTGTTCCAGGGGGCGGAGGAACAAATCCGCGTCTCGAGGCCGGTCACCACTGCGGACATGAGAGTGACTGGACTCGACGACTCCGTCAGCCTCGAGGAACTGACGGAATGTTTGGCGAAGGCCGGAGGATGTCCCATTTCGGACTTTAAAGTCGGAAATATTAATAAGGGTGCTGCAGAAATGGGTGCTGCTTTTGTGCGGTGCCCTGCGACGGCAGCCAAAAAAATAGTGGCAGGAGGCAGACTCTTGGTGGGCTGGGTAGCGGCGCAGGTTAAAATCCTGGACGCTCGCCCACGCCGCTGTTTCCGTTGCCTCGCATTGGGCCATGTCAGGGCCCAATGCAAATCGGAGGTGGACCGCAGCGAGGAGTGTTATCGCTGCGGTCAAAAGGGCCATAAGGCCAGCGGTTGTTCGGCCGCCCCGTACTGCACGCTATGTGCAGCAGCGGGCAAGGCGGCCAATCACCTCTCCGGGGGCAAGGTGTGTGCCAAGCCCCCGTCTAAGAAAGAGGCGCGTAGGGGCAAAGCTGCGACTGAGGCTAAGGCCAAGTCGCAGCCAACCCGCTCCACACCGGAGCAGGTGGACAGCATGGAGGTCTAAGTATGGGTCACACCCGTACTTACCTCCAGACGAATTTAAACCACTCTGCCAGGGCTCAGGATATTTTTCTCCAGAGCCTGGCAGAGCGACTTATACAGGTGGCCGTGATCGCCGAGCCTTACCGGGTCCCGCCCAGAACAGACTGGGTTGGGGACCTGGACGGCTTGGTTGCGATCACCACCCAGTCTCCTGCTCAATCCCCACCCCTTGAAGGGGTGGTGAGAGGAAGGGGATTTGTGGCGGCTCGAATCGGCGGGACGATGGTTGTGGGGGTTTATTTCTCCCCCAACAGGGTTCTCGCCGAGTTCGAGAGCTTTCTGGACGAGGTAGGGACCCTGGTCGGCCAAAGCCGTCCGAGTCCAGTCATAGTCCTTGGAGACCTCAACGCCAAGTCCACGGTGTGGGGGTCTTCAAGGACGGATGCAAGAGGAGAGGCCCTCAGCGACTGGCTGGTGGGTGCAGGGCTCTGTGTGCTTAACCGCGGGTCCGTGGACACGTGCGTGCGGCATTCGGGGGGGTCAGTGATTGATGTCACTTTCGCCACCCCCGAACTCGCAGTGCGTGTCCGAGACTGGGAGGTGTTAATGGACGAGACGCTATCCGATCACCGGTACATCCGGTTTAGCGTCTCGTCCACGTTGATGGACCCAGGACTGCGGGCTCCAAGAGTGGTCGGACGGCGTTGGGCGCTTAACCGCCTGGATTCAGAGCTGCTGAAAGAGGCTGCCTTGGTCCAGGCGTGGAATGCCCCACCCCCGGAACCAGTAGACCTGGACGCGGAGGCTGATGGCTTATGTGAGGCAATGGCGCACGTGTGCGATGTGGCTATGCCACGTGCGAGGCCTCCAAAAGCCAAGCGCCAGGTCTACTGGTGGAACGAGGAGATTGGAGAGCTCCGCCGGCAGTGTCAGGCGAAGCGACGCCGCTACCAGCGGTACCGTAGGAGAAGGCGCCGGGACACGGAAGAGCAGGACAGCCTCTATGCCGTCTATAGAGAGGCGAGTACTGCTCTCCGCGTTGCCATCAGCCAGGCAAAGGCGGATGCCTGGCAAGAGCTTCTGGCGTCACTAGAGAGGGACCCATGGGGCCGGCCGTACAAATGGGCGAGGCAAAAGCTTCGTCCATGGGCCCCCCCAATCACCAGCAGCATGGAGCCGGTGGTTCTCCAGCGGGTGGTAGAGGGATTGTTCCCTGGTAGTCCAGGGAACGAGTTCGTCCCTCCCACCGTGGCAGTGATGGAGAATGAGCCAGATGCGGAGGAGGTGCCTGAAATCTCTCAAGTGGAGCTTGGTGTGGCGGTCCTCCGGATGAGGGCCCGAAATGCGGCACCAGGACCAGACGGGATCCCCGGGCGCGCTTGGGCCCTTGTGCAACAGGAGCTGGACGACCGAATAAGGGCCGTGCTTGATCGCAGTTTGAGAGAGGGACGGTTCCCTAGGCGGTGGAAGTCGGGGCGGCTCGTTCTTTTGAGAAAGGAAGGGCGCCCCGCAGACGAGCCAGCGGGATACCGTCCAATAGTTCTGCTGGACGAAGCTGGAAAGCTTTTGGAGCGTGTGGTGGTTGCCCGACTCGTCAACCACCTTGAGTTCGTTGGCCCAGACCTGTCGGGCAACCAGTTCGGGTTTCGGAGGGGTCGCTCAACGGTAGATGCCATATCTTACGTTCGCGACCTCTCCGAGAAAGCTTGTGGCAGTGGTGGGGTGTTGATTGCGGTGTCGTTAGACATTGCAAACGCATTCAACACCCTACCGTGGAGTACAATTTTGGGGGCACTGGGGCACCATAGGGTGCCGAGGTACCTCCAAAGGCTTGTCGGGGACTACCTCTCTGAGAGAGAGGTATGTTTCCCGACCAAAGAGGGCGAAGGTCGCAGCCCGATGACGCGTGGCGTGCCACAGGGGTCTGTTTTGGGCCCTACCCTGTGGAACGTTGGGTACGACTGGGTCCTGCGAGGCGCTAACCTTCGTGGCGTCGACGTAGTTTGCTACGCTGATGACACGTTGGTTACCGCTCGAGGACGGACGTTTAGGGAAGCGTCAATCCTGGCCACTGCCGGAGTCGCGGCAGTAGTGACCAGGATCCGGAGGTTGGGGCTGGAGGTGGCGCTCCACAAGTCCGAGGCCATCTGCTTTCATGGTCCCCGGAGAGCGCCACCTGCAGACTCAAGGATAACGGTTGGTGGAACTTCCATCGCTGTTGGGTCGACGCTGAAATATCTCGGCGTCGTACTCGACAGTAGATGGAAGTTCAGGGAACACCTAGAGAGGTTGACCCCGAGGCTTGTGGGGACGGCGGCTGCGCTGAGCCGCCTCCTTCCAAACCTCGGTGGTGGGCAGAGGAGCTGCCGCCACCTTTACATGGCGGTAGTTCGCTCCATGGCCCTTTATGCGGCCCCTATATGGGCCGGTACCCTGGGCCCTAGGGAGGTTGCCCGACTCCATGGGAGCCAAAGAGTTATGGCGGTTAGAGTGTGCAGGGGGTACCGCACACTATCGCATGAGGTAGCGTGTCTACTGGCAGGCTCCCTCCCGTGGGACCTGGAGGCCGAGGTCCTGTCCTCCGTGTACTGGCGCAGGGCGCAGGCACGGGAGGAGGATCTTCGGCCTGTACCACAGGAGGTGGAGCAGTGGCGGAAGGACGCCAGAGACGTCGCTCTTGAGTCTTGGAGCCGGCGTATTGCGGTGGACCGAAGGAGGGGTGCCGGGGCTGCTCGATTTATCGAGGCAGTCCGGCCCCTTCTTAACGAGTGGGTCAACCGCGATCATGGAGGGCTCTCCTTCCGACTCACCCAGGTCCTCTCGGGGCACGGGTGCTTCGGGAGGTACCTGCATAATGTTGCACGTAGGGAAGCCACACCGGTGTGCCACCAGTGTGGCTGCGTGGAAGAGACGGCGCAGCACGTACTGGAAGTGTGTCCAGGGGCGGAAGAGGCGCGGCTGGTTTTAGTCGCAGTCGTAGGAAGTGACCTCTCGTTGCCGAACATCCTAGCTAGGATGGTCGTCGACGAGGGGTCTTGGAAGGCAGTGGCCTCGTTTTGCGAGCACGTTGTGGCGCAGAGAGAGGCAGAGGAGCGGGATAGAGAAAGAGACCCTCTTTCTCTCCCGCTTCGGAGAGAGAGGAGACGTGGGCGAGCCAGGCGGGTTCGCTCTCCGTCTCTTACTGGAGAGCCTGGAGTGGTAGGTGTGGGGACACCCACCACTCCTCACCACTAGGTGAAATGGCCCTCACGAGCGGGCGACGCGCTAATGTTCCGGCGCGTCGTCAGGAGGTGGGTCCGCAAGGCGGACGTCGGTGGACAGAGCCACGGAGAGTTTGCGAACGGTCCCGCAGCTCTGTCCAGAAACCGAGGACGATGGAACATCGTGGGCTTTTTTAGTCGGTAGGACGTCGCAGTTTTTCTGCGACGGAGAGTCCGACATAGCCCGTCTGCATCCCCCGCAGACGGGTATGCGTAAATGCATTTTTGCCCACGTAAAAAAAAAAAAAAAAAAAAAAAAAAAAGGTTAGGTTAGGTTAGGTTAGGTTAGGTTAGGTTAGGTTAGGTTAGGTTAGGTTAGGTTAGGTTAGGTTAGGTTAGGTTAGGTTAGGTTAGGTTAGGTTAGGTTAGGTTAGGTTAGGCGACCGAGAAGGCTTAGTTGCTATTATTACGCAGGTTGCAATTGGTTCCCCACCTTTTACGCGTGTAGTGAAGGGTCGGGGATATGTGGCAGTACTGCTAGGAGACGCAGTAGTGATAGGAGTCTATTTTTCGCCCAATAGAACGCTCGCAGAGTTTGAGAGTTTTCTGGACGAAATAGAGGTTGTCATAGGTCAAAGCCGGCCTAACGCTGTTTTGGTTGCTGGGGATCTAAACGCCAAATCCAGGGCGTGGGGCTGCCCAATAACAGATGCCAGAGGTTCTGTGCTGGAGGAGTGGATACTAGCCACAGGGTTGACTGTTCTCAACCAAGGAGTGACCAATACGTGCGTAAGACGGCAAGGCGGTTCCATCGTGGACGTCACATTCGCAAGTCCGTCAATAGCAAGGCGAGTTCAGGGTTGGGAGGTACTGGATGGTGTGGAAACACTCTCCGACCACCTCTACATTCGCTTTGAGGTTTCCACAAATCCAGGAACTTCAAACAACGCAAGCCGAACCGCGACTGAGGAAGGTCCAAGGTGGCAGTTGAAACATCTTGATAGGGAGATATTGAAAGAGGCGGCAATAGTGAAATCCTGGTTGCCTCAGCGAAATGGAACAATTGAGGAGGATGCCAGCAGTTTACTGGTGGACATGACGCATATATGTGATGCGTCAATGCCCCGGTTTAGGCGTCGACCTCTAAGACGGCAAGTTTACTGGTGGTCTACTGAACTTGCTGAGCTACGAGCAGCCTGCGTGAGGGCGAGACGCTGCTATACTCGCCACCGCAGAAGAGCACACAGAGACGAAGAGCAGGAGGAGCTCTTATATGTCTCTTACAGGGAGGCTAAGGTGCAGCTGCAGGTCGAAATCAGCAAGGCCAAAGCTCTTGCTTATGAGGAGATGCTGGATTCCCTCAACAACGATCCGTGGGGGAGACCATACAAGATGGTAAGGTGTAAACTTCGCCCTTGGGCCCCACCGATATCGCAGAGTCTCCAGCCGGAACTACTCCAGGAGGTGGTTGCCGGTCTTTTTCCACACATAGTGGAGGTCTCACCACCAGCTATGCCTTCGCCTGTAGCAGAGGCTGTGGAAGATGACCCTGATGCGACGGAAGTGACAGAGGTGGAGCTGAAGGTGGCAGTGGAGCGCATGCGAGCTAAAAACACTGCACCTGGAACTGATGGAGTTCCAGGAAAGGCTTGGGTTCTGGCAATGGATGCTTTAGAGCCTCGTATAAGGAGCCTTTTTAGTGCCTGTCTGGCTCAAGCCATAATTCCACAAAGGTGGAAGACAGGCAAATTGGTTCTCCTTAAGAAGGAAGGGCGTCCAGCAGAATCTCCGTCTGCCTATCGACCCATCGTATTGCTCGACGAGGTGGCGAAGCTATTTGAGCGTGTAGTAGCTATGCACCTTACCAGGCACTTAGAAGCAGTCGGTCCAAACCTATCGGATGTACAGTATGGATTTCGGCATGGCCGTTCGACTGTAGACGCCATACTGAAGGTGAAAAATCATGCAATGGATGCTGTTGCAGTGGGTGAGGTGGTAGTTGCGGTATCTCTCGATATCGCAAATGCCTTCAATTCTTTGCCCTGGAGTTGCATTAGGGAGGCATTAAAATTCCACGGAACGCCAACCTATCTCCAACGCATAATAGGTGCTTACCTATCTGATAGATCGGTGGTCTACCCAGGGCAGTCTTCCTGGGGTAGAAGAGAGATGCTATGCGGTGTTCCACAGGGGTCGGTCCTTGGACCACTCTTGTGGAACATCGGATACGATTGGGTGCTTCGAGGTCACAACCTCAGAGGCATTAGCGTTACCTGCTATGCCGATGACACCTTGGTAACGGCTCGACAGGCTAACTATCGGGAAGCCGCAATTCTCGCAACGGCTGGAGTGGCTCACGTTGTGAGTCGAATCCGACGATTGGGATTAAAGGTGGCCCTTAATAAGTCCGAGGCACTGTGTTTCCACGGTCCTCGTAGGGCTCCACCCGCAAACGCCCACATTGTAGTAGGTGGTGTGCGCATTGATGTGAAAGGTACGATGAAGTACCTGGGACTCGTACTTGACAGTCGGTGGACATTTCAGGCGCACTTTAAAAGCCTTGCACCAAGGCTTGTGGGTGCTGCAGCTGCGCTAGGACGACTACTACCTAACGTAGGAGGGCCGAAAACTTCGTGCCGACGGTTGTATGCCGGAGTTGTACGCTCCATGGCATTGTACGGTGCCCCTGTATGGGCAGAGGCCCTTGATAGGCAGAATATTGCTCTGCTACGTCAGCCTCAGCGGGTGATGGCGACTAGGTTGATTCGGGGGTATCGTACTATCTCTAGCGAGGCGGCTTGCGTGCTGGCTTGTACCATACCTTGGGACTTGGATGCGAGAGCCCTGGCGTCAATGTATTTTTGGCGTCAGGAGGCGCGTTCCGAGGACCTACGACTAGCACCGCGTGAAGTAGAAGCGCATAAGGCTGAAATGCGTGAAGCCGCAATAGCGGAATGGGAGACACGGCTAGAACGGCCTACTGCTAGCCGAAGATTAATAGAGGCGGTCAGACCAGTATTAAGAGAGTGGCTGGATAGAGAACACGGAGCATTAACCTTCCGTATGACACAGATCCTCACGGGGCACGGTTGTTTTGGAGGATATCTGTGTCGGGTAGCGGGAAGAGAGCCGTCACCCCAGTGTCATCACTGCGACGGTTGCTTAAATGAGACGGCCCAACACACGCTGAAAGAATGCCCAGCGTGGGCGGAAGAGCGTCATGAGCTCAGAGAAATAGTGGGAAACGACCTTTCCCTACCGACCTTGGTCAATAAAATGGTTGACAGTGAAGAGTCGTGGAGAGCGGTTCTCTCCTTTAGTGAAGCGGTCATGCTTCAGAAGGAAGCGGCAGAAAGAGAGAGGGAGCAAACCTCCGACCTCGCAATTCGCCGCAGAAGAACCGGGCGCCGAAGAGCGGCGCATAATCGCCATCTTCCGCCCTGACAGGAGCCAGAGGGCGGCTGACTTGGGGAAGTTGACCGTCTAAAACACCTGGCCCGAGCAGGAAAGCGCGTATTACGTGCAACAGTAATTGGTTAAGGGTGAAATTCACTCAAAAAAGGAGTAAAAGCTGAACTGGCTAACGCAGCTGAGGTTTGTGGTAGATTGCTTTTGTGTTCTCACAGCCTCAGTAATCCAAATGCGTTTGAGAAGGAAGTCGATAGTTTTTTAGTCGGTATGCCGTGACGGAGAGTCCGACATACCCCCCCAGTTCCCCAAACTGGGGGGGATGCGTAATGCATTTTTCTATCGTTAAAAAAAAAAAAAAAAAAGGTTAGGTTAGGTTAGGTTAGGTTAGGTTAGGTTAGGTTAGGTTAGGTTAGGTTAGGTTAGGTTCCCCCCAAATGGGTTCTGCCTTGTCGTGGCTGGGGGGCTCAGTAGTCGTAGTGGTACGACGAAGCCAAAAAAACCCGAGGAGGCTCGCACGGCGCCCTGGAGAGTCCGGGTAGCGGCGTTGCGAGTGTAGGCGGCCTTGAATGGCTGCGGGACTCGGTCGGCGTCTCGGCCTTATGCTGAGTAGCGGCGACGCGGGTCGGACAGGCCTCTCCGCGCGTCCCTCTGTTTTAGCAGAGGGTGCAGTGTGACGAGGCAAGGTCCAGGACCTTGTGCTGTGACGGTGAACGTAGCCTACAACGTAGCCGTTCTGGCATAAGTACTTGGTGCAAACCACTTCATTAGTGGTAGGAGGAGTAGTTTGTTTGCGCATTGCGCGGATGAAGCAGAGTTTGGGCTTGGCGTGCGCTTACCCCGCCGTCAGGCAGGTAGTGGGGGACATGTCTTCCCTGCCGCCAGCTCGAAATCGTAATCCTGTAACAGTTGCGGATCACGTCTCGTGATTGGAGCAGGACCGAGGGCTTTGGCTTGATTGCCCGGGCTGCGAGGAGTAAACCTCTATAAAAAATCCCGAAGGACAAGTGGCGGTGCAGCACGAGGTCCTTTCTCTTCGGAGGAGGGCTGGCCGGTAAAGCCAGTCGCTACTGCATCTAGGCGTTGCGCCTTGGTTAGGTCCACCTAACCCTTCCCGGACACACGTGGGCTCTGTCTTGGTCGTATATTTTTACCCCGGTAATCGTGGGAATTCATATGGATAATTTACCTAAAAACAAAAACCAAAAGGAGGGCGGCCGCCTGGAATGCCGCATCGTTGGAGTTGCTGCAGAGCCTGAAAAGGTATCTGGTGCGGACGCTTCGGCGTCGTTGAAGAGTGTGGACGCTTCGGCGTCAGTTAGGTGTGAAGACGCTTCGGTGTCAAAAGCTGTCGCTAGGGAAGCTGTGGTGGTCCTGAGGAGAGTGGACGCCGTGGTGACCCCAGTGGCAGAGATGCTGGAGAGGACCAGATGTCCATCCCTGGTCACCAGTTTGGAGAGTGGGGAATCGGACTACAAGTCTGTCCCCGACAGCCGGCTTCCGATGAGGTTTTGGAGGAAGAAGCCTGTTTCTGCTAAGAGGACTAGAAGTAGTGGGTCCGATTCGGACCGTCCTCGGAGTCCTCACGGTGAGAACTCTAAGCAGGTGATGACGACTCGGTCGAAGCGCGGTCGCGGAAGGCCCCCTATCACGGGCCAGTACGTCGGCCTGGCTAAAGCTAGGGCTGAGCTCAAAGCCGCAGAGAGGCAGGCGATGGACTTGGAGTCGGAGAAAGAGGTGGCAGCAGCAACGCCCAAGGCGCGGTCAGATGCTGCTACCAATTACCTGGGTGCCTCGACCTCTTGGGGCTCAACAAGAGAGGCCTCAGCTGTCGCCCTATCTGATAGGGTAAAGGAGAGCCTGACGGCCATAGAATTGGTTGGGAGTAAGTCGGGCAACCTTAAGGGCACTTTCCAAAGTGCCCTGAAAAAGTCTGCGGAGGTGCTGCGGGAGGTGTTTGAGGAGTTGGCCTCCCGAACACCTGCCGATGAAGTAGCCAGGCTACAGGCAGAGAACGCCCTGCTCAAGGGTCAGCTTAACCAGCTGGGCGGGGAGTTGGCTGCGCTTAGGGCCGAAGTAAGGAGCAACAGGGAGTGCGCTGCTCCCTCCCCAGCTTTTGAGGAGCTGGGGCGCGATCTTCGGGCCTCACTGGCCAAAATGGACGCCCGGCTTGATAGCCTGGAGGTAGACGGGCGGCTTCTGCCTGAGAAGCGCCACCGCCCGCCTCTGGCAGCGGATAAGCCGCGCGAGACCTCGCCGGTTCCATCTCAGACGGCAAGAAAGGCTCAGGTGGAAAAGCCTGCCCCCACTTCGTATGCGGGGGCGACTAAGAAGGCACCGGTGGCAAAATCTGCCTCTGGAGTGAAAGGGAAAAGGGGCAAAGCACCAGCACCCGCCCCGGCGGCCCCCACTCCGGCTGCCCCTGCTCCGGCAAGCAGCCAGGGAACGCAGGATAAAGAGGAAGGGTGGCAGAAGGTGGGCCCTCGCCGCAACAAACAGCGCAAGGACCCGGCTGACAAGGCGCCAAGGTCATCAGCACCCGTCAAGCCCGTGGCGTCCAACCAGGCTGCGGCTAAGAAGAAAAATAAGGCCCCTAAGCTGCGTGCCCGCCGCTCAGCTGCGGTTGTTATCGCACTGCAGCAGGGAGCAGAGGAGAAAGGCCGGACGTACGGGGAAGTGATCGCCGAGGCCAAGTCTAAGCTCGACTTGGAAGAGCTCGGGATCTCCTCCGTACGCTTTCGGCAAGCGGCGACCGGGGCTCGCATCCTTGAAGTCCCAGGAGCGGAGAGTGGCGGTAAAGCTGATTTACTGGCGGAGAAGCTGCGGGGGCTTTTTGCAGCTGAGGATGTAAAGGTCTCCAGGCCAGTGACTTCGGTTGATCTCCGAGTAACCGGTCTGGACGACTCGGTGACAGCAGTCGAGCTGGTGGCTGCGGTCGCCAAAACTGGCGAGTGTTCGCCGGACAATGTCAAGTCTGGCGAAATAAGGAGGGGTCCCGGTGGCGCAGGCACGGCAATTGTAAAGTGCCCCGTCACGGCTGCTAAAAAAGTTGCAGCCGGTCGTTTTCGGGTCGGATGGGTGGCGGTAGGGGTCAAGATTCTTGACAATCTCCCCCTCCGCTGCTTCCGATGCTTTGCACAGGGCCACATTGGGGTCCAGTGCCCGTCAGAAATCGACCGCAGCCTGAACTGCAGGCGCTGCGGTCAGGAGGGCCACAAGGCCCGGGAGTGCTCCGCCACGCCCCACTGCTCCGTCTGCGAGGCAGCTGGGAAGAAGGCGGACCACCTTGCTGGGGGCAAGGCTTGTGCCAAGCCCCCAACAAAAAAGGCAGCGAAGAAGGCAGCGGCAAAGGCAAGAAAGGCCAAGCCGCAGCCAGCAAACCCGCCCCAAGCGGGTAGCGAGGAGGATTCCATGGAGGTCCAATAGTTATGGACCTCCGATTCCTGCAGGGGAACCTCAATCACTCCGCCGCGGCCCAGGATTTATTGATCCAGGCCATGGCGGAGTGGCAGGTTCATCTAGCGGTTGCCGCCGAGCCGTATCGCGTCCCGACCCGTTCGAACTGGGCCGGAGATCGTGATGGCTTGGTGGCAGTCATACAGAGTTGCGAGGTGGATGCCGCCCCACTCACTATTATTAATAGAGGTGGGGGCTTTGTGGTGGTTAAAGTCGGCGAGCTGGTCGTGATTGGGGTTTATTTCTCCCCCAACCGACCACTCGCCGAATTTGAAAATTATATCGCGTTGGTAGGGGTCGCTGTAGGCCAGAGCTTTCCCAGTCCTGTCGTCGTCCTCGGGGACCTCAATGCCAAGTCTGGGGCTTGGGGTTCCGCGACGACGGACCATAGGGGGAGAGTGTTGGAGGAGTGGCTGGTGGAGTGCGGTCTGTCCATCCTCAACCGCGGCACAGTAGACACGTGCGTGCGTCGTAATGGGGGGTCAGTCGTGGATGTTTCTTTCGCGACCCCGTCCATTGCACGCCGTGTCCAGGGGTGGCAGGTTCTGGAGAATGAGGAGACGCTGTCAGACCACAGGTACATAACCTTCAGCGTCTTCAGATCGTCTCCAGCCACCCCAAGCGCCCCGAGCCAGCCAAGACTGGATGGCCCGCGCTGGGCGATAAAGCGCCTGAATAAGGAATTGCTGCAGGAGGCGGCTCTTGTTCAGGCGTGGTTGCCGGAACCACCACCGGTAGATGTGGACGGGGATGCGGCTCAGATCTGCGAGGCCATGACGCAGGTGTGTGACGCCGCGATGCCTCGCGCTAGAGCCCCCCCGTCAAAACAAGGAGTATACTGGTGGAACGAGGAGATTGCCCGGCTCCGCCGCTCGTGCGTCGAGAGGCGCCGCTACTTCCAACGGTATCGGAGACGCCGAAACCGCGACGAAGAAGAGGAGGACCGGCTGTACGCCACGTACAGAGAGGTGGCGGTGGAACTCCGCCTTGCTATAGGCCGGTCTAAGGCCGCGGCATGGGAGGAGTTGCTGGAGACGTTGAAAGGGGATCCTTGGGGTAGGCCATACAAGTTAGTAAGGCAAAAGCTACGCCCTTGGACTCCTCCCATCTCCAGCAGCCTCGAGCCGGAAGTCCTCGAAAGGGTGGTCGAGGCACTGTTCCCAGAAATGGGAACGGACTTTTTGCCTCCTAATATGGCACCGCCAGAACAGGAGGCGGGAGACTCGGGCACTGAGGATGTGCCTGAGGTCTCTGTAGCGGAGGTGGGTGCGGCCGTGTTACGCATTAAGGGCAAAAACACGGCCCCAGGACCCGATGGCATTCCCTGCCGCGCTTGGGTCCTGGCCCTTGGCGGGGAGCAGGGCGCTCTAGAGCCCCGAATAAGGGCACTCTTTAATAGGTGTGTGCGAGAAGGTGTTTTCCCGCACCGATGGAAGGAGGGCCGTTTGGTCCTCCTCCGTAAGGAGGGACGGCCGGCCGATGACCCTTCGGGTTATCGGCCCATAGTCTTGTTGGATGAGGCGGGGAAGCTGTTGGAGAGGGTGATAGCTAACCGCCTCATCGAGCATATGGGGGTTGTGGGTCCGAATTTGTCGGACGCCCAATTCGGGTTCCGCTGGGGCCGGTCGACCATAGACGCGATCGGTCGCCTGCGGGACATGGCAGAGGAGGAGGCTTTAAGGGGTGGGCAGTTGTTGGCTGTCTCGTTGGACATTAAAAATGCCTTCAACAGCCTGCCCTGGCCGACTATTATGGAGGCACTCCGCTATCATGGAGTGCCCCCATACTTGAAGAGACTGGTAGCGAGCTACCTATCAGATAGGGCGGTAGTGTTCCCTACCAGGAGTGGAACGGGTAGTCGCCGGCGCATGTCGCGTGGTGTTCCCCAGGGGTCCGTTCTTGGGCCCCTGCTGTGGAACATCGGCTATGATCACGTCCTGCGCTGCGCTAACCTGCGAGGCGTGGGCGTGATTTGTTACGCCGATGACACCCTAGTGACGGCCCGGGGTTCTGATCTCCGGTCCGCCTTGGTGTTGGCCACCGCTGGCGTCGCGGCGGTGGTGGCGCGGATTCGACGACTAGGGCTGGAGGTGGCCCTCCAGAAGTCCGAGGCTATGTGTTTTCACGGGCCTCGGCGGAGACCACCTGCTGGTACCAGCATAGTGGTGGGGGGAATCCCAATTTCGGTCGGGACGACATTAAAATATCTTGGCGTCGTCCTCGACAGCAGGTGGGACTTTGGGGTTCACCTGGAACGTTTGGTTCCAAAATTAGTAAGAACAGCAGGCGCTCTTAGTCGCCTGCTTCCTAACACAGGAGGTGGAGGTGTAGGCTGCCGCCGCCTGTATATGGGAGTGGTCCGATCGATGGCCCTTTATGGGGCCCCGATCTGGGCCGGATCTCTGAAAAACCGCCATAAAGCCCTTCTGCATCAGGCACAGAGGGTCATGGCGGTTAGAGTAATCAGGGGTTATCGGACCATCTCCCATGGGGTGGCCTGCGCTCTTGCAGGATCCCTACCGTGGGAGCTCGAGGCCGAGGTTCAATCCTCGGTCTACTGGCAACGGGCAGACGCTCGTAGTCAGGGCAACCGCCCAGCGCCTGATGAAGTGGTGCGGTGGCGTGTAAGCGCCCAGGAAGCGGCTCTGGGCGAATGGCGGCGGCAGCTCGAGGAGCAGAGCACTACAGGTGCGGGTTCCCGACGCCGAGCGTTGGAGGGGATCCTGCCCATTCTGGAGGAATGGGTGGAACGAGAGTGGGGGTCACTCTCTTTCCGGCTTACACAGGTTCTCTCAGGGCATGGCTGTTTTGGGAGATACCTGTGTGTCGTAGCTGGAAAGGAGATGACCCAGGAATGCCACCATTGTGGCTGTGTGGAGGATACCGCACAGCACACAATGGAGGTATGCCCTGCATGGGCTGGGCCAAGGGCAGATTTAACTGCGGCCTTAGAAGGTGGAAACCTCTCGCTGCCGATCGTTATGGAGAAGATGGTCGGCAGTGAAAGAAACTGGGAGGCGATGCTTTCCTTCTGCGAGGACGTGATGTCGCAGAAGGAAGCCGCGGAGCGCGAGAGAGAACGGGATCCGCTCTCTCAACGGCTTCATCGTGGGCGGGGCGGGCGAGCCAGACGGGGTGCCCGCTCTCAACACAACCCGCCGGGAGGTTCTCGGGCGACAGGTGCGGGGGCACCTGTTGTCCAATAACGAGACCTCCCGAGGAGATGACGAGCTACTGCGCTCGTCGCATTTAAGGAGGTCCGCCCATTCCACCGGGGCGGACGTGGGCCACAGGCGAAGCCAGGCGGACTGTTGAGTTACCGCCGGCTTCGTCTTTGCTCAACAGTGGCGGGAATAGTGAGTTTTTTAGTGGGTATACCTCTACTAGAGAGGGGAGTCCCACATACCCCGTCTGTGCCCCCCGGCCGGGCGGGGATGCGTAATGCATTTTCCTCACTTAAAAAAAAAAAAAAAAAAAAAAAAAAAAGGTTAGGTTAGGTTCCCCCCAAATGGGTTCTGCCTTGTCGTGGCTGGGGGGCTCAGTAGTCGTAGTGGTACGACGAAGCCAAAAGAACCCGAGGAGGCTCGCACGGCGCCCTGGAGAGTTCGGGTAGCGGCGTTGCGGGTGTAGGCGGCCTTGAATGGCTGCGGGACTCGGTCGGCGTCTCGGCCTTATGCTGAGTAGCGGCGACGCGGGTCGGACAGGCCTCTCCGCGCGTCCCTCTGTTTTAGCAGAGGGTGCAGTGTGACGAGGCAAGGTCCAGGAGCTTGTGCTGTGACGGTGAACGTAGCCTACAACGTAGCCGTTCTGGCATAAGTACTTGGTGCAAACCACTTCATTAGTGGTAGGAGGAGTAGTTTGTTTGCGCATTGCGCGGATGAAGCAGAGTTTGGGCTTGGCGTGCGCTTACCCCGCCGTCAGGCAGGTAGTGGGGGACATGTCTTCCCTGCCGCCAGCTCGAAATCGTAATCCTGTAACAGTTGCGGATCACGTCTCGTGATTGGAACAGGACCGAGGGCCTTGGCTTTATTGCCCGGGCTGCGAGGAGTAAACCTCTATAAAAAATCCCGAAGGACAAGTGGCGGTGCAGCACGAGGTCCTTTCTCTTCGGAGGAGGGCTGGCCGGTAAAGTCAGTCGCTACTGCATCTAGGCGTTGCGCCTTGGTTAGGTCCACCTAACCCTTCCCGGACACACGTGGGCTCTGTCTTGGTCGTATATTTTTACCCCGGTACTCGTGGGAATTTATATGGAGAATTCATCTAAAAACCAAAAGGAGGGCGGCCGCCTGGAATGCCGCATCGTAGGAGTTGCTGCAGAGCCTGTAAAGGTGTCTGGTGCGGACGCTTCGGCGTCATTGAGGAGTGTGGACGCTTCGGCGTCAGGGAGTAGAAAAGACACTTTGGTGTCGAAGGATGTCGCTAGGGAAGCTGTGGTGGTCCTGAGGAGAGTGGACGCCGTGGTGACCCCAGTGGCAGAGATGCTGGAGAGGACCAGATGTCCATCCCTGGTCACCAGTTTGGAGAGTGGGGAATCGGACTACAAGTCAGTCCCCGACAGCCGGCTTCCAATGAGGTTTTGGAGAAAGAAGCCTGTTTCTGCTAAGAGGACTAGAAGTAGTGGGTCCGACTCGGACCGTCCTCGGAGTCCTCACGGAGAGAACTCTAAGCAGGTGATGACGACTCGGTCGAAGCGCGGTCGCGGAAGGCCCCCTATCACGGGCCAGTACGTCGGCCTGGCTAAAGCTAGGGCTGAGCTCAAATCCGCAGAGCGGCAGGCGATGGACTTGGAGTCAGAGAAGGAGGTGGCAGCAGCAACGCCCAAGGCGCGGTCAGATGCTGCCACCAATTACTTGGGTGCCTCGACCTCTTGGGGCTCAACAAGGGAGGCCTCAGCCGTCGCCCTATCTGATAGGGTAAAGGAGAGCCTGACGGCCATAGAATTGGTTGGGAGTAAGTCGGGCAACCTTAAGGGCACTTTCCAAAGTGCCCTGAAAAAGTCTGCGGAGGTGCTGCGGGAGGTGTTTGAGGAGTTGGCCTCCCGAACACCTGCCGATGAAGTAGCCAGGCTACAGACAGAGAACGCCCTGCTCAAGGGTCAGCTTAACCAGCTGGGCGGGGAGTTGGCTGCGCTTAGGGCCGAAGTAAGGAGTAACAGGGAGTGCGCTGCTCCCTCCCCAGCTTTTGAGGAGCTGGGGCGCGATCTTCGGGCCTCGCTGGCCAAAATGGACGCCCGGCTTGATAGCCTGGAGGTAGACGGGCGGCTTCTGCCTGAGAAGCGCCACCGCCCGCCTCTGGCAGCGGATAAGCCGCGCGAGGCCTCGCCGGTTCCGACTCAGACGGCAAGAAAGGCTCCGGTGGAAAAGCCTGCCCCCACTTCGTATGCGGGGGTGACTAAGAAGGCACCGGTGGCAAAAGCTGCCTCTGGAGTGAAGGGGAAAAGGGGCAAAGCACCAGCATCCGCCCCGGCGGCCCCCACCCCGGCTGCCCCTGCTCCGGCAAGCAGCCAGGAAACGCAGGATAAGGAGGAAGGGTGGCAGAAGGTGGGCCCTCGCCGCAACAAACAGCGCAAGGACCCGGCTGACAAGGCGCCAAGGTCATCGGCACCCGTCAAGCCCGTGGCGTCCAATCAGGCTACGGCTAAGAAAAATAAGGCCCCAAAGCTGCGTGCCCGCCGTTCAGCTGCGGTTGTTATCGCACTGCAGCAGGGAGCAGAAGAGAAAGGCCGAACGTACGGGGAAGTGATCGCCGAGGCCAAGTCTAAGCTCGACTTGGAAGAGCTCGGGATCTCCTCCGTACGCTTCCGGCAAGCGGCGACCGGGGCTCGCATCCTTGAAGTCCCAGGAGCGGAGAGTGGCGGTAAAGCAGATTTACTGGCGGAGAAGCTGCGGGGGCTTTTTGCAGCGGAGGATGTAAAGGTCTCCAGGCCGGTGACTTCGGTTGATCTCCGAGTAACCGGTCTGGATGACTCGGTGACAGCAGTCGAGCTGGTGGCTGCGGTTGCCAAAACTGGCGAGTGTTCGCCGGACAATGTCAAGTCTGGCGAAATAAGGAGGGGTCCCGGTGGCGCAGGCACGGCAATTGTAAAGTGCCCTGTCACGGCTGCTAAAAAAGTGGCAGCCGGTCGCTTTCGGGTTGGATGGGTGGCGGTAGGGGTCAAGATTCTTGACAATCTCCCCCTCCGCTGCTTCCGATGTTTCGCGCAGGGCCACATTGGGGTCCAGTGCCCGTCAGAAATCGACCGCAGCCTGAACTGCAGGCGCTGCGGTCAGGAGGGCCACAAGGCCCGGGAGTGCTCCGCCACGCCCCACTGCTCCGTCTGCGAGGCAGCTGGGAAGAAAGCGGACCACCTTGCTGGGGGCAAGGCCTGTGCCAAGCCCCCAACAAAAAAGGCAGCGAAGAAGGCAGCGGCTAAGGCAAGAAAGGCCAAGCCGCAGCCAGCAAACCCGCCCCAAGCGGGTAGCGAGGAGGATTCCATGGAGGTCCAATAGTTATGGACCTCCGATTCCTGCAGGGGAACCTCAACCACTCCGCCGCGGCCCAAGATTTATTGATCCAGGCCATGGCGGAGTGGCAGGTCCATCTAGCGGTTGCCGCCGAGCCGTATCGCGTCCCGACCCGTTCGAACTGGGCCGGAGATCGTGATGGCTTGGTGGCAGTCATACAGAGTTGCGAGGTGGATGCCGCCCCACTCACTATTATTAATAGAGGTGAGGGCTTTGTGGTGGTTAAAGTCGGCGAGCTGGTGGTGATTGGGGTTTATTTCTCCCCCAACCGACCACTCGCTGAATTTGAAAATTATATCTCGTTGGTAGGGGTCGCGGTAGGCCAGAGCTTTCCCAGTCCTGTCGTCGTCCTCGGGGACCTCAATGCCAAGTCTAGGGCTTGGGGTTCCGCGACGACGGACCCTAGGGGGAGAGTGTTGGAGGAGTGGCTTGTGGAGTGCGGTCTGTCCATACTCAACCGCGGCACAGTAGACACGTGCGTGCGTCGTAATGGGGGGTCAGTCGTGGATGTTTCTTTCGCGACCCCGTCCATTGCACGCCGAGTCCAGGGGTGGCAGGTTCTGGAGAATGAGGAGACGCTGTCAGACCACAGGTACATAACCTTCAGCGTCTTCAGATCGTCTCCAGCCACCCCAAGCGCCCCAAACCAGCCAAGACTGGACGGCCCGCGCTGGGCGATAAAGCGCCTGAATAAAGAATTGCTGCAGGAGGCGGCTCTTGTTCAGGCGTGGCTGCCGGAACCACCACTGGTAGATGTGGATGGGGATGCGGCTCAGATCTGCGAGGCCATGACGCAGGTGTGTGACGCCGCGATGCCTCGCGCTAGAGCCCCCCCGTCCAAACAAGGAGTATACTGGTGGAACGAGGAGATCGCCCGGCTCCGCCGCTCGTGCGTCGAGAGGCGCCGCAACTTTCAGCGGTATCGGAGACGCCGTAACCGCGACGAAGAAGAGGAGGACCGGCTGTACGCTATGTACAGAGAGGTGGCGGTGGAACTCCGCCTTGCTATAGGCCGGTCCAAAGCCGCGGCGTGGGAGGAGTTGCTGGAGACGTTGAAGGGGGATCCTTGGGGTAGGCCATACAAGCTAGTAAGGCAAAAGCTACGCCCTTGGACTCCTCCCATCTCCAGCAGCCTCGAGCCGGAAGTCCTCGAAAGAGTGGTCGAGGCACTGTTCCCAGAAATGGGAACGGACTTTGTGCCTCCCAATATGGCACCGCCAGAACAGGGGGTGGGAGACTCGGACACTGAAAATGTGCCCGAGGTCTCTGTAGCGGAGGTAGGTGCGGCCGTGTTGCGCATTAAGGGCAAAAACACGGCCCCAGGACCCGATGGCATTCCTTGCCGCGCTTGGGTCCTGGCCCTCGGCGGGGAGCAGGGCGCTCTAGAGCCCCGAGTAAGGGCTCTCTTTAATAGGTGTGTGCGGGAAGGTGTTTTCCCGCACCGTTGGAAGGAGGGCCGTTTGGTCCTCCTCCGAAAGGAGGGACGGCCGGCCGATGACCCGTCGGGTTATCGGCCTATAGTATTGCTAGATGAGGCGGGGAAGCTGCTGGAGAGGGTGATAGCCAACCGCCTCATCGAACACATGGGCGTTGTAGGTCCGAATTTGTCGGACGCCCAATTCGGGTTCCGCTGGGGCCGGTCGACTATAGACGCGATCGGTCGCCTGCGGGACATGGCAGAGGAGGAAGTTTTAAGGGGCGGGCAGTTGTTGGCTGTCTCATTAGACATAAAAAATGCCTTCAACAGCCTGCCCTGGTCGACTATTTTGGAGGCACTCCGCTATCATGGAGTGCCCCCGTACTTGAAGAGATTGGTGGGGAGCTACCTATCAGATAGGGCGGTAGTGTTCCCCACCAGAGATGGAACGGGTGGTCGCCGGCGCATGTCGCGCGGTGTTCCACAGGGGTCTGTTCTAGGGCCCCTGCTGTGGAACATCGGCTACGATCACGTCCTACGCTGCGCTAACCTGCGAGGCGTGGGCGTGATCTGTTACGCCGATGACACCCTAGTGACAGCCCGGGGTTCTGAT